>OY720155.1:5760465-7217746 GCA_963082725.1 Pedicia rivosa
AAATGATAAATGTATACAAAACACGTCCTGATGTCTATTTTAAAGTGTACGCTTTAAATAATCATTTTATTTTGTGTATTTTCTTTTCTTTTCTTTTTTTTTTTTTCTAATTCCGCTATAAAGTAAAATTGTGGCATGTGACTTTTTTCTATCATCTAAAGAACGTCACTAACAGACGTCCATCTTTCTGTTTATAAATTTTTCTATATTTTGTTTATAAAACAAATTTTCATTTTTTTCTTTTCTTTTATTTTTCTTTTTCTTTTTGAAAAAAAAATAAATATTTTGTTGTCTCGTGATTCTTTTTTTTTTCATTTTCTTTTCATTTTTTTTTTCATTTTTTTTTTGTTTTTTTTTTTTTTTTTTTGTATTTTCCTCAATTATTAAATTCAAAATGAATAATTTTGAATTATAAAATTAAAGTCAAAAAAATTTTATACAATTAATTTGTTGTTTTGTTATTTTGATGAAAAAAAAAAAAAAAAATGGTTGAAAATTAATGTCGATAAATACGATAAGCTTTTGATGTGATTCACTTTTAATGCATCTCTGGGGGGCTCAGTGAATATTTTCTATATGGAAAATAATTTTTATTTTTATACCAAAGTTTATTAATAAATTTTAATATTTATTCCTGTTGTTACAACAATTAAAATTAATGTACGAACAAAATTAAAACTTAAAAAAAAAATCTATGTCGGAAAACTTCAAATTTGTCTTTTATGATAAATCTTCAAAAATTTATTTTTTATTTACATTTATTATTCGACTGGTTAATATTTGTTCTTGTTGTATCAATGTTGTTGTTTGTTATAATGTTGTTGTTGTTGTTATAATGTTGTTGTTGTTGTTGTTGTTAAACTGTTGTCATTCTTCTTGTTTTACTATTTCAGTATTTTAATTTTAATTTTAATTTTTTTTTTTTTGTTTATTTATAATTCTTTGAAAATTTATGAAATGAAATGAGACAAAAACAAAAACCAAGAAAGAATAAAAATAAATAAATAAATAAATAGAAAAGAGTGTGGAAAAAAAAATGAAAAAGAAGAAGAAGAATCTGAAGACGAATGATTAATATTTTGACAACTGTTTTTCATTTTTGGCTGTTCAACAGAAAATTTCTACAAAAAAAAATTTTGCAATAATATTCTCTCTTGTTTTTTTTTTTTCTATTTCTCTTCAGCTCTTCACTTCTCTTCCTTATATTTGTTTTTCTCTCTCTCTCTCTCTCTCATTCTCTCTTTTAATAAAATAACAATAATATTTAATAAGTTTTCAGTTTTATGTTGTGTCTGTTTTTTGTTTTGTTTTCCTTTTAGTTAATTATTTTAAATTAAAAAAAAAAAAATTTTTTGTTTCTGAAAATGTGTGACGTCATTGTGACAACGTATTAAAAGATTTTAAATTAAAGATGAAATGAAAAAGAGATTAAAAATAATTTAGGATCAATGAAATCTTTTAGTTTATTATATACGAATTGCATTTAAATAAATATTCCATTTGTTTGTTTTGTTTTTTTTTTTCAAATTCTTAAATGTCATATTAATTGTATTAAATAAATTTATTATGAACTTCCGAAAAAGAGTGAGAGAGAGAGAGGGAGAGAAAGATGGATTTTTAATTTAAAAAAAAAAAAAACTAAAAAAATTCATTATTAGTTCGAGTGCCAAAAATTTAGAAATTCTTTTATTAATTGGTTCTGTCTTGTCAACTTTCATTATTGTATTGAAACAATTTGGTTCAACTGTTTCGTTTATTATTATTATTCTTTTTGTTTCAAATTGAGCGCCAAAAATAAATTCCCTTTTCTCTTTTATTACTTCCCGGCCATTTTGTTTTTTTTTTTTTTCCCCGTTTGAATTTATTGCAGCCATTTTAACTTGTCTTGTGAGACTTAAAAAATATTTTTTCTATTTTCTAAAACAAAAAAAGAAAAATGAAACAATTTACTGTTTGTGTTTTTGTGTTTTTCAAATTTTGTGTTTTTGTTTATTTTGGATTAGCTTATTTTTGTGTTTTTTTTTTGTTTTTGACATAAATAAATTTGAAAGAAGGTCAAATAAAATTAACAAAATCATCCTTTGTTTCAGCAGTATGTTGATTTGGATGAATTTTTATCAGAAAATTGTATGCCATCTGTTGATGGTTTGCCAAGCAGTCATTTGGGACATTCAACAGGACTTGGTCATAGAGCAGATTCATTGGGACATTCAACAGGATTATCCCTTGGTTTGGGACAGGTGACAAAACGTGAACGTTCACCATCACCATCAGACTGTATGAGTCCAGATACAATAAATCCACCATCACCTGCAGACTCAAGTGAGTTTGTTTTCCTCAGACAATTTTTTTTTTTTTTTTTTTTTGTTTGTTTATTTTTATTTTATTTTTATTTAAAATTTTTTCCTTCACAAAAAAATAAAAAAAATAAAAACCATACACACACACACACAAATGAAATAAAATAACAAATAAAGAAAAAGAAAAAGAAAAAGAGAAAATAAAATGTACAATTACTGAAAATATTTCGATTCCATTAAGTAAAAAGCAAAAGAAATGAAAATATACAAATATTGGAAATAATATGCAGGCATACAAAAAACTAAGTTTTTTTATGATGTCTTCTCAATTTATTATTTATAACAACAATTTGAAAAAAAAAACAAAAAAAAATAAGAAAAATGAATAATAAAATGAGAAGAATTAATTTGTTTTTTAACTTTTAACGTTTTTTTTTTTCAAAAAGAAAATTTCAATGACATGAAATTTGTTCATTACAAAAGTAAAGTAAAGTAAACAAGAGAAAAAAAAAAGGCAAAAGAAAAAAGGAAAAAAACAAAATCATAGTTGACTTAGTTTTTGATGTTGCAGTTTATTCAATGGCATCAACGAGTAGAGAATTTGATCCACGTACACGCGCTTTTTCAGATGAAGAATTAAAACCACAACCGATGATTAAAAAATCACGGAAACAATTTGTTCCAGATGAGATGAAGGATGACAAATACTGGGCTAGACGAAGAAAGAATAATATGGCTGCCAAACGATCACGTGATGCCCGAAGAATGAAAGAAAATCAAATAGCACTGAGAGCGGGTTTTCTCGAGAAAGAGGTTTGTTTCAATTATACAAAAAAAATAATCATCAATTAATCTTTTCAAATTCTTTTCTTTAGTTTTCCACTACTTTTCTCAAGTAACAATATTTCGATTATTGTGTTTTTTTTTGTTATTCCTTTTTTTTTTTTCTTTTTTTAATTGAAATTTAATTTTTGTTTTTTTTCCACACATTTTCTTTAACATTTTTTTCTTTTGTCTTTTCTTTTCTCAATTTTAGAATATGTCATTGCATCGAGAACTCGAACAATTGAAACAAGAAAATATGGAACTTCGTTCACGTTTATCAAAATATCAGGATGTGTAATGTAACTCTTCTTAATAAATAAAGTTTTCCCCACCAAAAAAAAAAAAAAAATACAGAAATACAAAAACAATTAATGAGGGATACCATCATTATAATACATCATTAATACATCAACATTACTATCATCATTTATTGATCATCAAGAAATTCAAAAAAAAAAAAAAAGGGATAAAGAAGAAGAAAAATAAATACAAAAATTATCATAATTTGCTTAGTTTAAAATTAAAGTAAAAAAAAAAAAAATTACTAATATTAATTTGTTATTATACGAGATAATGTAAAAAATGGCAAACAATTTTTAATTATTGGTTTAGTAGGTGCAAAGAAAACAAAAATTATTTAATAATGTAAAAGCAAAATAAAACAACAAAATGAAAATTAGAGGGGAAAAAACCTTTTAAAAAGGTCCCGAAATATATAAAAAACAATTTAGATGCAAACCAACATAATTCATATTAATTTTCCTGTGTTTGGTTGACGGACTTTCTTTTCTTTTTTTTTTTTAGAACAATCTTTTAAATATAATTGTTAATTAATGAACAAAAAGAAAATCAATTTATTTGTTGATCTCATTCGAACAAAAAAAACAAACAAACAAACAAAACAAACAAATTGAATTTTTTTTTTTTTAGAATTGAATTTTCATTTTAATTTTAATTATTACATTTCTGTGGTTCCATCATCATCATTATTATTATTATTCTTCTTCTTCTTCTTCTTCTTCTTCTAATTTTCTTATTCTCTCAATTTTTCCGTTTTTCTTTCTCTATTTTATTTTATTTTTTTCAACCACTTCTTCTACTATTTCAATTCTCGTTTTCTATACACATTAAATAATAATAAAAATACCTAATAATAATCATAAATAATAATATTCATCGCTATAACTGCTGACAGTCTAAAGAAATTACGGGAGCTTCCTAATTAAATATACCAATGAAAATGAAAAATAAAATAACAAAAAAAAATCAAAATATTTCATATTCAAATCCATAATTTTCTATAATTATTCCAAGACACAAACCGTCCAACCAAACAAAAATATGAATATGTCCATTTTCTCATAGATGGCTTGACAGTACACTGTAAAGGCATTAGAAGAGAAAATAAATTTAAAAACAAAAAACAAAAAAGAGTTACCTTAAAAAAAAATTATACAAAAAAAAACAAAAAAAAATTATTAAAATTATAAAAATAATATTAAAATTAATGAAAAGAATTAAAACAAAAAAAAAAAAAATGTAATTCATAGCATCATTTTCATCTGTACATAGTCGTTAATTAGTTATCAAAATAAAAATAAAAGAAAAAAAAAAAACAAAAAAAAAAAATGGAATAAAATATAATTAATTAAAATTATTAAAATTAAACAAAAAAAAAAAAAATTAAAAATGAAAAGAACACAAAAAAAAAACCAGCTTAAATTTTTAGTTTCTTTTTTTTTTTTATTATTATTATTTTTTATTACAGAGAATTTTTAAAAATCTAAGACAAAAAAAAACAAAACTAAATTAAATTAAATGAGAAAAAAATTGTTAAACAAAAAAAAAAAATTCAATATAAATAAATTTTATTTTTAGTGCAAAAAAAAGAGGAGGAGAAGAAGAAGAAGAAGAAGAGGAAGTAAGTTGAAGAAAATTAAAATTAAAATTAAAATTAAAATAATGTTATTAATTAATTATTGTATAGTAGAGATTTATTAATATATATATACATACATACATACATACATAATAGTTGAAACAAAACAAAAGGAAAAAGAAAACATAAGAAAGAAAATTACACACATCTAAATGAATGAAAATGAAAGAAAAACAAAAAAAAAAAAATATATTTGTGAGAAAAATTTAAATGTTGGGAAAATGAGAGAACAAAAAAAACAAAATGATTTTTTAATTTTTTGTTTCCTTTTTGTGTTAATTAAATTGAAATTAAATTAATGTTTTTATTGTTTAACGTTTATTATTTGTTAATTTGTTAATTGTTGTTTTTTTTTTTGTGTTCTTCGTGTTGTTCTATTGATAAGTAGAAGGATGAACAAATTTCTTCCTTCTCAATATTTGAAAAAAAAAAAAAAATGAAATAATTTTGGTAGCTAAAAAGGAGAACAATTAAAACTTTGAGAGAGTAAGAAAGTAAGAGAGAGAGAGAGAGAGATTAACATTTAACTAATTCATGTACTAAAAAAAAAAAAAAAAGGAAATAAAATAAAAACTTCTTGACCATTGACCATTGACCATTGACCATTGACCATTGACCATTGACCATTGACCATTGACCATTGACCATTGACCATTGACCATTAACCATTGACCAATAAGGACCCATCTTCAAATGTCACGTACACTGATGTCCATCGTTTTTCATTATTGCCACCCCCCCCCCCCCCCCATTTACTTTCGTACAAAAACTTTGATTAAATTTTCTATAAATTTTCCTCATTCATAAATATCAAATTAATTCCAATTAAAATCGTCGTTTGACTTTCAATTAATTCTAAACATAAAAACAAAAAAAGATGGTCAGTCACACATCCAGACGTCTTTCTATTAGAAGGAAAAGCAAACAGTAAAAGTTCAATGTAAGCTGAATAAAAAATTCTTAATCGTTACTTTGACTTTTACAAAAAAACAAAACAATTCACTTTGTTCATAAAAGTTAAGTGAAATCTTGTCAGATCGAAGAAAGTCCACAATTCAAATAAAAAAAAAATCATTTCTTCCACAATCAAAAAAAATTTTCCTTTTCATAATAAATCAAAACACAATGAAAACAAAACAAAAACAAAAACAAAAAAAATGTAAAATTGAAAAATTTAACCAAAATAAACAAAAACAAAAACAAAAAAAAAATTAAATAGAAATGATTGAATGAAATTAGAAGAAGAAGAAAAAGAAGAACAAAAAATATGATGATGATGATGATGATGATGAAGAAGAAGAAGAATAAATAATGAAAAAAAAAAGAGAAAAATAAAAAGTTTATTAATTTAAATTTTTAATTAGTTTTTAAGTAGATTTTAGTCTGATTAGGTAGTTGTAGTGCAGTAAAAATTAAAAAAAAAATTAGTGTTTAAATTTAAACTAAAAAACAAAAATAAACAAAAAAAAAAAACAAAACAAAATTAAAGAAGAAAAAAAAAAATGTTTTAAAGGAAAAGAGAACAAAAAAAATAAAAAAATGTAAAGAGACAATGGAAAACCGTTAATTTAGTTGAAAAACAGAAGAAGAAGAAGAAGAAAAATTAAATTTAAAAACAGAAGAAAAATGTTAAAAGAAGAAAATTTGAAAATATTAATAAGAAAAAAAAAAACATAAATAATTAATTATTGTAATTGTTGAAATTTAGAATTAAAACAAAAAAAAAATGGTAAATTTTTCCGTTTCTTAATTTTTAATATTTTTTTTCATAACTATTTAATTAGTATTGTATTATTGTTGTATTGTAGATATTTTTACACACACATACACACACACACACACATTAAAAAACAAACACAAACACACAGCTACACGCACATACAAACATACACAAAGACAAGAAACAGATGCATACGTCATTATGTCAAATTATTAATAAAGTTTTACATTCGACAATAATTTGTTTGATCAAAAATGAAAAAATAAATTGAAAATTTTGTTAAATAAAATACGTGATTTTTTATGACGTATACGGAAACATTGTTTGTTTCTCATTCACACACATTTAATGGTTACTTATATAAGAAAGAGAAATAAATATGTTGTTTTATTATGGTTCACCCCACCCAACCCCCCTCTTAACCAAAAAAAAAAAAAAAATCCCCAATAAATTTAATTTTATACAAGAGTAAAAGAGATAAAACAATTACAAAAAATATTGCCGTCTCTTTGTACAGAATTCTTGAAATTTTTAAGAATTATTTTATTCTCGAATCAAAGTTGGCCACAGTTGGCCAAAGAGTGGGATTCGAATGGTTAATTTTTATATGTTCATTTGAAGGGGGATGGGGGGAAATTCGCGTGTGCTTTTTCAACAAAATGTTGTCATGTGAAATTTATAATTAATTTGACATCAGAATTAAGAAAAATTAAGGAAAACTGTTATTGAAAATTTATATAAAAGTGAAAGCTCATTGTTGTCCAATTTTCTAAGAAAATGATGGAATTTATTGATGTTTTTAAATTGAAAATTTCTTTCTTTCTTTTCCTTTTTGTTTTTTGATTTTTTTTTTTTTTTTTTTAATTTGTTTATTTGTTGTTGTTGTTTATGTTAATAAAAACGAAAGTAAAAATGAAGAAGAAGAAGAAGAAGTTTTTAATTAGAAAGGAAAAAGGAAAAGAAAACAAAACAAAAAAAAAAAAAAAGAGAAGAAGAAAATTTATTATTGAAATTATTATTATTGATTGTTAATTTTTAATTATTTTTAAAAAGTAGAAAAAATTTTATTTGTAAAAATTAAGAAAAAAAAAAAAAAAAAGAAGAAAAAAATTAATTTTTTTTTATTTGTTGTTGTTGTGTTTTTATTTTTTTTTATTTGTTGTTGTTGTGTTTTTCATTTTTTACAATTTTCTTAGAATATGAATAAAAGAATGTAAGGGGGAAAAAAATGAACATTCAATTATTTTCAATTGAGTTCACCACTAATGGTGGTGGGGGGTTGTTTTTTTTTTTTTTGGTAAAAAAAAATTACCATTGGAAAATTGTAACAAGATTTTTGTGAACTTTTAACAAAAAAAAAAATCTTTTAACAATTTGAAGAATCTTCCTTTGTTTTAAGTTGATTATTTTCTGTTATTTTCTATTAATTCTAAAGGTTTTGTTACCATTGGAAATTGTAACAAGATTTTTATGAATTTTTTATTCAAAATTATTTTCAGTCTAAAGTCTAAACTAAAGTCTAAACTAAAGTTAGAGCCTAAATGTATACACTGCAGTCTATTGTCATCTCTTTCTCTTTCATATTCTAAGAATTCTATTGTTTGACTATTTTGTTATAAAATTATACTTTTGACTTTAATGTAAAAAAACAAAACAAAAAAAAAAGAGATAAAAAAAAACATTAAATGGAATGGGGAAATGTTTTTTGTCAAAAAAAAAAAATCGGGGTGTGGGTAAAAATTAGATGTGATATTTTTAGAAGAAAATAATAAAAAAAAGAATAAAAAACGAAATTAAAAAAAAAAAAGGTTTATTGTGAAGATGATGATAAAAAAATGTTGTTGTTGTTGTTGTTGTTGTTGTTTATTACAATTAGAGAGAGAAGAAGAATGAGAAGAATTTTGAATGATTGTGTTATGTGAAAATATCAAAACTACACACACACACACACACACATACACACACAAGAAAAAAAAACATAGCGACAAAAAAAAACCGTCCAACAAATTTGATGTTATTTTTGTTGCGTCTCTATTTAATAATTATCCAATCTCATCATCCCTCATTGTCATAATTTTTTAAATGGGAATTATTAAAAAAAAAAAAAAAAGAAAACAAACAAAAAAAAATGCATAAAAGTTGGAAAAAAAATTGTGCGATTTTTTTGAGTAAAAAATTAAAAATCAAATAACAAAAAAAAAAAAAAAAGAAATAAGCGAAATTTCATGAAGAATACGGAACATCACGGTGGGTTTGGGGGGAAGAAAATTTTTGTTTTTTGTCCAACTAAATTGAATTCCTAATTTGTTGTTGTTTAAAAAAAAATTGTTTTTATTTTTGTGCGCATTTGCATATAATTGTTGAAATTTATATCCATCCATCCATCACCCTAAAAACCCTACCCCACCAACCCTCCCTAAATATTTCTGTCTGTATTTATTGAAAATTATTTTTGACTTAAAATTATTAATACAAAAAAATTAATACAAAAAAAAAAAGACAAATTGTTTTGCCTTGAACTTATTGATTAATATAAAACTTTATATTAAAAAAAAAAGAAGAAGAAGAAGAAAACTATTGATAATAATAAACAAAGAAAACAACAAAAAAAAAAAAACAAAAAAAACATAAAAACATAAAATCTATATTGAAATTATTAATTATTATTATTATACAAATTGTTATTAAAAAAAAAATGAAAAAAAAAAAAAATTAAAAAAAAATGAATAAAAAATAATTGAAAAAAGAAAGAAAATAAAATAAAAATAATTATTAAACATAAAAAAAATGATAAAAAAAAAAAAGAAACTATTTTTGGCTACACGATAATTTTTATTAACTAAATTAAATAAAAAAATGAATACAAAATGGTGGATTAATAAATATTTAAAATTTGAATTTTTTTTCAGTTCCAAAACAAAATATTAACCAATTAAATTTCAACCAATGGAAATTGTTTATTTTGACATTTCATTTTTGTTTGATATTTTTTTGTTTTAATTTTTGGATGAAATGTTTGTTTTATGAAGAACAAAAGAAACGAGAAACAAAACGTAATTTATTGAATGTGTAAAAAATAATAATTTAAGAAGTTTAAATTGGTACAGACACACAGACATATATATTTAATAGAATAATTATTAAACATTATTTTCTGTAATCTTTTTGTTTATAAAAAGAAAAAAAGTTCTTTCAAAATCGCTAAATGCTACAAAAGCTATCAAAAGCTTTGTAATCGTCAATATCAATAAGATTTGATCTTATAAAAAAAAAAAGGTTTGCAAAATCTAATTAAAATGCTACCGTCATTTTAAGAAGGGGATGTGTAGAGTTCAACGTCTTTTATCATAATTTAATAATTATTGATATTAACAATCTAAGAGATTCCAAATGAAAATTAATCAATTTTATTTCCAACGGCTGTATCACATTTTTCGATAATTTCATTTTACCAATTTGAAATAATTCGATGATCGGAAATGATTTTCAAATTAAAACAAAAAATAAACGGAAAACGGAAAACATAAAGTACAAAATTGGAAATTTTTTTGTTTCTAATTAAATCTATAAAACAAAAATAAATTGTATTGCAAACTTGATTATAAATTTTGATTTTATTCACAACAGAAGAAGAAAAAAAACGAAAAAAAAAAATGTTGACATTAAAATTAAAATTAAAATTAAAAAATGTTTATATAAAAAGTTTATATAATATTTTATAAATCTTTTTGTGTCTCTGATAAAAAAAAATATATGATAAAATGTGAAAAAATATATATATCTGATTTTGTTGTAAAAACACAATAATTATTATTTTTTCAATTAAAACAAAATGATAGAAACTAAATTATAGTTTAATATAATTAATATTGTGTTTGGAAGAAAGAAGTGAAAAAAAATTATTAAACGAATAAAATTATTATCAAATGAAAATGTAAACGAAAAATTTTGGAGATTTTTACCATGTGGTTTGTTTCTCGGCTATAAATAATTTATATCGCAGTTTCCAAAAGAATAAAAATAAAAATAAAAATAAAAAAAATAAGCAAATAAACAAAAAAAAAAAAACAAAAACAAAAACAAAAACTAGAGGCAATTAAATAAAAAGCGTAGAAACAAAAGAAATAAAATAAAGAAAAAAAAAATAATTTGGCTGTAAATATATAATTAAAATTAGTTGTTCAATTAATTAATAATTATATAATTATTAAATTATATTAAAAAAAAAAATAATAATAATAAAATAAATAAATACTTAGGTAACAAACTTAGTAACATAAAAAACAATTAAAGAAAAAAAAAAAAAACACACACACAGAAAAACAAACAAAACAAAATAACTAATTAATGAATTATTTAATTAAAATTAATTAAAAAAAAAAAAAAAACTAATTAAATAATAAATAATAATAAACGCATATTAAATTCAATTTCATTGATTAATGTTTTTTTTTTTTTTTTTTTTGTTTTTCGCCATTTTATAGAATGCTTTTTTTTTATAGTGCAAAGAAATCATAAATTATTTTATTTTGTTGTTTCTGTTTTCTTAAATAATTCATTTAATTTAAGACATTTTTCTTTCTTTCGTTGTTGTTGTTTTTTTTTTTTTTTTGTAATGAAAATAAACGTTCAAACAAAATAAAAATAATAAAAAATCTTTCATTTCATTTGTGAACATTTAAATGGTTTTTTAAAGGTATACAAAAATACCTGTACAGCAAAGACACAATAATCGAGAATTGTGACTTGGTTGATTTATTTTTTAAGATTCGCTAAAAACATTACAATAAATAAATTTATTTTGTCAATTGAAAGAAATTGAAGTGTTCTGTTTCATTTACTGGAATGAATTTGGGAATTGGGGTTCTTTTTCTTAAAAAAAAAATTGAAGTGTTCATCGTAATTTTTCCTTTTCCTTTAAATGAAAAATCCTAACGATTTGCAATGGAAATTTAAGTCAACATTAAATTTGTAATGATGTTTTTAGAACATTAGATTTGTAATGATTTCTTTAGAAAAAGCGTCATTTATAATTTATTTCTCGTATTTGTAAAAGTAAAAAATAAAATAAACCTTAAATATTAAACTTATTGTGAAAAATAAAAAACCAATTATGAACGTGTTTTATATTAACTGCCTGAAATCTATTATAAGGGGAATACGTAAAACTTTTTTTTTCTACTACGTAGTTATATTAAATAAAGATTTTCAATTTTCTATAGAATCCAAGTCATCATTTAAATTTCCTTCTTATTTGCGTCACCAAAAAAAAAGTTGTATTTGAAAAGAATTTGTCACGTTAAAGAAAATAAAAGTTTAATAAACAAAGATGAACGGAAATCTTAGAAAAATCTTTCATTTTCCCATTTTCCTGTATATTGTTGTTGTTGTTGTTGATTGAAAATGTTGTGTAATTGTATTTCATAGGAAACATAAGAAATAACAATTTAGTTCAATAAATTTCAGTTCATGTGAGTGAGAGAAAGCACATGTTTAGGAAAAACGTGAAAATTTGTATTCAAGTTTTTTTTTTGTTTTTCCAAAATTTAAACAAATTTTCTTATATTTTGTATATTTTTGTTTTTTTCTTTGTAATAGAAAATTGTTAATAATTTATCGAATGTATGACGTCACCAGTATTTCAATTCTGATCTTACATTTATTTCCTCATTAAAATTTTATAATTTATATTATCTGAATTTGTTAATAGTAATTCATATTTTGTAGTGTTTCTTGTCAGATTTCTAGTATTGTTTTGTTTTGTTTTTAGATCTACAAAATTGAAAATTATTATCACAAGTTTTCTGTAAATTTATTCGAATTTCAAAGTTATATTCGAAAATAAGACACAAAACAATGAAACATGCTGCGCAACAAGAGAATTGCAACAATATTTACCCCTAAATTTATGTGTTAAAACATTTTAAATGTGAAAAAACAACAAAAAACCATTTTAAATGTGAAGAAAAAAAGAAGATACATTGAAAACATTTTAAATGTATTTTATGACGTAACCTTTTAAAGTAAAGAATAAAAAGTCATTTAGGCGAAAAAGAAAACATTATAATATAATTGTTATTCGTTTCAATTTATTTGTTGTTGAAATGAAAAGCGCATTTACTATTTTTCATCTTTCTAATAAAAAATGGTGTTGTAGTATATTATTTATTTATGTGTGTGTGTGTGTGTGCTTATATGTGCCTATTATATTTTTATGTTGTGTTTGTAATTTGTTTAGTGAGATAAAATAATTATTTAAAAACAAATTATTATTGTTAATTCATTTCATTATTTATTTGTACAGAAATTAGAAAATTCATGTAATATTGTTGTTGTTTTATTTTTGTAAAAGAAATAAATACTATATATTTGTTTCTTTCACTCATTTTATATTGTTATATAATTAATACACGTGATAGATTAAATAAAAAATGTAAATTGTTCTTCTAATGTAAAAAAAAAATAAAAAAAGATTTTTTTTTTCTTTTTAAATACAAAAAAAAAAAAATACAACAACAATAAACAAATAATAATAAAATTTTTGTTAATACGTTTTAAATAATTTAAATTTAATAATTAGTTAATTGTAAATTGTAAATTACTATATAGAAGTGTAACTTAGAATTACATCGAGATTGAATTTATATAAAAAAAAAAAAATCGTGATTTGAAAATTGAGAAAAATAGAAATTACATTTGTTGTTTTTTTTTTAATAGTTAAATTTAATAAAAAAAAAAAATAATAATAATGATGAAACGTTGAATGATTATTACGCATGAATATTTATGCGAAGTTTTCTTACTACAAAATTATTTATGTATGTATTAACAAAACATTGAACTCATTTTTACAAATATATATTTTTTTTTTAACCTATAAAATTTGGTTGTGTGTGTGTGTGTGTGTTTAGTTAGGAAGAACAGCCAATTTGAGAAAGACAATAGATAATATTTTATTATAAACAAATAAATTTTCCATAATTTTTTGGGGGAAAAAATTAAGTGAAGTTAAAAGGAAGAAAGAAAAAAAAAAAACGGAAGGAAAGTTAAATTAAAAATGATGAAAAAAGGTTTGTGGTTCAAGTGCATTTTATTTCTAATTTTTTTCTTGTTATTGTTATTGTTGTTGTTGTTTTTTTTGTATATTTAAATTAAATTTATTATTAATTATTTATATTAATTAAATTATATAATTATGATATCAGTACAATTATGTCATTGTAGTAAAAATATATATATCTAAATAAGAAAAAAAAATTATCAATTGATTTGTTATATAATCCGCGCAAATGTAATCAGAATTCTTTAGGAAAAAAAAAGAAAAAAAAAACAACAACAACAACAACAACAAGAACAACCAGCAACAAAGTATGAACAACGAAATACCAAAAAGAGAAATAGAAAGAGAAAAAAAAATAAAACAAAAAGCCAGAGAGAAAACTAATACTAATACTATTAAAGAGACTAAAGAGAAAAGAGTGAATAATATTCGTGAGTATCGTCAAAAATAAAACGAGAGAGAGAAGTGAGAATCTTGTTTTATAACGAGAGTGTAAACGAGTAAATTAGAGAGAGAGAGAGAGAGAGAGTTAGAGAAGAGAATAAAATGTTGGTTGTTTTCTTTTGATTATTTTATTTTATTGTTTGTTTATGCTTTTTGCAAAATAATATGATGACGTAATATGATCTTCTTTACTTTTATTCTACTTATAAAATTAGTTTTTCATTAGAACATCAATTACATGACATAAGACATTACATTAACATTGCAAATACCAATAAAGTTGAACCTAAAAAAAAAAAAAAATACAAGAAAGAGTAAAGTACAACGTCGTCTTTAAGACTTGTACATATTTAGGTAGAGTACACGAGTACACGAGCAAAAGAAAAAAAAACAACTAAATATTGTTACATAATTTGATTTATTTTTTTTTCAAAAATGTTAAATTAAAAAAAAAAAATGAAAAATAAAAAATAAAAAATAAAAAACAAAAACAAAATATTCAAATTTTTTTTTATTATTTTTGCTTCACTCTGCTATACACTAATACACTAATACATTGATGAATTTATAAATAGTACATACATATATGAGATGATGCATTAGTAAATTATTATTCATAAATAAATATTTGGAGAATTTATAAATTTTGTAATTTATCACGAATTTCTAAATTAGTGCAAGGAAATTTCATTGAAATTGAATTTTTGAAAAAGGGAATTTTAATTATTAAAAAAAAAAGAACTTTTTTTTTTTGTTTTCCACAAATTTCGAATTCTAACTAACCACAAGAAAAAAAATTCTGCATATCAATAAAAATTCAATATTTTATAAAAAATTCATCTTAAAATAAAAAAAATATTGCATAATTCATTTGTAGAAATAAGAAGTTAGAATTAAATATTGTGGCGCCTCCATCAATTCTTTGTAATCATTTTTTTTTGTAAATTTTTATCTCTGATGTAAGAGATTTTGTACATTTTGTGTGTAAAGAAATCTAATCTACTAACAAATAATTCTATGAAATGAATAATTATTGTTGATATTATTATTATTATTATTATGTGTGACATTACTAGAAATGTGATCAAGTAAATAACAAAACAGAAACAAAAGAGAGACAGGAAAGAGAGAAAGAAGAGAATACAAACAAACAGACTAAACTGAAAATATTTTCAATTCAAATGAAGAAGAAGAAGAAGAAAAAAATGAAATTAAATAATTGTTTTCTAAAGAATAATAATTGAATAAAAGAACAAAGTAATAAGTAATACTTACGTTGTATATTTATAAGAGGAAAACAAAAAGGTGGACAAACGGACGCGTTACTGTTTAAATTACCATGAAAAATTTAAAAAGAAGAAGAAGACGAAGAAGAATTAAGTGAAAATAAATAAATTTTTCTATTTCTTTTTTTTTTACTTTTGGGAAATTCTTTAGAATTTTCTCTGTTTGTTTTTCTTCATATTTTTTTTTATCGTAATCGATTTTTCATCTTACATTTTCTTTATAAAAAGGATAAAAATGTCCATCACTAAAAATTGATTTCATTATTTTTTCTTCATCCACACCTTCATCTTCTTTATCATCTTCTACTTGTTCTTCTTCTTCTTCTTCATTGGTGTAATTTTAATTTTAAAAAAAAAATAAAAATACACAATACATAAAGGGGATTACATAACAATTGACACATTTAATTTTATTTAGATACATAAGTTAACTTTACAAACAGAAACAGTAAAAAAAAAAAAAAGTTTTACATAATTAAACTTTTTTTGTTTTGCTTTTTAAACTTAAATACATACACAGCTATACACACATGTATACACGTGCATACATTCGCATATGTGTGTATTGTGTAACACATTCATATACACACACACACATACACATGCATAAATACATTTGCCACCCATGCATCCATATACAAATGTATACACACACACATACATACACTGTATACATACACTGTATATGACTACTTAGGTATTATTTATTACATATTTATTTATTTTCAATTTAAATAAATTTTTGGTATAATGGAGTTTATGGTGTGTGCGCGCACGATTATTAATATTCACTGTATATGAAGTACATCTCTCTCTCTTTCTCTCTCTTTCCCTCTTGTATAATGCACCTAGTTGCTTTACTTTTTATATAATTTATTTTTTTTTTTGTTTAAATGTAATCAAATTCAAACACACATGCACATGCATTCATATTACATACATACATACAGATTTTTTGTATTTATTTTATGGATTTGTTGATAAGAAAACTTCCAAAGTAAAATATGTACATAATAAAAATCGAGAGTGAGTGAGATGATGAAAAATGATTTTTTAATTGTTATATAATTAATGGTATAAATATGTGGAAATTTATATCAAAAATAATTGTGATAATAATTTTGTAAGAAAATTCTTTTAAAAATATTTTGCTTTTTGAAAATTCGTAATTTCTTTTTGTGTCATTTTATATTATTAAATTGTGTTAGATGAATAATAAGGAGTTAAATGAATAATACGCAAAGGTCTAATCATTGGAATGAAAAGAGGGAGAAAAAAAAACAACAAATTATAAGGAATGGGAATATTAACTATAGGCTACCACTGGTAGCTTGTTGTCAGTGACAGAATTGAAAATCTCAACAAAGGTCAATTTTCAGCGTGTAGTAAAAATAAGAATTATAGATTCTATATTCTAATAGTCTTATATATTACTTTGATAAGACTAAATTACCCCATACGACACCTATCTATCCATGTGTTGTCTGAGAGTATAAACTCATAAAGACCATGCCAGGAATATGTAGGGAAATTGTTTGTGTATATCTGAAAACATAAAAATTATAATTTAATAAATTAATTATGATCAGAAATTAAATAATTTTTCTTATTGTATTTTTATTTTGTTCTTAGTTAAAAAGGAATATCAATTACAATGTGCTTATCTTGTCTATAGGAACGAATAATGATTCTTTTGGTACTTTATTCTTTGTATTTAATTCATCATTATTCAACTTTACATTTTTATTTAGTAGAACGAATTATTTCTATATAGATTAGTTTGTGGGCAGGGGGGTTAGATGGGGGGTAATCGGAAAATTTGTTATATATTTTTTTTTATTTTTCATCAATTCCTTTTTTTTTTTCTTGTTTTTATTTTTTCATTTTTTTTTTTTGGTTGCTGTTGTTGTTGTTATTGTTGGAATAACGTTTGACGTCAATGCTTTTTTTTTTAAACATAAATTTAATGTAAACATTCTCCCTTATTTTTTCTCTTCGTTTTTTTTTTTATTAAGATTGAGATGATGACGTAATATAGACAGTGAACTGTGATCAATTTTTGTTTTTATATTGCAAATAAAATCAAAGGGGGCCGTTATATGAAAAGAAAGCAAAAGAAAAAAAAAAAAATTGTAAGAGGGAAAAGACAAAAAAAAAAAAACGACGACGTGACATTGATAAAAATCAACAAATCAAAATCTTATCGTCATCGTAATAAAGTTTAGTTCAGGTCAAGAGTTCATTTTTCTATCATCAATATTAGGTAGGATTGGTCCACTTTTCAAAATGGATTTTCAGTGATATTTTTCTTTTTCTCTACAACGTTTTTCATTTTGTCGTTAATATTTTTAATAGAAGCCGCATAAAATATTTTTCACGGTAGCTTAATCATTATAAGTTCCAAGAGGTTAACAACTATAAGATGTTGATCTTAATTCATTTTTATAAATTACAGAAAGATAACAAAAATTTAACAAATTACTCATGAATGTCCTTAGTGTCACTGTCTTAACATACCAGAGGACTTCTTAAGATCAAAAAATTAAAAGTTAATTCATCTAAATGGGTTTTTTTAAGCCGATTTAGATCAAACGAGATCAGTGGAAAAATTTAAAGGAAATTTAAAATGGGAAATAAATAAATATTAAATGGATGACATTGTCGATTTACTCCCACATACATCCTCATACAAATAATTTATATATTCATAATTAAAATTCTTATTTGAAAATATAAATAAATATTACGGTTTAATAATAGAAAAAGTGTAACAGAATAATAATAATAATAATAAAAAAAATCATTATGGGATGTAATAAGGAGAAGAAAAAGAGAAAAAAAAAACATAACATAACATAATCATCTAAAAATAACAAAATCCTGATTGATTTTCTATAGAAAATATATTATAGTCTCCTCTCATCTCCACTCATCTCCTCTCATCTCCTTCATCTCCTTCATCTCCCTCACTCCTCATACCTAAATCTTATACCATTTTACCAAGATTTCAACTTTATTTTTTTACTTTACTTTTTCCCTTATAAATAAATATCCTTTTATTGTAGGCGTTAAAATTATTATTACATTTTATTTTTATTATTTTTTTCTTTATTCAATACAACAATATTTTTTTTCTTTATCTTCTTTTTTTTTTTTTTTATGAAGAAAATCATATAAGAATAAAAATATACAAAATAGAATTTAAAAGAAGGTTATTACACAATCAAAGTAAATATTATTTCCATTCTATATGGAATCTATCAATATATTTAATCATAAAAATATCTAATAATATTCTATATGGATAAATTTTTTTTACAAATTCTTCTTCTTCTGTTTTCTTCTGTTTTCTTCTTTTTGTTGTTGTTGTTTTTTTTTTTGTTCATTTGATTATTTACATGACAACATTTTTCTTTTTTAATACTTTTAATAGATTTGTTTTTTGTGTCCTGTATTTGTTTCTTTCTTTTAATTTTTCTCCTAATATGCAATGTTGTTCTCAAACAACAACAACTAACAACAACAATAACAACAAGTATTTGTGTTCTAACAAGGATTGTTAATAAAAATGGAATTTTTTTTATTGATTTCCTTTACTTTCCCTTTTTATTATAATAAAGGGAAAATCATTTACTTGTTATCTATTTATAAATGGAAAATATAGAAAAGTTTTCCATTTTCCTTTTTTTTTTTTTTGTTTTCCTCTTATTCCCATATTTTTGTTTGTTGTTTCTTCGTTTTTTGCAAGGGTAAAATTATTTTCCCTATCACGAATTTTGTAATATGAGAAATTCTGACTGGAAATATTTCTTATGATACAAAAGAGAGAAAGTTTACTTGAAATTTATATAAATAAGAAAATAAGGAACTGATTTAGTTTTTATTTTGTTCTTTAAATAAATTTGCATTTATTTATTTTTTTTTTCCTTTTAATTTAGTTCCAAGGCTTCTTATGTACGTACGTACGTATTTATTTTTATTTGATTTGTGGAGACTTATTTATGACGTCAGAATATAAAGATTCCTAATTACTGCACACATAATTTTACAGTTATTTGGAGTTGTAATGAAATAAGTTTATTAAATATTACCTGGGACCTCCACTGAATATTATCCACGGTAAATTTGAATCCGATTAGATAAAATTTGTATTGTTGATCAAATAATCTAAGTGTAAAATTTGTCCCTAAGCTCATCGATCAAATGACAACAATAATGTAAAATTTGTATTTTATATAATTTTTTACTTACTTGCGATCAAAATTTTTAAATGGATTAATAAATTATCATTCTTCATCTTATAAATGACATTTAAATTATTTAACATCATCAGTATAAATTAAATAGCGCTAAATATAATCAAGGATAAAATATTTTCTATTTTCTGTTGTTTTTGTTGTTCCCTTTTGTAAAACGTAATTAACATAACCTTCTTTTAATCGCCTTTTAATCGTCTAATTATAAAATTCTTTTTGACCTAATTTTACTTTGCTCTTAATTTACAAATTATTCAAAAGAATTTATAAATATGAATTTTCTTCTACGAATTTTTGGATTAATTAGATTAAGGCACATAAAAACTTGTTCATTTGACTTTCGTTTTTTTGTAAAAAAAAAAAATTCTGTACGAACTGAAAATTGGTGATCTTCTTATTAAATTTATTGGGAAATTTACTTTATTTGATTGTGATAATTTTTAATCGAAAATTAAATTGGTATGAAATTATTTCGTAAACTGATTATTGAAAATAATAAATAAAATTGTTGTTAAATTTAATAAAATCATTAACAAAGCCGAAAGTTCGAGAGATTAACCAATTAACCAATTTCAATCCCCCACCCTCTAAATATCTGAATATTAATTGTGAATTTTATAAAATGATTGCACATTGGTTCTCACTCCGTTGCACGAAATGTGTGTTATCCCCCTCGTGAAAATATTTATGTCACGTGTAAAACCAAACATTTGGTTTACGACAGTTTTCTGATCCTCGCGGTGTAAAACGAACGTGTGTAAAAAAGCCCAACTGTCAAATGCATAAATTTCACTTAACAATTGAACAGATTTTCATTTAATGAAAGGAAAACGTCATGAAATTTATGACAAGCTATTTTTATTGTTTAAAAATTGTTAGCAGGCTTCTGGTAAATTCTGTTCAAAAAAAAAAGTCTTTTGTTTTTAATCGAATGATTAATGAATGGACACGTCATAAAAGACAACCGCACAAATCTTATGAAATTGTCCCCCTTTGTAGGTTTTAATTTCAATTTAATTTGCATTTAGAAAAGTAGTTTTGAAAAATGTGAAATGTAAATCCTCGTAGGTATATGTGTGTGTGTGTGTATATGTGCATTTACACCTACACACACAAATATAATAAAAATTTGATGGATGTCTTTCTTTTTTCACTTTTGATAAATATTTGCCTACAAATATATTTCTTTTCTTTTGTTTCGTTCCTTCTAGAACATTTGTTTTTTTTTTTTTTGTTATAAAATGTAACTGTGTAATTTTCAGTGAGTAATTGTAAATTGTTATTTTTCTTTTTTCCTCTCCTTTATTCTTCATTTATTTGTTTTTTGTATAGCATTGGCTTTTGTTGTTGTTGTTGTTGTTATTGTAATTTGTATCAATTTCTGTCTCAATCTGATATTTGAACAAAAGAGAAATAAAAAACATTCACTTTCGCTTCAGTCAATAATTTTCAATTTAATTTTTTTTTGCGTTTGTTTTTTTTTTTGTTTAGAATTTTTACAAAAATATGACCTTTAATTTTTCTCTTGTTCTCTCTCTCTCTCTCTTTTGCTCACTTTCTCTCTTTCTTTTGTGTTTAAGATGAAAATGAATTATCGCTTTTGTGTTAAGTGATTAATCCATTAATCCTATATTTAAATATCCATCAAAAATTTGGGAAACCGGAAAGAAAAAATGTATCGCACATTTTTACTTCTCTCATCAATTCGTCTTTTCATTTGAACGAATGAAAATATGAAAATAATGTGAAATGTTAAAGGTGGGAGGGGTAGAGGAAAGAAAAAGGTAATTTTAAAATGAATCGATAAAATGTGAACCTTTAATATTCAACGTTAATTTACTTTGTATTATTTGTAAAGGAATAACCATCAATGTAATCGTTTTGTATAAATTCAGTCGGAAATCATTTTGTTTTTTTTTTTTTTCCTTTTGTTTCTTTTTCACTTAATTTTATTATTATTATTTTTTTTTTGTTTTAATCTTGTTTGTTATGAAGTCGTACAATTTTAAACTAAACACAATTTATAACATATTTTTTTTTCTTCTACAAGTTCTTAAGACTTATAACCATTAACTTACGTTATTATTAGGCTATTAGGCATATATTTTGATTTATTTTCGATTAGTTACAATTTTAGTTACAATGTAAAAAAGATGACATTGAGTTCAAATAATGATCAGATTGTTCGATAATGTTGGTCAAATACTAATTTGTCTCTTTTAACTTTTTGCACTGAGATTCATCTTCCAATAAACATTTTTGTAATTTTTCTATCGGCTCAGTAATTTAAGAACTTTATTTAATTAATGAAAATTTTCTTTTTCTCATTTTTATAACAATTCACAAGTAATCTGTTTAATTCAGATAAAATTTATTTTATAATGGAATCATTTTTTTTGGCTAGACACGTTTTTTTTTCTCTTTCAACAATAATGAATTAAAAAATATTAAATATTCGCGCGCGTATAACACAAAATGATGTCAAAAAAGAAGAAGAAGAAGAAGAGAAACAAAAAATAATTGAAACCCATAGCAACGTCCACACACACGCATAATACAAATTTACACCTTTTATTGTTGTTGTTGTTGTTGTTGTTATTATTACTGTATAATTTTTTTATTTTAGCTCTTTGAAATAAATATATTTCGATTACATTTTTATTACATAAAAGAAACTTAAGAAAGAGGAAGAAGAAGAGAAAGAAGAAGAAAAAAATCCGATATTATTTTTTACTTTATTTTTTTTTGTTTTTTTTTTTTGCTTTATAAGCAAAAATATTTTTGCCTTCAAAGGTTTATATAACGTAACGTAACGTAACCAACAAGATATAGTACGCATACATATACAAAAAAAAAATATGTACACACATTGATACACATACAATCATACACAAACAATGAATATGTAATAATAACATATAAGTTGCCAATAATAATTGTTGTATTTTTCTTATCTCGATTTATGTGACTGTGTGCGTGTACATATGTGTGTGTATTATTCATTTTTGTCTCTTTGTCACAATTTATTCAATTGTTCATTGTTCAATATTTTTGTTTATGAATCTAAACGAATTCTCTTGGATTTCTTTTTGGTCATAATGTGTGGAGGCGCCCAGTATTTTTTTTTTGTTTTTATCTTTAACTTTCTTTGTCGATCCTTTTTTATTAATACGTTTTTTTCCCCCTTTTTAGTTTTCTTCTTTTTTCTTATAAATGATTTATGATTTTGTAAATTGGATTCTTTGATCTTGGAAAGAAAGAAGAAGAAGAACTTTTGACATTTAAAATGTTGGAGAATATTGTAAGTTCAAGAGAGAAATTTATTTATTCAACAGAATAAAATATTACGGTTTTCTTATCTTGTGGCAAACAAAAAATGTATTGACAATTATTTTAAAGTATTCTTTTATGGAAACAATAATGAATTACTTTCTTTTGTCTTGTATTTTATGTTTTTGATATTTTCCAATTCTTTTACCATGATTAAATTTTTAATTCATATTCTTCTTTCAATTAATTCTATTTTCTATTTATGATTTTCCTTTTCCTTTTGTTCTTCTATTCACTAACAATGAAAAAAAAAGCCTTTACAAACAACACAATTAGCATAAGACAATGAAAATGTTAGAAGGAAAATAATTTTTGTACGATTTTTTGAAGCTTCACCATTTTGAAATAAAATAGAATTAAAATTAAATTTCTCTCTTGAAAAGTTTCTAAAAAGAAAATTCTATTTTTCACTACAATGAAAATGTACAAAAATATTTAATGTAGCGATTGTCGATCATGAAGGTTAATTATGGACTTTAACTTTTTTTATATTTTTATTTTGCCCTTTCATTGTTTCTTGATTTTTGGGTTTATATTTGTTTTGATATTATTTGCTGTCGCCTGTATGGGATACTGTTCAAATTTAGGGGTAACAACCATCTAAGTGTATTATTATGAACTTGAAAAGTTTTTTAAACAATTAAATTCTATTTTGATGTTTTTTGTTTTCTCACCCTTTCAATTTTGTGCTTTTTTTTTGTTCTTTATTTCTGAGTTGGGTTTTTTTTTTTACTCAATAAAAGATTTCGATTAAATGTCAAAATATTTTCACTCTCTTTCCAGAAATTTTCTTATTCTTCGTTTTCCTATAGTTGGGACAATTGAATAGAATTGAGATAAAAATAAATTTATTTCCATTAAAAAGTCAACCAATTTTCTTTTCAATTTTCGTCTTTTCTTGCGTTAAACTAACGAAAATCATTCAAACATTATAAAACAATTTTTATCAATTCAACTCTATTACGTAATCATCTCTTTTAACCATCTAAGTGTTGATGAAAAGAAAAAATAAAAGAAAAACTAAAGTAAAAATGGTAAAGAACTAAAAAAGCTCTTTAATACAAAAAGAAAAAAAAATCTATGCCATAGATTTAGTCGAGACACAATTACATAATTTTTTATACTATGTGATTGTGACGCAAAACACATTTGTATATATAATTAAATGTACGTCAATTAAAAAAAATCATAATAAATCCATTGGCGCAGGTGTTTCGTTAATTTCGATCAAAAAAAAAAACAAACAAAAACAAAAACAAAATATGCTCCATCAATTTAAAATTTATAAATATAAATATTTATAAAATTTATATGAAATGGGTTAACGAAGGGGGGTATTGGTTTTGCACCTGTCTCCCATCCACAAATAAAAATATAAAATACAAAAATAAAAATTGAATTGGACAAAGAAAAAATCACGCATCATGGACACAAAATGAATGTGTCTTTGCTAAAAAGTAAGCGCGCGTAAATTTGAATAAAAAATTCTTTCCTTTTTTTTTCTCATTATTTTGAATAAAAATTATTACGTTACGTGTGTGGGTGTGTGCGTGTATAGGCATGAGAGAGAAATATATTTGTGCAATCTTATTATGTTGTGATGGTGTGCGTTGATATTTTATTTACACTGTGTTTCTTTTTTCTTTTTTTTCATTTTTTTTTTTCAAGGTAGAAAATCATGTAATCAGTCAAAATATTCGTGCAAATTAAAAAAAAAATGTCTGTAATTTTTTATGTATAAATAATAATAAATAAATAATTCTTTCATTTTTTATTTTTGTTTTTTTAATTGTTAATATTTTAGATTTGCAACTATTTTTTTTTTAAATTTTTTTCTAAATTATTATTTGCAATATTTGTAAATATTTTCCAAATATTTATGAGTGTGTATACGTTTGCCTGTTGCTGTTATTATGCATATATATATATTTTTTCTTTTTACGTAAAACAATTGCAAATTTCACTGAAATCTGTTGTGTTTGCTGTTTTTATGTTAATTCTTTGCAAAATTATGCATTAAATATATATAAAATAAAAAAGTATTGTAGGTAGTTGTAGGTTAGTTACAAGATATAATCCTATATAATAAAAAAATTATTATAGAAGAAGGAGAATGAAATTGTTTCTAATTTCTCTCTTTTTTTTTTTCTCTGTCATTATTTTTTCGGTTATGCACATTTTTGTAATTGTTGTTGTTGTTATATAATAAAGTTTTTAGTTCTTTGTCTTAATATATTTGTACATACATTATCCAGTCATTTATATGGTTGTTCTATTCATATACATTAAATTGTGTATGTTTGTGTTTCTATATTCCCATATATGCATATTTATTTATTATTTCTTTTTTTCTTTAGTGTAAAATCTAAATCATGGCCGACCATAAAAGAAAAAACTTCAATATCTATGCGTGTACGGTGAACCGTATTCAACAACCACCCATTCTATACATACACATACACATACCCTTAGATCTCATGGACTGGTAAATTTTATCCCATTTCAACTTCTTCTATTTTTCCTCTGTATAATTTACTATTCCGAAAAAAATAACGAAAATAAAAATGGAGGAATAAAAACCAAAAAAAAAAAAAAAGAAAACAAAAAAGAAAAGAAAATAAATGAACGGGATAAAATTCATGACCTACTCCAAAGAGGTATTACAGTCTCATGAGACTAATATTTTCATTTGAAGTTTAACGTTGTTTTACATGCACACACGAAAGCATATAGTACACACACACACACCCACACGCAGAAATGTTCACACCAACAAAAAAAAAAAAAAGAAAATTTAGCAAATATTTAAAGAACATCAAAGAAAATAAATCCAAAATAAATTCAAATGGTTAGGTTTTGCGTTTTGTCTTGTCTACTTATCAACCCCACTACTAATATTCGAATCAATAAAAGATTTCCATTAAATCCCCAAACACACAATTGAAATTGAAAATAAAATGAACATTGAAAAAATAAAGATATTTCACTAAATTCACACAAATTACCCATTAAACTTAATACTTTACATTCACAATTTTATTATCACTGTACAACTTTACTACACTTACGTTAATTTCAAAATTTTCTCATGATTCTTTCTGTTTATAAATCGAAAAATAGAAAAACGTAATTAATCTTTGATTGAAATTAAATAAAATTAAGTATTAAAAGTCTTAAGAAAAATTATACAATTTTCTTTAATTAAAAAAATAATAATAACAACAACAACGGTAACAATAAAATAAGAAAAGAAAGAAAATCTCAAGAGTGCAATCAATGCGAATTTCTATAAAATTTTAGAAACGATTAATAAGAGTAAAATTTTAATTTATATTTTTGAAATATTTCAAATTGAATGAAATTTTTTAGAGCGTAACAACAATTTTTGTTGTTGTTGTTGTTGTTGTTGTTGTAATAAAATTAATTAAAATTTTACTATTTAATTTTTTTTTTTTTGAATTTGTCAATAATTTATAATTTTATTTTTGTTGTTTTATGTAAAAAAATTAGTGTTGAAAGAAATTCATTCTTTTATTGCAAAAAAATAATTATTGTGTCAAAGGTGGGGTTTTTTTTTTGTTTAAAAAAAAAAATGAAAAATTGACAAAACCCCCACCTCCATTTTTTTGTAATAAAAAACATACATATGCACTGGACTCTTTATTTTTTTATGTTTTCTTGTCTATTTTTTTTATTTTAATACATTAATTTTCTTCAAATTATAACAATTGATGTGATGACGATGACCAAGACGAGAGAGAGAGAAAGAGAGAGAGAGAGAGAAAGAGAGAAATAATAAAATAGAAAAATTTTGAATTTCATAAAACAGCTGCTTAGACAAATTGATGACTTCAAGTTTTTGGGTTCAACTTTTAACACAGAATACAATAGAAGTAGAGAGAAAAGAAAACAAAAAAAGAAGAAAAATTCACTTTTTCTTTTCATCCTGTTATTTATTTATTATTTTTTTTCTTCTTCGTTATTTTGGCAGAATATCAAACAAAAACAAAAACAACAACAACAACAACAACAACAACAACAATAATAATAATAACAACAAAAGTTGTAAAATACAAAACCGATTTCTATTGTGTTCCTTGGTTCTAAATAATGATATCTATCAACATAAATAATAACTAAATATTTATTTCAGGTTAAATGACAATGACATGACACGTGTGAGTCCATATGTGTGGGTGTGTGTGTGTGTGGAAACCTACTTTTTTTTTTTTTTTTTTTATAAACAACTCTGTAGTTTCATGCTACAAAATATTTTAAATAATTTTCTGCAATTTAACAAAAATTCTTTTGTTATGTAAAGCTTTTCCACTTTTGCTTTCTTCAATTTAATAATAAATTCAGGAAACGTATCTTTTGTATCGTATGGTTGTCATTCTATTTGTTTGTTCCTTTTTCTTTTTTTTTTTTTGTTTCTGTTAAAATTATTTTAATGAGACTTTGCGCGTTATGTGTTGAAATTAAAGTCAACTGTGGTAAAAACATTTAAAATCTGAAATGATCCTTTTTTTTTGGTATCAATGTCGACACCACTGAATTAGTTTCTAGAAAATAAAATACAGAATAAAAGGAATAAATAGAAGAAGATGGGTTTATGTTTTGTGTCTTCTTGTTGTTTTTGTCTCCTCGCGTATCTTTGTATTTTGACATTTTGCCAAAATAAATGAAGTTCGATACGTTTATTAGCGCGTGTGTCGACGATAACCTAACAAAACATTTTTATCGCGTGATAAAACGGCGAAATATTTCTCACGGTTTTTTTTCTGCTCTCTCTCTCTCTCTTCTCCTTCTTCATCGTCTTCTTTTTCTTCTTCCTCTTCTTTTTTCTAATTTATTTCTACTAATGTATATAGATGTGTGTGCGTGCGTTTGTATCCATGCTTACATAATTTTGTGTGTCTGTGTGTGTGTGTGATTTTTTTTTTTTTATGTAGATATTAGACATATTTTATATAATTTGTAAACATGTGCTCGTGTCGCGGATTTATTATTTTGTCTTCTTTCAATCCCAAAAAAAAAACAACAACAACAACAAAAAATTATATAATCAAAATGGAATAATATGAAGAAATGACAATGCCGACAGACCAACCGAGTAATCGGTGAATTTTGTGTGACATTGATTATTTAAGTTTAAGTGGACAATTTAAAAGAGGGGTGGTCAGTATGTAGTTGTTAGTTAGTAGTGATGGTAACTACTGTAACTAAGTATTAGTGGTAATGTGTTAGTGGCAATTCAGTGTGCTTTTTTTTCTTCTCATATTTATAAATTTTGTAGTTTTATATACTTTTTTTTTGGTCGATATATAGTGTCAAGGTCGGTCATATAATTGAAATTTTGTGTTTTGTTTCTCTCCACTTCTTCTTCTTTTTTTCTTCTGTGTTTTTTTTTTTTTTTGGTTTTTTTTTTGGTTGAATGTTTTGGAGTTTATTAGTGTGAATTTTTGTTATTGTTGTTGTTGTTGTTGGTTGGGATCATTGGACGCATAATGGTGATAACCTTGGATAGGGGAGACTTTTAAGACACGCCCCATCAGACAGTTTGGAACAGTCGATTTTTCTTTGAACATAAAATATTTAGAAGAAAACCGAGGGTGTGCTCTTGGATGAGTTTTCTTTTTTATTTCATCCTTTTTTTTTTGCTATTTTGGGATTTAATATTTTTTTTTTCTCTATTATTGACATTTTTTTTTTCTTTAAAGAAAAGTGATTACATAATTAAATTAATAAGAAAAAATGGGTTCTGAGAAATGAACAGAAAAAAAAAAACGAAGAAAAAGTGAAGGAAGAAAAAATCTAATTTTATTTTTATTAAAACAAATTTTCATCTCTAGAAATCCAACAAAAAAAAAACTTCTTTTTTTTTTTTTTTGATCACAAAATGACCTTGAATTTTCTCCTCTAATTAACAATTAACTGAATTTATATTTACCCCTTACCTCACCTCGCACTCTTTAGTTTCTCATCATCAACATTTTTCTTTTCTTACTCTTCCTACTAAACTTTTCTTAATCGCTTTTCTTTTTTTTTTTTTATAAAATGTTTATTGTTGTTGTTGTATTTTTTTTGTAATTTTCTTTTCTTTTCTTTTGTTGTGCTTGTTGTTTTTATATAGAAAAAAAAAATTAAAAAGAGAATTTTATACGTGCTGGGAAACAGGCAAATTAGTTTATTAAAAAAAAAAAAAGGCGCACACATAGCCAAAAGACATTAGTATATACACAACGATATACATACAAACATTTACACATAAATAATAATAAACGAGTCAGTGTGTAAATAGACAAAAATGAAAATGACAAATATAATGAAAATGAAATCATACGAACAAAAAAAAAAAAAAAAGAAGAAAAATAAAAACAAAAGCTAAATGAGAGAAAAAAAAAAAACAAAAAAATATAACAAGATAAAAGGCGTGCGCCATTTAGGAATTTAAAATTTACTCTTACGATTTCTTTGATCGGTTTAGTTTATTTTTCTTTTACTCTCTCTCTCTCTCTCTCTTTCTCTCCCTCTTTGTCTCCCACTCTATATCACTGTAATAGAAAATAATTTATAAAAATAAAAGGCAACAACAAAAAAACGTGTCTCTCATTATATAATGGAATGATGAAGATGATTCTGTTGAAAGACATTGACAGAACAGAAACAAAATAAAAAGAGAGAGAGAGAGAGAAAAAGGCCGAGGCGACATTTTTCCTAATGATTGTATAATAATTTGCAGAATACACACACACACACACACACACACAATTAATTAATTTATAGAATGTGGGTGGACAATCTCAGGTCATCGCAAAGAATAAGAAATTTTTGTGTTTTCTATATTTTATTTATTTATTATTAATTAAGGAACATGTGTGTGTGTGTATATAATATGTGTGTGTGTGCAACTATTAAAGTTAAATGTTGTGACTTGTGAATGTAGTGGCAGGTAAATCGTATGCGTTTATTATCAGTAACAATATGAATTTCAATTTTTATTATTATTTACACACACATACACACACACACACACTTACACACACACATTAGACATAACACTAACGCCTAAGTACTCATACTCATAAGTAAAGAACTATAATATAGAACAGGCCAGAACCAGGCTACAATTTTCAATAAACACGCTGAGTTGATTTGAAGAGTGGAAGGGTGGGGGAGGTTACATAATAATTTTTTTTTTCTTATACTTATTATTTATACGGAGAAAATTTTTTATTGAAAGAAGAAAATAAATAAATAAAATAAAATCAAGGCCGCACAAAATGAATGAAGAAAACGAAAAAAATAAAGAAGAAGACGAAGAAGAAGAAGAAGAAGAAGAATAAGAGGAAAATGTATATAAAGGCGTCACCCAGATCATTTATTTGTTGCGGAAATTATTTTGGTGTTTTTTTCTTTATTTATTTCTTTTTTTATATAAATGCGTTCAGAATAATAAAAAAACGCTTCTAGAATGAATATGATCTCTCTCTCTCTCTCTCTCTTTTAATTTCTCTATATAATTTTTATTTACAGATTTTTGTTTTAATTTTATATACAATCTTTTTATTTCCCGCTTTTTTTTTTATTGCATTGCAAAAATTTTACTCTTATCATTTTTGTTTTTTATTTTTTTTTTTTTTGTAACCTTCATAATTATTATTTGTTTTTTCTTTACGTTTTTATTAATCCGATACGGAAGTTTATACAATCGGTATATTCAAAGCACGTAATAATTACTTTACCCATTCATTTACCCAAAAATTCCCTCTGAGGGCAGTTTATTTAATTCAGTGAATCTAATTTAAAATTGTTCTCTCTCGCTTTTATTTTTCATTTTTCAACTTTTGTTAAATAAATTTTCTCACAATTTTTATTTTAAGGTTAAAACAAAAAATAAACAAACACACATGCAAATAATCACAGGTACACAAACACAACCTTGCTGGTAAAAATACAGTATTTAGAATCGGTGTTTCATTTTTCACAGAATTTAATTTTATTTACTAAACTCCAGTCTGTGCAATTATAAAAAAAAAAAAATGAAAAAAGAAAATTAAAAACAGAAAGATAAATATTTTCATGATTAAATAATTATTAATTAAATATCAACTTATGTTATCTCTGTACGATAGTTTCACCATAGATTTAAAATTTTAATGTGTACCAAAAATATTTACATTTAATTTACATTTAGAAATCTTAAAGTAAATTATTAAAAAATTTTTTTGTTTGTATCAGAGCCAAAGGTTAATTAATTAAAATTCTCTATTGTACTGATTTAATAAAAATTATCAAAATAAAAGATAAAAAAAAATTCTTAACGTTGACGTTGTGAAAATTTTTGTCACAAAATAATGCATTTGAAATTTGTGTAAACAACTCCCCTAAGTATGTGAAAATTTTAACTCTGTATTTTCTTCTGTTGCTGTTTCCCTTTTTTTTCTTCATAACCCTAATTTAATTAATTTAATTAATTTAATTGTTTTATGTTTTAATCTTACGTATTAATTAATTATTTCTTGTTGTTTACTTTTTTTTTTTTTTGTTCTTGTTCCCTTTTTTTGTATATACGAAATTTGTGAAATTAGATTGATTATTTCTGTTTTATATTTTATATTTGTTCATTTGTCCATTTCCTAACAAACCCCACAGTTTAGTAAAGTTAAAAGGGACTAACGAGACAAAATTTTATTAATTTATAGAATCAGATATCAAAATTTCCCTTGTGTTTTTTTTTTTTATTTTTGCTTGTTACTGAATCAATTCTCTTGTGACTTTAAATTGTTAATTTATTTATTTCTTTTTTTTTTCTAACATAAATTTTTGTTTGAATGAAATGAATCGTTTATTTAAAAGGTCATTAAACTTTTACATGCTTTAATTTTTTTCAAAAAATTTACAATAAAATAAAAACTTTTCATTAAATAGAAACAAAAATTGTACGATAAAAATTGTTTGTAAATTGATTGGTATTTGTACAATTAAATGATCAAAGGATATTTTTCACTCTGCCAAAAAAAAAAAAAGATTAAATAAAAGAAAAAAAATCATTTTAAAGTAATTTAAAATATTCAATGGATGGAGTAAAGTTTAAAAGAAAATCATAATTTTGTGTTTTTGCTTTTAGTTTTTTTTAGTAACAGACGTAACATGAATCACTTATTTTTTTTTTTATGTAAAACATTAAAATATAAAAAGAAAATGTAATTTAATGAACGGTGACATTTTCTTTTAAATTTTCAAATATCAAATGCCCGTAGCAGTGACAAACTCTTCTCGGAAAAAATTCTATTTATTTAACTTCTAAGATGCTGTCAGTTTTCTCTTCGCTTAAAAGTTGACTTTTTTTTCTTCTTCTTTATTGTTTGTTTGTTTGTTTTTTTTTTTTAATAACAATAAAGAAAAATAAAATAAACAAATAGAAAGAATGAAAGAAACGGATCATGATTACAAAATCAACACAACTAAGCTCACACAAGTGCATTGTGACAAATATATTTATTATTATGAAGAAAGAAAAATAAAAATAAAAATAAAATATATATTTGAAGAGAGGAGAAACAATTGTTGAATTGGTCAGTTTCTTATGTTACGTCTATTGTGTGAGTTTTTTTTTTTTCAAATAAAACCAGGCGTCTCCATTTTCATATCTTTTTACAACGTGAATATTATGTGGTGGTTTTGAAGTAAAAATTATTTCGACCATGATCTCAATAATAAAAATAACAAAAAATGAGAACGAAAAGGTGACAATAATCATAATATTGACATAAAAGTAAATGTCTTCACAACAAAATCTTATTCTAAAAGAAATTGTTCATCTTCAAGAAAAAATTTGTTCATCTTCAAGAAATTGTTTGTTTTGTTTTTTTGGTTTTTTTTTGTTTCTTGTTTGGTTTTTTGTTTCTTTCCGAATATATTTTGAATGTGCCAATTTATCTGTCCATCATAGGAATATCCACAAAAAAAAAAAATAAGTGAAGATGAAATTCGTTTTATTTTTTCTTGCCCATTTATGCTTGAATTGACACTTGAAATTTTCATTCTACTTTTTTTCTGTTTTGGTTCATTCTGTTTTGGTGATATAACACCACCACCATTCACCATCCATCGCCGCCCATCCCACAGACCTATCAAAATCTGTCCCTCAAATGTCATTTTATCTGATTCTTATGTGCTTATCTCTATTTCTCTGCGTATTTTTATTGTGTGTGTGCATGTGTGTGTTGTGTGTGTGTTGTGTTGTGTGGTAACAAACATCATGTAATAAACTTCTAATCGATTTTCATTCCTACTTTTCTTTCATCCTTTTATTTCTTCTTCATTTCTTTCTTCTTCTTTTTTCTGTTTACATTTTTCTTGTTTTATTTTTTTTTTATATTTTTTTTTCATATTTATTTTTTTCTTTCTCTTTCTCCCTTTTTGTTTTTTTTTGCTGCTTCCTTTATTAAACTTACAAAGGAAAATGAAACAAGAAAAAAACTAAGAAAAAAAAAAAAAAATACAAAAACACAAAAAAAGAAACCCGAAAACAGAAAGAAAGAAACTTTTTAAGAAAAGCAAAAGAGAAAAAAAAAAAACGAATAGAAAATTCCTATTTTTAATTTGATTCGTGTGTCAAATTTGATGCGCATGCGTTTTTCTTACTCCCCACCCTTCCACAAAATTCTCTCAGTCTTTGTCTTGTTGTGTAATATTTTTATTTTTTCTTCTTTTTTTTTTGCTTTTTTCTACAAGGAACACCAAGAACAACAACAACAACAAATACAAAAATAAAAACAAAACAACAGAAAAAAAAGGAACAAAAAAAAAAATGAAACAAAATTTATTTTTTTATATAAAAAAAAAAGTTTAAGATGAAAAAGAAATAAAAAATAAAAATGGTAAAATATAAATAAGACGAAAAATTAATAATATAAAATGGTTGAAACTGGAAACAGAAAAAGGAGGGAGGAAAAGAAAAAGAAAAAAAAAAAATGATGAAAATGACGATGAAAAATAGAAGTAAAAATATAAAAAATGAAGGCATATAGAAAATACTTTTAACGTCACACACACACACACACACACACTCATACATATAGTACACACACACATACACACACATACATCTACACGTTATGTAAATTTTTTTTTAAAAGCATTCACTTCAGTTAAATTTAAATTCTGATCCTTTATGGTTTAGTTTCTGTCGTCAAAATTTACGATTTTTTTTTTACACATTTTTGCGTTTCTTAATATATTTTTTTTTTTACATTGTGTGAAAATTCGTTGAAAGCAAAAAGTTTTACATGAAAATTGGTTTTCGGTTTCTTTTTATTCTTCTATTGTAAGTCGCTATATATTTTTTTTTTCTTTCTATAATTAATACCGGATAATGGCAATTGAAAAACATGAATACGAATCATCAAATCTTAAGACTCGAAATATTTATAATAGGGGAAAGAAATTAAACCGAAATTAAAACTCTAACAGATTTGCTAAGAATTATTATTATGATTTTCCTAAATATAAATCCACCTGATTTTTTTAAAGACATTTTTTCAATTACTTGGAATTTACTTAATTATTTGTTCTTGCGTTTAATGGATGAATTGGATTTGAACTGTACAGTCTAGTATTGCATTAGAGTCCTTAAGTTTATTTGTAACTGACAGGTTTTATTACGATCGATTTCACCAACTGATAATGGTAAATTGAAAAGTACAAAATGAAACGTATTCACATTTGAAAAATATATGCTGGTACTCTGAGTTGATAATAAAATTTAAATTGAACAGATTCATCATGTTCATACTAAACTAATGTACAGGACATATACACACACACACACACACACACACACACACATATATATATTTATGTATACACAAAAACGATTGATAGTCTTACATAAGGGTTTCACACTCCATAATAAACGAATTGAAAGCAACAGATTTTCAATTTTTCAGAAAAATTTTTTTTTTATTACATAATTGTTCGTCTTGTGCTATGAAAATTATTGAATTGATTGGGTAATATTTTATAAATGGAATCATGTGTGTGTGTGTTTGTCTGTGTCTGTATATATTTTTGCCTTTGACGTAACAGTTAACATTTTTCAATTAGAATTAAAATAGAAAATTTTCTGGTTGTTTTTCTTCATAAAAAAAAAAAAAATCGATGGAAAAAAAATAAACATTCGCTCTCGTATAATAATTTTTAATTTGCCTTTAAGCGAAAAACTTTTTTTCCCTTTTTTCCCTAATTTCCCATTTTTTGTTATTTTTTATTTTTTATTTATCTCTCATCATTATTCGTTCTTGTTCATCAGAAAATAAATAATCTCCATCTTACTCTCACCTTATCACTCTCTACTTCTCTCTTTCTCTTTTCTCACAATTTTGTACACTCATAAAATGTAAACCCCAAGAGCTAAGTTTATTTAAAAAAAGAAAAGGAAAAAAAAAGGGAGAAAACGGAACGTAAAGAGTTTGTTGGAACAAAAAAGAAAGGGGAAAATTTTTTTTCATCAATGTTTCATTTTCCTTTTATTACACGATTTTTCCTTAAGCGATATTTATGTTTTTTTTTTCTCGATTTTTTTTTGCATTTTCTCGCGGTTTTTCTTACAAAAAAAAAAGGAATAAAATAATTGGGAAAATGTTTAAATAAAAATGATCTAAAACGCATTAATTAAAAAAAATAATTTGTTTGTAAAATTTGTCCAATTGAACCATTAATTTTTTATCCACGTAAAATACATTTCAAAGTCAAAGTCAAAGTTAAATTAAAGAATATTTATCTCATTTTGTTGTCCATCCTTTTCATCCTTTAATTTATTCGTTTATTAACAAATCTTTATCTTATTAAGTTCAATTTTTATATTGTCTGATTCTATCAAAACTTTACTTCATGAATCTGGTATATTTGTAATTTTATGAATATGTATGAAAATTTTTAAATAAAGGAAAGAAAAAATACCGTACATATAATACAACGTGTGCATTTTCTCACGTGTCATCATCTATACACATTATATCCAAATTCAATAGTCACTCTTTTAATACACCCCACCCCTCCCTTTATCATCGTCATACTTTTTTCCCCATTATTCATCATCATTTTGTTTGTTTGTTTCTTTGTTTTTTTTTTTTTTTGTTTTTCCAATTTTCTAAAACATAGGATCATACATGCACACACACACACATTTACATACATACACACAAATAAATATACATTCAGAATTTCCATACCCCAAACCATAAAGATCACGTTTTTTGTTTCTGTTTCTTTTTCTCTATAGTTTCTTCTTTTGTTTATGTTGTTTTTGTTGTTGTTGTTGTTTGTTTTTGTTTTATTTTTTTCATTTGCTTTTATATAATAAAGATTATTTGTCTCTAATTACACGAACAATTTAGTGACGGCAGTAAAAAAACGTGACCTAAAGTAACACAAAAATATGATTATATGAAATTTTGTGTATTTTTTTTTGTTGTTGTTTTGTTTTGTTTTGTTTTTTTTTTTTTTTTTTTACCTTCAATAAATGTACAACAAAAGGAAATTTGATTATCAATTTTTATATAACTTAACACAGAAAAATCTATTGCGTTCTTTCTAATAATGACGAAAAAAGTTTTTTTTTTCTTTCTTTAATAATTAATGCAAATTTAGATGAGAAAAGAAAAAAGAAAATAAAGAAAATTTTCATTAATTAATAAATCATGTTAAATTATGTTAAAGGATTGATTATAATTCAGCGCAATATTTGCGTTTCTTCTAAATACACAAAGAAAAAAGTTGTGTAAGTTTTCAACGTTTATTCAAAAAATTAACTGAAATATTTATTTTTACATATATAAAATACGTAAAACTGTTGTAGAGAATGTTCAATCAATTGAAACCTAGATTTTTAAACATCATTGTACAAATAATAATTTTGATTATATAATAATTGTAGATCTCGTATTATTAAACAACGTAACGATTGATATACAACACACGTTAATAAACATAACTAAATATTATACGGATTCTAAGAAAAAAAAAGTTCATTAAATTTGTTGTAATTTTCTCAAAATTTACAACATTCATCTATGAATGGCAATATTCTAGAAAAATCTTTCTAGAAACAGGAAGAAAACACGTGCATCATTTTTAGAATAATGTAAAAAAATTTCTTGCAATTTCTTCATATTTTTTTTTTTTTTGTAAATAAAAGTTAAAATATAATTTTCACAGTTAGAAATTTTTTCTTCATTAATCAAAGTAAATAAAAGTGAAAATCAATCTGTATTGTGAACTCTTATCAAAAGTAGTTTTCCTTAAATGAGAAATGTTCTCTATTTAATTTATTTTACTTTGAATCATCGTTTCAGTAAAACAAAATGAAAGTTTCATATTTTGTCTCATAAACGTCTTTACCCTTTTACGTCTTTATTATTTAACAAGAGTGTTAAATTATTAATTAAAAGTTTAAATAATTAAATGTTGGAATTGAAAAAACAAAAGAAATAAATTTCAAAAATAAAGAATGTTACAGAATTATGAAGTCTTAAGTCGTATCGTTTGTAAATTGACTAAACATAAATCTGTTGGTGGGTTTGATGTTGATATTGTAACAATAATGCAACCATAAAAAATTTACCAAAAAGAAAAGGTTTAAAATATTACCATTTTTAATTTGTGTCTAATAATAATGTGACAAAACCCAAGTAAAATATTTTAAAGTGACGCCTTCAAAAAATAATAATAATTTATTCAAAATAAAAACACAAAAAAATGAAACAACAAACCGAAAAATTCTTAATCTTATAATAAAAAGTCTAGAATAATAATAAACTGGTCCCTTTATAAAAATGTCTCCTTAAATCTTCTAAACGAATAAAAGGATAATTGGTAGAATAAAAGACAGTTGACATCACAAATATAAACAAACATTTTTGTATACAGAATTCAATAAACTTTTATTTTACTTTAATTAAATTGTTTTACATTAAATATTTCCTCCCTCTTCTCTCATCCTCCCATTTGATTTGTTTTGTTTTTTACCTTCGTTCAAATAAAGATCTCACTTTCACTTAGGTAAAATGTCAAAAAAATTGTATTTTATTACAACTAATTAAAAATTAATAAATACTTTTGCGAGACTTACGGGGATGTTTTTCCTTTCATTTTCTCTCCTCCACAGAAGCTAAATAAAATTCCAAACTTAAAAATTTTTGTCATTGAACCAATATAAATGAATTCAATTAAATATTTTTTGTTAATTTTAACTTTTTGTGAACTTTTGATTTTGAAGAATTTAAAATTTATAAATCTGAACGATTTTTTTTTTGGCACATGAGAAAAATTCCACACAAATTCTAAATACGTTAAAAAAAAAAATCTTCCACCTCCATTTTGATGCGTTTTATGAAAAGTTAGAAACAAAAGTTAGAAGCAAACAAATCATACAATTCAAAAAATTGAATTGAATCGAAAGTTAATTACAAAATAGTAAAATCAAAAATTTGAAAATGTAAAATATTTCTAAAGATCTCTTTTCTAAAGTTATTGGTTTGATTTTACTTAAGTAGCAATTTTAGACTATTCAGAATTTCATATTTTGTCCATTAAAAATTTTCTTTCAATTTTTCCTTTCAATCAAAATAAATATTTTACAAATCAAAAGTATCACATCAAAATTTGTATAAAAGAAAAATATTTAGGCACAAGAAAAAAAACCATAAGCAAAAAAAAAAATAAAAACGTAAACAAAAATTGAATAAAGAATTTCCAATTTCCAGTTCATTACATTTATTTTTTTATTTTTTTTTTTATGCTTTCTGTAAAAAAAAAAAAATAATCTGAAGTCGATAAATCTTATAGAAATTTTTCTTCTTTTGATTTTGTTGTTGTTCATCGTACATAATATTTTCACGCATATTTACATTTTATAAAGTGATTTCACTGTATTATTTCTATAAACGTGAATAAAAAGAAAATAGCAAAAAAAAAAAAAATTAACCCATAAAAATTATTTTCGTTTTTAAGAAAAAGTAAAAACGAAAAAATAAATAAAAAATTGTAGATGAAATTTTCTTCTTCGAGCAATTAAAAAATAAAAGTGAATTTTTTTTTTTTTTTTGAAAATCATTTTTTTAAATATAAAGTTGAGTTGTTTTTTGTAATTTTGCGAAAGAGTAAATTATTGAATGTTGTAAGAGAAAAATTGTAAGATATGTTTTTTGAGACTGAGTATGAGACAATGTCAATGTTAAGGATATTTTAAAAATGTTTGTTCGTTATAGCATATTAATACAGAATTGTATTAACATTTCCCATTAAACATTTAAAAAAGAGACAACGTCCTGAAAGGACGTCACATTTATTTAAAGACTTTGGATAGAATTACATTGAGGTGTGTGTGTGTTCAAAAAAACTTATGGTAGAGAGTGGACTTGATTACACGTTCATTCTGTTAATGAATTACAAAAAATGTTTCCATTAATTAATCAAAGTAGTTCATTTGTAATTGTTTAGAGAATTTAGAACACATTTTATACTTTTATAATGGGACGAAAAAATATCACTGATTGTTATTAATAAAATTTAAATAAAACATGCAAATGTTATTTCGACAAAGAGTTCTGTTAAAAATGTAACTCACATAACAATTTATATGTGGATGACATATCATCAACATTATCATCATCATAATAATCATCATCATCATCATCATCATCATCATTATTATCATCAAAGAGTATATTATGATTATTATTAAGTAGAATGTGATAAGAAATCAGAGAAAGAGATGAGAATAATCGAAAGAGAAAAATATAGACAGAATGTGTAAGAGAGGATTTTTTTTTTATTCATTTATTATGATGAAAATGATGATGGTGATGTTGATGACGATGTTTAATATTGATTGTATTATGTTTCCATCTTTTCTCTTGTTTTGTTGCTATTGTTGTTGTCTACATTAACACATTCATCTATTTATTACACTCTGTTGAATTAATAGGGAGTGAATTTGGACTTAGAAAAAAAAAATAAATAATAGAATATCCATTTAATAAATTTATATTCTCTCTATTCAAGATAAAAATCTTTTGTTGTCATAACAAATTTTTATAATACGAAGGAAAACTTAACCCTCATCCCAAACGTGTAAGATCAATTTTCTTTTTATATTTTTTTTCTTACTTTCAACACTTTATAATTGAATCTTTGTATATTTTTATTATTAAGAGGCGGTAAAATGAAATTTGTAAAGAATGCATTTTGTAAGGGGAAAAAAAACAACATTTCGTAGGTTTCTACATACAATTTTTTTGTTCATTTCTATAAACGTAAATAAATTAAATGCTTGTGTTTTATAAACATTGGATTTTTTTTTTTAACTTTTTTCTACTTTTCATAAACAGTAATAATGGTTTATGTTTATTTTTAGTATAATAAAACATTATATAAGAATTTTATTCGTTTAAAGAAATAAAAGTAAAAAGGAAAAAAAAATAAAATAAAACTGAAGAAAAAGTTTTTATTTATTTATTCGTCTCTTGCTCTTTTTTTTTTCTCTGGCTTCCATCATTCTTCCATCTTTATAAATGTAGAATTTTTCTTTGAAATTATATTTACTAAACAATAAATGTTGGAAAATTTAAATATACATAACTTGCATACCTTCTAACCACCACCTACAAAACACTCATCTATATCCACACAGTTTTTAAATTTTAAGCCCAACCCAATCTAAATCTATTATAGTCAAAAGTGTTAAACCAAACTCATTTAGTAATACATCTATGAATGGCCATTTATTTTGTGAGTCACATAAAATACAAATGGGAATATACCTTAATATTTTCACCACATCACACCCTTAACATTATTCTTTATATGGAATATTTTTGGTAGCATCACTTTTTTTTTTTTCAAAAAGAAAAAAATTTCCATCAATTTTAATATTGAATGCGTTGAAAATTAGAAAATTTACCACATTCAACTATGTATTGTGATGATGATGATGAACGATAAACTGGATGATGTATGTTAAAGTCAATAAATATATTATGACATTTTGAATTACCCTTTCGTGTTAGTTTCATTTCATGATAATTTAGCCTTTTCGATGATCCATCTTTTTTTAGTTGAAATTTTAAATCACTGTAACTGCTCTAATCTAATGACGTCATATAACAATTTCACTATTGAACATTTGGATTTGGACATTTGGTAACTAATTAAAGAAACAATTGTATTAATGAAACAATTATAACATTCACTTAAAAATATTTAAGAATTGTGTTTAGTGGAATCTTTTTTTTTTGCAAAGTTACGTTCATAAAAATAAATAGCTAAATTTGTTTCACTACGCATAAATAATGTTAAAATGCCCTTTAAAAAAAGAGAGAGTATCAAGGTCAAGAAGTTATACTTAAGAGTAAAGACTGTAAGAAGTTTAGACGACCAAACGATGATACGGTCTCAACTTTTTTTATTTTGACAATTTAATGGCTTATGTCGTGTCATAGTTTAGAAATATTGGTCTACGGGTTCAATACCCAGTAATGAAATATTGTTATTATTAAAATTTGACATTGTATATTAAAATGATCGAAAACAATTCGAATAACCCTTACACTGATGTTATAGTTATTAATGTTCCAAAAAAAAAAAGTCAACGTCTGTTATAAATTAGGTGGTGGCAAAAATGGTTTAACATGCGAAAACTCCAAACAGGGTAATGACTTCAAACTTCAGTTCATTTACATTCAGTTAAAGTTGAAATATTCAATTCTTAAATAATATCACCGCCGTATAATGTTTCTCTTACAATTACATTATTTAATTTATAAAATTGTTTTTAAAGAACGGAAAAACTTTTAACTTATTTCTAGGAGAAAGTGAACGTCAAAACTTATACGAAAATCGGAAGAATATTATTTTCCTCTTTATTTGTCAGATTTCAAATTTTCTAAATTTCTAAATTTTTACTAAAAGATTCTTCAATATTTATTTCCTTTTTCTAAATTGAACAATTCAAAAAATGATTGTGAAAACAGATAATTTTCAAATTTGTTTAAAATTTTGTTTATTTAAAATGACATAAAATGTTAATTTTAACTTATATTTTGATTTAATTTAAATGTGAGCAAATTAATCAGTGTATTATCTAACTAATGTGTCTCTAAATACTTTATTATGGAAATTTTTAATTTTAGGGCAACAACAAAATACAAAAATCAATAATTGTGAAGAACTAAATTAATTAATCTAAAAGGAGAAAGAAAACTTTAACCATAGCATGAATTTTATCTGCCTGAATAATCTTTATCATTTTAATATATTTTTTTTTTTTCAAATAATAAAAAAAAATAATTTTGTCTACAAACTCAGGAATGTTGGAATTTTTCTGTACACAGAATTTATTCAAAATTAATATTCGTTAGATATAAAAATTCACACCAATTCTTTAATATGACAATGAATAATGTAAACATTTACAATGGCAACACTAAACACATATAATTAATTTTGATTCTTTTTTTTTGGTTGGTAGGGGAAAATCTCTAATAATATTCATTATTAGTTAAATGAAAATAATTATTTAACACACAAATAATATTTAATTGGGTAAATTAATTTAAATAATGCAATGAAAATTATTTATATTTTACACAGACACACACACACACCGAAAATTATTCTCATTGTAAATGTGGGTGTAATTTCCCTTCAACCAGTTCTTTTTGTCTTTATACTTTACTTTATATTTTATTTGCATTAATATTATATTGTGACAATTATATTTAAATTGTTTATAATTTAACATTAAAATTCATATTTATTAAATTTATAGATTGGTTTTGCATTATCTGGAAGTTTCCTTATTATTTTTTTGTAAAGATAAAAAACATGCAATAAAATGAAAAAGTATAAAAAATCATGTAATTAAATTTATTATTAAATAAACATTATAAACATAAATTTTATGTTATCGTTGGCTTTGTGTGTGTGTGTGTGTTTGTAATTTGTAATTTGTATATGTTTTTTTGGTGTTGTTTTGTAATATTCTGATATCTTGATAACGCGTTACTCTACCTAAAGTCTATATACCTACTTTGATATTTATTTTGGATAACATATGGCCAATATATTATCCAGAACTACATTCAATAAAAAACATAATACAACATAACCACAATACACAACAGACAATACTTAAAAATTTTTGTTCATAATTTCATTAATGAATTTGTTTATAGATTCAGCATTTACGATTGATTTTTATCGATATATTTTCAATGGATATGGATGGATTAGTAGTATCTTTGAATTTTAATTACGATAATTAATTAATTATAATGAAGAAAAATATAATGAATCTAATCTACGTGGTCTGTTTTTGCCACTGAGTTCAATTTGGATTCAACAATTTGGAAACAATCGTCATATTGTGTTGGCAAACATGACACCATTTATCACATTTCACATGTGTGCGTTAACACTTTATCTATGGTACTAATAAGTCTATGTTAGTCGAAAGTATATTTTTTTAAATAGAAAAAAAAAAGTATAATATGCGAATACATGATTTTTTTTTCTGTCTTTCTTTCTTTCTTCATTTTTTTTTGGTTATCTTGTTCACGCAAAATAAAATAATCATAATAATAATAATAATAAATTCATGACACAACCTAGAAATTCAAATTACCATAAATAATCGCTTTTATATACATGCATACATATTACACAACACATGCACATACACATATATTGTATGTTGTATGATCATGTTCATTTTTACCCATGTTCATTTTTTTTTTTTACTCTTTTTAATTTATATATTTTCTCTCTCTCTCTCTCTCTCTCTCTCTCTCTCTCTCTCTCTCTCTCTCTCTCTCTCTCTCTCTCTCATTCAATCAGTCAAAGGAAAAATAATAAGTTTTTCACTCAAAAATTTATAGAAATCCTTTTTTTTTTTCTAAGCATCAAATTTGTTGCGTAAAGTAACCGTTAAGAATAGAATTAATTCAAAGAAATCAAAAATGTCTTTAAACAATAACAAATGAATGTCTATGCCTAATTTTGTATGTAAAAAAAAATAAATTAATAAATAAATAAATAAATAATCAATCTGAATGTCAGCAACATTTTAATCGATTTTATATTTTCACTTCCTGATTTTAATAATTTACAATTATTATTTGAATCAAGGTTAAATTTCTGTACATTCTTTTTATTTGTCAATCTTTTCATAATGGAAAAATAGAGAGAAAGAAAAATGGAAAAATATTATTCGCTGAAATTTTAATTAATTTATTTCATTAAAAATTAAAAATCTGTTTTTCAGTTTTTTTTATTTTATTTTACTTTAATTTTATTTCTATATTTTACTTCAAATAAATGCACTCACATACACACTTAGACAAAAATACACAACATACTCAATGTTAATATGTACACACACACACGCACACATGTACACACACACTTATAATATCTTTGTTGCTTTACTTTCTTTCACTTTTATTGTAATTATTGAAATAATTAATGACTAAACTTTGTCTTGTGTTTTTTCTTATTTTTGTTGTTTTCATTCAAGGCTTGGCAAAAAAAAAAAATGGCGAATTAGAATATTTTTTTGTTTTTATATAATTATTTTATTTGGTTTATATTATTTGAGTAACTGTTTAATAAGAGTGAAAGAGATAGAAAGAACAAAAATAGTGTAGCAGAGGAGTAGTAAATAAAATAAGTCAAAAATTATAAAATTAGATTTGTTTGAGAATTTTTTTGTTAATGAATCATCGGAAAAAATGAAAAGCCAAAAGATGAATTATGATTTAAATCGTATATAAATTAAGGCTGATGGCTAATTGTGATTAAATTACAAATTTAATTTTCTAATTTTTTTCTTCTGATTGATTTGGCCTGACTTAACTTGTAATATTTTATGGGGTTAAGTGTTAGGTGTAAAAGTCACTTTGCCATAAATTTCATATAACATACAACTATCTTTGTATTTATTAGTTATTTCTTTCTCTGTCTCTCTCTCTTTCTATTCCTCTCTTTCTTCAATCTCTAATCTCTAATCTCATTTTACAGGTGACAAATGATATCAACACAAAAAAATAAATAAACAGCGTATTTGTTAAATAACCGGTTAAGATTAATGGCAATCATTTATGTAAGCTGCTTATCAATTTTTATTTTGCTCTTTTTCTCAGATTGCTTCTTCAGATTAATATTTTTTTCTCTCTTGCGTTCTTCAATTGCCAAACATCTGGTCAAATTTTGATGTGAAATTTACCATTTTTTTTTTTTTTTGTTGTATTTTTGGTGAGAGAAACAAAATGAATTCAACAATTAAATTCATTCCTTTAAAAATGTTGCGTCGTTTCTTAATAGTTGTTATTACTATTCTTGTTGTTGTTGCTCTTGGTTTTGTTTATTTGTATTTAATTATTCTTTCCTTATCTTAATGTCGAATGTCGCACAAGAAAACAAAACAATGAATAATTATTTAATGGACAGATATCGTATGATTATGATTGTAGACATTTTGTTTTGTTTTGTTTTGTTTTGTTTTGTTTTGTTTTGTTTGAAAAAAAAACAAAAACAAACGAAACAATAATTAAGTGCACATTATTTAATTTAGATTTAAACGATTAAATATTTTATAAAAGAAATTCTGACCAAAAGAAACTGTTCTAATAAATTCATTGTAATATACATCAGGTAACCCCTTACTAATTATTTTCAGTGCTTAGACTCATAATTTAAGAAATAAATTTTGTTTTTATTTGAATGAATGAATCTTTTATTTAAAATATTAGCGAATCGCTACAATTAAAAAGCTTTTAAAAAAATGAGTAAATAAAACGTAAAATAAATTATTGTACTTTATTATGTTTTGTTGTTGTTGGTTTTTTATTATGTTTTTTTTTTTTTTGTTTTTAAAGAAATCTTTTAATAAATAATGTTCTGTTTTTTTTTATCTTTTTTTTGATTTTAAATTTATAAATTATTTTTTGATTTGTTTTTGTATTTTATTTTCTTCTATTTTTCAATCTAAATTCTATAAATTTTTTTTTTCTTTTACGGATCATAAATTTTTTTTTTTACAAAAATCATTTTCACGAGAAATTAATTTTATTTAATTTTCTATATTTATTATGAAAAACAATAAATCATTCACATGTTTAAATGTTGCCTTGTAAACACTGCAATTTACATGAATTTTTTTTGTTGTTGTTGTTCTTGTTGTTATTTTGAAATCAAAAACAAAAATCAGAAGAAAAAAAAAAGAAACAAAACAGAAAAAGGAAAAAGAAGAAAAGAAAACGAATGAAAAATTTCAAATTAATTAAAAACGTTTAATAAACTACTAGACGGGTAATTTACTTATAAACATATGTGACTGACCACAGAAACAAAACAAAAAAAAAAAAACAAAAAAGAAAAACATAAAAAAGCAACAACAATAATAACAACGGCAAACAAAACAAAAATACAACAACAATAAATACCAAAAAAAAAAAGAGAGAAGGAGAATTTAATTTTGTATTATTTTGATTATTTGCCAAGTTTTTCCGTTTTGTTAAATTAAAAGAGCAAAGCGAAATTAACAAATAATAACAACAACAATAATTATCTATACAGAAAATAGCAACAACAACAAAAAAGTGTGTTTCCCATCAACAAACGACAATTATTAGAATATTTTATAAATGAGAGAAGAAAAAAAGAAGAAAGTCGAATTGACAATTATGATTTGTTCTTCAAAAAAATAACATTGGGAAATTAATACATTGGTCCTTTTCTGTAAAAAAAGACAGAAATAAAATAATTACTAGGCGCCTCCACATATTCTAATTGGAATTCTGAAGCTTTCATCATTTTCTTATTGGAATTATGAACAAGAATTGGCTGGAAATATTTTGATTGCAATTAACAGGTTTAAAAAAAATGTTTCAGAATAATAATGACGATGATGATTTTCTCCATTTATTTGTTTATCATGCGCAAAAAATGATTCATTTATTTTTTCCAGAAAATTCTTGGAACGGGAAAAATTTTCTTTGAAAAATATAAAATAATAAAAGAGAAGCAGACATAATAATCGTTATAACGTGTAAACGTAGTTTAAAGCGTGTCAATGTTGAACTTTATATTTTTCTTGATCATATATTGATTTACACCTATGCCTTACCTATACAGCTGAATACCTTTTTTAACCTATAAAATAAGAAAATTTCAATTATTTTCAACTAACGGTAGGTCACAATCTCGGTCACAATTAACAAATATAATAGATTGCGATAATTTTTCGAATTCTTTAATAAAAAACGTATAAAAGAAAAACTAAATGAAAATACTCTCCCATCATCTCTAGCTCTCTCTCTGTCTTTCTCTCTCTCTGTATCTCTCTCTCCCTATGCCACACATGTGTTCTGTTTTACTTCTTCTTTTTTTCTTTCTTGTTTTTTTTTTGTTAATTTTGATCTGTATAAACTTCAATTACAATTGTTTAAATATTTTCAATTATTTCTATTTTCCACAAAAATTTATTTAATAATTTTCAATTATGAGAAACCCCCCTGCATTTCTATAATTTACATAAATCTCATAAACAATAATCAGTGAAACGTATATTTTTGATAGGGAAGGCAAAAAAAAAAAAAAAGGATCAGAAATGAATAAAGGAAAAATTTACAAAAAGAGAAAAAAAAAAAAATGAAAATAAAAAGTGAAAAGCGGAAAAACTTAACAGATCGTAAAAATGATAAAGTAAAGTCGTTTCAAAATATTTTTTTATATATACGCAAGAAAATTTATTTAGCATAGAAAGAGAGAGAGAGAGAGAGAGAGAGAGTCATATCTCAAATATAATATTTTCATTTTTCCTTCAAAGAATAAAGAAATAAAATAAAATTGAATTCAACAAACGCAACAGTTGTTCAATATTAATGCAATTATGTATTTGTACCTTTTTGACTTTATTGAATTTCCCCTACTCCCTACTACCTACTCACTACTCTTCTCACCTACCAGCCCATTTTATTTTACCACCTGTTTTCTCTATAGAAATTTTTTCTTCCTCAGTTGCATAAAAAGAAAAAACAATAAAAAAAGACACACACACAAATACACACACACACTAATAAATGTCAGCTGCAATATATATTTTTTGTTGTTGTTTTTTTTTTTTCGTTTCTTTTTTGTTGTCTTCTTCTTCTTCTCTTTTACTCATTCTCTATATTTAAAGTTAAATTATGTCAATATCAATGGTAAACTTTGTTAAGAGACAACAAACTAAACCAGAGAAAAAAAAAATGATAAAAAAAGAAGAAAACGAAGAAAAAGAAGAAGAAGAAGAAGTTGAAAGAAAAATAAAGTATAAAGCAAAGAGAAATTATTATTATTATTATTATTATTATTATTATTATTATTATTGAAAATCGATTATTCAACATTTAACTAATACAGATTCATTCTTACAAAAAAAAATATACACACACACACACACACACACACATATATATATATATATATATATATATATTTATTTTATGTAAACTGATGTAGGTGAGCAACAGCATTATTTAGATGAGAACGTCATTATTTAGAAGAAGCGTTATTTTTAGTACAATTTACTGTAAAATTTATGATAAGGTTTTAATTTATCGTTCATTTCTGCACTCTAACTTCGATAAAAAATTAGAAACTATTGAATTTATGGCTTTTTTAATTTTAATATCAAACTGTGTCTCACGAATTGATCCAAATTCACTAAATATAAATTGTATTTATAAAAGAAAATCTGGATAAATTTTACGTTAAAGATACCTACATCAGATATTAGTCATATATCAGTCACATTTGTAAGAATTTTTTTCTGAGTTTAAATTATGATTTAAAGAAATAAAGACAAATTTCTAAATTTTGATCGTCTGACCAAACGCACTGTTTTATTTCCATCAAAGTTGATTTTAGAGGTTAAGTTCTTTTCGGCGAAAATAACTCACGCAAATAGAATCTGACTCACATCTACAACTGTTGATAGACATTTTCCCTATGGTGGATATCAATCTTTATATTTTTTATTTACAAGGATTGTTTGTTAATTAAGGTAAATGGCATTGGCATATAGATATTTTTTTCCTTCCTTATTATATTAAGAGAAATGTCATTACATTCAATTGATTTTCCTGATATCCTCTTTTTACGTTTTAATGAAATTCTAAATTAAATATAAAACTAAATATTAAAGCTTTTCATATTTTCATAAGTCCACCAATAGTTTACGAATAGCTTCGACGGTTATAAATTGATTTTCACATTTTACCATTTGTTCAAATTCTTAACAAAAAATTATTATTGCATAACTTGAATTAACTCCATATAGAAAAAAGAAAATTATCGATAAAATACTCTAATTGTCTAATTGATGTAAAACAAAAATGCCACAATTTCAAACTATAAAAAATTAAATATGCAAATAACAACGAAAAAATACAAAATAATAACAGCAACAGCAAATAACAATGCGACAAATAAATACTAAAAAATTTGTTATAATATTTTTTTTTTTTGTATATTTTGTTCTTGTTATGCATTCAATAAAACAACAAAATACAAAGAAAGAAAAAAACAATAAAAATAACAACAACAATCACAACCAAACACTAGCAAAAAAAAAAAAAACAAAAAAATATTAAGACCTTCAAAATGATTATGTCAGAGCAGAATTATTATTATAGTAACTATTATAGTAACAATATGTACCTCCACCTCCTCTACTACAAACATAACCTATACACAGTTACTATAACAACAACAACAACAACAACAACAATAACTAATAATTAAATAAAAATAAAGAACAAAAGAGTAAGAGTAAAAAAGAAACAAAAAAAAAAAAGAGAGAAAGAATGAGAAATAAATAAAGAGAGTGAGAGAGAGAGAAAGATATGATTATTTTATAATAATATAAATTATTGTTACAGCAACCGTGTAATGTATAAATTGTAATGGAATTACATAATAATAAACACAAATAATAATAGTTGTATTATATACGATTATAGTAATTAATCGTATGTCTTTTTATTTTTTTTTACATATATGCATATGTATTTGTATGTATTTCTATTATGTTCTAATCCCTATTAACAAACAAACAAAAAAAAAATACATCTAAATGCGGGTGTGTAACTATAATATTATTATTACACCAAAGTCCTACATATGTAATATTTTTGTTTAGTAAATAAATGAACCGGTTTAATTAAAAAAATTTGTGCAATCGGTTTAAATAGCAAAAAAAATATTTTTTTTTTGTTGCTATTTTTGTATATTATTGTTGTTGTTGTTGTCTATTTATATCTTTTCAATTATAGTTTTTCTTTTATTTCTTTTCTGTTTATTGAGAAAAGAAACGATAAATACAAAAACAAAATATTGCATAAATTATGTAATTTAATCTGTACAACAAATACATCGACAACTAAATGGAAGAAAAAAAAAATTCAATTGTGCCATCATCCTTAGTCTAATGGATTATTATTATACCGATGATGATGATGATGATGATGGCAATAGAGAAAGGTGTCGATGTTGCAGATTATCTCTCTGAAGTTTTATTTTATATATATATTTTTTTTTATGTCTATAAAAGTATGGCCATGACCCGATTTGTTAAGATATTTTGTTGTTACTGCTTTTGTTGATTTTTTTACTTCTTTTTTCTCTCTCTTTCGCTCTTTCTCTCTGTTTTTTTCTCATACTTTTTTTTTTTGTATTATGTAATAGTTTTGCTTTATTATTCGTTTATTTCTTGTTCAGTTTGTAACTGAATATTCACAATAATCAATTTCCATAAATATTTTGATGTTTCTTTTTTTCTTGTCTGGTATTCAATTTTGTCTGTTTATCGGTCGGTATGTATGTCTGTCTATCTATCTATTGGTGTCTATTTCTTATAAATAAAAATATGCCATTTGTAGACCAGTTTGGCTTTATTTTTCTTTCAATTAATTATAAACGAAAATAAATAAAATATCGAAATGTAAAATTAAATTACATAATTTAATTGCAACAATAACAAAAAAAAAAAAAAGCAAAGAGAAAGAGAGAGAGAAATAAAAATTATTTCACAAAATAAATAAAGCATTAAAGAAAGAAAGAAAAAACAGAGTAAATAAATATAAGGAGGTGAGGCCACCGATGTTGTTGCTATTTTTTTTTTTTGTGTATAAAAAAAATGAGGACACCGCAACACAATAAGTAAACATAATAATAATAATAATAATAATAATAATAATAAAAGCAACAGATGGTTTTTTTCTCTTCTTCTTCTTCTATACGCTGTATCGTCTCTTATCAGTGTGTTAAAAATATAACGATATTATTTGGTTTAGGTTAGTCAAATAATAAAAATCCATTATCAGTTGTTGGAATTAAATACAAAAAAAAAAAAAAAAAAAACAACAACAACAACAAAAATTTGTGTATTTATTTTTTTAATCATAAAAATAAAATCCACGTGGTGACACTTTACCCTTTTTCCTCTATTACATAAGTGTAATAAAGAATTTTCATATACATCTGACATATTCAATATACTCTTTATTCATCCAAAATGAACGTCGTCATTTCTCAATAATAAATCGCAAAATAAATAAATTTGTAAAAAAAAAAGGTTAATGCTCTCTCTTTTTCTCATTCTCTCTTCTAAATTATTATAATAATAATAATAATAATAAAATTATCTTTTGATTTAATCTATATCAGTCTCTTTTTGACTATCGCACACATGCACTTTTTGTTCTCTTTCTATTTATTTGTATGGGTGCGCGTGTAAGATTGTATATGTGTTATGTCTATGTATTATCTTACTAAACAGAAACAGTCAGTCAGTAAATATATTTCATTATTTTTATTTTACTTTTTACGTAACACAAAATAATATGAGATCACATCGTCCGGTTATATAATCCCTTCTTTTGAGTATCACAATCACAACACACTACAAAAATAATAAACAGACTTTATTCCAAAAAAAAAAAAAACTATAAAACCAATACAATCAAACATTTAAAAATAAAACATAAAATTTAAGAATAAGAAGGAAAATATTGTGTGCTACAAATTAACGGTTAGTTCTGTTTCGGTATTCTGTTGTATTTGTGTTGTCATTAAATAACTTAACTTTATTTGAAAAAAATATTTACTACAACTAACTACAGTACTACTTAGGATTAAAGGTGCTATTACAATTATTCACAATAAAAGTCAAATTTCATAGACGTTCAAATTATTTGTTGCAACTTTTTTTTCTTTAGATTATTTTTCTTCTGTTTGTTTTTTTTTTCTGAAAGAATAAAAAGTGGAAACTGATTTTTTTTTTACTACCACTCTCTGCGTGTACTGAAATACAATATAAAATTCAATTAATGTAAGTTTCGTGGTTAATGATTTACATAATCAAAAAATACCAAGCGCCTCCACTTGAAACCACATTTTTTTTATCTTAATAAAAAATTGAACGTTTTAAATTTGTTTTAAGAATAAAAATTTACATTTTGTTTATTATTTGACGATAAGTTAAAAAATATAATGAGACTTGATAATGGAAAACCCACTTTAATTAAATAATTTATTAATATTGATAAAAAAAAAACAACAAAAATACCAAGCGCCTCCACCTGAACACATTTTTCAATTATTTTTTTCGTATTTTATATTTTTTTTTTTATTACATTTATTAATTTTTGTCTTTGACATTTTATTTATTTATTAGTGACAAATTTTAGTACCTAAAAATAAAATTAAAAACCTTGAAATTGAAATTAGAAAAAAAAAAAAAATTAAATAAACAAAATAATGAACGGAAAATAAAATTAAAAAGAAAAAAAAAAACCAAAAGTTATTTAACTTTATCAGAAAAGTAAAATTTTGAAACCGGCTTTAATAATTTTTTGTTTTTTTTTTTTTTAAGTTCCGGGATTATTAATTTATGGGTCAACTCTAATTATTTTAATATAATATTACGGATCACGTTTATATTCTTTTATTTATACAAATATTAATATTAAGGCTAAGCCTACATCCTTTATTGGGGCTAGCCAATCACAAATGTTTACACATATAAAAAGATACAATTTAATAATGTTTTTTTTTTATATTGTTGTTTGAAAGTGTTGTCACATACAATCGGTTTGTTTCTTTTTTTTTCTACAATTTAATTTTAATAAATTAAAAGAAGAAAAAAACTTTAAAGAGAAAATTAAGAGCAACCCGATAGAAGACCGATAAAATATTATTGTTACAATGAACGGACGAATTATTGATGAGGGTGAACATTTTAGTTAGTATGAAATGGAAATAATATTAAAAATTGATTGGTATGAACAGGTGGACACTGAAAGAAACAAATTTTTTAATTCCTAACTCATTTTTGACAAATTCGTGTACACTTTTAATCTATTAAGAAAAATATAATTAAAAAAAAATCCTGTCTCATCGGACCATCCGAACACATGGATTGACTTATAATTTACTTAAATTTAATACGTGTGTGAAAATAAATATGTACAAACATATGAGTGGGGTTACTACACAATTATACTTAATAATTTTTAATTATAGAATAAATTCTGATTTTAATTAATTTAAATTGTCTTTATTTCATTATTGTCCATCATCGTATTTATTATAAATTAAATAATTACGGCAAACATTTGTATCTACACCAAGAAAATATTTATGAACAGAAATTATTTTCTGTTGTGATTTTATTTCTACCGTTTGAAAATTATTAAAAATTCACACTAATTACTGAAAATTATGTAAACTAAATGGTTATGGAACCTTCTGTCACTCAGTTTACGACGTCATTTGTGTTTGGATTTACGTATGCCTCCTGTTTGTGTTATATCATATTGATTGATAAAATGTCTCATAGAATTAGAATGGATTTTATTCAACCTACAACAATACATTGTCGAATAACAATGTTTGACTAATTAATAAATTTTTTTTGTGTTCTATTTAATTAATAATACAAAAACCTTCCATTTTCCTATAATTAAATTTTTTATTGGAACTAAGATTAGGTCACTGTTTAGACCGGATATTTTTATGGAGAAAAATTTTTGATACATAATTTCAACCGATAAAAATAATTTATTTATTTATTTGACAAAGATTTATAATAATTTTTTTTTAAAACTCTGGAAAATTGTGAATTGTACTCCCTTGTATTCCGTCTAAATTCCCTCTAAATAACTAAATTGGAATGTGATTCTGAAAACGTAAAGACAATTATTTTTTTTTTAGTTTTTGTAATTAAATTCAATTACGGGACGACATAACAATTCTTAAATAAATCTTAGAATTAAAGATTTTACATTTTCATAAAATAATCTACAACTGACAAAATGTTAAAAATTATTTAATTTAATCAGAAGAAGCACTTTTAAAATTTACTTAATAAAACCTAATCATTTCTTTTAATAACAAAAATTCATTCTGTTCATGACGTCACTTAAATTCTATGAATTCATTATTAACTAAAAAAAAAAAAAAACATTAAAAAAAAAAAAACAATAAACAGAAACAAAATATTTAGATTGAATTATTTAATCCTGATACTGTAAGAACGTATAAAAATTTATATAAAAACAAAAATTATATAATGTTATTTTTCGTGGAAAATTTATTTACTGTGCATGTTCTGTGTTTCTGTGTTTCTGTGTTTGTGTGTGTGTGTTGATAAGAATAAAAATCAAATCAAATAGAATTAAAACAATAAAGAGAAAGACAAAAAAAAAAAAACGTTTTCATTAATGTGACTTTTTCTGGTGACATAACTAAATTACTCAAAAATGACAAACAATAAAATAAGTGAACATTGATTTTGTTTTTTCTTTTGCAATTTGTAAAATAATAACTATTCCTCTCTTTTGCTACTCCATTTTAAATCATACTCTGTTGATGTTGACTCAAATCAAATCATTTTTCTAAATAAAAATTTTAAGGTAACATTTATTTGATTTATGGTTTCTTCTTTTTCTTCTTCTTCTTCTTGTGTGTGAGTGTGTGTGTTATTTTTTTTAATTAAAGAAAATGCGCAGCGTTTCTATGTTTGTATTATATGCGACTCATTTTCATTGTATACAATTTAGAATTTTATTCTTTTTGAATTAATAATGAACGCACAAAAAATGTACAAAAAAAGTTAATATTTTTAATGAAATTTTATGATGATCGTTAATCGTTTTTTTTTTTTAAATTATGATTTCATCTGATCACAATTTTTCTATTTATTTTGCATGCGATTCTAAGAATTATTTTATCGTTCTTTTCATTTTTTATTTCATAATAAAATATAAAATGTACAGACGTTCATTTCTGTCATATCGTTGTGAAAGATTCGTTAAATTAACAAAATTCCACATTTATTTTAAAAGGATTTTTTTTTCATTCAATTAAAAAGAGTGAACAGGGATGAAGGAAAATCTTCATTATACTTAAAGTGAAATATGTTCATCTGAGTTGATTTCTTGATCAGTCATCGTGCTTAATGTGTCAAGACCATTGCTGACATTTGAGAAACATGTGACAATAAAAAGATTTTTAATAATTGGGCGATTACCCCCCACAAGAAAGTTTCACAATTTCTTCCATTTTTATTTTTCTCATGTAAAAGTTTCTTTTTTTCTTGTGAAATTTGAATCACCTTTTACATTCAATTAAAAGAATAAACTTTGGTGTTTTCTTATTTCGTAGAATGAGAATTGAATACGTGTGCAAACAAAACGCTTTAAATACAATTTTCTTGTTTAAGAACAAAAAAAAAAAACAAACTTTATTGAGAATAAAAAAAAAAAGAGGGAGGTTCTGCGTACCGTATTTTTTTTCTTATATTCCTGCTTCATCACAAAAAACTTGTACATGTTTTCTTTAAACATAATTTCATCTGAATTTTGTTTTGTTTTTTTTTTTTATAAATTTAGAACAAAATAATATTTTTATTCTATGAAAAACAAAAATGTAATCAGTAAAAACAAATGCAAAAATAAAATTGTAAATAAAATAAAGCAAACAAATTAACAAAAAGAAAGAGAGAGAGAGGGAGAGACAAAAAAATGCAAAAAAAAGTTTATACTTAAAAAAAAATAAGTTGAACAAAGAATGGAAGAAATCTAAAAATAATGAAAGTATGAAAATTTTATGAATTATGTTTTCTTGAAATTTTTCATTTTAATTTGGAATTAAAAATAAAACAGTTCAATAGAAGAAAACATAAAAAAAATTGTAATAATGTTGAATAATCATTTATTTTAAAGGTTAACCAAATAATGTCATATTTTGTTTATGCATATCATATCCATCCCTCTTGTCGATCTATGAGTTGATCTATGAGTCATTACGTATACACTTTTGTTTATTGCGTATACTTATTAACTGAATCTGAAACTCCTCAAGATGAACCAATTCTTTTAGTAAATGAAAGAAATATTTGTATATAGAAATTTCCACCAAAAAAAAAAATCCAAAACATTCTAACATTTGATTATAAAAACAAAAAACAAAAATAAACGTAAATGTAAATAAATTCAAACGCAAAAACTAATATGAAACAAAAACATATCGATAACTTACTGATAACAAGGTTATTCATCCTCATTCTTACTTCTGATTGTGTCTAAGTGATTTCCATTGTTTTTGTTTTTATTTCTGAAAATTAGCTGTTTATGTAAGGGGATTTTATCAGTTACGTGAATTTTAATGTGACGTAAAAAAAAACATACAAACACAAAATTACAAAGTAAATGAAGAAGAAGATGAAAATGAAATAAAAAAAAAACAGTCGATTTTTTTATTGTTGTTTATGTCACATTTTTTTACATAATCAACTCAAACTATCGTATTTTAACTTTTAATATTCTGTTTCTGATCTCATCCTAAAATATCAACTTCAAATAATAAAATTATAGACAATTTTTCTTTGAATCTGTGTATATATTTTTTTTGTTGTTGTGTCTTTCTGGTAGCGTTACGGGTGAGAGAGAAGAAGGTGTATGGTGTAAATATGGTATCAGATACCCTAACATATTATTTTCCTTAAGCATTAAGTATTAGTTTGGATATATACAATAACAAAATCATATCCGTTTGTTCTTTTTCTTTTAGTAATTTAAGTATTTTAATTTCATAATATCAAAAAAAAAAAATAAAAGTAAAAAATTCATCAAAGTAACCTTCAAAAATTATATTATTATTATTATTATTTAGTTATTTTTTTTTGTTTTTATTTTCTCTCTTTCTCTCTCTTTTAATATAAAATAAAATTAACTGTCATTGTGTTGCGTACGTTTAACGTCTTTAATATATTTGTCGCTACTAATCAAATATGGCGTCGTATCAAATTGTGTAATAATATAATATGGGATTTTCTGGAGTGAATTTTATGTGGGAATGAGAAGGAGAATGTTATTCTGTTTTTTTTTTGTTAGTATTCATTTTATGTGGATGGGATTTTTTAGTGTTGTGAAATTTGAACTTTGTTGAACTTTAATAAAATTTTCCACACACAATTTTTATAATCTTATAAAGATAAAAACTTGGGCGCTCTGATGAAAAACGATAAATTACAGGATTTAATAAAAGAAAAAATAATTAAAACTTTGCCTATGACTTTTCTTAAATAATTAAAAAAAACAGTTAATTTTTGATTAAGAAAAATGTTTAAGAAAACAAAATTAAAATAAAATAAATCTGACATTTCACTTCAATTTCAAGGTCATCAATATAATTCAGTGCTGGTCATATAATAAACGCGATTTTTTTGTTTTGTTTTTTTTTATTTTTAATTCACTTTTGTTACATAATCTAATATAATTGTTTCTATCATACTATTCCTTTCTCTTTCTTTCTTTCAACAATTTATAAACAGCTTTTTTTTCTATTTTGTTTAATTTGGATTGTTGTTGTTGTGTTACACGAGCTCATACACACACATTCAAATTTAATTGAATGAAGAAATGTCAACCAAACCAATTTTGTATAAAAACATAATATACAGAGTGAATAGGACAGATTGATTGTGCAACAGAGAGACACAATACATTTAGTGTGAGAGAAAAAATAAAAGAATTTAGTATTGTAGTTTTTTTTTTAATGAAAACAAAAAAAAAGCACACAAATTTTTTTTTTTTTTTGTATATTTCGTCTGGTTGATCGAGTTTTTTTTTTTATTCAAGAAGAAAATTTAAATAAAAATGTGCAGAAAAAAAGCAACAGAATTGAGAAATAAAAGGAGTGTGAGGGGGTATAATGGAAGACGCATTTTTATTAAATTTATTAAAATTTTATGATAAACAATTGTTACATAATTTTTTTAAGTCAAGGATAAATTTATTTTAGTCAGACTCTGAGGTAATACTATATATATATATATCTATATATATACATAATGGGTTGGTGGGGATATGATTTAAAGGGGGGGGGGACGGGCACAAAATTACACAGCAGACACAAGATCAAAATAAAAGATGAGACATTGTTAAATCAAGACAAAAAATAAAAAAAAAAATAAAGAAATAGTAAGAGAGAGAGAGAGAGAGAGAGATAGATATAGAGTGAGAGAGATCAAATATAATAATCATGTGATAAGTGATTATTGTTGAATTAAGTCTGTGACATAACTTAACTTAAGTTTTTTCTTTTTTGATATTTTTTTTTGACGCGTAAATTAACGATCAATGACGGACGCCATAATAATTCTTTTTACGCAAATTATATGTTGTGTCTTTTTATATGTCAATTTAATGAATTCAGAATAATTGATAAAAATAAGTGTAACGATTTAAATTTAAATTTAAACAAATAAGACGACAATGTCAACTAAATAACACACCTGCCTCACGCACGCACACCACTTGCACACGAATACATCAAACAAAATTTAGCAAATGTGCAATTTTTATTTTTATTTTTTTTTTAAAGATTTATTGTTTTATATTTCTAATATCTCTCTCTCTCTCTCTCTCTCTCTTCACGTCTCTTTCACTTTTATTTATTTCAATATTTTTAAAATGTCAGTTCAGTTCGGTTATGTAAAAACAGAAACAACAACAAACAACAAAAAAAAAATTCAAAAAATTGTTATTTCGGCTCTTTTTTTTTTTCACAACACAAAATAAAATAAATAAAAACAAAAATATGTGCGAAAGAGACAAACACCGAGAGAAATAATGGAAAAAAGATAAAAAAAAAAAAGTTTGATTATAAAATATTTTGCTATTATTAAAATATTTTTTTTGCATTGAATAAGAAGAATTTTTTTTTTGTTGTTATTTTTGTTTTTGTAGCAATTGATTTACATAATTACGTTGAATTTAGATAACCTAAAAAAAAAATGGAAATAAAAAATATTTCAATGAAAGAAAAGGCAAAAAAACAAAAAATTAACAAAAACAAAAAGATTTCAATTGAAATTCAAAATTCCAACGAAAAGCACGGACAAGGGGAAAAAAACCATACAAAAATGATTGAAAAACAAATTTAGCTGTTGCTCACTTCTTTTCTTCTTCTTCTGTTGTTGAGAAGTTAATGTCCTTTACTCTTCTTCTTCTTCATTTATTTGACTTTTATTTGTGTGTTACTTGATTTCATCATACATGAACGTGGTCAGCGATTTTCTTTTGTTAAATTATTTGGTTTGTTATAACCTATAATCAGGTGTACACAAATACGAGTATGATGTTTAATACAAAAAAGTCTACGTGACGAAAATTTTGTATTCTTTTTGAAAAAAAAAAACAAACAGACAACGAGCAACTAACAGAAAAAAAAAAGAAAAGATTAAAAAGAAAATAGAAAAAGAAAACAATAAAAAAAAAGAGTGAAATTGTTCCTGTATATATAATTCAAATAGAGTGACAGAGTTCAACCGTCCAAAGTCAACAAAACAATTTGTTGCCAACAACAACAACAACAATTACTGCAACAACAAAAATAAAAACAACAACAAAATCAACGATGCGGTTTTTCATTTTTCAGAGTTAATTTTTTTTTTTTTGATCTTCTTCTTTTGTTTTGTTAAATTTGACAAATTTATTGAAATATTTAATTTTAATTATTGTTCAATTGTGAATTTAAGTTTTTTCATGAAAATTTTTGTCGGGAAAATAAAATTAAGGATATTTTCTTCAGTTTTTTGTTCTTGTTGTTTTTGTTGTTGTTATTTCGAATTAAAATTCATAATAATAATAATTACTATTTTAACATTAGGAATAGGATGTCATTATGTTTATATGTGTGTGTGTGTGTGTGTGTGTGTGTGTTTATGTTGTGCGTCACATTACTAATTGAAAAAAAATGAATCATAGATTTTCGATGCATACAAACAAAATTTGGAACGAGGCAAAAAAAAAAAAAAAAGCACAAACAAATAAAAATAAAACAATCAAAATTAATATTTTTTAACTTATGATGAAACCAAGAGAATTATGTATTTGTAAGTTTTTTTAATTGGATTATTATAATTGTATTTGTTGTAATGAGTAACATGTTCATTAGTATACTATTTAATTATTTAAAGTATGTATACATAAGTAAATAGTAATTGAGTAAATTATATTAGCATTCATATTTTTATTTGTAAATGATTTCACTATACCGAATTTCATTATGTGTTGAGTATAAACTCAGAATTATGTGTTAATGTGGTTGTGTGTAGTTTAGTTGTACGTGTGTGTATGGGTTGGAATTATTTTTTATACAGTTGTATACTCATATTTATTTTATAGTATGTTTGAATGTGTGTATGCCTTTTGTTTGTGTGTGTGTATATGCCTATGTTATTGTGTAAAATAGATACATTAATAATTTGTTGATTTGAGGATCGTACGAACTTCCGGTGAAGATACTGCGGTTAAATTTTGATTGAATTCCGGTTTTTTTGTGGGTTTATTTATTATTATTATTTTGTCTTTAATAACTTCAATTGTGAGTGAATATGTTCTGGTGGAAGAGAAAATGTGTGAGAAAGGGGAAAAAGAAGGGGAAAAAATAAATTACAGATTAAAAAATGAAAAATAGAAATTGATAAAAGAAAATTGAACAATTATAAGTATTAAAAAATGAAATTATTACAAAAAAAAAAAACACAATACAAAACTTTCTTTATTTTTATTTTTCGCATTTTTACATTCTGTAAACTTACTAATTGAATTATTTATATATTCTTTCATCTCCACCCACAACAAAAGTCAACCCACTCAAATAAAACTCACTCATATACATACACATACACACACACACACACATTGATGTGATTTATAAATTCTTTTATATCACTTCCTTTTTCTTGTCTTTTCATTCTTTTTTAGTCATTTAGTCGTCGTTTTTCATTAAAACTGTATATATAAAAAAAAACTGGTGTAAGAAAATGAAGAGTCAGAAAGAAAAAAGAAAACGAAAACGAAAGACAAGAGTGAAAGAAAGAAAGAAAGATAGAAGAAAAAAACGAACAACGCAAATGGCAATAATTCACGTGCGTGTTATCACTTTTCTTCTTCTTCATTTGTTTCTTTTTTTTTGTTCCTTTCTTTATCTAATTATGACAAAAGAGACAATTTTTGTATTTTCTTTTATGAAAATGAATGGAAAAAAGGTGAAATAATTAAGATTCTTTAAATAGCTAAATAATTATAAATGAAAAACTTAATAAATAAATCAACGTAAAATAAAAAGTTGACTTCAATTCAGAATGGAGGAGGAATTGAAGGATGATTAAAATGTCAAAAAATAACATAATGTTGCCATATTCTAAATTCTAAAATTTAAGTTTCTAACTTCACGTTTATTTTTAGAGAGAAAAAAAAAAAACAAAACAATAAATTCATATATTTTGATCTTTGTCCGGTTTTTAACAATTCAATCAAACACTACCGAAACCGGATAGTTAGTAAAATAAAGTGGACGAATAAAATAAACGGCCGTCACTGTTTTTTTTTTCTCTTCATTTTTCGCGGCGGCGGCATTTTTTTATTTATTTTGTTTCTTGTTTTTTTTTTTTTTTTCATTTTTGGTTCATGTGCCAATTTGTTTCATTTTAAATTTTTATAAAAAGTCAATGACTTTGGCAATTTCAGAATCTGGAATGGAATGATGATAGTCGTTGTTTGTTGTTTGATTCTTTCTTTGCCTTTTCTTCTTCTTCTTCTTCTATTTCGTATTATTTAATATTCGGTCTTTTTTTTTTTGTATACATAATTTAGGATTGATAGTTTGAGATGACAGAGGGGTACCATTATTATTTAAATTTAAAATGAATTACAACAAAAAAAAAACATGAATAACATAAAAAATAACAACAACAACCACAGCTTAAAAAAAAACAGAATAGAGGAGAGAAAAAAAAAAGGCAAAATGGTCGTTTATTCGGTCTGGTCAAGCTCAATTCAGTGTAATTAATGTCAGTGAACTCTTTTTTTATTATTATTATTTTATTATTATTGAATCCTTCAAAAAAAAATTTTTTAAGTGGAAGATAATGAAAGATGATGTTCATTTATTTTGATTATTGTATGTATGGTGTGGGGTTAAATAATTATTTATAGAATGAGTCACACTATAAAATTCTTTAAAATTTTACATATTAATATAAAGTAAATAATCTTTACTCTTCATTTATCTTTTATTTTATTAATAGAATAAAGAATCAACTAAGTCACACTATGACTGCCCACTCATTGCATATATGCAATATCCTTGTAGTTAAGTGAAGTTTTTAACCTAATTTAAATTTAATATGGTGGGATGTTGTCACTAAAGTGCATATGGAATTTTAAACATTCCAAACAATTCTTATAGAATTTTTTCTAAAAGAATTTCCTCAAATAATTAAAATTTAAATGAAAATTCTAAATGTCGGTGAGATTAACAAGCACTTCAAACACAATTAATATTAATTCTCTATTGGAATGCATACTCACAAAAACACACATATGTAGGGGGTACATGCATTTATATATTTAAAAAAAAAACCTGACAGACAAAAGTAATTAAAAATAATGACTACAGTAAATAGACTTTGTGTGAGAGTTTTTTTTTTCTATCTAAAGAAAAAAATATGCTCAAAGAATGTCACTGAAAAAAAAAGAAGAAGAAAAAATAAAAGAAAAACAAATGAAAACACACAAAAAAAACGATGCTATGAAACGTGTTCTGTTGCAGGTCGGCGTCTCCACATAATGTGACGTCATCCAAAATTCTAAATATTCTATTCTATTTTGTTCTAGTACTATTTCGTCGTTCTGTTAATTCACGCTTTTTATGTATGCACTTTGTTAGTGTGTATTCTGTTCTGGTTTCTTTTTTGTTTTTGTTGTTTGAATGTGTGGTAACATTTTTCTGTTACGTATATTGCGTCCGCGTAATGTTAATAATTCATAATTAATTTTTGTGTTTTACTTATTTTTGTTTAAATAAAGGTGAACAAAAAAAAAATTAATTTTTATCAAAAAACACAAAAGAATCATTCTTATTTTTGGATCTGATGACTTGGATGAAAATTAATTGTTTTCTTTGAAAATAATAATAAGAATAAAAAAAAAACGAATTGTTTTTATTAAATTTTCTTACAATGACCTTTATATAATAAGAGGAAGAAGAAGAAGAAGAAGAAGAAGAAGAAAAAACACACAATTTTAATATAAATATAACTGGATAGTCATAACGTAAAAACGTATCATGAACAAAACAAAAGTAAGAAGTAAATGTAAAAATGTGTGTTATTTGTCTTTAGTGTGTGTGTGTGTGTGTATGTGTGTGTGTGTGTTGCCGTGTAGTTGTATTGTTCGTTATACATATTATTTAAAAAAAATTATTACAGAGAATGAGAACAATTCTAGACCAAAGAGAGAATTATTAAATTTAAAGAGAATTAAAGAGCATTACGGAAAATAAAGGAGAGAAAGAGAGAAATTAGTGAGAGAATAACAAGAATATTTCATATCAAAATAATACAATCAAAGTAAATTTCTGTAAAATTGGAAAATTCAGGCATAAAATTGTATTTGTGTTGAATGATTACGATGTAAAAGTTCACATACACAAGTAAAAAAGTTATTCACTCATTGTCTCTCACACTCTCTCTCTCTCCTCTCTCTCCTCTCTCTCTCTTGCTTGTAGTATTGGAGAGAATTTCAAATAAAAAAAAAATATTCATTTTTCTGTTTGTGCTTTTTCTTCAATATGATGATTTTTTTCTCTTAACACGTAACTTTTTGGTATTTGGCTCAAGACTGTTGTAGAGCGCGGACGCAATTTTTTATATTGAAAAAAAAAAGGAAAAAGAAAAAAAAGTTAGAAAAAGAAAGAAGGGAGAAAAAAAAGTAAAAATAAATAAGAAAGAAAAAGAAGAAAAAAAAAAACACTACAAATAAAAAAAGTTGCGCGTTCTTCGATAAAAAAAAAATATTGTGTAATTGTTTTTTAGTTTTTTGTTAAAAATATTTTTAAATTCTTTTTTTATTGTTTTTCCTTTTTATATTTTGTTGTTGTTAATTAAGTGATTTAAATAAAATTCTAAAAAAATAATTTAATAATCAATTAAAAAAGAAAAATTAAACAATAAAAGAAAAAAAGGAAAAATTAAGAATTTAGAAAGAGAAAGAAGAAAAAAATTAATTTATTTTTATATGATTTGTTTGTGTTTGTGTTTCTGTTTGTGTTTGTGTTGGTGTTTGTGTTGTTTCCCTTTGATCTCTGTTAAAAAGTCAATTTTTTTTTTCAATTATTCAGAATTTTGTTTTTTTTTTTTTTTTTGATTTTATTTTTGTGCTTCTTCTTCTTCTCCTTCTTCTTTTTTGCTTTTCATCCTGGATTTTATTAGAAAAATATTTTATAATATTTTTATAGCAAAAAAATAAATAATAACAAAAACAACAAAACCGAAAAAAAACAAAAAACAAAAACAAAAACAAAAAATATACGACAGAATTTTTATGAGCTTACGTATTGATGTTACATAATTATTGTTATTCAATGGATTTTTTTTTTTGTTTTTTTTGTTAACTTTGTACGTTTTAATTTTATCAAAAATATATAAAAAAAAAATAATTTATAATTTTTTCGTCTTCTTAATCTAAAAATAAGAAGAATAAGAAGAAGAATTAAAAAAAATTGAATATTATGGTTTAAGAGCAAGAAGAAGAAGAAGACGAAAAAAAAAAGAATAATAATTGTCTCTTAAGAAAAAATTCATTATTTATTTGTTTGTCGTTTTTTGTAGAAAAGAAAAAAAAAACGTAAAAAATTAATTACAAAAAAATGTTTATAAATAATTTTTACCCCAAAAGAAAATTTAAAAAAAATTTTCTTGTTGTTCGTACCCTAAAAAAAAAAAATAAGATTCTGTTTCTTTTAAAATTTCTTTTGTTATATTTTGATGATGCATGAATTACGTGCGGGTGCGTTACACAAAATCCATTGAGAACTCGTACGATTATCAATTTGTGAATGTAGTTGTGAGTGTTGTATGTTTGTGTTGTGTGTACTGTTTTTTTTTTTTTTTTGTCCGTCTTTCTTTATTTTTGTTAGTTTATTTGTGTGTTGGAGTAGTGTATTTTATAATTGTGTATATACGCACGTAAAAAATACTTAAAAAGACGTATAAAAGTGCGTATCATTGTATTTGTGATTATGTAAATGTTGGATTTTTTTTTTTAATATTTGATTGAATTAGTGATTTTTTTTTTCATTTTTTTTTTTTTTTGGATAATAACACATACGTACACACATATGAATGAATTGTGTACTTTTTTTCTTCTGTGTGTGTGTAACATATGTTTGGGTGTGTAACACCAACAAATTTTATAAAATATTGCAATGCAATGGGCAAACATGATCATTTTTTTTTTCTTTCTTTCTTAAATAGTTTTTTCTTATTGTTGTTTTTGTTATACTTCTGTACATATAAAATAGTATTGGTGACTTGATTTTATATGTCACTGTATGTGTAATATCTTTTTTCTAAGTTCTTGAGTCACGCTTGCATAACATGCTCTGATTCACATTTTCGGAATCGGATTCTGATTAGAAAAAAAAGAAGAAACAAATTTTAAAGAAAAACTTTATTTATCTTTCTCACTCTCTCACTCTCTCTCTCTCACTTTTCTTTTAGACGTAAATATTCATTTATATTTCTTAGTTTTTCTACTTTTGGTCAAAATATAAACCGATTATCAACCTGACAGTTCGCGATTTTTCTTTCAACCCTCTTTGATTAAAAAAGAAAAACATTTTTTTGTATTTTTTTTTTGTTTTATTAAAAAACATCTGTTCAATTTTTCTATTGTGAAAATTGGTATTCCTTTTATTTTGGGCGGTATGAGTTAAGTGGGTGGTGTTTCAACGTTTGAGGAAAAACGAAAAAAAAAAAAAAACGAAGAAGAAGAAAATATCCCAAAACAACAACGAAATTAAAAGTGACTAAGCAGAAAAAAAATATGAAAATATGAAAAATAGAAAAATTATGTTTTTTAGGAGGAAATTTTCATTTGTGACAAAAATAATTTTTTACTTGTGTTAGAATGGGAATATTTTCTTATAGGAAAACCCAAAACAACAAAAAAAAATACAAATAAATTTCTGTGATTCATTTAACTTCTACGAAGAAGAAAAAACAAGAAGAAGATGAACGAATAGCGCGATGTAAATTTACATAGAAAAATAATTTCGTATTTTTAGTAAAATAACGAAAATCTTGTTTGTTTTTAAATTCAATTTTTTTTTTTTTAAATTTTGTTTAATTAACAGAAAATAAATTGCATAACCGAAAATTCAAAAAGCTCCAAAATTTTCCATTTAATAATTTTAGCAGAAAAACAAATACAAACAAAAAACGTAAATCAAAAATTCTAAATTTGTCCATTAAACAGAAAAAACCCCAAAATTCTTCATCTCCAATTTTTTTTTTACAATTTTAAATGATACAAAATGTTTTTTTTAATTGTTCTTAGCCTTTTTTTTTTACTAAGTGACACAGTTAGTGTTGAACCGAGAAATTTTTATAATTATCTTTTTTTTATCGTTTTTTTTTCTCCTGTAAGTCAGTCCCTGAAGGTTAACCAGAAGAAATTGTATAATTTATGTAAATGTTCTTAGCTGTTGATAATCATTTGTATATTTGTAAGTTTTGTTTTTGATGTTGTGACGAATAATTATGAAAATCCATCCATTACAAACACTATACACTTAAAAAAACAACACCCAACGCATTCATCGTCTTAAATTATTATCCTTTAATATTTTTCAACATCATTAATTATAAATCTAATCTCTGTTTTGTCTCTTTTCTCTCTCTCTCTATTTTATAGCAAAATAATAAAGGAAAGAAAGGAAAAAAGAAAACATAGTGAAATTTTTTGATTCCAAGAAAGGAAAAAAATAAAAGTGAAAAAGAAAAAAATAAAACTAAAAGACGAAAAGTGAATTAAGTGTATTTAAAAAGAAAACCTCATATAGTGTGTGCCATAAAGCATTTTTATAGGACGAAATAAAATTTTAAAAAAAGTGAAATAAGGAAGCATTTTATAGAACGAAAAGAGTGTAAAAAAAAAGTGAAAAAAAAGAGTGAAAAAGAAAAAAAAAAAAGATTTGTTTTGTTTAAAATTTTCTTTTTGTTTTATTCTAATCTTTTATATTTCATTACTCCATAAATTAATGGTGTGTGTGTAATGTACCATAAAAAATTATGGCAAATATTAATATAATAGATTTAGGCAAAGATGCATTTAAAAATCATCATTATTTATTAGCAGCTGAATTATTTGAACGTTGTTTAATTGAACAATATAATAATAATACAATTAATACAAATAATGGTATTAGTACATTGGAAATGTATCGTTTATATGGTGATTCATTAGCACGTGGTAATCGTTTAAAAGAATCATTTGATGTTTACTCATATATTACAAATAATTTATTAAATAATTATTATTTACCATTGGACCAATTAAAACATATAACTTATTCATTAATTGAAAGTATTTTAATTGTATCAAGACGTGGTAGTTATCAAAATCAATTTACTAATAATTATATAAATAATTCAACAATAACAGCAACATCACAACAACAACAATTACAACAGCAACAACAGATAACAACAGTAACAAGTTTTAGTGGTATCAGTAGTGTTAATAATAATAATTGTAGTGGTGGTGACATTAATAATTGTATTAGTAATATTTGTAATCAACAACAACAACAGCAGCAACAACAAATACAAGTACAACAACAACAACAACAACAACAAATACAAAATATAAATTATATTGATCCACTTTGTTGTAATATTTGTTTAGATATATTAAAATATCCTGTTACAATTATTTGTGGTCATACATTTTGTCGTAAATGTTTACGTGAAAATTTACAATGTCCATTATGTGGTTATAAATTTATAAATAATAATCAAAATTTAGAACAAGATATTTTAATAAAACGTCTAATTGAACGTTGGTGGCTACCAGAAATACAAGCATCTGATATTAATGAAAAAACAATTAAATTATTAGAAAATAATTTATTAGATGATGCATTATTGTGTTGTAATGAAAGTTTAGAAAAAGGTAAGAAAAAATTCATATACTTATTTTTTTTTAATTAAGTATTTTAATTTTGCATTAACAGTTGAAACAAATTAGTTATGATTAAAAACCTTTTACACGCCAAAGTTAATTTTAATTTTACTCGATATAAAATTTTAAGAACAATCATTTATGAGTCTTAACGTTCAACGAAAAATACGTTACTATTTAATTTGTTGTTACAAACATTACTAACTTGCTTGTTAAATGTGTTAGCCCCTTTATCTATGGGTTAACAACTTTAAAAAATTTATTTCATAAAATCTATTGCAAATTTGCACATTGATTGCAAATAGTGATTAATAATCTTGTATAGCTAAAAAGTTAACGTTGTAATTCACATTTGTGTTATTTTATATTAAGTTAGTAAAAGTTTATTTAGCTTTTTTTTTTTTTTGTTTTCTTGAATTTTGCTAAATTTTAATTTCGGTAATTTTAATTTTCTGTTTAGTGTGTATGAAGTAATTCCACATTTGGATATTTGACACGAGTATTCTTTTTTATTTTTCTTTGAGCGTGCATATCGGTGTGTGTGTGTGTGTGTGTATGTTTACAATGGCTGAACTTACGAAAGTGTATATAAGATCATCAATATCATCATTTTTGTTTGTGTATATAATTTTATTGTGCTTTCTGTTTGGATGAATACGCGACTTTTTGTGTTTGCATGTATGTGTGTGTGTATTTGTATTAAATGTGCCCGTGCGGTTAAAGTTTTTTATTTTGTTTAAAGTGGGTCATGAACACACCGCATTCAATTCGTCTTTATATAATCATTATTTAAGTATTCCATCGCAAAAAAAAAAAGACCAATGTAAAAAAAAAGTTTGACCAAAAAAAAAAAAGAAACAACCAATAAAAAAGTTTTTTTTAAACAAAAAAAAAAACAAGGAAAAAAATTATTTCTCTCTATTTTGTTCTCTTTGTTCTCTTGTCTAAACTATCTACCACTTGTAGCATTTTATTTATGAATATTGCATTAAAGCCCTTATGCTTATCAGATGTGGCATTTAGATAATTGCAGTTACAATTGATCAATTAATTTAACACGCCCTTGTGAAAATCCATTTTTAATTATGTTAAGTTACACGAAATATTTAGCACTTTACTAAAATAAATCTTTTGTTTCTTTTCCAACATTTTTCTCGTATTATACGTCCTCTCTTTCACTCTTTCTTATCAGACTAAAAATTATTATTGATTATGTTATGACATACCTATATATGTAAAAACATACACTTATGTAGACACACATACCCATACATGTCCATAACTAAATTGCAATAATTTTTTATTATAGTTTTTTCTTTTTTTTTTTTGAGAAACATTATAAATGTTTCTAATACAAACTTTTTTCCATCATCATCATCATCATCATCATCATCATCATCATCATCATCATAAAATCTTACCAATTTAATATGAGTATACCTTTCTTATGGTCATCCCTCGTTTTCTCTATAATCGTCTCAAAAATCATAAGAAATAGAAAAGAATAAGAGAATTTGTTAAAACAGAGACAGATGACGACGCTCTCAAATATATTATATAGCGAAATATTACAAGTCAAATCTATTTGGCAAGATTTTTTTTTTTTTTGTCTTAAATCATAGAAATATATAAAAATTATTAAGTATTTGTAATCAGATTTCGAATTCAAAAATCTTAATATTTTTTTTTTTTGTATAAAGCTAAAAGTAGAGAAGGGAAATGTTTCTGAATATATTTTTTCTCTAAATGTATGTGTGTATTTTCATCATGTAAAAAAGAGACAGACAGATAGACTGGTATTGAGTTGAGGTAAAAATTTTATAGTCAGGTAAATTGAGTGATATAATCATTTATTCGATGTGAATTACGTTTTTTTTTTAGTTGTTTCAAAATCACATTATTATAATTTTAAATACTTTTGAACCGGTTGTAATTTTTTCCATACTTCTATGTTTAAAAAACAAAACCAAAAAAAGAAAGAAATGATAAATTATTCGCGTTCGCGTTCTCAATTTTTATCGTTTTGTTCTACAAAAAAAAAAAAAGAAACACAAGAAATGGAAAAATAAGAGAATTTCATAATCATCCAATTGCGAATTTTTTTGCGACAAAAAGTCAGAAGTCAATCTATACAATACAATAGCGCAACGTAAGTAACTACGCAATGGTTATAACGGAATAAATATCCGTACCAGAAAATAAGAGTTATGGTAATTTAGAAATTCCGAAGGTGAGCTAACCCGTTTCTATATTTTTTCCTGTACTTCTTCTTCGTTAGTAATCTTAAGAAGGTTAGTTTTGTAAGTTCATTAATTAGACAAAAACAAAAAAAAAAGTTAACCGGATGCCAAAAAAACTTGTAGGGGAATTATTGTTACATAAAAAAAGAGTTCCTGTGTGTGTATAATAAACAGAAATATCCTTCGTTGTTCATTTTATAATGAATTTTATGGTTGAAAAAAAAATAATGGTGCTTCTTTCCTTCTGCTTTTACACCTTAATCACTTTAAGCGGCACGATATTATGTGTATACGTTTCCCCATTTTCACTTTATTACAATCATCATAATGTAAAAGAAAATTTGATTTTAGTTAACAAACATAAACTTCATGTTGCATTTTTTCTGCTTTCATTTCTTCTTGTTTAGACAAGCCACAATTTCGATGTTGGCCCAATCAATTTATATGAAACATAATCTCTCAACGCCGTCTATAAATTACGTGTATTTGTGGTACCTCCCCCAAAATCAAAAAAATAAAATTAAAAAAAACATTTTTAACTTAAATGTGTCAAACTAATTCTTGAAATGTATGACATGTGTCAACATACACACACACACATATATAAATATAGATATGTAAGTGTATCTTTATATTTACAATTGACTAATAAAAATTACCTAACTAAATTTCACGCAATCATATATACATATATAATTTCATATAATCTTTAAATCCAAGCAAACCGAATTAAGATTATGTCTGATCGTGGTATTTACCACTAGAAAATCTTTTTATATTGATTTCAATTGTTTTTTTTTTTTCAATGATTAAGCCATATAATACGACAAATTTAATCCTTTCAAAGTCAAAAAAAAAAAAAAAAAGAACAAAGTTTATTTAACGCTCAAAGATTTGGTCTATTCAACGGTGTCATCTATAAGTAGTCAAGAAATTACATCATAAATTTGATGCCAATATGAAAGATACTAATAATACTAAAGATACTAAGGAGGAATGGCCGACAAATTTATATGATATCGTTGGTTCTATAACAATTGTGTGTAGTGGTTAAACCCCTTTACGCTTAAATAATATTTTGTGTAAATTAAAATAAAATTATTAATTAGGCCGTCCCAAACAAAAAAAAAATACAAAATTGATTCGTAATCATAAGAAATTTACATACATAGTTGTTTGTTATGTTCCATACTTATTATTATTTAGGTTATTATTTTATGGTTCTTAATTCAGATTTCACAAATATATTTAAATATTACTCTTAATCTTGATTTGCCCTTTATCCATCAATGACGTTCGGCTAATATTTGACTTTAATTTGATTTCAATGATTTCAATTCTCTTCATTCTTGATTTTTCGGTGTAGCTCTTCTGATATTGATTTTTCTTGTGTTTAGCTAATATTCAATTAAAATGGTGATGAAACCCGTTGTAAGAATTAAATTCTAATACATACAAGATTAATTAAAACATCAGTAAATAGTTAAATATTTAAGTTTAATTTTTATTGTATTGTAAATCACGTAACAATACAACACGTTTCCAATAAAACTGATGTTAAGTTCTTCGTTAATTTTATAAATATTGTTATGTACTCAACAAATCTCCTCCTCTACCCTACCTAAATTTTCTTGTGGTATGATTTTTGGTTCATTTCGATCGGTTTTTATGTTACCCAATTTCTTATGTTTCTTCTTCTTCTTTATTTTTTTTTTTTGTATATATTTTTTTTAAAACATATTTAAATTTCCTATACGTAATATGCCTAAATACGTAATTATACTATGTACATTATGATTGTTACATTATGATCTAACTTAACTTAAGACATAGAAAATAATAACAGACACAGAAAGAAATAACGAAGAAAAATAAGAAGATGAAGAAGAAAAAATAAAAATAATATTTTTATGTTTGAATTTTAATGAAATACGAAAATAAAGTATAAAAACTAATAATTTGACTTATAGTATTATATTATTGGTCCACATATAAAGGTTTTTTTTATTAATGGAGGAACATTTTAGTGTTCAGTTTTTTTACCAACATCATGGTAAGAAAACCATGCAATTGTTCCCCAAGTAGATTATTCTTTATTTTGTGAATTTTACACAATCGTAAAATTCTTTAAATTATATTTTTCACCATAAAATGGTTTTAATTTATTAAAGTAGGTCACCTACTGTGTATGTATGTGTTTTTTTTTTGTGTAATAATTAAAGGAACTGCCCTAATTTTATATTAATAAATTAGTTGTTTTTTTTTTTTGATTGTATACCGAAACAGGATAATAATTTTCTATTTTCAAATTAAATGCAACATACAAGAAGTGTTGTCAGAAATTTAATAAATATTAATGTATCAATATTCCTCCTTTCTGTATAGAATTCTTAAGAATTCTTTAGAGACAAAATACATGGTCGCTTAATAGAATTTTTTTTTTACTGTATTTATTTTTTCTTCTGTATAAAAATTTATGTTTGTGAACTGCTTTTTTTTCTTCTGTTAAACACACGATTACATAAAAAAAAAAAAAACATTTCAGACAAATACTTTTGTTTCTTCTCTTTCGTTCATTTTATTTCAGTTTTGTAAAAAAGTTACGTCAATGAATTTGGTTATATTATTACGGTTGAGTTTTGCATGAATGTCTGACTTTGTTATGTGTTGTATTGTTTGTGTGTATGTATGTATGTGTGTGTGTGTGTGTATGTTGTGTGTATGTGTGTTGTATATTGTACCAATTTTATTTGTAATTTTATTTTTGCAATAATTTTATTATTTTTAGAGAGCTTAACTTTTTTTTAAAAAAAAAAAAAAAAAGTTTGAATAAGAGAAGAAATTAATGAAATGAAGGAAAATATAAAAAGAAGAAGAAGAAGAAGAAGTAAAATAAAGAAAAAAGAAAAAAAAAACAATAAATTAAACGAAAGAAAATGTTTAAAATTTATTAGAAATTTAAATGAGGCAAAGAATAAAATAATTATTTTTAAATTTCATCAAATTAAGTTCAAATAAATTAAAACGTTTTTAACTTTTTTCCTTTACTTTCCTTTTAACTGTTTTGTTTATAATAATGTAAAATCCATTAATATTACATGCCCTTGGTTACTATGTCCTCACATAAAAATAAAACACCCATCACTACCCCATTAAAAAGCACACCCAAACATTAGCAACAGCAACGCAACAGCATTGCAGTAAATGTATACGCGACAAATACAAAAATATCACAATCCAATGGTAAACTTAATTCTATTTATGTATGTGTGTGTGTGTGTGTATGTCTGTTTCTGAAATTTTCATATTTTATACTAAAAGCTAAAGTAAATACAGTGTTGTCGTTCAAAAGAATATAAATTTATGCCGTGATTATTAAATGAATGGACGAAATAATTGTCAGCGATTCAATAGTCTTTGTCCAAATTTAATTTGTTATCAGAATGTGATTTTCTATATTCTTCTTATTAACTGACTGTAGAAAAATATTAATTTAAATTAAAGTAAAAAGATTTTGATCGTCTTAAGACCGGCAACATTGTGTAAAAAGTTCTCGTTATTTAATATTATTATTTTGATTATCCATTGTAAAAAGAAAAAAAAAAAAAAAAAAAGCGTACCTTCTTAAACTCTTTACCCGGTTGTGCTTATTTAATGTTTTATTATTATAAATTATGAGTTTATTACTTCATAATATATTTATTACGATGCATGTACATACACACACAATCATAGAGAACATATATACAAATTATTGTCTTTTTATTTATAAAAGTAAACACAACAACAAGACGAAGAAAAAAAAAATGCTAAATAAAATTTATAAAAGAAGAATTATGCAATAATTTTATTACTTTTTATTGAATGTTACTTAAACTTATAAATATTCTTGCATATATATATTTTTTTTTTGTATTGTATGTACAAATATTAATACACTAACACAAATGCAATTTAAAATTTACACATTATGTTCTGTCATTTACACATAAATACCGCAATGTGTAATTTTAAAAACAGACATGAGTGTAAAAATGACGTGTAAAATAAATAAATTAGTGTTTTATTCGTTTTGGTTGTTTTTGTTTTCATTCTACTTTGTTGTTGTTATTTTTCTATTGAATGGCGAAAATTCATTAAATCAAAAATTTAAATTATGACGGAATTGCAGTTTATTATTCTGCAATAGTTGCCTCTATACTTATAACGTTTAACAACAACAACAATAGCATCAACAATAACAACAACACCAACAATAAAGTTGTTTTTTTTTTCCAATATTCGTTCACAATAAATTGCAACAAAAAAATTTAGTGTTGATTCAAAAAATTTTATTTTCTTCCTCCTTTTATATTTCTTGTAGATTTTTATTTTGTTGTTGTTGGTGTTGTTGTTGTTGTTATTTGTTATGAGAATAATAGAAAATTCACAATATTTTTACTTCTTAAATAAACTTAAAAAAAAAAAAATTATGACAACAGATGAATTATGTTAGGTGTTGTGATTGTCTCTCTTGCTCTTACTATTTGTACTTTTGTTAGTTTGATGTGTTGTTGTTTTTTTTTTTTTTGTTGTGTTGGATGAAATTGTGAATTATTAAACATTGAGTAAACGTAAATTATTAAATAAAGTGATTGCAAGATAATTCTTTTTTTTTTTTCTCTATCCATTCAAATTTTTATTATTATATTTTTTTTTTTTTGTTATTGCGCGTTTAAAGTTTTCTTTTGTAGTTACAATCATTTTGTCTGTATGTTTTTAATTTCTTTGGAAATTTTTTGCCAAATTTTTACTGCAGGAATGGGTGAATAACTGCCGTAGGACGTTATGCATGTTTAATACTCATTGTTACTTACTTAATTCATGTTATTTTGATGCAATATAAATCAAACATTTTACTTTTAAAAATAATTGAAGTTCTTCTAGAACTTATGATTCAATTATTTCTTATTAATGTAACTTAATGATTTAATTCAATGAATTTAAAAAAAAAATGTTTACGTTATTTCACTAAATCAAGAATTTTTCAAAACTTGTTAGAAATTAAAATAATTCGTAGATGGCACATTATACTGGAAAATATGTTTAGATTCTGAAAGTATGTTGTGTATGTGACTGATGCAATTTAATTATTTCCTTTCTCTTCATTTTAAATTGAAAATGGCGAGGACATAAAAAAAAATCTATCAAAACTAAAACTTAAATATATTTTTTTTAGCACTCTCTTTAAACATTTCATTTCTTCTTCTTTTTCTACTTGATCTAAATGTTTTTTATTTTATTTTTTTGGATCATTTGTGATGAGATGAGTCTAAAAAAAATACTTACTTACTTAAATAGTTATAGACGAGATATAAAAAAAAACGGTAACGACATCGAACGGCGACCTCATTTTTTTTTCTCATTTTATTTCCAGTAATGAACATTTTTTCTTATGTTTGTTTTTTTTTTCTTCTTACGAATAAAAATTGAATTTTTTTTTTATTTCAGTCTTCATTCTCTCAAATCACCAATCTAAAATTGACGGAGAGTTTTCTGTTTTCTGTTTTTTTAAATTTTCTCTTCTTTCTTTATTTAAAAAATTGTTTTCTTGCAGGAGTTTCAACTGTTCTGGTATTTATATTTTTCAACTGCGTGTGGGTACGTGTGTGCGTATATGTGTGTGTATGTATTCATCTTATTTATATTCTTACTGAAATGAATTCTTATGTAAATCTCATTTATATATTTTTTTGGATAAAAATAAGAGAATTTATATTTTCGTAATTACACAATTGATTATGATTATGATTATGATGTGGTTTAGTTCTTTGTTTTTGCTTTTCTTTCTTTTTTTACGGTTTTCATTTATTTGTATATATATTTTGCTTCGTCGTAATCGACTAAGCCTAGTAATGGAAAATTTTCAAATTCAACTTTTTTTATTTTTAAAAAACACAATTAAAAGAAAATTTCCAAAAAAATTTTTTTCTCACATAGAATGACCCTAGGGCAACTTAGTTTTACTAACAAAAGGTCAAATTGGTGGTTATTGCAACTTTTATCCCCAAAAAAGGGGTCAAAAAAATCCTGTCAGTCCGGACTCCGTCCGCCGGACTCCGTCCGCCGGACTCCGTATGTTAACACGATAACTCAAAAACGCGTGAAGGGATTTCAATAAAATTTTGGAATTATTATTGATTTGGTCCCCAATAGAACCCTATTGATTTGGGGTGTGATTGGGGTACGGGGTGGACCACCCCCCATACAAATGTTTTGGAAAAAATCAGTTTTTCGAGGATTGCAACAACTGATTGGAATGAAATTTTGGGATTAGTATTTTATTGGTCCATCATAGAACCATATAGATTTTAGGGGGGATCGGGGCACGGGGTGGAGCACCCCCCATACAATTGTTTTGGAAAAAATCAGTTTCCCGAGGATTGCAACAACTGATTGGAATGAAATTTTGGGATTAGTATTTTATTGGTCCATCATAGAACTATATTGAATTTAGGGGGGATCGGGCTTCGGGGTGGAGCACCCCTCATACAAACTTTTTAGAAAATACAGTTTTTTAAGAACATGTAAACGGATTGCAATGAAATTTTGGGATTAGTATTTTATTGTTCCATCATAGAACCATATTGATTTTAGGGGGGATCGGGGGATGGGGTGGAGCAGCCCCCATACAAATTTTTAAGAAAATACAGTTTTTTAAGAACATGTGAACGGATTGCAATGAAATTTTGGGATTAGTATTTTTTTGGTCCATCATAGAACCATATTGATTTTAGGGGGGATCGGGGCACGGTGTGGAGCACCCCCATACACATTTTTTGGAAAATACAGTTTTTTAAGAACATGTGAATGGATTGCAATGAAATTTTGGGATTAGTATTTTATTGTTCCATCATAGAACCATATTAATTTTAGGGGGGATCGGGGGACGGGGTGGAGCACCCCCCATACAAATTTTTTGGAAAATACAGTTTTTTAAGAACATGTGAACGGATTGCAATGAAATTTTGGTATTAGTATTTTATTGTTCCATCATAGATCCATATTAATTTTAGGGGGGATCGGGGGACGGGGTGGAGCACCTCCCATACAAATTTTTTGGAAAATACAGTTTTTTAAGAACATGTGAATGGATTGCAATGAAATTTTGGGATTAGTATTTTATTGTTCCATCATAGAACCATATTAATTTTAGGGGGGATCGGGGGACGGGGTGGAGCACCCCCCATACAAATTTTTTGGAAAATACAGTTTTTTAAGAACATGTGAACGGATTGCAATGAAATTTTGGTATTAGTATTTTATTGTTCCATCATAGATCCATATTAATTTTAGGGGGGATCGGGGGACGGGGTGGAGCACCTCCCATACAAATTTTTTGGAAAATACAGTTTTTTAAGAACATGTGAACGGATTGCAATGAAATTTTGGGATTAGTATTTTATTGGTCCATCATAGAACCATATTGATTTTAGGGGGGATCGGAACACGTGGTGGAGCACCCCCATATAATTTTTTTTTATTATATTAAATGACAATACTATCGCATAAATTTCGACGAAGCATACAGCCATACTTGCCTGTCGTTTTTTTTTTTTGGTTTGGTTTGGATTTTGTTGTGCGAGATTATAAGTATAAATATTTTCTTGTTTATTAATTTAAAACTGTAGCAAAAAAATATAACATAATTGCTCCGTTTTTATTTTGTTTTTCCAATTTTTTTTATTTAAAAAATTTAATTAACGTGAATCTATGTGAATGTGATTAAATTGTGGTGTTTATTTATTTTATTTTTGTTGCCTTTTGATGAAATTAATAATTAATCAGGTCTTAGAATTTCTAAACGCGTGTTATTCATTATACGATTACAGAGTCATTTTGATTGCTATGTTTGATTTGATCATAATTGATGTTACAACTGAGTACACAATATTTAATGGATTTAATTAAATACGTGGGAATTTTTGGTTAGCCTTTAGACAATTTTTCATTATTTTCAAAATATTTCTGCAATTGCTAACAATTATATAGCCCAGTTTCTACATGTGGTTCAATTAAAATATTTCCAAATTAATTTCTTACAGCATCCTCTATTTTTGCAACAACAAAAAAATCCATTTTTAAGTAAACTAATTGTGCCAGATTATAAGATTTCAATCAACATTTTTTTGAAATACAACAAAAATACGAATCAGTTTCAATTAAAAAAAGAAATCAAAATTTTATTAAAAAAAAATTGTTGTTGTTTTTTTTTTTTTTGGATCAATAAATAAAATTATGTTTGTGAAATATTTGATTGAAAAATCAATTCTTTTATATGAATCGGTTAACATCCGGTTCAAATCAAAAATTATGTTGATAACAAAAACAAATCGAAATCATAATAACAAAAAAAAACAACAAAGTAATCATAATTAGGTATGACCCTTAAAAGTTTATTTAATAAAAATGAAACAAAACAACAACAACAATAATAACAGAAAAGAGAAAACAAAAGAAAAACTACTTAATATAAAAATTTTACGTATTTATGTTAATGTTAATGACGTATCCATAGAAGTTGAAGAACACTAAAGCTTCGTCTGAATATTTTCCTGTATACATATTTGCACAACTTCTTCCTAAAATTTTTGAAAAAACGTCTACTAAAATTTCACTCTATATTTTTTTCTTATTTTGATGTAGATTTCTACATAAGCTCTCTGCTAATTGACTAATAATATTGATATTTTTAACTATAACTTACGTAAAGATAATTAAAGATTAGTCAGTCCCTATGTGATAAAATACACCCGTCTGAGTTCCAGGTTTAAACCACAGCGTGATAAATTATCTTAGCTCAAAGACAAGATTAGGGAATCATTGTTGGCATTCTATCTATTTCAACTCTCTCCACATTTTAAATTAAATTTTAGTCTAATATTATTAATTAGACTAGTTTTAGGAACAACCTGTGCTACTGTCTATCTACTATTAATTACCTTTAATAAATATTTTAGTATCAATACCAAACACTTAATTTTTTTTTTCATAAAAATAGAAAAAATTTGATTGAGACGATAGAGCACTAAAGATAAATTACCATCAGTGTTTCTTTTATTTCATTACTGATGTTGGGATTCGCGAAAACTTTAGGTTTTCAAAGATTAATTTCATTCACGTCAAATATTTTTATTCTGTTTATATTTACAGTCAGTCTAAAACTTTAGTCCTTTAGTGAATCCTGTCATTATCTTTTACCTTTCCCTTCAATTAGAATTTCATTTTAATCCTATAATTTTACATTAGAGAAAGAAAATACAAAACACAATAATATCCCCTTACCTCAATATATACATTTCAACAAAATTAAGTTAATTCTCTCCAGTTTAGATGAACAATTTTTTCATAGTTTTCTTTTCTGTTTTTTGTCTGTTATTGATTAATGACCTGACCTGTCAAAATTCGTCACATCAAACAAATAGAAACACACACACACACATACACAAATAAATAAATAAAATATTATGTAATATACTAAATTCTGACAGATAATAATAATAATGTTAGGTATTATCCGAAACTGAATAAGAAAAAAATGGAAAAACCAACAAATTACGTTACAGAGAAAAAAAAAAGAAGTCAAATAAAACAAAAAAATAGAAAAAAAACCAATGTCGTCCATTTTTTGTTCTTCTTCTTCTTCTATCGTTTATTTTGTTTTTGTATTTTGTTATTTATTCCACAGTTTTCTAATATTCGATTTTTCAAATGAATTTTTTATTTTTATTTTTCCCTTTCATTAGTTAGCTTCTTTTTTTTTGTTTCTCGTTGCGGTTTATAATTATTTTAATTTTGTCTTGGCAATATGAATATTGGATGTGTTGTGTGTGTGTATATGTGTGTGTGTGTATATGTGTGTGTGTGTGTGTGTATTCACTTTAGTGTGGTCAATTGTAATATATATATATAATTTTATCGCATTTTATCATCCAACGTTATATATTTTTTTTTTTACTTATTTCTGTTTTCTTATCTTTTTATCATCCCCGGAACAAAATAAATAAATTATTTTTTTTTAGGTAATTTATTTTCAGTCAGTTCTGTAATGTTGTTCAGTTTCAGTCGGCTTATTTATTACATAATTCATGAAATTTTATGATTTATTAGTTGCGTATATTTACTTATTGAGTAAACGCATTATGTATAGCCAACCTCATTAATACAAACAATTTTGTTATTTTTATTTCTAAATTCTAAATTGACTAAAAAAATATCGAAATTAACCTCTGTATGACGTAGTTTTAGTAGTTTGGAATTTCTAAAAAAAAAAAAAAACAAATTCCAAGGTTAGGTTGAATAAACTTAGGTAATCGTGTTCGTATTAACCAGGTTATGATTGTTTTTTTTTTGTTATGAAAAAGTATATTTGACGTTATGCAACAGTAAATTTTTAAAAGAGGGTTGGGACGTTGTTTGTTGGGGAGGCATAAGAGAAAAATAAATTTTAACAAAAATAACATACAAAACTGCTAAACTAACAGTAATGGGGAGGGTGTTGTGGTGGTGTGAATGAGGATAATTTTTTCTCATTGACATTTCACAACCGCTACTTAACCGATAACTTTAATTTTAACCAATTCACTAAATTCAATTCAATAAAGAAATATTTGCTTGGAAAAGAAAGAAAATCAAAACAACAAATGTTTTTTTTTTATCAATGACATTTTCAAGTCAGAAAAACGTAACACAAAATGAACGGCCATCTTTATTGTTTACATTTTTATTTTTAATTTAATAAAATTTTATCAGTGTGTTTGTGTGTTTGTGTGTGTGTGTGTGTGCTGGTGTTGTTATGCATTTATATATTTTTTTATTATAATTTGATTGGTTACTGCGGTTACTGCGTTAGTCATTCAATTATTGTTATTGTTTAATTTAAATTAAGAAAAATAAATAATATTCTTAAAAAAACTTAATACGTAACAAATTTTATAATCAAGACAATAAAATTATTGTACTTTTCCAAAATTAAAGTAAACAAAAAATGTGGGGAAAAAAAAAATTGATAACAGATAATTAATTATTAATAAAAAAAAAAAATGTTATTTGTATTTATTTATTTGTATTCAAATGTGTACATTAATTTTGTTGTTCATCTTTTTGTTTGTTTGCTTGTTGTAATTTTGTTTCTTGATAATAAAGAAAAAGTGGAAATAAATAACAAAAAATTAATAACAATAAAAAAAAAATCTGTCTTTATTGTTGAAGAGCTTTTAAGATAAAAACAAAAATGGATGAAGTATACAAAAAAAAAAAAATCGCAGATACACACAAACATACACAGAATGAGACAATATTGGACACTGCTGCTGCGCGTCATCATCCATGTTACGTAAAGGTCATCACCCTCGCAATTCTATTCTTTATACGCACACTCATTTGATATACTATCGCATCGAACAAATTCGAACGTACACAATAAAAAAAAAAATGCTCGCACACACACACACACACACACACAAATGTAAAACATAAAAAGAAATAAAGCCCATTGGTAGGAAAGAGTAGAAAAATCACAATATTTTCTGTTCTTTTTTATTATTTATTCTTTTTGATGTTTTTATCTCATTCTAATTATGATATTGTTATTCTTTTGTCTCATTTAACTTTTTAGTTTTTCTTTATTTTATTTTTTTTTGTTTTTTTTTTGTTTTCTCTGATTTTGTTTTTTTTTTGTTTTCATAGAATAACACCAATATGTTTTTTTTTTCCGTTTACTTTTTTTTTTTTTGAAATTAATATTCACAGTGAGGTTTGCAATTTTTCACTTTTATTTTCTATCTCTTTCCATTTTTATTTCTTTCATTTAAATATAATGTATACTATATGTTGATGGATGAGTTCATGTCCTCTTAATTATTATTATAAGAGAAGACGACTTATAAAAAAAATAATTTTATTTTAACCATACGAAATTTTTTGTTGTTGTTGTTTCTTTTTTTTTGAAACAACAACAACAACAAAAAAACTCAACAACATCCTTCTTCTTAAATTATCAGTTCATTCGATATTTATAAAAATAGAAATTGCGCGCAATTTTGATTATGTGAAAAAAAAGAAGAAGAACAAGATGTAGAAGAAGAAGAAGAAGAAAAAGAAGAAGGAAAAAAAAAAAACAAACGACAAAACCAAAGCCAGATAAAATAAATATAATAAGAAAAAATTAAAAAAAATAAGAATGTATTAAATAAATTGAGAAAAATATAAATTGTATTATTATATAGTTGAATGAACTTCTTTTAACAAGAAGATAATAAAATAATTAAAAGAAAAAAAAAGAAACAATAATGACGGACAGGAAGATGAAAATAAGAAAAGATAAACAAGAAAAAAAACAAAAAAAAAGCTCTATTGGTAAAAATTTTAATTTTCAATGTACTCAAAAGCGTGATAGGGGAAAAGAGAGAGAAACAGAGAGACAAAGAGAGAGAGACAGAGATAGATTGTGATTATAAATTATTATGTAATCATCATCAAATTATTATAAATGTTTTTTTTTTTTTTTTTTTTGTTGTCGCGACGTAGAAATATTCACTTACTTTATTTTTATATATATGGAAAAAGACAAGAGAATATTATTTTTCTCTCTTTTTTCTCTCTTTTCTTTTTCTTTTTTTTTTTTTTGAAGGTCATCAGACATTGAAGTTCATTTTCCTTTTCATATTGAAGGTCATCATCATTAAAGAAGCAAACAACAAAAAATTTATAATAATAATAATAATAATAATAATAAAAATACCAAAACTTAAAAATAAATAATTTTCTATAATTTTTCTCTATGTTTGGAAATGGTTTTTCTTTGTTATTTATTTTTCTATAGATAAACTTTTATTATTGTAAATTTTAATTTTTTAATTTTTTTTGATTATTTTTGGTTATTTTTTCATCCATGTTTGTTTATGGTTGTGTTGTTGTTGTTGTTGTTGTTGTTGTTGTTGTTGTTGTTGTTGTTGTTGTTGTTGTTGTTGTTGTTGTTGTTGTTGTTGTTGTTGTTGTTGTTGTTGTTGTTGTTGTTGTTGTTGTTGTTGTTGTTGTTGTTGTTATTATTATTTTTTTTTTTTTATTGGTTCTGATTTGTTGTGTTTTTTTTTTTTTTTTTCAAAATTAAGTTTATTTTTTTTTGGAAATTTTGTTTTTGTGTGTATTTGTGTTTTGTCTTTTCTTTTCTTTTCTTTTCTTTTATTTATTGTCCCCCCCCCCCCTTCAATGGTTAATTGTGATGTTTTTGGTTTTATTATTCAATTTTTTTTTTTTTTTTGATTAATTTTTTCCTTTGTTTTAATTTTGATTATCAAAAGTCAATCTACGTTGTGTACGTTTTTCCTTTGTGTCTGTGCTGGTATTTCAATTTATTATCAAATTTGATTTTATGAATGTGTGTGTGTGTTTGTGTGTGTGTGTGCTTCCGATTTATTATTTAAGTAAAAAAAAAATTTTAACATTGATTATTTTTATTTGTTTTTTTTTTTTGTTTTTGTACGAAAATGATTAATCTAAAATAATTATATAATTAATTATTAATAAAAAATTAAATTAATTAATTAATTAATTGAATTTTTTTTTCTTTTTTTTTTTACATTACAGCACCAAACAGTTTTAATGGTCTTTTACTACGTTCTGAAGTACTTTATCGTTTGAATGAATTTCAAAGATCATTAGCGGATGCAGACAATGCACTTAAGAGTCGTCCAACATCATACAAGGTCAGTCAATTAGTTTTTCATCTTTGTCTCTTCTTTTTTTTCTTTTTACACCGTTTTTTTCTCTTTCTTTGTCTTTAAATTTTATTTTCATTTGATTTTTATTTTTGTTCGTTCGTTCGTTTTGTGTTTTTTTTTTTATTTTCTTTCTTTCTTTCTTTTACAAAAGTATGCTGTCTGGTCGGTTTTTTTTTATTTTATTTTTTTATTTTATTTTATAAATTTTCAAGTTTGCACACACAATGCATTCATTTTGTGTTTGCGTGCATGTGTGCGCATATATGCAGTTTAATATTTGTTTTGTGTATTTATTTGTATGTGTGTGTGTGTGTGTATGTATGTGTATAGAAATAATTTCATTCAAACACAACAGAATGACTAAATAAATTGTGTGGGCGACGAGGCGAACATAATCGAAACGTCTAACAAAATAATAATAAATGTCGAGCAGGATGCTCTCTTGAAAATGACCTCATACCTTGAAATTTATATCATTATTTGTTTGTTTGTTTGTTTGTTTGTTTTTTTTTTTCACGGTTAAAAAAACAAAATAGATTTAATTAAATTTAACACATTTTGTTAGAATTATGAAAAAAAAATTTGCTATAAACAAAGAGAAATTAAATTATTTTTTTTTTTTTTTTGTTATTCGTGGAAAAAATAAATAAAAACAAAAAATTCTTAGAATGAATAAAAAAAAAAAAAAAAAAAATTTAAAACCTCACGCAAACTACATTTATTATTTTGCTTTATCACCGTTTCACTACCCCACCCCACCCACTTTTCATGTTTGGTGTGATTTTAGAATTTAAAGAAAAAAAAAAGGAAACAACTAAAATAACGAGTTCACTGAGTTTTTGTGTATTGTTTTTATGTCATTATATGTCAATTGTGTGTTTGTATGTCTGTAGTGTAATAATAGTAAATTAAGTGGCGAAGCAAGTACAGGCTAACGTACCAATAATTATTTTTATATCTTTTATTCAAAATCGACAATAATTTATTATTGTATATATTTTTTTTTATGGCGTCTCCACATTATTATTACATTTTATTTTTATGGCGTCTCCACATTCAACTTATAATTAAAATTAATAATGAGAAAGACAAACGGAATTGGTAAATCAAAACAAAACATTGTTTCTCTGACTCTGTACAATGAACCCTTTTTTTTTTATAACCAAGAATAAAATTGAATCAAAAAAAACTCGATGTTTAAATTTGTTTTTTTCTTCTGTATAGACTTAAAATACCATCTGGTTAATCTAGTTTATCCTTTTCTTATATTTTATCAAGTTTATTTTAAGATCCGTTTTCTTTATTTTAAAATTTAATAAAATGTAACAGTAAAAAATAATAAAATGCAAGAAGAACATGAATTTTGTTTATTTATGATGGTTGAACTAAAAGCAGGACACGACACACTTACTGTATGTCTGTTATAAAAAAGTCAACACTTTAAATAATTTATTTTAAAAACAAAGAACTGAAAAGAGAATTCCTTCCTCGTTCTTTATATATATATTTTTTGTAAATAAAATTTTTAATATGTCGTGACGTTGGTCAATTTAAAAGTGAAATGGAAAAGACGACGACAATTTCTATGTGTCACTCATTATATAGAAAAAGTCTCCTCAATTCTTTTGGTCTCGTTTATATGAGGTCATTCTCATTTTTTTCTTCATTTATTTAATTTTGATTGTGATTATGTTTATGCATGTGTGTATGTGTGTGTGTGTGTATGTATGAAGATAATCTAATAAGAATATTTAATTGCATATTAAATAAAATTCTGTCTCGAGGTTATTTTGGTATGTATTTTGCCGCATGCGTTGAACATTTTAAAATTTCAAAAAGAAATAAAGTAGAAAAAAAAGAAGCGCAAAGACAGAAGAAGAAAAAAAAGGGTGTTTCTAAAAAAGAAAAATATAAAACTGTGAAGTCATACTATTTTTTTTTTCTCCATTCTATCATCTTCAATTTTCTATTGATCGAAAATATATTTTAATTAACGTAATTAATTCAATTATTTATAGGCTCATTATAGACGTGCAGAAGCTTTGGCATCACTTGATCGTATTTCCGAAGCTCTTATTGCTCATTGTGTTTCAATATGTCTTGATAAAACAGCACAGAGTATATCATCAACAGTCAGACATGACGTCACTAGGGTAAGTTTTTTTTCTTTATTATTTAGTTTATAAACAAAATTTAATCGCTCTTTGGAGGGTTTCTTTGTGCATTTTTTTTTTTGTGTTTCATCTTTAAAGTCTTTAACAAAAATGTAAAACGTTATTTTGTCTGTCTAGTCTAATATACCAAGAAAAGTAAACTCGAAAATTCTATTGAATTGAAACTAAATTGTTTATTCTAAGAAATCGAATTGAAATTGTTTCTTTTTAAATATTTAATTGGACAAGATTTAGATGTGTACTTTTAAATTTTCTTAGACTAGTGTTTCATGTTCTAAAAGAATCGTTGAAAGGAAAATAAATATAACACATAATGGTAAAATTTTCAATTACATTTTTACACAGAATAAGTTTTCAATTAGTATATCAATCTTGGAGATTGAACAGAAATGAGTAATTCATCAATAGAAGTTCTATAATAATATTATGAGTTTCTTTATTATGCAACTTAAAAAATAAATGCATTTAATAAGAAATTGCCTCCTTAACTATGAACCTTTAAGAAAGGGATGATAAGATATTTGTGTTCCACTAAAATATTGATGTTCCATCTTTTATTAAGTCTTTCATAATTATTGTAACGAAAATTTTATCTTCTTATTATTAAAATGAAAAATCTGTGCGCAGGTTTCGAGAATGAATTCAATTAATCATTTTTCACAAAGCTCCATTTAAATGTAATTTCTATTGTCACACAAAAGACACTCGTCTCATTTATAAAATTCAATATTTCGTTTTTCTACATCAAAGAAAAAAACCAAATACAAAAAGATAACAAAAAACTAGACAATGAAAATGGTCAATCAATGCTAAAATGTTTGTGTTGTTTTTCTATTACTAACAAAATGGGACTTTTTTTTTTCTCTCTCTGTTTTATTATAAATAATTTAATTATATTAATAGTCAAAAAACAAACACTGAACTGAACTATTCGATGTTATTTTTTTCTATTTCGCCTTTGGTTTGGTTTTGCTTTTTGAATTTTGAATTTTAAGTTGTTGATATTTTTTTTTTGTTATAATTGAATTGGATTGGATTACATAACGTCATAATAAAAAGATAAATTGAACCGGAAATTTCGTTCTCTCTTTCTCATTCTCTCTCTCTCTTTCTCTCTGTTTCTCTCTCTCTGACTGTAAATCTCGATCGGTTTTATTTTTTATTTTTGGCGTCAGAATAATGTAAGATAAAAAAAGAAGTAACATAAAATAAAACTCGAAACATAAACGACGCAAAATTGATGAATTTATAATAAAAAAAAAAAAACAAAAACAAAAACAAAAACAAAACGACAACAGTCATCAACAATAGAAACAGAAATAAAATATTAGCAAGGTAATAAATACACAATAATATACACTTGAGTTTTGTTTATTTATTGTTCTGCTAATCATATATGATAGTTTTGTTTTTTTTTTGTTGGCCATTACACTAATAATATAATTCATCGCTAATTTGTTTTTGTGAAAAATTACAACAAAAAAAAAAACGTAAAAAAAGCAAAAAATCATTTAATTTTTAACTGAGTCGTTTTTAGTCTTTTTTTTATTATTATTATTTGTCGTTGTATGAGTTTGAAGTTATAATGGCATCATTTGAAAAATTATGAATAATGGTTGACCAATAAAAAATTATTGAAAATGAGTGAAATTTTGTCCTTTGTTTTATTTTTCTGTGAAATTCACAAAAGTTGTTCGAAGTGAATTTAATAATATGAAACTTTGTGCAAAACACTTATCGGATGTTCGATTTATAGAGCGTTTGGTTATTACGTAATGTGATTCATAATAACAGATATAATAATTTTTTTTCTTATCGGCGTTTTCTTGAGAATTCAAACATTTTTTTGGTTAGTTTTTGTTAAAATTAATTAATTGTTTTAAATCAAGCATGAAAGACAATACAGAATATGATCACGTACAATCTGTAAATATAATTCACTAATTATTCTATAATGACAATTATTTCAAGTAAATAAATCCGGTTATTCCAAATAAATTCGGTAATTCCAAATAAATCTGCAGAATTGTAGTTAATTTCAATGATGATAGAAATTCTACGATATTAATTGTAAATTCCATAATTACATAATTTCTACATAAAGTTCTGGGCATCCCAAATAAATAACTGCTTTTTATTAAATTTATAATTTTAATTATACAACCGATTTCAAATAGACAGAACATATTTTCTCACCTATATTTTTTTTCAAACTTTGTTTTATTGTTTAACAAAATTTAACGATTTAAAATAAATTTTAATTAAAGAAATGATTTAACTCATATACAAAGTTTATGACTAGTTTTTACTGAATAGTCTCTATAATTAAAATAAGAAAAAAAAAATAAACAAAAAGAAAAAGGCTGAACCAGATCATACATATTTTTATTTTAACGATAAAATAATAAAATTATCAACCAAAATATGCAAATAAAATTATTTTGTGGATATTTTTTTTTAAATTTATTTAAACAGATATTTTTATATGTACTTAGACCTACAGTAAAACCTGTATAATTGGACCATCTGTGTTTTTTTTTTTTTTTTTCATTCAAGGATTTTTGATTCTATTATATAAGTCAATTAAAATAAATGTAGGTGAATAATGAAAAAAAAAAACAAAAGTTTCTATTGACGTCTACGGTCCTATTTAATAAATTGCCCCCAATTCAACAGGTTTTATTTTATCGACGACAAAAAAAATAATGAAAATATTTAATCAATATTCCCACAACATTCTTCTATTTATGTTTTTTTTTTGTTTCTATATAAAAGTAGATACCTAAATATTTTTAAAATTTTTATCGTCAATTGTTTTTGTTTATTTTGTTTATTGTTAGAATATGATAGATTGATGTGGGTTATAATTAAATATTCTTATTTTTATTTTTGTTTGTTTTTCTTTGTCTGCACTTCGTTTTATTTATTATTTGTTTCTTTCTTTAAAATAGTGAAGAAATATTGTCTCTAGATATAGAAACCACACAAGAAAAAAGAATAACAACAAATTTAACCGCAAATACCAAATATTGTTGTGTTGATCGTTTTTTGTTTTCAGCTTTTCTTTCATCCAAATCCTATTTGTGTTTTTTTTTCGTTTCGCGGTTTCTTGTCTTCTCAGCTAACCTTAAAATAATTTCTGATTATGTAAACGATCAATATCTATCAGAAACCAACAAAAATATTTGAATTTCAAAGCGTATCTAGTTCACAATTGACGAAATAATGTCGCAGTGACGTCATGGCGATCTTTTTTTTTCTAGACGAATCAAAAAAAAAATTGATTCTAATTTGCTTAATTGTAACGTCAGTCTTAGAAATTTTATCATGACGTCAGCTAAAAATAATTCCGTTTATACGTATTGTTAAACGTCATAGCAAGGCCGAATACCTTCTTTATTTTGCATTATTTGAAATGAATATCATTTTAGCACGTCAGAGTATCTGTCGTCTTTTCATGTAAATTGAAGCCTTGAATATTTTTATTTTTTTTTTCAAAATAAATTTGTTGTCTTTTCTCAATAATGCGTCTAACAGCAAAAAAAAAACAGCATTACTAAAATTTGATCAAAATAGTAATAATAATCAATAATTATTTTGTTTTGTTTTTATTTACAGTTAATTCAACGTCTTCTCGTGCCATCAAACTCCCACACGATCTCATCAACCATGTCAGCGCCATATATTGTTATGTCAGCACGACGGAGACGTCAACATCATCATCATAATCATAATCATCATAATCATATAAATCATCATCATCATAATCATCATCATCATAATCAACATAATAATCATTATAATCATCGTTTATTATCATCATCTGTACGTTGTTCAACTGTAGGCTCTAGTGATTATGAGGAAGATAATTCCAGTTGTGGTGAAGATGATAATAATTTTATATCACATCGGCGTAGTCGCCGATTTAGTTTATCATCACAACAAAATGTCATTCCAAGGCCTAATACTAGATTACGGTCACTACTAGATAGAATTTATCAAGAAATTGAAAAAATTCGCAGTAAGTTTAAAAAAAATAATAGATCATTGAAACAATTTCTTTAAATTAAATTTGTTTCTTTTTAGGAATTGAAGCACCGCTCAATTTATTATATGTAAATCCAACATTAATTGAATCATCTGATTTTGATTGTGTTTTGTGTTGTCGTACACTTTGGCGGCCTGTTGTAACACCATGCGGACATACCTACTGTTGGGTAATTAATTCTATTTCCTTATAATTAAATGTAACATTTTCGTTTGATAATTTTAATTTGAAGGTTAATATAAATTACATAACATTCATTTATATAATATTCATGTTTACTTTTATCTCATTAATAATATTAAAATAAATTGCAGTTGTTTGATTATAAGATTTATAATAGGCTTTTTTAATTATTTTTATCAAAATGAAATTTAGGAAATTAAAAAATATAAAAAATATGCAGAAAATTTAATTTTTTTTTTAAATCAAAATAAAACAAAGAAATTTTATTAATACAATTATTATTAATTCTGTTATAGATTTGTTTGGATCGTTCAATGGACTATTCATCATTGTGTCCATTATGTAAAACACCATTAATTGAACAAAGACATACAAATGGAAATAATAATAGTAATAATAATAATAATATTCGTAACCCAAGTCCAACATTAATATCATTATCAAAATCAAATGTAACATATTTTATTGAGGAAGCGATGAGACGTTTTATACCAACAATTTATTCAAAACGACAATCACAGGAAATGGAAAAAGAACCATCTGTACCAATATTTATATGTACAACAGCATTTCCATCTGTACCCTGTCCATTACTTGTATATGAACCACGTTATCGTCTTATGGTAAGACGTGCTATTGAAAGTGGTGAAAGACAATTTGGTATTGTTACAAATTTACCACAAACAGAACGTTTCCGTTATCATGATTATGGTACAATGCTTGACATTAGAGATTGTGTTATGTTAAAAGATGGACATTCAATATTAAGTACAATTGGTAGTCGAAGATTTCGTGTAATTGCACGTGGTGAAAAAGATGGTTATGATACAGCAAAAGTTGAATATATTAATGATGAACTGATTAAACAAGAACGTTTGCATTTGGTTAGAGAATTTCATAAAAATGTACTTTTACGAGCAATTATTTGGTATGAAAATCTAAAAGAATCAATTAAAATTGAGATTGCTAAAAGTTTTGGACAAATGCCAGAATTAGAGAAAGACTGGGAATTAAGTGTAGATGGTCCTGCATGGGTTTGGTGGATTACTGCTATTTTACCATTAAAGCAGTCACTACAGGTAAGCATTGCATTTAGAAATTTTTATAAAATATTTTAATATGCTTAGGCAAAAATAGATGGCACAATAATATCTATGCAGCGTGTTCTTAACGTCTTTGCAGTAAATCTTATTTTTCTTTTCTTTTTTCGCCAATTAATTTTATTTCTAATATTTCTAATATTTGTCTTTTTTAATCTTAGACTGGAATGTTGGCTACAACAAGCTTAGAAAAACGTCTACAAGTAATAAATAAAACATTACTTGATTATGAAGCTGCGCAACAACCAAAAACAGAAAAACATAAATCAAATGATGATTCATGTGAAGGTTTTCCAATTTGCCAGGCAGCTGATTGTTGCCAAAGAGGTACATCATCAACACAATTAGATGAACGTTCAAATACAAATCAATCAACAGAGTTTTTATTATAAAATAATTAATTATTTTTTTTAATAAATTTAATTTTTTCTTTTCTTTTTCCAAAATCTCTAAGCTTTAAAAAAAATATGTAAAAGAAAAACACTTTTTCCAATTTTAAAATTCCTTTTTTAACAAAAAAAAAAACAAAATTAAAATAATTAAAGTAATTTTCTTCTCTCTTTCTCTCTATCTCTCTTTCTCACAATTTCTAGTTTTTTTCAAGGGAACAAATGTGGAGAAAAAAAAATTGAAAATCCTATTATGAGAGTAAAGAAACAAAAAAAAAACAGAGAGAATGTCATTAAAATGAACCAAAAAATTTTTTTTCAAGATGGCCACTATAAAGGGGTTTAAAAAATAAATAAAGATTTGTGATAGTAAATTTTATCAATCAAACTGCCCTTTGAATAATTAATAAATACAAATGTTAGGTTTAAGGTCTCTGGTAAATATCAATATGACTTTACAATCATAGATAATTTTAACCAAATTGACTCGACCAATATAGTTAATTTTTATTAAATTTAACAATCAATTCATGAACGTTACAACGTTTTTAGTGGTCATTTTGGATTAATTACTTTTATTAGTGACATTTTTCCCTTTTTATGTTCCTTTTTAAAAAAAAAACAAAACAAAATAAAATAAAATAAAATAAAAATTTAAAATGAAACAAAAATTAAATAAATTTATTATAAATTATATTAAAAATATTTACATACGGCCAAAATTATGGCGTTTCTATTTTTTAAATAAAAGTAAATTAAAAAAGAAAAAAAAAAATAAAAAATTAAAATAAAAACTTAAATTAAAATTTAAAAATAATTAAATTAAAGTTAAATTAAAAAAAAAAAAAAAAAAAAACAAAATGTAATGAGTGTTGTTGTAGTTATGACGACAGGCGCTGTGAATAGACAATCCATATTTTCTTTTCACTTTTTTTTTTTTTTTATAATATTTTTTTATAATTTATTTAATTTATTTTCATTTAATAGAAACAAATAAACAAAAAAAAAAAAATACACACACATTTTGAAGGACTGTCAATTACTGATCACTCCGAATTACGATAATTATTGTACCAAGATGTTACAGTTACAAATTAACTGCAGAAGGTGTTTTCAATAAATAGTAGAGATGATCACATTTTGATGATGGTTCTATTCAAACCATTTTTATTATTATTTTTTTTTTTAGAAAAATGTATTTTTTTATAGAGAAAAAAAAAACAAACAAAGAAACAGAAACGGATTATATTTTTTCAATGCTGTGAATTAATAATTTTTAATAAAAATAAAAGAGAAAAAAAAAAATCAATAAATAAAAATAAACCGACCCCCTAATTTAAAAATAAAAGAAAATTATTGAAAGAAATTTGTGTATTTAAGAAAAATTAAACAAAAGGAAAAATACGAAAAAGAATTAGAAAAAGAAGAAGAAGAAGAAGAACTTTAATAGAATATAATTCAATAAATGTGAAGTAATTATTATTAAAATTAAATATTTATTTTTAAATTAAATAATGAAAATTTTAGTCATTAAAAAAAAAAAAAACAAAGAAAGAAAAAAAAATGTAACAGAAAAAGAAAAAAATCACACAAAAAACTTAGGAGTGGTTTGTGTCTTGGATAAGAATTTGATTTCGATTTCAAAATTATGTGTACTAACTAATTTTTTTCATAAAAACAGAAGGTTCAACAGAAGATAAAACAAATGACCAATAAAAGAAAATCCATGAATTATTAAGTTTGGGGAGGGGGTGAAAATGAAATTAATAGAAAATTATAAAGGAAAGAAATATTATAAATAATTGCATTTAATTGTACGAGATTATTTTGTGTGTTCTCCTGACTAAAATTTTTCAATTAAAAAATGAAGATGAAGAATATTAGTACAAAGATTTAAAGAATAAATTCTTTTTAAAACAAAAATATATGAAATTATAAGAATTATTCTTCTTCTTTATTCAAATGTTGAATTTTGTATTTGTGTTAGCTTTTAATTAATTACGTAATTGAAATAATAGATAATTCATTTTACCTCAAATTACAAAATCCAATTTTTTCCCAAAAATAATTTTCCTTAAATTAAATGCCTTTTTTGGTTTTTCGTAAATTACATTTTCGTTGATAATTTAATATTATCAAGAGAGAAAATATATAGATATTTTTTACATTTTCTTCTTGTCCATTGTTTTCTCTCTCTGTCTCTTAACAATGAATTATTTTGGCTGAAACAGTGAAGAGAAAATTATTATTATTCTTTTAGATCTGAAAAAAAAAAATAAATACAATTTATCTTAATTAATAAACGACAAATAATTTTAACCGTTAGTCGGTAAAGCAGTTTCCTACTTACATTAGGAACAGAACATTTATTTATAAATTCTTTAATTTTTCTTAAAAAAAAAATTATTTCGTCCAGTGAAAGAATCTGAGGGGCAGTAGTTGCTTTGATGTCCAGGAAGTTATGATTAATAATAATTAAATAGAAAAACTGTTGATTTAAATAAAAATGATCACAATTTTTCTTATAAATCAATATAAATAATAAAAACATTTGATTTATTGTTCTGTTCCGAATACTTCTAAATCAAACTTTATTCAGTTCAATAAAAAATTAAAAAATCATCAAGAATTATTTTTAAAACTTTGGGTAGGTAACATAGAATCTGCTTTATCATTTTCCTAATATATTTTTCCCCCACCAATTTACTTCGTTTGCCCGCAAAATTTGAATGAACATTATTTAGAATATTTAAAAATAATTTATTGAGATAATTAAGGAACATTTTTATTTTTTGTGCATAAAAGTTTAGAAAAACCAAAAAAAAAACCACAATGAATTTTGGATAAATATTCAAAGTTTTGTTGTTATGTACAAAAAAAAAAAAAAAATGTGTATTCCAAAATAATATTTTACGTGAAAAATTTGAAATTGAAATTAATTGATTAAAAGAAAAACAAAAACAAAAACTAAATGAATGAAAAGGATTAAAAATTTTATTATTTTTTAAATGTGATAAAAATATAAATAAAAAAATTAAAAAACAAAAATAAAAAAAAACAAAAACAAATATATTTAGAATTGATATAAAAATTATTATAAATGTACTAAACAGTTAAAAAATTAATAACTAAAAGATACAGAAGAAGAAGAAGAAGAACAAGATGAAGAAAAAGATAGAAAATGATGAAAATTAAAAAGAAAACAAAAAATAAATGTTTGACGGAACAAAATCCATCAAATAGAAATAGAAAAAAAAAATTAAAAAAAAAACAAACATTTTTTATACAAAATTCATTGTAGCTAGTGTAATTTTTAATTATTCTCTGATTATCTAATTAGTCTGATTATTATAATTATAAACAACGACAACAACAACAACAATAACAACAAAAATATCAAGTAAATTAAAAGGAAAAAGTAAACGTAAAATAATAACAACAACATCAACAACATCAACAACAACAACAACAACAATAAAAAAATATTAAAACTAAATAATTCTACAATTAATTAATTTATTAAATATTAAGTAAATTATTTATCTCTTATTATTAATTATACTTCTTATTAATTATTATTATTATTATTAATATTCTTATTATCTTATTATAAAAATTCTTTTGATGTAAAGCAAAAAAAAAAACAAAAAAAAAAAAAAAACTCCTTTTTCTATAAAAACATAAAAAAAAAAAAAGAAAAAAAAAACAATAAAAAAAAACAACAACAACAGCAAAAAAAAAAAAAGAAAATCTAAATGGAAAACAAAAAAGAAAAAAAAAATAAAAAAGAAACAAGGAAACAAAATAAAAATTTCTCAAATTATATTGTAAAAAAAAAATTTGCAGTTTTTTTTTTTTAATTATCGAAAAAAAATTCCTTCTTTTTTTTTTGTTTGTTTTATTTCAGGCTGGATCGAGAACATTTTTCTTACTCCTAATTTACTAAATTTTTTGTGGACAGTAAATAAATTATACTCTGCTCTGTTTGGAGTTATGTCATGGCCAACTTTTATTAAAAATGTTTTAATCCTTTAACGACGACGCGTCTGACAAAAGATCCAATTAATAGAATATAAATATTCTAACCGTCACTAGAAACTCCGATTTTTTATTTCGTCTTTTGTTGATTTTTTAAAAGCTGCATTTGTAACAGCTAATTAACTTCCAATTAACAGCCAATTACTTTTTAAAGTTTTTTGTACTTTCGTCAAATTACAACGAATGTGTGTCCAAATATTTTTAATATTTATTCTGGCAACAATTGAATATATGTTCCTATGGCAATACTTCCAATTAATTTTGCTTTTAGTTTAAAATCAGATTAATCAAAAAAAAATTAAAAATTAATGAAATTTTTTACCTTTCATCAAGCACTATAAAATTTGAATTTCAATTGTAACGAATGATTTTACAAAGTTTTTATAAATCATTGCACAAAAATTAAAACCGTCCTCATAGATTTTAAATAATCAGATTATTAATTATTTAATGCATAATGAAATAATTATTAATTCCTTTTTTTTTTTTTTTTGAAATTGGTTAGAAAATTAATATATTCCTGTGTTCCCTGCGCCATTCCAAAACAATAAATAATTAATTTAAATTCCATACAATAAATAAAATTTAATTTCATTCATTTTATATTTTCATCTCTTTTACTCCATTGTTTTTTTTTTTTTTTTGATACAAAATATAAAATAATAAAAAATTCCTATTTCAGAGCAGACAGAAAATAGTTAAGAATAAATTTATTTTCTATTTGATTTGTAATTTAAAATTCAAAAAAAAAAAAACATTGTATTTTTAACGATGAAAGTTAAAATATTTTAATGTTAAGATAAAAGACGAATCAACAAAATGAATTTCATTCGTGTTGTGACGTTGGCTGGATGGAATAGGAATTTTTTATTGAAAGACATTTTTTTTTTTTATTTTATGTGTTTTGTGTATTTTGTGTTTATCGTTTGTTTAAATATTTTATAATTAACAATTGCAATCGGCAATTACGCAATTACACCCTCCCAAATTACAAAATACAAAAATTATAAAAATTAATTTATTGCTGGAAAGTTATTTGAAGTGAAAAATATTATTGAAATTTATTCGGAATCTAATTGAAAGTAATTAATAGAGGCGATCAATACGAGAGAAATTAAATGTAAGAAATTTGTGAACAGTGCAACGTTTAATTTCTTTATTTTGTAAAATTTCAAAATTTCACATCAGAACAATCCACGATATTTGCCGTTGCTATGGAATCAGGATAAACAAAAGAGAGTATCGCATTTTTCTTTTAAACATATTCTTTTTCTAAAACAGATTATCTAATTACATTGTAAAGTAATAACTAATTTAAAAGATGAATTTCGAAAATCTACCCGATAATTTTTTCAAAAAATTAACACAATTTCTGACATTCAAGGATTTAATAAATTTATCGAGAACGTGTCGTATTCTTTATCAGGTAATAATAATTATTAAAATATTGAAAGATAAAATAAATTATTGTATGTGAAATATTTCAATAATATATCAAAAATTTAAGAAAACCAGTGATGATAAAATTTGGAAAACAATTTTTGAGAAAATCTTTAAAAATCTTTGCTCATTAAAATTGTACAATAAAGTATGCATAGAAGGTGAATACAAAAATATTTCCCATCAAGTTTTTAAAGAAAATAAAAAATATGCATTAATGAAAAATTTGATAAAATCTGATGATCTTTTTATTGGATACAGTAATGCTAAATTTAATGAAAAACATTTTCAATCATTATTTCATAGAACACCATTTGAGTGTTGCCAACAAAATACAAGAAATTTAAATAATTCATTAATTGATTCAATAAAAAAGCCAATAATTGATTCACGTTCTTATACAAAAATTCCTGCTGTTACTTCATTTAATATTAAGGTAAGTTTTTTTCATCGATTATTTGTAATCGCAATTTAATAGCTGAACCATAAGTTTATTTGTTGTTTTGTAGAATGAAGAGAAACAAGAAGATTTTCCAATTAATTTAATGTATGGACAACGAAGGCTTAATTTATTGAAAATTAATGTTGCAAAAAATCCATCATCATCAGATGATTTTCTTCCCGGTGATAAAACAAAAAAATATGCACTACGATATAGACAATAATTAATTAATATTACTTATGGGAAAACAACTTGAGAAACATCAACATTATTTCTCTTTTAGTATAAGAATTTTAACAATTCTAAAATCGAATAAAATGAAAAACTTGAAGTAATTTTTAATAAATAAATTTCCATTATTAAATTGCATTTTACTCGATTCTAATTGCATATCATCAATTATATTAAAATTTCTGAGTGTTTCTCAACTTTAGTTTACGTTAAATTAATTGTGAATAGTTTTCTTATTAGAATGCAAACTGCATTAGAATTGCATAATAAAAAATTTTTTGCATATCCATCCCCACCTAAAAAGTTTTTGAAAAAAAAAAAAGGTGACATTGCTTCTTTTTTCATTATCAGTATGTGTTCGCGTGTGTATACATTAGATGTTTAATGAAAGTGTATTTATTGTGGAAAACAAATAAAATTGTCGGTTATCCCATTATCAGTAAATATAAATAAAACGTTTAAATTTTGTAATAATAATTCAAAATATAATTCATGATTTAATAATGAATAATATATTCTATTATTTTATTCATATTTTAATTAATTTTCTACAATATTCTCTTATTAAATAAAACTATTTTTCTTTTTCTTTTTTTTTAAAAAGTTAAAAATTTTCTATTTTCATATTTTTTTTTTTATTTTTTTGTAGCATTCTAATAATTCAATGTATTGTATAAGTTTTAAAGTTGAAAACTGTACGTACGCGATATATTTCTATTATGAATTTTAATTACATTAACTATTGGAAGTATTGTATGACAATGAAAATTGCATTAGTGCATCGGTTCATATAAATAATTATACACATCAACAGACTATATACACAAATACACACACAAAAGGTTTGATTTAAATTTTTTTTTACTATAATAATACATATACAATTTACTAGAATTTTCCTCATTCAACAAATACAATAAAAAAAATTTCTATACACAAACATTTCATAATTCATAATTTTTATAGTGGTAAGTTGTATAGTATTTGTGTATGTTGATTGTTTGCATAATATTAAATATTATATGGTTGTGTTAGGTTGTGTAAGTATTAGGGAAAAAAAAATAAATAATGTAAGTTTGTTAGAAAATGAATAAATTTCTAATATTTCTTTTAGAGTCTAGTGATAGAAAGTCAATTCGTTATGATTGTATTTATTGTATCTGTATTGTGCAAGAGGGTTTATGTATTCAATGTACCTAATTCAATCTGTATATTTCTACATTTTCAAATACAAATAGAAAAATACAAGTGGGAAAATTTTAACGAATAAAAAAATTTGATTGAAAACGCGCATGATTCAAAATTCTACCTTATTTTGTTCAATTTTTTTATTATAATAATATTTTTTTTTTTCTTCCTTTTTTTTCTATTTTTATTTACTTTTATTAACTTAATATACGCTAGCGGTGCATTTTGTGTGAAGGGAAAATAAAAAAAAAAAATCAAAGAAAAATAGAAAAACGAAAATAATAATAAATTAAAGAAAAATGTGATAAAAATAGGAAACTTAAAAAAAAAGTTCTAAATGAAAATTCTCAGTAATGTTTCTTTTTAATTTAATACTGAAAAAGTGTACAAAAAAACTAAATTCTTTTCATGCATATAAAATTTTTCTTTTTGTTTTTAATTGACTTTTTATTAAAAATGTGAAATAATTAGTTTTCTTTTTGTTTTCTTTTTTTTTTTCATTTTGAAGTTTTGAAGTTTTATTCTTCAATTTTTTTGTTGTTGTTGTATAATAAAATTGTTTCCATTTTTTTTTCTTAGTTTACATAAATAATTAGTTGAAACAAGAGACTTTGGTGACATTTGTGAAAAATAATTTCAATAATATAAATTTACTAGTTTTTTTTTTCCAATAAAAAATGTAAAATGTGTATATATCGATATTATTATTGGTATGTGTACCGATATTATAAAGTGGGTGTGTGGGTGGATTATTATATGTAGTATATATAAATATATATCCACAATTAATAATAATAATAATACCATAGTATATAAAATCTACTAACTTTTTATCTATATACTAAACTTTATATTAGTGTTTTTTTTTTTTATTTAAATAAATATTATAAAAATGTAACAACATTAGATAAAATTGTTCAAAGTTTATTTTTATGATGGCGGACATTAAATTTTTTTTCCACAATAACAATGATTTTATAAAAGAAAATCATATAGATAATTTGTGTTATCTTTTGTGAATTTAAACTGTCTTTACGTAATAATAATAAATTAATTATTGGTAAATATTTAGAGGAAACGGTAAATTATTTAGGACATTTTAAAAAAAAAATTTAAATTAAGAGAATATTCTATGGATAAAACAAAACACTTTAATTTGTTTTCTTTTTATATCAAATTTGATCTAGAATAAATTGTAATCTCATTGTAATTACAAACCCACTTCTTATTGAAAGTTCTCTCTTTTCTTTATTAAACAATGACGTATACCCGAGTGAATAAAGTTTACTTTTAAAAGAAAAAAGAAAAACCGGGAAAATACAAAAATTGTGACTTGAAATTTTTAAATAAACAACACAAGTATTTGCCTAAATGTTGACATTTTTTTTATAAATTCAATTTTTTTTTCATAGAAGTATTATTTGTCAGAACTATCATGCTTCCCTGTTATGTTTTCTTTTTTTCTGCCATTATATTAGGAAAATTGAATTATTAGACAATTCAAAAGAAAAAAAAAATGTATTAATCGAATATATTTTAACAAATGTTATTGTTCTTTCATTACTAATACTATGATACACATAGCAGTTACCATGGAGCGTGCCATCACACGTGTTCGTATATCAATTCGGAAAATTTGTCAAAGCGTCAGAAAAATTATTTTTGATTAACAGTAACAAGCTAAAGATTTCTTTTTTATCTTGAAACAAAACAATTTTCAATTAGGTGTCATCCACTTTTCTGTGTGAAAAATCATTCAGTGATAAAATGATAAAATCTTTTTAATCTTTAATTATTTGTTGTTCAAAATATTCGTTTAATAATTTTCATTGGTAGATTCATATGATGGTAGATGCATTCTAAACGTTTTAAATTCTATTACAATTGTAAAATTAGAAATTATCCTTAGGATTATTGAAGGCACATCAATAATCCTAAGGATAATTTCTAATTTTCATTAATCATTTCCAATAATCATCCGCGTGCATAATCAAATAATTCATAAATTCTCAATTACTAAGAATATGTATAAAGAGGCAAATCAAAATATTAGGAATTATTATATTTGAAATTATCTTCTATGACATAGGAAAATTAGGAAAAGTATTGTTTATATTTATTCTTGCTTATAAATCAACGTGCGGTTATTAATACAATAAAAATCTTTATTTTCAGAATTATTATATTTTTCAAAATGAAAATAAGCTGACTATTTATAGCGTTTTCATTGCCTTTTTAAAATAAAATCAAATTAGACAATTTCAAAATTTGTATAATGAACCCATCACGAGACTTTATTGTATTGTATTGAAAAAATATATTTTTGATTTGGTTTTCTATAAGATTATTCTAAAAAGAGGAGAAACAGAAAAAGAAACATGACGAATAAATTGAAAATAAATCAATAATTTCATCAAAATATTGATTATATTTTCGAATAGTTTATTTTTTTTCTTATTGTGAAGATATAAATATGTCTACAGATAACCATCGTCACTCACATAAGTTAAAATACCGATAAATTCTAAGACAAAATCTTAAAATCTTATAAACATTATAATGTACATTTCTCATTCTTTTTGTCCAGTTAATATTCATTTGTATATTTAAATACGTATACAAAACGTTTTTTCACCCAACATATACACGTTTGAAAATTTAAATGCACCCATAACAACCTGCTGCGCTTCTATTCATATTTTTCGTTGTGATTTTCGCTTCATTTCATTTTAACTAAAAAAGTACGCATTCATCCAAACACACACACACACACACACAGATAGAAACCTCATCAGAAAATGTAGGGGAAAATTGACACGAAGCATTTATATGGATTCGGAATTCCTAGAAAAATAACATGAATTTTCCTACTTTTTTTTTTCTTGACAAAAAATCAAGTAAAAATATTGAAAATTTCCCTTTATTTTAATGCCCCTTCAGTTGCACGGAAAATTCCAACGTATAAGACGTATTAACTAGACATAGGTAGATAAGATTTATAATACGACGTTAATATTTACCATCCTCGTCATTAAACTTGTCAAAATAATAATAATAAAAATAATCAGAATTTGTGACAGTTAAACACTATACGACTATACGACTAAACGGCAGTTTTGTGACGTCATTATTCTTATAAACGTAAGCAATATATAAATGATAGCAAATTATTTAAATTTTAAATTATGACGTCACAATAATAATTAATTATTGATGTGCTTTGTCGCGTGTGAATAAATTTAAGTGTTTTATTGTAATTTAGCTTTTTGTTTTCGCATGTTTGTTTTGTGTCTATATTTTCTTTAATTTTATAGGATTGAAAAATAATTTAATTAACAAAGAAAGAAAGAAATGAACATCATTAATAAATTATAAAGTGAATATTTATAATCAACAAAATTACAATGGAATGTGATAATTATATGCAAAATTATTTAATAAATAAATAGTTATAAACGAAAATAGAAATAAACTCAAAAGATAAAAATAGAAAAATAAGAAAAAACATGGATGAAAACATTGATGAAAAGGATGATACAAAAAGGTCTGTAGGATCGTTGCTTGTGGTCCCATCATCATCAATCTGCGGTAATTCAATTTCTAGGAAATCGCGTAATCTCAGCGAGAAGAAACGCAGAGATCAATTCAATCTTTTGGTGAATGAGCTTAGCTCAATGGTCTCAGCGAATAACCGGAAAATGGATAAATCAACTGTACTTAAATCAACAATAGCATTCCTAAAAAGTCACAACGGTTGGTTGTTTATTTTTTTTTTGTTATCTTAAAATTACCGCCATCCAATAAACACACTTGGAAATATTTACAACTTTTATACCGAATTACTTAAAATCTGAAATATAATCAAAGTTCTGTGGTGTAATGAAAATTAGGATAATGGAGCTCCATTTTAAGTATTATCTCTGGTTGTGCCATAAAAAGAAAGTGATACAAAAGTTTAAAGTAAAACTTTCCTGTTTAAGTTTTGACAGTTTCCCAAAATGTTCTATTTTGAAATATTTCCGAGTGTCAAGCTCTTAAAATGACAAAATAATTAATAATATATAATTGTGTTTCAGAAATTGCTGTAAGGTCAAGAGCTCATGAAATTCAAGAAAATTGGAAACCATCTTTTTTATCAAATGAAGAATTTACACATTTAATATTAGAAGCACTTGATGGCTTCATAATGGTGTTTTCATCAAATGGACAAATATTTTATGCATCAGAAAGTATAACATCTTTATTGGGTCATTTACCGGTGAGGTTACCTCCATATTACTTACATATTTAATTTGGATTTCATAAAAATTTACAGAAAACTTTATATTCTTTTTTTTTCTTCTTTTAAATCGACACAGAGTGATCTATTGAATATGACCATTTATGATTTGGCATTTGAAGAAGATCATACACAATTATATAATTTATTACTGAATCCAGTAAGTGTTGCAGATATCCTACAAAATGGTTTGACGGGAGGTAATTTGTTGTTCGTTTATTCTAATTTAATGTGAATCTGTATTGGAAAATTCATAAACTAAAAACCCTAAAATTCTTTCACTTCTAGATAATCAACTGGTATTTACTTGTCATATGAAAAGAGGTGGATTAGATTTTAGAGAAGAAGTTTCATATGAATTGGTACAATTTGTTGGATATTTTAGTAAGTAGAAAAATTAATTATAAATTCATCTACATAAATGAAACTTGTGTAGTTTTAATTAATAATTAACTTTTACAGGGAGTGATGTAGAATTAGATAATATGTTACCAAATATACGAAGTGGAAATTATCCCACAGATACAGAAAATGCTTTATTATTTGTTGGTACTGGACGTCTGCAAACACCACAATTAATACGGGAAATGTCAATTGTTGATTCATCTAAAAGTGAATTTACATCACGTCATAGCCTGGAATGGAAATTCCTATTTTTAGATCATCGGGCGCCACCAATCATTGGTTATTTACCATTTGAAGTTCTTGGAACTTCCGGATATGATTATTACCATTTCGATGATCTTGATAAAGTTATTTCTTGCCATGAAGCTCGTATGTTAACATTTTATTATAAATTTTTACTTATCAATCAGATAAATTGATTAATTAACGGCTGACGATATAAACAATTTTATTTAAATTCAATAAGTTATTACATAAATTAGACTTCAATTTTCCAAAATATTGGCAGCAATTCGTTTATTAATCAATTTACATAAATATTCTCTGTCAGTTTCTAAACCAATTTTAATCAGATAAACGAAGAAATTTTTTATTCATTAGAATTCACCAACCTATATGAATCTGACGTGATATAAACTCAACCATAACGTAATTTAAAATTAACAATATTTGATCAACTTTATTGGGCTAAAATATTCCTTGTCATATTATTCGCCATAATTTCAAACGATTAACGCAATTTAATTATTAATTAAAAGTTAAAATAAAATATTGTCGATTGTGATAAATTTAGAACAAAAATTATAATTTTAGCGTTTATTATACAGAATTACAAAACGAAAATATTTTTGCCGTGAATTAAATGAGTTATTGTTAAATGCAGTCCCAAAATTTTATTAACATTGTTTGAAAAGTGTTCCGTGTAATTCCACTTCATTTTTTTTTAATGAAATATTAACTGAACATAAAAATTTATGTGTGAAAAAAGTATACCGAAGTAATATGAGATTAAATGATTGTCCTTCCACTCTAAAATTCAAGCAAATATTAATTTATTTCAAAATCTTCGGATTCTCTGATAAAATATTAATTCATATTTCCAAATATTGTTTAAAAAAAATTCCAGGAATATTTATTTTACAAATACGTATCCACCAAATGAACAATGGATAAAATATAAACTATTAAAATTATATTTTTCATATAGTTGTGGAATAAAAAAAAACAGTTGATTAAACCTGAGAATTCTTCTTAAGTGCTGAAAATTTCATTACATTACCATTTTTTGTAGAATCATTTAAAATCAAATCTCTATTGAGAAATTCTTATTCGATTATCAAAAGACTGATTGAACTTAGTTTATTCGTTATTTTCATATGATGTTTTGCAATTCACTGTAATTATTATTATTATTCACTCTAATTATTTCCATTTGTTTTTTAGTGTTACAAAAGGGTGAAGGTACATCTAGTTATTATCGTTTTCTTACAAAAGGCCAACAATGGATATGGCTTCAAACACGATTTTATATCACGTACCATCAATGGAATTCAAAACCAGAATTTGTTGTTTGTACACATCGTGTTGTTAGTTATGCTGACGTCATGAAACAGACAAAAAATAATAATAGTTATGATAGTGGTGGAATACTTGAAAACGATGAAGCTGAGAGTCAAGATAAAACTCTTCAAACATCTGTATCATTACCAGCTAATTCACCATGGAGTTCTAAAAATTCTAAAATTTCAACGTGCGTTAAATATATTTTTCTAAACACAGTTTTTTTGGAGAAAAATTATTTTCTACTATTTTTCGTTATAGATTTACGGCAACACCTACGTCCCCAAGTGTAAGGAGACGACAAAGACATCAGACTTATCATGGTCCTGGGCCTGGTTCGGATTCAACTTCGTTATCAGCTGATTCAATGGCAAGTAGACAATCTCTATTAACTCAATTCAGCACGGTATGATGTTGTTTTACTCATTTCAGTTTTTGTTACAGAAACTTTTAATTAATTTTTAAATTCTTTTGAATTTTTTAGAGTTCAAGAATACGTTCATCATCACAAGTTGGTCGTGCAACTTCATCTCATCATGGTCAATCAATTTCACAACATCATACACAGCACCAATCAATTTCAACACACTTGCAAATTCCAACACATGCACAAATGCATCAACAGCAACAAATATCACCATCATTACAACAACAACAACAACAACAACCACCACCGCCATTACCTTTAGCTTTAATACACCAACGTCATATTGCACCCCCACAAATAATAACATCAACGTTCCTAGAGCCACCACAATATTTGGCGGCCATTCCAGTTCTACCTGTTGTGTCAGGATTTACTGGTACAACAAGTTTAACACTACAGGTTAGTTTTATTACCATTTTAAGCAAGGAAATCAAAATAATATGGAACAAGTAAATGTTTATTTTTCTAGAGGAATATTTAAGCAAATGTTGGAAATAAATAAGGCTTGTTTCGCGTTAACCGACATTTATTAGTTTAAGTTGTATTCCTTATTAATCCAATTTAGGTTCCAGATTCTATACATATATTAATTATTTTTAACAGAGTCCGAAATCATTTTAGACTGAAATTATTAGTAAATATCAAATATATTTATTATGTAAGACAAATAAATAGAATCCTCGTTTATTTGTTATTTTTACTTATAAATTTATGTGATGCTAAAATTCTATTTAAAGGTTCTATTATTTATTCACATTATTAACAAACCGCAATTGAATGGTTTTATTAAAAAATCTGAAAGAATTTCTTAATCATTTTTGAGCATATTTATTCTTGATTCTTATTTTAACTTCTTGCCATTAAAAAATCAATGAAATGATATTCCAGCATATATGCTATAACTTCAACGGATTGTCTGAAGTGAATTTCTGTATTAAATTTTTCAACTATTGTCTCATGGTGCTACATAAATTTCTCCATATTTCATAAATTTTATTTTACTTTAATCATTCCATTGAGTTACACCAAATTTATTTTTCTTTTAAAATTGTCAAGTAGTACAGCAATTAGTATACGAAAAATCATTAATCGTAAAGCTAATGTCCTTGTTAATAACTGCCAATAATTTTTGTATTTGAATTACATTTCGTTAACTTAATATTAATCTTTGTTCCACATTATTTCGTTTTTATAATTTATTATTTTATTTACTTTTCAATCAATCAATAAATTAATCATAAAGCCACCTGCTGACGTTCTTCATTCGAATGTTGTGATGACACCCGAACAAAATCAACTTCAAGATCAACTGCAAAGAAAGCATGAAGAATTACAACATTTAATAGTACAACAACAAGAGGAATTACGACGTGTATCTGAACAACTATTGATGGCACGTTATGGTCTTCTACCGACAATTGTTAATGTTCCAACACCATTTGAGGCACCAGTTCTTACAAATACAACAAGAACAACAAATACTGATGTTTCTTCAATTCATCACATGCTTAATACAGAACAAATTTGTTCACAATTAATACAACAAACAACAGCAACAATACCTACTCAACAAGAACAACATACAATTATTGGTAATCCAGTTTCAGATGAAATGATTTCTTATATGCAATTAACATCTGTTTCCGCAACACATATTTCACCACTGCATACATTAAGTTTACCCGAAACACAACACCAACAACAACATCAGCATCATCAACAGCATCAACAACCACACCAACAACAACAAATGCAACAACAGCAGCAACTACAACAGCAACACCAAATTTTACAAAATATGGAAGCATCACATTATGATATGACACATGAACAAGTGCAACGACAACCACCACCACAACAACAACAACAACAACAACTACAACAACTACAACAACAACAACAACAACAACCACAAAAACAACAACAACACCAAAAACACCAACCAGAACAACAGCAACAACAACATCAACATTCAAATCGAACATTTTCCAGTCATTTGGGTTCACCAAATTCAACGCAACATAGTCAGTGATATTATCTCAATTTAATCCATTATTATTGTTAATTATTTTAATTCGTATTCATAAAGAAATTAAACACAAAAAAAAAATAACAACAACCCAAAAATATTACCATAATAATATTTTTCTTTGACTAAAAATAGAATTTGTTTTGTCTTTCATAAATTTCTTAATATTTGTGCTTTTTTTTTTTTATTTCAAAGAACAACAACAAACACAAATAACAAAAAATAAAAATTAAAAGGAAAATTATATAAAATTGCGGTATTTTAGTAGTCTTGGATATATAAATAATAAACGGTAGTAAAATCATTTTCATCAGAATCACTTTTTGTTTATCAATTATGGATTTATCGGGAAATATAATTTAATAGTCATCAATTTTTAGTCTTCATTTACTGACTCGTCTATCTTCTTACCTTAAACTAATACAGAAATAGTTTGTTTATACCAAAAAATAAATTAAAGAAATTATCATTTGTGTAAATGAACTTAAAAAAATTATTAAGAAATTAAACCGGAATTGATAAATTGTGTAGGCTGTAGATGTAGACACAATAATTATACGCTTCAATTTCTATTTTTGTAATAGAAAAAAAATAATCATTCATATAAGAACATAAAATAACAACAAAAGCTCTAAAGAAAATGAAACTTAATCAATTTTATTATCGGATGAAAACAAAAAAAAAAAATAAACAACAAATTTTGGTTTTTGTGTAAAATTGTGATAAGAATGTTTTTGACCCGATTTCAAAAATGTCTTTTATAAAATATGATGAAGCAGAATTTGATGGGAGGTTATCAGAAATAGCGTCAGTAACGTCATTACATATTTTTTTTATAACTGTGTTTTTCTTTTTTTCTAAATTATTTTTTGTGTTTTGATTTTTCTTTTATATCGCAAAATAATTTATAAATCATTTTTCCTATAGAAAAATGGTGAAGGTGTTGAACTACTATAAGGTTGCAAAATGTTTCTACGAAATTCAACCTTTTTTAGATTATCTCTATTGTTGTTTCTTTTTTTAATTATGAAATAATTATTTCTGTTTAAATCAGTTACATTTTATGGTTTATTTATTTTTTTTTTGGTAAAAAGGGATTTGCTAAATAGTGTATTTGTTGTGATCTTACCGAATTTTTTATATGTAACGACGCAACAACAACTATTTATTCTGTCTTCAAAAATACATAATTGTTGTTGTTCCCAGTGTTTTATTATTATTCTCGCTAAGTTCACGAAAATTTAAAAAAAAAAACATTTATTAATTATTAAGAAGAAAGATTATACAGGACGAGAAAAAAAAGAAGAAGAAGAAGAAGAAAAATTAAGAGGGATATATTCAAATCAGATGAACAATTCTTAAAATAATCATTACGATTACGATGCGTCATTGTTTTATTTTTCTTTTTTAGATTGACTATATAGTTAGTTGCATATGATGGCTTCCATCACATTTTATATTTCCAAAATATGAGATTTTATAAATGAAATTAATTTTTCAATTAATTAAGCAAGGATGCACAATATTATTTTGATAATAACCATCAATGGAAATTAAAAATCAGATTTTGTTGTTTATATACATATCGTGTTGTTTGTTATGATGACGTCGTGAAACAGACAAAAAAAAAACAGATAATTGTGGTGGGGGTGGTTTACGTGAAACAGATGACGTCGAGATAAAACTCCCCAAACATTCTTAAAATTATTCACCATTGATTTTTAAGAATTTTAAAATTTGAGCGTGAGTTTTTTATATTTATAATAATGTGTATGAGAATTATTTTTTACATATTTCTTACATATTGTCTTTTAAAGATTTGCAGTAATATAAGAGGGCAAAGTAGAAGATGGAGGCATCAGACTTATCATGATCTTGGGCCTGACTCAGATTAAACATCATTATCAGCAGATTAAATGGCAAGTAGGCAATTTTTAATAACGCACAGGATACAACATCAATTTTTATCAAATTAAATATATTCAGAATAATCGGAACAAACAAGTGGCGAACAAAAATAATTTTCATACTTTGGGGTTAAATCTTAGCGTGGTCGATAAAATCGTTTGTATTCCATTCTAATAGTGAAGTCTTGTGTTTTATATTACCCCAGCAGTTTTGATACATGAAACTGAATATACACTTTTATTAATTTCTTAGAGTTGAACAATTATAGTTCATTATCAAAAGTTCATCATCTCATCAACAAATTACAAGACAATTGCAAATTCTAACACAAATACAATTGCAAAAAGCTTAATCGCTAACTACATCTTATTTTGAACCCACAAATAATAACATCCATATTCTTAGGGCTACCACAGTACTTGAAGGCGATTTCAGTTCAACCAATTATTTCTGCAAAGTTTCCTGGTATATCAACTGTTTCTTTACAGGTTAGTTTTTAATACAAATTTTGTCTTAATTTTTTAAATCAACGAATTGATATAATATGGAACCAATCATAATTATTATGCAATCATAAATATAGATAAATATGTAACATTCCTAAATATTTAGATAAACAGCAAAGATAAGAACAACATATTCAATTCTTTTAGTTTTTATTAATTAGTTATTAGATTAGTTTTGTTTAGTTCATATTTTCTTTCAAATTTCTTTTATGCCTGATATCCCGATTTAAGTTCTAAATGCTGGAATATATGTACGATACGGCATTAAATACAATTTCTGCCTCTTTTCCACTAATTCAACGACTTTCCTCAAGAAATTGTTTATTAACGATATTTGTTGCTTTTATAAAGAGTTATCACGATGTAATTAACACCATGTCTTTAAGTTCACAACAACAACAAATACAATTCATACACTATTACAACAGAATTGTTCCAAACATTTATATAAAAGCTTCTTTCTGCTCATCTTTATTTCAGTTGTGAACAATTTTGTGCAAAATTTTGCTTTATTTTAATCCGTTGATTTAAATCAAAATAAAAAACAACAAGAGAAATTACGACGTGTATCTGAGCAACTATTGATGGAATGTTATGGTCTTCTACCGAAAATTGTTTATATTACAACACCATTTGAGGCACCAGTTCTTACAAATACAACAAGAACAACAAATACAGATGTTTCTTCAATTCATCACATGCTTAATACAGAACAAATTTGTTCACAATTAATACAACAAACAACAGCAACAATACCTACTCAACAAGAACAACAGACAATTATTGGCAATCCAGGATCAGAAGAAATTATCTCTTAGATGAGCTTCTGTATAACTTCTGTGCTACATAAGTTTTAATTCGTAATCGCATAGAAAAATGTAAATGTGCAAAAAAATGCATAAAGTATGTAGTCTGTAATTGTAGACACAATAACTATACGCTTAAATTTCTATTTTAGTAAAATAACAACAAAAACTATAAAGTAAAAGAAAGTTTTGTTTTTTTTTTTTTTGTGTAAATTGTGATAAGAATATTTCTGAACCATATTTTCAAAATTGTCTTTAATAAAATCATGAAGTTGAATGAGAAATGTGAGGTGATAAGTATTCATGTAATTACCTTTTTATAAATTATTTTTGTATGTGTGTGTGTGTGTGTGATTTCTTTTTTGTAAAGCAAAAATAATTTATAAATAATTTTTCCTATACATAAAATGATGAAGAATTGAGTTAAAGGATGTAAATTATTTGATAGATTTTCTACGAGACTTAAAAGAAAAAAATAACTTATGAAAACAAAATTTTTACCAATTATTAAATTCTATTAGATTTTTTCCGTTAAAATCAATTGAGTTTTAAAATTCAATTATTTATCCTATCTTCAAATAATTATTTGTTATTCTTTTACACATCCGTTTCTATACCTTAAAAATAAAAACACATCTGTTACTAGGATGGAAATTTTTACAGGACGAAAAAGAAAATATAGAAAGACAAAAATTGAAACCAACACGAACAATTATTTAAAAAAAAATAATGATAACGTTTACGTTGCATAATAGGTAATTGTTTCTCTTTTTTTAGATTAACTAATTACATTTCCTATTTAAATATGAGATTTTATAAATGAATTGTGTAAAAGTACTAAAATTAAATACATATAATTAAATTGAATAAATCTGTTATTTTTGCACACAGAATCGATAACAATAATCAACCGTTTCACACTTAAAATTGTTAAACTTTTAACAATCTAACAGAAAAATCATTGTAAATTCTATATAAGTAAAATTGAACTTATCCACCTAATCCAATCATCACATACAATTAAGAAAATATATTTTTTGGGAGAATAATCGGATAACGTTCCCAATTAATTATATTGATGATCAAATTAATCAGTTTTACTTCTATACTTTTCAAACTACAGTAAAACCTCGTTAAGCTAGAATGTTTCGGTGGAGTTTCCCACTTAACGAATTTTCCTACTTATAGAGAGGTTTTTTTTTCTTCATATAAAATGTACTTTAAAAATTGAAACAAAAAGATCCATGGGTAATCTGTAAACAATTCAAAATTCAGTTTATTTCAAAAATTACGTACATTTAGATGAAATTAAAGAATAATGAATATAAAAAAAAGTTCTTAAAAACATTTAACAAATTACAATCTCTCTTTATGTATAGAAAAATGGAAAAAAGTAAACTGGAAATATTATTTTATCCCAGTTAACGAGTTTTCCTATACATTGAGCGAATTCCCGTTTAACGAAGTTTTTACATAAATCCAAATTAAAAATAATAATAAATATTCTATAATTGATTTCGTGATTAACAACAGTCAACAGTCAACCTATACATTAACGATTAATTTTTAAAATCAAAAAAAATTCATTTCATATTAATGCAACCAGTTAAATATTAACACATTATTTTTTATATATGCTCAGTAATAAGTACAATAAGTACCAACTAATAATAAAAATAATTCATATAACTAATTAATTAATTAATACAATAATTAATTGTTAATTGTTAATACAATAAACTATATATTTATTTATATGAATTTATTAAAATATAAATTAAAATGATTAATATCAAAAAATAATATCATTAAAAAAAAAAAAAGAAAAAAAAAGGAAGAAGAAAAAGACAAAAGACAAAAGTCATTTATACTAAAGGAATTCGATTATTTTTATCGATTTGCTTTTCAGTAATCTAAGAAAAAAAAAAAATTGATCTAACCAAATTTTAACAAAAAAAAAAAAAAAACAAACAAACAAAATTAAACGATAAATAATTAATTATAAATTAACAAAATTAACAAAATACAGGAAATTTCATGAAGAGAAATGAGAATAGAAAGTAATAAATCATAAATCAAATCAACGAATTTAATTTATTTATTTTTTCTAATAAAACCGAATTAAATAATTAAATAAAATGAATTTAGTTGTTAACTTTAAATATTAATTATTAATTATTAATTATTAATTAATTAAGAAAGAAGGTATTGGAATGAATTAATCGTAATAGAAAATTTTATATTTAATAAAAAAGTTAAACTTGAACAATTTATTCGTGCATTTTTGTTGTTAGATTTTGTTTTGTTTTTGTTTTTCTTTTTTTTTTTTAATTGGTTAATTGGTAACCATCTCCCTTTCCTTATAAATTCTAAGAATATTCCAGAATATTCCAACTATTATGTTCAAACGTTTTATTGAATTGGAATTGATGACGTCATTGGTAGCCATTTTTAAAAATTAGAATATAAATGTCATCAATTATTATTTGTTAATTTTTCCACTGTTGTTTCTTAAATCTTAAATCTTGAGAAAGAAACAAAAAAAAAAACAAAAAAGAAAAGAAAAATGTACTGGTTCGAATTTAATTCTCGTTTCTTGCCAAAAAAAAATAAAATTAAAACAACAATTGTTCAGGTCCACCATTTAATTAATTATACCAAAAAAAAAAAAAAAGAAAAAATTCTTAATGCTAATTAATTACACTTAATTAAAAAATTATTAAAAAATTAAATATAATCCTTTATTTTAGGATTATTTTCTATTAAATATATTCTAGTAAATAAATTGTATTTAATTATTTTTTATATAATTAAATTTTAGAGAAAAAAAAAACAAAAAAAAAAAATTTTAAAATTTCAAAAAAAAAAAATTAAACAAATGAATTTTTTTCTATTTTCGATAAAAAAAAAAAAAAAAACCAAAAATTTTTCTATAAAAATTATTGATTTACAAGACCAATGTTTTTGTTAAACTATTAAAACTAATGATAGCATTAATTTATTGAAGAGTTCCTATTTTTTTATTTATTTCTGGGGTAATGGTTTTTGTTTTTAACTGTAAGCACTTATTAGCAATATTGTTAAGTTTAGAATTTATTGTATTGAGATTATTTATATTTTTATATATTTTTTTGAATTTATTTAATTATGAAAATTTTTTTAGAATAATGTTTTTAACTTTTAGTGTGTGTGAGGGGGCTTTAGGGTTATCTATTTTAGTTTCTATAATTCGAACTCATGGTAATGATTATTTTAATTCTTTTTCTGTTTTACAATGTTAAAGATTTGTGTTGTGAAAATGAAATTTGTGTTGTGAAAATGAAATTTATAGAAATTCTAGTTAGTTACTTTATTTGTCTTTATTAATTTAAAATAAATCAATGGAAAATGGGGGAAAAGGGGAAGTACATTGATTGGTTTTCTTTTGTTTTGTTTTATTTTGTTTTTTGTTTTTTTGTAAAGAAAAATTCATTGAATTCATTAAATTTAGCTTTAATTCATTGTGAAACGTAATTAAAAAAAAAAAACAAAAAATGTTAAAATAAAAATGTACTTTTTATTAATTAATTATCTGGTTTCACAACAACTTTTTTTAATTGACTCTTAATTAGTAGATAAAATGTGGAACGACCAGATAAAGATTTAAAAAAAATTTCTGTGAAACAATGAAATAAAAAATAAAATAAATCAAAGTATGGTTAATGTAAACAGAACTTTAAATTTTAATGTTAAAGTTTTAAGATAACGTGGGCCATCAACAAGTATTAGAATTTATTGGCTTTTGTCAAATATGTAAATGAAAATGAAAATGAAAATGAAGAAAAAAACAAAAAAAAAAACAAATGAACTTTTTATAAAATTTTCAATTAAATTAAAAAAAAAATTTTGATTAGCAAATAATTATCATCATCATCATTTTTTTCTTGTTTCTTTTGTTATTCCATTTTTCTCTTTTTTTTTTTTTTCAAATTTTCCTTTGTTTTCTAATTTCCTTTTCGTTTTAATATTTTATTTTAAAATTTCATTCAATATAAATGTCAATGTCAACAGAACCATAATAATGTTAATTCTAATTAAATTAAATTAAATAAATATTTACAATAAAATGGAATTGTTGTAATTGTAAATTTATGTAAAGTGTAAAGAATTGTATGCTTTTATTTTTTTTATGGTTTTTATTTTTTTGTTTTATTTTGGATTTAATTATTTAAAGAGAAAAAAAAAATTGTCATTTTTAATAAAAAATTAGTTAAGAAAAATAAATTTATTGTTTTTTTTTTGTATTTTCTTTTATTTATTTTGGTTTTAATTTTCTTTTTTTTTTTTTTTTTTAATAAGAAATATAAAGTGACTTACAATATTTTCTTTTCGTAAAAACGCCAAGAGATACAATATTTAAATTAATATGTGTCAACGAGCAAAATTATGCAGATTCCTTTTTCCTAAATAGAAAATAGAAATTTTTCCAACATGCGTGTAACACATTTTATGCACCTTCAATTGTTTCGTCTAAATCGACTAAGCCCAGTAATGGAAAATTTTCAAAATTCAACTTTTTTTTATATTTTTAAAAGATACAATTGAAAATTTCACACATAGGAATGATCCTAGGGCAACATATTTTTTAATTAAAGTCAGAAACTTTGAAGAATTTGATAGAATTTATTCATTTAAAATTGATTTAATTTCTCATCCAACTGTGGAACAACTTCTTTGTGAATGTCAAAAATATGGAAAACAAAGACAACAATATAAAATTTCCTCAAAAATTAAAGATTGTCTTGGAAACACTGTAGAAGCAATGGGAAATTTTAATAAATGATATTAAAGTAACAGGCATTATAAACAATATTTAATTATCCATAGAAATATTATTAATAACCTACAATGGTTGATGTACTATAAATCGTCACCCTAGAATTGGTTTGTTCTACAGACCATTTTCTGTTTTTGTGGGAAACGAGATTTTAAGCTTGACCCTGTTATCAAGGCAAAACTATTTAGTTTATCGTCTTCTAGTTTCGACTCATTAAAACTGTTATACTCAATAAAATCAACAATTTTTAAAGTGGAAATAGATTAAACCAATAATAAGAAATCAGTATATTACATAAAGTAAAAATCATAAAAATGGGATATAGAACAAACCAACTCTAGGGTGACGAAATGTAATTAAAAAAAAAAATAAAAAATTTCACATCCAGATTTTTTTTTTTTTGTTATAAGAAAATGAACGAATGGAATTGAGCTCTTTCGTAAAAAAAAAAATTATTTATAATTTATCCTGAATAAAATGTAACATCTAACTGGGATTTAAAACAATTACTTACTAAAAATAAAAAGTTAGGTAAAAAAATAATTAAAATAAATTGTGGATGCTTTATAATTGTTTAAAATTGAATTTCTCTTCATTAATTTTTCTAATGAATTTATTGATAACATCAAAATAAATTAAAATAATGTAATGTGGCGAAAGTTTTATTTAAACAAATATCTCAAGTTTCTGTGGTTTTTCATCCGATGAGTCACATTTTCGATTATCTTGTGATGAGTCACATTTTATCTTTTTCTTTATTAGAAACAAAATGAATATTTTTCTTTACGTTTCTCATTGTGAGTTTTACAAAAATTTAACTATTCGACTACTCTGAGATGAAGAAAGACGAGAACAAATTAAGAAAGTGATAAAAATTTCTTAGTAAACTTTCTAAAAGTTTATTTGTATTTAATAAATAATTAAAGTAAAGAATTTCTTATCGCACAAAAATTAGGATTTCTTGATTAAAATGTGATTGAAGTGAGAAATGAAACAGGAATATTAACATCAAAAAAACTTTTGACGATTATATGAAGTAAAACTACCTAATGCAAATTGTGAATGTAATTTTTAATTAGGGAACGAAGATACCAATTGTCTGATTTAAACATTCACTTTAGCATCCAATGAATTTTTTTTGACCATTGGTAATTCCATTTTTACTATTTAGAGACAACAGACAACACATATTTGTACGCAAGGTGTAAGGGAAATTACAATGAAATGGAGAAAAGGTGAAAAAGTGAAAAAGAATAATAACAATTTTTGTTTTAACTGATAACAATAATTATTTAATAAAAATAATAATAATAATAATAATAATAATAATAATTAATTAATTACAAAAATAATTCAATGTACATAAAAAAATATATATATATAAAAAGAAACAAAGATTTGTAAATTACAAAATTTATTTTTAATTTATTCAATTTTCAGTTTTTTTTTGTTTGTCTCAAAAGAAAAAAAAATCAAATTTAAGTTCCTTTTAATTTTCTAAATGCATTTTGAAGTATTTCAAATTCCATATTAATTGTTTGCATTAAATTATATATTTGATTTTTAGAATCTAAAACTTCTATACTTTGTGTATAGGAATTATATCTAACCACAAATGGACGTGGTATTGTATTTGCATATTTTCTATAAAGAGAGAAAGTTAGAATAAAAAAAAAATAAACACAAAAATTATAAGATAAAGATGAAGAAGAAAGAAATAAAAATAACTTACATCATTTTAATTTTTGCATCTTCAAAACTTTCAGCTACAAAATAAACGGGTTGATATTCTGTTATTGGATATTTTTGTAATCCCGTTTTAATTGGATCAAATTCAAGTATTTCAGGTTTATCTGTAACACAATATTGTAGTTCACCAAAGGATGATAACAGGCCAGCACCAAAAGCTTTTATTTGACCTTCCTGTCGACATAAACCGTACTCGACTGTAAACCAGAAACACTGAAAATTTAAAATTTTAAAATTAATTATTTATAATTTAAATGTAAATTTTTAATCGTTTATATACTGTTGCTAATTTTTCAATATAATCATCTGGTGCACCCAGCGAAGCTAAACCAATTTCTTGTGAAAATTGTGCAAAGGCAGGATCAGCAAATAAAGGTGCGTGACCCAAAAGTTCGTGACAAACATCAGGTTCTGGTGTATACAGAGGTTTACTAGGATGTCTTATATATTGTGTTGAATGAAAAACTCTAAATGCTAGTCCTGCTAAAAAGTCACGTGACGATAATAGACCAGCAACTGGACGTAATGTAAAACCAGTACAATCTTTAAGAAAATTAGAAACATCTTCTAATTGTGGTATATTATCTTCTCGATAACCACAATTATCAATTAATAGTGGAAAAACGTGATTATGTTCACGACAAGCATGAGTTGGATAAAGTTTAACTAAATTTGAAAAAACTACACGCCAAGTTTCTATTTCTTCTTTTGTATATTCAACAAATGGAAGTGGTTGTCCATGTTTGTAATTATATGCAAGATCAGCAAAATATTTCCTATAAATAATGAAAATTAAGAAATTAAGTATGAAAGGAATTTAAATAGAATATATTTGACTCACCTTCGTTCACGATATGTTTTATCTGTAAAACCAGGATGATCAGAATCAAGTTCAGATCCGTATGAAAGTATTTGATTAGCAAAACGATCAAGATCACGTATTCTTCTTGGAAACCATGGTACTGTTGCTGTATTATCCTTATAATCTCTTGAGATAACACTAAAATATGAACTTTTTTGTTTTAGTTCATCAATGGCAGATCCTAATTTACCACCACGTCCATCACATTCAATAAAAAATTCATAACCAGGTTTTCTAGTTGATGATCTTGATTCAATATGAACTAAATTTATTGAATAATCATCGAAAATTTTTAATGCTTTTGCTAAGGCACCTTTCTCCTCAATTGTCGGTGAAAATATAATGCAAGTATTTTTGGCCTCTTGTGATTCGTTAGCCTCTATGATATATGATCCTCCTTCTTTAAGGGTTGGCTGTAACGCAAACATTTTAATTACTTTCTTTTCTTTGTATTTATTAAAAAAAATAATTTTAATTTGTAAATAATTTAAATTAATTCAAACGATCTGTTTGGCTTTGACCGCTAAACTGGGAGAATAGTTTAATCATTTCTTGCTTTTATAGATAAAAAAAAAAAAAAACTACAATCTTTATGATTATATAATTTTATTTTTATTTTTTTGTTTCTTTAAGAAAATGAATAAGAAAACAGAAAACAGAAAATAAATAAATAAAAAAAAAACTTAATACAAAAAAACAACAACAACAACAACACTACCAGAGGAAAAAAAAAATCTTGAAATAATTATGGGAAATTTCATCATGGTCATTTCACTATAAAAACTGTATGTGTTCGATCGTATTACTTTTTTTTTTCTTTTTTTGTTGTTTTTTGTATTTGTCGGAATAATTTAGATGTGAGGAAAACCAGTTTTTCATATTATTTGTTTTTTTTTTTTTTTAATTTGATTTTAGTTTTTGCATAATTTTAAATAAATTACAATTTAATAATTATTGTGACTAAAATTCACTATTTTCCTTGAATTGAACTTTGGGCTATGATTTGTGTTGTTGTTTTTGTTTTTTTGGGTTTTTCCCCAATCCCCCCACCCCTTAATTTAAATGAACTAAATAGAAAAATTTGTTTCGGTTTTACTTTAATGGAAAGTTTCACAAACATTTTAACTGATTATTAAATTAATTTTGTGACAGTCTGTCGGACTTAGACTGTGACTGTGACTGTGACTGTGTGCGTGTTTTTTTTTTTATTCTCACAATTTCATTTCCCGACAAAAAAACTTATATTTAAATGTTTCGTGAAACCCGTTTATTAAATTTAATTTTTAGATAAATTAAAACATGTGCGTTAAAATTTTCCTTCAATAAAATTTTTAATCGTTTTAAAGAATTAGAAATTTTTTTTTGTTGTATTTTTTTTTTTTTTTTTTTTAAATCAAAAATAAATTTTTAATTAGAAAAAAAAAACACAAATCAAAAATAAATTTTTATCATTTGATAGAAAAATAAATAAATTTTAATCAAAATTCTAATTCAGGAAGGAATATCGGGGGGTGGGGTAGTGGAGATGGGAAAGTTTACTTATTAATTTAAAAAAAAAAAACTTTCATCGTTGATTCTTTGATCACAATTATGAATTTATAAGGAAATCTTATTGATAAATTTGATAAATGAAAATTTAATTAAATAATTTTCAATTGAACTTTTCTATTGAACTTTTTCTTTTTATTTATTTATTTATAAACTTTAATTAAAAAAAAGAAAATTTTTGCAACAATTTATAAATTTCCAAAACTCCAAAAAAGAATTAAAAAAAAAAATTTCAATTCAATTTTTTTTTTTTTTCTTTTGTACTCACAACTTCAACTGAAATCTTTTTTTTCATCATTTTCCGTTTGTTTTTTTTTTTTTCCTTTTTCCTTTTTTTTTTTTTTGTTTTCAAAAGAAAATATTTTTTTTTTTTGTCTTTTTTTTATTTTCTTAACTTTTTTTTTTTTTATTTTCTCATCAAAAAAAATTTGTGTTTGTTTGTCTTTATTTAATTTAAATTTCACACAAGTTTCAAATAAACAAATTCAATCTAAACACGTTGAAGTTATTTTAACGACTAACTGTAATACAGAACTAATCAACTTAACTTTAAAAATTATTTGAAAAAATTTTGTGTTTTTAAATAATTTTTAATAGAAAACAAAAAAAAAAAAACAGAAAAAACAAAAAATCACAAAACGAAGAAAAATAACAAGAATGACAACAACAACAGCAACAACAGCAACAGCAAAGAAGAATGAAAGAAAAAAAATTTATGTCTGATTATCAGATGAATAAATTAAACTTTAGGAATTGAACCATAAATTTTTCTTTTTGATATATTTTTAATATACTATTTTAACAACAAACAAACACAACAACAAATAAACAAACAACAACATCGGCAACAGTAATAATTAAAACAACAAAAACATTATCATAATACAACAACAACAACAACAACAACAACAACAACAACAACAACAACAACAACAACAACAACAACAACAACAACAACAACAACAAAAATATTAATAATTAAACAAAATGAAATTAAATCAAAATGAGGAAGAAGAAGAAGAAGAAGAAGAAAAAGTGTCGACGTGATAAGCGAATAACTGTTACCATCGATCGACAAACATTTTTGTACAACTTGTTTTCAAAATTCATATAAGTCAACCCATTTAAATTTTTGGTTGTCTGTTGTACATTCAACGATTAGATTCTCTGAATCTACAAAAAAAAAAAAGAAAGAAAGAAAATTATGTTAATTCTTAATTAATTAATTTTAGAAAATCTTAGATTTGTTTTCAAAATTTTAATTAAAATCATTTTTTGTGTGTGTGTGTGTGTGTATGTTTTTTTTCGTTGCATTTATTTATTTGTTGTTGTTGTTTTTGTGCACATTCATCAAAAACCGAATAATATTTTATGTGTTCCGAATTTTTCCATTAAATATTTGTGTGTAAGTGTGTGTGTATGAGTGTGTGTGTGTATGCGTCTACTTTATCACTGATATATTTCTTATCATTTAGTTTTATTCTTTTAACTTAACTTAACTTAACTTTGGCATATAAAAATTTATAGAAGTACAAAAACAACAACAACAAGAAATTCTTTTAATGAAAGAAAAAAAGAAGAATTTTAATTTTATGGAAAAATAAATAAAATTAAAAAAAATAAGAATTTTTTTGTAGGAAAGAAAAACAAAAAAACAAAAAAAAATAAACAAAAACAGAAATAAATTGATAAGAAAAGTAAAATCAATTCAGTTTGTTGTTGTTGTTGTTGTTGTTGTTGTTGTTTTTTTGGTTTGGTTTGGTTTGTGAAGAAAAACAAAAAATGTGAAGAAACAGAAACAAAAATAAAAACAATAATTTTTAATTAAAATTGTTTTTATTAAAATTTAAAAGAAAATTTCGAAAAAACTTTATTAAGAAAAATATTCAATTGTTTTCCATTTGATTTTTCTTTTCTTTTCTTTTCTTTTTTTTTTTGTCAAAACAAAATAAACAAATTTTCTTCTCATTTACAAATGAAAATGAATTGATTGTTAAGAGAATTCTTCCTTTTTTTTTTTTGTTTCTTAAGAAAAATAAAAACAACAACAATAACAAAATATAATTAAGAACAACAACAACAACAACAACAACAACAAAATGATTGAAAATTAAAGAAAAGAAGAAAGAAAAAAATAAACTTGATAAACTTGCTTTTTGTTGTTATTTCTGTACAAGTACAGTATTGGTTGTCTCTCTCTCTCTCTCTCTTTAACAAAACCAGTGCGAAACAGAGACAACAATTGACAGCAACAAAAAAAAAAAGAAAAAATAGCAAAAAACAACAATTGATTTTTTTTCCTCCATTTCAACTTAATTAATTTGCGTTTTTATTTATTTCTTATTTTTTTTTTTTGTGTTTAAATTTTAAATTGTAACAAAAAGAAAAAGAAAAAAGAAAAAAGAAAAAAAAATTGTGTGCAATCGTAAAATGCGGTCAAAATTTTGTAAAATAAAAAAAAAAAAGAAAAAAAAAGCGAAAGTCAAATGGACAATGTACGTTGTCCGTCCGTGTTAATTATTATTGTATTGTATTGTTGTTTCTTATGCTTAGTCATGTTGATTGGTTAGTTCCCCATATTCGTTTCTTTTTCTTCTTTTCTTTTTCCGTTTCATTTTTTTAAAATGATTTTCATAAGAATGAACGAAAAAAAAATTCGGTTTTTTTTTTTTTTTGTTAAATTTGAACGTTGAGTTCATTAGAGAAAATGGAGAACAATTGTGATTAATTCTAATTTGTTTCTATTGATTTATTAATTGCAAGGTTAATGCACTTAATCAATGCTAAATAATTTTTTTTTATTATTAGATGACGTTTTTTTTTTTTTTTTTGTTTTGTTCTGGTTGGATTTCTTACAAAGATTGTTGTTTATTTTTCTCTCCCTTTTTTTGCTTTTGTTTTTTTTTGTTTTTGTTTTTTTGACGTCATTTGTCATTTTTCTTGTTTACTTTTTCTATTCTTATTATTAATTTTTTTCTATTTTGTTTTTCAATTTTAATTTTGTTTACTATTTTTTTGTTGTCTTAAAGAAATAATAACACGAAGTTTAGTTCTGTTGAACGTAGTTAAGTTGATAAACAACAACAACAAAAAAATCTCTTTGTAAACCTTGAGTTTTGCATCGTGGAATATTTTTATATTTTTAATAAATAAATCAATAATTTTGTATTTTTGTTTTGTTTTATTTTTTTTAAACAGAAAAAGATCAATTTATTGATTTGTTTTTCATTTTATAATAATTGAAAATATTCGTCTAATTTAAATTAACAAGAAAAATATTATTGTTTATTCCGATCATTCCGATCATTCCAATCATATCCAATCATATCCAATCATATCCAATCATTGAATTACAAATGCGACAAAGGCAAAAATCTCGGTGGAGACGCCATTTTTTTTTTTTTTTGTTCACAAAAAATCAAACCACAAAAATAATACAAATAATTGATTAGAAATGTTTTTTTTGTCGTTAAAAAAAGAGAAACAAAAAAAAAAAGCGACAGTAAAATTATAAGAACGTCTTTCATTTACATCGTCGTTAACCTCTTCAAAAAATTTTATATATAAAACGTCTTTAGGCAAAAAAAAAAAAAAAATTATTCCTTATCACAAATCACGTTGAAAAGAAACGAAAAAAATAACGTACGACTAAAAATGTATTACATGATTATTATTTTTTTTTGATGTACGTGATTTTTATTCATAAATAAATGAAGATGACCCCCAACAAAACTGACCAATCAAGTTAACTTATTTTCAAATGAATTTCAAATTTGTATTAATTGTTTTTATTCATTTATTTATAATTTATAATTATTACAACAGCATAATTTCCAATTTTCTCATTTCCCATTTACACAAAATGTATATTTTTTATTGAAATTATAAACATAAAAAGTTGTATCCATAAAAGTGAAATAAATTTGTTTAATTTATATTTTATTGGTTATTTTCCAATTCACTTGAAATAGAATATAGAAGCCTTTAATAATATTTTGCCCTTGTTGCCTTATATTGTAATTATTGGGTTACTAATGATTGTAACATTAGATTAAATTTAAATTGAAATAAATGAGTTTCTATATATATAAAATCTAATTATTGAGATATTGAAATTGAAACAGTTGAAACAGTGGAGTAAAATATTTTTTAAGCTTTTTTGTAAAATTTGCATATTGAAACCTTACTCGAGTTATTGCCATCTGTGCTCACATCTTACACCAACAACGGTATATATAAAAAATATTTTATTGATCTTTTATAACGAATCGTTGTATTATTCCCAGCTCAAATGTACAGTTTAGGTTGTTGCATTGGATCATTATTTAGTTATTTCGTTAACTTTGTCTACGCCATCTATGATAGAAAAATAGTAAAATAGATTTATAAACGTAAAAATTGTCACAGCAGAAAATAAAGCCACAATAATGTGCTTTGAATAAAGTTCATTTACTTCCTTTACTACGATCGGAGTTTAACTAGTTCTGATTAGCAAATCTATTACATTATCTAATATGTACATTATCTATTTTGTATACTGTACTGTTAATAAAAAAAAAAATTTATAAATTGCGCTAAAATAATGTACTAGCATACATTTATATTTTACGTTACTTATTAAATATTTTATTGAAATCACTTTCCAATACATACTTACGTAATATTTAATTTGTTTCTAGATAATTGATCATTTTGAACGGTAATTAGAATCCATTAATTTGCAATTAAATTTAAATGCTTTTCAATTTAGTAATAATTTAATTTATTATATTAAAATTATTTATATTGAATGAAATCGGAGTAACTTTATGAAAAAATTGTTTTATTTTATTATTTTGTTTTTCTTAATTTTCCTTATTTAGTTTTCTAAAATAAATTCTAAATAGAAATACAACAACATTTTTCTTGTAAGCGTTCTTTTGTAATTATTGTCATAATTTCTATTGGATACTCCCTTTTCCATACAGTATGAAACTACTACGTTTTTTTTGTTTTTTGTTTTTGTTCTTTTTTTCTTCTTCTTCTTCTTCTTCTTCTTCTTCTTGTGTTTGTTCTTTCACTACTTTGAATTTTTTGTTAAACGGCGCAACAACTTACTTTGGTATGCAGATTCATTTATTTCATTCAGTAATTGTTGAATACATCTCGTGATACAACGATGTGAAATTTGCTCCCTAAAATTTAAAAAAAAAAAAAGAAAATTTTTTAACCATAATTTTTTTGTCAAACAAAAAATAAATAAGTCAACTCAAAATAAAAGAAGACGATTTTTTTTTGCAAAAAAAAAAAAAAAATATAAAGAATTTTTTTTTGTTTGTTGTTGTTGGAAAATAAAATATTTTTTTTTTTAAATTTTCCAATTTTTTTAACATTTTTTATTTTTGGTTTGTTTTTCATTTTTTTCTCGTTAAAAAAAAAACAAAAAACGGTGTAAATTAAATTTTTGTTTTTCTTTTTTCTCTTCAGAACGAAATTAAAAGAAAATTTTTGGAGAAAATTTATTAAAAATTCGTTAAAAAAAAATTTACTTCACTCAAATTAGTGTACGTTGTGTGTGGTTGTGGTTTTGTGTTTTGTACTTTGATTTTCTTCAATTTCATAAGAAAATTCAATTTAAAATTTTTTTGAATTTTTCCAAATTTCTATTTAATTATTTTTTTCCAAAATTTCCCAATTTTTCTTTTCATTGATTAAAAGAAAAAGGATAATTATAATTTTTCTGGTTAATTATTCTTGTTGTTGTTGTTTAATTTTTATTAATTAAACAAAAAAAAAACAAAAAAAAAGAAGAAGAAGAAAAACAAACATTTTTTAAATATAATTCACACAGCCGGCAACATTTAAAAAATTTTATAATTATTGAAACATTTTTAATCAAAGTGATACAAATGTGATTTTTTTTTTTTTTGTGAATTTACATTTATAATTTACCAGAAATTCTAGTTACCGTATTTTACTTACTTCAAAAATTATTTCTTGTAATCAGTGTTTAATTTTTATTAAAATTAAATTTAATTTAGTAAGTCAGTACAGTTTAAATTAAAAAATAACAACAACAACAACAAAAAATATGAATTGGATTACATTAATAGGAACAATTTTGATTGTCGGATGTTTTGGTAAGTTAAAAAAAAAAACAAAAACAAAAACAAACAAATATTTTTTTATTTTTTATGATGAAAATGACGAAGAAAATTAATATAAAAAATCAGACAAAAGATGAAGATGAAGAAGAAGAAGAAATTTATAATAAAAAGTTTGAAAATTTTATTGTTGTTGTAACATTTTACCTGATTTTTCAATTTTTCTTTTGTTTTTTTCCGTTGTTTTGATTTTGTTCCTTCTCCTTCTTTTTCTGTTGAAATCATTTTCGATACTTTTGTTCACACTTTCTGCACACGTTTCCAAATCCTTTTCATTTTGTCGTTTTTTTAAGATGAAGAAGAAGAAGAAGAAGAAAAAAAAGAAGAAAAAGAAAAAGAAAAAGATTTTCTTCACTTTTTTTTCTGTGTTGTATTTTTTTTTTGTACGCTCTCTCTCTCTCTTTACCTTTCCCTCTTTTTCTCTCTCTCTCTCTCTCTCTATTTTTTTCTGTTGATCAATTTAAGTGATTTTATATAAAACTTGTTGTTTTGTTGTTTCTTTAACTTTTTTCCCTTTTCTGACTCATACCAAAAGAAAACCCCACCACCCTCCCACCAATACTCCATTATTCCATTCTTAAGTTTTAAAAAAACAAAAAAAAAAAAATAAATAGAAAAAAAAAATTGTTGTTTTTCGCTTTTATTTTTTATGATGAAAAGCCGAAAATAAGAAGAAGAAAATGAAGATGAAGAAGAAAGGAAATTGAAGAAAAAGCTTTTGAGCAGATTTGAAATTATTTTCGATAGTGAAAATTTTGTTTGTTTTCTTTTCTTTTTTTTTTTTGAAAAATCCATTTTCTTATTATTATTTTTTTTTTGTCATCATTTTCGCTTTCGTTTTGTTGTTATTGTTGTTATTGTTGTTGTAGTTGTTATTTTTCATTTATTTTTGTTTTTCATTTTTTTTGGATAGAAAAACATTCACAGATGTTACGTTGGAAAATATTATGTATTGACAAAAAAAAAAAAAAAACAGAAAGAAAAGAAAAGTGGTGGAATAATAAGAAGAAAAATGTGAATGGAAAAACAGAAAAAAAAAAAAAAAGAATCAAGTATAAAAGTGGAAAGTAGAAGAAGATGAAGAAGAATAGGAAGAAGTGGTTGAGGAGTAAATTTTATAAGAAAGAACGAACGAAAGAACGAAAGAAAGGAAAGGAAAGGAAAGAAAATCAGTCCTTTTCTTCATTCAAGTTTTAAGTCCCTTGTTGATTTCTAAATTATTTAGTTTCGATTTGAAAAATGAAGAAAAAGTAACAGAGAAAAAAAAATAAATAAAAGAAAACAAAAAAGAAAAAAAAAATGAAAAAACGAACGAGAGAGAAAGAGAGAGAAAGATAGAGTGAGCGGTTGAGAGGGATGGGAAGAATAAAAAAAGAAAAAAAGCAACATAACAAGACACAAGAAAAATGAGAAAAAGTCAAGTTTTATTTGTGTGCAATACACAAATGTGAAGTGCCTTGAAATGTAGGTAATGGAGAGACAGATGGTTTGAATGGGTGAATTTTCGCCTTTTTTTTTCCTTTTTTCTTTTTTTCTTTTGTTTTTTTTTTTCCATCATTTGAATAAAATGGAGAAATGTACTATATAGAAAAGGAGGAGCAGTGAGAGTTGAGTATGATAGAGAACAATCCATTTTACATATATGACGTATTGTGTGTTGTATTATTCCTTATGCTATATTCACTGGGTTCTGGATGATAAAATAAAAGAAAATAAAAGAGGACAGAAAATTTAATTTAATTGAATTGAATTGAATTGAATTGAATTGAATTGAATTAAATTAAATTTAAGGATGGGTGGGACATAAGAAAGGGAATGCATTACGGTGGAATTGTAAAAGACTAACTTTGTTTAAGGATCATAAAATTTTTTTTAAGAAACCAAAGATACAAATTATGTGAACGAAGGTACATACATACATATATACATACATATATTCTTACACATACACACACACACACACACACACACAGATAAAAAAGAAAGATGTTTTCTCATAAAGTTCACACTTTTTTTGTTCATCATTTGTTTATTTACAAAATGCATGTCAATCCCCCGTCATACCCTAACGCTTTTCTATTCTTTTTATAATTTCTGTTCAATCCTACGATTTTTCCCTTTATTTTTTTTTTCTGTTTTAAGTTTTCTAAACGAACGAACCAAGAAAAAAAATAAAATAAAATGAAAAAAAAAAGGTATGAGGAGAAGGGGGGAAAAAACAACAACATGAAAATGTTTATAAAAGAACTTTTTTTTTTACTCTGTTACACACATCGATCAATCATCATCACACTCGCACATACACATAAACTGACACACACACACACACATACACACACAACATATAACATACATAAACATACAAACATAAATGACATTTTGACATTTTCGTTTTGTTATTCCTTTATTTTCCTTCTGTTTTTCCTCTTTTCTTTTTTTTCTTTTCTATATTTTATTCAACGTGATTTCATCTTCCTCCCGTTTGTTTTTTTTTGTTGTTGCTGTGTCGTTCTTGTTAATATTCCTTTTTTTCTTGTTACTTAAACCCGCGAAAAGCACGCCACAAGAAAAAAAATTTCTAAAGAAAAAACGAAAAGTTTAATTTTTCCTTTCCTTCTGATCCAAAATGAAAATGTGCGTTTTTTTTTTTTGTTGCTGTTATATTGTTGTTGTTATCTCTCTTCATTTCCATCCATAGAATAAGATAGAAAGAACAAGAAAAAGAAGAAGAAGAAGAATAAGGAAACAGAAACAACAACTCACTTACACACATGGCGCCTCCACACATTTCATTTTTTATCATATTAGAATAATATCAAACATTCACTCATAATAAGGCACACCCACACACATACCCACATATAAACACACACACACACACACTTATGAATTATTTTTGTATTTTTACATAAATAAAAAAATAAAACCAAAAAAAAAAAAAAAAATAAAGCGAATATCAAAAATTCTATACTTCCGTTGAAAAGTTTTCATATTTTAAAGATGCAAAAGTGTATACCTAATTTATATACCACAAAATACATACACACACACACACATACACACACATATCCCACTATTACAATATAATAGAGGAAATTTTTATAGAATATTCTATTACGTGTTAATATTATTTGTCTTCCTTCATTTTTCTTTTTTTCTTCTTCTTCTTCTTTTTTTTTTTTTTTGTTTCTGCATTTTATGAATACGAAAAAAAAAGAAAAGTTCTTACATTCGAATCAAATTAAAACAAAATGAAAATAAAAAAAAAAAGTTCAATTATTGATTCTTATATATAGAAAATATGATGATGATGATGAACGAGAAAGAGAATTCAATGAAAAATAAAATTTTGTTTCAATAAATAAAAAAAAAAAAACTGTTTTTTTTTCTCCAAAATTTGTTTCTGTCTTTTGTATTTTCTATACTCCCATTATATCTGTTTTACTTGATTGCTATGTTTTCTTTTCTTTTCATTTTCTTTTTTTTTTTTTTTTTGAATTTTTAGAAAATTAATCATGCAAAAATAATCCATATTTCAATACATACATCTAGACATATAAACACTCATATTTTATATGATAGGAAAGTGTACCCTTTTTTTTTTTTTTCGTTTTTCGTTTTTCTTTTTACTCATCATTACCAAAAATCCTACACTAAAACTCCTCTTCTTTTTCTAATAAATCATTTTTCTTCTTATTCTTATTTTTCTTCTTCTTCTTGTTCCTTTTAAATCTACTTTATTCACTCATCACTAACCCTTCAGTCCAGTTGTTAACTTTGATGCTTGTTTATTATATTCTATGTATCTATATTGTGTGTTCTCTCTCTCTCCCTCTATCTTTCTTTCTATCTCTCTCTCTTCACTACCTTTTTCTATACTTAAATATTCATCATCATCATTTTGTTTCATTGTTATTTGTGACGTCATAATTCTGTGACATTTTAATATATATTACAACAATATACAGGATAATACATTTTTTGTCTAGATTCTAAGAAGATCTAATTAAACAAGTGCGCGTACAGGGTGTACTTATGTAAATATTTTAAAAGATTTTTCCCGTTTGTTTTTTTTTTTTTTTTTTGCTTCTCTTTTTATTTATTTTTTTTTTTTTTATATTTTCACAGAAAACATTTTCGTTGTTCGTTCTTGTTGCTGATGTGTTTAGGGTAGTTTGTCGGTTGGTTATTATATTTGGGCTGTTGTTGTTGTTGTTGTTCTTTAATAAGATAGTAAGTATATATGACGGTCAATATAAATGGACATAACGTGCACTATATTTAGAAGTGTATTTATAATTTAGGTATGAAGTTTTATAACGTTAGCTTCGTCTGTTTTTTCATGTTTTTTTTTTTCACTTTTTTCATTTGTTTTTTTTTTTTATTTCACTATTATCGTCACAGTTTCAACAACTGTAAAATAAAAAAAAAAAATAAGTTTTTGTAATTTTACAAGTGTGTGATTTGGTAGAGAAAGAGGGGGATGGGGGGTGGGGGGCTAATAATTATAAATATAATGTCATATTTAATGAATGATGACACTGAGTTTTGTCAAACATTTTCATTGGACTTATAGTGAGAATAAAATTTGTTTTGTGGGTGGTGGGGGGGTTAACTTAATTATTTATGATGAATTGAAAATTATTGTGAAAATGTCTTTGTGAAATATTTTGCTTAGTATCATTCGTTATTATTTCTTTTTATGTTTATCTTCATCATAAGCCAAATCATGCATTATTGTAAGACGATCACAAACAACAGAACAACAGTTTTTTTTTTTTTTGATTTAACTTCTGAAATTTTGTTTGAGCTTTTTGTTTTTTCTTTTTGTAAAACTTTTTATTTTTATTTTTTGTTTTTCTTTATAAATTGGAAAATCCCTTTCTTAAAAATATTTAAGTATTTAGGTCACGATTTGAATCATTGTATTTTTGCCTTCTTTTACGTTACCACCCTCATAAAATGGTCTATCAATCGATTATTCTTTATAATAAATAATGTAGAATCCTGTTGTTGATCCATTTGAAATTTTAATTTGTACTTACATAAAATTTAAAGTTTTGAGTTAAAATTTTATATTTTCTTTTGTTCATTTCCTCATTTCAAAATTTCTTTATTTTTTAATATAAAATTCATTCTTATTATAAATTTTTTAAACTTTCTATGGATTAGGACAATTGTTTTCGGTCATATGTAAACAATGTCAGTTTTTTTTTTAATTTTATGTTGAAATGACAAAACTTTTTAATAAATTGAAACTATTTACAACTGACAATTTAATCGATTTTTTTTAATTTAAAACTTTTCTCATTTAACATTATTGTGTAAATTTGTTTAGACTAAAATATAATGCAGTGTTAGTTGTTTTCAACGAGAACGTTTCAGTAACGTTTATATTTTTATTCTAATTATTTTTCTATAAAACAAAAATATTTGAAAATTATAAAACAAAAAAAATCTATGAGACAAAATAATGGAGCTTGTTGTCGGCACCTACTTATTTAAATCCTTAATAATTTTGATTGTGTTCCTGAATATTTATATTTTTACAAAAATTTTATTTACAATGAAAAACTTTCGTTTTATTATCTGCATTAATAAATGTGAAAATACAACAAACTATAATAAAAAACAAAAAAAAATAAAATAAAATTCCCATAAAATAAATTGAATAATTAATTTTTGTTTTATAAAAGCGAAACCAAAAGGGAAGGCATGAACTATACATCCGGTTATAAAAGAAAAACTATAAAATGTGTTTAAATACTTAATGAATCCAATTTCATTATTTACAATTAATTCTAATAAGTTACTAATTAACAGAAAACGCGAAAGGGTTCTAGTAGATTTTTTTTTTTTGTTCTGGGTTGTTAAAATAATTAAAAAATATTTGCCAATTATTTTTTAATTATAATGTAAGAAAAAGAGTTTCAATTTTATTATTTCTAATAAACGTAACAAAATTTATTTCTTTTTTGCTAACCCAAAATGGGTTAAAATCAAAAATGACGACAACGGAAATAAAGAGTTAAAATTAGGTTTTATTACATCCGGAAGGACAATGAAAATTTTTTAACACAAAAAAAAAAAATAAAAAAAATAAAAGTTAAATAAGAAGAAAATTTAATAACAAAGAAATAAATTTCTTTCTTTATTTTTCAATTATTTCTCACCGTTTTAAATATAAAATGAAAAGTCCTTTCGCAATTATGTCGTATATTATTGTGTAGGTCAGAAGGGGATGACCTCGTCCTACATAAACGTAAGATTTTTTTATTGTATTTATTTTCTATGTAGGTCACTATAGTTACTTTCTTAAGTTGTTAAAGTCGATACTTTACAATAATAACAATTACCTTACATAAAAATTAAAAGTTAAATTCAATCTAGAATAATAGAATCGAGTACAAATTTAATTTCTAAATAATTTTGGAAGTGAGAAAAATAGTTCAGTAAATGTTACAAAATAATTAAGAATTAGAAATAAAGATAAACAGAAAATAGGAAGTATATTGCAAACGTACACAGAGAAAAAAAATTGCGAAACATTTCATTAGAAGAATATTTCTTATTAGATGAAACGGAATTTTTAATTTATAACAATTATTTTTTATCGTGCAAAAATTTCTACATTCGTGTTAGTTATTTTTTTTGTATATTGGTCAAAGTTCACTTTAATTTCACACTTGAGTTTTACTTTGATATTGTGTCATCACATATCACAAAATTTACAAGTTTTCGTTATTCTTCTATTTTATTATTGCAAAATGAAAAATGATTAAAAAAATTTAATAAAATGGATAAATTTTTTTGCGGTTTATATAATTATAAAGAAGAATTATTCTTGTCAATTTGAATTTGAATTTAGTTAGTTTATTTATTTTCTTATTTATTAAGTAATATTTTATTTATACAGTGAAACATGATTATAATGTGCTTCACTTGTAACCATCTTACGGTTATAACGAACTTTTGTGTTAGTAACGTTTTAATTTTTATGTTGACATACTAAGTCGGTTATAACGAATTTATATTTGTGTCTTGTGAGATTCGTTCTAACCGTATTTCTGTGTAATTGTTTCTATCCCCAAAAAAACAACAACAATCGAGTCTAAGAATTGATAATAATTTATGATTTTCTATTTCAAATAAATAAAATCAAAATGCGATTAAAAGAGGAAAATGACGAAATTGGAACGCAATATTTGAATTATTTATATGATTTTGTTTATTTGTTTATTGTGAATTCGTCCTGAGTCCACAAACCTTATTTTTTTTCGTAGTTTAAAAGGAGAAAAGAAAAAAAAGGTTCCAATTTTTAGACTCTAGAATAATCTAGAGAATTGAAAATAAATAAAATTAATAAAAAATAATGTTCTTGTAGAAGTTAAAAATAAATTCTTTTATTTTCTCAAAAAGAATATTTCCTAAAATTCAATCAGATTTAATTTTGTTGTTTATTTTTTTTTCAAAAATTGATTTTGTAAGAATGATTTTTAATAACAGAAATTCATTAAATATTAAATACCGATGGGAAATAATGTCGACCTCTCATTAAATTGTTTGAATCCTATTTTTATCGTAAGTCCGTTAGAGATCCGTGGATCTTATTTAGTATTAGAAAGAATAATTTTACGTCTGTTATTAATTATACTGGGACCTCTGTAAATCGAACTTCTATAATTTCAAATATATTCTGTAACTTGATTTTTTTTTTGGCCTTTATAAATTTTTTGGGGAATTAGTTGTACGTTGAAGTCACGGTTCTTACTAAAAATGTGTTTTCGTTAAGTGGAAATTCATACAAGTCCATGTATTATTTATTTTAGATTTAAACACAAATAATTTAGACAATCATCCGAAATGATGAAATGAGAAAAAAAAAAATTAAATCTCTCACTACAAATGCATTTTTCATAATATAAAATCACTCGCCATTTAATTACTGCGAAAATTCCCATAGAAATTAAATTCACCTATACTTAACCTACTTTATAGAAAAGAAAGTTAGAAAATTTTTATAAAATATGAACATGGTAATATTTTCACGTTAGTATCAAATTATTTTTATTATGGTACAAAAAATATGTTTATTAAGTTTCAATATTAATTAATACATAATTAATACAGGCTTAACCCATGAAATGATCGTCTGAATGAGTTGATTATGTAAAATTTTATAATTTTAGATTTATAATAATGAACGAGAAAAAAAAAAAATATTCTATAAAAAATAAAGATCCCAATTCAATTTTTAATAACGACTTTTTATTTTTATTTATTTTTGAAAAATTCAATTAAATTTTTAAACATTAATTAAAGTTTACTTGTGTAGTCATTTGACACTTCAAAAATCGTTGAGTTTTAAACAGAAGTTATTTATTTTTTTTGCTATAACAGGAAAATAGAACTTTTACGTTGTTTATATTTTATTTAATTTGAGCCCAAAAATAGTAACGTGAAAATTGACACAACGCTCAATAAAATCTTGACATCCTTTTGTTGTTTTTTTTTTATATGTTTGGTATTCAATTGCAAATGTATTTTATATAATTAAATTACGATTTTGATGTTGTTGACATTTTTTAGTTTTTGTTTTGTCTTCCTATAAACTTAAATGAAATGCGAATGAACTTACAAATGATAATAGCAAATAATTTATATTTATTAAAAATTTATCATCGCATCATAAAATAGCATCTAGTTAACATCATATACACGTCATTCATATTAGAATAGTTTTTTCTATTGCAAATATGCTCCAGAGTCCAGATGTCTTTTCTTATTTTATACGCGTATGTGACATCAATAAAATAAGTGAATTTTTTATAACATCACTTTTTTTATTTGTTCACTAATGCATTTTATTGTTCTACTAAACTCATTGACATATAGACTGACAGAGTTACAGACAGACTGTAAAGAAATGACTAAAGATAAAATATGACAATATTGACGAATATAAATTAGATATAAATTCTATTCAGTTGTGAAAACAACAAAAACAATAAATAAATATATATATAAAAAAAAATGCCTTTGAGCAATGCGGAATGACCATTTGACAATAAAAAATAAACAACCAAAAATCAAATCAAAGAAAAGACAAAAGACAAAAAACAAAAAAAAAAAAAAAAAGAATTCTAATAAAAATCAAATAATAAAAAATGTTCGGAATGAGTGGAGGGGGGAGGGTGTTTTTTTTATTTTTTTTTTTGATTAAGTGACTGACGACGTTTCTTAGGACTGACCAATCGACCGATTAAAATCATTTTATTTGATAGACTTTAGATATTATTTCTTTCTTTTTGTTTTCTCATATAAAATCCATTTGATTCAATTTAATGATTTACTGTTGTTGTTGTTGTTGTTGTTATTGTTGTTGTCGTTTTGTCTATTCACTCACTTTATAGATTTACATAAAAATAAATAGAAGAAGAAAACAGAAGCTTTGTTAGAACATGCAAATAATAGAAATAATTTTCTATTTATTTTTTTTTATTTATAGAATTTTCTTGTAAAAGAATAAAAAGAAAAACCAAATAAAATAAAACGGCCAAAAATGTAACAAAACAAAAGAATAATATTTTCTATTTTCTATTTCTGTTTCTATTTTATATTTATTAGATAAATGGATGGATGGATCAAATCAATAAAAATATTTCTATTTAGTGTGTGTGTGTGTGTGTATGTGTGTGTCAATGTGTGTCAATGTATGTTTGTATGAGGAAATTGAGTGAGTGGGTCATATTAAATTTTTTCATTGAGTCGGAATCGAGTTGGTTTATAAAATATAAAGACTACAGATAGACATAGACAAGAAACAGGACAGACATTTTGTGACAGATGGAAGATTAAAAAATGACAATATAAAAAAAAAAAAAAAATAGAAATGAAAAGCAAAAAAATTGAAAATAAATACAAAATATGAAAAAAAAAAAAAATTGGGTTATGAGAATTTGTTGTTGTTGTTATTATGGTTTTATTTTGACTGAGTTAGTTTGGGTTTCGGTTTGGGTTGGGTGTTACGTTTCTTTTCTTTTCTTATAAATTATATTTATTTCTTTTTATTTTTTTTTTATTTTTTGGGTCTATTTTTTTTCTTCTTCTTTCATTTGTGATATTTATACATAATTAATGTATTTATACGCGGACAATTCAACATTAAATTTTTACTATAACCAAAATACATATACCCAAAATACACACACACACTCACACACATATATATAAAATATATAATATGCATAAATAATTTTGCCTAAAAGAAATCTTGCAAAAACATACAAACACACACACACGCTGATTACATTTATTGTCATGATTTATTATATCGTCTTAATTGTAATTATACAACAGCAACAATATAAAATATATAATATTCATATATTAATGGACTTAATACAAATTCATAGTCTTCATATGTCTTCGTATGTTTTCATACCAATTTTTTTTCTTTTTTGTTTTTGTTTTTATTGGATTTTTAAGATGACAGTAACAGAACAGAAAAAAAAATGTAACAAACAAACATTTTAATGCGTTATTTGAGGTCAATTTAAATACGATTTATTAAATGTGAAGTACATATAAATTTCTAGACATTTACAATGCGATTATAAAATTGTTTAGAATGTGAAATTTATGTTTAGTAAGAATATATAAATAAATATAGAATTATTATAAAGCCTATTTAATTGAACCTCGCATAATTGAACCCATACTGCTTTAATTAGACAACTTATTTTTGGTTGTTTCAATTTAAAGAAAATTCTATTATATAACTAAATTACTTGTCACATCGGACATAGTTACTTAGTATAATTAATGGTCCCATTAGACAGGTCCTTGTGCTTAGTATATAGAAATTTAATGATAGAAATTAAGGAAATTTATATAAAATATTTAAAAAAAATGCGGACGTTCTAAGTTCAATCTTTGATTTTGAACAAGGATAAATTACAAAAGAGAAAGAATATCTGACAATGGAGTTAAAGGAATAACAATCCTATTGTGAATTTTATTTTAGACATTAATGAATCATTTTCTCACTACTTATAAATATGTTATATCGAAAGAAATATGAGTAACATTAAATATAATTGTTATTATGTAAATCCAAATTCAAATTCTAATTCTGTTATAATTAATTCATTATAATTATAATAATTTGCATTAAAATGAAGGTGTTTACCACAATTTATTGGTTTGGTTGTAGTTATGGTCTCTGATCTATTATTATTATCTTCCTCTAGTTTGGTTTTGGTGTGGTTATAATTGATTTTTTTCATTTAAATTGATCAGTGGCGTAACAAGAGGAAACTTTAATTTGTTATAAATGAAATTAAAATGAATTATGTTAAATAGTGATATTAACGTATAATTTTTAATAAACTTAAAATAAAACAATTCCATTGACTCTACCATTGGTACTTTAGTAAAAGAAATTTAATCTTGCGTTTATGTTGGCTGAAATTTAAATACAATCGTCTATTTTTATTCAACTCTGTTATACCAGTGTGACTTTTATTAATCTTGAGTTATTGAATATTTTACATTAAACAAGATTAACGTTTAAATATTATCAAAATTTATTTGATATTTTACATGTACGTCACTGTTTCTTCATTTATAAATTATTAGATTTCATGCATATTCATCACGGTGGTCAATAGAAAATCACTTAACATGGATACGATATGGAATATTATTAACATTCTGATAATAATTATTACTTTATGCTATCATAAACAGTGATCATAAAATATGAATAATCTTCTTGTAATTTATTTAGAAGAAATTCTATAACGCTGAACGGAAAAATAGTTTTAAAGAAATTATTTATTATGCAAAGAGATTTGATAAAAATCTAAGAAGAAACCAAATGGAATTTCTCAATAAAAAAAATAAAAATACAGAGTCGTATGATTAAATCAATCTTTATGTAAAACGAAATGATCCAATTTATAAAGATTTATTTAAATAAATTTATTACGATAATTTTCTTCAAAATTTGTTGCCAAATTTTTTTTAAAAAAAAAAAAAACTTTGTTGAATTTTTACAAACGAGAAAGTATTTGAATTATTTTTTCTTTCTTGAATGACTCAATCATCAACTGAATAATCCATCAAATAATCCTGTCTTGGATTAAGGTTATTTTTTTAGTACTTTTTTTCACTCTCTTTATGCGTGTGTACGTGTGTGTGTATGTGCGTGTTTGTGCGTGTTTGTGCGTGTAGATATTTTACGTTTATAAGGTTAAGGACAAAATCAATCAATAAAATTTTATTTGACAATAAGAAAATGTTTGGTTTTATGATACTTTTTTTTTTGCCTACTTACTTCGTTGTTACAATTTTTTTTTATTAAGAAAATTTCGCCTTTAACAGTGAAAAAAAATTTCCCTTTTTTTTCTTCTTAAAAACAGAAAAAAAAAACATTTTTCCTTGCCTTTTTTTTCTCTTCTTTGTTTTCATTTTTTTCCGTTTTCCTTTTTTCATTTTTTATTTATTTTTTTTTTGTTCTGTTTCATCCTCCACCAATAAAGTCACCCCTTTTGTCAAAATATTTTTGTCATATTTTTCTCTTTTTATTTTATTACGTTTTGTTACGTTATGTATTACGTTACAAAACCTATACCAGAAAAAAAATCACACACACACACACACACAGTCAGAGACACACAAGAAACCAGAAGAAGAAGGGAAAAAAAAAATATAATCTGGGACGCATTATATGAAATTTGATTATGTCAAAAATAACCAAACAGAAAAAAAAAAACAAAATCTTTTCAATGTTATCAAATTTGTGTCTAATATGCGGGTTTTCCCTCTTTTTCTTTTCTGTTGTGTTTTTTTTTTCTCCTCTGTTTATGTTTATTCAATGATAATGATCAAAAGTAATTTAAACACCGGAAAATAAAGCAGATTGTGGTGTTTAAATCGACGCCAATTATGTAATATCATCAACAAACCCTTGGTATCTCTCTTCGGTTTTATTTTTCCTTCATTCATTCATTCTTTCTTTCTTTTATTTTATTTTGTTTTTTTTTTTTTTATCCATTCTACCTTTTTTTTCCTGTTCTTCTTCTTTCTTTATTGCCACCCTTTATTTTTTTTATTTGTTTAGATCGAATAGAGACTGAGAAGTACTGTGACTCATTTTTATTTTATAAAAAAAAAAAAAATGTTCGTACGTTTTTATAAAATGATGAAAATCAAAAATGAAAAAGAAGAAATAATAAATCCATGATTAAAATGATACAATAAAGAACTTAAGGAAAATTGTATCTAGTCTTCTACACAACATACGTTCTATAAATTTTACAAATGATGATATGAATACTTTCGTTTTTTATCTGTTGTTCTTTTGTTGTTTTATTGTATGATGTTATTATTTTTATTGTAACTAAAAGTTGAATGAAAAAAAAGGGATGAAAAATAATATTGATTGATATAATTTTGTTTCTAAAATTTTTCTATAATGAAGAATATGATGAGAAGAAAAGACGATATTATAGACTTAATTTTACGCAAGTGCTTCTTGTTGAATCAATACAATGAATATATTGTTGTTGTTATTATATACTGATGATTATTATAGAAATACATTTTCTTTCTCTTTCTCCTTTTCATCCCAGTTGAGTATTTTCCTTCCAAAGTAAGAAGAGAGAGAGAAAGAAGAAAATCCATTTTATTTGAAAGGGAAAAATTATTTTTCTCATAAAAAATGTCATCAAAAGAAAGAAAGAATAAAAAAAAAACGAGAGGAAGAAAAAATAAATAAAATTGAAAGAAGAAAATGAAAAAAAGAAAAAATCTCCTTTGGTTCTCACACAAAAAAAAAATACGTTGAGAATAATAAATAACAGAAATTGATTTATAGAACAGAAAATTATTTGACTGGACCAAAGTTCACTGACGTAAATAATAGACTACAATAGAAAATTCAATTGACTTTCATTGCCACATAGATAGGGTTAAAAAATTAAATCAGAGCACACCAAAAAAAATAAACAAAACAAAACAGAAGCAAAAACAAGAACAACAAACGAATGAAATAAAAAACAAAAAACAAAAAACAAAAACCAAATAAAGAAATATAAAGCAGAAACGCCAAAGATCATCTCTATAATGTTCTTTTCTTAATCAATAAAACACGCAAGTCAAATGACTAAGAACAAAAAAAAAAAAAAAAAAGGAAAAAAAAAGAAAGAAAGATAAAAATTAATAATTTAAATGAAAAGAAATGTTTCTTTATAGAATGGCCCAATTTACTCTTAAATTTTTTTTTTTTTTTGGAATGAAGATGATGAATTCGACATAAATACGTTTAATCAATGTGAAGAGAGACAGAAGAGACAATTGCGTGTTTCCACTTCGTTATTTAATATCAAAATATTTCTTCTTCTTCTTCTTCTTCTTCAATCATCAGTTTTTTTTTTTATTTTTTATAACAGCGATTTAATTTTATTATTTATTTATTTTGTATTTTTTTTTTTCTTTTATATTATTTATGCAATGAGGACACGGACACTTTAAAGACAAAATATAAAATACACAAAACAAAACAATAGACAAAAGCAACCAACAACAAAAAAATAACAACAAGAACAAAAATGATTAAATGAAAATGAAGAAAAGATGTTAAATAATATATTTAATAACCGCGACAAAAGGTCAGAAATCCTTAATTGACGATTGTCCCATATATTTTATAGCTTTTGATATGAAAAATCATAATTTGAAAAAAAAAAAAGTCAAAAGATCCGCTAAATTTTTTTTACAAAAATTTTTTCTTCTTCTTCTTCTTTTTTTTTTTACAACAATAAAAATAAAAACGAAGTTAAATCGCTAATTGTCTCTCTTTCAATATATTGTTATTTTTTTTTTTACCCAAAAAGAAGATAAAAAAAAAAATAAACGACTGACTCATGGAGTCAAACCAAACCAAACCAAAAAAAAATTTTTTTCGCGTGCTAAAAAATGTGAGTGCTGATGAATGTGGGTGCGTATGCGTAATGGTTTTATTTTAGTTGTGTTTCTTAAATAAAATTTTTTTAGGTGAAATTTAGATAAAGTAAAATAGAAATTAAACATTTTTTTTTTTTAAATTTAAATCGTTCTGTTTGTAAATTTTTTGGTCAATATAATTTATCAATTTATCAATTAATTGATCAAAGAGAGGACTATTGGGTGATGATCATTTAATTTATTCTGTTGTGGGAATACAAACAATTTCAAGTAGAATGTTTCATCTTTAAGAAAAAAAAATATATATAAACAACAACAATTGATTGATTAGACTTCTTTGTAAATCCCACTGTAGTTTATAACATTTGTCTCATAGATGATGATGTGTTTGATCATCGTGATACTCCACTAATAAAAACTTTCACTATTGTTAAGGAACATCTCAATGGTAAGGCAGTTTACCTCATATGTTTAGGTAATTCAAAGGATTAAATTATAAAATAATTAATTTATGAATTGAATGAAATCGATTGAAATCTTTTCAGAGAGAATAAAAAAAATATACCTAAAAAAGGTAACAATTTATAACTTCATTTTAACAAAAAAAAAAAAAAGTTTAAACCCAATAACCGTGAGACCCTTATAAATTGTGAAACGAATTTAAACAGCATTAGTTTCTCATTGATTAAGGTGGCACTAGAAAAAAAAGAAGAAATATCGATCACTTATGGGGTAAAGGGGTTCAGCTTTGGGAAATTTCACAATTTAGGACAAAGTAATTAACAGTAGTGTGCTGACTAAGATAATCACAATATAATTTCAAATTAATTAATTATTTAAGAAACAATTAATTATGTGTGTTAGAATTTTTTTACGATAACTAAATATAAAACATAAATTCCATTAAATCTAAAATTTGAGGCGTGGAAGGCGGATACTAAAAAAAAAAAAAGAAATTTCAAAATTTTTTAATTAAAAATAATTTTATCGCTTTATTTGGGTGAAAAGAATAAAAAAAAAAAAAATCACAAAAATGACTTAATTTTAATGGATAAAACAAAATTTAATAATACTAAATTGCAGTCATATATTTTTTTGTGACCAAACTTTAAAGAATTCTAAGTTTTTTTTTGTTGTCCGTTTTTTTTTGGTTTTTGTTACCAGAAATAATTAAAGACAAAGTCATAATGATGATTTTTATTAATTATACTCTGCACTATTTTTATGTTAGAATTTTCTATTTTTGTATATTCTTCTTGATTAGACAATTTTATAATGAAACATTAATTAGAATATTTTTAATTTTAAATGAAAGGAAGTTGAGTTTATTTCACTTCACAACCGTTTACCCTTTAATTGTGTTTTTCCATTTTCATTTGAAAATTCGATAAGAAAATAAAGTGTTGAATTTTTCACAATAACTGAAAAATTTAATTGGTTTGTTTTTTGTTTTTTAGAATTATTAAATAGAATCTCAAATTTCATTAAATTCTTTGTGAGTAAATTTATCCAATTTTTTTAAATATATTTCCTGTTAATTTATAATGTCACAATATACATGAATAAATATTTAATAAAGTCGGAAACCCATCCTGACAAACACACACACACACACATATATATATACATCAACATAATATATTGAAATTACCATTGATCCTGCATCCCTTTAGGAACAAAATAAATCAATCTAATTGTCATTTAACAGCAAATTTAATAAAAAAAACGAAAAATATTTAACAGATGAAACATTGTAAATAGACAGACAGACAGTTAGACGTACATATTTAAATTACAAATCAAAAAAATCTTTTATATTTTAAAGTAATATTAAAATTAGAGAATTTATATAAAAAAAAAAAAAAGTTGATACTCATTCTCATCATCATCTTCATCATCATTGTTGTAATCATCATCATGATCATGATTTATGTGTGTTGGAATAAATATATAAGAAGAGTGACTTGATCAAAATTGACATTCATTTGAATAATGAATTTAATAATAAAATATGAATAATAAAAACAAAACAAAAAAAAAAAAAAAAAAAAACAAGAAAACCAAAATCATTAGAATTTAATTGGATAGAAAACAATAAGAAAAAAAAAAAATAACGATAACAATAACAACAGCACAGAAAGACATAACTTAAAATATTTAACGACATTTTCTTTGATATTTTTTTTTTATGTCTTTAAAACAATTAATGTAATTGGCGTGTTGTTATTGTTGCTGTTGTTGTTCTAATGTTATATTGATGTTCTTATTAAAAATTAAATCTACGTCCTTGTACATACGTATATCTGTGTGTATTTATTTGTGTCAATTATTATAGATTTTAACACTTTAAGAAGACTAGTGGCGCTTCTGTTTTTATTTTTTATTCAATTAATTAAACCGACTAAATAAATAATCGCAATACAAAAAGAATTTAGACGTACAACTTCGTTATAACGAATATTTCTATTAAAACAAAAAGTTTTCAATTAAATAATTATATACTTTTTCTCATTCTCTCACTCTTTCTCTTTCACACACACACACACACTCTCTCTTTATATAAAATTGGAACAGTCTCATAATGATTATGCAGCATAAAGAAAATTTGGATCAATTTTGTTTTATACAGAAATTTTAAGATTTGTTACATAGAAAGGGAAATGTCACGATTTCCTGATTAAACCTTCTGTTGTTCTGTTACCCTTGTTAATATGTAATATATTATATATAACAAGAATTATTTAGGTACACTGCCCTTCTCATCATCCTTACCATTTATCCTTTCTTTGCTATTGCTACTCTACATAATTATTTTCTAAGATTCACAAATAATTTCAATTTTTATCTTATTTATTAAAAGAATTTTTTTTAATTTTTTTTTACGTTTTCATTTTCATTGTTTTTTTTTTCTTTTGTTTTTTTTTCTTACTAGTTTCGTTTGGTTTCTATATTTAAGGTTAAAAGGGTTAAATTGAAAAATTTAACCTTATATACAGAATATTAATAAGTGTACAATCTATAGTAATTGTGTGTGTGTGTAAACGCTTCTAGTGTTTGGTTTTCTCGCGCAATTTTTTTTTTTTGTAGTAAAATCTGTATTTGTCTGTATTGTATCATCTAACCAAAAAACAACAAAAAATAAAACGTTTATCTTGAATGTATATAGAGATAGATATCGCGATTTATCCATTCATCATGTCAAAAATGTCAAATACAGTAGAGTTGACATATTCTGAATTTTAGAAATAAGAAATCAGAAGAATCAAAAAAGAAGAGAAAAAATTGTCTACAAACCAAAAAAGCAAACAAAGAAAATACAAATACAAAAATAAAACAAAAGTAAACAAAAACAAAACAACGTACAAAAATAAAATCAAATTATAAATATTTTTTTTTTTACTGACAATATTGAAAATTTCTTTTTCTTTTCTTTTCTTTTCTTTCGCCACTTTACACACTTTATATTTACGCGATTGTTTTCATAAAAAACTGACAGAATTGACACTATTTTCTTTAAATTTCTTGTTGATTTCTATAAAGAAATTTTTAAAAAAAAAAAATTTATTCTCTTTTGTTCGTTTGTTTTGTTTGTTTATTTTTAGCAAAAAAAAAATAATTATGTTTTCATTTATGTTGTGAAAAAAATAAAATTGTTTATATTCACTTTAATTAAAAAGCAGAATCAATTTTGTTAAAAAACTAAAAGTGTAGGAACAATTGGAATTTAGGTCGATTTAATAATTATTTTATTATTGAAATATTCTTTAAGAATTATAGAAATAATTAACGGTGACATTTTATTAAGATTTTGAACAATTTTGTACATTTTATATTTTGTAAAAGATTCTCTCTGATCAATAATTCTATTTATTAACTTTGGCTCAATATTTTCTATGATCAATTTTCTGTCAGTTAAAATAATATTAAAGTCAGTTGTTAGGTGAACGAAAATTATAAAAGATTATAAATGAAAGGTTATTGTGTATGTGAACTCTGTTAAATTATATCAAAGTAAAGGCAACAACTAAATAATGAACAGTAAACAATAAACACTTTCAACACTTTTCATATACAAATTAAAATTAAGAAATCAATTTTCTCTAGAGTACAGTTTTAAATTCCTTTGTGTTTTCTTTTGTATACTTTTTGTGTTTTATTTACAAAATTCAATTATAATTATCAGTCCATACCAGTACAGAAAATTCCGTGAAAAAGTTACACATTTACACATTTTTCCGTATTCACAAGTAATTGGAAATAATCCTTAATCTGAATTTGACTTTATCTAATTTACGTCATCAAAACAATAAACCTAAATTGATTTAAAATTTTATACAATCGTTTGAAATTTATTTCATTTCAATTCGGATATTATGATTTTATGGATTAAATTTCATTAAACAATATTTTCAACGTTATTTTGAATATTTTTTTTTTTTTATTAAATTGATTTCTGTCTTATTTTTTTTTTATTAATAAAAAATATTTATACATTGAGATGTATAGATACATTACATATATATACATGTGCACACTTATTCAAAGAATTTCTATATATAAAGAGATTTCGGTATTTTCGTAAGAAATTCTTATACGTAAAAATAATAATAAATATATTAGAGGTTTCTTTTTTTATGAATCAATAAGTACCTAATGTATGTATATGATGTGAATATATTTTATCTCAGGGTTGGGTTTTTCTAAAATAAACACACTGTATTAATACACACTTTGAGATCGATACGAACACATGTAAATGTCAATTAAAGATTATAGAACGTGTAAGTTCATATAAAATTTAACTTTTAACTTTTATGTAACAAACAATAAGCGAAATATGTCAGATTGATTTCAAAACAAATAATAGAAATACCAACAAATATCGTATCTCACAACAAATTTTAAATTGTTCTCAATTTATATTGAACATTATATTCCATCGTCTTATTCTAAGAATATACTTACAAGTACAACAAAACATCAATTAAAATTGTTGTTAATACCCAATGCTACCAACAATTGCTTAAACTTAAAATACCTTTTGTATATATTTTTTTTATCATGCAAATTTTACCAACCCCTGAAATTCATATAAATGTGAAAAATATAATTTAGCATAAAATTTTTATAGAAAAATTTAAATGCTTTAGGGTTATTTCTTTACTTTATATATAAAGAAGTCCATTTAGTAAGGTCATTGAATATGGTTTAAACATCAATAATTTATGAATTCTATCGATATTTGAAAATTCATTAGAAAACAGTAAACATAAAATAATAAATAAATAAATAATCATTGTAAAGATGTTGAACACGTGTACCCCTTTTCATTCTTCTTAAATAAAAATTGTCTTCGTTATATGTTGAACAATCAAAAATTTATTAAAATTTTATTTACCTAAGAAAATCAGACCAAAAAAAAAAGTTCTGTTTTTTTTTTCTTTATTGTAAAAAAACATAAAAAAACGAAAACAATTGGTAGAATCAAAAATAAAGAAAAAAATTGTTCCAAGGTTTTATTTTTTAGCATACTTCATTTCATTGTTGAAATTAAAATAATAAACGTGTGCTTAAAGGCATCTTCTCGATACAATTTAAATTTAAAGAATAAAAAAAATAATGTTCAGTATTTTTATTGTTTTATTTCAAAGGTTAAAATAATAAAATTCATTTTCAATTTTGATTTACTTTTAACTTTTGTTTAATCACTTCATATGTTATAAGTGGACAATGTAAGTAACGCGCTATTTTTTTTTTCTTCTTCCACAATTCATTTGACTATTTTATTATTCCAATTCTCACGAACAAAAATTGTCTAAATAAATAAGAAGTCAATAATTGTCTGCCCTCTACAATAATAAACAAAATAAAAATTTGACCAAATAAATTAATTTATTATTATTCAAGGGAAAATCTATTTCGGTTTTCTTTTGATTTTTTTCTAAAATTAAAATTATTGATCGTTCGTTGAAGTAATATTATTTGAAATAATTATAATTGAATTTTTTATTCTTCATTGTTACTTAAAATTTTTTTATGTGAAAGAAGACGTCTTGTTGTTTTTATACATTATTAAGAAATTATATTTTATATACATTATGCTAATTATGTATTAAATTCTTATATGCTATATATGTATGTATTATGTAGGTATGTACATGTGTATGTATTATGTATGTGTAATAAATTTTATGTCACAATTAAAATGAAAAACCCGCATGATTGGTTGGTTTTTGTTTTGAAAAAAGATTTTAATGTTTTTGTTTCGTATATAAGAATAGTTTATAAATTATAAATTTTGTCAATATATAAACCGTCATACATTTATACGCGTTTATATTTATATATATATATTTACATACATATATGTATATATGTCTATCTGTATGTTAATTTGCAATATGGAAATATGCTTTATTTATAAAATGTGTTAGGTTAGAAAATATATATATGTGTGTGAATGCGTGTGTGTGTGTGTGTGTATATATGTTAAGTATAACAAGAAAAACCCTTAGTTAGCATATACTAAAGTTTATAAATATTTGATTAATGTAGGTTTGACGTTGACCTTTAAGTCATTGAAAAAGTAAAAACCAAGAAATATATTTATATTGTATATAGAACACAAGAAGAAAAAAAAAATATGTATATATGTATAAGCTCCCCGAGGGCTTGAGGTCGGTTAAAGCACATAAATAACTTTTCATTCTTAATGTTTTCTTTTGAAAGGTAGAACACATATATAGACATACGTACACGTACACGCACACATACACATTATAATATATTGTCACTTTTATAAATACATATACACACCTTCTTAAAACACATTGACTTTTCTTTAACTTTTTCCTTATGAAAAAGTTTAAATCATTCAAACTTCTATATAGAGAATATTTTAAAGTCTATTTTCTGAAGTTTTTCTTTTATTTTGTGTGTATGTGTGTGTGTGTGTTTTTTTATACTCTCTTTGCTTCCTCTATTTCCAATTATTTAAAAAAAAATTAAAAAAAATTTGACGAAAATTAAAGACACAAAAATATAAGATTGAACTCTTTTTTTAAAGATTTCACAAACGTAAAAAACAGATCAAAATTAAATTTCTCGTTTTATTTCATTATTTATTTTGTGTTACATTCAATATTTTTCTGGTATATTCAATTAACACATTTCAATTAAATTTTAATTCATTTGAAAATGATTTGTAACTAATTTTTTTTTTACAATAAATTTAAATTTTATTTAATTATATTGACACAATGGGAAATAATTGAATTAAATTAAAAAATAAAATTGTTAAATTGTCAATGAATTATTTCAATGGAAATGATTTTTTTTTTTGTTTAATGAAATAAATAATTATAATTAATAATATTTTTTTTGTTTATTGAAATAATTTTTAAATTCTAATTAAATTGGTTTCAATTTTGTTTTGTAAAATTACTTTTGAATTTTGTATAAAGGCATGACATTTTTTTTTTGGTAATCAATCCATTTGAGATTGATACTGATTATGAATTGTTAGTACAAAAATAACAAATATTCAAATTTACTTATTAGAAGAAAAATTAGTTTTCTAGAAAGAAAATTTAATTTTAAATTGTTTGAATTTAGTAATTGAGATTAAAAGATTGACTTCAACTTTTAAACATTTACATTTTTATTGGTTTGTGAAGAAAATGGAATATTCAAGTGTTTATTTGTTATTATACTCAGATTATTCACTCAATGTTTTCTTTATTTTAATTTTCTTCTTTAAAATTTCTATAGAATTTATAATAAAATTTAGAATAAACAAATGAGTGTAATTAAAACCGATAAAATTTTATATTAATTCAATTAAATATTTGTGTGTAGATAATAAGGTGATTTGAATTTTATTCCATTAATTAATTTGTATAGATTTCACATAATTCCACCAATCATTAAAATTTTAATGTAATTTAAAATATCAAAAATATTAACATAAATTCTATTAATTAGAATTGCAATATGTAATTGTATGCAAATTGTTTGAGGTATTTTTTCGTTTAGTCAATAGATGAATTTACATTACACAATAATTATGAAAGTATTTTCTATCAATGTTTACCACTCACTCCATACACTTTAGTAGCAATAGTTAAATTTATACAAAGAAATTGAAATTTGATGGAACTAAAAATAAATCTGTTTTGTGTTGTATTCAAATTTTCATGATTCTAAATAACAGAAATGGATTCTCCTCTATTTTGTTAGTTCAGATTTCATATACTGAATGTATTTAGTTATTGATTCCGACAAAGAGTTAATTATGACCAATGGTTATGACCTATATTTAATTATTTCTAACATAAAATGAAATAAATTTAATATCATACTGTTAAAGGAAAACGATAATTAATATATCAGTGATAAATTATAGACATTAAAATATAATTTATAACACATTAAATCACGTAACCACAAATAAATGGTTTAAAATTTAAATCGTCTTAATCTATTCTGGGTATAAAAGTGAATTATTAAAAAAAAAAAAATCAATTTCACTTTCATTGTCTCGTCAAATTCTTTTATTACCTAAAATCTAATAAAACTTAATATTTATTCTGTACCTTAAAAAAAAAAAATTCAATTTTCATAAATTCTTTAAAATTCACAAAAGAACAAAAGAAAATTTGAATTAAATAGAATTTGCTTTATTTTTTGTGAAAATTCCATATATAATTTTCATAACAATTCTACATACATACATTCCGATCCCAAATACATTCTTTCTATAATTATAGAATAATATTATATTATTAAATAATAGAAATTTAATATAATAAAAAAATTGATTCATTAAACAGAAAATATTTTTGGTGTTTTACAATTTAATAAATTTATGAATATTTACGTTTATAAATTTAAAATTATTATTATAAATTATCTGTACGTATTATGATAAAATATGATATTCTATTTTATGTGTGTGTGTGTGTATGTGGATTATTTTAAAATAAAAAACAAATAATAATCAAAATAACACAATCAAATTCACTCACTCATAATGTGTAACGCCATAAATTCATAATTATTGTGAGAACCATAATTAAAATTATTTTTGATCAAAAAATACTTTTTTTTTTTTGGGGAAATTTGATAACAAACAAAAAACAAAAAAAAAAAAGGAATAATGAAAAAAAGTTATTTTTTTCGAAAACAAATCTTTTTTTTTTTGAATCAAAACAGAACAAACAACAAAAAAAGGAGAAAAGAATTTGGGATTAATTTCACAAGTCATCATCATCATGTGAACCAGATGTTTTTCCCAAAATATGAAAATACCAACAACAACAAAAAAAATATAACAATTTCATATAAATTTTATAGGAATAAAGACTTATACATACAATATACTCAAACACAACCCATATACCCACCCACTGACCTCAAGAAATAAAATAAATAAATTAGTAGAATTGATTTGATTAAAAAAAAAAAGAAAAAAAAAAAAACGAAAAGGTGACACAAATATAAATGGTGCAATGAAGTTACTCGTGTCGAAACTTTTAGTCGTCCTTCTTAATTATATATTTTATTAGTATATCGTTCTTGTATATTCTCATATGTATATATAAAAAAAGGTAAATATACAAGAGAGAGAGGTCAATTTAGCACGTAATTTTCCGCAACATGAAAACACAATTTTTTTTTTTTGTTTTCTTAATAAAATTTTTTCTTTCTTTCTTCATTTCATTTTCTTTATTTTTAATTATTTTCTAAGTAAACAAATATTTACTAAATGCAATGCAACGATGAAATTCTGAATGTAATATAAGATTTTTTTTATTATTATTATTTATGAATTACTCAGAATAATAAAACGAAAAACTTAAAAAAAAAAATGAAACTGGTAGAATGGAAAAATTGTACAGGGGTTGGTTGGGTGGAGGGTAAAAACGAAGAAGAAAAAAAAAATATGGAAAACGATAAATTTCATGATAAAAAAAAAAAAAAAAAAAAATAAAAGTAAATAACAATTTTATTTTTTTTTTTTCCAGAACGTTAGAAGAGAAAACTAGAAATCATATCAGCATAAAAATATTATATATTTGAATCGAGATCGGGTCCATGTCCAATCTTTCTTCTATAAAGAAAAAAAAATGAATAATTTATTCACATTGAGAGCGAACCAAAAAAAAAGAACGGAAAAACAGAATTGACTTCATATATATTCCATTTTCTTCTTTACAAAAAGTACAATAAATTTTTTATACCTGGGGATGACTTTAGTTACTTCATAAAATTGTATAAAAAAAATAAAATAAATATATTTTATATGATGTAGGTAGAATGTAGAGAATGAAAGATTTAGAATGAGAAGTATGAAGGATAGATTATAAATGGTATATTCGCGACAATATTATATATGGTTATATGGACGCTCTCACTTGTTATTTTTAACGTCATTACTTTGACATAACATAATACAATATATGGTTGAAAGCGTGTCATAATTTCATACATGCGGTGTTGAATTTGAATTTGATTTGAAAAAAAAAAAATAAAAGAAGGAAAATAAAAAATGAAAAAAAAAAAAAAACAAGATCATGTAAAAAGATACAGCAGTGACGGCGTAACACGCGATTAAAATAATGGTTTATTGATCATTCTGTTTTTTTTTTTTAAATTTTTTTTTAGCATATTTTATAGCTAACTTTCTAAAAGGAAAAAAAATGGTTGAAATAATCGTCCTTTTGTTTCTTAATTAATATTTACCAATATTAAGTTCAGTCATTAGAAATTATAAAGAAAACACAACCAATTGTCAGATACAAAATAAATTCTCAAATTTTATGTTAGAAAAGTTTGATTTGTAAATTTCTATTTTGATTCAAAAAATTGATTAAAAACGTATTTAAAAAAAATGAATTAAACATTTTTTCACAATGTACCATTGAATGACAGAAATTCATAGAAAATCAACATTTTCAATTATTTATTTCAGATAAGTCAGTGTGAAATTTATTCAAATTGAAATTGAATTAAAAGTACCCCCACACTTCTTCGTCAATCTTAACAGAAAATAATTTTGCATTCTGTATAAAATAAAGTCATTTTCTGTATTTGCCTTCATTTGATAAAGGAATGTCTGTCAATAGCCAATAGTCAGGAAAAATCAACAAATTCAATAGATTATTTCCTGGTATATTTCCTAAACACCATCAACTCCAAAACATAATATTTTATTATTGGAAAATATTTTACAACCGGAAATTAAGAGAATAATAACAAAATAGTGAACCCCTTTTAACTTTTTTAATATATTTTTCTGAGTTATTCCATTAGAAATTTTTGTGTTCTGACAAAAAAAAAAACAAAACAAATCAACCAATGGAACAAAATGAAAAGACAATTTTTTCATTATGATGTGGTGATGTTACAGAAGGGTTGAAATAAAACAAGGGAAGATATACAGGAAAAAAAATTATATTCACAATAACTCAATTATTTTCTTTTTTCTATTTTTTGTTAAATATAAAATTCTTTCTATTTTACTGTATCGCTTTTTTTTAATCTGTATTTAAATAATGACAATAATTTAATTGACAAATAATATTAATGAAAACTTTGAGTTTTCTTTTTTAAATGAATTTGAAAAATTATAACCATCAAAATTGTAGGGAAATGTTGTAGGATAACATTTTTCTTCTTGTGTTTTTGGTTTGTTTTTAAATTTAAAATTTTTTTTTGTTTGGTTTAAAATTTCGTTTAAAATTGAAATTTTCTTTAAAACTTAAAAAATGTTTGCAAATAATAGTTTGAAATAATGTTCAACATGTAACTTTTGTATTATGTTCGAATAAGAAAAAACATAGAACTATGTTCGCTTAGAGAAAACTAAGTTATAAAATTTTTTAAATGAGGGAATACAGTGAACAAAGGAAGAGAAAAAGGAAAAGAAAAAATTCTATAAGTTCAGTGAAAAATATTAAATAATGAACGCGGTTATATAAGAATCATTAAAATTTAAACTTTATAAATTAAAAAAAAAAAAAAAAAAAAAAGAAACTGTAATATAAAGTTTATTAATTGAAAAAGAATATAATGATTAATTACACGAAATAGAAATTATGAAATTACAAGTTTTCCTCATTATTATGAATAGAAAAAAAATGGGGCATGCGTACGTCACTGTCCTTCATATATTACACAACACAAACCCAACCACCCACTTACATAATAAACTTTATGTTTTCCAATCAAAAAAAAAATTCCTATATTTATACATTTGTATATGTGTGTGTGTGTGTATTTGTGTATATGTGTGTTGGGTGCTGTGGCTACGACAATAAAAAAAAATAATCAACAACTTACACCTGTGCATGAACTGTTTATTTTTCAATTTTTTCCCTTTTAACCTCCGCATATATATACAAAACTGGTGATTGCTCTCTCTCTATCCCATTCTATTTATCTTGCTGTTTTTCTCGTTCTCTCTTTCATCTCATCCTTTTATAAAAAAAAAAAAACCATTCCAACCCCATTCACCCATTGGTTTTAGTTCCCGCATATACACACATATTCTGTAACACCCCAAACGTTTCGCTTCAACATGGCATAAAAACCACTTTATTGAATTTAGATTCAAATATGCGAAATGGAAACTTCATAATATTTCGCTGGTTTTCCTTCTTTTTTTTTTTTTTTTGCCTTTTCTTTCATAAATAGAAAATTTTTATTTGAGAACCGGAAATATATTCCATATACGTCAACTAAAAAAAAACATAATTAAAAAACTGAAAAAGAAAAAAATGAATTTGAAAAAAAAGAAAAACAAAAACAAAAACAACAACAACAAAATAAGAAATATAAAAATATTTTGTGTTCCTGCTGTTTTTTTTTTTCCTTTGATATTATGTTGTTGTTGTTGTTCTTTTTTCCTTTCCTCTCTATATGTAATTTCTTACCCACACTACCAGAATTTTATAAACCACGTTCTGAGTCTAGACTTTCTATATTTTATTCTAAAAATGTTTATTTTTTTTTTTTTTTTTACAAACTGTACTATGAAAGAAGAAGAGAGTTCCATTTATAGAATAAGGATAGAAGGCTAAAAATCGTAGATTTATTCAAATTTTATGTACAAGAATCACTAAAAAAAACACACATACATTACATACGTACATACACCAAAACAGACATACATATAGATATGAATATACAACAGACAGACGTCTCTCTGTAAAAATAGACAAGAAGAAAAAGAAGAAGAAGAAGAAAAAACAGGATAATTTATTTGTTATTTTTAGTATTCGTTTTTCCATGTTGCAATTTTTATATAAAAACATTTTTAGACTTTAGTCTCTAAAAAGGTTGAATGTTAAAATAAGGTAAGAATGTTAAAAGTTTTGGTTTTGAATTTCTTTCATTGTAGGTACGGAAAGTTTAAAATGAAACAATAAATAAAGATGAATGAAAAGAATTTTGTATTTAGACAGACGAAAAAATGGTTGATTGTAATTATACAATATGATGACTCATATCAGTGAATGTCCAAAAGTTGATTTTAATATTCCACACGAAATTTGATGAAAATTTGTATTAATTTAAATAAAATTATTTTGATTGAAAAATAATACGAGCACAACAACAACAAAGTAACAAAACAATTTTTTTTTCATCCTTCTGTATTTTATTTTTTTTTTGCGTTTATCACAATGGAATTAAATAAAACTTTTTTGTTTGTATATCGGGGTGAAGGGTGGCAAAAAAAAAGCTATTGGAAAATTATTGGGAAAATAAATTAAAACAGGGAAAATATGGTTTATTAAATTTTAATTGTTTATTGTGTATTAATATTATTAAAAAACAAATAAATTTTATTATGGCGTCTCCACTTGCACGCATTGGACGTAATTTTAGAATTTTAATTATTTTAATTATTTTAATTAAAAAATGAAATCAATATTTTTTTCACGTTAAAAAAATTATTAAAATATTTAAATTGGAATTTAATTAAAAAGGGTTAAAGTGGGTTGGGACGTAGGAGTGAAGATGCCTTATGTAAAAATATATAAAGTTTTGTTAAAAATGTATGCATTCAAATGATAACAAGTTACAGAATAACAACTCAAATTTTTAAACTTCTTTAAACTTTGTTACATTTATTTGACAAAAATATTCTTGAGTTTCTTTTCTTGAAAGATTTCTTTCTTCCATTTCTTTTTTAAAAGTTTAAAAATCGTTTAAGAAAAATTTATAAAATTCCAATGAATAAAAATATTTATTTATTGTAATTTATTGAATTAAAAAAAAATCATTCAATTAGAGAAGAAAATACACAAAAAAATTCTTAAGGATTTAATTTTTATATTTTCAACGTAAAAACGCATTCAAGTGAAATGTTAAAAGATTACAACAATTACAAAAAAAATTGTCTGTACCTAAAGATAAAAAAAAAACTGGAATGATTGAAGATAAGAAATAAAATGAAAGATTATATTTTCACTAATTTACTTCACTTAACTCAAATCAAAATCCAAGAAAAAAAAAAATTATAATGCCAAAAACACTTTTCATTTATTAATTAGAATTTTTTTTTTTCTATAATTTACAAAAATGAAAAAGAGGAAAAATGAGAAAATTCCTATAAAGATAAAAAGAAAAAAACAAAAAAAAAAAGAATGAACAAAAAAGAAAAAAAAAAACAAGAAGAAGAAACTTAAAGAATTACGGAAATATTTGCGGTTTTTAAATCCCCTAAATTATAATATTGAAATTATAATGAGAGTGAAAGAGACGACTATATAGAATAAAAGTGTGAATATTAGAATATTAAATTTTATGAATTATAATAAGATAAAACAATTTAAAACATAAAGCATTTCCGTTTTTAATAATAATAAATAGTGAGAAAAAAGGGGGAGAATATTTTATGAAAATCTTCCCATTTTTCCACATTTTATTTAAATTTTTTTTTTTCTTTGTTTTTATTTGTTTGTTTTCTGTATTCCTTTTTTTTTCTTTTATTCTTACTTGAAGAAGAAATTTTATCTTTTAATTTCTCCTTTTTCAAAGATGAATTTTATAACTAACTATATAATACAGCAAAGATGTTCAAGAGTGAGTAAAACGACAGTGGGCTGGGGAGGGTATGGGAAAAGAGAGATAGAAGGTATTGTATTAGACTAAAGACATGAGGTAGCAGATAGTAGATTGTTCATAATATGGAAAACTTTTTAACATAAAGTCACGATTTTAATTCAACATATTATATTATCATATTAGTGGTATGTATGTATGTATGTATATATATCTGTATATATGTTTATATGGAAAGAAGTGAAAAATATTTAAACAAACAAGTCGAATTAATTCTTGTCGTGCGGAAACAAAATATTATAATCTTCCATAATATAAATAGAAAAAATAAACATAGAAATGTGAAATAGAGATAGAAAATATATAAATTGTATTTATGTTATAACATTATTACACGTTGTTTGCAATTATTTTAATTTATTATTATAGGTTTTTTTTTATAATTTTAATTTTTAGTATAGTAAAAAAAAAAAAAAACAGGAAGAGGAACCAAACCAAAAATAAATTAAGAACAAACCTATAAAATATTTAGGGAATATAAGTGAAGAAATGTAAAATAGTGAAATAAATTTTCTAGATTAAATTATGGTGAAACATTATCGTATGTTACTTTTTCTCATTTTTATTTGTATTTGTGTATTTGTGAGATTTCTTTATCCCATTTGTAACAAAGAAAACAAATTTTTTTCTCCATATTTTCAATTTAGTTTTCATTAAAAAAATTCAGCACGGCACCAGAATTAATTAGCTTAGACCAAGAAATTGTTGTTTTGATAAAATCCTGAAGTATTGTGAAGTGTCATTAAAATATTTCATATGACAAAACAGACATTGTGTGATAATGTTATTAGTAAAAAAAAGATTTATAAAATACACACAGAAACAGAAGAACATCTTACACTTATCTTTATTAAAATTCAATTCATAAATTACTCTTAAGATTTCCATTAATTCTATATAAAATAAAATAACGTAATGAATTAAATGTAAACAACATTTAAGATTTGATTTTAATTAGAAAACTAAAAGATTTTTCATTTTTTTTCACACAATGAAAAAAAGTCTTAATTATAAAATTACCGATATGACTAAACATGTAATTACAAAGTTTCTTATTTAATAAATTCTTAACATTTAATGCATATTAAAAATAATAAAAAATAAATGTTTCAATTCAAACAGAATGAAAATTGATTGAATAAAATACAAAAATATATAAATAATAAAATATTGCAACCTCTATTCACCTAATCATCTTTATCATAATCAAAAACAAAGAAAAAAAACAAAAAACAAATAAATAAATTGTTCAATTGACAGAGAAAAGAATAGAATAATTTTATAATTTATAAAATTTATAGAAAAAGAATATTAAAAATATGTCAGTGACACAAGTCATAAGAGACAATAAAATTCTTAAGTTTTTATAATAATAAAATTTATTTGACATAATTTTTCCTTTCATTGTTTTATTTAGATAAATTTATTTTGATGCAATTAAAATGTTAGAAATATTAGCACATTGTTTATAATTTTATATGCAATAATTAAAATGTATATTTTTAGTAACAATGGTGGAGTGTAAAATATGCGAAAGTCTTAATATAATCTTACTACATTTAAATAAATAATTTAAATGTAAAGATGAACAAAATGTTGTTGTTGTTTTTTTTTTCTAAATTTATATGCAAATGCATTGTGTATTACGAATAATTGCTATTTCTTCTTTATGTTTTATATTCCAGGATTATGTATAAGAGTCCTTTAGGATGTTTTATTTCTACGATGTTAAATGTTGATACGGGATGTACATTGATGCATCATTAAAAAGGAAATAATTATATACAATTTATATTGACGTAACCTTTTAGTAAATAGAAATATTTTGATGTTTATATTCATCAGGATTAAAACAAGTTAATTATTTTAATTTTAAAAGAATTTCATTGTAGTTGTATACCAATTCAATTTACTTTATTTATTCAAAGACTACATCGACTAAAAAGCCAAAGTTAAAAACTCAATTATTATCAGTGTAGACTCGTTATAATAATTACAGCCTCTGGTTATATAACCTAACGAATAACAAATTAAAATATTGAAAGAATTTCGATTGGAATTTTATAAAGTGAAAAAAAAAAAAATGTAACGAGATAACTTCATTAGATTATTGAATATTTCAATTTGTATTCAGTTCACTTTAAGCAGAATTCAAAATAATTAGTTACAGAATATAAAAAAGTTATTATGTAACAAATTTTTCATATACGCAACAATTAACAACATTGATGATTTTTTTCTCTTTCTATACAAACTTGCAATATGAAAATATTATTTCAATATTTTTATGTTGTATCATTTTTTGTTAATTAAACGCACAAAAACCATGAAATGAAAATTACCTTTTCTGTTCCTTTATATATAAACTTTTCTTCTTTTTTTTTATGTATGTTATCTTTTTCATATAAACATAAATACTAATATACGTTACCTGTATATGCCTACAGGAATAAATTCAACAGAGAATTGAACAGAGTTATATTTATTTGTATATTTATTTTATTTTATTTTTATTTTTTGCACTAATCCTACCGCCTGCATTTCATTTCCAAAACCCCCATCCCCTTTTATTTAATCTACGTATATATGTTTTGTATATTTATTTATTTTTTCCTCTCTCTCTCTCTCTCTCTGTTTTTGTTTGATTAATCAATTATTGATTTTCTTTAATTTGTTACGTGAATATTGGGAAATTATACAAAATACAAAATGCCATCCCGTAAAATCATGTTCTTTTTTTTTTAATTAAAAATAAATTTTCTTTTAATTCCATGTTTTTTTTTTTGTTTTTTTTTTTTTGCTTTATACGGTTTTACAGAAAATAAGGGAGACTTTGTGGTTGAATTCCTTTAACACAAGGGGGTTTTTTTTTAGTAAAAAAAAAAAATATAACAAAAAGGACAAACTTTCACTCAATTTGGTCATTTCACAGAAGAAAAAAATTTGTGTACGTCTTTTCTATAAAATAGTTTATTAAATTTAAATATTTCCCCAATGTGGGATTTAAATTAAATGAATCATAATGAATTTTAATTAAATTATTACATCGATTAATTTTGAAAATAAATGGAAATAAATTGGATTAGAGAAAAATTGAAAGAAATATTTTATTGTACAAATTAAATGCAATAATTTATATTCGTTTGTTGACAAACTCTGCTAAATGAATTTATTTAATCTTTTTTATATTTCTTTGATAATAAATTCATTTTATTTTTTTCTCTCTCTCTCTCTCATTCAAGCATAAATTTCTTCATCTTAAAAGGTGAAAAGTTTCTTTCCTATAATTACTTTTCTTTTTCTCTGTTTTGAAAAAAAAAAATTATTTTGTATTTTAACATAAAGTTTTATTCGGTCAATTGCCCATCACTTTGTCCATTTCATCCAAGTTCCCTCTTCTTCACCATAATAATAAAATGTTTGTTTTTATTCCCTTTCATTTCGTTTTTTTTTTTTACCAAAAAAAAAAACTCCCCAAATTCATTCGAAATTTAAAATAAAAATAAAACAAAACAAGAACAAAAAAAAAAAAAAAAGAAGAAAAACAGAAGAGGGGAAGTTAAATCGGAAATGAAAATATTTACAAAAGTTGAAAACTAAACGATTATGTGCGAAAGGTAAACAAGAACAAAAAAAAAATGAAAATGAAAATGAAAATGAAAATTTGCATAAAAGCAAAAAAAAAAAAGGGATAAAAAAGGAAAAGAAAATGCTTTTTGGTTGGTCACTCCGTACAAAACGTCAAAATCTAAAATAAAATATAAAAAAGTGGATAAACAAAACGATTAAAACAGAGTCGGCGGCTCTCACTAATGTCAAGTTGAGTGACGGTTGTTATTTATTTTTGTTACGTTTGCAAAGAGATTCTCCAACCAAACAAATAAAAAAAAAATGAATCGGTTGTGCGTGAGTTTTGGGTTAAAGACAAATGGAATATTTGATTAGCATATTAATTAGGTCGATCGTATGACGTTTTTCCTGTTGAAAAATTATAACTATGAAAAATGAAAGTGAAAATTAATCTTTCACAAAATTAATCCAATTCTTATCCGAAAATATTTTCTTTCACCTTTTTTTTTTTCTTTTTTGCCTTCAAAAGGTCTAAATTGTGGCTAGTGGCGATTTATATTAAAATATAAAATATCCAATAGAAAATAGAAAATTTCCCAATAACTTTTTTTTTTGTTTTTTTTATTTTGTAAATATTTCCGTAGGCAATTGTTATTGTTGTTTTACGTTATGCCTTTTTCAATGGATAATATTCATATAGTTTTAATAGGAAATTTTGGTTAAATCTCTCATTCCATTATAATTGTATTGGGGTGTATAGGGGGTGGAAAAAAAAACTATATGTTAGTGGAATAAATCTATTCATTTTCAATTCAATACTGTAGGCCATATTTATACCCTTAGTTAGTTATACAGATTTCGTCTATTTGTTTTATTTATTTTTTTATAGTTTCTGATGGTTGAATTTTTTTGTAAAATTTTAATAAAAATAAAAGGAAAAGCAACAAAAAAAGATGAAAAATTTGTAAACAACAGAAAAAAAAAAACAACAACATTAAATTCATATAAAAATTTATATGAATTTAAGCAGAAATTTTAATATAACGCACTGTGGATAATTTGTATATACCCTTTTTATATCACAACCCCTTCCACCCAACGTCTATATTTGTGTAAGAAATAATATATATTTTTTAAGGTCAAGAAAAAAACATATTTTTCAACTATAAACAATCAAGAGTATAAAATGTATAAATACCAGAAGAAGACGAAGAAGAAGAAGAAAAAGAAGAAGAAGAAGTAAAATACGTAAATAAAAAGAAAAAAATCACACACACACACACACACACACACAAACAAAAATAAAATATCCTTGAAGGCATAACATAAGGATCCATATTCACCATATTTTATATCTGATATTATTTTATTATTATTATCCTATATGGTACATTTTACATAAATTTCAATATTTTATAACTAAATCGGTCTGCCGCTAAACAATTTCAACACACAAAACATTCATAATATAATAATTATTTTTTTATTATATTATTATTATTATACAAAAAAAATATTTTTTTCGCGGGTTGCCATATTTAAAGCATCATTTACAATCTATCACACACGATTTTATACTAAATCCTACCATTATTATATATTAAGGAAAACAGTGAGTATAGAATTACCAGAGGAGTTTCATATATTTTTTTTTTTCAACATCGTTGAATATTCCAACTAAAAATAAAAAAACGAAAAAATTAATGTAATGACATTGACTACCAACTTTATTGTTGTTGTGTGTTTTGTTTTTTTTTTTTTTTTTTGGTTGTTGGAAAATTTCTATAAAATATAAAATTAGATTGGGTAAGAAAAAAAAAATTACCATATTTGAATAATGTCCAAAATTCAAGGTTTTTTTTTTTTTTGTTCAAATTAATTTCTCTGAATATAGGAAGTCTTGCCAAATTAAAGCCATAATTATTGTCAACGAATAGAAATCACAGCGTGTATCGAATATAATAAACTCACCAATATATATGAACGATAAAAATAGTTAAGACTTTATAAAAATTTATGAAAATTTGTTTGGTATAGAAAGAAAAAAAAAACTATTTTCAGTTTTAGCATAAATTTTGGTTGAAATTCAAATTATTCTTTATGATTTGATTAGAAATAAAATTGAAATTCATTGTGAAAGAAAAAAAAGAAAAATAATAAACGAAAAGAAATAAATTTGAATATCCTGTCATAAAATATCTGCATTATGGTAACGCCACTGTACATATGTATATAAACATTATTCCCTATAGGACGTCATCATATAATGGAAACCGCACATTCAAGACTTAAGGCGACAATTATCCCCGTTTTGCCTCAACAAAATATTTATATATGTACGACCATAAGGAAATATCATTTGTTTCATAATACAAATTGTATAAAATAATATGTTTATGCTAAATGTGTGTGTGTGTGTGCCAGTGTGTGTGTGTGTAAGTATGTATGTGAGTTCCCTATATAAATTCTCTAGTTTTGTGTACTTGTTTTGGTGTATATATATATATATGTGTGTGTGTGTGTATGCATCTTAATAATATCTTCATTTCCCCTCCATTGAAATTCGTTTCGCGAAAAAAATAACAAAAAATAAAAAACATTTTCACTGATGATAAGAGATTCATAGAAGAATATTCGCCAGAGGATCCTTTCTTTCCTTTATACATATATTTTCTACGTTCCCCGTACCATTTCCCCTCATTCCATTTCTTAAATGATTTATTTTGTTTGTTTTCTTGTTTTTGTATTTTTCTTCTTTTTTCTTTCCATATTTTTTGTTTCTTTATTTTCCTTTTCATTCAACAAAAAAAAAAAAAACAAAGAAGAAGAAACAAAATATAAATAAAATGTTTTTCATTTCTTATATTTGTTTTTTTCTTTCATTCTTTATATTTTCGTTTTGTTTCCTTTTATATAAATTTTATTTTTGTTGTTATTGATGTTATTGTTGTTATTTACTTCTTCTTCTTCTTTAATTTTTTTTTTCTATCTTTCTTTTTTTATTTACAGATTTTACATCGTCAAATGATAGCAATCTGAATGAAATAGCTGAGATTGAATTTGGTAAAGACTTTATCAAAGTCACATCGCCGACAGTATTAAATAATTCAACAGAAGGTCGACCCAATTTTAGGAGGTGAGATAATATTTTTGTTTTTCTTCTTTTTCTTATTTAATAATTTTTTTCATTAATAAAATTTATCTTTAATTTTATTAATTAATTTTCTTTGAATTCTAAAAAAAGGAAAAAAAAAAAAATACGAGAGGAGCGACAATGAAATTATTATTTTAATGGAAACACAAAAAAAAAAAAAAAAAGGGGGAAACTAAAATTTTCCCTTTGTTAGTTTTCTTTAGATCTTTTGTTTTGTAATCAAATAAATTAAATTAAAATTATTTTTCTTTGTGAAACTAAAAAACCGTGGTTACATAGCGAATATTTATGTGTAAAATTTATATTGGTCATAATTTCCTTTCATAAACTTTTCCACCATAGACGAAAAAAAAAAAAAACAAATTATTGCAAATGGAAAGTTTCTAAAGAATTACCTTTAATAAAAAATCGATTATGAATAAACTTACAAAAAACGAAAATGACTTTCATAAAATGAATTCTTTAAATGAAAAACAATTAACTAAAAAAATTTCATTACAATATTCTTTAATTTTTTTTTCATCTTTCTTCACCCTTTCCACCTTTTCTTTCTTCAACAAATAAATTTTTAATGTGTATTCTTTATTTTTCTCCTTCTTTTGTTTTATCATTTTTCTGGATAATATTCACGTAATAAATTATTTACTTGTCGTGCAAAATATTTATTAATTAAATTATTAATTTATTTATTAAACGGAAAGAATTTTTGTTTGTTTCTGTTCGTAAGAATGAATTTAAAGTAAAAACAAGTTGATGTGACTTTTCACAAAAAAAAATTATTAATTATAAATCAATATTATTAATTTAATTCTGCCATCTTTAAGATTTTCTTTACACCTACACACACTCACACACACACTTATACACAAATGTAGACTTTTGTAAATACGTAAAATTTCTCTTAATGAACATTCAACGACATAATTAATTACAATTAATAGACGAATAAATTGATGAAAAATTTTATAAAACATTTTACGTTTGTCTGTACCACAAAATTATATCAAATTTCTTCTATTTGTTTTTTTTGTATTTTGTTCATTTGCCGTCTATTTAACGGTTTTACTTTTAACTTAAATACATTTTATAATTCAATCCGATTTACAAAGAAAAGAAAAAAAACACACACACACACAAAACGTGTCTTTAAAATTTTAACATAAAAGAGGACGCATAGATAAATTAAAAAAAAATTACACGTACGTTCATTTATACCAATTTTTTAATTGATGGATGAATAACAACAATAACAACAATAACAAAAAAAAATTGTTCTGTCATATAATAAGAGATCAATTTATTTAATCAATAATCGATTATTATATTTTTGACCTCTTTAGTGTGCTATGGATAAAATTCTATTAAATTTATTTTTTCATTCTTTCTTTCTATCTGTCTGTCTGTGTGTGTGTGTGTGTCTTGTTTTTTTAACTTAAACTTTTTTTTTTTTTAATATTTCATATTCAACTCGCAAAACATTAATCAATTTTGTGTGTGTGTGTGTGTGTGTGTTTTGTTGTGTTTTTTTTTATTCATGAGATCACATAAAAATGTAATAATAAAATAAAATATGGTTAAGCGAGAGATTATGATTTCAGGATTAGTTGTTGTTTTTTTTTTTTTTTTGGTTTACGTTTAATTTTTTTTTTTTTATGTTTGATTTTTTTTTTTTTTTTGTTTTTTATTTATTTACTTTTTGTTGTTGCTGTTAATTGAAAAAGTAAATTAGATATCAATAACTGTCGATATAATATTTGGTGAAGGATTATATTTTGGTTAAAAATAAATTTTAATTCTGTATAAATACAGAAGTGGGGAAAACTGGAAGTAACAATGTCGAAGGTTTTATTTTTGAATTTGGTTATTTGTTAATATTTAACAGAATTTTCATCACATATTTTACAATCACAAATATTATTTGTGTGAATTGTATTTCATATTATTATTTGTATTTCTGATTTAAAAACATTATACATGTTTGAATAAATATTTAGTCTCGATTACAACAATGAATGTAAACACTGAATGGAAAACTATATTTTGGGTATATTTACCTAATAAATACAAACAATGATTGACTTACTTTAAATTCAATTAAAATGTCAACAAAATTTTTTAGAATTAATAATTGAAATTTTGCTAAATTTGTTATTTCCTTTAAAATGTGAACACAAAATGGTAGACTCTGGTGAATTAAATTTTAAATCAAAAGAAAAAACTTTTTATGTTTTATTTATACAAAATTTCATTCAATTTTTATTTAAACTTTTCAATTGGGGACACAACAAAACAAGTGAGAATAAAATCAAAATTCTTTACAGAATAAATTTGCGTTTGAAGTTTAACAGAATATTCATTTAATTATTCCGTACACTTTTATTATCTTTCTGTTCACACAAATGAAAATCTTTAATTGATAAGTAAAGTTCAGTAAAACATTTAGTCAAATTGTTAACCAATTCACTCAATTCATATAAGTGGCACACGTTATTATGAACACATGCAAATTATCATTTAGGGAAATTTTGAAATTTTCTTTCAATAATTCCCATTCAATGTGAATAATATTTTTTAGGAAATAAGTTTACAAGAATAAAATTGTCCGTACATAAATGGTAGAAAAAAAGTTAAAATAAAAATAATTTTCTATAAAACTTTGATACTCACTTTCCCATAACGGATCAGATCAGGGATTATAATATTTTTGACCGTATCCGAATATTTTATTCGCAAGGAAAAACAAAAAGTAGAATGTTTTTCCTAAAGGAATTCTATTTTCAATTTTTTTTATATTTTTCAATTGATTTCAATTTTTTTTTCTTTTGCTCCAAGAATTCTAAATATGAAAAAAAAAATTTAAAACACTTTTTTAACAATTCACAGTTTAACGAAAAGTGTTCAACGATGTCAAGAGTTTTCTTTCCTCTTTAGTTTTCACCAGAAAAAAAAAAAAGAAAAAAACAAAAACTGAAAAATAAGTTTTTCTTGCTGTTGAAATTTTTTATTTATTTTGTCCTTTTTTTTGTGTTTGTTTGCTTGTTCGTTTTTTCCCGAAAACTAAGTTAAAGGATAAAAAAAACTTTGAAAGATTAAAAAGAAGAAAAAAAAAATATAGAAGGCAGTTTAGGAACAATTTTGAAACTTTAAATTTAAACAGAACTGATGAAATTAAAAAAGAAAATCAGATAATTTTTTTTCTTTTGCTAGAGAATAATTTTCATTCTGTCCCTTTGATATGTTGAAGAAAGAACTGGAATTCTTTACTATTTTCATTCTGCCATTATTTAAACAACAACAAAAAAAGTAAAATAATAATAATGAAAATATAAAAGAAATTTTTTAACGGCATTATACCTTACACACACACACACACACATACAAATATATACACACATACAGGTATTTTATACCTTCAACTGTTTCCTCTCAATTAATTAAGAGCTAAAACAACAGCAACAACAAGAACAACAACTAATACAAAAAAAATCCATTTACTTTTTTGATTAAAAAAAATTGTTTCTACTTGTTTCTTTTTTGTTGTTGTTGTTGTTGTTGTTGTTGTTGGTGCTATTGCTACTACTGCTGTTGTTAATTCTATTTATTTTTGTTGTTCCTATTGTTTTTTTTTTGTTGTTGTTGTTCTTTTTACTTAACTTCCATTAATAGGTAAGGTCGGTACTCACCTACTACATATTTTTTTTCTTCTTCTTCTTCTTCTCCTTCTTCTTCTTTTCATTCTGTATACACTTTTCTCTCAATTCACTTTCTTTCACTTATTTCGTTGTTGTTGTTGTTGTTGTTATTATATTTCTTTTCTTTTCTTCTTCTTTTTTTTACTTTTCTCTTTTCTAAGTTTTTCTTTTGTTTTGTTTTTTTTTATTTTTTAATTTTGTATGTGTCTGTGTGTGTGTGTAATGTTGATATATTTTATTTTTTGTCATTTTATAGAAAAATCCATTTAAACCATGATCATCAGAATAAAATAAATAAAACAAGAACAACAAAAATAAAAACAACAAAAACAACAACAACAGAAGAAGATGATGATAATAATAATATAAATAATATAAATAATAATAATGATAAACGTATTAAAGTAAGACGAAGAAAAGAACAGAAAAAAAAATTTACACGTCTGAAAATAAGAAATAATTATGATGAAAATAATTATGATAATACAAATAATAATAATAATAATAATGATAATAATGATAATATTGATGATTTTGTTATAAATACAACAAATACAAATAAAAATAAAAATAATTATAAGAATAAAAATAATAAAAATAAAAATAAGAATAAAAATAAATTTATAAAAAATGATGATAGTGAAATGTTATTAGAAGTGTCATCATCAATAGTTGAACCAATTGAATTAAAAACAATTATAATAAAATCAACAACAGTGTCAACTATAATACCATCATTATTGACAATATCTAATGTAACAGAGAAAACTATTGAGAAAAAAAAGAAGAAACGAAGAAGACGAAAATTTTTAACAATAGAAGAAAAAGAAATTCATCGATTAGCACGTTTGGAACGTAAACAAATTGAATTGATGAAAATTGAAGAGGAAAAACAAATGATTAAAGATGAAAAAAGAAAACAACGTTTAGCTGTTAAAGAGGAGAAAAAACGTTTGCGTGATGCTAAAAGGGCTATGAAACAAAAAAGAATTATGGAAAGACATTTAAAGAAAAAATTGAAACAAGACAATGGTAAATTTCTTTTACTTTTTCATTTCTTTCGTTAATTTTTTTTTTTTTTTTTGCTTTATTTTAATTTACAATTTTCTTTCTCTTCATTTTTCCATTGAAAATGAAGGAAAACAAAAAAGTCAAATAAATTTTAATTTTTTCATAATTTTCTTCCTTTTTTTTTTGTTTTTCTTTTCTTTTTTTTTTTGGTAACAGAAACAGACGAAACGGATTCTAAACAATTTTCTGTAGATGAAAATAATAATAATAATGTTCATCAAGAACTGAATCATCATCGTACACATCATCATCATCATCATGAATATCAGCATCATTCACATGAACATCATAAACAAGAACAGAATAATATTGAATTAATATCGGATGATGGCGTTAATTTAAAAACAACAAATTTAAATATGGCAACACATTTTGATGATGAACTCTTTGAAAAGATAAATTTTGATGATATTAAAAAAGTAGCAATTGGTGATTTGTCTTGTATGAAGAATGGCTTTAAACCATCACTAGAAATACCAAATGCCAATATTAAATATTTGAGGTAAGAAAAATCACTTTACTTTCCTTAACTTTAGGTTTTTGTTTAAATTTGTTCAAAACATTGTTCACCATTATCCATATTTTAGTCAGTTGTTAGCGTGACTAGCGTTTACTTCACTCAATGCTTCATCTGTTCGTTCAAAACATTTTTCCTTTTTTATCCCCATTCATTTTTTTTTTATCAACTTTTCACTTATTTTTTTTTGTGTCTGTTCCTATATTGAGCTTATTTTTTCTGTTCGCCTTTAATAAGAGAGATAAAAAAAAAGGATTTGTGTCGTGGGAAATTTACAAAAAAAAAACAAGGGAAAGATTAGAGAAATCTCTTTCCACCCTTTTTGTTGTTTTTTTTTTTTTTGTTATAATAAATTTAAATCATAAAAAAAGAGGGTTTTTTTTTCTGTTCTCACAGAAACAAAATATTTTACAATATTTTTAATCTTTAATGACAGGTAATGGGTTTCATTTTTTTCCATCCCTTATTTTTTTTTTTTTCTTTTCATTTCATTTAATCTCTGTTTGCTATTCAACAGAAGACAAAATGAGAGAGAGAAAAAGAAAGAGAGAGAAAAAAAGCGTGAAATGAAAATTGAATTGAATTAAATTTTAGACTTTAGATTTTTCATTTAAATTCAAACTAAAAATCTTAATTCAGTGAAATGTCTTAGAAGCAGAAAATGAATAAATTTAGTGAAGTAAACCCGTTAAAAATGAAGTTTGAAAAAATCGAAATTTGGGGATTTTTTTAATTGTCCATTACGAAACCAAACAAATTGTCAAAATATTTTAAAATAATGATTGGTTTCGAAATATTAAAATTTACATTTTCACTTATGAAGAAAATATTTATTTTCCGAAAATTCTGACTATAAATTGGGTTTTTCAATTAACTTTACCCAAACTGAAACTCTAATTCTCATCTGTAATATATTTAATATATTTAGTATTTTCATAAATCGAATTATTCCATTTAAATTCTTTGAACAATAAAATTTTATAATCTAAAAATATTATGTTAAGTTATGAAACACTTACGTGTAATGTAATTGTTGTAATATATTTTTGTATGTTTTTTTTTTTGGTTCTACAAAATACAATTTGTCAAAAATAATTTATAAATAAAAGTTTTATAACACAAATAAAGTCACACAATTCTATAAAAAGAAAAAGTTCCACATTTAATGACATACAATTTATGTGGTCAATTTTTTAACACAAAACATAATAATAGTTTTAATGAGTTCATATATGAGAGACTCATAATATTTATCGTTAATCATTCAAAATCTGTTGTGAACAGACCTTTAATAATGACAACAGAAAAAAGAAAAAAAAACTAAAAATGATAACAATGAAAAGTTAAACTAACTTTCAAACAATAAAAAGAAGAAGAAGAAAAAAAAAACAAGTATATAAATTTTCCTTATCAACATTTTTCACTCATGTTTACACAATCAATTTATATTTTTTTTTTTGCTCTCTCATTTTCAATTATTTTCTTCTTTTTTTTTCTTTTTGGATTCCCAACAGAAATGATGAGTTAGGAATAATGAATGCTTATCTGGAGGCTGAATATATTTGTAATACAGGATTTAAATTAAAATATCAAACAGATGATAAAAATAGTTCAAAAAATTTAATTTGTAAAAATCAAAAATGGATTGGTGAAATGCCAAAATGTATTCCAATACAAGAACAAAATATTATAAAGGATATTTGTCGTTATAATCGTGGAAAATGTGATCAATTATGTTTTATTGATAATAATAAAGAAGTGTGTTCATGCTATAAAGGTTTTAAATCAGTTGGAACAAAGTGTATTGGTAAAATTTTTTATAAAAGAATAAATTTGAATAAAACATTTTCCCTAACAACATTTTTTTTTTTTAGATATTGACGAATGCCAACAAAATGAATCAATTTGTGAATATGGTTGTTCAAATACAATTGGATCGTATAGATGTAAATGTCCGATGGGACTACGAAGTGGTGATTCAAATAATTGTGTTGGTAAGTGGGTTTTTCTCATCTACTTTAAAGTCATTTTCCTTCCGTTTTATCCTTTTAAAATAAAATAAATCCATTTATAATTTCTGTTTATGTAGATATAAATGAATGCTTGTTAAGAAATGGACATGGTCCATGTCAGGATACATGTGTCAACACATGGAGTGGTTATAAATGTACATGTGATGGTTTACCGGGTAGTAGACTATCTGATGATAAACACAGTTGTGAAGATTTTGATGAATGCTCAATTAATAATGGTGGATGTTCACATACTTGTCTAAATACACATCGTAAGTCTATTGTTTTAAAGTACTATTTTACTATGGTAAAATACCTTAGTACCGTAGTCTAATGAAAATTTTATAATATAAAAGGTATAAATGGAGATTTACATAATTCCAATTCTATAATTATATATATAGGTAGAGGATTTTGTGTTTGTCCAGAAGGTTGGATACTTGATGAAGACTGGAAAACATGTATTGACATTGATGAATGTGCTGACCAAACTTTATTAAAACCAGAATTAAGATGTGATTATAGTTGTGTAAATACACTTGGATCATATAAATGTGTAACTGATATTGGTGCTGATCAACCAATTATTGATGAGTTACCAATTTGTTCAACTGGTTATATTTATAATACAACAAGTGAAGATTGTCAAGATCTTGATGAATGTGTTGTTAATAATGGTGGATGTTATGACCGTTGTATAAATACAATTGGAAGTTTTCACTGTTCATGTAAAGTTGGTTATATTTTTGGTCCAGACAAATATACATGTATCGGTATGTATTATTATATTTTATTGATCAATTTTGTTATTATTAAAATATTTTTATTGAATTATTATGAACAGTTACTGTTAAAAAATTTAATAATTTCAAATTGAAATTTTTCAATTAACAACCTTTCTCAAAAGCTTTTATTTTTAATTGATTTTGACATACAAATTTTTGCATACTAATTTTTTTGTTGTTTTTTTTTTGTTTTGTTGAAAGTTAATTGCAATTTGAATAATTCGACAGATTCTTTTATTTTTTGTAAAGTTGAATTCCACATTTTTTTTTTTCACACAAAATTTATTTTATAAAAAAGAAAAAAATTTACTTAAATTTTCAATTATTTTTTTTTTCTAAAAATAAAAAGCACCACCAACTGTGCGAAAATAATCAATAAATTTTTTAAATAGTATTCATACTGTTATACAGCCAACAAAAATTCTCAACTTTTTAATTATTTATTTACAAATTCACATTTTCTTAAGAAGGATTATTTTTAATATATTTTCTCATTTCAATTAATTAAAAGAAAAATAAAGTCAAATACATAATTTAATTAATTTAAGTGACTTAAGTCATACACCTTAAATATATTTATGTATAGAAAAAAAAATGTCAGTAAATCACGATACCAGTATATACCTGTAGGTACTTGAGTAATGTTTATACATAATCTTTGTACATCAATCACATTATTTTTGATGCCCGCAGGAATTATATAGAAAAAAAAAATACATAAATAAATATCATTTATCTATGGTATTTTTTTTTTTTTGTTTGTATTTTATAAATTATACAAATTAATTAGTTTATTAAAAATTCGACACAGTAAGATAAATAATCTATAGGCATTTAATATGTAAATTGTATAAATAAAAAAAAAAACAGTGTAAGAGGAGAGGCAAAGAATAGACACAGCAAGATACACATGAAATTCAAGACTAGTGGCAATTATTATAAGTTGAGAAGATTATGTGGGTCAATTACAAAAGCAAACCTTTTTCTTTATATTTTTTTTTTTTTTTGTTCTTTCTTTATTATTTCTCGTCTGTTTCTTGTTGTTTTTTCATTTTGTTTTGTTTCATTTACAATAAATATACGCGACTTTTATACTTCATCTTCATCATTTACGAAGATGACGTCTTTTTTTCTTCTACATCATCTTTAATCGTTTTAAAATGATTCAATTTTAAAGTAACAGAAAACGAATAAGAAGAATTAAAAAAAAAAGCCTACAAACAACAAAAAGAAAAAACGACGACATTACAATTTGATTGGAATTCAAGCAATTTAAATCAGATGAAAACATCAAAAGAGTACCGAATTTATTCTTAGACTTGTAACTATATATTACTATATTATTATATATACACTAGAAACGACATTTGACACACGATTTTTCTTCAAAATTAAGTAGGGGGTGACAGATACAATATAATTATTGATATTAATCTAATGCGGCCACCGTGAAAGTTAAAGGTTAAGTTATTTTCAATTATTTTTTAACTTTTTTATTTCGTTTATTTTTTTTTTAATTCTTTTTCTGTGTTAATCTGATTCAATTAATAAATTATTTTAGAGTTAGATTACACAACAATTTATTGATTAAATTATTTTCTAACTAAAAAATATAAAATATTTTGGAGAATTCATTTTCCTTTACGAATTAGTTTGTTACGTTAATTAAAAATGGCAAAACTCTAAATAAATAGGACAATAATACGACAACAAACAATTCGAACAACTCAATAATTTCAAATTCTATAAAATGAAAAATATAATAATAAATTGTTGCCCCCAACTTAATATTAGGTCTATGTAGTTTTATGATTTAAATGAATTTGAATCAAAATCGTGGTTACATATGTTTCTGTCATTTATATTTTGTAATTTTGTAACACTTTAAAACTAATTATCATAGTTAACTTACATGCGTGCACTACATTTAATAATAATTATTTTATAAATCAAATTAAAAACATTATGTAATGTGTCAACTTTTTGACTTTATAGTTATCTACATTATAAAATCAATTTTTTATTTGAAAATTGAAACAAATTAAAATAATTGTCAACAAAATATTATAGATTAGTTGCGGTTATTGGTCCCAAATAAATAGTAGTAGCGTAGAAAAAATATGTTTGTGTGTGTGTAGCATTTTTTTTTACGTTCTTTTAAACTGGATTTTCTATACTGGTATTTGTGTCTTCATCATAATTATATTTGTATCAGCCCGTCAGTCAGTATTGAGTGAATGATGTGAATAAAATTTGTTTTTTTTTTAGCAAATTATACAATAGAGAATTTATAATGAATTTAAAATTGAAAAATTCTTTACTATTTACAAACAAATATTTTATATACAAATCATATAAATTTCAAAACAACTTTATTATGGGCATTCTAAAATATTTTCCTATATTTAATGAAAATGAAAATGCATATTAATTAATTCATTATTCTGAATTTAAACAAATTACAATTTCTTGTGGCTTAAAGCATTTTTGTTGGCCAACTTTAAAAAGTTAAATAAATTTCTGTACATTTTCTTCATTGTTAAAATAAACTTAAATGTAAACATATTTCATAATAGAGATGATCTTAAAATACTTGAGGATTGTACTTGTACTTAAATCAAGTTCTATATGTAAGTCTGAATTCAATTCTCTATTTTTAGTAAGTAACATAACAACTGAAGAAATTGCATGTCCTCCACTTTTTCCTCCACGACATGGATATTTGGAATGTACACGACCAATTGCACGTCGTATTACAAATCGTCCTGGTAGTCAATGTATTCTAAGATGTCCAAATGGATTTCGTGTTGTTGGAAAATTTGCTAAATTTTGCGGAAATGATGGTCAATGGAATGGCGAAAGTGATGGTGCTTGTATCAGTGAGTATATAAATACATGCATGCATTTTCTATTCTATTTTTATTTTTAGAATATTTTTTATCTATAATTTATTAAAAACAAATAAAAATTGATAAAATGAAAATTCACATAGAGAAATATTTCTGTTAGAATTTCTTTCACATTTTAACTAATTTAAAATTTAGACAAGTTAAAAGAAATAAAAAAAAAAAAAAAACAAAATCAAATAAAACAAAAAAAAAACACAAAGAATTTTGTTTAAAAAAAAAAACTAACAACTGGAATTTAGGTTATTCATATAAATATTTTTTAACAAATATTATTAAGGTTAATTAATCATTTAAAGAACAAATTCAAACAGAAAAAAAAAAACAATAACAAAAATGTTTTCATCACTCAATATATTATATAGGATATCCGACACCAAAATTAACATGTCCACATGATATGACAATTGAGATACCACAAGGTGAAAAAACAGTACAACTTTTTCAATTACCCCGACCTAAAACTGATGTACATTTTGATCGGGATGTAACAGTTGATCCACCTGAATGGGGTAAAAATTTTAAAACATCATCACTTCATGTTGGTATTACAAATATAACTTATACAGCAAAACATCCAATTTCAAAGTTGAGTGTTTCTTGTACATTTACCATAAAAGTTTTGGGTACGTGAAATTTTACTCTTAATTTATTATATAATTTAATTGAATTTAAAAAACATTTTTTTTTTATTGTCTTTGGCAGACGGTAAGCCTCCAGTCATATTATTTTGTCCTGAAACACAAAAATATTCACTAAGTAAACAACATGATAATATTAAAATTTCATGGATAGAACCAGATTTTACGGATAATGTTAATGTAACTGACATTTCTCGAACAAATGTAAGTTTTTTATAGTTTTCTATTCTTTATTTGTCATCACAAAGGTTCAAAATTTTCATTCTATATTAAATATGGGAATGAAAATTTAAGAACTTAACTTATATAATTCTTTCAAACTCATACAACTTTATGTTTTTTTTTAAGACAATTGTTTTTATATTTTCATTGGCATAATTCTCATATATAGAATAGAAATTCACCTTCAGGTGTTCTAGTTTTATATATTTGAGTTTGGAAAATTATTTATAACCAGATAGAAATGTTGTCAAATTTCAAAAAAATTTGAATATTTTTGAATATAAAATTATATTTGTCTTTTTCTTAATTAATTTTGACAGTTTTTTTGTAATTTAATATTTTTAATTAATTTATTGAATTATTTAATCATTTTACTTAATTGATTTCTTTTAAAGAATCAAGTTTAAATTACTTTTGACAGTTAACGATGGCAACATTTTGCCTTCAAAGTATTCCAGTGATAAACCAAAATTTATTAAAGACATTCTTAATTTTGCTTTAATCAAAACCTTCCAGAACAAAAATAATAAATATTATTTTTCTCTTCAATAGAGTCCTGGTAATTATTTTGGTGTTGGTAGTCATCAAATTGTTTATGAAGCAAGAGATGCTGCTGGTTATACATCAAGATGTTTATTTAAAATTTTAGTCAGTGCACCAAAACGTCGTGGATTAAAATTACAACTTCCAATATTTAATACACTTTATAAAAAATAATTTTAATTATTAAAATAAAAACAATTCTTTAAATTAGCAAACACATTTTAAAAACATATCATTAAATAATTTCTAACGTCTTCTACTTTTTCTTAAGTTTCATTATGTTTTCTCATTCATAGTTTTCATTTTTTATAATATTTCTTTTTTTAAAACTTTAAAATGTTTCAACGAAAAAAAGAAGAAAGAACAAAAACAATCAAACGGACAGAATGGACAAACGTATTCGTATTCGTATATTAGACTGATGAAAATGATATTTATGTATTGGTATGTTGTTGGATGTTGGCGACAGTTTTGGGACACGTTCCAAAATATAAAATAACAACAACAACAAATTATCGTCAGTTTGGTTTGTGTGACAGATTTGATGACAGATGAATAATTGAGTGATTATCCTATCAACTCTTTTTTTTTTTACTTTTTGACTACCAGTCAGAAATGTTTGTGTTTGTAATTTATAAGAAGCAACAGAAACATGTTGTTAAACTGAAAAAGTTAAAATCAACATTTCTTCTTTTCTATATTTTCTTTTTGTTGTAAATAAAAGGATAAACAGTAAAAACAATTCTTCCTTCTTTGATTTTTATATTGAACTGGATAAACTAACTTGAAATTGGAAAGAGAAACGATTTATAAATAAAATATCGTTATATAAAAGTCGTATTAGAAATTGCAATTTCAACAGAGACAATATTAGATTTTGTACTGAGTTGATAAAATAAGAATAATGTCCGGGTTTCAATCCAATTTTATAGTGACTTGACTTTTCAAATATTCTTTCTGCCTTTAAAATAAAATTTCCCGTTTTGTTCCATTTTCTATTCTTAAGTTTCATAAAAATTATTTGTTCAGTCAACAATTATGAATTGCAATTTTTGATTCGATTAAATCGATATCTATTTATTTTTATAGAAAATTAAATCGTGTTTGCCAAACAAACAACCACAATAAAAAAAATTTATTTTGATTTCATTCATGACTGATAACAGAAGAAATTATACGTGATTGTTTATAAAATTAAATGTTGAGATTCACACAAATTAATTTGATATAATTAAAAAGGTTTCCATTCAGAAAATTATAAATTAATTGTTTTCATTATTTAATGAAATGCCACATTCCAATTTCCTTATTTTTCTTATTAAAACTCATTTTACGTACTATTCGAATAGAATGAAAAAATTTATTGAAATATTTCGGTGGAGACGCCACAACTGAATTTTCATAAAATCTTTCTTATTTTATTTGAAGGGATGGGAAAAATAGAATAAAACAGTACACTGATTTAACATTAATATTTTATTCGTTATATCATAATTATTATAAATCCTATAAATTTGTATTTTTTATTAATTAATTAATTATAATTAGTAAAAATAAAAAAAAAGAGAAAGAATAGGAAAGAGTAAGAAAAAAATCATAAGATGAAACAATTAGATTGAATTCAATAAAAAAAAAAGAATAATAAACATAAAAACAAAAAGCCTCCGCATTTATAAAACGTCAAAATAAAAATATATTTATATAAAAATATTCTCCAATAATATACGTCGGCTTCTTTTACCATTGATGATGCTGATGATGGTGAGCATCTGGATTATGATTATTATGATTGTTATTGTCCCACGAGGAATAATGACGTAAAATATTATCTGAAAAAAGAAAAAAAAATAAATGAAAATAAGCCAAATATTAATTTATTTATTTTTGTTGTCTTTTGTTTTGTTTTTTTTTTTTCTTTTCCCAATGCCATGTTTTTTTTTCTCTTTAATTTAAAACAAGAAGAAAAAAAAAACACAATTATTTTTAATTTCAAAGCAATAAATAAATGACGGATAAAATTTTCTTGTCGTTTTATTTTCTGTTCATCTTTTAAAGTTAAATTGAGTAGCATCATTAAGATTTTGCTTTTCTGTTTTTTTTTTTGGTCACAAGAGGAACGTATTTAATAAAAAGATAAATGCAAATTTAAAAAGAAAAAGAAGAAAAAAAAAATAACGTAAAAAAAAAGTAAATAAAGTAAATAAAAAAAAAAACATACAATAATAATATTAAGTAAATAATCTTTGAGATATTTAGTAATGTAGGATAATTATTAATAATTAAAAAAAAAAAAAAAAAACATAATAAGAATAATAAATGAAAAAAATAGGGTAGGGCCTTTATGTAAGATTTTATTCTTAAATGTTAGAATTTCATTGCATTTTATCCTGCGCTAAAAAAAAAAAACAAAAACAAAAACAAAAAGATCAATATTTTTAGCTAATACATAATTTAGTGTTAATATTAAAAAAAAAAAAAAATACAAATAAAAAAAAATTGTTCAATAAATGATAAATAACAACAACAAAATATTCTGTGTTTTTATTTCACTTTACTTTTTATTACAACGCAGAAGGGAGACGCTGTTGCAGTTTCTTTATAGATTTGTCATCAAGATTTTATTGCTTGGAAATTTGTAGAAAATCAGGTAAAGTATAATAATAGGAAATGATTTGAAATTAATTTATATGTTCTGATTAATTGTTTTTGTAATAATGAAAATTTCAATTGAAAATAAAATTTAATGTGATAAAATTTTATAAAAGTTTCAATATTGATCCATTCAGATTGTCTCGAATTTAATAAAATCTTTATTTAAAATAATTTCATGTACGATTTAATAAAATTATTGCTAATGACGATAAAGTCCAGCTAAATAACATTAAATAACAAAACAAGGGGACTGACTGTTGACTGAAGTCCCTTGAGATAAAAAACAATAAAAGTTTAAATTTAATTTATAAAAAAAAAAAAGTACTTACTGTTCGTTATTGAACCAGCACTATTTTTTGATTTATTTTGAATGCGAACATTTTTGATGTAACATCCACGTGGTAAATGCACCTAAATAAAAAAAATTAAATTTTAAATTAGAAAAATGACATTTTGTTGTTGTTTTATTTTTTTTTTATAAAAAAAAATATAAAATTTAAATAAAAGAAAAAAAAAATATTGAAAATTTTTAACGAGCTGATGAAATTTTAACGAATTAGTTGCAAAATTAAGCAAAAAAAAAAATAATTAAAAGCTTTTTATTTTTTATAAGGATTTTTTGTTTTTGTCTATAAATAATGAATTATAAAATGCAATTTTTTTTTATTCGACTTACTTCTTATAACTTCCTGTGGAATTAAAATAAAAAGAGATGGGTGGGAATGAAAAAAAAAAAAATAAGAAACACCAAACAAAGTAAGAAACAAACACAAAATCTTAAAATTTACAAATGATATTATAAATTAATCATCGGTCAATGCCTTTTTCTTTACTGCTTAAGTCTTCTTCTTCTTCTTCTTCTTCTTCTTCTTGGTTATTTTTCTTCTTTTTACACTCCACCTCCTTTATTATATTTACTATATAGTGAATGTCGTTTTTATCTTCAGAGACACAGACCCTGCTCAGAATCTTTTTTAATTGAATTGAATTGGATGGAAGTAATACCCTGACCAATTTGATTTTCTTATATATATTTTTTGGGTGCGATGAGCGTTAAGGTGGAATGTCGTGTCATCTTATATTTTTCCAGTGATCATGTTTCTGCCTCTTTTTGTTATACATTTTTTTTTTTGGTTTTGTCTTTTTTTTTTTGTCAGACAAAATTTAGTTACGCAAAAAAAAAAAATGTTGGAGTTTTGTAATTTATTTTTATACTGATTTTAATGATGAAGTTAAAAAGGTTAATTTAATTAAAAAAAAAAAGCGTTATTCTTGTTTTTGAAAGTAATTTTTTTTTTTTTCTAATTGTTTTCTATAAACTAAATTAATCATTATCATAAAATATAAGTAACAAATATGTTTTATGTGAATTTTATTGTAATCATTCACTAAATGACTAAATGATATTTTTAATGAACTTGAATTGTTTTCTTTTCTTTTTCTCTCTCTCTCTTCTTTCCTCTGTTCTCTTCTTTTTTTTTTTTGTTTTTGGCTAAAGTCCAAGTCTGCAAATCTTTAAGCTCTAATTGGATTACAGTGCAGATTTTATGATTAAATGAAATCCGTTGAGCTGAGACAACTGAACAAGATCAAATAAGTGTTCTTAATTTTTTCTTCTTACAATTAAAAATATTGCACAATAATCTACTTGGCATAATCAGTGAAAATCAGCTTTATTATTTAATTAAGAAACTTAACTTTACTGATTTAATTATGAAGAAAAAAAAACTTTAAAATTAATTAGTTGGAATATTTAAAAAAAAAAAAAAAAAGTTACATTTGAATAAAAAATATGAAGATAGAAGATGAAAGCAACAAGTCAAAAATTTGGTTGAATAAAATTCACAAAAAAAAAAAAACACTACAAACTAAAAACAAAAACAAAAGACAAACACAAACACATAAAATAATTTTAAAAGGAGGACACAAAATCAAATGGATTTTTATTTAATTTTTTCTTTTTCACACAAACAAAAATAATAATTATTTATTAAATAATTAGATGAAATAATTATCTTAATTAAATTACTTAAAAAAAAATACAATACATAAATTCTAGGAACAATTTATATAAAAATTAAATTAACTAAATTCTAATTATAATCAAATAACAAACAAACAAACAAAAAAAAATCACTTAACTAAAACAAGGAATTACAACAAAAACAAAAAGGAATAGAAAACAGAAAGAAAAAACAACATACACACACAAAAATAAGGAAAGGGTTCAATAGTCATCATCAGCATCACACTTGAGTTACTAAACTTGATTATTCTCTTATTTATGGTCTTCAAACATTATTCATTACAACAACAACAAGAACAACTACAACAACAGCAACAACAACAATAACAATTATAACAAAAATAATAACGACAACAATAAATATTGTAAATTTGCTTTAATGCATTTTCATTCTGTTTTTATTTTGGCAATGGAAATTTTTTTTTTTTGATGTAATTTATGTGACAGAAAAATAAATTTGGAAAATTTTTCTTTGACTTTTTTTCTTTCGGTTAAAAGTTTCTGTTTGTTAAAAATTAAGAAAATTAAGAAAATCCATTTGGAATAAAAGAAATAATTGAATAATAATTTAAGTGAAAATATTTTTATTGTTTTTATTAAATTGATAATTTAATTTAAAATTTTTCTTTTGTTATTTACTTTTAACAATATTTTACTGCACGTTGTTTAAAAAAGTTTCATCTAATTTAATTAATTAAAAAAGAAACAGGTTTATTTCTGTTGTTTGTTCTAAAGTAATTAAATTAAATTAAATTAAATTAAATTAAATTTTCAAGTGTTAAAGGATTTATCCCTTTTGTTTTTGCTATTTATGTTTCACAAAAAATTAAACCCTTTTTACGGATCTCTTCAACAGATTAATCAAATTTTGACTTTTAAGCTTATAATTTTTATTATGAATTTCGTTTAAGATCAATCAAAAATTTTTGTCCAACTTTTTGTTGTTGTTGTTGTTGTTGCTATTATTTTTGTTTTTGTTTTTCAATTTTTTTTTTATTATTTTTTTTTTTTTGGTTTCTAACGACCTTCTCATAATATTTAAATTATTACAGAATAAATAAATTCTCTTCTGATTTTTTTTTTTTCTTTCTTTTTCTTTTTGTTTTTATTTGGGCAAATCAGATATACTTTATGAGCATAAGTAATTACATAATTATCTTATTTAAGTACTTCATATTTTTTTATTTTTTTTTATCAAAAAAGAAAAAGAAAAAAGAAAAAGAAAAAAAAAACTAAGGAAGGACAAACATAAAGAATTTAATTTCTTATATAATTTCACCCTGAATTACAAAAAAAAAAAAAAAAACAAAATAAAAAAAAAAAATTGACCTTACTCAAGTGTAATTTTTGGGCTATAGATAAAAATTCAAGAGAACCAAAAAAAAAAAAAAAAAATTAGACACAAAATAAAAACGGCAAAACTTTTATATACTGAACACAATTTAGGTTAATTTTTAATTAATTAATAATCTAAGATGAATTTATTTTATTATATAGAGAAAAAAAATATATGACAGAGCGGAGTTTTTTTTTTCATTTATTTATTGTTGTTTTTGTTGCTATTTGTTTTTGTTTTTTTTTTTTCTTTCATGATTTCTTTTATTTATTTATTCCCTTTTATTGTTGCTTTTGTGTTTTTATTGTTTTATTTTTTTAAATATATAATTTAATAGTTGTTTTTTTTTTTTAAAAAAGCAAACTTGTATTAAAAATGAGGTCAAAAAAAAAATATGTATATGAATTTCACACGACCCAATGAAATATATCAATAAAATGTTTCTGTGGCTTGTTAGACTTTGGATGAAGCTTGTGATAAAAGACACGAAATCTACTTACAGGATAAGTTGATTCTAATTTCAGTGCTGTTTTGCCTGGACACAACATATAAGATTCATGATTTTCTAGACGGTTCGAATCATAAGTTCCTCTACGGTCAGCATAAATATTTCCTGTGGGATAATAATAATTAAAAAAACCTAATAATTTAAAATATTCATTTCGTTTAACTTTTGTAAGTTTAATAATTTAAACCTCTTTACAACGAATTGTTATTCTAAAGAAATTTCTTTATTAACGAAGAAAATTTTAGAAAGCATGAATAAAATATTGTATAAATTTACCTTTAACATCGATTCTAAAATTACATTTAGAACTTTGACCATCTATGTCAGTAGCTATATAACTTATATAATGTACACCAGGAATTAATCGATTTCCTGACATTTTTGATTTAAAAACTTGTTTAATATGTGAATCACTTTTAAATATTGGTTCCTTCCAGTAAATTGCACGACCCATTTCATGTGATTCAAGTTGAACGTCAAATGATTCTGGACAGTATATCACTTCTGGTGGATGTTTATCTAATGAATTAGTGAGAAAAATAAATGATCAAAATTTAATTTAGTTGACGAATAATTATACTTACTTTTTACTGTAATAACTGTTTGACAAATTTCATTTAAATTAGAGTTTGGGCTACGCGCTCTAAAGTTTACAACATGAACACCAACTGGAAGTTGAGTTTCTAGATTTTTACCCCAAGATGGATGTGAGTCAACATACCTGAAAGTTTTTAATTTTTTTTTAATTTAAACCTGATTCGTTAAAAAATTTAAATTAAACTCACTTCCACCAGTCAACATTTGTTTTCGGTTGTTCCAAGCGAACATAAACAATTTTCTGATTCTTTGGAAGATTTATAATAGCATTTGCTGGGCATTTAATATGAGGTTTAAATGGTTCAATTACCGCTGCCACTGTTGGTATTGATGCTTTTGGTGGTTCCGTTGGTTCTACTGCTACACAATTCAGATTATTGTTAGGCTCCCAACTTTGATCTGAATTGCAAACAGCAACTCGTTTTTCAATTGGTTTAAATCCTGGCTGACAATGAAGAGTGCAACGTTCGCCAGAAAATATTTTTCCAAGTAAACAATTTGTTGGAAGAATGGTTCCATGATCAGGCCGAGAAAGACGAGGACATGGTTGAGCTAAAAGTACTCGTATTAAAAATAATTGCAAAATTTTGATTAAATATTAGAAATGACAAAATTTAGTGCCGATGAACAAACATATTTTTTAATAACTTACGAATACATTGAGTTTCTGCTTGATCCCAGTGTCCAGAACCATTACAATGTCTGATAGATTTACCAACGAGTTTATACCCTTTATTACACCAAATCGTACATTTTGTACGATAAAATAATTGGGTTCGATGTCGTGACCTTGTACAACGCATTTCACCATGACGTGGCGATTTTATTGGTTGGCAAAGGTCTTTGATTTCTATTAAAACGGAATATAAAAAAAACAGAACAAAATAAATAATTCAGAATAAAAGTATGTAACGTCATCCAGATTAAATCTTACCCAAGCAAGTCTTACGATCACGAGACAATTTAAATCCATCTGAACATACACATCGGAAACTTCCAATGGTATTGAAACATTTTGATTTTTTGGAACAACCACCATTAGAATATTTACATTCGTCAATGTCAACACAATCTCCATTTTCGTCTTTACGGAATCCAGCATGACAGTCACATGCATATGAACCAACGGTGTTTACACATTTATGGGTGCAATTATGTGCAATTTTACATTCATTTATATCGACACACGTGGAGTGATCGTCATGACTTAAAGCAAAACCTGGACGACAAGCGCAAACTTTTTGATGTTCCGAATAATGGCAATCGTGATCACATCCACCATTTCTGTATAGACAAGGATTTTTACTTTCACATGAATGATTATCTGCTTTTAATGTGTATCCATCATTACATCCACAATGATAATGACCACCGGAATTATGACAAATCTGTTCACAACCACCATTGCCTTCTTCACATTCATTTAAATCTTCACATGTTTTTTGATCATATCCTAACTGATGTCCTCTGGGGCATCTACATCGAAAACTTCCTTCAAAATTTTCACAGATATCTGAACATCCACCATTTTTACCATGTATAGAGCATTCATCAATATCAATGCAAGTCAATGAATCATCGGCTAGCTTTAATCCAGAAGGGCAAAGACATTTGAATGCACCAATTGTATTAACACAATCATGAGAACAACGTAAAAGTGAATCTGCACATTCATCTACGTCTGAGCACGTTTTATTGTCTGATGTTAAATAATGTCCGATTGGGCATTTACATTCAAATGATCCAAGTTTATTGACGCATATATCAGAGCATCCACCATTACGATCGACATCACACTCATTTATGTCTTCACATATATAATGATTATCTCCCAAAATAAAACCAGGGGGGCACTCACATTTGAAACCTCCTGGTGTGTTTATACAATCATGAGAGCAATCATGAATATCTTCAGCACATTCATCAACATCAATGCACGTTAACTTATCGTCTTCATTTAGTTCAAATCCACGTTCACATGTACAGATATAAGATCCAAGTTGATTTAAACAAATATTTGAACAATTACCATTGTTTGATAAGCACTCATCAATATCAGCACATGTTACATTGTTCTCAGATAATTCAAATCCAGTTGGGCATAAGCACACATGACGACCATGAAAATTCTTACAAATATGTGAACAGCCCCCATTATCATTCTCACATTCATCAATGTCAACACAACTTTTATCGTCGTTTTCTTCCAGATGGTATCCATGCGGACAAATGCACGTAATATGTCCATGTGAGTAATGGCAATCATGTGAGCAACCACCATTGTTGAGCTCGCATTCATTTACAAAATCACATGATCGTTCATCATTTACTAAAAATTGGCCTTCTGGACATGAACACTGATGTCCACCAAAGAGATTAATACAAATATGTGAACAATTACCATTAATTGTATCACACTCGTTGATATCATTACATGATTTTTCATTATAATCCAAAATATATCCGTCACGACATGTACAATCCAATGATCCATCGACATTATGACAGTCATGATCACATCCACCATTTTCTATTTGGCATTCATCAATATCTACACACGTTTTATTATTTAAATGAAGTTCATAACCATAATCACATTCACATCTATAACTGCCATCAGAATTGATGCATTCGTGACTGCAGCCTGCATTATTATCAGAACATTCATCAATATCGAAACATGTTTTATTATCAGATAATAGTTCATAACCTTTTGGACATTGACATAAGATATTATGATTTGGATCACATACGTGTGAACAACCACCATTCTCATGATAACATGGATTTGATCTAATACAGGTTTTCTTATCTTCCATTAATTCAGAACTTTCTGGACATTTACATACGGCATTGTGACCATCATCATGACAAATATGTGAACATCCACCATTATTCTTTGCACACAGATTACTTTCTTTACAAGTTACACCATCTTCTTTCAAAACTTTGCCTTCTGGACAAATACATTTATAGCTTCCATGTGTATTCTTACATGTCAAATCACCACATACGTCATTTCCAAGTGACATACATTCATCAATATCATCACAAGTTTTGTTGTCATTTGATGACAGATTAAATCCATCAGGACAAGTGCATTCAAATGAACCATGCGTGTTACGACAGTCATGAGAGCAACCATGATTTCCGATTTGACACTCATCCAAATCATGACAACGGTTAGCTGTCTCTAGGAATCCAGAAGGGCATTCACATTTAAAACCACCAGGAACTGAAATACACTGGCCTGGATCACAGTGATTATTATTTAAGCAAGCATCAACACCACTGCAAGTCTTCTGATCACCTAAAAGCTCATGACCCTCAGGACATTTACACGAAAATCCATTTGACTCATCAATGCACTCATGCGAACATTTTGTTTTATGTTCCAAATCCTGACAGAAATCACGATTGCATGTACTTTTATCATGATGAAGATGAAAATTTTCTGGGCACTTACACAAGTAAGATCCTTCCAGATTAACACATTCATGTGAACATTTAGGAGAATGTGTTATAGCTTCTTGACTACCATCACTTTCATAATCAGAAGGAACCTCACATTCATTAATATCATGGCAAGTTTTATCATCATCACCTAAATCATATCCTTGGGGACATACACACTCATATCCTCCATATGCATTTTGACAGTGTTGACATCCTGTATTACCTTCGGCGCATTCATCAATATCTAAGAATTTAAACTTTCAATTATAACATAAATCTAAAAATATCTGAAAATAAATTATAAATTTACCAATACATTCTCCTTCAGAATTTCTCTTGAATCCATCTTCACATCCTTCTTCTAGGGGTTTGTGTGGTGCGATTGGGTGCCGTATAATTTCATTGTCCTCATCAATTTCGTTATCTTCGTCAGTTTCATGTCCATCATCATCTTCTTCATTTTCATCCTCATCATCAGCATCATATGGGTGTTCACGACTATTGAATTTTTCGCTTTCTTTCTTATGCGATTCTTCTAGAATGTTATGGTGATGATGAGAATTATCATGAATTTCGTTATCCATTTCTTCATCCCTTTCAACATGCTCTGTAGTATCTAATTGGGGTTCGACTAAACATTCGAATGATCCTAGTGTGTTTCGACAGCCGTAAGAACATTTTCCGCCCAACTCCGGATTTCGACATTCATCAATATCTAAAGAATTTTTTTTAAATAAATATAAAAACCATCAGCGACAATTGAAATTTGTCTTTAAATTCTGATTTTATAAATTCGTGTTAAAATTTAATTAATTACATAATACGTATATTGTTCCACAAAGGACACAAAAAAAAAAGTCCTATACCAAGACAAAAGTAAAACAAAATCACGTAACCTTTCAACCTTTAATTTTTTTTGTCGCATTGCCTTTTAACTTTTGTCTTGGTTAAAAAAACTCAATTCTTAAAAAGGTTATAATTACCAATCCCATATAAATTTAGTCAGCATAAGCAGAGTTATTGCCATTAAAGCCATTTCTTATTTTAATTCAAAGCATGCAAATTCGGATTTGTTAGATAAAAGCATGCTGTTGGCCATGTGCAATATAGATAGGTATATGAATTCAAGCGATTGCCACGAAAACTCAAATTCATATAATATTGATTTTTTTTTTAAAGAAAATATTTGCTGTTTGTTTTTCATTTAACCGAAATTGTTTATTCATTTTTTTTATTTAATATTCTTTTTTTTATATTTATGTGATTTGTTTTTGCTTGTTTTGTTTGTTTGTTTTGTATGTATTTGTGTGTTTCTAATATAGAATTTTACCTTTGCATGTTTTCCAATCATCTCCTAATATAAATCCTTCTGGACAAAGACAAAATACTCTTCCCATTGTTGTTAGACATTTATGTGAACATCCACCATTTTTATTCGAACATTCACCAGAATCTTTACATTCATGTTGATCATCAGCTAGTATTGTACCCGGTAAACCATCACATGAACATATGTAGCTTCCCCATGAATTCATACATGTATCCTGACACGGTCCATGACCATTCCGTAAAAGACACTCATTTATGTCTAATTTTTAGTCGGAGTTTTTATTTGATATTTTATTATTTTAATAATATGTTATTTGTCTTTGATTATTTTATTTATTTAGTTTATTGTTAGATTAAAGTGATTAAGGTGATTATTATTTTTGTTTAAATTATTAATAAATTATTTATTATTTTTAAATAATTTTTTTCATTTCAAATGAGTGTGAGAATAATTATCTTTCATTGTAAAAACTAAGTCTGTATACTTAAAATTGAAAATTATTTATACGTTACTAAATAATTATTTATGCAATACTTTTTTTGTTACGAGTAACCAAAATATTAAAAATAACAGTTTATAATAGACTTTATTTATTAGACTTTATTGAATTACTTTTGATGACTCAAATTTATATATATTTTCATTATACACTACTGATCATCTCTATATCTATATCGGAAGTATAATGAAAGTATCCACTAAAGTACAAGAAGGACAGTTAAAAATAACGAAAAAATTGTTCATCAAACATTTATCAAATTTATCTGAATGACTCAGATTTTAAAATTATTCTTAACAACCGCAATGTGTTATGTACCTAATTTAATTGCCATTTAGTAAAAATAAAAATAAAAGATTAATTTAAATTTATTCTTATAATCAAAATTTTTCGCAGAAATATTATTTTCTTTTTTATTATAATTCCATTGAAAAGATTACTAATTTTATACAGTGGATATACTATAATTATCTTGTGCGTTCATAAACTAAATAAAAAAATAAATTTAAATTTATTAACATTTCGGTTCAGATTTATTTACTTCAGTTTTTTTATTTTTTTTTTTTTATTTTTGGCCAAATGGTCAGATTTTTAATTGTTTTTTTTCTATCTCTCTCTTTCTGAATTTTGATTTTATTTTATTTATATATTTACTCTGAAATTGTGGGATTGTGTGTGTGAGCTTACAGAAAAAAAAAATACAGTAAATAAATTTTAGATTGAAATCCTTAAAAGAAATTAATATGAAATTATTGCAAAATAAATAAAATTTAGAATAATCGTGGAATTATTAAAATGATTTTAATCTCAAGTTGTTGTTGTTTTTTCTCTTTGATTAACCAAAAATTACTTGTCACTGACTTGTCATCATAATAATAAATTATTATAAAAAAAAATAATAATAATAATAATTAGACGATCAGAAAAAGATTGTCTGTCAAAAATAAAAATGATCCCGTAAAATAAAATGAAATATTTAAGCTACTTACTTATTATGATGATTATTTTATAGCTTTCTTTTTACAAAATTATCTTCGTTTTTTTTTTCATTATAATTTATAGTTTTTTCTTTTGTGATTTTTTATGAAATAAATTTATAAAATTGCCTTAAATTTAATATGGTGCGTCTTTAACTTTGTATATTGTTATGATTTATATCGTCCATTTAGTTTTTGTTTTGCATAAAAGAAATGCCGATTGTTCTCTATTATTATTATTTTAAAATATTCTATAATAATCGATTAATTATCATAAATTAAGATAAAGACTTAGGTATACGTTTCATTTAACATTTATATACGTAAAAGATTTCTTATTTCACCACAAGCTCTCATTATGAAATTTCTATTTTTTTGTCTGCTTTTGTTTTTTGCTTTTTCTTTTTGTGTAAAAAGATTCTAATTTTTTTCTTGTTTTGTTTTGTTTTGTTTTGTCTTTTTTTTTTGGGGAAAGAATAAAATAAAATAGAGTATAAAATTATCTCAATCAAGTCAACGGACAAAAAAAAAAAAAAAAAAGAAAATAAATTAATATTCTATACAGTTGAACGTTAGGAAATAAAGAAACAGAAAAAGAAGAAGAAGAAGAAGAAGAAAAAGAAGAAGAAGAAAAGGAAAAAAAATAATAATGTCTTTTAAATAGAGACAAACCTCATCCAAAATAATATTTATTGGTTTATTTTGAGGTTTTAATTTGATTTCGATTTTCTTTTATATAAATTGTAAATAATTTATATTTTACTTACTATAAAGAAATTAAAAGCTCATTAAAGCGTTAATTGATTAATAAATGATGCTTTATTTATATGTAACTACATTTTTATATCTTTTTGTTTCTAAAATTTTGTGTTTTCAGTAAGTGTATTTTCTGTGTGTGGCTGTGTAAATGTGTGTAAATGTTTTTACTCTTATTTTTTTATATTTTTGTTTTTTGTTTATTTTGTTCTTAATTTGTTTTGTTTTTGTTTTTGTTTTTATTTTTTATTTAATTCTCATTTAGTATATTTTAGAGATTAATTACAATCAAAATATATCCATAAAATATAATTAGAAAGACGATAAAATTAAATAGACTCACCGACACATGTTTTCCCATTTGTTGTATCAATTTGTAGTCCTGTCTCACAATAACAGTCAAATGTTCCTGGTTTATTTGTACAAATTTGTTCGCATCCACCATTATTCTCTTGACATTCATCAATGTCTGAAAATATTATGTATAAATAGTAAGAGTAAGTTTTATACAGTAGAAAATGAATTTTGTTTTAATTAATTTCTATGAAGTTTTTGTTTTGTTTTATTTCATTATTTTCTTGTTCTTGTTTTACTTCTTTTTTTTTTTAGTGTGAACTTGAGTGGATGTTACACATAAATATGTATAATATAAATTTTAAGGATAGAATTTTTAAGTCAGTAGAGATAGTGAATATATTTACGTATATAATCAAAACTCTTTAACAAACCGATATAAATGAATTAACGTCTCGAGAATTTCCAGAAGGGTTTTTGAAATTAACAAAATATTTCTAATTAACAAGACAAAAGTTAAATGTTTATTAAAGAAAATTGTTTGTGTGAATATTGTTTGTAGAATTTTTGAATGAAAAAAAAATATATTAAACCAAAATTAGAATATACGGTTAAAAATTGGGAGGAAACTGATTATTGAATTTTATGTAATAATTTTCCATGAATGAAACAGGAAAGTTTAAAATATTATTGAATAATCATGAATCTTAATAATATTCTGTCTGATAATTTTAAAAACAATGATTGGTTGTTTCAATATTGTACGTGTAAATCTCTTTTATCTAAAAATTGGTAAACGACATCTTATAGCAACTAAGTGAGGTGACTTACATGTGTCACGTATATGGTTTAAATTTATAAATGAATTTTATTTAATTTTTTCCCAAACAAAAAAAATCATTCAAAAAGGATTTCCACGAATCCATAAGAATGGAAAACCTTGAATGTGTAACACATAAAATAAATAAATAAAACCTTTAATTCACACACGTTTTCTCGTCTCCTTCTTTTTTTCATCATCAAAATTGAATACAAAATTTAAAATTAAATAATAAAAATAATATTAAAGAATTTCTTTGTTCTTCGTTTATTATTAGTTGACGTAAAAATTAAGTTTAAATCAATATTATGTAGTTGAGTTTAACGGTCTATCCACAATATATTTAGTGGAAACTTTAGTTGAACTGAAGAAATCATCGGTAAATTTTTCCACCTGATTACATATTTTTGAAATGAATTTTTCTTTTATTATTTATTATCGTTAAATACATAAAAAAAATATATTGTCTTATATAAATTATCAACGAAGATCAAGTCTCCACTTTAACTATATAGTTAGCCCATATTTATTTGTTTCGCCGTTAAACGTAATTATTTTATTTTGTTTTTGTTTTTAAAATAGGGAAAAAGTGAATTTATATTCATGCAGTAATATTTAAAAATCTTTTAAGATCGAAATTTTTCTATACATATAATAAAGTGCATATAGAGAATATAAAATGCATTATATTTTATATGCTTTCCCTATCTTTGTCACTTCACTAAACATTATAGATTTAGAATTGTATATTTGTGACTTTCAACAATTCAATCCACAGGTTTTTTTTTTTCTATTTCAACGTGTCCCATTTTTTGTTGCTCTTTTCACTTAAGTGAAACAGGAAAAAAATCACAAAACACAAAAGAAACAAAACAGTAAAAAAAAAGAACAAAATGCTAAAGATAGAAAATTTATTTTTAAAATTAAATTTTATAACAATTTTCATTATAAAATTTTCTCTTCCGCTTTTCATCTTTTTTGTTTTTTTTTTGTTTGTCTCTCTCAGTCTGTTTTCTTTTCTATTTAAATGATTTTTAAGAAGAGAATGATTCATCCCAAAAACTTTATTTCAATCAATCACGTCACGTCCACTTGATTTCTTCTATTTTTTCTGTTATTTTCCATTTTTGTTGTTGTTGTTGTTGTTGTAATCTCATCTTCATAACAAACACGAAAAACTTTGTTATTCCTTCTAATATTCTTATGAAAACTAAAGCTACTCATACTATATTACTCTGACATTAGATTAGAAGACTCATAGAAAACACTTCCACCTTTATAAAATGAGATCACTCGTCAGTATTGTTTTTTTTTTCTTCTTTCATTTACGAGACGTCTTCTTCTTGTGTTTATTTTTTTTGGAACATGTCCAAAACAAGGGTGGATTTGTGTCTAATATATTTGTTTTAATTGTTTACTTTTTAGTAAACATTTTAAAATTTATATAGATTATTTTATTTTGTAAATAGAAAAAAAAATAATAATAAAAAAAAAAAAAAAAAAACGTATAATTTGTTTGCGGGAAAAATTGAAAATGAAAAATTAGAGAATTTTAATTTAATACGCGACAAGAGACATGATGATATATAAAGGTAGGTGTGGGTGTCGTTGATTTCTTTTTTCTTTTCTTCTTCTTCTTCTTCTTCTTCTTCTTTTTCTCTTTTTATATTTTGTATTTTTTTTTTATGATCCATTGGCTTCCACTTGATTAGTCATCTCGTACAATTTTTTTTTTTTTATACGATTTTCTTTAACTTTTTATGTTTTTATTTTATTTTATTTTTACTTTACAATTTTGTATCTTTTATAGGAGACAAAGGATTAATTTTTATATGTATACGATAAATTAAAGGATATACAAGTTAATTATATTTAAAATTGATTTGTATAATCCAATCATTAATCATAAATCAAATAAACACAAAAGTATAATTAATTTGACATTTTTCATTACAAAATAACATTAAAAAGAAAAAAAAAATATGAAAAAAGAAGACAACTTTTATTACATAAAATTCGTTCATAACTTTTTTTTTTTTTTTAAAAAAAATTATGTTCAGAATAAAAAGAAGAAGAAGAAAAAAAAAGAATATTTTGTGTACAAACGTTAAATTCTAAGAAAGTGCGTATTTAATAATAAAAGAAAAGATGAAGATGAAAAAGTATAGAAGAAAACGAAGAAGAAGAAGAAGAGGAAAAACGTCTAAACAAAACTAATTATATTTTAATTTTTATATCATTTTTTATTTCCTTATATAAATTCTTTAACTTTAATTTTTACTCGTATACTTGTTGTTTTTTTTTTCTTTTTTTTTATTATGTCTCTTGTGAATTTGATGAAGATATGAAAGTTCATTAAATTTAATATATATAAAAAAAAAAAAAAAAAGGTATATAAGAGTGATGCTTGCCCAAAAGTATAAGGAAAGAAAAAAAAAAAAAAGACTGTATATAAAATATAAATAATATAAGATTAAATCGTACTTTAACCCATGGTATGTAAATGTTACCTACCCAGTTGTACCACCGGTATTTTATCTATGTGAGAATATTTTAATACTCTTCGCTCGATTACTTTACATTTTTATTTTATTCTTTTTTCTTTTGCAAAACATTAAATGGAGAAAACAATAAAAGTTTTTAAGAAAACTTTTCCGAAACCGTCAAGTAGTCAGTCAGTCACGAAAAAAAAAAACAGAAGTGATTTTTGATAGAAATCTACGTTTAAATTTATAATTCGTATATTTCTCTATTGTTTTACATCCTTCTAGTAAAAGCAAAAAAAATAAAACCTTTAAGTGGTTGGGTGTGTGGGCTATTTTAAATAGCGATAATAATCGAATAAAAAACACCCAAGTGTATACCTTCCGTTTTTAAATCTAACAAAATTTCAGTAGAATTTAAATATCTTCTTGATGACAAAAAAGAAACAACAACATTATATTAACAGTGTGGTAAAACAATTAGCTAATCACTTAGGTGTACGAAAATATTGAATAAAATGAAAAAAGAAAACTTTATCGAATCATTTACGAAAATCTACTTGTGTATTGTTAGAGAATATAAAAGTTTCTATAAGTGAAATATGGACGTAAAAACAGTAAAAACAAAATTGGTATAGAATAGGTATAATTTTAGAATTTATAGTTAGGATCACAACAGCTGATGGAAAATCTATTGTCCTAAATCTCTTCTTCTTTTTCTTCATTTGTCTTTTTATTTTATTATCTTTTCTTTTCTTTCTTTTCTTTCGTTTCCTTCAATATAATTTATTAGAAATAAAAGAAAAAATTCTCATACCACACCTGTGCTAAATATAATCAAAAATATTCTGTACAGTTAAAAAAACGAAAAAAATTGAAGACAAAAAAAAAAGAATGACAAAACACAGGCCTACTCGTTTGCGTTAAGTGTAAAATGAGTAACAAAAAAAACAAAAAATTATAAAATAAAAAAATGACAATCTATATAATTTATTGAGGCGAAAAGTCATGGCCTCCTTAAACTCTCTTTCTGTTCTATTTCTTTTTTTTTTTTTTTTCGCTGTATCAACAATTTATAATTTATCATCTGCGAAATTTGAGGCGCCGCATTTTACCGTGCCGTCTATATTTTGTAATCCCCATAACTATTTTCGTCATCGGTTCTCTCTGTATAGATAGGAATAGAATAGATACAGAATAACGCGTCATTTATTTGTTTTTATATTTAATAATAAAAGAACCGCGAGATCTTCAAATTTCAGATAAAATAATAAAGAATAAAAAAAGAAAAAATACATAATCTTTTTATGAGATTTCCGTTACCAAAAATATAAAGAAAAAAACCAAAGTAATGTTTTTGTTTATTTTTTTGCAATATTGTTTCTTTATTTCTCTCCATTCCAGTTGTTTGACTAATAATAAAAACATTTCATTTATAATATGCGTACAATATTAGATCTAACTAAATATAATTTAAAATTTAAATTAAAAGGAAATCATAAGCTTACCATGACAAGTTCTGTGATCTAATGGATCTAGGGTAAATCCAGTATAACAGGAACATGTAATTCTTGAATCTGTTTCATCATTTAAATAAATCAATTTACATGCATGATCACATCCACCATTATCTGAACCACAGGAAGTTTCTTCGTGAATTGATTCTATTGTTGTACTTGGTGTTATTGTTGTTGTTGTTGTTATTATTGTTGATGTTGTTATAGGTGTTGTTGATTTTATTGTTGTTGTATCTTCAATTGATGGCAATGATTTCCATTCTGTGACAGTTTCATTTTCTTCACTTAAATGTTCTCCATTATCCTCATCTTCATCTTCATCTTCATCACCTGTTCCACCTTCTCCATCATCATCATCGTATCCTCCCTCATCATCTTCATCTTTATAATCTGTAATGTGTTATCAAAAAAAAGAAGCAAAAATTAGAAATAAATTAAAACTTTTATATAAAATATTTTGTTGTCGTTTTTTTTCATTTTTTTTTTTTTACTTTCATTTTTTTAGGTCAAAATTAATAAAACAAGAAAATCCATGGTTTTAATTACATACCGCTAAGCTAATAGATTACGAAAGTAAAAGAAAAATAAAAACAAATTGTGTATTTTATAAAACAAAAAGTGTGTAAAGAATGAAATTTAATCTTATAAATGTCCAAGCAAAAAAAAAATGAATATAAACAAAAATTATTAATCAAAAATTGTTCCCCCCTTTGCTTTTATTTTTTTTTTTTCTTTGGTGTATTGTTGGTAGAAAATAATTTATAAATAATTTAAACGCACAAACGAATATTATTTTGTAATATAAACGTGCTATTAGAGAAGCTAAAGAAGGGACTATATAATTAAGTGATATTTTTATATACCAACCGCCTATAACCACCTTCCCGCGTATTATAAAGATTTTGATCTGATCCAACAAACATTAATATAAAACAGAAATGTTAATGATCGTACAATGTTTTATATATAAACCATCAAAATCTTATTACTTATGTTTGGTTGTTAACTTTTCTTTCATTTCTTTTTTCCTTTATTTTTTTTTTTTTTTTTTGGTTTTTGTAGAAATGAAAAGTGAAAATATATAGAAAATAAAATAAAATAAAAGAACAAAAAGCAAAATAGAAAACATTTAAGAAACAAGCTATTAAAATAATCGTTAAATTTTACAATATATATATAAGAAGGGAAGAAACAAATATAGGGAAGGAACAAGTTAAATAAAGTTGAAGGGGGAAAAAAATGAAGGAGGCACGTATTTTATATGAGGGAAAAAATCTTTTAACTTCTGGGTTATTATTTTATATAATTTTTATGGTATAGGCAACAATTTTATAATCTATAACAATTTAATTTCAACACCTTCACATATTTCGTTTTATTTGTTAGTTAGTTTTTTTTTTCTTTCTTTCACTTAAATAATCCTATATTTTCTATTATGACATGGACCGCACCTCTAACTATTTATTCATAATAAATTTACTCTTCAAATCTATTTCAATCTTATAATAATATTATTTTTATTCTTTTCTTTAAATTTCAACAAACATTTAAATATAACAATAATAATCAATGTGAAATTTTCATTTATGTAAATCACTTTGAATACGCAGAATTATACAAAAACTGTTAAGTATAAGAACAACAACAATGTATATAAATGTTATCTTTTAAAAAACGATTCAATTCATTAATTTTTATATTATTAAGCTGAATCTGACTAATAGTGTAGATTGTTTTTTTTTTGTTCTGATTTTAGTATTTTGCGTTCTTTGCAAAAGTTTTATGGTTTAGTAAAATTTATTTAATGTTATGTTCTAAGAATTTTATCTTAATAATAATTTACTTTAAATTTTGAATGAGTTATTTTTGGGGATCTTTATTAATTAAAAATAAATCGTTGAAAATTAAATTTTCCAATTGAAAGGGATGTATTTTTGTTAGGAAAATCGTAACTTTTGTCAGCCAAAGAATAGAAAATATTTGTCAATGATAATTGACAATTTTGATATTAAGGAACTTACATTATTGTTTCTTTGCCTTAGAACAAAGAGTTTATGGTTCGGTGTATTTTTTTTGTATTGAACATAGAAATTGTTGTTTTGACAATGATGTCAATGATGTCTATTCAATCATCTTCTTCACTATTTATGAATTGAACTTTATAATATTAAAAACTTCATTTAAAATCTAAATATCAGTCAATATTTGATGTCGGTACGATAGAGAATATTAAAATATTCACCTCTGATAAAGTTATTAAAAAAAAATACTGTTCTATATTTTATTTTTGCAAAATGAATTTTTACCTCGGAAAACTTCAATTTTAATGAAATCTCATTGTAATATTTTCTATTAAATTTCTATATACAGAATTCTTTGTAAATAAGACTCAATTATTTTCATGTGAATACATTTTATGCAGTACATACATGGAGATACACAAAAAAAAAAACTTGTAGATAATAAAGACGTTGGAATAATAAGAAAACGGAAAAAAAAAATACTGAAACAAAGTCACAAAGTTTTATTTCGTGTCATTCTATTAAACTTTTGGATTTTCTATATATGTGAAAAATATTTTCAAATATACTTTGTACATATTTTATTTGAAAGATAAAAATTTAAAACGATTTCATTTTTCTTACTTTTATACATTTTTTTTTTCCTTGCAGTAAAACAAACAAACAGGAGATGAAGAAGAGGATAAAGTGGAAAAGAGCGGAAGAAAAAATAACAGGAAGGAAAAAAAAAATTGGAAAATTCAAGTCAAAATCTATACAAATCATGACTGTAATAAATTGTTATTGTCATCTTGTTGAAATCAAAAGAAAAATATAATTTTCTTCTGTACCTTTTCATCTATTTGTATTGTTTTTGTATTTTTATCGTTTCACATACGTTTTACGTTGATCAAAGGTAAACATATTCGAATATTTTGTTACATGAATTTCTAAAAAACAAGGTAATATTGAACATGTTTCCTGTTTATAATTAAGACAATTCATGTATAGACTCCATAATAAAATAATAGCGTCTAATTAAGAATACGTTTTAATAAAGTTTCAAAAATATTTTTAAAGCGGTTTGTCAATTTTAAATTAATTTAAAACGAAATTGAACTTTTTTTTTTGTGTTTCTGTTTTACTTTCCTTTTTTTTTCTTCTTGATTTAAAATCAGTGCCTAATTAACTTTCAGCATCAGGATTAAACAAAATTAATAAACTAAAGAATATATTTCGTGGAATTATTTTTTATTTAACTTTATTAATTATTCTAAGAAACCGAAGTCTGAGAAAAAGTCGTTCGTCTAATTTTCATCTCATTCTTCTTTATCCATTAAATTCTCATTATTAATCTCTGTTATCTTAAAGTATAGATAAAGCTAACATTTTATTTATAAAATTCATATACCTCTACCATCATTCCTAAATTATGTTAAATATTAACTAAAATATAGGATGGTACTTGATGATGTAACTCTTAATCATAAATCAACTATTCCAAAAATATTAAAACTTTAAGTTAATTTTAAAAAATCAATATTTTTAAATTTTAACAAAAAATTATTAATTCATTTATTATTTGTTTGTTTAAATTTAAACAAAATTCTTTAAACAAATTCCTTCATCTTTCTTTTTTTCTATTTAAAAAAAAAATTCTAAATTCCTTCAAATCGCATCACTATATCACATTAAGATGCTGGTATTTGGTTGTTATCTTTTCAAAAAACAAAATTTGGCAACTTTTTTGGATGTTTGAAAACAAATCATTACAGTAGAAAATTGTGGTTCTTCAAAAACCTGGTATAAATGTTCCTTCAGAGAATATAACAACAAGAAAAAAAGGTGAACAAACTTTTGATGATAAAAACATAAAAGAAAAAATATTTAAGAAGAAAAAGTAAATCCATCAAAATTTTTATATTAAAAATACGACAAAAAATGTCGATTATATAGGATAAGAATCCGAATAAGGTGAAAAAAAGGCTGAACCCCAAGTCAAAAGTATGAATGAAATTTTTAACAAAATAAAAATAAATGGTTTACAAATATTCACAAAACACTAATCACATTAATTAAGATTGATCGATTTATTGAATTTAATGATTGGTTCATTTATATAAAAAGTGCAATCAAATATTCTTTGATATTAATTAATAAATAAGAAAAATTGAAATATTTAAGACCAGATTCTATCACCTCTGTTAAATAATTCAGTTGAAACAGCATCTCATTGTCAGTTTTACACACATTTTGATTATAATGGTAATTTAGAAACAATTAAAAAAACGTTTTCATCCATCATCCATCAATCTAACAGAGACCATCATAAGAAAAAAAATATTATCTTATACTATTCACTGTCTCTCTCTCTCTCTCTCTTATTCTCTCTCTTTCTTTTATACTCTAATTGAAGTTAAATTATTTATTATATATTTTGTGTGTTTTTTTTTTGTAATTATAATTGAACCACCATAATATTTATTTAATAATAATACGATAATCTTTTAAGACATGATTAGTCTGACTTTTTTTTTTCTTTTCATTTCTTTTCTTTCTTATTCTTCACCTAAGTCTTCTTTACCATCTTCTTCCACCGCACACATTTCACACATACATACACAGGCATACATACATATGCGGCCATACCAAGAATCACAAAAAAAATGAGTGACGTGAGAAGAAAAAAGATGAAGATGACGATGATGATGATGATGATGATGATGATGATGATGATGATGATGATGATGATGATGATGATCATAATAATGATGATGAAGAAGAAAAATAAGAACTAGATGAGACAAAAATCCATGTATAACTGTATTATTTAATATTTGGATTTTCTTCATTTAACATTTTTTTCTTCTTCTTCGTTTTCTTCTTCTTCTTCTTCGTTTTATTTTTTTTTTTCTTATTCTTTGCATTGATGAAGATTAAGTTATGTGAATTGTTATGGAAAAAATGTTGAAATGAGATGAATTTTTTGGTATTTGATTTGCAAATAATTTATAATTGATTTGGTTTTTATAAAAATTGTAAAATTGAAAAAAAAGATGAAATTGGATAAAATAATTTGCAGTTTTTATTTGTTTTTGAAAAAATTGTTAAATTGAATGAATTCAAAGTTTAATAGGATTACAATGAAGGAAGAAATGTATCAATATTAGTTTGATTATATCAATAAAATTCAAAATTTCAATTGTAAAATTTTATGAAGATAAAAACTTGATGATAAAATAAATTTTACTGATTCTACAGATCTAAATATTTAAATAGCGTGGATGATGTTAAAAAACTATAAGTTCCGTAGTTCAATATAATTTTCCATTGTTTAAATAGTAACTATTGAATTGTGAAATAGTTGATATAAAGTTTAAAACAAAATCAATAAATTAAAATTTTTTGTTTATTTTTCAAACTAAAATAATAAAATTGGTAATTTTAAAAATTATCCTTCATGATTGTCTTTACACAATTTTCCAAGTATATATAAAATAGAAGTAAATAATTTCATAATCGTTGAATTCAGATTTTATTTGTCTTTCTTATTTTGTTTGTTTACCGATAAATTTCACGTGTAAAATTAAAATCATGACGATTCATATGATTGAATGAAAATTTTTGGCAAATGATGAAAAAATTACGGAATCATAATGGTGACCATAATGTTTCAATGTTATTTTCGCAGATGTGGAATTGTTTGAATTTCAAGAGATAAACTGCGGGTTGGTTTCAACTGTCTTTTTACTTTTAACGATTTCGATTTTTTTTTTACAGATTCGACTTTGAATTTATTACGGGTTTTAAATCCTGATTGTAACAATAGACGACCAGAAAATAATATAAATGAATTGTTGTCCAATGTGATATTATTTGATTGATTATATTTTTAACCGTTATTACAGGTAAATCTATTTAAAGAAAAAATTAGATTAATTGATTATTGTCAATTCATCGGAGTTCTTTCTCTCTCTTTCTCTCTCTTTAATATCAAAAATTGATCAGTGGTAACTTCAAATAGATCATTCTATTGATCATCTATACATAACAATGAAGAAATAAAGATGAACCGCTTCCAAATAATTTATGTCTTTTTAACAGAGACGAAAGTTAATTAATTATGATTGTACTGGTTTATTTCTTTGAACTGCGATTTCTGTGATCGATTATTCTTTTTTTTGTGGACACAAAACAATCTAAATCTATATAAAACCATGGAAAAATTATATAATGTGGATTTTATAGGTTATGTGGGGTTTAACATTAAAATGTGTTTATAATATTCTTTAATAGAATGAGATTTAATTAGAAGTAAGGGATTGTCTATGACTCATTTAATTCTTTTGAAAAATTCTTTAAGAATTTATAAACATATTTCTTCATAATATTATGACGTTTATTTTTATTTTTTCTTCTTTTTTTTTAATAAGAATGAAGTGCAAATAATGTTGCTATTATAATAGCAAATTATGGGTTGGGTTAATAACGACTTGAACTATATTATATTTGAATATTTTCTACTTCATTTCTTTTTCTTTCTTTCTCTACTGTCAAAAAAAAAGAAGAAAAAATGAACCAATACCAACTTGAAATATCAGCATGAACCTACCTAATCAATAATAATACATACTTTCCATTCATATTTAGTCAAGAGTACTAGACATTTTTTTTTTCTTTCTTTCTTGTTAAAAAAAAATTATATTCTTTTGTGTAATTATTGCAGTAGAGAAATTTTTCAATCATTACCATATTGAAGCTACTTTCGAAGTAATACAGATCGATTGTATATGAATAATAATTAAAAAAATGTTTGAAAATGAACGACTATTGTTATAGAAGGCGGTTTACATTCTATAAAAATATGTCATAATAATTCTAACTATACAATTTTTAATTCCTTTTTATATTTTATTGAATTTCATATAATTAGAATTTAACCTACACACATAATATAAATCGGTAATATAATTGTCGGTAGATATTTATAATTTTAATTAAAATTCAACAAAATCGATTTTATGTCTTCTTTAATAGACAAAAATCTATAATAAATTAATGTCTTTATAGTTATTTTGGGTACAAAATAATTACATAAATGATGTCTAAAAGGCGTTATATAAACCCTATAACGTTAATGACTCATAAACCATCATAGACAACTATTTAAAATGGATTAATAAATTTTATCATTCTCATCATCTTAATATAAACTTTATATAAATTTTCTTTTAATTTTGTTACTGTTCTGTTAGTATTTAGTGTATTTATAGGTAACTCTGATCGATATAAAACCTTCAATTATAAAGATATTATTTTAATTATTAATTACATGTAAATATTATGATGAATACTGAAATATTTATACCTTTGTATGGTTGTGTACAGGTAGAAAAAAAAGTATGAATAAATATTTAGATAACAGGAAAATATGTTTATGAAATATTATTATTATGATGGTACAGATTTTTTTTAAGCCCACATTCTATATATGAAGCCCTCAAAACATTTCTAATTTCTCTCAAAATTCAAAGCAAATAATTTATGAAATAATTTTCCAAGAATTTGTGTTTTTATATTTTACCTTCGTTGCAATTTCCCAAAGAACAATTAATTGCTTTAATATGAACAGAATAATTATAAATGATGAATAAAATACATAAAATTGCGGAAGCACCATAAATTATATTAAATATTGAACTTCATCATCGAAACCTAGTTGGTGCCACAATCGTTCAAGTTATTTGTTCGGAATTGCCACAATGGAATTCGGAATTCCTACATTGGAATTTGGAATTCCCACAACGGAGTTCGGAATGGTAGAATATTTGCATCAAATACAGGTGTGCACTAATATAATTCAAACTCATTCAATTTTTCTTATTCTGTCCTATGGGCATAAGAATCTCATACTTCCATAGAAAATTTGATATTATGAAATGTAATGATTAATTAATATTGATTTCACAATTTCCTTTACTCAGAGTATAATTTGTAACAGTAAAGCTTTTTAAAAAAAATATACACAATTAATTTACATTAAAAAAATTGTGCAAAATTTTAATAGATTTCCATTTTTTCTCTAAAAAAAATATTATTCTTTGGTGAAATGAAAAATTACACATAAAATTCTTTTTAGTGAAAAATAGTCTAGAGGGACAATATAAATTTTTTCAATATATACGTATACCCTGAACTCTGAAGATGCTAAAATCATTGAGTGATTAACTTTTTGTTCTAATCAAATATTTTAGTTAATTCGTGTTAAATTTTCTTTTCATTTTTCCATAAATAAATTATTCAAAAATTATCTTAGCTTTTATGATTTTCTATATATGATTCAGACATTTTTAAATTAACATTATGGAATATTGAATAACCTTTATGGAAGTTATGAAATTATTTAAAGGTAAGAAAAATTATTTCAAGGATTCACGCAACGATAACACGAAAAAAAAAAATATGTTGTAAGAAAGAAGTAAAAAATTTCCAATGAATTATATTCCATAATTATGTAACAAATTAAACTTCAGAGTTTGAGTTGCACGTGCACCTCTGAAACATAAATGTTTCACATGAATTTTATATTTTATTATTTTTATATGTAACAATAATACCAAAAAGTTAATTAATTTTTAAAATATTTAAAAAGAGATTTTTAAGAAAGGATATTTATTTAAAGTTTAAAAATTTCTTTATAAAAATAATAACAACAAAAATTTTATCAAAGTTATGAAATAATTTTTAACAATTAATAAAGGTCAAAGAAACCCCACCAACAGAAAAAAAAAATTCTTTCCAAATAATATAGTTGAAATAATGTCCCTTATTACGTTCTTTGACAGACAGTAACATTTGGACTTGACATATAAATATATATAAGAGAAACAAAGATATACAGATACGGACAAATGATAAGACGTGACAGATTTAATTTTAATACTCAAAAAAAAAAACAAAAAAAGGAAAGGAAAAACAAAAAGGAAAAAACAAAAAAAAAAAAAAGAAAACGAAAGAAATTTTCTTCACTGAGTTATTTTTCATTTTCATTTTTATTTTCTTTTTCTCTTCGTTTTCTTTTAACGTTTCATGTAAAAAAAAAAAACCTTGTTTTTATATTTTCTAAAATGATTTTGTGTTTACATAGACACAGATTACAAATAAGGGACGCAGTAATTGTCTAATACAGATGTTGTTTTTGTTTTTTTCTTTTTTTTTCTTTTTTTTTCTTTTTGTTTTGTTAATTAAAGGAAAAGTACACTACAAAATCAAATGTCAAAGTTAATTAGTTCATAAACCCCTTTTATTCTTCTTCTTCTTTTACTTTTATGTTCTGTTATAATTTTGTATTCTCTATAATACACTTGTGTTTTATGTGTTACATATATTTGTTATATGTTGTTGTTACTGTATGATGGCATTACTTCTTTCTTTTTTTGTGTTAATATTATTAGGTACATTTATAGAGGATATTTTGTGTAAATTTTCACAATGGTTTTTATAATAATAAATAATTCAAGTATTCCATTTTGTTATATGAATTTTAAAACAAGCAAAATATTTAAATATTTAAAAAAAATTTAACCCAATTAAAAACTCAACAGTGTAAAAATATTATCCTCATCAAAAAATAATCATTCAACATAAAAAAAAAAATAAATAAAAACAAAAACAAAAACAAAAACAACAACAAAAAAAAAACAAGAAAGATACAAGAAAAAAGAATAAGTAAAACCTACCTTCTTCATCCTCTGTTCTTGTTAAAATACAAATTGGGTGTTCACCAACCCAATTTTGTTTACTGCAGTAAAGACGATCCTTATCAGAATTTTTAAGTTCATAATCTTCTTCACATTCATAAAAAACAACAAGAAATAAATTTCCATCCTTTTTTCTCCTGTATTAAAATGGAAAAATTATTTAAAGAAAAGAAAAAATTTATATTAAAGAATTTTTTTTATATAATACGTGTAATAATTTCTTTTCTTCCTCTTATTTTTTCTCTTTAGCATAAATAAATATTGATTTATAAATTTTCTTTTCTCATTACAGAATTATCGTTATAATTAACAGATAATCGCTAAATATTTAAAAAGATAGAATGTTTAACGCCAATAATGGGTTCTCAAACTGTGTGTTGGATGGTCTGTAATAATTTTATATTTGTCTCACGATTTGAGTTAAAGTTTTTTTTTCCAATTTACAATATTTTTGTTTTACTCTAAAAAACTAACAAAGAAAAACTTATATTTCCGACTTAGTAAATGGTAAGTAGTATGGGTCGTTAAAATGTCAAGAAAAAATCAACCCTCTTGTGTAAAACTAAACTTATGGTTTTTTTTTTATTCTTTTCTAATATTTGAATTATCATTTCTGAAGTTTTCCTTGAATTTTTAAAGATCAAATATATATGCTACTGTTAACATTGAAAAAGTTTGAACGTCTCTTTGCCCTTTAAGATATGAATATCTCACCTATTGTATTTCTGTATATTTCCATTATCTATCATCGGTCCTCTAACAACTGTTGTTCCCATACATGAAAGATCTAGATCTTTTGCAAATTCACTTGTTATGTCTGTTTCTTCTTGTATCATTTGACCTTTAACCTTTTTTCTACGTCTACCATCAGTTGATGTTATTTCTTCTGATGTTGCTTCAACTAAAATATATTCAATAAATATGTATTAGTATTGTTTATTATTTAAAATCATTTTTATTTTTATGTAAACATTTTATATTGTCTAGTATACGTTTTTCTTTTTCATTTTCTATATTTCTTTAGATTTCTATTCTTCTATTAAAACTATTTTTTTTTTATGAAAGATTTATTATGTTTTAGTTTCAAGAATAATGCGTTTTATATATTTTATAGGATTAAGAAAATAAAAATTCTAGCGATTATTTGTTAAGCAAAACTTGGTAAGTTGGAACTTTGAAATTTATTTATCTCTTTTTCTTGAAATTTTTTTTTATTTTTGTTTTCTTTGTTTTATTACAAAAAGAATAAAAATGAAGAAAATGCCTTGCTCAACAAAACAATAATATGATGATGATGACCTATTTGAAACGATTATAAACGATTATAAGAACCTCCTCAATCATTTTCTATTTGACCATTTTCTGTTGTGTTAGGACCAGATTTGTAATCAGTTTTATTAGTGACTATAATTTAATAGTTGTTTTCTTTTTCTCATCTATTACGTAAATTTATATTAGAATTTTGTTATTTTGTTAGATAAGAGACAAAAGATAAAATTAATTTGATAAAATGACAACTTCGCAAAATTAAAATATATTAATTAGATATTTTTGGAAATTGCGTTCCATTTAAATAATGCCAAGTTTTTTGTTGCTCATTTAATTGCTAATTTTTAATTAACTTTCAGTTAAATTTATTATGAAATTCCACATTAAAATATTAACAATTTTTTTTTTTGTGGGTAAGGATGTTAAATTTAAAATCATGTTTTAATTGAATTGCGGGAATGACACCAATTAAAATTATTATTTTTGTCATAAATAAAAAATTGACAAAATACTGTTGAATAATTAAAAAAGGTTGTGTAGTATTTCTCAGAATTTTCATTTCAATTATTGTAATTTTATAATTATTAATTATTGCTATTTAATAATATGTACATAAAAGCTTAATGCAAAATAAATATTTATCGCATTAAATACAAAATAATAATCCTCATGTAAAAAGCCATTCAAATAAGAAAGATTAAAAATAACATAAACAATTAGTAACTTTAGAGTTACCTCTTACAAAATTTTTGGTTTACTTCATTCATTTAATGTTTAGTATTAACTATTAAACTTTTGAAAATTAAACTTAAATCATCTAACAATTTGAGTGTACATATTATAGAATATGAGTTGAGTAGCTTTATTTATAGATTTAAGAATGGGAAGAACATAATAGTAAGTGTATAATACTATCAAAATGGATAAATACTTAACAATATCAATATGAAAAGTTGTACAATTTGATATTTATACATTACAAATATTTTAGGATAATGTTTAGAGAAGAGCTAATGGATCCCATCAATATAATACAAATATTATATATATATGTTATGTACATAAATACGAAACATATATATAGATACATGGAAACATTTGAAGATTATTATTATAATGCTTTTAACATAAATATAGAATAAACTACAAAAGTATAAAGTACAAAGAAACTTTAACTTAATATTTAATAATCAGCGTATAGAATATTTTTCTATATTTGTATATAAATTGCACTTTTTACTTTCACATCAGATGAAACAATTTATTCATTTTTTAAAACAACAACAAAAATGAAGGAAAACCTTAAATATGAGAGAATTTTTAGAATTTCAAATTTTCCATTTGAAAATTTTTATTTTTCCATTCCAAAAAAAAAAAAAAAAATAACAGAATGAAAAATTGAATTTTTCAAGAGAAAAAAAAAATGTTTCTTTAAAATTTTTCTTGGATTTAAAACATCATTTAAATAATTAGACAGACCCTTTTGTAAGAAAAAAAGAAACATTTATTTTTTGTTGAAAGAAAATTAATTACAAAATCTTTAAGAAAAGTTTCACGAAACAAAATAAATAAATATATCTATATAAAAAAAAACACGAACAAACAGAAGAAAAAAAAACAGAAGAAACAAAATCACTCGCATTTTATTTTTAAATGATAAATTGTTGTTTATTTTTGTTTTTTTCTTTTTTTTTTTTTGAATTTCGTGCAACAAACAAAAAACTTTACGATATTCGGATTGAAAATGAAAAGTTAAAATTATCCAATTGGACTAAAAATTAAGCTAAATAGTATAATTAATGAATTTTTCAAAATATTTATTAATTAATTAAATTATATTTAAACCAATACCATTTATGATGTCGGTCACACTTCCTGCCTTTCACAATAAATAATTCAATTAGTTATTTGTGATTTATTTATTTTATTTTTTTTTTTTGTTCTTTTACGTAAAGAAATTAAAAATCAATATTTTTTTGGTTATGAAATGAAATTCAATATTGTCTCAAATATTACAGAGAAAAGGCAAAAAAGCCAAAAAGAAAAGACAAATATTAAGAAATTTTAAGTTTTTCAATTTATCTTTTTTTCTTTTATTTTTAAATTTTAATTGATTCTCACCTGCTGTTATCAAACCATGTTTATTAAATAATTTATTGAGACCTACAAAAATGGTCAAAATATTGATAATCAAATATTAATAAAGTTTGACGAAGGCGTCTTAAAATATAAAAAAAAAAAAAAACAAATTATTGACAAAAATGATTTACAATCAAAAATTAAGTCACAACAAAACAAGATTTAGTTCTTTTCATTCTGTTTCATTCTTTCTTATAAAAATAAAAATCTTTTTTTAACTTTTATTAGATCGAAGTTTATTGGAATTTCATGTTACAGTGAAAATGTCATTTGAACGTATCCATACATGTGGGTTGCCATTACAAAATATATTACTTTTGTGGTCAAGAGATCAGCAATAAAAAAAAACACACACAGTTTAATTTGCGTTACGGATTTAAAATCTTCGTTGCTCTGTAAATTTTTTTTTTCTTTCTAAAATTGAAAATCCAAAATAAAATGAACGAGTTCATAGCCATACAATGAAGTGATGACATAATCCCTACAAATTTTTAACTCTTTATATTTTATAAATAAGTAAAATAAATCCCAATGAATTATTACTACAAATAGAAAAAGTACAAAAGAAAATTATGTTTGTTTTGTATTTAATGCGATCATATAAAGGTGACGAAAGATGTAGAGAAATAAACCAGATGATAGGGATCATCTTACCAACAAACTATTTGTGACAACAAAATAATTATAATAATGATATGGGTTTTGATAGGTTCAATTTTTATATAGAAATTGAATTATTTCAACCATAATAAACATATATTTATTATAAAGAAGCTTTAAGCTTTCTATAATCTAATCTAATGATAAAGCTACACAATAAAAAAGAAAACAAATTTATTTAAAACTTAAAAATATTGTTGTTAGTTTTTTTTTCTTCTCTTGTGTTTTTTGTGTTTCCTTTTTTAGAATTTGACGTAATTAAATGAGATTATAAAATTCCATCAGCAGATGAGTAAAAGAATATTACAAGTGTAAGTAAGCACAGTTAGTAATAACATTTTAATGTTATTGAAATTCTCAGGTGAGTATTTAACCTTGTGTATTTTTCTTTTCGCATAAATATAAAAAGTTTAATTTTTTTAAAACATTCCTTTAAAATACACAAAAAAAATTTTTCAAACCAAAACATACAATTTTTAATGCATATTTTTTTTATTTTTTTTGGTTAATTTAAAAAGTTACAAATTCAAACGTTAATTAAATATTCAATTAAAATCAAATATAATTTCAATCGCATATAATTCAACGTAAGTAGTTAATGATTTTTAGTTTGTGTATTTCAAAGTTTCACATTAAACATCAATTTAAATTCTAAATTACTAATTTCCATTTAAATTTTGATTGAATCAATGAGAAAATTGTTAAACAATAAAAAGAACAAATTTAAATTTTTAATTACAATTAGATACGATTGATCATTTATTGACATTGACAAAAAAAAAAATATTGTAAATTTTTGACTTGTTATCCTTTTACAAAAATAAAATCCATTTTATTGCGTGAAAGCGAAAAATAAACTTTAGTTTTTTTTTTGATTGGAATTTTTATGATCAGTTTTTTTTTTTCATTCAAAGTGGGATTGAATAAAATCATCATCAAATTAAATGTTGGACACCTTGATTCTTATTCTTCTTCTCTTCTTTCTACTGGATCAACATTTTTGACTGAATTTTTTTTTTTTTTATTCAATAATTGATTCAGTTCTACCCACGAATGATGCATTTTTTTTTCTATTCTTCTTAATTTTGTGTCAAAAAAATAAACTAAAGAATTAGATTTTTTATATTTCTCAGAAGAAACTTTAATATTATAAGTGGTGATTATGAAAACGACATTTTTTTGTTATGATTTCTTTGCTGTTGTTGTTGTTTGTTGTTGTTTCTTGTTTGTTGTTATAGAATAAAAATAAATAAAATATGTGTTTAAGGTTTGTTCTTAATATTGATGTTATTTTAATTTTCTAAAATAACAAAAAAAATATACACAAACCATCTGTCATCATAAAAAGTTAAAATATTCTTATCATTATTCTATTAAAGAATATAAACTTAAAATAAAAAATCTAATCAAAATCTGTTAGAGAGAGAGAAAGAGAGAATACAGAAAAATAAAAGAAAATGTGTGTGGGTAACAAAATGATCATTTAAAGACGCATTCATCTTGTCACTATATTTTGTCTTTCTATCCAAAAATGAAAGAATAAAAATATATTGGACGCACATTTTTTTTTTGGAAATCATATTTTCATAATTTCAAAAATATTAATAAAAATGGAAAGAAAAAAAAAAGAAATAGAAATATTTGTGATAATTTATTATTTATTTACAACATAATAAATAATTAAAATGATTTACTTCCGAATAGTCCCACGTATTGGAATATTTAATAAATAAAAATAATAAAAAAAAAAATAAGACGAAGAAAATATAAAGTTATTAGTTCATTGAATTAATTTGAAATGACTTCATTCACGTGTCATACTTGCCTTATATTATAAAAGTGATTAACATTTTTAAAGAAAAAAAAAAAAACTAAAATTTAATTCACATAATTCATTAATTATTGATTATTAATTATTTTATTAACAAAAAAAATATTAATTTAGATTCTTCTCACACCAACGCATATTGAACATGAAAAAAAAAATAACAAAATTAAATCAAGACGAATATTATTTGGAACAGAAAAGATTAAAATAACAAAGATAGGTTGAATGAATTTCAGAATTTTGGACTATATCTTGATGACTGGAAACACCTTGATATCTTTCAATAAAACTTTTTTCTTAAAATATTCGATAAGAATTTATTTGGAAAATAAACTTAGAAAATAACTGAAAAGAAAGTTTTTATCTTTGCAGATTCTGCATTTGAAATAATAATTCAATTCATTCACACGAAAATTTATCGAAATTCAATAAAAGTAATTTTACATTTACAATTGTTTGATTCTCGTTACAAAAAAAAAAAAAAAAAATTGTCAGACTATAAAATTGAATAAAAAATTTATTTTACACAAAAATTTAGAATTTAATATTTTTTTTTTTTTTTAAAAACAAATGAATGAAATGAAAATCAGGTTAAATAACCAAAAATTGTATCATTATGTCATATTTTATTTTTGTGTCAATTTCATTAAAGGTAATTCAACTTTTTTTTTTTTTTGTTTGTATACAGTTTACATAAGTTGATCGCCCGTAAAACAATAATGAGTCACTTTAAAAATTACCAAAAAATTATGCAAAAATGAAAAAAAAAAAGTTAAAACAAAAATTACAAAATACAAAAAAAAACTAAACACAAATTCGCCTAATCAAATGATAAATATTTACGATTGTCATAAAAAATATTAATTTTATTTATTAATATTTTAAACAGTGAAAAAAAAAAATAATCATCTTCTAATGCAGGGGTGTGGTGTAGTTATCGTGGGCAAAACCTTAATTGCATAAACTGCGGGCAGATAATATAAAAAATAAAAAAAAAAAAAAATGATGACATTTTAGCGGTTAATGACAATGACAGATTTTTTGATTTGTTTTTGTTTTTTAAAATTTTTTAATTTCCCCCACTCAAAATTGTAATTTTAAACATTATAATATTTACCAACAACAACAAAAAAAAAAAACAAACAAACAAAAAATCTCATACTTCAGGTGCGCGTTTAAAATAAACGCGACCTCCGTCTTTTAAACATTTGTTTCATTTTAACATTGTATAATATTTTTTGACTTCTGTGTGCGTGTGTGTACGTTATGGAATTTTAATTTTGTTTTTTTTTTTGGGAGCATAACCGAAAATCATTAATTATTAAATTTACAATTTCGTCTCTGAAATTCTAAAGAATCGTGCGGCAAAACTTAGAAGTTAAATTTTTACAATTCAATTTACTTTTACTTTTAACTTTTAAAGAAACAATAATAATTCATTCATTATTATAATGTTTTATCAGCAGCAGGGTTGCATTTGGGTTTTTAAATTTTCTTGTAAGTGGAAATTATGTGTCACTTGACTGGGTATGTGTGTGTGTGTGTCTATGACAAGAGATAATATCGTTTTCATTGAGTGACCTTTGCCAATAAAAAGAAAAAATATTCATAGAAATTGTTGCTATTCCTAATTTGCAATTTCTCAATATAGAATATTGATTCATTCCTATTTTTATTATAAAAACGTTGTAGCTCAACATTAAAATATTTCTTCGATTTTGTTAATTTTTTCATTAATACCACACTGATCAATTAAAGAACAAAACCTGATCACTCATTTACATTTTCTCTTTTTATAATTCGACAATTCGATGAAACAAATTAACTTAATGATTTCTATAAAATTATATAATCTTTTTACTGATGATGATGATAATTGTGACTGTTGACTCGTGCATCTCATCAATAATGAAATCACTTTTAGCGCCACACAAAAATATTATTAATTAATTAATAAAGAAATTTGTTGTGAATTTAAATAAAATTTAGTTTTATTTTTTAAGTGATAAATTAGTCCCTTCATTTAATTAATCATTAAACATTTGACAAATGAATCTTCAATTATTATTGAGAAAAAGGCGAATCCGTCTTATAAATTCAACTCAATGCTGGTATGTCGGTACACATTTTTTGAGCATCTTTAAAGATTATTTGTAAATATAATTTATTGTTTGGAAAATCGTTATTTCTTGATTTAGATTTTGATTTACAATTTATTGATGAAATGGAATACGAAAAAAAAACACAACAAAATCAAAACAAAAATCCTCACGATGAAGAATTTAATTTAAATTCAATCAGACAATAAAAATGAGGTTTTTTTATGTTCAACAGAAGGGTTTGAGTTTCTCGTTATCATTTGTAAATTTGTACAATAAAACCTTTGTAATAGGGACATCAAAAAAACCTCGTTCTTTACTATTTTTTGTTATTTTGTCAATAAAGTTGCTTTTGCTTTACTTTAGTTTTATTATATGAAAAGAATAGCAAAAACAAAATTTGCTTCAAGTTGAAAGGTGGTCCAATTAGAAAATGTTTAATTTTACTGTATATTAAATTATTGACATTTTAAAGTACGAATTAATTTAATATAATTTCAAACACTTTATTATACATAAATGTGTCCTATACAACAGATTTTTATATTCAAACGACAAAATTTATGAGTTGTGCTGAGTGGAGTGAAGTGAATGTATTGAATTTTGATTTGATCAATTTGATGGATTGATTTTTCTTTTTTCATCTTTACATCTTCTGTATTTTATATATATTTTTTTTTTTTCTATTTATACATCACATATATGTATTATTTAATTTAAAAATCTAAACGACACAATTATTTAGTTCAATTGTTGAATATAAAAAGCTTTCTATTTTGTTGACAAGATCAATTGATCGTTTATTGATGTTTTTTTTTTTCACTATATTTATGAAGAATATTTGTTTATGACATTGAATTATTTTCTCTTGAATATTATGTTTATAATGAACTGTAAAAAAAATTTTTTCCCTGAGATTTTTTCCATAATTTCTATTTTGTTATATAAAATTTTTATAGTTTTTTTTTTTTGTTTTAAATTCAGACTGAATTTATTCATAGAAAAAAATTCGGAAATTTTTCCTTCATTGTCAGTCTATAACTGAAATTTTATACTCAATTTTTTTTAACAGTCTATAACAATTAAAATATTAATTGAAAATGCATTAAGCAATTGTATTTTAGAGGAAGGAGTTATATATTGATTGAATCATTTCATATACACAAAAAAAACACATGAATCCACTTTACGTTTTAAAAATAAATTTAAATCAATATAAAATAAAAGTCGAATATCGTTTCACTTAATTTAATCATCATAAAAATATTAGTGCAGTTCTTAAATTACAAAACAATTAAAATAAGTTAAAATTAAAATAAGTCACAAGAAAACTTAATATTTGAAAGGAAAAATTTAAAATAGAAATAACTTCAAGATGTGTTCATTATTAGACGGTTATAAAATAAATTTTAACTACAAAGGGAAAATGGTATTTTCAGAAATAAAGAGAACGCATATGCATGCAATTTTATAACCGTACATAATAGTTTTCAACTGAAATTCTGTGTTCGTATTGTCGTCACACGTTTTCAACATTACATAATTCTTTTCCTGAATTTCATTTTTTACTTTTATAAAAAAAAAAGCATAAATTGTTAACCCAAAAATAAAATGAAGAAAACTATAGAAAATGAGAAAAGATAAAATTTTTCACCATTTAATATAAATTACCTTTCTGACAAGTTGGCGGTTCCCCTTGCCATTCATCAGTGTCTAAATCACAAAATAGTTCTTCATTTCCTATAAGTTTATAACCATCCTCACATGAGTAAATTGCCTTAACCTCATCCTCATCATCGTTTGCTGAAACTTTTACTATTCCATTTGATACTTTTGGTGGTTTTTCACAGTCCTGACAGGATACATCTATAAAATTAGATAAAATTTTATAATAAAATATTGAAAAAAATTTAATTTTCTCTTTTTAGTTTTCTTTTTGTTTTTGTTTATTTTTCACAAAAAGTTTTAAATTTCATATAAATTATGAAATTAATTAATTTAGTTTGTTTTAGTTTAGTTAGTTAGTGTTAACATACCATCAACATGATATCGAATATTATTGTGGAAACAATATTCAATGAGGTTGTTTTAAACAAAATAAAGAAAAAGGGGGTAAATATTTTGTAGTCAAAATATTCTTAAAGTCTTAAAACGTGAAAATAGAATTGAAAGAAAAAAATTACATATTTTCAAATTTTTATCGATTATCATAAAAATAAAACTATCAACTTCTTCTTCATATTTTTTCACACAGTGCATATTTATAAAAGGCAAGACGGAAGAGATGTTAAAATATTACTTTAAAGAAAACAGTTTAAATAACAAAAAAATCAACTAAATGAGCAAAAAGCAAGAAGAGGAAAAAAAAGTACAATGATTTAAAAATCCATTTAAGCAGCTGGGATGTGCACTCAGCTCCAAAAAAAAAACACAAACAACGACCATTAAAAAAATGTTAAAATTTGCATTTTGAAATGAGCAAAACGTTCAACATTTTCTTCCTTCCGGTTTACTATGAACATTTTGATAATAATATAATCATCATTGTTTCTACATTCAACCCAGATTGATATCGAATTCTTCTATTCTATGGGTAAGAAAGTTAAGTGTTTTTCATACCAAATTTTGTGTTATAATACTTTTGCTATAAAAAAAAACAACAAGAAATTATCCTAATTCATTCTTGTCTGGTGTGCATATAAAACGAGACGAAAAACTCAATAAGCTGGATAATTATCCGTTCATGTTCTCTCTTATCTCTTATCTCTTTATTCAACCTTTCTTCTTCTTTTTTTTTTCATATGGTTGTTAGACATTTTCGATAAGACCATCTTCAACCATAATAAACTAAAGCAATCTAACTAATTATCTTTTATCATATAATTATTTCTAATTCTTCGTCAATTCATACATCAAACATTTTTTGTTGTTGTTTGGTTCTAATTTTAAAGCAAAAAAAAAGTCACCTGGTAATAATAATTCCTTTTGATGCCATCATCTTATTTTAAATTTAAGACTTTTAATATAGAAATATTAATTCATTTCTTATTAAGATATCAAAAGAATTTTAAATCATATTTTATTCTTATTAATAATCTTCAGTATGTTAAGTCTATTAAAATTGTCAAAAAATTAACTAAAAAATATCAATTCAACATTTCTGTGTTTTTGTTTTTAAATCTTTCCAACTAGCAACTTATCATTTTTCTTTTTATTTATATATGTGAAAAAGATGAAAAAAAAGAAACACATACATACAGACACATGCATTAAAAAGAGAAAGAAGATGAACGTAAAATATTCCATAAAAAAAAAATTGATATTTTTTAATGTCTTCTTCAGCGCCTGAACACATAATCATCATCATCATCATAATAATAATATCTTTATAATACAAAAATAAATAAATATAAAACATAAAGACGAAGAAGAAGAAGAAGAAGATAGGCTTAAAAAAGTGCGTGGTTCCTTTTAGAAAAACAAAAAGAAAAAATTACATCATTCAACAATTATTTTTTAAGATTTTTTATTTTTTGATAAAACAGAAAAAAAAAGCACAATTTATCTATTAAAAATTAAAAGATAAATGAATTAAGAAAATTTCCTTATTTGACGTGAATTGATGATGATAAAAATGATGAGATGAGTGACTAGAATATTGATTAAAATATTTTGTTTTAAGCTATTCATATAAATATAAAGAATTGTGGGTGGATTTAATTTTGCTTTTTTTTTGTTTTTTTGTTTTTTGTTTTTTTGTTTTTTTGTTTTTTCGTTTTTTTGTTTTCTGTTTCATTTCTGTTTAACGATTATTGAAATTAAATATGTTGACGGGTTTAATGTCGCCTAGCGGATTCTAAAAGGGATTGCCCTTTTATAAAAGTGCTATATATGTTTGTTTTGATTTGCATGTGTTGCTTGTGTTTATATGTGTATTTAATTGAGGTGAAGAATTTTGTTATCCCTTTTATATCTTAAATTTGATTCAAGAATTTTTAGTATAATATTTTCTGTAAACAAAATATATTCTCTCAAGGGATAAAAAGAAACCTTTAGTATATAAAAAGATTGTATAACATCAACTAGGAGGATGTTTACGAAAATATGCACAAAGTACATTCTAATCTGTACGTTAGATTCTTTCCCTTACTTTAAATTTTGGAACAATAAAATTCTCTTTACACAAAAAATCTGAATTATAAAAATTTGACTTTAAATGTCTGTATTTAGACTCTCGGAAATAATCAGAATTTTAATTGGCTTATCATATTTACGAACGTTTATCACTTCATCAAGAAATAGTCTCTAGAAAATTAAATAAATCAGATAATTCAATAAAATTTCAAATAACCTTTAAATCTATTTTGACATAAATGTGATTCAGTTTATAGATTTAAAGAAGTTTTATTTTTATTCTTTTAAACAGATTCGGACAATTATTAATTATGTCGTACAAAAATAATGACAGGGCATACCAAATTCATTAGAACTTTTTTGTAAAAAAACGCATTTATTACTTGACATTGTCCATTCAGATTTTGTTTTTATTCTTTTTGTTTTTAGTTTGAAAAGAGCGAGGATTAAGAATGTGAAAAAGTATCGTCTCTGTATAGTGAATTAAAATCAAAATAGCTAAGCGTCAAATTAGTGAAATTAAAAAGGGGAATGACGGAGACAAAGTCTTTTTATATAATAATGAAACATTTTTAGAGCACAGCCTTAATGTTTATATAAAGATATATTTATATGCATACTAATAACAATTAAAACAAACGACTCTTTCATAATTTTTTTTTTTCCTTATCCCAAAGAAGAAGATGAAAAAAGCAGCATTACTCTAAACAACATTATTATTTTACTTTTTATTTTTTTCTTCGTTCACGCATTTTTTTTTTTTTTTTATTCTGTTTAATTTTTGAGGTCAAAGACATTTTGAAATTTTATATTATTTTTTTTTTTTTTTTTTTGATAAAATAAAAAATAAAACAAAACAAAACAAAACAAGTAGAAATTCTTATCCTCCTGAGTCTTATAAAAATCAACAAAACATTAATGATTTATAAGCTTGTTGGCATGATTTCTTTTTTCACTTTTTTTTTTCTCTTCATTTTTGGTTGTTGTTGTTTTTGTTTTATAAATTTCATATAAAAATTAGAATAAAGAGAAAAAATTACCGAACGCGTAGAAATGAAGAACAGAAGAAAAAAACCACTAATTTAATTAAATCCTTTTTATTAATTCATTTCATTCACCAACGCAAAAATTTAGAAGAAGAAAAAAAATAATAAAATAATAATCCCCGCACAAAAAAAAAAAAAGAAAAATAAAATCCTATAATAGAATAAATGAAATTTATTGATGACGAAAATGTGTTTCGTTGTAAGAGTGAAAAAGTGAAGTAAAAATTATAGACACAAAAAAAATTGGAACTGAAGAAACTCAAGAATGTTTTAATTTATTATCTCATTTTTTTTACAAATTAGTTCAATCATTGACATCAGATGATTCTTTATAAATTGGTCTATTAATTTAAGAAATTGGTTAAATATTAATATTGAACTAATTATGGGTTGTGTTTTGTGGAATGGATGATGCATTTTCGGCACGTGCATCTTTTCATTTGGTTTTGTTTCTTTTTAATATTCAAATTTTACAAGAGTGGAATAGCACTAAAACACATTATTAGTTTTTTTTTGTTTTTGTATTTTGAAAATACAAGAGAAAACCAAAGACAAGATTTCCCTCCCACATTATTATAACTATACAAAATGTGTATCATCTGTTAACTTTGTCGCTACTATTATGTCGTGTTTTATTTGTGTTATTCTTTTTTTTTCTCTCTCTCTCGTCTTTTCTTTTCTTATTTTTTTTTTTATTTCTTTCATAAAGACCAACCAACAAAAAAAAACAGAAATAACATGACGGTGGTCATAAATTAATGATATTTTGAATTGGAATGGAAATATTGGTACCTCTTTTTGTTATCGACAAAATAATAATAAGTAATGGGAAGATAATTTCTATATATTCAAAATTTGAGAATATTTTAGTTAGATGTACGTGACACAGAAATTTGGAAAATTAATTTAAAAATTAATCTTTCTTATATTCAATTGTTTGATTAAAGAAGATATTATAGTTAATGTCACAAAAGAAATAAAAATAGATTGAATGTGATGGTGGAGGAGAAAAAGGTATAAGAAATATAAACTTTTTATACGTTTGAAATTTTATATTGTTGAAATATGTACAAAATTTTTGATCTTATTGTGCGTATTATGTCGCTCAATAGATGCGATGATTTTAAAGTTATTAAAGATCCAACTATTTAATAAATTTATTGAATAATTTATTTTATGTGGAAATACTTTTTGTTTTAATTTAATTGAGGAAAATAAACTGAGTAATTAATGTTTAATTTCAATTCTATAAATTTACGTGAAATTATTTGAGGTTACTTGTAGGAATTTATTGAATATTTTCATCTTAGTCCAAATACTTAGAAGTTTTTAATTTGAATATTAAAACTTATGAGATCAAAATTAATTACTTTACTTATTATTCTGACAGTAATTCAACTGTTTGAAAATATGATTTTCTTTCTCACTTTAATAATTTACAAAACTGTTAAATGGTGGTTTTTGTGCCATGTGTTCTTTACTTATAAGTAACTTATGACAGGTTTTGCAACATATTCAGACTCCTCTGAATAACAGGGAATAAGAGGGAGAACAAAATAAGACAATATAATGTAGAAGGAAGAATTAATATAACTTAAGATCAACTTTAAATATGTTATGAAACCCCAGCGTTTAATTTGTTGTGAAACCGCGCATTAGAGAATTCGATTTTTTTTTTTAACTAATATTTTGTAGTCAGAATTAATTCATGCATTCATAATTAACTCTGCATGTTAATTTATCATTTGATCGTATTATATCATAATACAAGATCAAGAGTTTCTCTATTTTAGTTCATCATTTAATTTAGGGATTAAAGATTTATGTATACAGAAGTCTAACACTGACACTTAATGGGATTAAGAAAATAAAGAACTACTAAATATGTTTCTCACTGGTCATAAAATATTACCATACTATTTTTTTTACGAAAGAAACGACCTTTTTTGTGTTTTTAAATAATCATAAAATATTTTATACTTCTACACTTTTTGTATGTTTTAATTAATTGAAAAATTAAATCCTATGTGTAAATATTATGTTAAAAAAATACTTAAAAAAAATATATATATAAATGAAATAAAATTTGGTCCAGTTTTGTGTTTACTTTTTATCTTCTTCCTATATAAAAAATGTATCATTCAAAGGTATATCACTCAAGAAGAGAAACCTATTAAAAGAAGAGCCAAAAAAAGAAAGAAAGAAAGAAAAAAAAAAGTATGTACACCAGGATCATTTTCATTTTCATTTCAGAACATTAAAACTTATAACCTCCGGTATATATAAAATCATGGTACGGGCGTTCCTGATAGTATAATGCTGATGATATGATGATAAACCCCAAAAATAATAATATTAAAACAAGAATATAAAATTATAATAAAAGATAAGAACCCAGAATGACAACAACAAAAAAAAAAAAAAACGAAAAGAGTTCAACAAAGAAAAAAAAACTCTGACTTCGTTCGTTCTCTATTAAAATGACATTTTTTTTTTTTAATTCAAAGGAAACGAAAAATAAAAATCACATTTTAAAAAGTTAGCTATTTGTTTGTTTGTTTGTTGATGTTTTGTTTTGTTTTGTTTTGTTTTCTGTTCTGTTCTTTTTTTTTTTTCATTTTTTATCTCAAATCTCATGAGTTTTAACCTTAATTTTAACACCCAAACGCAATGTATTATCAAAGGTGTTGTAAACTACATCAAAAGTTATATATTATTTCAGTTGTGTGCATTTACATCTTCTTCCTCCTTTTTCTTCATTTTTTATTTAAAATTTTTTCACTTTAACTTTACAAAAAAAAAAAATACCAATTTCTTTGTTCTTTCTTATTGTTGATTATCACATTATTAAAACCATACAAAACATACAAAGATTTTATACTCGCATGTAGAGAGAGACAGAGAGCGAGAGAGAGAGAGAGAGAGAGAGAAATTATAAAAGAAACAAAAGCGTGGTGGTGTGACTCTATTAAATTATATACTGTATTGGAATAGGAGAATACCGAAATGATGATGATGATGATGATGATGAAGAGGAAGAGTTTTATTTACATTTTAATCCAAATCAAATTCGTGTCATCCCACGATTATATGTTCAAACCAAAAAAAAAATCTAATATTAAAAAAAAAATATCTACAAAATTCTTGGTTTTTTTTTTTTTTATCAATATTTGAATAGAATTTTTGATCTTTTGAATTGGAAAATAATTTGACCACTTCATTCACTTCATGAAGTTGTAACATATTTCTTATTTTACTTACATAAAGATCAAACTGTGTGATATTTCTCTGTTTGTAAGTCTATTTAGTGGACAATAAAGCTGATTATAAAAAGTTAATCTTTACTCAAATTTGTCCATACTTAAAATTCAATGAAAAATTAAAAGACCAAAATGGTAGGTAATAAAATTGTTTTCAAGTGGATAATATTCATTCATCAAAACTAAAACAAAAATTAGTTCATCTAGATAAACTGGGTTAGAAAAAAAAAGTGGTTTGTATTTTTTTTTTTTTTTTGCGGGATAAATTTTTTATTTTTTTTTTTTTATAATGAATGAACTTCACTTCGACTTATGATACTTAATCTACCTGCATCTCACTGTAAAGGCAATCTGTATATAAAAATCTATTTAAATTCAATAGAGAAATTAGAAACTTGTATTCAAGTCAAGACACTTTTTTTATTTTCTTTCTTTATCCGATTAAAAAGAATCTTATGGAAATTCCATGATATTTTTAATTAAATCAAAATTCTTAATCATTATAAAGAATCACACAATCAATTCATAATATTTTGTTTAAAGTGTTGCAAGTGACGACCCTCTAATCAATTTTTTTCCACCACACACATAAAGTATAAGTAACTCATCAAAAGAAGAAGCTGAAAAGTTAAAGATATTTTTGATCTTTCTTTTACTTTATCATAGATAAAATTTAAATTTAATATGAATTTCAACTTAAAGAAGAAATAAATTCTTGCAGCAATATTTCTTCTTCACTTTTATCTTTGATTGTATATATTTATTTTTTCTTTTATATATTTTCTAAGGAAGTGATTCATTTAATAATCGATGAAAATACAAATCTTAATTATAATATTTTTTCTTATCTTAACTTTACTTAAGTGTAAAAAAAAAAACTTGATTTCATGTATTAAATTAATGTTTAATAGCAACAAATTAATAAATAATATGCGTAAGATTGGAATAATTAAATGTTTTTATGTAAATTATAATTCACTTAATCAATGCATTCAATCATCATCATCATCATCATCAGCATCAGCATCAACAACAATATTAACATGAGTGTAATTTATTTACACCATGAACAAATTGTGATCGATTTTTTTTTTATTTTTTTATTTTGTACAAAATATTTGTTTTTTTTTTTTCTTTTTTATTTTATTTGGTAACAAAATACGATTTTGGTACATTGTACGTTGTACGTATATATCAGTTCATTTTAATCAAAATAAATCAATCATCCATTGAATACAAATAAAAAATAAATTTTCTGTTCTCGTATATATGTACGTATGTACGTGTATATATGTGTATACGTATACATATGTAGTAAAATTCGCAATAGAAAATATAATTTAGATTAATACGATTGATTGAGGGTAATCTGTTATTTGTGAAATTTATTGTATGTGGTGGCCCGCAGATTTGTCTCCAACCCAAAATAATTTATAGGCCTTTTTTTTTTTGTTTTTTTGTTTTGATGAAATTGAACTAAAATATGTTGTTGGAAATTATTGTTGTCCTTATTCTTTTATAATTGTTGTTCTTTTTCTTCTTTTTTTTTTTTGTTCTTTTAATAACAAAGACAAAAATTCCCCAAATAAAACTGCAATTTTGTTTCTTTTTTCTTGTTGTTCTTTTTTATTTGATTCAAATCAATCAAATTTTTTTTTTTTTTATTATCATTTAACAATATTAATTTTTACTTGTGTGTGTGTGTGTGTGTGTGTGTCGAGTACAAAAATAGTTTCAAAAATATCAACAACAAAATATACAAAATCAAAAACTATTTTATTCCAATTAACGATATTTGATAGAAATTTATACCAAATAAATTTAAATTTATTTTTAATTAATTGTTAAGAGCAAGAGAGAAAGATGTAAATCACTTCAAGTGAAGACGTTGTTTGAATTTTTTTTTTTTTTTAATATAAAATTCAGAATGAGATAAAAAAACGAAAGATCTTCTCATTTCGCCGGTTCTTTTGGCGAAATACAAAAACAAGAAGAACAAAAAAAAAAATATAACTAAAGAAACATTTTTGATCGTTATTTAATTTGATTCATCTAACATAAATAATTGAAGCTGCAGAGAGAGTCTGGTATAGAATAAAGAGAAAAACAAAAAAAAAAATCTATTCAGACGCGATGATATTTTACAATTTTTCCATTTTAATTTCATTTCCTTTTTTTTCTTTTCTTTTCTTTTCTTTTAACAAAAAAAAAAATATAAGTAGAAAATAAAATATTTTCTTGTTTTGTTTCTCTTTTATTTTTTATTTTTTTTTTCCAAAAACAAAAATGAACGAAAAATAAATGAATATTCCACTTTAATTAAAGAATTTTCATTTTTCTGGTTTTCAGTTTTTTTTTTTTTTTTTTGTTTTCCCCCCCATTTTATTATTATAAAGTCCAATTTTAATGAAATTATATACTCGAAGACTTTTAACACTTTTGTTGTTTTACATTTCTTCTTCTTCTTCTTCTTCTTCTTCTTCTTCTTCTTCTTCTTCATCTTTTTTTTCCTCTCTAAAACAATGAACACTTTTTATATGACATTTTCTCTTTCTCTTTACAATATAATTAAATTTCTTGTTGAAAATTGATGCTGCTTGAAGTTAAAGAGAAGAATATAGAAAGAATGATGGAAAAAAAAAAGGTACATATATTTTTTTTTCTTCTCTGCATTTGTTGTTGTATAAAAGAATAAGGACAAAAGAAAAAAGGAAAAAGGAAAAAGGAAGATGAAGAAAGGGGGGAAAAAAAAAACGGAATATAGAAAATTTTCCGAATGACATGTTTGGTATAATTTTTTTTAAGTGTGTGTGTGTGTGTGTGTGTGTGTGTTACAGAAGGTACCTGTAACCCATAGTTAAATGTGACAAGAAGAAAAAGGGTCGATTGAATATTTGCTAAATTAATCGAAAATTTCTGTTTTTTTTTTTTTTTTTCTTTATTAAGTTTTCTTCTATTTTTTTTTTTTTACAATTTATTCTTCTTCTTCTTTCTTTTTGCTGCTTAGTGAAATTAAATAAATAGAGAGGAAGAAGAGGAAGAAGAGGAAGAAGAAGGAAATCAACAAATGAAAAAACGCAACGAAAATTTTAATTACTTAATTTTCTCGTGATGGAAACTCGAATGATATATTTGTACCCCTTTTCCCTTTTCATTCATCCTCATACCCAAAATATCTAAATAATCATTTTTTCTTCTTCTTCTTTCTTTCTTTTCCTTTGCTTTCCTATTTTTTTCTTTTCTTTTCTTTTCTTCTTCTTCTCTCTTTCTAGTTTTATCTTTATGGCCCTTTTAATCAACCTGCTGCAACTTATTTTAAGATCGCGAATGGAATATAAAGTTGGTCAATATTAAGAGAGAAAGAGAGAGTGAGAGAGAGAGACAGTGAAATAAAAAATAGAAAAACTAAATGAAAATAAAAACAAAAAAAGAAAATAAAATAGAGCATTTTGTATTTTCTTTCTTTTTTGAGGAAAAAAAAAAATAAAATAAAATAAAATACAAAAAATAAAAACTTATAAATAAAACATAAACAAAGAATCGTTTTTAATGAAGAACAAAAAAAAAATGTAGAACAACCACATTGAACATAAAAATTAATTAAAGAAATTTTTGAAAAAAAAAAAAAAAGTAAAAATAATAAAAACAACAAAAAAAAAAATACTTACTAGTAAAAAAAATAAGGAAAATTATCCAAAAACAATATTTACGAAAATCCATATTTTCTTTTTCAACCAAAAATTAATTATTTTAATTTTGGAGAAAAATCAAAAAGTTTACCGAAAAAAAGCAACAAGTGAATTAAAAAAAAAAAAACAATAATTTACTTAAAAAAAAAACACATAATAATTAATAAGAAAAACTTAAAATGAAAAATAAACAGTGACACTTTTCCGCAATGACCAAAACACCAAAAAAAAAAAATTTCAAATGTTGTTGTGAAGACAAAAAAAAAAAAGAAACAACAAAACTAACTTTTAATTTTGTTCTGATTTCAAACTTTTCATAAAATAATAATTTTATATTTTCTTTCGTTTATTTAAGAATAGTTTCAGTTCTTAACAATTCAATGGACGAGCGTTGACTGAAGACTAAACTAAAAAGTCTGTTAAATTTAGCTAAATATTATGCGTCCTGCTACTTCGGAATAAATTCAACGGCGCTTAAAAAACCAGCCACTACTCACTCAAGTTCATCTTCTTTTTCTTTTTTGTTTCTTCTTTATTTTTGGTTAGATAAGTCAAGTCAACTTGAGGATGATGATTTCACACAATTATAATACACCTATACAATCAGCTAATTCATTCTTTCTTTCTTTGTTATATTTTTTTTCTTATTTATATTTTAATTTAACTGAAAATTTTAAAATTTATAAATAAAAAGTTTTATTTTTTATGAAATAATAATAAAAAAAAAAAACGAAGATTTATTTGTTTCATTTTCTATTTATTGCAAAGAAATATTTAGTTGTAAATTATGTGTTTTATTTTTATAAATATTGTTCAGCATTTACATATAATGTGATTTATAAAGATATAAAAAAAATAATAATAATTATTATTCACTTCATTTAGAATAACAGTAATAATTGAGGAGCAGCACACGAATTAGCATTAAGTTGTTTTTATCTTTTAAGAAAAATTTTCAATTTACTTTCTTTTTTTTTTTTTTATTTATGTTTTATTCTAAACATAGAATTTTAAATGCAGAAAAGTTATTTTTACTGTATTTTTTTAATTTAAAATTTAATTACATAAATTAGGCCAGTTGAAAACAGAAAAAAAAACACATCAACAGCAAAACCGGAAACAAAAAATAAATTGAAAAAAAATACATAACTTTAGGCTTGTGTTGTTATTTTTCTTGCATACATTTTGGATCATAAGCCATTGATGTTTTTTTCTTGTTAAAAGTTCGTTTAGATTTTTTACATGGAATTAATTCTCAAACATTTTAAGATTTTCACACAGCATCAGACTTTCATAATAATTCTATATGTTTATTATGAAATTTATTTGTGTCAAACATTGCGCCAAAAACAAAACGGTAAAACGTAACTAATATAAACGCTACAAACAGAAACGTACAAAACGTTACAAAAAAGATTGTATGAATTTCAGTTCACTGAAAAAAAACAACTTCATATTGAAAACATACGTCACATCTCATTCAATATTTTTCTTTCTTTTTCAATTAAACGCCTTTCATTTAGTTGTGTTTTTAAATCGAGTTTTTAAAAATGTGTGCAAAAGTGTAATTTTTAATGGGATTAAGTGTTATTACAGTAAACAAAATGTCATCTAACAAAAACAATATGCAAGAGAAAAAAGATTTAGAAAAATTTATCAAATTTCTTGCATTAAAATCAATTCAAGTAATAGTTCAATCTCGTTTTGGCCAGACAATTCAGACAACAAATTCTGAAAATCCAAATACGTCAAATGATTGGGTGAGTGTGAGTAGTTTTATTTTGTTTTCATTTCATTTCATTTTTTATTATTTTATTACAAAAACAACAAAGAAAATAATAACAATTTAATAACATTCTTACCGAATATCTTTCGTTTTATTTTTAAACTATCAAACGTATTTAGACTATGAAACCATATTTTGCTTGCAGACAGAATTCTGTCGACGTTTTATAATAGGTATGAGTGTGTGTGTTATTTAAAATTCTCTTCTCTGACTGCATTTGTGTTTGTATATATGATATAAGAAAACAGGGTGATTCTTCTCGTATTTTATGTGAAAATACTAAAAGTAAATGTCAAACAGACTAGACTAAAACATTCAACATGCACAACAATTAATTAATAATAATTAGTGGATTAAATTAGTTTTAATTGAAATTTACAAATAAGTAAGTAATTAATTATGTTAAATTGTAAGTACAACCTTGAAATACTTAAATACTTATAAAAGAAAAACAATCACTATTCAAAGTAACATCTAACGTCTGCTCTTAGCACTCAGGTCAAGGTTTAAAAAAGAATTTTCATTTGTCTACTTTAAAATTTTATGCTAAATTTTCTGATTTTGCATTTGCATCATTCAATATACACTTTTGGCTTTTTTTTTAATTGAAACAATATTTTGCGATTTTACTTTCATCATGAAAGAAACAGCATCAGCATTAACAAAAACAACAACTAACATGAGAGGTTTATGAAAATGTTTAAACAGAATATTTTTTTTATAATTATTTGCAGAATAATTGGGTTAAGAGTATTATTTGTTGTAAGGTACAGATTAAGTTACCAAACACGTTATTTTAACGATAAGATGAATAAGTATAAAAAATCTGTTTTATCTGATGAAAAAGTGTCGCATATTATATTTTTTATTCTTATTTTGTTAATAATCTGCAAATTATACGGTAGATGAGTTAAAAACTTACCAAATAATCAAGTTTTTTTATTTCTTAAGAGAAGAAAAATTGTCTATAAGCAATAATCTCAAAAGAAATAAGAAACAAAAGAAGTTTATTCAAGTTTTTCTTTGCTTCTGTTGTTGAGGACAATAAAAGTAGTATGTAAATCGAAGTATAACCATTACGATTACATATATATTACGATTATCATTACCATGCTATTTTACGTATAGAAAATTTTATGATAAAAAATATGAATGCACAAAAAAAGGTAATCAAATCGAAACGTCATCCGTCACGCAATTCGTTATTTCTCTATTCTCTTCAATGTACAAGCGCGCAATGAAAATAAATAACATGAATTACAACAACAATAATAAAAATAAAGAATAACAACAAAAAAACAGTTACATGAGTAAATTTGACAATAGCAAAAAAAAACAAAAACAACATTCCAATATGAATCTATCTCCCTCTGAAGAAAAATATCAAATAACAAAAAAAAACAATTGAAATTGGTTGGTTACTTTTACTTTTTTGTTGTTGGGTTTTTTTTTGTTATTTTGTTTCATGTTTTTTTTTTATGCTGGGCTGGTTTTACAATCCGTCATACCCGTATGACGTAGATACGATATACGATGACTATTGTTTTGTTTGTTTAATTATTTACTTAATTTTCTATCTCTCTCGGTAGACACAAATATGTTCATTTCTGTTTGTGTTTTTTTTGTCGTTAATTTAATAATGCAATTTAGCAATATAACAGTTTTGCTAAGTATATGTATCTTTATTTGTTGTTGTTTGTTTTTTTATTCTAAAATTCCAAATTCCATATTCCAATTAAATATAATTAATAAATTCAAAGTTTCAAAATATACCTACCTGTAATATCCTTCAAAGAAATTATAATAATAAATCATTTTAAATTTAACGAAAAAACACCAAATGTCATTTTACGTATACACGTAAAGTAAATTTTCAACTGATTTAAATAAACGCAGGTAACTTTATGCACATAAAATACAATAAGTAAACATCCTGCTGGTCTAAACAGCACTTCAAAATTTTAAATTCATAAATTCAATCAAATAAATTGAAAAGCAGCAACAACAAAAAATCGAAAACAATAAATTTTTTTTATTTCCTTTTCGTTTTTTTGTGTTTATTTTTCGTTTTGCATATTAAAAGTAGAAATGTTTGATTTTGAAATTTTCTGTTATATTTCCGATATGAGGCTGAAAAGAAATTCAAAAACTATAGACATCAGTTTTAGTGTTTGCAAATAATGTTGCTTTGTCATAAGTGAAAGATAAGTGTGTCCTTTTCAAAACTCGTTCTATAGATACTTGAATGTTACAAAATTATTCAAGGGGAATAAATTCGAATGTAGTCTACACATTCTCCTGCACTACTACAACTTAAATTTGTTTCAAAAAAATTTATTTATTTGGATTTAAAAAAAATTTTATTTTTAGATGTTCAAGTTTTTTCAATAGAGAAGAAAAAAATGAGGGAAATATTTATTGCTAAGGGGATATTTTAGAAACAGTATAACTACAAAGAACCTAAATATAAATACAGACAAATTTTAACTTATAAATAAGTTTAGAATCCCTTTACTTTAGCTTACGTTTCACTATTATTATTTTGCTACGTTTTGTACAAAAATTATAAATTATAAAACGTAAAATGGAAAATTGTGAAATTTGCAAATCAAATTACAGAAAAAGTTAAAGTTGATTGACCGATCGAATCATTGTTTTACTTACATATTTTACATTACAAATTTAAGTCTTTGAGGAAAATTGTTTTTCTTTTTATTTAAAAAAAAAATATTAAATTGTTTTTTTTTTTGTTTTTCAAAATTCAATATGACTAAAAGTAGCCCCCTTCACGATCAATTGAATATGAAAACTTGAAGGACTTTCTCCCATCCAAAAAGAAAAAAAAATACATAAAAATCAACTTGAAAAAATAAAAATAAAAAACTGAATATAAAAGTTGAGAGATGAGAGATGAGAAAGAAATAATATTTTTTGGGTCATCATTTGATTATGAACAAAATAAAATAAAATATAGAATACAAACATAAAAAACACTAAAAAATGAATTCACTTGAAAATAAAATATAGCAGAAGAAGAAGACGTCATCATCAGAGAGACAGAGAGTCGATCCAATAACTTTTCTATAAACATGGAATGAAAGAAAAGAAAAGAAGAAAAAAAAAATCAAGAACGTACATTGATCTGTAATCTTGAAGTGCACAGTCTTATAAATATAGTTTCTTATTTTATTAATGTATTAATTTTTTTTCTATTTGGATTTATGTTTGTGTTGTTATATCAGCGTCTTGAAAACTATGATACGCGTACCATTTTAGCAGTCAGACTGTGTCAAAATGCACACCAACAACTATTTTATAAACAAACCTCGTAATTGTGTAGCAAATTATTTTCCTTTTGTTTAGAAGGGATGTTCTCGAGTTGAAAATTTACACAGTAAGATAATTTAGTCTTGGAACAAACCAAACAAAAATATTGTTGAAGAACCCCTGAACTTATAAAAATCTCTTATAAATAAATAATAATTATAATATTGAAACTTGTTGCCCATGTTTGTTGTTATTGCGTGGGGAAATCGATCGTGAAAATTTTACAGAATGGAACTAATTGTTTCTTATTGAAATTTATATACTAAGTACGATAAGTTTTTTTTTTGCCTTGTCATCATTTTTTCTACAAAACTTCAACTTCTTATTTTTACTTAGAGTCAAGATATAAATTTATAGATAAAAAGACAAATTGCGGAAATAAAAAAATAACAATAACAAAAACAATTAAAGAAAGGTTGGGGACGTTTTTTTTTTCTAAAAAAAAAAATTCTGTATATTTTTTTTCTTTTAAATTTTCCTTCACTTTATTTAACACAAGTCAAGGTTAACATATGTCGTGGCTAAATTATCATTTTTTTTTTTTCGTTTGTGTATTTTAAATAAAAAATAAAGAATAAGAAGAAGACGAAGAAGAGTCAAATAAAAATACAACGAGAAAATAAAAGAAAAAAAATTTCAATCATGTTTGCTTTTTATGATCAGGGAGTATCCGGAATTTTAATACATATTTTTATTTCCAGAAAATTCTTTTTCAGTATTAAGTGTTGAATGGGTATTTGTGAGGCTAGAAAATTACATATTTTATTGTAATTAGGAAATGCAATAATTTTAGGAATTAAATTTACATTCTTTGTGATATCTTTATAAAATAAGTAAATAAGTAAAGTGAATAAAATTTGGATTTCCATCTTTACTTCATACTGATACGATAATTTGATAACTTCCACTGAATTTCTAACCATACTTACAAAAAAAAACAAATTAAAATAAAGCTAAAACTTTTATCGATTAAAAATATTCAAGATTCGATTTTAGAATTTTAACTTTAAAAAAATATACTCAATCCGAACACAACCTTAATAATGTATCTTTCTACTTGATTCACTACTTCTTTAGTAAATAACACCAATACAAATACACTATGTTGTTTATCAGATTAATATTATTGTTATGCTAGGAGAAAATGCGTAGCAATGCGTATATTTTCTAATAGATATAACTTCTTTTTTTTTTTTTTTGGCTAGGTGATTTCTAGAGGTCATTGAATTTTTCTAACTTCAATAATATAAATCCGGATTTATTTTCATTTAACAACAACAAAATACAAAAAATAAAAGTCGTTACTTAATCGTCGCCGACAAAAATATAAACAAATGTTTTAAAAACAAAAAAAAAAAAGTGCGCGTTAATCTCAAAATATTTATACAATTTACCTTCTCTAAGTTTAAAATCAATTCTACGTTTTAAGTATTAAAAGTATTTTATGTCAAATTATATTATTAAATAATTGACCGAAAATAAAAAATAACATTAAATTACAATGAAAAAAAAAAAATAACAACAAAACACAAAACAGAATGTAATCGTGTCGAATCAATGCGGATTTCCCAAAAAAATAATAATACAGAAATAAATAAATAAAATATAATGAATGACCTTCCTGTCATTTTCAATTCATTTTATAAAATATTATTTGATGTGTTTGATTTTCTGATTGCATACAAAACCATATTTTTATTGTGTTTTTTTTTTTGTTTTATTTTTAGTGAAAATAAATCTCCACAATTAAAATCAAAAAAAAAAAAAAACATTGTTTATGAGAAACTTTTTTTTGTTAATGTGAGAATTGTGGAGTGGGGAAGACGATCTTTTTTTCTTCTTCTATAAATACACTTTTATTTTTTGTTATAAAGTTCAATTAAACAATCAACAAATTTCAATGTTTTTTAATGGTTTATTTTTTGTATTTTTATTTTTCGCTGTATGATGGAACAGTTGCAAGGTCACTTAATTCATTTTGTGGTGGCATAATAAAATTAGAATACTCATGTGTAACAGACAACTAAAAGCTACAAATTAGGAAGCTTCTTAATTATAATAAATTGTAGTTGTAATCACCGGATTGATTTTAAATATTTTATAACGAGAAAAAATGTTTTTATTTATGTTTTTTAATCAAGATGTGAAATGTTGTGCTGTACTAAAGAATTTGAAAAGATGAGCAAACGTTACACTGTCCTTAACCCAAATAAAATTCACCAGATAAAAATATACTAATTCTGCTTATTTAATTTTTTTTTTACCCCTCTCTCTCCTGAACAGTATCCTTATTTTGTTTTGGTTTAAAAATATTTTTTTTTGAAAATTGTTGATTTTAAATATTGAAAGAAACAACAAAAAACAAAAAATCAAAATCATAAGATACAAACCAAATTAAGAAGAATTTCTTTTAATAGAAATAAAAACAAAAATATAAAATTCACAAAATCACATGAGTAGAGTTGTTGATTTCCTATTTGTTTATTTGTATAATTAAATAAAAAAAGAAAAACTGTAATGAAACCACGTGGTTTAGTTTTGTTATTTACAAATAAATAATTGTGAAAAATTTATACATTTTTTATCTTCATTAATTTCTTGCAAAATGGTACTTCAACTTTAATTGTAGTTTGCTGTTTTTTTTTTATACTTATTTTGTTTTTGAGTAAAGTTTATAATTATAAAATTTTTTTGTTGAAGACTCTTCATGTCCAATCGAAATTTTTTATCATCATTAAATGTTTGAGATTTATTAATAATTTGTTTACTGTTGACTAATAAGTTCTCTTATTTTTATCCACAATTACGAAATTTTTCTAAATGTTTAAAATTTATTAGAAACAGTTAAAACTTTTCTATACTGTCTGTTGTATATGAAATTCCGTTGTGCATGAAATTCTAGTTTAAAAATGTATTCAACTTTTCTACAAACATTGTGTTCAAATGTTTTCAGAAAAATTCTACCAATAAATAAAAACGTTAATGCAGTTTTTTTTTTTTGTAAATTGTTAAAAATTAAATAATTATTAAAAAGTTATTTAAATTTTGTGGAAGTTATGGACAATTAACTTTTCACTATTTTACTATAATTGTTTTCATTTTCTGTAGTTTTTTTTTTTTTTACAAAATATTTTCCTATTTCTTTTTTATCTTTTTGTTTTTTTTTTTACTACAATTAATTTTCGATTGCTGTTAACCCAATTTTTGTACACTTAATTTATTTTTATTCTGCTCTTAAGCAGTGAAATAATTGTCATTCTCTAAATTTAACGTAAACAATTTAAGTTTTTTTTTTTGTTTCAATGAAGTGTAAATCATCAACATCAAGAGCATCAACAAACAGTATGTTCATCTTATGTGTGCCTACGTGACGTTATAAATGTACACGTCAAAAAAAAATGTATGTCGTTGCCGTTGTCGCGTATCCACTTCGATACGATTACGATAAAATAAGAAACCTCCAAAAAAACCACGAAATAAAATTTAAATATTTGAAGGCAACTCAATATAAGAAAAACAATAAACATTTTCTTATTTTGATTGTAGACTGTTATGTGTGTGTGCAAGTATTTCTCTATATGCCTGTTTGTATTCGTTACTGAAATAATATACTACTTTTTTTTTTTTTATAAGAATTTTTCAAGTTTTTCATGCTGACTGTTTTTTTATAACTGACTGAACTGAAATATTTATGTGTTGCTTGTTTTTGTTTTGTTACTGATTTTTAGAGTTCGTTTAATAAACGCGATGCTATTTCGTTTCATTTAAAAAACTCACTTCGTCCGATGTAGTTTATTTAATTAAAATTTCTAAAATATAAAAGAAATATTTTATAAAATAATTTTCTTTTTCTTGTGATTTTTTTTTTATTTTCGTTTAAATTCTATTTCAATTTTTGTACGTTGTTGATTTTGCTCTTGTGAAGATTTTTTATTTTTAAAAAGATACTTTCAGTTGCAAGTGCATTTTCTTTAATTACTTTATCAAAGTACTTACTTGAATGATTCTTAAAGAAGAAAAATCGTTAAAAAATATTTGGTTTTGTGAAAGTGAATTGTTTTTCAATGGAATTTTATTCTATGAAAAAAATAGAAAAGAACAAAATAAAGAACTGGGCTAATTAAATTAGATATTTTGTGAACTTTGTTTTGTGTATTTTGACCTTAGTCTTTTTTTTTGGCTTGTCAGTGTTTATGGATTCAATTGTGTAATATTTATGTGTTTTATTTTTACTATAAATTTAAAGTTGAACTCGTGAATTTAAAAACTAAAGTTTAAAAATTGGAATTTCATAATTGTGTCTATTAAAGGACAAGGTTGGTAAAAAAAAAACACCAAAATATTTTGAATAGAAAAATAACATGGTATTTAGATCATGCAATCGCTTTCGGTTCCTGTGGTGTTGTTGCTTTGTTTTATCTGATGTGTTTTTTTTATTGTGAAATCTAATCTAATTTTAATTGTTGTTTTAATTATATTTATTTTTTTTTCTTTTGTTATTTGAATTCAAATACAACCAAAAAAATATATGATGAAAACCCGGAACTTTATTTTAATTGTTAACAAATTTGTTGAATTATTTTTCGAATTTCTTAAGTTTTAACAAACAAAAAAATTTATCATAATTTAAAAAGACTCTAATTTTTCTTATGACAATAATAAACAAAAAATGCGTAATGTAAACATTTTCCAATGTGATAATTGATAGAAATTGAATGAAAAAAATGAACAAAATTTTTGTATGAAAATATTTTCACAAAAAGAAAAATAAAGAAAGAATGAACGAAAGAATAAAGAAACATTCTATTATTCGCGTGTTTATATTTGTAACTAACTACTCAACTTTTATTAAATTTATAGAAAAAATAAATCAATAAATTAAGCTCCAAAGTATTATTCAATCACTTTTACTGTTCATCGAACATCGGAGCTAATTAGATAATCTATTTAACAAAATTAAATAATGATTGAAGTATTTTTATCTTTTCAATTCATTAACTTATTATAGATAATCCTTTTACCGGATAAATACCAAAAATAAAAGAAAACCGTGAAATAACTTTTTGAAAGAATTTACACGCTTTTTTTTTAATTATTTAATATTAAGACAAAAAATTCAATTAACCTAAAAATAAAATAAAGGACAATTAAATCAACGTTTAATTACCGTTTCTATTCTCTCATTTGTTGCCTGACTCATAACTATAAAATTATTAAAACACTTTTTAATTAAAATTAAAGTTTTTAACTTGCGTGCGTTTAATAATAATTTTTAGTTCCTGGGTATCGTATCATAGGAGAATAGAAAATAATAGGAAGGAAGGCCAACCAGTTGACATATTGAGAACTTGATAATTTCTACAAGAAACAATCGTTTATTTATAAATAGATTTTCGAAAAAGAAAATGGATTTTTTGTTTCTGAACAGAGAAATATTATGCTGTAAAGAATAATAATTTTTTGTATTAATGTATTTTGTAATTAGATAAAAGAAATATTATTTATATTTTGTTTTCTGTTATAATGCCAACAAAAAATAATTTGCTTAAAAATCTGGCGCCTTGTGAGATCTTTACATATTATTGTTTTTATTTTTCTCTCCCGCCTAAAACTCAAGCCAAAATTATAAATGCATTTTTAAATTTTAATTATTTTTGGCATTTAACATTTTTAACAAAAAACTTTTGTATATTGTTGCTGTTGTTGTGTGTGTGTCTCTCAGACATTTTTTAGTGATTTTTTTATAAATGAAGAAAAGAAAGAGAAAAAATATCAGAGAATATATTTTTAAAAACTAACAAAATTCCAGTTCGACTAGTTTAATTTTTGTTATTTCCAATTTCAGTAATAATACATCTGGAGGTTTTAATTTTTTTTTTTCTAATTTCAATCGGGTCCATAAAAAGATCGAGAGTGAAAAAATTTACGGGGCGTACAAAAATATAGTTTAGTTGTGTGTTGGTGCGTTGTATTACTTTTTCTCTTTCTAATTTGAAAAATGTTGTGGGATTAATTGCAATTCTATTTTTATAATTTTTAAAAAATTTGTCTTAAAGAGAGAATGAGAAAAAAATGTTGATTTCATAAATTTTAGCTTTTCAAAATAAAAAAAAAAAACAAAAACAAAAAAGATTAAAAACTACAGAAACTTGTCTTTGTTTCTTTTACTTTTGTATATAGAAATTGTTAAACATGTGAAGAAATGTTGAGAGTTTGTTGTCCTGATAATTTACTTAAAAATATAAAATATTTTGCTTAGTCACGTTCTCCTAAACAATTTACCGTGTCTTCAACACATTTTCTTTGTCAATTGGAAAATTCTTCATTCAGTATTGACTTTCATTGTATCTCAGAAAACAACTAAAGATTATAAAATTTATTTCCGGTTTATTCAACATTTATTTATGTATATATTTATTTTTCCTTTAAATGATTTTGATTTAAATTTTAATTCAATTCAATTGCCTTTCTAAAAAAAAGAAGAAGAAAAATATTCTCTCCATGAAATCATTATAATTAAAGAGTTTTGAACTTGTGCGGTGAATGTAATAGCGAAAATAATAAAAAGAGGTGCGTCATGTTTTTCTTCGCCGCCGGTTAAATCATTGAAATTAACTCTATTTGCTTTTGTTGTAAATATAGAAAAAAAATGTAATAAAGAATCTTCGTCTACATCGCCCGACATCGCCCACATAAACATCATAATTTTATCATTTTTTCATATTTTCTTTTTCATTTTTATTTCTTAGTTATTTATTCTTGGAAATTTACTCCCACAGATAGGCACATATTATAATTTAAATGGTTTATTATTAACATTTTTAGCAAAGTCCGGAAACCGGAAACTTCTCAAACAAAAAAAAATATAAAAATATTAAAGGAAAATTTTTTTCTAATATTTTCAGTTTAATATTGCAATACAAGATAATCCTGACGTTTTAGCAGAATCAAAAAAAATATTAACTGTTAATACTGGTGAATCAATAATAACACGTTTACCATTATGTGTGGAAATTTCATTGCAAACAGTTGAAGGTGATAAGATGATACTTGAGGTATGGTCTATTGCAATATTACCAGAACAATCAGATCCAACACCACGTCCAACATATGCTGTTTATAACCGTATGGGATTATTATTAAAATCATTAATATCAGTAACACGTGTAACACCAGCTTATAAACTATCAAGAAGACAAAGTTCAGATTCTTATAATATTTATTATAGAATATATATTGGTGATCCTCAAGTACATAATTTAGGTAAGTTTATTTTTTTGTTCTTTTAATAATCTGATTATAACTTTTTTTCTTGTGTTTTAAATGGTATTATGATGAGGACTTTTATTGTCCTTATTTATTTGTGAAATAAGAAAAGTCTCAATAATAAAAAATAAATAAATAGAACAGACAATTGACAAAGACAAAGTTCTCGTATAATCTATTTGGGTCATGTGAAACGATTAAGAAAATTCAGTTGACTGACGTCATTTATACAAAGTTTTAAGGTGCTGCACACAAAACATACATTTATTATCATATATTACATATTTGTATTTATGTTTGCGGCTGTAGTATTATTGTCTACTATAATATCGACACAAAATATTAATAAAAATTTCTTAAAACAAATTTTCTGTCAATAAAATGAAAAATTTACAATATTTGCAATGATAATATTGAATTGACGTCACATTTTATGTTTCTGTTTATGTTTTCTTTTATTTATCAATTTCAATATCGGTATTGACAAAATATTGACGTAATTATGAAAATCTTTTGTCATAAATTTACAAAAATAATTTTCTTTCGATTCCATTAAACAAATTTTCGGTTGGTTATATGTTTCAAGTTTATCTTCAATTTTTAAATAAGGAATTCTGTTTTTTTTTTCATCAAAAAAAAAAAAATTAGAACAAGAGATAAAAATTCCAACACAAAAAATTTTCTATCTCTCATTTTCATTATTTGTCAAAAGATTCAAATCAAATGAAGTTAAAGATAAACACAGAAAAAAAAGAAGAAACACAAAAGTTTAGTTCTCCCCTCCGAAATATAGAATTGAACCAGAACATTTTAGATAAGTGTTAATAAATGTGTGTGTGTGTGTGTGTGGATTGTGTGTGCTTTTCATTAAATTTATATAAAACACATTTTTAAACTTTTTTATTTGTTTTTTTATTGTTTATTGTTTGCGAGAGAAAAAGGTATAAATTAATATATAACTTATTTCTTTGAGAGAGGGGTGTGAGTGATGGGGGATGGTATTTTGATTAATGTATTTAAATATGTAACGATGAAGCTTTAACTTTTGTAATGTTTCCTTTCAAAATTATATAATAGCAATAATATGAGGGTTAGTTTTTGGTTATTACGATCGCCTGTCACGTTTAACTACGTAACAACAAAACGCAAAAAAACACAGATTATTAAATCATTTATTGTTTGTTGCTTCTCTCCGTTTTTTTTTTTTGCCAAATAAAATAAATTTGTCATTCCGGTAAAAAAAAATGGTGACATAATTTTTTCTTCTTTTAAAGCTTTTCTTTAAAGAATCCGAATATGGCCTTGCAATAGACTCATTTCATCTGTTCCATTCAACTTTTACTCATTGTAATAATCATAAATATTTCGTGTTGTTTTTTTTTTTTTGACGATGATGATGCCAACTTCCCATCTTTATTTTAAAAGAACAAAATTGAGCGCCTTTCTTTTTATTTTTTCATTTGATAAATATTTAACTAATTCAATTTTTTTTTTGTTTTCCGTTTTAATTAATTAATTAAGCAGAGGAGACTAGGAATATTTAATAGTGGCGTTTTTTATTATTCTGCAAAATAATTTTATAATTAAAAAACTCTTCAAAAATTCTGTATAAAGTCTAATTGTTGCCAAACTTACGAGCGATGTTAGATTTCACAAAAATTTCAGTTGAACTTAAAATGGGTTTGTGTTAGGTTCCCTCTTTTGTTTTTCATTTCCAATTATTTTGAAACTTTTTATATACCTTTACTAATGTTGCCAGCATATGTTTGTCTTTTCTAATGTTGAAGTAAATTTTTCTAACAAAAAAAAAACAACAATTAAATAATAACTGTCTCATATTTTCTTTTTGTTTTAAATTTCAATTAATTTCGATTAATGTATTCCCGTTCATTGACCTACTTCCATTTTAAATTGCCCGGATAATCACACATAATTTATTATAATAAAATAATAAAGAAGAAAGAAAAAATAATGTCTCTTTAATTTTTTTTTTTTTTTTCAATAAAATACTAACAACAAAATAAAAAATTATTAAATTTAATACAACAACAAGAAAAAAAAATATGTGAAAAAAATGGTGTGAACAGAAAATAAATAAATTACAAAAAAAAAAAAAGAAGAAATACAAAGGAAAATGAAATGAAATTAATTTTCTTTCCATTCATATTATGATAAGTGAACAATTTATCTTATCCAATTTTTGCCGTTTCGGTAGAGTGAAATAATACAACTGTATTATTTCTTTTTATTATTATTATTATTATTATTATGTCTTATTATTTGGCTTAGTACTTTGTACTATAACCAGACTAAGTAATTTAATTATCATTTTGTATTCTTCTCCGTGATTATATAAACAAAAAAAAAAATGTGCGCGCGCGTCCATTCGTTGTTTTTTTTGTATAAAATAATAATAAGAATGAACGACAACAACGACAATGCAAAAATATGTCAAATCGATTAGACAAAAACAACGAAACGATATTCAAATTTAATTATTTTTCTTTTATTTTTTTTTAGTTATTTTTGTTAAATTAATTATGGTGTTGCCAGGTGATAAAACAATTAAAAATAATTGCATTAACATAAGTAGTTTTTTTGTTGTTGTTGTTGTTTTTTTTATTATTTTAACTGAACAAAAAAAAATGTTTATTGTGTTCGACTTTAAGTTGAAAGTTAAATAATTCTAAGCAAATATTTAAATAATAAAGAAAAAAATGTTAAAAACACAACAACAAAAAAAACTAATTTTTAATTTATGCAATTCGTTTTGTTTTGTTTGCATTTTTAAATAAGCATTCTTTCCGTATACTTACTACTTCTGTTTTTTTTTTTTGTTTATGTAAAATGAAGTTTCAGTTTTTAATTTTTTTTTATACCGAAACTAAAAAATTTCTTTAGAAAAAATAAAAATAAAAAATGATTTCAATAAAAAAAAACACCTAAATTTGCAAATAGATTTCTATCTCTGTCTCTCTTAAATATAAAAGGCAATTAGAGAAAAAAATAAAATAAAAATAAGGTCAAATTACTAAAACAACAGTTTAAAATGCAAATGTGAGAGTAAAAGTTGTGTACCTATGAAAACGATTAAATGATCTGCAACCAAAGTCGAGTTAATTTTAATTTTCTTCTATTTTTTTTTTTATTTTATGAAGAAGTTTTTTTACAATTTTTTGACCTCGTTACGTTAATCGTTACTTTTTAAGAGTGCCGATGTAAAGATGAAACGATAATGATTTTTTTTCACTAAACTAAAGTCACGTCACTGTAATTATTCTATAGTGAAGTGATCATGTTTGTGTTTCTCATTAGCCGACTTTCGGTAATTGGTAAATTCATCATCTTAAACAGAAATAAAAAACATCAAAAAAAATTGTTTTTTGTTTTTATTTTTTTTATAGGCGATTTATATATTTTTTTATTGGTTTATGTCACACGACTGAAACATAAATAAAAAAAGAAAAAAACAAGAGAAAATGTCAGGATATTATATAAACAACAAGAAGAACAGTAATAAACATTAAGAAGTGAGAGAAGAATGCCTTTTTATAATACATTCAGAAATTATAAATAAGAGAAAGAAAAAAGAAATATTAACATCTTCAGAAGGATATTAGCGCCCATTAGTAATGCAAAAAATATGTCTGTAGATAAATATTTTAATTTATTCAAATAACAGAAAAACAAAAAAAAAACATAAGAATAATAATTCTGTTGGCATTCTCTTTAGCTAGAACAATCATTATTATTACTTCACGCCATCCTATCTCCATTCTGTCTTCTTCCATTGCGGCTGCAATCAATCTTTTTTTTTTTCTTCTGTACTTTTTTTTCTATCTTCATTTTCTTATTGTCGATTTTTTTTTTCTTTTTCAAAGTTTTTTTTTCGCAATACAAAGAAGAAGAAAAAAATGGAATGTCAAGAAATGTAAAAAAAATAATAAATTGTTTTGCTAGTTGTGTTGTTTATTTTTATTTTTTACCATTTTCTACCTTTTTAAAACTTTAATACTGTTCACATTGTATCATCCTTTACTCCTTCGTCTTCTTACTTTTCTTAATGATGAATCTTGATGCTCATACCCTCTTCAATATATATTCGTATTTGTACATTATTAAAGTGTTTGCTACTTTGTATCTTATCATACCACAGAACTTTAAATATTATGTAAAAAAAAAAAAAAACTAAGTATCGGCACTAAGTATTATTACTTCCGTGAAAAAGTTTTCTATTTTGTTGTGATGGTGTTGTTGTTACTTTCTGAAGCCTTTTAAAATGTAATAAATATTATTATATTCATGAAGATCACATCTCATTATTATAATAATAATGTAATGATGATTCTACTTAATATAATAATAATTTGTTTATTCGTTTGTTTTTATTTATGTTTTTTTTATTAAAGAATTAAATTTACAAAATAACAAAAGAAAAAAAACTTCTGTATTTTTTAAAAGAAGAATGATTATTCTTTTGAATCTGAGGAAATGGGATTGGCAATCATTAGACATAATAATTAGAACGTGAAAGCAGCAAAATGTTTAAATTTAAGAATAAATGTAATTTTATGATTGATTGATATTGCTTATTAACGTACATTTTATATATCCAACAGTCAGGGTTATGTAATGAGATACGAAACTGCTATAATGAATGCTGAACCATTTATTCTCCAACACCATCGTTGCTTAATTCCATTTTATGAAAGGAAAAAATCTAAATTTGTAAATGTCTTTTGACTAAATTTAAGATTTTTTTTTGATTGTCATAAAACGAAAACGTCATTTGTATTATTTGTGTTTTTGAGTCGTAGAAGTGGAATCATGCAATACCGAATTGTAAATTATTTATTTAATTAAATTTTACTTAAATAACTGCAATGTAATATTAAAGAAAAACAAATGAATTATTCTTCATTCACGGTCTGTAACGTAAAAGTATCGTCCAAGCGGAAAAACTGTGACCGAAATTTTATTTGCTTAGTTTTTTTTTTTTCTTTTTTAATAAACCAAACCTCATATGTTTTTAATGTGTCCTTCTCAGAAGGTTGAATTTAATTGAAAGAAAATATTTAAAAAAAATTGTATAAACAGTAAATAGTAAATATAACATTAAAATTTCAGAAGGGCCTTGAGAATTTCTTATCAAATCTTTTCAAATATTCTCAAAAGTTTCCGAACACTGACCTTTTTATTTTGTTTTTTTTTTTTTTTTGCTGTATTTAATTTTTGTTTCTTTTCGATTATCTTAATATACTTCGTTGTTGTTATACATATTTTTTTTTTGTACGATATGATTATTGTAAAATTCACTGAATCGAGATTAGAAAAAATTAAAATTTGTTTTGTTTAAGATTTTCATACAGTTGTACGTGTTTTTCTTTTTCTTTTTTGTTTTATTTTCATTTGTAAATTTCGTAGTTTTGTTTTATTTTTACATATTTAACTGTTTAAGGTATGGCAATATTATAAATATTTCAAATGTTTATAAAAAAATAAAAGTAATCTATCGACTTTTGTTTTGTCTTTTTTTTTTTTTTATTATTGATAAAATTTTTAATTTCTGTATTTGTTTTTATTTTGTTATTTTATTGTGTTTCCTTTTATTATTCTTTATTTTCACAACAGAAATTGTATTGTCTAATGTAAATTCCAACATATTTTTTATTATTTTACTTTAACACTGACTCGCCAATTGTGTAAACAAATTCAATAAAAGATAAACAAGAAAATTTTAAAAATGACTAAGAAAAAAATAATTAAATAATAAATAACAAAGTCAAAGAGACGAAATGGTCTCGTTATTGATCTCATTTTTTAAAAAAAATTAAATTATAAATATCCCATTACCCACTTTTTTGAATTGTAACTTTTGTTATCAGCACAGGACAACACTGAATAATTCTCTAAAAAGAATTGTATCAATTGTTTATTTCTTAAAAAAAATTAAATTTTTTATTTATATTCTCTTTTACTTGCGCTTTCGATTATGTCTTATCTTTATAATTCTATTTGGTAATATTCCAAGTAACTGGAACATATAAATGTTGGGTGCTTTGTGGTTTTTTTTTTTTGATAATAAATATCAACAATGACCAAAAAGTTCATCAATATTTTTATTCTTTTATCAATATGTGTATATTGCTGACGTTAAATCTACTACTGATGATGATGAATTTATCACTTTAAATGACTTTCATTTAATTAAGAAGATTTTAATATAAAGAAAAAAGCAAATTGGTTTTAAAACAATAAAGTGAAAACCAAAAAAAATAAAATCTATAATTACGTAATCAACTGAAACGAATTAAATGAAATATTTTAAGATGAGATTATCATTTGTAATTCTTATTAAGATTCCAACGTCCAATATTTATAGTAAAGTCCTTCAATTTGTTTAAACAGTAAAATTTCAATGTAGTTTAAAGACAGTTTACGGTCACACACCTCAGTATTATTGCCAAATAGAAACCAGTTTTTTTTTTCTCTCTATTAAATTTTTTTTTTCCAATTTACAAATCTAACTTTTTTCTAACATATTTTTATTATTTGAAAAAGTGAAAAAAGTAAGAAAAAAATAAAGATTGTGTTACTAGCGAAGAAGGAATGAAAGATTAAAGATTAAACTTTTTTTTCTATAGTTCGGTTGCATTTTTATTCTATTTAAAAGTTACATCGTAGAATTCACGAGTATATGTTACGTCGAAAGACACTTGAAAACATGAAAAAGTTATAAAACTTTGATGCATGATACAAAAAATTGTTTTGTGTAAAGACTTTTCGTAAAGACTTTAATCATTTCTCTAGAATTCTGCACATAAAAATCTATATAACGAATTTCTCGAAAAGTTGGAAATTTTGTTGAAGAGAAATTTTAATTATTTTCAAAAATTTACTTTATATTGGTAAATTTTTGTTTATGATTCATCATACTTATTTTCTATTTTAATTTATTTATCTTGTTTAATTTTTGTTGCTGTCGAATTCTTAATTTATTTATTTATTTATTTTTGTATTGATCTTTTAAAAGTACCTACGCTGATTATATTACAAATATTAAATTTTATAAGTAAAATAGCAAAGAAGAAGGTGTTGTTTTCTTAAAAAGTTATGTCTAATACATGCGTGTGTTGTGTATATTTCTATGTGTATGCCGATTGTGTAATAACCTAATAGGAATAATAATAATATTTGCATTGGGTGTAGATGTTATAAATTATTTAGATAAATAATTTCTTAAAGAGAAAATTCTGTTTTTCATAATGATTTTGTTTGATTACTTCTTTTTGACTATTTACATTTACAAAACAATAAGCGAAATAGCTGTTCAAGGAAAAAAATTATTGTAAATGAAGTTGTTTTAAATTATGGATTTTTATGGAATGGGCGAAATGGGAAATGAGAACGTTACCACGGTATCCATGACTCAGGTATTCTGCCTCTTCAATTCTTCAAGTTTTAATATTTTCATTCAAAGTTTTAAGTAATTTTAGTTTATGTCTACATTTTAAATTTAATATTCAGAATAATGTAAGCCAAAACGGCTTTCCTTTTAAAGGTTTCTTTTTCCTAAAATATGACTAATATGGTTGGAATCCTGTAGCGATTACTCATTACAAAAATACATAAATGATATCCGATACAATATTGAAAATATATTTATACTCGTATCAAATACAAAATATTACAAAACGCAATTTGCATTACCAAATAAAGTTAAACAAAGACTTTAATAAATAAATCAGAAAATCTATAAATTTATTATAAAGGTGTGGGGGAGGTGAATTATAGAATTGAATTTTAGTTCATTCAAGCGAAATCAAAGATCTTTTTTTTTTCAACTCAATTTTGTTAATTGACTTTAAGAAATAAAGCAAACAAACAAACCGATTTTTGCAGATATAAAAATACAATTAAATAATATACAAAAGTCAATTTAGTTTTATTTTATCAATAATAAAACCGCATTCATCTTTTAATAAAAAAAAAAATTATTATTTCCATGCCTGAATAGTTTTTCCATTTCCTTCATAAAATTAATTTATATTCTTTTTATTTTTCTTTAATCCTCTTCCTTAATCTTTTTTATTTTATTGTTTTTTTGTATTTACATTACGAGACAAAATAACAAAGAAACAAACAAACAAATAACAAAACCGAAAACTAATTAATAAAAATATTGTTAGAAGAATTAATTTTCCACAAAAAGGAACAAAAAAACTACTTCCAATTAAATTAACACCAAAAATTTGTTATTGTTGTTGTAATTATATTAAAGTTAACTTTAACCCTGAAGGGTTAGATGACAAGGTTGGTAATATATGTAAATATACCTACATATATATTTAATTATAAGTAGGTAAAATAATATAATTCAACTCATGTAACAAATTACAAATAATGTAAAAGATAACTAACGAAACGAATATTATTATGTAAATTAATTATAACCACTAGGTTTGGTTGTCTAGAAAAAAAAATTTCCCCTCATTTTACTATTTTTATCATATACAAACAAATACTACAATCAATTTTTATTATAATAATAAACAAATTGGATTTTCCCGCTAAAACATATTTTAATGATGATACATTCTTGTGACATTGCACATACACACACACACTTACACAATCATATATAGTAGTGATACAGGTATTATTATAAGTTTACTATAAATTGAATAATTCACTTTTAATTATTTTTTATTTTTTTTAAAAGTAAAAAGAAGAAAAAATTCCAAGAATTTCTTTCAGTCATTTAATTTTATTATTTTTGTTAAAAGTTAGAACAAAAGTTAGAGAACAAAATAAGCAACTAGAGTAGATACAAGTAATTTCTTATATTATGTTTGTTTGTAAACAACTGTCGTCATTACTTTACCTGTATATTTTTTTGTGTTAATCGTCAAGGTGTTTCTATTACAAAAATTGTCGATTTCAGCTTTTTTTTCTCAATTATTTGAAGTTGAGAAAAATAGATTCTTTTTTTTTTTGCCAAATCTAATAATAATTGCTAAAGACTTTAATACAATTGCGTGTCCATTTTAACACGTGTCTTAACTTTTTTTTTTCTTTTTACTACTTTGCTAGTTTCTTTTAACTTCAGCATTTTTCTCTTATTTTATTTTGAATTTAATTGAAGCGCCACATAAAACAATTATTAATTCAAGCCAGTTAGAAAGAGAAAATGTAAGAAAAATTTAAATTGACATGGAGAGATTTCATTGTGTAGAATTAAGTAGATATTGTTATATTGTATAAATTGAATGGATTGTTTAAAACAAATTAAGATATTTGTTTTTATTCTTATAAAATCTTTGTTTATGAATGTGTATATGTGTGTGTGTGTGTGTGAAAACATGTATTTGTTTTATAATAAAATTTAACCAGCCCAACCTCCCAACTATTCTCGTCTCTCATACTTTAAACTCTTTCTAACTTTAAACTTCTTACATATTTATATTTATTCATTTTATTCTTCTTTTAAAGATTCTATCTCTTCGTTTTTCGTTTTCATTTGATATAATTTTATATTTATATAAAATTGTATTAAAAATATAATAAAAAGTTTCTTTTAATCGAAATGTAGACAAAAAATAAATACATTCATAAATAAAAGAGATACAAGCAAACACACACATTTATATAGTGAACACAATACATTCATAACAATATATAATTTTCCTTTACTCTATTCTAAAGATTATTTTATATTATTAGTTACTTAGTTAGTATTATTTATTTTATTTAAATAAATAGTAAATGTATTATTATTATTATTAAATCATCATAGTTTTCTATGTATGTACTTACTTACTTTTGAATATATAAATGTTTGAGTGAAATAAATATGTGTATATGAGTAAATCATAATAATAATAATAATAATGCAATAATATATATAAATTTTTCTTTACAGGCGATGGTTATAAACAAGTACGTGTTGGTCAATTGTGTACAACTGTTGGTGCATTAAATATGTCTGTTGCATATCGTACAAAAATGACAATATCACCAACACAAACTGGACGTGATAATGCTATAATGTTAAAAAGTGATCATTTTTTAAAAGATATTAGTCCAAAACAAATACGTTATAATAATAAAAAAAAGTGAGTATATAATTTTATTTAATTAATTTTTAGTTTTTTCCCATTTTCATGTGATTTTGTTTTCGAAATCGAAACTCCATTTATTGTTATTTGCGTATTTATAAATTGGTGGTAATGTTACAAAATTATGTTAAAAGTGGTTTATTGTGACCGGGTAACCGACACAAATCTAAATTAGTGTTGTTAATTGTTAAATCGATAAAACTCTATGAATGGGGATCAAACGAATAATTTGGCTAATTTAAGAAATTATTTTTCAAAATATGAAAATAACTTATTTAATGTGAAAAAATTCTTTCGTTAGATAATTATTGTTTACTGAATAATATAGTGAGGGTAATAATTACTTGTTTTGCCCATTGACAAAATTTAACAGTTCTATATAAACTCTAATGAAAGGACACTTCGTTAACTATTACAAGTAAATATTTTGGCATTTCTTCCAAAACAATTGACTAAATGAAATATAAATTTAAGTAAATTTAGTAAAATTTAGTTGCAGTTCATTCTTCCATTCATTATTATGTAATTCTATACATTTTGGATATTTTTAAATTTTCAATTTTGTAAAAAAATATTTCAATATTCTTTAAAATGTGTACGTAAAATTAAAAAGTGAAGTTAAAATAATATTTAACTGCATTTAAATAAATGAATAATATTATTTAAAGATAAAGTGTGAACGTCATAATAACAATTGTTTTTCTGCATATTTTTTACGTAAGAAAGGAGAAAAAAAAGAACCGATTTTCTTTTCCATTCAAACTCGATAATTCCAGTTAAACATTATTTATTAACAATATTTTTATTATCATAATTAATTTGTTATCAAAATAGTTTTATTTTGATAATGATATACGTTCTGCTTATAAACAATTGTTTTAAGAATTTGATAAGAAGGAAATTGAGGTGTTTTTACTTCTGATTTTTGAAGAGAAAAATATGATTAATTATTATCAATTTAATTACAATTATCTAAAGTTTTAATTAACTTAATTTCATGTGTGTGTGGATGTGTATGGTGTGTCGGTGTGTTTGTGTAAAATAAGAATAAAAATGTGTTTGTTTAGTTTTTTTTATAAAGAAAACTTAGATGAACTGAATAAGTTTAGAAAAAAATAATTATTGAATTGAATTTTTTTTACAAAAAAAAAACTTTATTAAAATTTTAAATTGAATTTTATAAGAAATATCCTGTAATAGATTCAATTATGAATTCAAACCAATCGAAAATCAATTATACAAGCTTTGAGTAATTTAAACGCGCACAGACCATTTAATATTTTTACTGACCTTCAAATATATATCGCGTAATAACGTATTTTTCTTTTGTATATATTACGTAAATTTGTCAACAAATAAAAAATGATAATAAAACGATGCCCGATAAACCAAAAAACAAAACTCATTTAGATTATTGGTTCTTTTTTTCTTTTTTTGGACAATAATAATTGATAAAAAGTGATAGTTCAAGGTTTTATTAAAAGAAAAATTTCTAATTAAATTCAATCATCCTTTTAACATTTTTTTTCTTATTTTCTTTTGAATGAAAATATTAGAATAAAATTACGCAACTTCGAATATAAATATAAAATTGATTAAAACTAATCAATAATTAACACAATTTTCACGTAAATTGAATTAGTGTAAGGACCTAAGTCACACCTATTTTCAAATACACTAACAAATTGGTCATGGTTGCTTCCATTCACAAATTTAACTAATTTTCTTCTATTTATTATTTTATTTATTAAATAAGGATTCCGAGACGGTCATAAGCATTTCTTAATTATATTTCTTAATTTGAATCAGCAGGTGCCTTATATTCAGGCGTAGGTATTAAATAAAAACTAGTACGACAAGTAGTAGAGGAAGTGGAAATGAAATTGGAATTTGTACAAATATCAAATGTAACGTAAATTCTTACTTGGTAAATTATAGGGCAACTATTCTATAAATGGAATTAAACTGTAATACCAGTTAATATCAGTATTTTACCTCTGACTTTAATTGTATCTTGATTATTTGAATTTATAAACACTTTCCTTTTTTAATATCTGTTATTTTAACTTCACTTGTAATTGACGATTATTAACGTTGGAATATATTTTCAAGTTTAATTTGTAATTAATTATTATACAATTTTCTATTTTAAATCTAATAATAAACAATTACTGAAGGATTGTTTGGGTTAAAAATACTTTCTCCATTTATTTATTCATTTATTTATTATTGATTATTGTAAAGAATTTGTATTTCTTATCTCGATCTCTATAAAAGTCATCAACCTTCTTCATTTATTACGTTTTAAGAAAATTTTTCAAATTCTTTTCTATTTCTCTCTAATTTTTTTTTTCTTATAGAGAAATTTTGTAATTCTTTAAAGTTTTGAATTTATCCTTGAAATTTTTGTTGAGAAAATTAAATTCAACAATAAAAATAAAGATAAGGAAAAAATTTCTGCTGATTGATTTATGTCTTAAATTTCAATCAAATGAAAAAAAAAATTGTCAGTGTAATTTTATACAAAGAAACGTTTAGAAATTTCACCAGTTTCGACTTTTAATCATATTCAAAAATTTTATTGAAAATCTAAAAACCAAAAAAAAAAAAAAATACAAAACTATAAAAGTTGAAATTTCAAAAGAGAAATACAAAAAAAAGTTGATGATGTTTTTTTTTATGTGTTTTATGGGTCATGAGGTCGTTTCCATTCCAAAATTCCATTATCACATTTTTTTTTCGCTACTGTCACTTTTTCAAATGACAAAAAAAAACGAAGAATGTTCAAGTAAAAAAAAACAAAAACAAACTTTCATTTCAAAGCGTGTGACGGTGTCGTGGCGTTTCTTTATGTATGCATGTTCAATTGTATATTTTACATTAATGTATTTGTTGATAGAATTTAATTCTTATAGACTTAAGATTTTATTCTTAACGTGCACGTACATTCACTGAAGATCTTAATTTTAATCCAAGATAATGGATTTTAATTTATAGCGAACAAAAATTAAGATAAAATATTTACGTTTAGGAATTAATTAATACAAAATCGATAAATAACTTTCGCATTTTTGACAGTTCTGACTTTCGACAACATTAATTTCTTTCCGGTCATTTGTTATTAAATAATTAGACATATAAAATGTTACATAAATTTATGATTAAACCGCGCACAAAAATTTTCAAATTCAATCTACAAATTGTACTCATTGATATTATATATAGTTTCCCCGGAACCTCAGAGTTATACAATTTACAAATATTGAGTTTTTTCTAAAACATAAATTCGTATTTTTCTCAAGTAATATTTCTCTATTAAAGTTCATGAACTTAATCTTAGTTTAATGTATGATCGTTACATTACATCTTTCGAGTGCGCTTTCCTTTTAAAAATGAAACATATTTTCTAGTAATATTTATTTTCTAGGTAATTACCTAACACTTGAAATAAACAAACAATAAACATAAATTTCTTATCTAGAAACCAATAAATCAATGATAAAAAATAAAATCTAATAACAAAAAAAGGAAAAAATCAACATATTTTGTTTTTTTTTTGTTGTTGTTGATTGATTAAAAATGTTCAAAAAAATTAAGTAAACAAAATAAAATTCTACTAGAATTAACCTTCAAATGTCAGTCTTAAAATAAAGTTTTAATAAAATAATAATAACATATAATAATGAAGTAAATTCTCTTTATGAATGAATGAATGTATTTATTTATTTATTTATTTCTTCCATAAAAATTATAATTTTAGGAAGGAAAAAATTGGCAAAATATAATAAACGAGTCATCATACACAGAACACATAAAAGTAAACATAAGTAACAGCTCCGCTTTTAGGTTGTCGTTTTTTTTTTCATGCGCCCCATAATTTGTTTTGAAATAAAATCATTAAATAATGTTGAATAGAAAGAATTGTTCCAGACACTTTAATAAAAATTTCTGTATTCCATATATATATAAACAAGGAGGTGTGTTGGGGAACTCTTAATGTTCAATCATATCACAACATTTTTATTATTATGACGTGCTCTGTAATTTTTGTTTTACCCATTTCATGTGTGTCAGGTGGGAGGAATGAAAACATCGTTTGTCTAGTCTCTAATCTTTAGTGAATCTCACAAACCTACTCTGTACATAAATAATCTAAACAACTCGTACAATCAGTAACATAATCGCTAGTAAACAATATTTTTTTGTTTATAAAAAAAAATTTTTTTTTTGTTTGTTTCTTTTACTAAAAAATTATAATAAATAATATTTAAATTTTTATTGATGCGATTTTTTTTTTATTTTTGTTTGTGGATGGATATTTTTTTTTTCCTTTAATTTAAATTTCTATTGACGTCAAAATTAAAAAATAAAAAAAATAAAACAAATTGTTTATTTTCTAAAAAAAAAAATATGCGAATTGTTTTTTTCAAAGGAAAAAAAATATAAAACTAAAAATAGAAATAATTTTTTTATTTTGGATTAAAAATTAATTCACAAAAAAAAAAAAAAAGACAAGTTTTGTGACTTAAATTTTAATTTTATTTGAATAAAAAACCTTGAGAAATAAGAATCAACAGTTAATTTCGTTGAAAAAAATTTGCGCTAGGTCCAGAACAAAAGATTTGAATTATGCAAAATTAATAATTAATAAATTCTGTTTTTTGGAAATATTTTTCATTCAGGAATTAATTTAAAAAAAATAAATAAAAATAAGAAAAGCGGAAGAGATTATCTCTCCACTTACATGGTCAAAATATCACAGTAGATATTGGTACCTCTACCAAAAGTCATTAAACATTGTTTTTTGTTTTGACTCTGCTAATAAGGAAATATCATTGAAAATTTCTTAGAACAATTAGAATAAAACTTTTTTAGATTTACGCTTATGCTGGATTTTTCTTGAAGTTTCCTACGAAAAAAAAGAAAGAAGAAGTAACAAATTTAACTAGTTAGAGGAAACCGGTATTTTGTTTTTTGCAATTCTGAAATTTTAATTTTTTTTTTTAATTTCATGGAATTTAAAATGTTTTTTTATTTTTTTATTTCTTAAAGAAAAAAACAATAAATTCCATTAATGGAAATCAATTGTAAGTAGTAAATAAGTTAATTTATAAAATTCTAAGAATACTATAGTAAAACGAGTCATACTCATTAAACATACACACACATCTAAACTAGATCAACAACAACAACAACAACAACAACAAAATGTCACATTTGAAATTTATCAAATTAAAAAAATTCAATTTGAAATGAAAATGAAATTTTTTTTTTCAAACTTAACGATTGAATTTTTATTTATTTATTTTTTTCTAGTCCAGTCCAAAAACTGAAATAATAAATAATTTAAGTTAATAGAAAATTTTATTGGTTTAAATTTCAACTTGTTTTTTTTTTTTTTAATTTTTCCTCTTTTTTTTTTTTTGGTTTAGTAGACCAAAAGCAACTTGTTTCGTAATTAAAAAACAATACAATAAAATTTTAATTGAATTCTTAATAAAAACCAAAAACAGAATTAAAGCAACAAATGAAAAGAAATAAAAATAAAAATGAAGAAAAAAAAAAACGGAATACGCAAGATAATAAAATTTATAACTTGTCATCGCACTTAGTTTATTTTTATTTTGTAGATAAATTTAGAAATAATGCCATTTGATCTCTTTTGAACTCTTTCTTTTTTTTCTTCTTCTTCTTCTTCTTATTTTTGTTTGAAGTAATAATCATAAAAAAAAATATTATTATAAAATCAAATGACGTTGATACACGTTAATCAGTGTCAGTTGTTTAAGCTCCATTTTTTTTGTATTTTAGATTTTAAATTCTAAAATGAATTATTTCATTTGTAAAGGTTTCCTATTTTTTTACAATTTGGATTAGTTATCAGTATGAATTAAAATTGCATTGTTCAAAGTATTACTTAGGGAATTATTTTGAATTTAGAAACGATCATAACTTAAACCTTTTATTTTTTTCCTTTAATAATTTTCTTTCGTTTATTTTTCAGTGAAAAAAAGATAATTGATTTGGACAAGCCAATGAGAATTGGTGCATTTGTTGACACAACAAAAACAAAACAGTTTACAGAAGAGGATTTTGTTTTACCAGAGAATCCACCATTTAGTTGGCTTCTGAAAAAACCAAGAGTAATTTATTTTTGAAAATTTAAATAAAGAAAATTTTATTAATTAATTTTTCTTAATTGTTTCAATTATAGGATGAAAATGGGACAACAGAAGAGAAAAAAATTTTTTCAATTGTAACACCAACAACAACAGTAACTGATGAAAATTCAACAACAACAAATAATAATAATTCAAATTTAAAAAGTTTCGAATTAGGAGATAGTAAAAAAACAGTACCAATTAAAACAGACATTTGTAGTACATCACCAACAACAAATGGAATAAAATCATCACGATGGTCACGTCCTGCACCACCAGAAGATGAAAGACTATTAAAAGAACTTGTAAGCATTTTCTTTCTATTAAATTATTATTTTAATTAAACAAATTGTATAAAGTAAAATAAAAACGGTTGATTTTTTATAAATTTCATTCGCCAAAAGTTATTGATCAATAAATCCTGTTAAAATTGTGGAAGTTTACATATTTTGACACATTTTTTGTTTAGAATTATTTTTCTAGCAATAAAAAATAACAAAGTAAAGGCGAAACAATTTTAAAACGAACTTATCGTCTTTCTTCAGCCAATATACGAATTTTGATTGTCTGACATTTAATGTGTCGGTTTATTGCAGAAATAAAATTACATGTATGTTGTTTCACAAGTAAATTGTCTAATGTCAAGTGAAACATTTTTTTTTTTGGAAATCAATTCAGTGAACTTTAATTCTCGTATTAAAAATCATTTTTTGTTGTGTAAATTGTGTAATGTATTGACCAACAATTCAAAGGTCATTTTATATTTAAGCTTTAAATATTGTAAAAACAATATTTATTTATTTTAACACGAGAATTTAAGTAAATTTACGTTTAATCAAATGATTGAATAAATCAAGGACGTTTAAAAATGATTTCCTTATTTTTATGAATCAATTTAGGAAATTTACTCTTTCCTTTCAAAATAAATTTTTAATTTGAGGATACGAGGAAAATTTGTTGTTGATGATTAAACTACAATTAAATTCAAAATAAATTACTCTTTGATATCTTTTATTGGCGCGAAAACAATTTTATTAAGAAATTTAATCGTAATCAATAATTAATTTCTTTCTGTCTGCACTTTTAAAATTAGATAATGTTGCAACTAAATAAATTAATCTTTTTCACAATAAATTTATTTTATTTTTCAGCATTTTCCATTTGCCACAAATAATACTCCAATTAGTGACTTAGCTAAATTTTATCGTGATTGTTTTAATGCACCACCATTGAATGCATTCAATGAACAATTAATTGTTGAAGAACCATCAACAATTGAGGATTTATCAAGGCAACTAGAACAATTTGAGACATCACTAGGTGATTACGATACATTAGTAACATCACTTTGTACCCAATCAGTTGATAATAATTTAAATAGTTAAAAAGTTACGTTAAATATTAAATATAAATTAAAAACAAAAAAAAACATATTTAATAATAATTTAATTTTATTATTTAAGTTGAAGAAATAAACAAAAACAAACAAGTTCTATAAATAAATTCTCAATAATAATAATAATAATTATAAAGAAAACGATGAAGAAAAAATTATTCCAGAAATAATTTAATTATTTAAGACAACAAATAAATTTATACAAAAATACAACTTTATAAGTTTGTAGTTTTTAATTTTGGATAAATTGTTTAAAGGGAAAAAAAAAAACAATTTTTTTAAGACCAACAGATGGAGAACAAAAAAAAACTGAATGTAAAATGTGTGTGTGCCGTCACCCAAAAAATTCATCGAAATTTTCTTCTTTTTTTTTTTTATTTGTTTTTTCTTTGTGCCGAACAGAAATAAATTAAGAAAAATTAAACGCAAAATGTTCCTTCTTTTCTTTTTCGTTTTTTCGTTAAGCTAAAACAAAAAAAAATAATTACTAAATAAAATAATTTAATAATAAATAAATATAAAAAAAATTGTTGCATGTTGCTTTAAGAAAAAAGTTTAAAAATCGCCAAAATAATAATAAAAATCAATTGATGAACTAAAAGTGTTAGAAGATAAAAATGTTTCAATGGACACAACAAAAGTTTGTTGTTTATAAAAATGATGTTATTAGTGAAGCATATTAAAATTCAGTTGTGAAGAATGAATCGCTTATGAACTTGTCACAAACGATGATGTCCAAAAATCACAACGTGTAAAATGATCATTTTATTCGTACTTCTGGATATAAATTACAAAATTGTCAAATGTACAAAAATAAAATAAATATAAATTATCTTTGGCGCAAAATTGTACCGTGTATAAGTTTCAGTTTATGTGAATGAACTGAATTTAGTGAATTCACTTTGTTTATCTTCTAATCCTTTACACATCATAAATTATTTTATTATTGTTATTTGTTATCAATTTTATGTTATATTTTTGTCAATAATTTAAGGCTTTAGATTTAAGCTAAATAAAATATAAAACACAAAGAAATCTAAATTAATGTTTTCTAAACGATTATTAATTATTTATACAATTTTTTTTTTTTTTTTGTTTTTAAACATTTTTGTGCAGTGCAAATCTCTTAATATTTCTTATGATGTAATTTTTTTTGGTTGAAATTTACATTGAAACATTTAAGTCGTCTTGAGCTGATCATGAATGTTTAAAAGCAAAATCTGAATATTTTCGCTTCTAAAAGAAAAAATAAAAAATGAACAAAAATAAATAAATTAAATTTCACAAATGAAAAACTGAAAAGAAACAAAAAAATGTGTATAAATTTTGGTCGGCAAACAAAATTTCTGAAGAAATTTATTTTTTGTTGATGTTAATTATTTTAATAAAAAAAAAATTTAAGCCATACAATTTATTATTCATTTAATCTTCAAGATAAAATTGATAAGTATTTATTGCAATTTACATATAAACATTAATAATAATAATAAAAAAAAAACAATAAACAAAAATGTATGTACAAAAATAGACGATTCTGCGAACTAGAATAATGACAAAAAAATAATTAAGAAATAAAATAAAAATTTAATATTCAAAACTGTTTAAAAATCATTGGAAATATAAAAGAATCTCTGCAATTATTGTTTAGATAAAACTTACAGACACAAATTGGAGACTTTCCACAATTTCATACATTTGTAAACAAATCGCAATTTGTGTTAAATTAAAATAATTATTTCTTTTTGTCACTTTAGTTTCTTTGAAAAACTAATTACAGAGATTCAAATAAAAACGTTTCAATAATAAAATCGGTAATCTCTCCTATCCCCCCGCCTGTTATATTAAAAACACAATAATTCATAATTGTATAATCTAAAATAAATCATAATACGTGATGCTTTTCAATTTAAAATTCTGAAAAAAATCTGGCTGATTTAGATATAAAAATTTTTTAACAAAAACAAATTTAATAGAAATCAATAACGGCTACAAAAAAATAAATCAATTACTTAGATAATTGACGGAATTTATAATTGGAAGAATAAAAGTTAAACGTTTCAAGTTTAATTTTTTTTTTTTTATAAAATTTAACTTTTTGTGTCCTTTAGTTTACGTTGTAATTTTTCTCTCATTTAATTTCTTGTTATTAATTTTAATTAATGCCATTTCAGAATAATTTCTTAGTAATAACAGAAATACAATAATTTAATTTAAATTCAGACAAAACATTGAAGGAAGAAGAAAGAGAAAAAAATGAAACGATAAAATGGAAATGTGTCGCCACATGTCTGAAAACTTGTTTTGTCTATTTTATATTTAATTGTTTTGTTTATTTTTCTTCAATTTATAAATTTAATTCAATAAATTGCAATCGATAATTTTTTCCTTTATGTGTAATTTTAATTATAAAATTTAAATCAGTCAATTGTAAGACAGACGACGTTTAAAAAGAATCTTCTATTTTTGTGCTTTTTTATTGTGACATTTTGATTTTGTTTATTAAATTTAGGAAAAAAAAAAACTTAAATTAAAAATGAAAAACAAAAAAGAAAAGAGTGAAAATTTTCTTAAAAACAGAGAATTTTTTTTTTTGTTATTGTTCAAAAACAAGAAGAAGAAGAAAACAATAAAAAAAAGTTTATAATTTTTGATTTAACTCTTTCTATATTCCTTTCATTTTCTTTCTTTGTTATTATATTATTTTTAAGTGTAAAAAGTTTCTATCTATCAATATAAAAGATTGATTGACGAACATTGGAAGAGGACAAAAAAAAATTAATATTGTTCATTCAAGAGGAGAATGTCAATTTCCTTTTAGCGTGAACAAAACAAAAATTCTGTTAATGAAAAGATTACAGAAATCATTTATCATTTAAACAAAAGTTTATCATCTGAAACTTAATAATTGTGTTAAAAGTGACAGGCGCCTAAAGAGAAAGATCGAAAGAAAATTCATCGTGTTTTCTTTATTTCTCTTATTTTGTTGCTATTTATATTCTTGTAACTAATTTTATTAATCTCTAAAAAAAAAAAGACAAAAAAATTTGCCAAATCATTTTAACAAAAAAAAAATATTCTCTAAATTTTCTTGAATTTTTACAAAATTTAAAAAATCAAAAAAAAAATAATTTTTCAAATTTTGAAAGAATTTTCTTTTTTAACTTTCATATTTTATTTCCAATCAGTATCGAAAACAATTCGGTAAAAAAAATTGAGACTTAAAAATATCAAAATATTTTCTATTGATTTTTCCGTTCTTAAAGAATTTAATGGTTTTTTTTTTTTATTTGTTTGTTTATTTTAAAGTTCAACATTAGATAAGAGAAAATATTTAAAAAAAAAAATTAGATAAATGAAAAAGAAAACAAAAAGTTTTGATTTCAAATGAAAAAAAATGAAAAGGAAAATTTTAACAAAAAATTCCACAAGAAAATGAAAATAAAAACAAATAAAAACAAACTGTAAATAATACAACAAAAAAAAACGTTTTATTTAAAAACGTTAAGCTTCCTTTTAACTTTCTATCTTTTGTTTATTAATTTTAATTATTTTTCATTTATTGTTGTTGTTGTTGTTGTTTGTATCTAATTTTCTTTTCTATTTTCTATTTAGATAAAACAAACAAATAAAAAATAATATTATTATTATTAAAAGTGTAGTGTAGCCAAATGAACACATCAGTTTATTTATATTTTCAAAAATTTATAAACTCTCTCTGTATGTGTGTGTGTGTTTTTTTTTTTTTTTGTTTTTATATTATGAGAAAAAGTTGTGGAAGAAAAAGAAGAAGACGACGACGACTACACAAAAACAAAATTAATAATCGTTTTTTTATAATAAAAAAAAAAAAAATATTAAATAAAAGAGAAAAAAATTTTATACGCTGTTAAAAACTACAACAAAAAAAAAAAAATTAAAATGTTTTTATAAAGAAAATTAAATGAAATTAAATGAGAAACAAAAAAAAATCAACTGATTTGGTTGGTTGCGATGAAGAGAGAAAGAAAATAAAATTAAACTTAATTACGCTGAATGGATTAAAATTCATTTTTTTCTTTTGTTTCTATTTTTTGTTTTGATTAAACAAATTGAATTCAATAAGAACATTTGAACGTTTTCGAAACTTCAAAGAATCGAGATATTAATTTTTTGTTTCTTTTATAAAAAATAAGATATTTGAAAATATATTTTCTATTTTTTTTGGATCTGGTGTGAAAACCTTACAATTTACAAAATTATATTAAATTGACATTTAAAGAACAAAATAAGGAAACGGTTACTGTTTGTAAAGCACAAAAATTGAACATGAACCAATCTAAAAAATCGATACTTTAAAGTTTTAAATATTTTCGTGTTTAAGTTGAATTAAAATTGAAAAATTATTGAATAAGAATCCATTTTATTACTTTATTATATTATTTCTATAATTTGTCTCCTTGAGTCTTGTTAGATTTTTTACAATAAACTTTCTTCGAAATATGTTCAGTCTGATTACAGAAATATAGAGAAATTTTATTTTATCGTTGTGCCTTGGATGTTTACAACGAACGTTCAAATTTATGCGTGATGTAAAATCTTTTTATTTTTTCTGTAATCAAACTAAACAGATTTCTATAAAAAAACAAACGAAGAATAAAAAAAAACTGATCCGGCACAACAGCAAAACATGAACACAATGAAACTCGGTTATAACGAATTTTATGGAACGTAGAAGAAACTTCGTTATAAATGTAAGATCGTTATAAGTAAAGTTCATTATAACAGAGTTTCATTGTAATTATATTCAATAAATATTTGATAAAAATACATTTTTTGAAAATCATCAAGAAAAATAAAAAACAAAAACAGAAATCATTTGTGTATCACAAAGTGATTAAATTTAATAATCATCTGACCCATTTTTTTTTTTTCTGAATTAATTTCCCTATTTGTGTTTTTTTTTTTTGTTTATATTTTGTTTCTTGTTTTTTTTTTTTTTTTTGTTAAAAAGAGAAAGAAAAAAAAAACATGATAAAAAATCTAAAGAAAAAAAAAGAGAAAACAAAAAAAAAAAAGAAATTTGCTTGTAAATTTTTTTTTTTTTTTGGTTATTTATTATTATTATATTAATTATGAAAGACTGAGGGCTTTAAAATTGTAATATCAAAGATTATGTTTTAAATAAGAAAAAAAAAGAAGACATATTTGTATTTTATTGTTTATTTTCCTTTAAAATTTCCTTTTCCCATTATGAACCTACTGGAGAATTCATTAGAATGGCGACAATCATTACAACTGGGAACTGTATTCGTAAACATCTTATTCAGTATTTTAAATACCAGAATGTGTATGACATGACAATAGGAAGATGAAACAATTGGCGAATGCCTGGCGTTAGTCTTTTATGTCGAAAAGGACTGAGAGTACATTACATATAATTTGGATTCACTTACGATGTGCGTCATAAATTATAGAATGAAATGAGTAAGAGATTAACTTATAATATTGTGTGCATCCATTATATTTTCCACTTCAATTTAGAGTTTGATATTGTCAAAATCGAACGAAAGATAATTTAAGTATTTCCGATTATCAAATTTTATATAGACATTAAAATTGTATGACAAATTCATTTCCAATTCAATAAACTTTCTATTTCTTAAATATAAACTGGATGATTCGGTCAAAACGTGTTAAACATAAACTCAAATTTAGAAATATAGATTACATTCAATTATAATGTCTATGGTTTGATAATATCTGAAAGGTAGTAATAAAATCTTCATTCGTCACTAAACGCTCAATTTGACAAATAAATGATAAATTAGCGTTTTTTTCTCAATGAAATTTTGTACGAATTGATAAGAAAATGTTGATTACAAAATAGAAATACAAATTCTGTAATTTACGTAAATTGTCAAGTGGCTATAAATTGTAGAATTACGTGGGAATGAATTTCTGTTTCTATGAGACAATATTAAAAATTTGTATTCATGCATAGAAGCAGTGCATTTCTGGACTCTCTTTACATTAACCAATGCCTACATAACAGAAATTTACATTTTATACTCTAAAACAAAGTTGTTCACACAAAAGCTTTAATTTACCATTATTGCCTAAAATCAAATCTATTTCTGCCTATATGTACGATATCTGTTCGATTGACAAATATTTATTTTCAATGGTTTATTAAACTAATTGTAATTAGCACTAACAGATGATAAATCCATGTCTAGTCCAATAATTGAACTGCTATCAAAGAATGTATTTTTTTATTTCAACTTAAATTAATGTAATAATTATTGTTTCGTAATTTCAAATATTATTATTAGATTATTTATTTCAATTTACTACAGCATAATGAACTTTGACATAACAATAAATTGACTGGATAGAAGGAACAATTTAATAATTTAATTTAGAAACAATTTTTTGAATAATGAAAATTTTGTTTTGTTTTATTTCTAAATGAACTTTTGTTGGCTAAATATAAAAATTGATAAACCATTTAACGTCCACACTTTTGACAAATTTTCCCAAAATTAAATCAAAAAATAAGACAGACAATAAAAGATAATTTAAAATGTAAAATCTCAATTAAATAGCCGATAATTTTAAACACAGAGAACATAGGTAATAGAGAATTATCACAATACATAGTAACAGTAGCAAATAACAAATAACAAATAACGATAAAAGAATTTTTCTAAGAATTTGATTAAACATGTAAAGAATAGTAAACTATAATTACAGTAGCATTCATTTGTAATTAATTCCTTCTACTGGTAATTTTATAAAACGTAAATTGGGCTATATTTTTTATTCAGCATTGAACATTAAGCATAAATCACAAATAATAAACTATTCTACACAATACAACAAAAACTCTTCTTTTGGTTTATTAAATTTAATTTGATGACAAAATCTTTAGAGTGGCTGAACTAATTCGAACAATCTTAATTCTTGATTTGATCATATAGTTGGTCATACCTGTGAACTTTATATGTAAAAATATTTAAACCCGTATAAAATGTTCAAGTGAAGAATCTTTAATTTAAATTTAATTTAATTGAATGAAAATAAATATACATTCCTAGAATGTATATATATAGAAGATTTGATTTCTTTTCAACATACGTTACCCATTTAGTGGACATACACATATGTAATGTATACGTTTGATTATTATTCATTAAGTGTTAATCAGTGGACACACAATAAAAAAAAAACTGCTGTGTTATCAAATAAAGTAGAGTAGATACTGTACTATATATACTGCGTTATTGTATTATATTGATTAAATACACACAGGCACAGATATTTTGGCCCTGGGTGTAAAAATAACCTTTGAAATAATATTCGTTTCTTTTTTTTTTTTTAAATAATAATTGGTACCAATAAATTTTATTTTTTTTTTTATATCATAATAATTATCTGATGTGATAATCATTTTCAAATAAAATGTTCTGTACAAATACTGAATTTAATTAGTTGCATTTTGTCAGTTGAATTGTTCTGATCATTTTATAACATTTTTTTTTTGTTTCTCTTAAATTTAAGAAGAGAAAAAATTATAAATAAGAAATTATGGTGTATTGGTCATTAATTGGCGCCGTAACAGGATTGGTTATAATTGCTGTTGGTGTTATTCTTGGATGGGCTGTTATCCCTCCAATTATTGATGATAAAATTGCCGATGTAAGTATTTTGGATTTTTTTTTTATTCAGTGATTGATAAACTAATTTAAAGTGTTGTAAAATGTGAATCCTTTTATCTTGGACTTTTCAAACTATAAAACAAAAATTGTCAAGAAAATGTGTTTCAAAAATAATACAATGAAATGGATTGCGACTTAAAAATATAAAAAAAAACATTAATGCAAAGCAATTTTTTTGTTACTTTAGAAATGTTTAAAAATAAGGAAAATTTGAGTATTGTGACTTGAAAACATAATTTAGTTTTTCATTTTTACAAATTTTTATATTTTTCTCTATTAAAAATAGGAAATTTTATTGCATTTACTGTTAAAAGTTTACATATTTTACTCATTCATGTTTGATTAACTAAACAATTGATCATTCAGGAACGAATATTTTCTTACTTTTTCTAATTAGTTGTATTTTTTTTCGTATTGTTTGTAGTAATCAACCATCACATTGATCAATCTTGTATTTCATTAATGAAGCGTTAAACTTAAGCTCTACCCAATTGATTTATAATCATTTTGATGAATCATCAGCATTATTAGTCTATTCATCATAATCTTATCGAAGGATTTGAATGCGAAAAATGACAAAAAAAAAATTCATCAAACATGACTATTACACAATTTCCGACATGATCCAAGTATACAAAAAAAAACACAAAACATCAAAGTGAATCACGCAGTTAATAATTATGCAAAAAAAAAAATTGATTGCCATTGAACTTCTAAAATTTTTTGTTATTTTCGTAAACCATTTTTGTAATTAGTATTTATAATCAATGGATCTACAATTAGACAAAATAAATAATATATTTATTGGAAATCTAATTAAAAATTGAAGTCAACAACATTTATTTGATTTTTTTTTTGATTTTTTTGGTAAAATTCTAGGAATTATTTGTAAGTGAGAATAAATGTTTTGATTTTATTTTCAAATCAATAATCAAAGAATCTCAATATAAATAAACAAAAAAAAAAAAAAGTACAGAGCGTATGAAGAACAGAACAACGTCATATAATTTTTTTATCAATAATAATCTAATTATTTAATAATTTAATCAATAAGTTCAATAACTTTTATTATTTCTATATGCATAAATATATTTTAATCTTCTGTTGAATCGTTCATAATATTTCTATATACTATATAGAAAAATCTTCACACATAATAAATAAATAAATAAATACAAAAAAAAATATAAAAATATAAATAAAATTGAAGATTAATTATTATAATAAAAATATGATAATATTTAATGCATTAAAATCTTATCAGAATGATAAAAATATTATCAAAATGAATCTTATTCATCGCATGTACGTATAGGTGTGTAGTGTGTGTATGTACCTGTGTACCTACGTGTAGTGTACCTACGTGTAACTTAATATTATTCTCACCTCAAATATAGTAGGTGTCAAGGGTGAATATAACCGAAAAGTTGCTTGCCCTTGTAAAATAAATAATATTAACTAACTAACTAACTAACTAACTAACTAACTATAATTCCTGCGATTTTACATTATTCTCATATATGCGCACTTTTAACTTTTAACTTTTATTTCATTCATCACTCAGATAATCATATAGACAAAAAATAGTAATATGTACTTTTATTTATCATCTTTATAAATCCTTCGTTTAATAAAAATAAAACAAACAAAAAAAAGAAGCCAACTCAATATTGGAAAATCAACAATAAAATTTTTAAAGCAACAAAAAAAAAATCTTACGAAAAATAATTTTTTTTGTTTTTAAATTTTGAATTTTTAAAGAAAAAAAAAAGCAATAATTAAAAAACAACACGCCACCTTTAATTTATAATCGTTAAATATTTTAAAATGTGTTATCACAAAAATAAATCATTACATAAAAATTGTCTTATGAAAGGAAAATTATTGATAAAAATGTTTCATTTTTTTTTCTTCCAATATAAATGAAAACAAAAAAAAAAAATTATAGCACACATAAAGAGTTAGGTTTGTAATCATTATTTTGACTGATAGATTAGATAAATTCTTTGCTAAAAACAAATAAATAAATAAATTCTTTGCTAAAAACAAATAAATAAATAAATTACAAAATAGAAATAAAAACAAAAACAAAAAAAGAAAAGTTATTCAACTATTTTGTACTTCCTTTAATTTTCATTATGGACTTTGGAAAAATTCAAAATAAAAATCAGGTTCATTAGTTTTCCTTTGAATTCTACTAAGTTTTCTGAGAATAATATTTTTAGTTTTTTTATCACTTACCCAAAAACTTTCGAAATTTCAATCATGATAAAAAAAAATAAAATAAAAATAAAATAAAATAAAAATAAAATATAATAAAAATAAAATAAGAACAAATGAACAAATGAACGTACTTATTTAACGTTGAATAAAAAAATAATAATAAGAAGAAGAACAAAAAAACACGCATCGATGTAGAGCAAAAAAAAAAGAAAAATTAAATTAAATTTTAAATTGATTTTTATTTAGTTAGAAATATGATTGGATGAAGGCAAGTTCCATGTAAATGTGAATGTACATTGATTTCTCAATTGTTTTGATCTTATGAATATAATTAAATGTTTTTTTTTTTTTTTGTTATTTATTTCCCACATGAATTTGTTCTTTTGGCCTAATCAAATTATATACAATATTTCATTAGCCCGCAGTCAAAAACATATAAAAATATTAAATCAAAATAAATTGAAATTTGTTAATAAAAAAAAAAAAAAATTTCCATTTTATTTGAAAAATATTTTTCAGATTCATTTTTTTTTTACCAATTCTTGTTTCATTTTTCTACGATTTAGAATTGGATTTTTTTATAATTACAAATAAACATTCATTATAACTTTAATCAAATATTTAAATATGTCATTATCTTAATCAAATACGCTGACTATTTACAAAATAAATTATTAAGTTAAAAAGTGTACAAAAAAAAAAGATAAATATTTGAAGAATTAGGGTAATGATACCTAAGATTAGGTCGACACTAATTGCAATATATCGCATCATATTCTAAGGTAGATTGATTAATCAATACTTTTTGAATGCAAATCAAATGTTATATTTCATTGTTGAAGTTGAAAAAACAATTACAGAAAAGTGATTTATTAATTATTATTATTTTTTTTAATATACTTTTGAGCAATTAAGAATTTAATTGTGACGCAAATTTAAAATTAAAAGATATAAAAAAAAATTAAAAAAAAACGTTCTAATGCACGTCAATTAAAATTGAAATCATTTTGAATGAAAAAAATATTTTAATATAATAAAGTTACGATTTGATTAAAAATAAACAATTAAATATTTATGAAATTTTAAAAATTGTAAAGTCACAAAACTACATAAAATTATCTTGGCTACTTTAGAATAGATAAGAAAGCATAATTTTATCTTATTAATTATAAAACTTAATTACACATAATAATCATTTCCTAATATATAAAATCAATATAAATTTATTATCTTAATTATTATCACATATAGAGTGTTGCTATCATTGAGGGAACTGATCAATTTAAAAGATGGGAAACTCTACCACAACCAATATTGTTCAAAGTTTACTTTTTTATTATTTTAAATCCTGCTGAAGTTCATGTTGGTGTACAAAAACCAAAGGTCAAAGAAGTGGGCCCTTACGTTTATCAGTAAGTATAGAAAAAAGTTTAACTTAAAACGATAATCTGCGATTATAGAAAATCATTTTTAATCTTTCAAAATTCACGATGATAAAATAAATAACGTTTAAATTTCAAGATGGAAGAATAATCTCGGAAAATATATAAATTACGTAGAATAATTGATTTTGTTGTTCGTGTTTTATTATAATTTTTTTACTCTGTGATACAAATACCGAGAATAAAAAAAAAATTATTTTTCAGGCAGAGTCGTGTAAAGACGAATATAACTTTTTCTGAAGATGGTAAAACAGTGTCATATATCCAACATCAAACTTATAAATTCGATGAAGAACTTTCTGGTGGTCTTAAGGATACCGATGAAATCATTGTACTTAATCCATACATGAATGTACGTTTGTTATATTTAATTTTTCCTTTTCCTACTATAAGACAAAATTATTCTCATTTTTTAATTTTCCATTTTTTTTTAGTCAATATTTCAATTAACCGAACTGAAGGAACCTCAGAATTTACCATTAATTAATGGAGCTGTACCATTCATTTTTGATAAGCCACTCGATTTATTTGTTAGAACAACCGTAAAAGAATTTTTATTTGAAGGTGTTTTATTTTGTAATGTAAGTACACCAAAATTACAACAAGTTTGTGATACAATAATAGCTGCTGGATCAACTACATTAACAGCAAGTGGAAAGGCAATAACATTTGCATTGTTCCGTCATAAACAAGATCATTATGATGGTATTTATGAAGTAGCAACAGGTGTTGGTGATATACGTGAAACAACTGTTGTTAGAAGTTGGAATAAAAAAACAGAAGTTAGTACTTGGAAACCTGAATCTACTTGTAATAAAATTAAAGGGACTGATGGTGTTAGCTATCAACCATTTCAAAAACCTGAAGGAAAATTAACAACATTCATTACAGACATTTGTCGGTAAGTTAATATTTTGAAAACTTACAATGTAATTTTAATAAAAAATACAATTAAAATTCTCTGATATTTTAGCACAGTTGAAATTTTCTACGATAGAGAAATTGAATATAAAGGAATAAAAGGGTTACGTTTCTCACCGAGAGGCAGTTTTCTATCTGAAATTGGTCCAGAATATTCAAATGAATGTTACTGTATTAATACTTTAAAACATGCAATTGTACAAGAAAATGGCTGCCTTTATAAAGGTGCATTAGATTTAACGACATGTCAAAATGCTCCTATGGTACTCACAAGTCCTCATATGTTGAACACTGCAAACGAATATACTTCTTTAATTGAAGGACAGGAACCTGACGAATCTAAACATTTAACATTTTTGGAAATGGAACCGGTTAGTTTTTTTTTATCAATATAAATATAATGTGATTAATCTCAACTTGATGATTTCGTTTTAATCCGAAATTCATAATAGCAAAAAATTTCTATTTGGTAAAGTTCATTTTAGAAAACAAATTCCATCAATATATTTTATTGAAGTTAAATAATAATAAATTTTGCTATTATAATTTAAATGAAACAACAAACAACCTATACAACTGTTTTAAATTGGTTCCCAATAATATACTTAAAAGTTTTACAAAAATTCAATTTCACAACTTTAAATATTATTAGCATAAATATAAAACAGATGTTTCCCAAATATATATTTTATCTTATTGAAATGTACGCAAATGTACGCAAATGTATATCACTATTTTTTCTCTATTTTTTCAAGTGTATCAAGCAAAAAAAAACTAAATAATTATTTTTAAAAAACTGAAAGAAAATAACAAAAAAAATTAAAAAAGTAAAATAAACAAAAAAAAATTAATTAATTAGACTTCTTAGCGTTACCCAGAGTACACCAACGAGGAGGTGAGTCTAAATCGTACTCCAAAAATATTTTATTTAAATATTTTTAATTAATAATAATTAAAAAAGTTAAGATTTAATTATAAATAAATAAAATCTTAACCTTTAATTATTATTAATATTTTTTTACTTAACATTTATTTTAAATGAACTTTTATATGCCTTTTTAAATGTTTTATTGTTTTATATTTATTATTACATTGTTCACATTCAAATATTTTTTCTGAATGGGTTTTCAAGTGTTGCGAAAATAAATTTTTATTTTTAAATTCTTTATTACATTTGTCGCATTTTTCATTATTTTCATTTTTCATTTCGTGAATATTTTTAATATGTTCCTTTAAAATAGTATGACTTTTAAATATTTTCTTGCATATTTTGCAATCTTTTTCTTTTTGTATTTGTATTTTGTTATGAATTTGTTGATGTCTTTGTAAAATAAACTTTGTTGAAAAGCTTTTTTCACAAATATTACATTTAAATTTATTTTTATTCTCTTTTTTTTCTATTATTTTATAAACAGCAAAAAGTTTTTCTTCATTTTCTGAAATATTTTCTCTTAAATTTTCTTCGTCAATTGGTTCTTCAATATTTTTCATATTTTCTGGAATAATTTCTTCTGAAATATTTTCTGTTAAATTTTCGTCAATATTTTCTATAATTTTTATATTTTCTTCAATAATTTCTTCTGAAGAAATATTTTCATCCATATTTTGTTCAATTTGTTCTTCAATATTTTCTATAATTTCTATATTTTCAGATATAATAATCTCCATATTTTCAATATCAAAAAATTCTTCAGAATTTTTTTCTTCTTCTACAATTATTTCTTTTTGTTTTTCTATAGAATTTTCAGATAAATTTTTATTTTCTATAATTTTATTTTTGGTATACTTTCTTTTTCCAAGACAATTTTTTTCATGACGAATTCTATTTTCTTTATCGGGCATTTTTTTACAGAAACCACAACCAATTTTTATTCCTTCTCTAAAATTTTTATAAATAAACTTTCTTTCGATAAATTTATCATATTTTTTGGGAATACAATTTGGGTTATTTTTTTCGTGGAGTGTTAATCCATATCTTTTACAAAAATATCTATTACATTTTTTACATTCAAAGTTTTTATTTAATGCTGCATCTTTTTTACAATTTTTATCTCGTAAATGTTTTTGTAAACCATATGATCTTGAAAATTGATATTTACAATTTCCACAGATAAATTTTCTACTTCCACGTATAAAACAATTTTTGCTTTTAATATGTTTAATTAAGTTTGTCAAATCACAAATGCTTCTTGAACATACATTACATTTTGTAATTTTATAATTTTCTAAATTAAATTGTAGTTCAACACAATTTTTTAATATTTTAATTTCTTTTTCTTTTTGTGAATTTTTTATTATTTCACGTAATTCTTTTAATAAATTTATATATTCTTTGATATTTATATATTTTATAATATTTTTATAGAATTCAATTAGAATTTCTTCTATATTGTTATAATTATTTACTTGATTATCATCATTTAATAAATACATAGTATTACTAAATGTATAAGTTGTTGTAACTTTGAAAAGAACATGTAAGTTCAATTCATATTTCTTTAAATTTTCTTTAGACATGACGATTTTATATTCGTCATTCTTCATTTTTTTATATGAAATTATTATTTTTTCTTTAATAATTTCATCAAGATAATCTTCATATTTTTCACCAAATTGTCTTGGATTCATATTAACATAAATTATGTTTTCTTTTTTGTCTATGAATATTTTCCCAACTGCGAGAAAATATTCTTCAATATTATTTTTTATTTTATAGATTTCACCTCGGAAATCTTTTATCCATAATTTTAACTCATTATTTATTTTATTTTTTGATAAATTTATCAAGAAATCAATCATTTCCGTGCATTTTATTGACGGAAAATCTATTTTCATTCCAAAACATAAACTTTTATAACCATTTATTAAATAATATGGCAGTAAATAAATATATTCTTTATTTATTTTTGTTTTTTTTAATAAATGTGGCATTATTTCATTTGCCTTAAAACTTAAATATCGGACTTCAGAAAAATCAGTCCCTTTTTCATATCTTGACCCAGTATTTCCTTGGGCTTCGATAAAATTTAAGTTATTTCTAGTCACATATTGTTGACTTAAGTTTATTAAAGCTTGTTTTTGTGCTTCATATAAAAAACTTATAGGTAATTCATTACCATTTATAAATTTAAATATTTCGTATTTTACGAATTTTTCTACAATTTTCATTTGTAGTGTATTTCCTTTAATTATATTTGGAACATGTTTGTTTATATCCTGTTCAACAAATTTAATAAAATTCATTAAGAAATCTATTAAAGATATTTCTTTTTCAATATAATATTTTGGAATTATATTTAATTCCTTTTCATTTTTTATTTCTTTATACCATTCTAAGGTATTTCTTTTCTCATTATTTATTTTTTTCATTACAATTTTCATGATTTTCAAATCATTTTGATTTGGGGCCAAAATTTTTGTAATTTTTTTATTTGCCCAAATGTATTTTATTTCTTTCTCAGTAAATCCACTGAGACTTTTAAATGTTTTGATTTCTTTTTCATTATCAATATCTTCTAATTCTTCTTCAGAATAGAAGTATACATTTTCATTTTCCAATTTATATTTTGGCAATACAAATATTTCAACAATTGTTAATATTTCTGGAAAATATTCCAAGAAATAATTTAAAATTAAAGCCTGAATATGTAGGCCATCTTCATCACAATCAGTGGTAATTCTTATTGTACCATAACTGATATTTTCTTTAATAATTGGTTCATTGAAATTTATTCCAAGAACATTATTTAATTTTTTAATCACTTTATTAGTGAATATTTTTTCTTTATTTCTTTCTTGTGTCACATTAAGGAATTTTCCTTGAAGGCCTAGATATCCTTCATATTTCTGCTTACAAATATAATTTTTAATTGTGTTTTTGGCTGATTTGCCTTCAAACAAATATAAAATGCATTGTTCTGACTTTTCTGTTCCAGAATAAAATGCTTTTATGTAATTTATTTTCTTATTACTTTTATTTTTTATTTTTTCTTTTAATTTACTTTCATCAATTGAACTATCATCATCTGATTGTTGTTCAATTGTATTATCATTTTTATTTAAATCTTCGTCAAGGTTCATTCCTTGAAGATTTTCTATTATTAAAACTGATTCAGTTTTTTCAATATGAATTTCATCAATTTCTATTGATTCATTTAAATATTCTGTTGAGTCATCTGACTCTTCAATTTGATCAATTATTTCTATTGATTCAATATTATTATTTTCTGTTGCTGTTATTCTACAACAAACAACATCATATTCTCTATTTATATCTTTTATGTTTTGTTGTATAACATAAACAAGATTCTCTATTGAATTTAATTTTAGTAGAATAGCAGTGCCATTTCCACACGCTTTTCCCGATTCATTTCTTGAATGGGAATCAAAATAATAATAATCTATAATATTATTTATTTCTTTTTTAAATATTGCTATTGAAAGACCAAAGCCAGTTAGAATCAAATGATTTCTATCATTATTAAATAGATATGTTATTCTTTCTAACATTGTATGATAATAATCACATGCTTCATAAAATAACCATGTGTTATATTCAATATCAAATGTTATATTATTTAAAATTATTTGATTCAGAACTTCATCTGCTGAGATATGACCATTTATTGGTTGTATTTCTAAAAGATCATATGATCTTTGATATATTCTGGAACCATCAATTATTAATTGGTTCATAATTTCATTATTCCATTCATCATCATCATAAATGAATGAATATAATAAAGCTGTAACAGCTATCCCTGTACATGGGGTGCCCGTTTGAGCGAAATCTGCTTTTACACAGTTAATTATTTCAATTTCATTATTTTCATTATTTTCTTCAACAATAGCGACATTATTATCGCTACCGCCTCTTAAATTATTTAATTTTTTTATTTGTATGTTGTCTTTAAAAAGACTATTTGTTTTATTATTTATTTGTATTTTGTCTTTAAAAAGACTATTTATTTCATTTTGTCCTCTTTTATTAAAAAGACTATTTATTTCATTTTGTTCTCTTTTATTAAAAAGACTATTTATTTCATTTTGTTCTCTTTTATTAAAAAGACTATTTATTTCATTTTGTTCTCTTTTATTAAAAAGACTATTAAAAAGGCAGTTTTTATTTTTGCCGCTTAATTTAATATTATTATCTTGGTCAACCATGACCGTTTTTATTTTATTATTATTATCTTGGTCAACCATGACCGTTTTTATTTTTTTTGATTTAATATTAAATCGGCCATCTTTGATGGAGTTTTTGCCTTCTTTGAAGGAATTTTTGCCATCAGTGATGGTCTTTTTAAACTTCTCTTTTAGAAGTCTGCCATCAGAGATGGTCTTTTTAAACTTCTCTTTTAGAAGTTTGCCATCAGCGATGGTCTTTTTAAACCCCCCTTTTTTTAGGTGGAGTTTGCCATCAGTGATGGACTTTTTAAACCCCCCTTTTTTTAGGTGGAGTTTGCCATCAGTGATGGACTTTTTAAACCCCCCTATTTTTAGGTGGAGTTTGCCATCAGTGATGGACTTTTTAAACCCCCCTTTTTTTAGGTGGAGTTTGCCATCAGTGATGGACTTTTTAAACCCCCCTTTTTCAAGGGCGAGTTTGCCATCAGTGATGGACTTTTCTGAAAAAAAAACACCTGAAAAAAACATACCCTTCTGCGCTGACATTTTATCTAAGACTAACATAAATATCTTTTGTAAAAACTCTTGAAAAGAACATTGCAAAATAGGGTGGTCCTTCTCAAAAAAAATTAAAATCGTTATTCATTTTAAAATTAACAAATATCATCATTAATTTACAATTAAATTTATTTTTTAATTGATTTATCAGTTAATAAAAAATATATAAATATATCATGGTGTTTTATGCTAAATTTTTTAAATAAGCATAAATATTTTTTTTATTTGGACCACCCTATATTGAAAAATGAAATAATAAAATTTTTTAAATTTAAGCCAATCAAAATTAGTTGAAAAAACGCAACAAATTTTTCATTTCAGTTGAATGCAACTTAAAATTAACCAACAAAAATAGTTGACGTTTAATTGTTGTGATATCAAAAAAAATTAATTCATATATAAAAATAAATTTATTTATTGATAAGAATAAGTATATTACAACAATTTTTATTTATCACAGAATTCTGGGACACCATTAAGTGGAGGAAAACGAGTACAATTTAATATGTTCTTAAGAAAAGTTCCAGGAATAAAAATGACTAACGGTTACGAAACAACATTAATGCCTTTAATATGGGTGGAAGAGGTAAATTATAAACAAAATTAATCTAACAATTTCATATTTATAATTTTATTAATTTATTTTTAGAGTGTTGATCTAAGTGATGATTTGGTTGATTTGTTAAATGAAAGTTTATTTGATTTAGTACGAAATGTATATATTGGAATTTGGGTAGTTATTGGTATTGGAATTGCATTATTTGTTGCAATGATAATTCTATTTGTTTGGTGTAAATGTAAATCTAGTAATAAAACTGTATAATTTAAATTCTATACTAACTAATAAGATGTGCCTTATTTTTATTGTAAACTAAGTTTAGTTTTTATTAAAAATTAATTTAAATTTAATGAGAAATAAAAGATTTTTAAGAATAATTAAAAAATTCTGTTTTTATTTTCACTTATGTACATATTTTGTTTAACATTTAAAATTTTTAGACTATCATTTAAATCTCAACGTTGTAGAAAAAATAGTTTGCGGATTCCATTATAATATAATGGCGAGTTTATAGATAACAGATACACTAATCCCAATATCAAATCAAAAATCTAAACATCAATAATAATTTATAGTATCAGATTTAAGTAATACGATTTATTTAATCGATTAAATTTATAAAAATACTTTTAAGTTGTTTGCAAAAGCCATCAAATAAAAATTAATGTTGTCTTTATATAAGAAATTAAGAATGGCTACGTTATATTGTTTCTGAGAATTTCATCGTTAAATTTCATTCTACCAATGCATTCATTTCAGCCATTTTTCTTTTTTGTTCGTGAAACGAGCACAACACAATTTTAGACAGAGACAAATAGAAGTTTTTTTCACAAAATATATAAACAAAATAATACAATAATAAATACCAGTTGTATAAAATGTTAATTTTTCATGGAAATAAAATAGTACTACTGCAACTTTGTTGTACTACAATTTGTCATTTTGTAGAATTTTGCTTATAATATTGTTAAATTGATAAAAGAAACAAGGTATTACAAGAAATTTGATGTTACCCTCTGAACAGGCGAACATAAATAAGAGTTGGTAAAAAAAAAATTCAACTGTGCATATTTTTCTGCGATCAAACATTTTCTTCGTTATTTTTGCTGTATTTTCTAGTTTAATTTTGGATGCAGATAGGACATTCTAGCACAAATTTTGAGTATTTTTACTGGGCTAACAGAAAATTGAAACGATGAAATTTTGTTATTCGGGTAGAATTTTATTTTTACTTTGATGATGATGAGTCGTTTTTAACAAAAATTTCTATTATTTAGTCCGGATAACAGCATATAAAATAGTTGTAATTATAATTCCGCCATTTCTGAATTTCTGAATTTTTTTGATGCAGATACGACGGTATTGCAAGAAATTTGAGTTTCGTAAAACAGGATTTCAGAACAGAGAAGATGACAACTACTAGATAAAAATTGTATGGCCATTGTAATTTTTATTTTCCCTCATTTTTAAAAATCTCCCCACTTTGAATCAGGCACACTCAATCGGAGTATATAATAAAAAAATTTTGAGTTTTTATTTTAATAACTTTTCTCATTAATTTTAACATTTTGTATTTTATGTTACGACATTTTAGTAGAAACTATGAGTATTTTTACCAGGCTAACATATTATTGAGGAGCAACGAACATATTTAATATAGTACGTTGTAGCAATTTCAATGAAAAAATTTATAACTATTTTTCTTTTATATTTTTGTTAAAATATACGAGGTTTTACAAGAAATTTTGAGTTTTTCTATCAGGATAACAGCACTGACAGTACGTAAGTATTTATCAGAATATCATTTTTATTTGTAGTATCAAAAAAAAAAAAACAAACTGGTAATTTTTTTTCTTACATTTTTCATTTCTGTTTTGATGACGACGTTCGTATCTCTGTTATCAAAATAAAAATACAATAAATTTTATTTTATTTCATTTTCAAATATTTTGAATATTTTCGACGACGTTATTAACAAAAATTTCTATTTTTCTATCAGGCTAACAGAAAATACAAAGTATATCTGTTGATACTGTACTACGGTTTATTTGAATACAGTTTTAAAAATAAAACAAACTGAAGATGACGTAATCATTTTCAAATGTATATTAAATATATTTATGGTCAAACAATATCACAGGGTTTACTTTTTTATCTTTTTTTTTAATCAAAAATTATTTAGTCTCACCATTATGAAAAAACTGGGAAAAATCATGTGAACACACCAAAATTCTGGTTGTTGAATGAAACAAAACATTTCAACGGTAGCAACAGCAAAAAAAAACTTCTATGTCATTTTTTGATTTTGGTTGTATCATATTTGATACAAAACTCATTGAGATGTATCAGGGAAACAGAAATTAAAAGCAGATTTTCAGCTATAAAAAAATTTGTGTGTAGTAGAAAGAAATGATTGTTTGCAATTTTTATAAGTTTTGTCCCCTTGTTGGTTAGCAAGTTTCATCATAAAAACGTTAACTTTACATTTCTAGAAAATTATGACAAAATGTAATCAAAATGAAATTAGTAAAGATGATTTACATTCGTTTAAAATTAAAATTAAAATCACTTCTTTCGTAAACGTTTCAATTTAGATTGATTGTAAAAGATATTAGGAAATAAACCCGTAAACTTTTTAATTAAAAAACATAATTTATAAATCAAAAAAAAAATGATATAATGAAAATCCAGAATAAAGATTTCCATTTAATTTATATACGTAAATAAATACAAAAACTATTTCAAGTATTTAGCAAATAAATATGAAAAATATTCAAAAATTTGGTAGTTTGAATAATGCGCCAGAAAAAATGGGGCTCACTCACAGTAGGTAAAATTCAAAATGGCCGACATGTCTAAAAACTAAACTTTTAAAAACAAGTATCATTCTACAAAAAAAACATAACAGGAGTTCAAAATATTACAAAAGTCAAACATATTTTTAAATGTCGGAATAATAAAGTTGTGACGTCACAGAAAAATTGTAATATTATTTTTTCTAGAAGTTAATGCAAAAAATTCAAATATATTTTTGAAAAATAAAATCATTTGTTTTTTTTTGCTTTTCATATTTATTAAAATTATAAATTGTTTTCAAATTATTTTTTAGCACAAAAAATTAAATAGAGAATTTTGAATTTATTTGAAATTTTGAGAATTTTCCCATTATTTAGATTTTCCAATCAAAGGTTTGAAATTCAAAAATAAATTAGTTTTAAATAAAAATAAATTTGAGAATAAATATTTTAGTTTTCCGTTTAATGATTTTCTCAAAATTTTCTTTTTGAATTTGTATAAATAAAATATGCCAGTACGAAACAAACAACAAAAATTAACAGGAGATCAAAATTATAAAGAAGTATTGTAATGACAGTTGTATCATTAAACTGGATGAAAAAGCGTTAAACATTTTCTAGTTGGGAGACATAAATGTTCCTTTGATGTTCGTATTTGTTCCGTTAAATTTCTATTTTAAATTTCTAGTTTGAGATTATTTGGAGAAATTACCAAAATGTATTTTCAACTAGAATCTTTTTCTTTCATTAAAATTCCATTTTCTCCATCAAATTTTTTAATTGTTTTGAATAGAAATTTTAAATTATTTATAAAATTTTATGAGGTTCAAAAAATATAAAACTGTAGTCACTTAGATTATTGATAAATCTAATTTAAAGTTTGAAATTTAAATTTGCCAAGTTTTTTATTACAAATGAACGTTTACTATAAATGCTGTTTTTTTTTTTTAAATTAACACAAAATATAAATATGCAACGTGGCGATCATTACTAGTTAGTTTGTCGTATTCTGTTTTTCGGTAAAAAGCTTGACTATATTTTCAGCAATTCAAAATGATGTTTATTCGGTGTAAATTTCATTGTACCTCTTTAAACCAATACTATCAAAATATAATTCAGCTCTTTCATTTGAACAAACAACAAAAAAAACTCTATGCCACAAAAGTTATTTGTGACGACAAACAAAACGTTTTAGCTGAAATTTTTAGTTTTTTTACCAGGAGAGCAGAAAATGTGGATAGTATCTGTGCTCAAGTACAATATTCAATTCGGTAAAAATAAAAATGAGAAAAAAATTGATAACTTTCAATTATTTCAATTTTAATAAATACGGGGGATCATGGTAAGAAATTTCATGTTACTCTTCTATCAGGCTAACATAAATTGAAGGAAGAATTATTAAAATCTCTCCTTTTTTCTTTCTTTTTTCATTAATTTTGATTCAGCGCGTTTTGAATTTTGAAAAATATAGATTATGGTGGAAAATTAAAAATTATTTTTAAGATTAAAATTATAATTTGCTATAACCAAAAAAATATATTTTTTTAATCATTCCGTGCTGTTGTCATTTTTTAATTACTAATTAAAAATTGCAATTGCACAAAAAGAACCCAACTATAATTTTCATACAATTTTTTCGCATTAAATAATTGCGTGTTTTATATTTATCTCTTTTTTTCCTATACATTTTTCAATGGCTACTCCTTTTTTCTCGCTCAGATAATATTAAAAATTTGAAATCTGAAATTGTAAATTTACCAGTGTGCTATAGTTTTTTATGATGGACTTTAACCGTTTTTGAAATAAATTTTGTCTTTTTCAACCAAGCCAACATGAATTCAAAGAGAGAGTGAACGTTTTCTAGTAAAAGTTTCTTTTAAATTTTGTGTTCCCCATAATTCTCTAGTCTACTTGCTTCCTTTTTTCACATTCTTATCTATTCGTGTGTGAAAGAGAACAAAATAAATGATTTCGAGAATTATCAAACTAAACGAAGAGATACATAGATTTTTCTTTCTTTTCGATATTATTTTGATTATGAAACCCAAAGTATCAGCAAAAGTTTCGAGTTTTCTACTAGGCGTACAGAACATAAAAGATGAATATTTAATTGCTTATTCTATGAAATTTTAATTTTTTCTTGTTAAACATTTTGTGTGCGAGAAGAGAATGACAATCGCATCATTTCGAGAATACATATGCCGTGTTATGTATAACTTTACACATACATGTTTATTGTAAATGTGTGTGTGTAAATACACCACATTTATATTAAACAGGTAGGAGAATCTCAATTTGCATTCTTATTTAAAATAAACACAGATGGAATAAAATTTTTTATGATGAAACGACAGACATCGTGATAGGGGAAGAAGACACAAATAAAGTTTTTATAGACTTCATGTATGATTTTTATGGTATTGGAATTTTTATTCTTTTATTAAATGTTTTTATTTAATAAAATGAGGGGCGAATAAAAAATTGTAACAGGTAACCAAACACTTTCTTTACATTATTTTTGAATTTTATTTTATTTTATCCATGTGTTGTGTATCTACCAGCTATTTACGGGTATGGATGTGTTTGTGTTTTGTTTATAAATTTTTTATTATACTTTAAGTATGGATGTGTGTAAGTGTCATTAAAATTTAAGATATTTTGAAATCCAATTCCTTCACATTCAATTATATTTGTATTGTCATCTTTCGTTATTTTGTATTTAGCTTTAGTTAATTTTTCAACGATAAATATTGCAGTTTCAGTATGTAAAAAAAATATCACTATTTTTTCTCTATTTTTTCAAGTGTATCAATTTGTGTCTCTGCTATTTTTCTCTATTTTTTCAAGTGTATCAATTTGTGTCTCTGCTATTTACGTTTTTTAGATTTTTCAAAAATTATGTAAAATTGGAATAGAAATTCAAATAAGACAGAAACCAGAATAATAAAAATATTTTAAACTTAGCGAACTGATAATGAAATGACGTGCGTACATTGATGCTGAGTGAATGAATTCGTCAAAAATGACATTTTGTTTTTATTAAAAATGTATTGTTGAAAAACTATTGTGCTTCACTACAATTCCCTCAAAAATTCAATTGGGTTCCGTTTTCAAATTTTAGCGTAGAAGAAAAATTGATTTTTCCATTAAATGATCCTGTTGATAAGTTCAATATCAAATCATATGAAATTGCATTACTGTACTATACATCTACATACATACATATATATTTTTTGTCAATATTTAATAATTAGTCTTTCTAATCTATCTATATGCATATAGGTACATATACAGATCATATTAATACAGTAAACAACAAACATACCTATACCTATACCTACATATATATATTATAACTAATTCAGTACGGAATTACCAATTAGATGTAAATGTACCATAACATCATCCATAAGTAATAAGTGTTCCAATTTCACTTTAAATTAATTTAATTTAATTTTGGATTTTTTTTTTTTGAAAACTAAAATATGTTAAATTGGTCATTAGTTTGTGGTTTCAGTGGAATAATTATAACAATTTTGGGTTTTATATTTGGATGGATAATTTTACCAATAATAATTGATGATAAAATTGCTGATGTAAGTTAAAATAACTTTAAAATGAATTTCACCGGTGTTTGATTTCAATTAAATTTATGTTCAATTTAATTTGAAATTTAAAAATTCATCAAATGTATGAACGAAAATAATACTTGCCACGTTTAATAATTTTATAATAACTAAGTCTTAACTATATATTCAATCTATAACCTTCATATGGTAAATGGCATAATATAAACAGTGATGTACCAAAAGACATCATTTATAAACCTAAATTAGGTCACAAAATTTTTTTATTTATATGGAAAAAATTATGTAATGTCGGGAATGTAACTAATCGTTATTAAAATTAGAAAATTGTATTTAGTCTTTCCAATTCATAGCTTTTCTTGTATATCTAAACATCAAATAAATTTCCAATTTAATTCATATATGCATACCAATGTATGACACTAAATATTTCATTCTCAGTAGAATGATGTTACTATAAATCCTCATCTCATTGTTGGGGTAAATATTTATTTACTGTAACAAATAGTTTAATTGCATACTTCCAGCATGGATCATTTCTGGATCATCATTATTTTATATAATTATAATTATGGCTTATCTGATCTATCAAAATTTAATTAGAAATACCTGCACATATTATAAAATTAAGTCCTTTAATAAAAAAAAAACCTTAGATTAAAATCTCATGTTAGTTTCGCAATTATTGTATATACTAATTTATTTAGTACAAATAATAACAACAATATTAAAACAATAGGTAATTTTTATTTAGAGTGTTGCAATAGTTAATGGTACCGAACAATTTAAAAGATTCGAAGTATTGCCACAACCATTGAATTTTAAAGTTTACATTTTTAATGTAACAAATTCTGAAGAAGTTCATCTTGGTATAGAAAATCCTAAAGTCAAAGAAATTGGTCCGTATATTTATCAGTAAGTACAAATAAATTAGAATTAAATGAACTCACAGATTCTCTAGAAATTTAAATAAAAATTAAAATTTAAACTTTTTTTTTAGAAAAAGTCACAAAAAGAATCAGATTAAATTTTCTGATGATAAAAAAACTGTTTCATATACACAACAGCAAACATTTAAATTTGATCAAATAGCAACAGGTGCTTTGACCAGAGATGATGAAGTTGTCGTTTTAAGTCCACATATGAATGTAGAATTTATATTGATTTTTTTTTCTTACAAACAAAAATAATTTTTACATTTTTAAATTTTTTTTATAGTCCATTTTTCAATTAGCACAAAAAGTAAATCAAACGCCTTTAATTAATTTTGCGACAAAAGTAATTTTTAATGATCCAAAAACAATGTTTATTAAAACAACTGTGCAAAAAATTTTATTTGATGGAGTTTTATTTTGTAACAATATTCCACCAATGAATACAATTGCAAAAACAATTTGCAATCAAATATTAGAAGAAAAAATCGATGCAATAACAGGTACAGAAGAAGCTTTAAAGTTTGCCTTCTTTCATCATAAAGAAATTAAGCCAGATGGTTTGTATGAAATAACAACAGGTGTTGGTGACATTCATTCTAGCAATTTGATAAAAACTTGGAACGGAAAGTCAGAGGTTAATGCTTGGAAGATAAATTCGACTTGTAATAAAATTGAAGGCTCGGATGGAGTCAGCTATCAACCCTTTCAAAGAGCCGAAGGAAAGATTTCAACATTTATTACAGATATTTGCAGGTAGGTAAAATGAAAACTAAGTGTAACTAAACAAAATTCCAGACACGTCAATGTTATTATTATAGATCCGTTGATATTTATTTTGACAAAGAAATGGAACTTAAAAGTTTAACTGGTTATCGATTTACACCAAAAGGTAGCTTTCTCTCAGAGATTGGAGAAAATTTTTCAAGTGAGTGCTTTTGCATAAGCGAACTACAAGACGCTATCGTTCAAGAAAATGGATGTCTCTATCCTGGTGCTTTAGATTTGTCGAATTGCCAAAGTATATATGAAAATATCTTTTAAATAATCATATTAAATATCTCCTCAATCTTTCCAGAAGCACCAATTGTTCTGACAAATCCACATATGCTGCAAACATCCAAAAAGTATACATCATTAATTGAAGGTCAAACACCCAATCTAGAGAAACATTTAACTTTTTTGGAAGTGGAACCAGTTAATTTTTTAAATTTCTCTTCGTTTTTTTTTTCAAGCTTATAACAATTTTTATTTATCATAGAAAACTGGAATACCACTACGTGGAGGAAAACGAGTACAATTTAACATGTTCTTAAGAAAAGTTGACGGAATAGAATTAACTAAAAGTTACAAAACAACATTAATGCCTATATTATGGGTGGAAGAGGTATTTGCACATCATATGTTGTCTCAAAAATCATTAATCATCATGACAATTCTCATTAAATTCTCTACAGTTTCTGAAATTTAATTAATGAAATGAAAAATTATTTGAAACTGAAAATTAAATTAAAAAATAATATTTTAGGGCATAGAATTAAATAATGAAATATTGGACCTTCTTAATAACAACTTATTTCATCTCGTAAGAAATTTATACATTGGAGTGTTGGTTATAATTGCCTTTGGAATTGTAATTTTTATTGGGATGACGATTATCTTTTTCCATCGTAGAAGAACTGGATCGAGAAAATTTGTTTAAACACTTATTTTTAAATTGATTTTTTTTTTATTTAATTTTACTTGTATCAACTGCCAGGGTTATGTAAAATACGAAATCCAAGATTTTTAAATTCAGTTTTATTTCAAAATGTGTATGAAATATTAAAATAAATAAAAAATTTCTTTGTTCTTTTTTTGTGTAAATTAAAATTTATGATAATTTACTTGAATAAATTAACAATTGTTAAATTTTTATAATCAACAAATCACAAATTATTGTGTTTTTTTTTCTTTTGTCATAAGTTTATAGAAAACAGAATTCAATCAAAAAGAATTCTTAAAACATTCAATAATAATCAAATATACGATTCACCAAAGACTTATGTCTTCAATTTTAATTGAGGAATTTTAATGAATAAAATTTGAATAATTTTAAGAAATTTATAAATTCAACTTAAATCCACATCTGTCCAACTTCTATATAATTGCTTATTTTTATATGAATTTAAATTAACATAAAAATGCATACAAAACTTTGTAGTTAAATATAGATTGAATTGTCTAAATTATTATAATTTTTTATTAGCATATAAAGAGGAGACATATGACAGGGTTAAGTGTTTCAAACTATAATATAATGTTAATTTGAACGAATGAATCAATAAGGTTCAATGAATTATTTTAATTTATTTATTTAAAATAAACGATATAGTTTTCCTATATATAAGATAAATTTAAGTCACTGAAATAACTTTAAACGATGAATTGAATTACTTAAAATTCTTGCATACAAATTTTAAATGTAAAAATTCTAAAAAACTCGACGAAACTTTTATAGAAAGTTTCAATCAATATAATACAGTTAATATTTAGTAGATGGACCGATACCTTATTTCCAATATCTATAATTTAATTAAAAGAAATCTTTGAAATATTAATGACAATGATGACTTCAATTTATGTTTGTATTTATAAATAATAATAATCAACAGGTTTAATAAAATAACAATATGGCATTTTCATTTTTATTCACTTTTGTTCAATGAATTTGATTAAAGAATATTATTGTAATTAGAAAAATTATTATTTTTAGATTTGACTAAATAATTAAATAATTAAGAGAACATTTTAATTTTACATATATATCCATTATATTCTTATCTGCAATAAATATATTGGCTTTATATAAATAAGGAAATAAATAAATAAATACAAAATAATTATGATGATATACAAAAAAAAAATGACAACCACATAAAAAAAAATAATAAAACATTAAGAAATTTTAACCTTGACTACAGAGAAACAATTAAAATAAATTATAGATATTAAATAATAAATTTTCATGATCTAATTTTCTACCTAATTTTATAATGTTACCATTATTTTATGCAATGGAAAAATTAAATGGATTAAAATCAGACAATTTGTAGATATAAAAACCCACATAGTACCACAAAAAAAAAAAAAACAAAAGAATTAAATTTTTAACATTTTTTGTATTAAGTAAGATCATCATCCTTTTGGAACATATATTATGCATATATATATATAAATTATTAATAAATTCTCCCCATCATATACTTGTATATTATTGTAATTTAGCCACTTTTTTTTTTTATCTGATTGATAATCAAATAATTTTTTATATGAACGTATAAAACTATACATCATATTATCGTGGTCAATACACAAAAAAAAAAATATATCTATATAGAGATATTTTTGGTTTCAATTGAAGTACTCAAATTATTGTTTTTTTTTATTTTTTATTATATCTATGTGCGAACCAAAAATCAGTCGTCTTATAAATCTCCGTTTATGGAGACCACGACTTGATATGTTTCACATTTATATTCAAAAAGATCCGTAAAAATATATAAATAAATTTATTGAAATCAAAAATTTATAAATAATAATTTAAAATAGTTAATTTGTTCGTTTAAATATTTTGGTCTCAATAAAAAATTAGTTAGGGCATTATTGTTTTTTTTTTTTGTAAAGCAAAAAATAAAATAATTATAATAAATGATTAATTATGGTCTAACAAATAAAGAAAAGTGAGAAGTGATTATAACTTTAGTTAAACTTAAGGAAATCTTAAGAATTAAAAGACCTTGTTAAAAAAAATGGCTAAAATTATAGTACCATGGAGGCTTATTGCAGCCGCTTCTGGATTTATTATGACTGTTATTGGTATAGTTCTTGGATGGATGATTATTCCACCAGTTATTCGGCAACAAATTGCTGCGGTAAGAATAAATAAATTTTTAACTAAACTAAATTTATATTCCAAAAAATCTTCAATATTTTGACTTTCATTTTGTTAGTTTGAATTTGAAACTTTTTAACGAAGTTTTTGAATATGTATTTTTCTGAAAGTGTACAAATTATTAAGTGGTTTATATTTTTCAATTATTTGAGGCAATTAAGAAATTGTGCTACTACCACTGTAGTGATTGAAAGGATTAAAAATACCAAAACTTGAAAAAATACAGGATAACATTTTTGTAATTTTCCTTATTGTGTTACTCGTTAATAATACAAGGATGATAACTGTAGTATGATGATAGTAATTATTTAATGGTCAGTTCAAAATTAAAAATAAAACAACAATTTTTAATATGATAAAAAAATACAAAATTTTGCTTTTGAAATTAAAAACGGATAATACACTAATTCATCCGTGAAGTTTTTGGAAAAACTAAATCATTTCCTCAAATATTATTACAACTATTAATGAAATGACTAAAACAAAAATCACTTTAGGATACAAGAATGCAAGTATATGCTAGAATTTTAATAAAAAATGTAAACAAAAATACCTATGATAATATTATTGTAACTTAATTTTTGTTAACCGATTAAATAAAAATAAATAAAATTGGGGTATAATTAAATATAAAAGAAAAAAAAAACTATCAAGCATGTAATAGATTCTTTTGTTGACTTTTATATGCGCTACTGATTTTACTTTTCCCATAGACATAATTTATGATCTGTCATTTATATATTTGAAGTAATAAATAAATATGGGAATCATTTTTAAAAAATTATGATTATGCAATAATGGCGGTAATTATTATATAGTAATGGATTTAAGTTAGATCACGATTCACGACCTTCATAAAAATAAGAGAAGAATTTAATAAAGAAAACGACAATTTGTTAAGAAGTTTTAAATCAATTGAACTAATAATACTTTGAAGTTATATTCCATCTCTAATAAAGTGCAACAATTTTATAGAAAAGTGAGGATTATTAGATCATTGTAATTCGCATTAATTTACAAACGAAAAAGAATCATTTTTAAAGAATCAATTTAAAAGTTTAAACAAATAGAAACTTCTTTACTTGTATTTTAAGTCTAGCACTGTGCTATAGAGAACCAGTATTTATTTCTTCTGACCTGCATATACCTTAACTCCGTTTTAAAAAAAAAATATGTGAAGGTCATTTTTTCTTGCTAGAACTAATTAAATTACAAATACATGACCTGACCAAACGTTATCTTTATATAAAAACTACTAATGTCAAATGTTGATATTAAACCAAATATGTGATGGTCCCCTTATATTTTTCTTTATTATTATTATCAAATGATTATAATCGTTTGTTATGAATAAATTATGGATTGATTTGTATACATGCGATGATCAAACACAAGTTGTTGGAAAAAAAACAACTCCCATCCACTATATTTTTATGAATGTAACCTAAACCTATTCAATATCATAATTACCTAAATTATCGTTTGTAAGTAGGCTCACATTTTTAATATTTAACATTTTTTTTATTGAATATATAGCAAGTATCAATATCAGAAGGTACAGAACAATATGAACGCTGGATAAATTTACCTCAACCACTTCTTTTCAAGGTTTACATATTTAATGTAACCAATTCTGAAGAAGTTCATCGTGGTGAAGCATTACCAAAAGTTCAAGAAATTGGCCCTTATGTTTACAAGTAAGATATTTTTATAATTTGTATCAATAACTGAATGTCATTAATTCAAACAAACGAAATTAGAAAACTAAAATAATTTGAAATAATTCTATATAATTGATGCAATTGAATTAAATTGCTTTGTTTGTTTATTAAGTAAACATATTCTTTTGAAATTATATAAAGTATATCATTCATAAATTTCTTATTAACAAACATAAAGCACAATGTTGAATAATATTTTTTATTATATTCATTTATCTGATCGATTGTCTGTGTTTTCCCAAATGGTTTCGTATAAAATTGAATAATGTTATTGATATTGTTTTATTTACTTTTGTATTACATTTAATTATTAAATATATATTTATTTTAAATAGGCAATATAGAAGAAAAGAGAATGTTAAATTTTCATCGGATAAACAGAAGGTATTTTACAGAAATAGAATTTTATTTAAATTTGATGAGGAGCTTTCAGGTAGATTTAGTCAAAATGATGAAATTGTCATTTTAAATACAATCATGAATGTAAGTTAATAATTTCTTTATAAAAAATATAAATATAAACGACATTAAAAACAAAATTTTGTGTGAGTTCTGTTTTTTACCCAAATACCTATTTCCCATTATTTTCCAGACTATTTTACAAGTGACAGAAATTGAGACTAAAAGTATTGTTGGAAATATTTTAGTGTCAAAAGAAAATGATACTCTAATTTCTTCTAATCCTGTTATGAAAATAATAAAACGTATCCTTGGAACTTCTTCTGTTAAAGTAATTTTTGTTTAAAACAAAAAATAAACAAGAGTACAAAATATTCATAGTGTATTTATAAATACTAATTTGTAGGCTTTTGTTCTCCATAATTAATTATGCACTCTTTATATTTAGTTTATTAATGTATTTTAACAAAAGCTTCTTTTATTTATTATTAAAAATATTTTTGTTTTTAATTGTATTTCAATTTAGACAGTATAAATTCCAAACATTTGACTTTTTTAATCAATATTATTACATATTAATTTTATTTCCGTTTATTTATAAAATAAGCATGATTCTGCTATTAAAGAGACGATATTTTATTTTAAACTTATATATTGTTTAATTTATTATTTTTAAATTATAGACAATATTACAAGTGACTGAACAAACAGCTCCTGCATTTATGGCATCAGTAAATATGGCAGTGGATTCAATTTTTGGTCAGAAAACTTTATTTCTTAGAACTTCTGTGAGAAAATATTTATTTGACGGTGTTCCATTCTGTGTAAATCCTGGAATAATTGGTAACGTTGTTTGTAATGTTATTAAAGAGAAAAAATCAAAAAGTGTTTTTGAATATTCAAAAGGAATGAAATTTGCTTATTTTCGTCATGTAAGTTGTTTGTTAATTGAAGATAAACTTAAAATATAAAATTAAAATATGAAGTAATATGAAATTTATAGAAAAATACAACAGACAATGGATTAATGGAAGCTGATACAGGTATTTCAGATGTATTAAAAGTTGGTACAATGCTAAGTTGGAATCAACATCCAACCCTAAGTATATGGAATAATAAGGCAGAAGGATCAGGAAAATTAACGGCATGTAATATGATTAATGGAACGGATGGTTCAAATTATGCACCTTATCGGAAACCTGTTGGATCATTATATATATGGGCTACTGATTTATGTAGATCAGTTGAACTCGTTTTTAAACGTCAAAGTGAATATAAAGGTATAACTACACATCGTTTCGAAATGGGATCAACTTTTCTTGATGAACTCGGTCCGGAATTTTCAACAGCATGTTTTTGTCCGAACGCAATTCCACATGCAATTATTAAAAAAAATGGATGTATGTATAAAGGAGCTCTGGATTTAACACCATGTTTGGGTAAAGATAAACTTTTATAAACATAAATATACACATTTGTTTTTCTTTAATTTAAACAATTTTTTTTTTCTATTTCTATAAATGTTGAATATTTAATTTATCTTGAATATGCGCGATTGGCGTGTGCCTACGTAATATGGTGAATCGAGTTTTTATTGATGAAAAGATTATAAATAAATTGATGTTCTGGTTTGGTTAGAATTGTCTTAGTTTTTGTGCTAAACTTTTTTTTTAAATATATATAGTTTTTGGCATAACATTAATAAGTTTTTTTTTTGTTTGTACAATTTTTGTTTGGGATTTACGTTTGTGGTCATGCAGTTATTAATATATGTATAGATATTTTTTGAGTTTATAATTTTAAAATTGGCCATTTTTTTTTTGTTAATTATTATAAGTTCTTGACTTCAGATAAATATATGCTACATTCCATGAGATTTATTCTTAATTACCTTTGTTTACGATGACTAACGATGATTAATAAGTTTTTAGAATAAACTTATTTCTTTAGTCTAACTATAATTTCTAAGAAAATAATTTAACATATATACAAAATGTTTCAGTTCGTACACATATCGTGTTATTATAGACTTTTGACCTTTTATAAAATATTTATTTTATTTTTTGCCAAAATCACGTTTAATAGATTATTATTGACTCAATGTGTTTGGAATATTAAATGTAATCTTTTTATATGTTACACCGTTTATTTAATATTACTGATTATATGCTCAATAGCTCAATAGCTCAATAGACAATCCATTTTTTAAATAACACAACAAATATTCTTTTATTTTTTTTTTGTTTTTATTACAAATTTCAAAGACGCAGTTTTTAAGTGGTATAAATTATCATAATTTGATTTATGTTTTATTTATTTATTTTTAAAACTGAAAGTTAAATATTTCTGTATGTATAAAAAGTATTTAAGTGTTAAATTTTAATGAACGTTAAATATTTATTATGGATTAACTGATTTTTTATGATAATTAATAATAAAAAATACATAAAATATGAATCATAATTTTATACAACTTACACCTTTCCATATGTTTATTTAAATTTGTTTGTTTTTTTTTTTTTTTATATAAATAAAATAACAAAAAAATTTGATAATAAATCGATTTTCTACGAAATGAAACCAAAAAGTCAAAATCTATTGAACAAAAACAAATATTTGAAGTTCTTAATTAAACATTTTTCAGAATAATTTATTTTTATTTTTTCTTAGACAAAAAAAAAAAAAAAAATAAATAAAATATATTTTCAGCATTTCCGGAATTATTTATTTTTATGTCATTTTTATTATTATAAAAAATAAATGAAAGAAGAAACAAAAAATAAATTCTAAAATTTATTTTTTATATTATATTTCTCGATAGAATTACAAAAACAAACAACAATAAAAAAACAAAAACAAAAACAAAAACAAAACTATAAAGTCTATGAAAACAAAGTATAAGAGAAAAATAAAAGTAGTTATTTGATTTCCTCATGATAATTATCAGCAAATAAAAAAAAAATTATTGTAGTTTAACCGATTATTAAAAATTAATAAAAAAAAACAGAGTGTAATAAATACTCATATATTGCACAGTTTTGATTTTCAAATATAAATCTGTCATCACACACATGTTTACCTTCAAACAAAAAAAAAAAAAAAAAAAATACAAACACATTTTAAACGAGAGATAAAAAAAAAAACAGAAAACAAGATGATAATAATAAAAAAAAAAATAAAAGAGTTTGACCAAAAAAAAAAAATGAATAAATATATTTATAAAAAAAAAAATGAAAAGAAATTAAAGAACAGAAAGAAAAATAAAACAAAATGTAAGGCTTTCAATAATTGTTCTGAAGGAATTTACAATTTTATATAAAAATGGACATCATCAGTAATATTAAAAAAAAATATATATTACCAAAATTGGTAACTCTTGTTGGATTTATTGAATTTAAGTATTTAACGTATTTTATTTAATATTTATAAAAAGTCCTTCGTTAATATGATCTTGTGCGTAATATGTATTTTTTTTTTTTTTTTTGTTTAATTAAGTTTTTCATCTGATTAAATTAATAATTTATTCAAAAAAAAAACTAAAATAAAACAAAATCATTTCTGTGGTTCGTTAAACCACAAATTTCTAAGAATTAAATATTAAGTTAAAAGTTTAAGAATTTTTCACACAAAAAAAATTATAATTAAATAAAATTCTGAAAAAAAAAAAAATAGACGAAAAACAAAAACAAAAATATGAAACTTGTTTTTTTTCTAAATTTGACACAGTTCGCGTGCAAAATTTTTCAAAACACAAAACAAAAAAAACTAATAAAACTTCCTTCTTTAAAATTCACTTTCAATTGCGATTATTTTCTTTTAAAAATATTCAAATTAAATGAAGATTTATATCGACGTGACAACGATAGTTGAGTTCAAGGTTTTGTGTGATCTTCAATTTTTTTCATTGCTGACTTTTAATATAAAATTTATAATTTATATTTGCTATAAATAGAAAAATATCATTTCAATATTATTATTATTTTTTTTTTTTTTTATAAATTCTGTTTTGAATATTTGATGGTCAAAATTGGCACCGTACGTAATTGATTTGTTGAAATATATTTATATATTTAGTAAGGAAAAAAAAAACTCGTTTGTATTTCTTATACTATTGAAAATGTTGCCCTTAATTTTATATATTCAAGAAAATATTATATATACATATTATACAATGAATAAGAATTAATTAACATCTTATTTAGACAAATAAAAAATTCTATCATGATTAACTGTATAGAAAATGAAAAGTTCAATATTTAATTTGACCTAAACTTGGTTGTTGATACTCAATACATGCGCAAACATAAAATGTATTTTAATTTTCCCATTTCACATACAATAATAGTTTTTCTTTAATAATGCAATTTAGACAAAGATTTTCTTAAATTATAAAATTTTTTGAATACCTTGAAATAATTATAACGATAATATAAAAACTAATCGACTGAAAACAATTAATTGTTGTTAATAAACATAAGTGGGAAGTTCACAATGGCCTATTGCCTCACGCAATATTTTTAAGGCTAAAAATGTTAAAAATTATAGATATAATTAATAGTTGAATTATTTCTATTCGTTATTTGTATAAGAAAACTAAATTAATAAAATTATTGACGCATTAGAAAAAAAAAATTAATATGTATTAATTAATTTGACGTTAGTATTTTTTCATTATTTTTTGTATTTTGTTATTTTTTTTTATTTTTTTTTTTTACTTTGCAAAATGTTGATTTTGTCTGTAGTTGATACTTTAAATATCTTGTTTATAAATTAATAGAAAAACTAAATGTCATATTTATATTTATCTAATGTTTAATTTATTAATTAACAAATATATATTGTGAATGCAAATTTTCTTAAATATTATAAAAATTATAAAAGATTTTGAGGGAGACAACGAACCTATTTATTTTTGAATTTTTCTATATTTTCAAATTTATATTATTTTGTTTCGCTGTTTGAATTAAAATTTATGAACGCTTATAATAAAATTGTGATCAAAACAAAAACATTTAGTTCATATGAGATGTTACACCCATTCACCTTGAACACAATTTCGAACTTTTGTTCATTGACTTTATTTTATCTTCATTATCTTATATAATAATTCTTTCCACATAAATGCATAATTAACTAACAACTTTAATCCCAAATAACAAATTACGATTTCAATTTGTCTTCTTGGATCAGACTAATAAAATACAGTCATATCTTAGATCTAAAATTCTTATAATGAAAAGAAAAACGTTAAGAATTGTTTATTAACACTTTTTGGGGAAAAAAACAGAATTTTGTTATACAGAATATTTTTAATAGTATACTTGGTCCCCTAAGGTGACATCATACAATTTGACCGACTTAAACATATAGTCTTTCACAATGTCCTTATTATGACAAAAAAAAAGCTTTATTAATGAACAACAAATAATCAGCCTTGTATTAAGACATTTATACGATCGATTTATTTGATTGATGTTTTATCAAACTACAATATCGTACAGAACACGTGACTAAACTTTAGAAGTTGTTTTCATTTTCCATTTTGCACAAACATATAATCGTAAAATGAAGAAACAAATTGGACCATTAAAAGAAAAATTGATTGAAAAATCTTAAACATTTTTATATAGGAAAAAGATTTTTCAATAAACTCCAAACTATTAAAATTCAAATTATGCATAATATCCGATATCAACAATCTATTAAATTCAACATTCAAATGGTAATCATATGCAGAAGCAAAGTAATTATTGATTGGGGAAGTGGGGCAAGAAAAGAAGAAAATACAGTGAAGTACAAAAACTTTTATTGAAGAAAATATAGTTGCAGAAATTTTGGTTTTAAATTTCTTTCTTGAAGAGTGAAATGAAAAATCCAGAATTTAAGTCGATAATTTTATTAAAAAATTTCTCACCAATATTATTTATATTTATAGAACTTATTAAAAAAAAGTGATTTTAATGTGTATTTAATTGCATAACTAAATATTTATACTTTTATTTGGTGTGATATCACGATTTAATCATTCTAAGAACGCCACTGAAATTTAAGAAAAAAAAAATATTTATAAGTATATAGTATATAAAGATGAAGATGTTCTTCTAGTCTTGTAAGTCTATTGATTGTCTGATGAAAAAAGAATAAAAAAAAAGAAACAAAACAAAACAAAAGTATTTATAAGAGATGAGACAAGGTAGACTCTGTTAGTTTAACGAATACCGCCGGTGATTGTTGATGAATTTTTTATTTTCATGATGCGTTTAAAAGTGAAATTTTGGATATTTTTTGTTGGTTTTGTTCTGTGTGGTATTAGTTTGTGTAGTGGAAAGGTGTTTGATCGATGTGAATTAGCACAAGAATTAAAATACCGTCAAAATATTCCATATGAACAGGTGGCTGTGTGGGTGTGCATTGCTCAGTATCAGTCCGGATTTAATACATCGGCAGTAGGTTATCAAGGTGATGGAAGTGGTTATCATGGTATGTTTCAAATAAGTGATTTGTATTGGTGTTCCCCACCAAATGTTGGCTGGGTATGTAGCACCACATGTTCACATTTCGAGGACGATGACATAACTGATGATCTTGCATGTATGAAAAAAATTTACGAAGAACATCAAAGAATATCAGGCGATGGGTTTAATGCTTGGTCAGTATATCAACCGCATTGTCGTGGAAAATCTGAGGAATACATACATGGATGTTTTGAAAATTATATCTCGAATGAACCCAATTATTATGAAGCAAAATCAATTGCTTCTTATACACCACCAATCCATGATTATTCATACAAAGTAACACCTGCTATTGAGACAGGAAAAATTTATGATAGATGTGAATTAGCTAGAGAATTAAAATACAAACATAATCTACCATTTGAACAAATTGCGACTTGGGTTTGTATTGCAAAACATGAGTCAAATTTCAATACATCTGCGATTGGTCATGGCGATCATGGACTTTTTCAAATAAGTGACATTTATTGGTGTTCTCCTCCGGGTAAAGGTTGGGTATGTGGTCTAACGTGTTCTCAGTTAGAAGACAATGACATCACAGACGACGTCAATTGCATGAAAAAAATATTTGAAGAACATCAGCGATTGTCAGGTGATGGGTTCAATGCTTGGACTGTTTATCGATTATATTGTCAAGGTCGAAGTGAAAGTTATATAACTGGTTGTTTTGATTCAACTGAAGATAATTCAATAAATCATTATGTGTTACAACCAACCGCCATAAGCAGTTATCCGTCGATCTCCCAAAATGTTAAGACAGAATATGCGGGATTGACAAAGATTTATGATAGATGTGAGTTGGCGAATGAGTTGAGAAATGTTCACAATATTCCAATGGAACAAATTGCTACTTGGGTTTGCATTGCAGAGCATGAATCCAGTTATAATACATCAGCGATTGGACGTTTAAATGCTGATGGTAGTGGAGATCACGGACTATTTCAGATTAGTGATATTTATTGGTGCTCTCCTCCGGGCAATGGATGGGCTTGTGGTTTGACTTGTTCACAGTTAGAAGATACTGATATTACGGATGATGTTATTTGTATGAAAAAGATTTACGAAGAACATCAGAGAATATCGGGAGATGGATTCAACGCTTGGACTGTATATAATCGAAATTGCAAAGGGCGTGCAGATCAATATATTCAAGGATGTTTTAATTCTGATATCGAAAATGCCATAAATCCATACATACCTAGACCTGCAATTGTAGCACCTCAGCCACAATATACGCCAAATGTTAAAGTATATGACAAGCCTTCAGTACCAGCAAAGATTTATGATCGATGTGAATTAGCGAACGAATTGAGAAATGTTCATAATATTCCAATAGAACAAATTGCTACTTGGGTTTGCATTGCTCAACACGAATCTAGTTTTAATACATCAGCAATTGGACGTCTAAATGCAGATGGTAGTGGAGATCACGGATTATTTCAGATTAGTGATATTTATTGGTGCTCTCCCCCGGGTAATGGATGGGTTTGTGGGTTGACTTGCTCACAGTTAGAAGATAATGATATTACGGATGATGTTATTTGTATGAAAAAAATTTACGAAGAACACCAAAGAATATCGGGAGATGGATTTAATGCTTGGACTGTATATAATCGAAATTGCAAAGGACGCACGGATCAATATGTTCAAGGATGTTTTAATTCTGATATTGACAATTCTATTAATCAATATGTACCCAGACCTGCAATTATAGCACCTCAACCACAATATCCGCCAAATGTTAAAGTATATGAAAAGCCTTCAGTACCAGCAAAGATTTATGATCGATGTGAATTAGCGAACGAATTGAGAAATGTTCATAATATTCCAATAGAACAAATTGCTACTTGGGTTTGCATTGCTCAACACGAATCTAGTTTTAATACATCAGCAATTGGACGTCTAAATGCAGATGGTAGTGGAGATCACGGATTATTTCAGATTAGTGATATTTATTGGTGCTCTCCCCCGGGTAATGGATGGGTTTGTGGGTTGACTTGCTCACAGTTAGAAGATAATGATATTACGGATGATGTTATTTGTATGAAAAAAATTTACGAAGAACACCAAAGAATATCGGGAGATGGATTTAATGCTTGGACTGTATATAATCGAAATTGCAAAGGACGCACGGATCAATATGTTCAAGGATGTTTTAATTCTGATATTGACAATTCTATTAATCAATATGTACCCAGACCTGCAATTATAGCACCTCAACCACAATATCCGCCAAATGTTAAAGTATATGAAAAGCCTTCACTTCCAGCAAAGATTTATGATCGATGTGAATTAGCGAACGAATTGAGAAATGCTCATAATATTCCAATAGAACAAATTGCTACTTGGGTTTGCATTGCTCAACACGAATCTAGTTTTAATACATCAGCAATTGGACGTCTAAATGCAGATGGAAGTGGAGATCACGGATTATTTCAGATTAGTGATATTTATTGGTGCTCTCCTCCGGGTAATGGATGGGTTTGTGGGTTGACTTGCTCGCAATTAGAAGATAATGATATTACGGATGATGTTATTTGTATGAAAAAGATTTACGAAGAACATCAACGAATTTCAGGTGATGGCTTCAACGCTTGGACTGTATATAATAGGAACTGTAAGGGACGTGCTGACCAATATATTCAAGGATGTTTTTCAGAGACAACCGCTCCACCTATTTACAGTACATCCAAGAAATCTTCTAAAAAACCCTCATCATCTACTAAATACAACTATAATTCTTATTTCAGTAGCACACCTAAGTCTGTAATAGCAACGAATCCTTCATCTTTACAATATAACTACAATTATTTCACTAGTACTACACCAACTACTTCATCACCACCTCTTTATAATTACTTTAGTACTACAGCCAAGTCATCAATTTATCAATATCCAACAACACAATCCTCTACGAGTTATGCGTATAATACTAGTAGTAGTTCCTTCTTTTTCAATCCAACAACCAAATTGTCAACTTTTCCTCAGTTTCCAATATCAAATAAAGCAACCACAAACAATATTCTTCCGCAATCTTATTTTACAAGCCCATTACAACAATCATCTTTAACTTCACAATACAAAACAAGTTCGCAAGCACCAATATCCACAACAAAGTCTTTCTTCAATAATTTCTATCAAACTCAGACAACATTGAAACCATATAATCCAAATATATATTCCACAACAAGTAAAATTTCGTCTCCTTACCAAAATAGTAATGCTTATTCCTCGCCGTTTTCTACTCAATACAATACACAAACCCAACGTCCGGTGTATAGCTCCGCTCAAGTAACAAACACAAAATTTCAAACCCAATATTTATTTCCAACAATCCCCACAATGACTACAAATTATCAAAGCAAACCAGCAAACTCTTTCTCATTTACGTCTCAATACAATACACAAACACCCCGTCCAGCTTATACTGTTACGCAACAAGCCACCACAAAAAGTCAGCCAACTCAATACTCATACCCAACGTTTTCGAGTTTATCAGCCTCTTCATCTCCATATAACACGCAAACACAACGACCCTCTTATATACTAAGTCAACAACCTCCAGTTACAAATACTAAATTTCAAACGCAATATTCATTTCCAACGACATCTAAATTGTTACCCAATTATCAAAACAAACCAATAAGTTCATTTTCATTTTCTTCATTGCAAAACACACCAACTCAACGTTCGCCTTACGTAACAAATCAACAATCTCAAATAAGCACAACCTCTCCAAACTATTCATATCAATATAACACACAGGCTAAACCTAACACCAATGATAACAGTAATCAGCAACAAACATCTGCCTTTAAACCATATTCTGTTACTTCACATGTATCACCATCAACACAATATCAATATAACGGCCAGTCATATCCAACTGTTAAGCCGTTTAGTTTAGATTATATTAAACAAATAACGACACCAAAATCAATATATTCAGTTTATCTTCAATCGCCATCAACAAATGTAGAGGTCACTATAAAACCCACAACTGTTATTCAACAATTAAAATTAAATACAAGTCTTAGTAGTGCATCACTGGCAAATGTTAAAAAAACCTCTCTTACTACTTCAACTAAACCAAAAATTAATACATTATTTACACCAGAAATAGCAAAACAAACAACAACCAGTCCAAAAAAAATTATATCATCAACAACTAGTCCTAAAATTATGAAACCATCAACAACATTGAAAACAACAAACCTAATAACATCAACGTTAAAAACGACAAAGCCAATAACAACAACTTCTAAATTAACTACAATAAAACCTATAACTACAAAGAAAACAGCAATTATTAAATTACCCTCAAAATTTGAAACAACAACGAAATCGTCCACTATAAAACCGTTCACAACAACAAAATTTTCAACCCCAGGCAAATTTTCATTAACAACTACGAAATTACCATTCATAAGCAAATTAATAACAACAACGAAAGTATCAGCAACAACAAAATTTGCTCTAACAACTCCGAAAAGTCCATTTATCAGTAAATTAACAACATCAACAACAACAAAATTTCCAACAACAACAAAATTATCAGCAACAAAAAAATTTCCTCTAACTACGTCGAAAGCTCCATTTTTTAACAAATTAGCAACATCAACAACAACAAAATTTCCAACAACAACGAAATTATCAGCAACAACAAAATCTCCTCTAACAACTGCGAAAGATCCATTTTTTAATAAATTAGCAACATCAACAACAACAAAATTTCCAACAACAACGAAATTATCAGCAACAACAAAATTTCCTCTAACTACGTCGAAAGCTCCATTTTTTAACAAATTACCAACATCAACAACAACAAAATTTCCAAAAACAACGAAATTCTCAGCAACAACAAAATCTCCTCTAACAACTACGAAAGCTCCTTTTTATAACAAATTAGCAACATCAAAAACAACCAAATTTTTAACTACAACAAAATTACCAACAACAACAAAATGGTTTACATCAAAGCAATGGTCTACCACTAAACCAATAACAACAATAAAGTGGCCAACAACAACAACTCAAAAAACCGTCACAAGCACACCGACATTAACAACTACACGAAGAACAACAACAACAAAGCCACAAACCCTTTCAATAAAATCAATATCACAATTTACATTATCAACTACACAAAAACCAACAACGAAAACAAAACAAATAGCCAAATTAACAACATTATCAACGAATACAATAAAGACGTCTGAAAAAACATCACATTTTGACCTTTGGTTCAATCAATTTAAACATACAGAATGAAAGTGATTTTTTTGTGTCGTGATTTTTTTTTTTTTGCAAAAACTTTTTATTAATGAATTATTATTTTATTCCAAAATTAATGTTTATTTATGTGTATATGTATATGTGTTAATTAGTGCAAAAAAAAAAGAAAAGAAAAACAAAAATTTATATATAATTTAGTACAAAGAAAAGTGACAATGAATAATAAATTCGGTCATAAAAACGCCTGTGTGTCTATCGATTATTTACGTTACCTTTTAAACTTTTGTTATTTAAAAAATAATAAAAATAAAATATTAAATGTTAAATCATAATCAAGTTTATTGTATTTGTATATTAACGTTAAGAAACACTTAAGTGAAATCTCTAATATCTATTCATTACAAAAATAACGACACTCAAACTCAACCTTAACTTGTACTTTTTCATCGTTTTTTTTTTTTTCTCTCTTTATAAAATCAAATCAGTGATGTCTCAATATGCAAAGAGAACAAAAAAAACAAAATTAAATAAATAAATAAAGATGTCTTACTTTGATGTATGAATGATTAACTATTTAATAATATGTAAAGTAACAAAAACAAAAACAAAGGAAGAAAATCATAATATACAAAAGTCTTCATTTATAAAACATGTTGAAATGTATCATTAATCAATCATTAAATGTACATTAGATTTAGAGAAATAGAAAGGGAAGAAATAAAAATAAAAAATTTGAAAACGAATTTTTTTTTTTTAAATTGTGTTGCAATTCATATTTTGAGACTAATTATGTTATTAGTTTAATTATTAATTTTAGTTTATTATATTAATATTAAGGAAAGGATTAATAGACCATTTTTATTTAAAGAGTTATTTTTGTTTTTCCATAATTATGCGTAATTTTTTTTTATTAAAAATTCAATAGAAAGTTAAAATTTAAACGGTTTATTTATTATTTCTTTTAATTAATATTTTTTCTAAACGTTTTTTCCTTGTGTAAGTTTGATATAACTTTTCAATTTCAAATTTTAAACATAAATCTTTATTCCACGTTGTTGCTATCAAACTTAATTCTTGATATATCATATTAATCACCTCTAATCTTTATCCTATACTACTTAACTACTTAGTAATTACTATAATTATTTCATAAGTGCCAAAAATATGTATTAAAATAATAATATAATTATAATTAATAGATTTCTTCAATTTAAATATTATTTAACTTCTTTTCATTGAACAAATTAAATAAATCACTTTTTTATATAACTTTTAGAATTAAGATTTTTTTTTTTTTTGTAATTGTATATTAATTAATTAATTATAAACTAGATGCACCAGTTATATTAACTATGCCTCATATGTTGAACGCTAGTTCACACTATACAGATTTAATACAAGGTTTTAAACCAGATCCTAAGAATCATGAGATTTTTCTAGAACTTGAGCCAGTAAGTATGATTAATATTTTTAAAATTTAATATTTATTTATTTTTTTAAATTGAAGAATAATTGGACAATGATTCAATACAAACTATACCATTTTTCAAATATTGATATGATAATAATAATAATAGTAATGACTAATGAGATGAGTAACAAACAAACAAATAAACCAACTAACAAACAAACAAGACTTTTGAAATAAATTAAAGCGAAAGCTTTATATATACTTAGTAATCAATATTCAGTATAGAAAAAACTTTTAAATGCATAATTAAACAAATATTAACATATCAACTTATATACGTTGATATTGACACAAAAAAAAAAAAAAAAAACAGAAATATATGAGAAAATTTTTGAACAAACAAATTCAGTTTCATTAGAATTCAAATCATTTTTATAATATTTTTATTTATTTCTTCTTAGAATACAGGAACACCTATGACAGGTTCAACAAAAGTGCAATTTAATATGTTTATCAGAAAAATTGATCAAATTGATGTAACAAAAGATTTGAAAACTGTTTTAATGCCAATTCTTTGGATTGATGAGGTAATTATTTATATTATAGTATTATCTTGTTAACGAACAAATAAACAATTTATGTATTTCCCCTTATACCTACAAAATTTGTTAACATTAACTTTATTTAATTTGATACCCCAAAAAACTTAAAATCTTATACTGAAATTATAATGAATGCAATGGATTTAATTGTAATCAACCTTCCAATTTATACAGTTTTTCGGCAATGTCCTGCGTCTGTATCTTTTATCTATTTCTGATTATTAATTAATAGTAATTAAAACTTAATAAAAATAAGAACTATTATTATAAAATTATTAATTACAGGGAATTGAATTAAATGATGAATTTGTAGCACTATTGAACAACAATTTAATCCGAGTGTTATTCTTTATTGATATTTTTATTTGGGTAATGATTATCGGTGGAATCGCATTAGGCAAGTGTAAAATATATTTGCCTTGATATATTCAAATATATATCATTGAAATTTATAACTGTTTGTACTTTTTTTTTTAGGAATCGGAATGTCATTTTGGTATTACAAAAAAAGGAATAGTTCTGTTGTATGACCCATGCAATTCGTAAAATAAAGGATTATTTTATCAGCATATTACATTACAATTAGGCTTTGTTAACTAACATAAAAACAAAAAATTTTTTGTTATATTCAAGAGCAAACAAAAAATCATAATTTATTCATACGAGAAAATGAATAAATAAAAGGCCTAATAGTAAATAATAAATCCTTTATTATACGAAGTAAAAATAAAAATTAAAATTTGATCTAAACTGTATACTACGTAGACAATTAAACTTACAAAATTTATATGAATTGAACATTTTTGGATGTACCTATAGTTGATATTTTGTTTTTTATTGTTATTATTACTTATAAAAAATTGAATAAATTATATATTATTATCAGTGATAATTTATCATTATTATTGTTTGTATAATCATATTGTAATTAGGTTTAGGTGCAATATTTATTGCAATTTTATTATTTAAGGAAAATTAAATTTAATTATAAATATAATACTTATAAATAAATGTGTTGTAAAAATTAAAATAAATTTTTTTACATTAAAAATTATCTATTTTTAACGATTTCATTTAAAATTAATAAAAACTATCGGAAATGAAAAAAAAATCAATTTCTCTGGGTTGTAGGTATCATTTTAGTTTGTGAACTAATTTTATTTTTTAATAAATATTTTAATTTAATTAGAATTATCAAACTTACTAAACAGATTTTTGGTATTTTCCAATTCACACTATAGAAGGTATTTACCTATTAAATACGAAGGTTTAAAATGTTAGGTTAAAAAATAATTTCAGTTAACTCAATTTTTTACATAATATAAAAATATTAATTCATTTCACATTACCTATATTAATTAAGCTTCTTTATACTTTTGTTGGACCTATCATATTTATGTTTTATATTTTTTTTGTATCAATTTTATATGAACCAAAAAAATGCTCGTCGGGGATTAAATTGCGCTTCATTTAAGCGATAAAAAAAAATGTTTTTTAATTTTTTCTTGCATTTTAGGCGCAAAATACGATTAAAACGCTCAGTTTCGTGTCATTGAACATAAATTTGTCTTACAACTTCAATATTCACCACAATTTTCGAAAAAAAACCATTTTGACATTACTTAGTTTATTTGAAGTTGTATAGATGTCACTTTGTAACAAGTACAAGTAAACATAACCTGTGTTTAATTTTCACGATTTTGAAGAAATAACTGAAAATAATCGGTTTTTATAGTTATTTAAGTGTTTATTTGTGAATTATGATTATGTGTAAGTTTTTGATATAATAGATAAAACAAAAGTGGATTAAATAAAGTGAATATAAGTGTTTGGCTTTTTTCTTGTATGAGTGTGTGTTCAATCATGTGGTAGATTGTAAAAACAAATTTGCAATGCTTGTGATACGTAGATGCCGCTATTTTATGGTGAAATAAAATTATTGTAGTGCGTCGTCTATTACATTTTGTTTTATTTTGATTGTCATAAATTTTTCATAGGATCGAAATCATTTTTCATTTTATTATCGAGGCCAGAACAGAATTAATGGCTGATTAAATAAAATGGAATAGAGGAAATTAATTTATAAAATATGATCGAGAATCGCAACTATATTAAAGACAAAACAAAAGAGAAATATAGGATTGAAAAGCGTAGATTTCTAATGTGATAATAAATAAAATAAAATGAAGCTTCTTCGCCATTAGTCTTACAAATAAATTTGGCGCTTTATTAAAAAACCTTCAAACGTTATACGTAAGCAAAAGTCAATAGAAAATATTCAACTTTTTAATTCAATTTAATAACGGGGCTTGTTTATATAAATATTTTTGGTATTTTATAAGACGAGAGTAATTTTCTATAAATTGTATTTATTTTTCAGTGAAGATTTTTTTTTTAAACTGCTGTAAATTAAATGTACAATAATGGTGTATAAAAATTCAAGCAATAATAACTCTAGTACGTTGATATTTATCATGAAAGGGCATTGTACTAGTTGTCGATTTAGTTTACTTGGAAACTTTGACAGAAAATGGCGTCTAAATTTTTAGAGGATAATTTTTTTTGTAATGAATTGGACGAAATAGCTGTAAACGCATTAGTTGGTACATTAGAAACACAATTAGTAACAACACAAAATACTGTTCAACAATACGGAACACAATTAATAAGTGTAACTAGTGCAAATAATAATAATAATAGTGCAATAGTGTCAAATAGTTCACATAAACATGGGGTTGCCAATGGTGAAATCTTATCTTCAAATATAATTAATAATAATAATAATAGTGTGATATATAATACAGATAATAAAACTATAAGTAATATTAATGTTGTAACAACATCTGTACCTGTTTCATCTACTACTAATGGTAATAGTAACTCGTTTGTTGTTACAGCAAGACAGCAACATCAACAATTACAACAACAAAAATTTAATAACAATAATATAAATTCATTAAATTCACGTATTAATATATCAACGAATATGCCAAAGAGTAATGAACCAGTTAAGTTAGTATATCCAGCTGGAGGTGCACAGGCAGTTCTTAATATGAATAATCGTATGACTTTTACAAGTCAGCCTCTACCTAATGGGACCATTAGTTTATCACCGTTAACAACATCGCAGCCAGCAACTATAATGCAAACCTCTTCAATTGGTGGAATTAGAACGACTTCCCAACAACAGCAACAACAACAGCAACATCAGCAACAACAACAACACCTTCAACAGCAACAGCAGCACCAACAACAACAACCAACACAAACTTTGGTTATAAAAAATCAGGTATCAATGCCTGGTGTTATGACGTCTTCAGCACCTGGAATAGTTACAATGACTAAAACACTTAATCAGGTAATTAATTAAATATTTATTAAGCGATATAAAATGTTTTTGTGATTGAAATGAAGAATCTAACCTAGAAATTTTTTTGACAGTTCCAATTTATTTTTTATTCAAAAAGTTTTCTTGCGAAAAAGGTTGAAAAGATTTCGGAAATATTTTAATATTGATGTTTAGTTACATTACTTAATTAATTACAATTTTATAATTATTGTGAAATTGTGGCCTTGATCCATAATTTTGTGTGAAATTTGTAAATTTTTTTTTGCCTCTTATATTAAAAAATAATTCTTGTCAAAATAGAAAAATTAAAATTATGTCAAATAAAATATAAATAATCACAATGAATCAAAAATTTCGTGAAAAAAAGTGAAAAATAAATCTGATTATATTAAAAAATGATGGCGGGAAATTAAGTGACGTACGAGCGACCTTGAGTCAAATGTCAAAAATATTATTTAATTTTTTTTAAACAAAAATGTTATTTTTTCTTTAAATTTTAAAATTATTTCTTAATTTCCATTAAATTTTTTCAAATAATTGCAAATTTTTGGCATTGAAATCAAGATGTTATCCTTTTTCTCTCCCTTTCGCGCTTTCATTTTCTTGTATTTTTTGTTTATTTTCAATTTTAGCCTACATTTTTCATTTTCTTAAGTAACACAAATAAAATTTTCATTCATAAATTAAAATATTTTAGGCCACAACCCAGAATATGATGGGAACACAAATGATGCCTGGTAGTGTGCAAATAGTTAATGTTCGACCAGGTACACCAACATCACAACAACAACAAAAAAACGTTACATCTGGACCACCAACAAGAGTATTAATTGGTGGTTCAACAATGGTTGGCACTAGACAACAAAATCCAGGAGGGGTAAGCTTAATAAGTTAATTTTTTTTTCAGTACTAAATAGTATTTCCTATTCTTTAGATCACATTAAGTGCGTTACAAAATTTACCGCCAGGACAAGCTGGCTCAGCATTAATATTAAAAACAGAATCTGGACAATATCAATTACTTAGAGTTGGACCAGCACCAAATCAACCAGTTAACCAAAATATGGTAACATCTGGAAATCAAACAATACGTTTACAAACAGTACCGGCTGTAAGTAGGTTTACTGGGCCACCATTAACACTCAGAAAGACAATTGTTACACAACAACAGGTGAAACAGAAGCAAAATGTAATTTGATAAATTTGAAAATGTTTTTTTCTTTAGGAAAATAATTTTTCTTTTTTTTATTGTTTCTGGTTAATGAAAATTATTTATTTACTTTTGATTTTTAAAAATTTATCTTTCTTTATCAATGAAATTTTTGTTACTTCTTTTTTAAATTATTTATTTTCATATTTTTGATTTTTAAAAAGTATTTATGGGGAATGCTCTTCTGCGGTGAGATTTCTTTCAAGAAGAATTATTTTCAGTTTTCTTTAAGGATGAAAAAAAATTAATCAAAATTTAAAACATATGTTTGCATAAAAAACCTTAACTGACGAAGATGCCTTAAGTGAATTTTGATTCTTTTATTGACATTATAAAGTTTATTATGTCCAGTTTTATATTCAATCAACAAAAAAATTTGTTACTTTTGAAATGAACTTTTGGTATTACTGTTATTTTTCAATTTCTTTGATTCATTAAACTATTCATTTTGTAACTATATGAAGTTCATAATCAAATTAATTCTAAAAACCATAATTTAAATTTTTTCAATTACTATTCTCTTGAACTATAATTTATAGAATCATATTTATGTTGTCTTCATTATATAATCTCTACACGCAACCTTTATTCAATTTTTCAATTTAATATTTATCCAAATTTAGTAAAATGTTTGTAGAGATTATTTATGGTTCGGTTCCTAATCGGCGTTCCGTTTACTTCGTTGAACTTATTTATTTCAAAATACTGAATATATTAAAATAACAATAATGTCAATAAAGAAATTTTCTGCTTCAAAAAATTTAGCAAAAATAATTAAGGATACAAGAATTTTTTTTTTCAATTTCAATTTCTTTTATTTGAAAGAAAACTCATCGTCAAAAATTAGTTCTAAATGTTTTTTTATGTTTAAATTTTTTTCATTATCCGTAAAAAAAATATAAAATATATTTTAAATACTGTAGAATGCATGTGTCTCTCTTCGCATAATATCAAGAATATTAAATGTCTGTCTATGATGTAGCCCAATGGGAGAGGGGGAATAAAAGATATAATTTCTTAATTGTTTAGGACAACAATAATATTAATAATAACAATAATTATTATTCTATAATTATAAAAGCCTACAGAAAAACAATTTAATCAAAAATTTTGGTAGAACTTTTGATTTTTTCTTAAATCGGTTTCATTTGAATTTTTATTATCAAACATACAATTTTGTAAAAGAGAGTTTATTCCTCAAAATATACGGATGCCTTGGTTCTCATTATTTGTGCCTCGTTGTCAAAAATCAAATGAAATAAAGTGGAAAACTTGAAGGAACATTTTTTTGTTTTAAAATTCAGGTGTTTTTTATTTAAAAAAATTTACCTTTACGTTTATTCTATGGAAATTTATTCTTTTAATATTGTATTTACACTACATTAAAAGTGTAACGAGAATTATCGTACTCGAGTCTAACTAGAGGCGAACCTTTAAAAGTGACCAAGTTTTTCAAGTAGTTTTATCGGGGAGTTTTTTTTTTATAAATTTTGAATTATTTCTTGTAGAATTAAAGTTTAAACCGAATAAAAATCAAAAATTCTTTCACTATCAAAAACAAAGATAACACTAAATTTGTTTTTATTTGGGTTTTACCAATGACTTATTTTGTAATAAATTTTAATTGTTTAGCAGAACTATTCCTAATTGTTCTACAAATTCCAGAATTTTAAAGTGAAACAGTTTTTTTTTTGTTTGTTTGGTAAAATGCCAAATAATATTTAATTCAAGACAAAAAAAAATTTGTTTCTTTTAAGAAATTTAGAAAAAAAAACGAGAAAAACGAAAAAAAAGAAGAAAAAAAGGGAACAAATTTTGCATCCATTTTATGAGTTTTGTTTCTCCTGTTGTGTTGTAATGTCGATTATGTTTTTTTTATTGTTTTTATTTTATAATTATTTTTTAATGAAATTTTCTAAAAAGAAGAAAAAAAACATAAACTATAAAAAATCTACAGTCAAAGAAAAAAAAAAAAGTATTTAAGTAGAATAAATTGTGTAGAAAATTAGGCATCTAATTTTTTTTTTAAGCCTGAAAATTTTTAATTTATTAAATTTTAATTTTCTGCTTTTTTTTAAATTTATTTTATTTAATTATTTAACTTTTTTTCTTTTTTATTTATTTATATTTAATTATTATTTAGTGTAATTATTTTGTACAGTAAATCCTCTTGTATTACGGAATTCGATTTATTAATATTTAACGATTACTGAATTAATAAAATAATTTAATAATGCTTTTCTCCTCATGCATGTTTAAAATTTTTGTTTGAACGTTTAAATTCTCGATAATAAAAAATGTGTATGGTTTTGCTATGGAAAACGATCACGAATATTTTATTTATTAATCATAATTCTCTTCATGAAAATAAATGTCTAACGCTCTGTTAAAATAATAAAAAAATCCAGAGAGCTCTAAACATGACCCAATAAACAGTTTGCTTTTGGGTATTAAAAGTAGATTTCTATAAATTGTGTTTAGAAAAATTCAATACTTTAAATTATAAAATTGATTAGAGAAAATTTCTGATTGAAAATATTTTTAGTTTTTCTTTTATTTATTGAAAAAATTATCATTATTTTTACTCGATCGTCGGTTAAAAAATACCGTTTTACTTTAAATATTCGAATTAAAGAGGTTTTACTGTGTATTGATGTATTTAGAAAATTTAACAAAAAAAATAACATTTTATATCAACAAAAACATTTTTATTACAAAAAAAAACCAAAATTCATAAACAAAAAAACAACAAACTTCAGCAAGGAATATCAACATCAACCGGTACAATAGTAGTTAATTCATCATCATCAACAACATCAGCACCGACACATACACAAGTATATACAACAACAACATCAATGCCACCACCACCTGTTGTTGCGTCTGCTGCTCCTGTACCAGCATTAGCACAACAAAATTCAACTGTTGTTATGACAACAACTCCTGCGACACAAGTAAGACAGCAAAATAAATAATTATAACAAGAATATTAAGAATGAAAAACCATTCAAATGTTTATCTTTTTATAGCAACAACGAAATTCATCGGATAATACCAAAGAGAAATGTCGAAAATTTTTAGCAAATTTATTGGAATTGTCTAGTAGAGAACCAAGACCTGTAGAACGTAATGTGAGAACATTAATACAAGAATTAATAGATGCAAATGTTGAACCTGAAGAATTTTGTGAACGTTTAGAACGTTTACTAAATGCAAGTCCACAACCTTGTTTAATTGGATTCTTAAAAGTGAGTATTTTTTTATTTTTAATAATGTTTGTATTTTTTAAATGAAAATAAATTAAAGTTTCTGAATTTTTAGTTATGTGAAGAATTAAATTTTTTAAAAGAACAAACAAATTTATCTATGCAACATTTAAATAGTTTGCCTAATTTTTAATTTGGTTTATGCTAAATAGTATAGAATTGATTTATATTATGATGAGTTCTTAAAATGAAACATATTTAAATAAACCAAATACTTGTTGATCTAATCTTTAAAACGACTATCACAACCTACCAAATTATTGGAAATTATATTATTTGTTGTGATTACGTAAATTGTTAGAATTTAAAAATTTTTTACTTCAAAATTTTTATTTGTCGTAATAAATTAAAATTTATTTTGATTTTTTAGTAAAATAATTATTGATTAATATTTTCATTGCTTTTGTGGATTTTTAGAAAAGTTTACCACTATTACGGCAATCATTAGTTACAAAAGAATTACATATTGAAGGAATAAAACCACCTCCGCATAATATAGCATTTCCTGGAACGACCATAACAACACAAATACCGGTAATTATTTTTCTTAAATTGTTATAATTACTTTCAACTAAAATCTTAATTTTTAAATAAAAGGCCCAAGTACGTCCAATCGGTCAAACAATAGTTTCTTCTGGTGGACAAATTCAAACACAAGTGAGAATGGTATCACAGGCCGGACCACGTGCGGGACAAACAACAATAACGAGACATGCAGCACCAATTCGTGTACAAAATTCAATACAAACTGGACCAAGATTAATGAATTCTGGTACACAGATACGACCGGGTACAACAATTGTACAAACAAATACAATGCAACAGCAGTCAACAACACCACCAGCATTACAACCTGTTAGTGTGACCCCAAGTCGAAATGTTTTTAACCCTGCTCAGGTTATTTTTTAATTTATTTTTTGTCCAGAAAAAAGTCTATTTTTTTGTTATTTATTAGCTCTTTATTTACAATTTAATTTTGAACGCTTTTCATTGCTTCATTTTTAATTTTGATTTTTTTTTTTAATATTTCAGTTTTTTTATTGCTTTTCCATACTAATTATTTTTATATTAATTCTATTTTTTAAAATTTTGATATTTGAAGTGGGTAATGTATTGATCTAAGAAATTACGAAAAAATATTTTTAACTAAAAACTTTGCGTTAATGCATATTTGTTACCGAAACATTTTTATAATCAACAAAAGATTTGAGCGAATTTTTTATTGAGTTATAAATGGGCTTTGGTAACTAATTTCTTTTTGATGAATTTAAAATTAATTAAATATTTTGGAATTTAAAAATATCGTAATAATAATGTCTGCCCTCATTTCAATAATCAAAGTTATTTATTTAAAATAAGTTATTAATTCGAGTATCTTTTTAGATTCGAACACCAGCCACAATAGCTCGTCCCCAATTACAAATTCGTGCAACAGCACCAATTATACGAGCACAACAACAACAGCAGCAGCAACAGCAGCAGCAACAACAACAACAACAGCAGCAACAACAACAACAACAACAACACCAACAGCAACAATTACAACAACAACACCAACTGCAACAGCTGCAGCAGCAACAACAACAGCAGCTGCTGCAGCAACAACAGCAACATATAACAACAACAACCACAACAACAACACTGCCCACAATAAATAAAACAAGTGGGACTCCCACAACAATAAAAGTAGGACAAACACAAATAAAACAAATACCCTCAGCAGCAGCATCGGCGGCAACAATATTAAATTCACAAACTATTATTAATAATAATAATTTAGGAACGACACCAACAACCACAACAACGTCATCATTATCAACAAGTAAAACAATAGCTATAAAACAACAGGGCACAACACAATCCCAAAAAGCATTAGCCGCTGCAAAAGAAAAAGAAAAAAAAGCAACAACATCATTTTATCAATCAGCAGCAATGTCAATGTCATCATCAATGTATGGTGATGATGATATAAATGATGTTGCTGCAATGGGTGGTGTTAATTTAGCTGAAGAAAGTCAACGTATATTAGGTTCAACAGAATTAATAGGTACACAAATACGTTCGTGTAAAGATGAAATATTTTTACAACTTCCGGCCTTACAAACAAAAATTAGACAAATTATAAATAAACATGGTTTAGAAGAGCCTAGTAATGATGTTGCTGTATTAATATCGCACGCAACACAAGAGCGTTTAAAAAATATTGTTGAAAAATTGGCTGTGATTGCTGAACATCGTATTGATGTTATTAAGGTAATTATATTTTATAATTAATAGACATTTGAATTCACATAACTTATCTGAAACTTAATTAATTTAATTTTTAATTGGTTGTTTTTCAAAGAAAAACTGTGCTTTTGTTTCTTTTTATTTAATTTAAGCAAACTTTTTATTTATGTTTTATTATTTTAAAATCGGTTCAACGTTTTTTGGATGGCTTTTAGCAAAGTTTTTAATAACGGAAAACTACTCTACGAAGAAGAAAATTCAATTGTTCTTTATTTTGTGAAAATAACAATACACATTTTGAATTTCTTTTTTTTTCGTTTTGCTTAAAGATCGATCCAAGATATGAAGTGACAAAGGATGTTCGTGGCCAAATAAAATTCCTCGAAGAATTAGATCGAGCTGAACAGAAACGGCACGAAGAACAAGAAAGAGAAATGTTACTTCGAGCAGCTAAATCAAGATCAAAAACAGAAGATCCAGAACAAGCAAAATTAAAAGCGAAAGTAAATAACTTTTAAAAATTATAAATTTTTGTTATTTTCTGTTTTCATTTTGAATTTTAATTTTTATTAAAATAGGCGAAAGAAATGCAAAGAGCAGAAATGGAAGAATTGAGACAAAGAGAAGCAAACTTAACGGCTTTACAAGCTATCGGACCTAGAAAAAAACCAAGATTAGAAGGTGATACAGCAACAACGTCCCTGGTAATTATTATCCGATTATTTAATTCTTAACAAGAAAAATAATATTTGTGTTAATTTTTCTAATTTGAATTCAATTTTTATGGATATTTTAAAATTTTAAAAAAACCCTTAATTTCATTTCTCTTTCATAAATTTTTCATTTTTATATTATTTAGCCGGGTACATCTGGATCTGGTTCAAGTGGATTAGCATCATCGTCACGGCCACGAATTAAACGTGTCAATTTACGTGATATGTTATTTTATTTAGAACAAGAACGAGACACATGTAGAAGTACTATGCTTTATAAAGCTTACCTTAAGTGATCGATAATTATTATTAATTATATATTAAAATTTATAAAGAAAATATTATTATTAAAGTTTAAAATTAAAATAAAAATAAAACAAAAAAAAAATCGAGAAAAATGGAACAAGACATTTTTTAACATAAAATAATTAAATTAATAAATAATAATTTTTATTATTTTGTTTAAGCAACAACTAAAAAAAAAAAAAAACAAAAACTAAATACAAAAGTTATAAATCAAATTTTTAATAATATTATTATTTTAATATGATTGATGAATGAAACTAAAACACAAAAAAATGGTACAATCCCAAAAAAAAATAATAATAAATAATAAAATAATTAAAAAACAGAATAAATTTTGTCCTAAAATTATAAAATAAAAGTGAATAAAAATAAAAAGAAAAATACAAAAAAAAAAAAAAAATGAAAACGACAAAATAAAAATATTTTTTGTTTTGTTTTTTTTTTTTTTTTTTAACAAAAAGAAATTTATTTTTTTAATGTTTCTGTTGTGCGTGTGCTACGTATATGTGTATTTTTAAGTGTCTTATCCTTATCTTACTGATGGTAGTATGCTAATAAAAGTAAAACAAAAATTTTAAATTCATAGAAATACAAAAGGGAAAGAAAATAAAAATAATTGTTTAAAAAAGTCCAATAAGAAACAACAAAAAAAAAAAAAGAAGAAATAATCTGTGTTTATTTGGCTGGTATTCGTTGATGGCTGGAACAAATGATTAATGCTGTTCTACTGTGAAGAAAAATTGATAAGGATGATTGGAGGACACAAACATAACGTAACGTAATGTGTGTAAACAACTGGAAACGGACTTTTTTTTTTTTTTTGTATATATTTTATAATCACAACAACAAGGAACTTCAACAAATTACGTAATTTTCTTTCGTTTTTTTCTTTTTTTATTTAAAAAATTATTGTTGTTTTTTTTAAACAAAAGAAAAAGAAGAAAAACCATGCAAAATCAGGTAACATAAAATAAATGAATAAATGATCGGGACAATTCAATTCGGTGTTTTTAGGTGTAAATTTTTTTTTTTTTTTTTTTAGTAATTATAATAGAATAACAAATTGTTTTTTATACGAAAAAGAAAAAATAAATAAAAAAAAAAAAAATATAAAAAGTTTTGGAAATGAAAATATTAATTTGCGAGAAAACAAAAAAAAAAAAAAAATAAACAAAAGAAAAGAAACGAAAAGAAAAGTAAAGAAAAAAGCAAATTAGAAAAAAATTAAGTAAAATACAATAAATACAAATATATATAAAAAATAAACTAAAAAAAATAGACTAAATATTAAATTAAACAACAACAAAAAATCCTACAACAAAAAAGTTAAATTTGTTTTTTTTTTTTTTAGGTTTTAAACCAAATAATAAAAAAAAAAAACAAATAAAAAATTAATTTACAAAAATTTAATTAAGAGAAAAAAGAAAATCATTGAACACAAAAAAAAAAGAAGAAGAAGATAAGTTACAAAATTATTAATAGAAGCAAAAATAAATAAGAGAAATGTATGTAAATTTGGGGTGAATAAAGTATTTAATAAGAAAAAAAAACGGAAGTGAACAAATTTAAGAAGTAGGTGAATAAATGGGGAAATAAAGTTTGTATAAAGAATATTTTATAAATTATTTAAATTGAAGAAATTAAGAAAAATTAAAAAGAAAAAAAAATCATAAAAATAAAAAAAATAATAAAATGTTCAAAATATAAAAAGCAAAAAAAAAAAATAAAAAAAATAATAAAGAATTAATAAAAAACTTAGAATTATTTTAGACAAAAAAAAAAATACAAAAATAGTTTATTTTCTATAAAATATTATTTTGTTTTCTGTAGTTTTCTTCTTTTTTTTTATCTCTCCATCTTCGTTCTCTCTCCTCTTTCTCTTTCTCTTTTTTCTTAAAGAACCAAAAAAAATAAATAAATAAAGAATAATTGAAATAGAGAAAAAGTGGGTGTGTGATGGGGAGGGGGGGTGGGTGGGTTGGGGAGAGGATTATTGGCTTAAATAAATAATTTATTGTAATAATTTTAAGTCTATTATATGAACGAGTTTAATCTAATTTATTTTTACTTTTAGCAATGAATTATTCTTCTTTTTTTCCTTTTGCTTTCTGAAATTCACTCTTAATTCATTTCAAATTTAATTGAACCTCTTTACAAATAATTAAGAATCCCATTTTTAAACAACGTTGTGTAATTTATAATTAATTCCAAGAATTCACACAATTGTTAAGAAATTAAAGTTTTCTTGTGTTTTCACATTTTTTATTAATCACATTAAAATTTACAATAACCTTTTTTCTTTTTCTAATATAATTGATAGAAATATTCTTATAGATGAAATGGGAATTTCCTTTATTATTGGATAATAGAAAATTGAGAATGTATTTAAATGCTAGTTAAAATCGTCCATATAATAGTCAATTATTTCTTTAAATTAATATTTTTTTTAATACAAAAACAAAAAATTACTAGAAGAATCTTCAATTATGGTATGTCATGTATTTCTAAGTCTGTCTTCAGAACGTTGTTACATTAAATTTGAAGAGAAATTTACCTGTTTTATTTCATTTGTCTTTTTTCTTTATTTTTTTTTGTTTTTTTCAAATGGGTTCAATGTTTATAATTCAGAATGGAATTCATCAAAATAAAGCAAAGCAATAAACAAAATATGGATAAATGAAAAATAAAAATTTACCCCGATTTATTTGATATTTCGATCAAATCCAAACAATGTATAATAATAACAACAACTAAACTCTTTAATATTTTTACATTTTCATTAATTTTTGTATTTTATGTTAATGGGAATAATATTGAGATTGAGTTTTAAATGAATTGGTGTTTAAATAACAAAGACTGTAAATAATACAAAAGAATATCGTTTATCAATATTGAATTGTTTTTGTTTTCATTTTGTAATTGATATTAATTAATGCTATGTGGCCCAGGGTCTTTGGCTGGGGGGATGAAGAAGGGTGCCTTTATAAAAAAAAACAAAAAAAAAAACTCTACATTCTAAAAAAAAAAAACTAATAAAAAATTATAAAGTTTCATGAAAATTTAACCAAAAAAAAAAAAAGAAAACCAAATTACAAAACACAAAAGCAAAACTTAAAAAAAAAAGAAGGAGAATTTGGTAAAACAATTATATTGTTCGTTAAAAAAAAAAACAAAACAAAACAAAAGAGACAGATGGAAAAATCTAAAAGAAAGGTAAAGAAAAAATATTTTAAATAAATGTTTTCTAAATTAAATAAAATGCAAAAAGAACAAAAAACGCGCACAAAACAATCAAAAAACAACCAAAAAAAAATAAAACAATATGAAAACACCCTTCAAAGACCACTCCGTTACTTCCTATCGCCCCCTTTCCTCTCTCATAATTGGAATCATCCAATTTTTTTTTATAAATTTTACCTATTTTTGTTTTTTATTTTTAATTTTTAAATTTATCGCAATTTTATAATTTATTCTAATAGAAAAAAAAAAAAAAAAATTTTAAGTTGAAAATAATTAAAAAAAAAACAAAATAATGTATAGAAATTAGAATGAAACCTGTGAAAGTCGGGGGAGAATTGTTAGCCAAAAGAAAGATAAAATTATTCCGTGTCGTAACAAGTTTTTTTTGCTTAAAAAAATTGTTTTTTTTTTTTTCTTTTTTTTAGAATGGGACTTAATTTTGTTCTTGTATTATGTTTGTTTGTTTTTTTTTTTTTTTTTGTATAAAAATAGAAAATTTATTGAAAAGAAGGATCTCGTGATTTTTTTAATTTTTATTTTTTACCTTTTTTTTTTTTTTTGTATTCAGGTTCTGGCTTTCACAAGTTTTGTTTTTTTTTTTTTTTTTGTTTTTTAAATTATCTAAACAATAGACACGAAACAGTTAAACAAAAGAAAAGTAAAGGAAAAAAAACACGTAAAATCAAAACAAACAAAAAAGAAAAAAAGAATCCTTATCCTGTATATAAAAAATGTCTTAAAAAAAAATAAAAGAAATTAAGAGAAGAAAATTTTGTAAATATGAAAAAAGTTTAATTGATTTAAGTGAAATTAATTTAAAAAAACAGAAAAAAAAAAACGTTTAAATTTGTATGTGGATGGAGTTAATTTTCCCAGAAAAAAAAATGATAAAAAAATGAAAACACTAAAATAAGATTAAACAAAAATGCTGCAAAGAAAAGAAAAAGAAAAACAAAAAAAAAAAACTACTTTTTAATAACAAAAATTCATATCTAAAATTAATGAAAGAAAAACTAAAAAAAAAATAAATAAATAAATAAATAATTATATTATATATAAAGAAGTTGTAAAGTTGTAAAGTTAAAAAAAAAAAATTTAATTAAAATTCAGATTAAAAGTAAAAAAAAAAAAAAAAAATTAAGAAATAAAAAAAAAATTTGGTTCTAAAAAAAAAAAAAAAAAAATTATATTTTTAAAATTTAATTTAAGCGTAAAAAACATTGAACCGATAATAATTCATATTTTTAATTACAAATTATTATTGTATGATTACATATTGAATAAAAAAACAAATATTAAAAGTATAAACACAAAAAAACATTTATAGTCGTACGGATTTACAAACAGTGACAATTTTTAAGGAAAAAAAAAAAAACAGACGAAAAAAAACTAAATTTAATGAAAAAACAAAAAAAAACTAAAAAAAAATTTTTTTTTTCTTTTTCTAACAAAATAAAAAATTAAAAACAAACAAGAAATATTGTAAAAGAGTGTTTTTTTTTTTTTTTTTTATATATATATAAAAATAATGAAGAAGAATTAAATAATAAATAATGTTAATAATATATTTTATTAATTAAATTAAATTCATTGTGTAATTAAATTAAAAGAAAAAGTAATAAAAAAAAAAAAAAAATGAATAAAATAAAATAAAATAAAGAAAAGAAAAAAGTTTCATTAAAAATAAAATAAATACAAAATAAAATAAACAAACAAACAAAATCTGTTTTAATTTTAAAAATAAAAAGAGAAATTAAAAAAGAAAAATAAAAAAGAAAATGAAAGAATAATTATTTCAATTATATTTTATAATTTTATTGTTTTTATTAAATAAATAAGATTTTTATGTTTTATTTTAATAAATTGAAATAAAATAAGATTTTTGAAGAACAAAAATAAAAAAAAAAAAAAAAAAACGATACCTTTAAATATTGAACATAAATTAATTATAATTAATTAATTAATATAAACTCTTTGTTAATTATTTTGAAATAAAAAAGAAAATTAAAGAAAATAAATTGATTTTTAATTTTTTTTTTTTTCGTCGTTTATTTTTTTGTGTTGTAGCTGATTTCATGTCAAGTGTTACACTTTTGTCCGTTTAATATTTCATCTAACTGTAAAATTTTAACGGTACCGATTCCTCATATAGAAAATAATGATTTCTCATTTAAATTAAAATAATTAAAATTTATTGAGCAATATCGGGCATGAAAATTCTTACAAGTCATTATTGTAATTTGTAGTAAAGAATCACTTTATTTTATATTCGGTTTGTAACAACATTTTTCCAAACTATTTGCCATAAAATTTCATCATATTTGAGCATTCATTTTTAAAAGTACCGATTTCTCAACAAAAAAAAGTCCACGGATAAGCATAAAAGTTGTTCATATCCGTTCTCATTATTTTGCTATTTGCTGTAAAAAAAAAATATATCTGGCGAAAAGCAACCATGAATAAAACAAATTATTTTTAATTAATATGTTTTTATTAATTATTTCATAATTTTTATAAGTGTTTATTATTTTATTAGATTTATATTTAAGGCAGCTTGAAAAATTGATTCCCCCCACTTAACCTTAACTGTCAAAAATGTTTTTTGTTGCTGTCAAAAGTGTTACTAGATTTTGAATTTGGTTATGTTTTATAATTTGTTTGGTTTTTATTTAAAATAAGATAATTTAAACCTAATGCAAAATAATTTTTTTCGAAATTCGGGAAAACTAATCTATAATAAATATTTAATTTCATTTATTAATAAATATTAAACATGGCTGTTTCCAGTAACATCAGTTCAAGAAATGTTAGAAACAAAAACGTTTTATTTTTTATCAAATTATTAAATCTTATTTATTTCAGCCTATTCAAAATAATGTGGAGAGATTCAATAATCATATACCGGTTAGATTAATAAATGACATCGCTTATTGTTGTGATTTTATGTATAATAAATCTTCACATTTTGTTCTTGTGATAACAAGTAATTATTATATTTATGAAGTCCAAGAGAAACAAATATTAAATTCTATTATGTTAATTGAAAAACAAAAATTATTATCTACTGATGATTATATTGAAATTAAAATTTATTACTGCTATAGTCAAATATTTCAAAAACAAATATTTTTTCTAATTAAAATTAACAATGATTTATATGTTGTAAAACGGAAACAAATTGGATTAAGTATTCATTCTAATTATAAGAATATTAAAAATTTTAAAGTAATACCACACAATGAATATGAACGAATTTTAATTGAATTTAATGATGAAACTTTACCACTGATAACCGATTTTTCTGATGTTCACATTGCTGATGATTCAAAGCCAGTAGTGATGATGGCCCATTTTCAAGATGCTATGAGAATGTTAAAAACAAAAACAAATGAAGCAAGGGCTGAATATAATTCCCATCAATTACTGTCACAAGAACACTTTAATAAACACATTAGAGAATCTCGTTTTGGTGGAACAGAATTAATAACAGAGGTACAAATTTATTGACTTTATATTCGTAATCTATTTTAGTAAAAATATTGTTCCTTTAAATCAGTGTCCAGAAGAAAGATCACCCTTAGTAAAATATGGTGATATTTGGATAAAAGTTAACAATGAAAAAGTAGTTATCGGCATTCCAGTAATGAATTGTACATATAGTCGGTAAGTTTCCTTTTAATTTCATATTAACTAATTATTCAAAGCCAATTACCATATTATAATTATTGCCCATACCAAACGCTGTTTATTTTTATTTCTCGTTCACAACTAAGTAACCTTTACATTTAAATTATAGAGCTTTTAAATCAAATTTACGAATAAAAGAACAAAATGTATAATTTTTCGGGAAATTTTTTTTCTCTATCTAATCAATGTGGGTGTGCAAGTTTGTGTACATATAATAAGTAACTCAAAACATAACTCTGATAGCTATCTGTGTTTATTAGATTATTCACAAATATATAATAAACCTTAAATTGAACATTAAAAAAAACATAAAAAAATCGGAAAATACTTTTTTTTTACTACTCGTGTGTCTACTGATGTCCACTTACCTTAATCATTTAAATTGAATTAAAAAATTAAAACTGACAAAAAGAAGAAAAATAACACAATTACTGTTTTTTTTTTTTCAAATCAACAAATTTATTTGGTTCATCCTTTTTTTAAATGATGTCTTTTATTTTTTACAAGCATTTTTTTTTTGTTCTTCATAATCTCTAAAAATATTTAAATATAATATAATTTTGTATTTTAATGTTTGTTGTTGTTGGTTTTGTTTTAGTTTTAATTTTCTCTTTTTTGGTAACTCATCTTAATTTTGTTTTTATTTTACATAATTTAATTACACTAAATTGTTTGTCTTTTTTGTTTAATAATCTTTAATCTAATTTAAGTTTAAATTGGTGTATAATTTATACACTATCACACTTTTGTGTTTTTTTTTTGTTTTTGTTTTGCTTTCAATAAAAATGTTCTTCATTTTTAAGTTTTTATTTTAAAAAAAAATATATAAAAACAACAAAAAAAAGTAATTTATTTTTTATTTTTAAGTAATTAATTGCAAGGTAATCAAATTGATTCTTTTTGTTTTTTTTTTTTTTTTATTTTTGTTGATATAATTATTTATTTTATTTAAATTTTAAATGTGACAAAAATTACTACATTGTTTTTTTTTTATTGCTTCTTTTTTTTTTTTTTTATAATTAAGATTTGAGTGTTTTTTTTTTTAAAAGTGTTTTTGTTTGTTATTAATTCATTGCACTCATAATATTTTATTGCTAACTTAAAAAATATAAACGATTTTAATGAGAATGAAAATGTTAATGGAAAACATAAGTGGGGGGGATTTATATAGAGTGAATTGATTATTAAATTTATCTAATTTAGGTTTTATTTGATTGCTGAATTTTCTTTTCTTTTTTTTTTTTTTTGTTAATTTAAATATTAAGGCGATTAAGAGCTTCTTGTTTTTAAATACATTTTTATCATTTCATTTTTATTGATTAAAGTTTTAGGATCTGAATTAGTTAAATTTTTCTTCGAAAGATTTTTGCTTCTTGTTTTTTTAGTTATTACAAAAATCTAAATTTGATTTCTGTTTATGGATTGGATTTTCTCTAATCCAAAGCTACAAAGCTACGAAATTTATAATGAATTTGACCAAATTTGAAATGATTAATTTCACCATTTTTTTTTTTTCACTAAAATTAATTTTCATAAATCTGTTAAATTCTCCACGGAATAAATGAGATTATTCCGAATTCTTTTCTCTTATTTTTTGTTGTTGTTGCTTAAATGCGAAATTTGAAGAAAAAAAAAAATATTTGTGTACAGAATCAATACTTTAATTATTAAAAGTTTTATTAAAATGTCCGTACGTTACGTATTTACTTTTTATATTAATTTTTTGTTTTTCGTTTGTCATTTTTCCAATAGAAATTCTATTGCGAAACTTTTAATTAATAAAATAAAAAGAAATTGACTATTAAATGACTTTTAATTAAAATGCATTTCTTTATTTAATCGAATAATGACGAAAATAATTCCGTTTTACTTTTACTCAAAAATTATTTAAATTATTTTTTTGACAATAGCGGTAATAATTTCTGATAAAAGTATTTCCGTATTAATAATGATCTCTGATCTTAGAAGAATTTTGTTTTTTGTTTTCTTTTCCAGGAATAACGATTTCTTTTTCACAATTTTCACAAAAATTAAAAATGCATTCGTTTGTCGTTTTCTTCTTATTTTGTTTTGATTCTTAACATTCTACGTTGCAGTCTTACCGTAATGTAGCATTTTGTTACATTTTATTTTCTAGAACAAAAAAAAAAAAAACTAAATTTTAAAAGTTTTTCCATTTTAGAAGAATTTTTTAATAATTTTCAAAAGAAATTAACAATTTTTTTTTTTACTATTTTCTTTTTTTTTCTGTTTTTTTTTTTTTTTATATAAATATTAAATAGGCCACTATTGAAACTTTTAAAAGGTTTATGATAAATACATGAAGTTTTTATTAAAAATGATTTCGTTTAGATAGCAACTAGTATGAGCTAAATAAATTTTTTTTCAAAGGTTTTCTTTTTTTTGGCTCTATTTTTTTAAAGATGCCAAAAAAAAAAAAGAACAAAAAAAGTTAATATTTTATTTTTGTTATTCGAAAAAATTATTCTAAACTAATGTTTTGCTTTCACTGTTTTCCTTCAAATCTAATCTAAATTTGAATTGAAGAAATTTAATTTTTGCTTATATTTTTTTTTTTGCGGATATAAAAAATAACCAAATACAGTGAAACTCGGTTATAACGAACTTCACTTATAACGTTCTTTCGGTTATAACGAACTTTTCTGTAGGTCCCGTTTTAATTTGTATCTTGGCAATGATTCGGTTATAACGATCTATCGGTTATAACGAACTTTTTTTTTGGTCCCTTGAAGTTCGTTATAATCGAGTTTCACTGTACAAGAATAACAGTACCATCAGAGTTTTAAGGTGACGGATATATAGATTTTAGGATCATTATCATTTTTTCTCAATTTTAGGCAAGTCAATCATTAGTAAAATTCTTTCGGTTCTATTTTATCTTTTTTTTTGGAAGTTTTTAATTTTTTTTATAATTTTTTTTAGAGGAAAAAAAAAAAATTTAGGCAAAAATTTTTCGTTCATTTCTACAAAAAAAAAAAAAAACAAAAAATAAAAATTCTCAAATTGAATAAAATAAAAGATAGATAAATATTTTTCTAATAAAAATATCATTTTCTTCTAACAAAACATCCCCTTTTGTTTTTTTTCTTTTTTAATTTATAGACAGAAGAGGTTTATCTTTTAGTAATTGTCAAATTGTTTTGTTTAATAATAATTATCACAAATTTTAATTGGAACATTCTTTCACAAATTAGTTAAAATATCCAAAATATTACAATATTTCTTTTTTTTTTTCCATTTGACTTTTTAATCTTTTTAAATATTTTTTAACTAAATTTTTCTCTCACAACATAATTGAATTTAATAATTAAATTTAGTCAAATTGTCTTTTATTTTCTTTATTTACTAATTGTTGCATTTTTTTTTTCTTTTTCTTTTCCTTTTTCATTACCTTTGATCATTTAGTCAAATAGTTTTAGTTTCTAATTACGAAAAATTTCGATTAATTAAATATTTGTTACAAAATTAAACAAACCAAAAATAAGTAAATCAACAAAAAAACAAAATAAAAAATTTTGTATTTTGTTTGGACGAAGAAAAGTATTAATTTTTTTGTTTGTTTGTTTGTTTACATTTTTTAGTTATTCATTTTCATTTGTATCAGATTACACACACTTCTTTTGATCCAATATTTTTTTATTTATTCTCCATTTTTTCATTCCATTCAATCATCTCCTTCTAAACTTTTTGTTGTTGGGGTGTTGTGGCTTCAATAATAGCAACTTCATAATATTCATCAGCGCTATAACCGAATAACTCAAAATCATATCTAAAATAAATAAAAAAAAGAAGAAAGAAAGTTGTGTGAGAAGAGAGAGGATGAGGAGGTTTGAATAAATTTATATAAAATAAATATGAATATTTAATTAAAATTAAATTGAATAAATTACTTATAAATATCGTATAACTTTTCTATTTGATCTAATGTCAATTGTGAATAATATTTAAGTATTAAGTCCCTTGTGCTTTTTCCTTTTCCTGAATTTTTCCATTGTGGTGAAATAAGATGTTGAAGTCCAGCCCGTTCAATTAAATAACTTTGATCTGGCTATAATAAATAAATCAAATGTATTTGTTTTTTTTTTTATTTAAAAAAAAAATTTAAATAATAATTTAAATAAAAATTCTCTTACACCAATTGTTTCAAATTTAGCAATAACATCAAATTTAACTTGACACGGTGTACAAAAATTTGTTATTGGTGTCCAATGCATATCTAATTCTTTAGCTAATTGATATTCATCAACCAAAAAATATATAAATTCAGAAAATGTAGGCCATCTTGTTACTTTTTTTCCATAATTTTTCTAAAGAAAAGAATAAAAAAAAAACCATACGAATTTTTTTTTTGTTATTCAACAAAAAAGTTTTCTTTATTTTTAAAAAAAAAAGAAACTTTTCTCACCTTTTTCCTATATTTTCTAATAATTTGATTTCCTAATTTTTGATGGAATGTGTGGGGTAAAGCAAATTGTAATTTATCTCTGTAAGCACTTAAAAGTCTTTCAAATGGATGTCGTACTATCAGAAATGATACAGAACTATTCACTGCTTGTTGAAGCTAATCAATAAGAATTTTTAACAAAGAAAAAATCACAAAATTTTATTAAATGTAAAAGAACAAAAAAAAAAACATTCACAACAACAAAAAATAATTGAATAAAGAATGAAAGATAAAAACTTTATAGTTTGTTTCATTTTCTAGTAAATAATCAACAAATGTACAATATAAAAAGGGATACAAATAGAATATAGACTAAACTCATTGATTTATCGTAAAATATATTACGGTAATTGAATTGATTATAAATTTATTTTGTCATCCCATTGAATTCATAGTTATTTCCGTCTTAATAATTTCATAGAATTGCTTTTATATATTTTTCATTTGCAGATAATTTAGTTACGTCCAACCTAAATGACTTATCAATTTTTATTCTAATAAGATAATTTACGTTATTCACTCTTTATGTAATTCAATCCCTAATTTAATTTTCTAAATTTATCTTCAAAATTTTATTTAATTTTTTTTAAGATTTTTAAAAATAGTTTTCCCTTTTATTTTATTTCATTTTTATTTCTATATTTTTTTGTACTTTTTGAATGATTTTTATAACTTTGGTACTCTTTAAAAAAAAAAATTAAAATGAAAGAAAATAAAATGACAAATGAGACAAAAATAGTAACAACAAAAAAAAAGAATAAAAAAAAAGAAACATCATCATCATAATTATTCTTATAATCGACCTTTTTTTATATATTCTTTTTTTTTATTAATGTTAAAAAAAAATTGTACGTGAAAAGCTTAATCATTTGTAATTGTGTATTTTCCGGTATTTTATTTATTTATTTATTTAGTGAAGAACTTAGAAAAAATATAAAATATTTATATATTCGACATGACAAGAGAGATATAATTATTGACATGAATTAATCGCTTTCTCACTTTTAATTCTGAAAATATATAAATCATAAATTAATTCTATTTTGATTTAGCTTTTGTTTTTTTCCATTGTTGTTGTTGATTTTGCTATTATTTAGAATAGCAAATTAATCTAATTTAAGCAATGAGACTAAAAACAAAAAAAAAAAAGAAGTGAACAATAATCATAAAGAAAAAAACCCAAAACTATTTGATCAATTCAGAACCCTTTTTTCTTTTCATAGAGTTTTTCTTTTTTGTTATATAAATAGTATTAATAGTACAATTGTTTGCAGTATATAATTAATTTGAATAATATAAAGGTTAAAAGGTAAATGACAGATAAATTATAATAATTTAATAAAACATACAGAACATAAAAAACAACAAAAACAACAAACAAAAAAAAAACCAATGCGTGTTTATATAAAGTCAATAACCGATTTGAAATCTGAGTTTTTTTATGACTAAAGTGAAATGTGTATTAAAAGGAAATTTTTTGTTTAGAGAAATTTTTCATTTCATCTCTGTCAAACTGAAACGATTGTACCATATTTTTTCTTTTTTTGTATTTGAACATTTGTATTTGAATATTTATGACAATTTACTTTGCGTTTGATGCTAAAAAAAAAAACTATGAAATTCAAAAGATTCAAATTTTTCATAATTTCTAAGATATTTTTCTTTTGATAATTAAATTTTTTATATATTGATTTCGAACTCGAAATTTATTTAACTTTCAAAAATTAATTCAATTAGAGTTCCAACAGTAGGTTTCGCTCACTGTACCTATTCGTTATTCGTTATTTGTTTTGTATTTAAAATTCTTATAAAAATATATAAAAAAAATTTTATGTATACCTCTTCAACTGATGGTCTTGGATAACGTTTTCTTGCTAATGACAATGGTACAACATTTGTCTTTTTTAAAAATTGTGGTGAATAACCAGCTAATAAATTAAAATTATACATCCATGATGTTGATGCTGCTTTAAAAACATTACACCTAAATAAATAATATTCATAAAAATATTATAATTTATTACATAGATAAATATTAATTAATTAATTATTATTAATTTACCACACTAAATGATGTTCCTTGTTGATTAAAAATTCCCATGGGTTTGGTTTGTGTAAGGAATCATTGCCTAAAAAACAAAGAAAGAAAAGAAAAAAAAAATATGTATACTTAGAAAATATATAAAAAATATAATAAATAATTAATTCAAAAAATCAACCCCTATTTATATGAAATTCTTTTGGGTTGTTTTTTCTTTTTATGTTTAAATGTCATTCCTTTTTTTTTTTTTTTTTTTCTTAAATAATCATTAAATTTTTTTTTTATAAAAATTAAACAGAATACACAAAAAATTCAATTAAAGTAAAACATCTGTCAAAGAAAAAAATAACAACGGAAAAGTTTAGTTTATTTAAGTATAAAAAGAAAAAAAAAATATGATCGACCGGAAGAAGCGTTTACTTATTTTTTTTTGTTTTGGTTTCATTTTATTATTTTGAGTGAATCATTTTAGTTTTAAATGATTTTTAATAGAATATTGTCTATTTAATAATTTATTAAAATTTTCTGTAATCTCTAAAGAGCAATAAAAGAACATCTTAAATTTTACGTTTATCCTGTATTAAATGATGAAAAAAGATAAACACATGATTCACTACCAATAATTTCTGAATGATAAAATTTTGTTTTGTGTTTTCTGTTTAAAATTATAAAATTCCTGTATAATTACACTTGTCGTTGATGCGAACGATTTTTATTTAAAATTTATATTTGGGCTTTTCGTTTCATAATAATAATCTTTTCAATAAGAAAATAAGTGTGTCTTTTTCTTATCAAAGACAAAGAGAGGATAAGAAAGATAAATGAGTTTTCTAATTTCATTTTATTTCCCTTTTTTCCCAAAAAAGCACCAGAATTTAGTTATGATCCGTGCGTACAAATTGTTTAAGATGATCCGACCAATTACGTTTGATACGCTATAATGATTATATGATTTAAAATAATTTTTTTGATTAGTTAAATTTACGCGAGGATGTCTTTTGTCTTTTGTCTCTTGTCCCAAGTAATTTATATATTTTTAAAGAGAAATTAATATTAAATGCTATGATTTAAATTTGATCTAAAAAGCATATTTTCATTACAAAATACAACAGAAATAAAAAGTTGTCAGTTATATTTTTTTAATAAGAAAAAAAAAAAACGTGTAATAGAAAGAAAGGAGAACAAAAGTAAGTGTTATATTAGTGTCAATTGGGTTCTTCTTAGTGTAACCGCATATTTTGTCATAAGTCTCCAGTGGTTTTTCGCTGTTGCCAGCAACTTCATTAAATATTATGGTTAGTTTAATTAATTGAGACAATTATTCGTAAAACTTTTAATTGATGTCAAGCTGTTATTAATTTCTAAACCATAATCCATCAATCAAAATGGTAAAAGAAAAGGATTTTTTTTCCTCCTCTATAGTTTTCAAATTCAAATTAAACAATTTATATAAAAGACAATTTATCTCTTCTCCTCTATATTAAAATTCTTAATTAAATGTCAGAATTATATTTAAAGGTTTAAATTTAAATGCACCAACGCGAAATAAGATCAAAACTTTGTGGTTAGATTTTGTTAAGTTTTGTTTTTTTTAATGAACAAAATAAATAACTAAACCGTTGACAATGGGTTTAGACCTAAATTATAGTTTCATATAATTGTATTATTTGTAACAGAATTCCTGGATGTGACGATGATATTACATGTTGGTGCATTTAACTTGTGATTTTCATTTAATTGAATTTTTGATGTAATTTAGTCCTCCGCCCATTGTCGTATAAAAAAGACGTAGTTTTTAACGTTTTAAAAGTTAAAAATACAATTTTGGAAAATTCATATTCTTTTTATTAAATCTTTAAAGAGAAAAATAGGAATAAAAAATAAATATAATCATTGCATTTTGGCAATAGAGTTCTGTAAATATTTTAACCATCTCGTGAGGCTTTCTTTACTAAGTGTAAAGTTCATACATGCAATTATTATTATTATTACATCACTAGATTTAATAAAGTATAGTTCATAAAACTTACCATGTACATCTAAACCAAATTGTGTACATTTTGTAATCAAATGTTCTACACGTTTTTGCATTCTTGCTTCAGCTATTTCCATCTCACTTTGTGATAATGTCTTTGTATAATGTTCCATTTGGAAGGTTTGATATTGTGTATCATTTTCATACTGAAAAATAAACAAGAATAAAGAATCATAAAAAAAAAGAAATAATGAAATTTTAATCAGAGAAATTTAACAAAATTTATTTAATTTTTCTTCTTCTTTTATTTTTCAAATTAAAATTTTTCAAATAAACAATTTTTATTTTTGTTTTTCTTCGTTGACATTATTTAATTAAAATTCAACAATCAAGAGAAAAGAAAGATAAGCAGACAAAAAAAAATACTCACACACACACACACACACATAGAAATGAAAAGAAAACACAAAGAAAAACAAAAGAAAAGAAAGAAGAAAATAGTTTAGTGTGAATGAGTTAAGTTGAACGATGCTGCTTTTTTTCCTGTTCTTCACTCCCTTTTTTTTCCTTTTTTTTTTTGTTTCACCTTAAAAAGACCAAAGTGTTAGTTTGAAGAGAGAAATGGAAAGAGTTGTGAGAAAAATGTGATTTTTTTTTTCTGAAAGTTTTGAGGAAAGCTTGTAATGGAACATATAAGATATCGCGACTTGTTTTCTTCTCTTCTTGTTCTTATTCGTTTGTTGTTGTGCTTATATAAAACGTTTTTCAAATGGTTTTGTGAACTTTTCTTCTTTTTTTTTATCGTTGGGTTGAGTTGAGTTTTTAGAGTTGAGGAAATGACACGATAAAGTCTGTATGTCTCATTTTTCTTATGTTAAAAAAAAAATTGAAATAAAAAATGAAAGAAAATTCAATTTTCTAAATATTTTTTTTTTCTTTTGGGAAATTATAATGAAAACCAGATGGGAAATATCAACGTGTTTTTCTTTTTTCAATCTTTCTTTTTTTCCTCCCTTTCTCTCTTTCTCTCTTTCGATTTGATTTGTGTCTTAACGTAAAACATCCGTCATCACTCTTTTGTGAATTGTATTTTATGCTGTTTGCTGTGTTCAAATATATATTTTGATTGATTGGTATTTTAATATTTAAAATTCACCTGAGACATGACGAGACGTTTTTCTCTACATTCCATAAAAATATTTATTTTATACCTTCAACAACTAAAAAAAAAATCCCTTTACACACGTCAAATATAATTAAAAAATAATGCATTTTACTGGTTATTTATTGTACAAAAATACTTCAATTTTCTCGAAACAAAAGTAAAGAAGCAAAAAAAAAAAAGAAATGAAAAGAAAACAATTCCCGCGCATCGTTTTGATTTATAATCAAAGTTTTTCCTCTGTTTTTTTTTTTTTTGTTTCGTGTTTTGTTACTTGGCGTTTTTTTTTTGTCTTGACTCCCTGTATCTTTTTTTTCTATTGTTGTTGTTTTAATGTTCATTTTTAATGGCGGCAACTGACTGGAAATGCCATTTATAATCTGCCAAATATAAATTTCAATAATATTTCAAAGAAAAGAGAAAAGAAAAAATAAAGAAGAAAAGTAAAATAATAACGCCTGCAGAATGAAAAAAAAGGAAGATTTTTTTTTGAATTGGAGTTTTTTTTTTCTTCTCCTGGTGGGTGAGGGTGATTATTTTCTTATATAATAATAACAACAACAACAAATATTAAATTTCTGTTATTTTCCTTCTTTTCTGTTCTCACTTTCTCTCACTACAAATTGATCATTCAATTAATGAATGAGACAAAAATATTAATAATTAACGATTAGGGGTAATAATCGCTCTTTATTTTCGTTTCTGTTTTTCTATTTTTTCTTTCTTGTATTAATCAACGTTTGTTGAACTTGATTACTTACAACTTACGTTATACTTTATATATATATGATATATATATGATTGAGAATAATCAAAAAATATATACACTATAGTGTTATGTTGAAATTTATAAATGGCTTTTTACTATAATATTGTTATAAATAATTGATTAAAAAGGATGTATTTGAAGTAAGGACTCAAATAATAATTTTATAAAACGTTTATTGATGTTTATGTTTATTATACACAAAAATGTCTGTTTTTCTTCGATACTTCTCTTCTTCTTCTTTATTTTTTTGGTGTGTTATTGTTGTTGTTTTTTCTTACATAATAATCCGAATACAAAAAAAAATAAATGTATATATACTTAATACGATATAAGATTCGTTTGGGGAGTTTAAATGTCTATGGAGAGATGAGGAAAAAAGTGTTTATAGGAAAATAGGGTTTTTTTTTTCTTCTTATGTCTCTCTCTTTCGCTACCTTTCCCACTCTTTCTTTAAAGTAAAATTTAAGTATCGATAAATTGACATTATGCTTTTTTACAGAGAATGTGTGTAGGGCGAACATATTTAAGTTTTATTAATGACAATGATTGTGTCATCTACTTATATGTGACAATGTCAAATGTGACTTATTAAATCACATTTTTCAACGAAACATTTCTCTTCACTCTTTTACTTCCTCTTAATGTATTTTTATTGTAAAGATTTATTGTTTTCTTTTTTCTTTTAGTTTTATATATAGAAAATTGTCTTAAATTATTATACAAAAAAAAAAAGGAAAAGAATGAAACGAAATGAAACGAAACAGAAAAAAAAGAAATGAAAAAGAACGAATATATTTTCATATCAATTGCGTGCAATAAAATATGACTCGAAAGAATAGAAATATATCTATCCTACATCCTTCACTCAAACCCCACCAAAAACATTTCGAATATTTTAAGAAGGATTTATATATTATATAGAAGTAAATATATATTATAGTTGCGTGTTTTCACTTATTCGTTTTTTTTTTATACTAAGACAGAATATAATATGATTTGATACTCTGGGTTCATTTCAATTCAAAGAAAAGCTTTTTTTTCTTCTTGTGCTTTATATTTTCATGTAATACACGTGTCATTGTGAATGTATGAAAACGCACGGCACCTGTCTACACATTTGAACGGAAAATATTTAACCTGCGAAACGAAGTAAAAAAAAAAAAAAATATGATTTGAAATAAGATCAATTCCAAACTGGATCAAATTTCTTAACCAAATTTTAGCATTTAATCAGAAAAAATGTTATCAACGTACAAAATAGAAATAGATGGAACATAATTGAATTTAAGTTAATTCAACAACAGCGAACAAGAAGAATTTTGTTTTGCTTTGTGTTTTTTTTTGTTGCATAAAAAATGATTATATATTTTTAGGAATTTTAATCAAAATGTTTGTAATTTGTAATTTTAACCAATTAGATTTCACATCTGCCCCCAAAACAAAAACTATAAAAAAAAATCTGTGTTTACTCTTCTTTTTCTTTTTACATTTAGGGAAAAAAATTCGTTTAGGGATTTGTGTTTTTTTTTTTCTTCCGCTCTTTTTTTTTTTCTTTTTTTTAGCAAATGAGACAAACTGAATAATGTTCCCAAAATGGTTTTTTTTTTGTGCAAAGTAAAAAATGAAAAAGTTTAAAGTGGAAAATGGAAAATGGACAAAAATTATATTTATGTATGAAGAAAACTTTTCGCTTTTGGTTTCCTACTTTAATACGCGCCTCTCTTCTTTGATTTATTTTAAGACTTTTTTTTTTGTTCCTTTTTTTCTTTGAATAATTAAACTGTTTTCTTTTCTTTTATTTTATTGTTTGTTTTTTTCTTTATTGTTGTTGTTGTTATTATTATTGTTACTTGTTAAGAACAACAAACCAAAAACAGAAATGATGTAAATTTATATATAATTTTAAAATTTTCTAGTCTAGAAAAATAAATTAGCTTACATTTAATATTTTATTATTATAATTATTAATATTCATTAAATGTAAGTATAGACTGAATAAGAAGATGAAAATGAAAAAAAAAAAAGAAGTCATTAATATTTGGATAATGTCCAATAATTAGTTTTAAAAAACGAAAAAAAAAAACCTCAGTAACAATCATCTTGTTTTTAAAAAAAAAAAACTCAAAGAAATATTTGTGAAAAATGTTAATTGAATAAAGAAAAACAGTCAAAAATGTTTTACGCTTTTACATGAATTGTTTAATTGTCTTCTCGTCATTTCATAAATATTTCATTTTCACCGGTTTTTAATTTTCATGCATTTTACAAAAATAAAACATTTTCTCTTCTTTTCTTCTTTTTAAATTTCTTTTTGAATTTAGAATGAAAATATATATTTTCTATAGAAAAAAGAAAATCAAAAGACAAATCACATAATACAAGAAATGAATAAATAGACAAAATGAAAACAAGTCAAAAAATAGAACAGTAAAGTGTGACTAAAAATGTCTTATAGATTTATCTAGTTCGTGAAGAACCTACATTTATTTTAATCTTAAATTATACGATTTTTTGTCTTTTTTTGTTTGTTTTTTTTTTGTTTTTGGTATAATGACTTCTTCTTTTTCTTTTTAGTTTTTTCTTTTAACTTTCATGGTGCCTTTAATGTGTATACTTATTTATTTGTTTTTGTTGCATTGCATTTATATAACAAGTACATTACTAGATTCGATTATATATTTATTATTTTTTACTTTATTTTGTTGTTGTTGATGTTCATATTGCTGTTGTTTTAGTTGTTGTTGTGGTTGTTGTATTATTTTTTGTTGATCTTGTTCTTGTTGTAACTTTTTAATAATACGAATAAAATGTTATATAAAATTTATTATGTATTGTGTAAATAGCACATCTGGGTAAAATTTTGTACCTTTACCTATACTACAAAAAAAAAGAAGCCAAACAATTTTTTTCTTCGTTTCTTTTTGAAATCAAAGCGTTGTAACAACAAGAAAAAAATATGGGTGAGCGAGCTTTATAATAATTTATAAATATGAAGTAATAAGTTCTAATAATGAATAATAAAAGAATGGTAGATAATTGTGATTGTGCATTATTACGATTACGATTACGATTGTTCGTAAATATACAAAATATTATTATTAAAAATATTTGTAAATATGAAGTTGAGAAAAACAAAAAAAAAAAATGAAAAGTATAACAGTAGAAAATTTATTTTGATTGTTTTAAATTTGTTAAGACAAAATTTGATTGTTTTCCATTACAAAATTTTTATTATACATAAATCAGTGCCATCGTCATCTTCACAATATATATTTTTATAAAAGTTTCCACTTTATTAAATATTTTATAATGTGATTACTTTCTAATTGTCAATTTTACGTCATTTTTAATTTTATCAATTGTTTTAAACTTGATCGATTTTTCAATATTTTTTATGAAAGATTGTTTAAGTTTATGATCAAAAATGACACTGTTTCTTCCCTCAATTTTTTTACGTTATTTTTTTCCTTCTTCATATTTTGTGAAAATTCTATATAAAAAAATAGAAAAGAAAATCAAGGAAATCAATTTAAAATTGTAATTGACATGCTAAAAGTGTCCTCGTCGGAAATTTGTCAGAATCAGAATATCCTGCTGAAGTTTAGAGTTATTATTTTTTTTATATAAATGGAAAGAGAATAATAACAAGATTTTTGTCTATAACAGGAATATACTTTGTTTTTTTTTTAAAGTTTTTATAACAAAAGGACATGATATAATATATGCAATAGTTTTCTTCCAACATACGTACACGCACACAAACAAACCTACACAGATATATAAATACACAAACATAGTAAAGATATATTTCCAATAATAATCATAAATAATACCGTGAAGACTGGAAAAAATGAAGAGAGAGGAAAACCTGAAGAAAACACAATTTTATCATTGTTATTGTGACATAAAAGGGCCCCTAATATTTCTTAGTTTATATCGTATCTCTTCCTAAAGGTACTATTATAGATTTTTGTTGTAAGACTTAAGTTATTTATATAATATTATTATTATTATTATTATTATTATTTTTTGTTAATGTCAAAAATAATCTATATACGGTTGAGAAAATTTTGTGGTTTTCCGTAAAGTCTATTTAGAAGAAAATTAAAATCGAAATCTTTATATAAACAACAAATGACTTTGAAATATAATATAAATTAATTTTACAAAAGATTTTATGAAAATGATAAACTTTTACTTCATTAAAGAAAGATATGTATTATTTTCGTGTTGTTTCTATATAATACAATGAATAGAGAATATATTATATTATAGGTCTCTCCTATAAATATATGAAAAGGGTTTTTCTAGAAATTTCTTATAGATATGTCTAATACAATGATCCCAAAAAACAAAAAAAAAAATAAATAAAAAAGGATGGAATGACATTTAGTTTATAAATGTAACTTCTTTAGCTTATATTCTTACATTTATATCAATTCTATATTATTTATACATATACGAGAAAAAAAAGGAAAGAAGTGTATTATACAATATGATTGTTGTTTAACAACAGCCACATCAACAATAACAACAACATCTGAGATGAAAATCCTGGAAAAATAAATAAAAACAAAACGGAAGGAAAGTAAAACAAATGTAGGTACTATATGCATTTTAAACGTATAACCATCTTTACTTTAATATCAAATTGTACACACACAAATGAAATATTTATAAAACAAAAAGAAAAAGAAATTTCTTATTTATAAGGAAAAAAAAAGAAGTGAAATAAAAATAATAAAAATTGAAGTATAAGGGGTAAATTTATCGATATTTAAATGTACGATAAAATGATCACGCTTTTATAAACATAAATCCACCTCATCAGTTACTAACTGTCAAAATAATCAATTTTATATACATTGAAAATTATATATAACAACACAGTACTCGTATCTATTCTTTATACCTACCTATCTATACTGACACATTTATATATGTTTATTTTCCAATATAAATTTTCTTCTTTTCTTTTGTTTCTTTGTTTTTTTTTTTTTCTTTTTCTATATTACCTAAAATAACCTCAAACCTCTTTATTTCAAAGTCTTAAAAATTATGGTCACAATATAAATTCAAACAAAAATATTATTTTTGGTCTCGAATGTCAACAATGATTTATTAAGAAAAAAAATAAAATAAAATGGAGAAGCAAAAGAAAAAGTAGAAGACGACAACGACGACAAATAATAAAAAGCGTATTTATACAGAAGAAAGAAAAAAAAGGCAAGAAAATTTAGAACAGGTGAAAAAAATAGATATGCCTCTGAGACGTATTGAAGGGATAAAATGATGGAGGAATACGGTTAAACTATAAGGGGATAAGGGGGGTGTATAATATAAAGTATAGGTTTTTTTTTTTGGTAGTTTAACTATTTTATATCGGAAAATGTGTCACCAAAAAAAAAAAAAAAGTTTTAAAAGTTCAACTTATGTTTTTTATATTTTGTCCATATAAAAATGTAAAAATAAAAACAAACAATAAAATGAAAAATACACTTTCAGATTTTTTACCCAAAATGAAAACGGGTGATTTAAAAAAAATTTGGAAAAAGTTAACAATAATAATGTCATTAAGAATTTTCTACTTTATTATTTTTTTTTTTAATCTGGATTTGTTGTTGCTGGATGCAATTATTGTGTTAAAAACTGATTAAAAATTCGTTCTGTTAAATTCATGAAAAAAATAACAAGTTTTTAAATTGATAACAAACGATTTTGCACAAAAAATTTTTTAACTGTGTTGTTTTTTTTCGTATATTCCTTCATCACATGTTAATAATATTTGCTGTAATTTAAACTTTTTTTTTACTAGTCTCGTGAAAATATTTAGATTAAATAAGATGCACAAACATTTCATAATATACCCTTCATTAATAGTTTGAATTTTTATAATATTAGAAACAATCACATTTTTATTATTTGTATTCATTATTGACACAGTCTGCTAACCCTTAGACATAACGCAATGCGACAATAATGTCAATATATCGAATACCCTTGTGATTTTCTCTCAATTTTTATTTTAAATTTTTTTTTAAATAGTTATTTTTACTTGTGATTAGATAATTCGTCAGTTGTTTTTTTTTTACAATTTTGTTTCCTTTTGTTATGATAACAAAAAATTATTGCTTCTCTCTATTTTTAATTTTTGGTTCAGTTAGTCCTTTTTTTCTTGAGTTTTTTTTTTATCAAAAATTTTTTATGAGAAACTATTTTCATACAAATTACAAAAGAAAGTAAAAACAAAAACAACAAAAAAAATGAGAAGAAAATGGAAAGAGGTTATAAATTTCAACTAATTTCATTTAAAAATCTAACAAAAATAGTCACGGTGTTTTCGTCCCCCGTTACAATATCAAAATTAATTGGGTGTCCCAAATTAGACTTGCGGGTTTTCATCTCAAACTCCTATTTATTATCTCTCTTACTCATTTGCTTCTCTCTCTCTCTCGCTCTCTCTTTCTCTCTCTCTCTCTCTCGCTCTCTCTTTCTCTCTCTCTCTCTCTCTCGCTCTCTCTTTCTCTCTCTCTCTGTGTTTAGATTTTGTTCGATTTAATAATTCATTTTGGTGTTTTTGATGATAAAAATGAAGAGTCAAATGAACAAAAAAATCGTGATTAAAAAATCAATTATTAATTTTCAACAAAAAGTAAAAAAGAAAAACAAAAAAAATTATAATAATGAAATATGTTTTTTTATTGTGTTAATGATTGAATCCCAAAGGTAATTTTTATTGTGGAAAATTCTATTTCGTCATCTAAAAAATTATGTAATAATTTTTGAATGAATGAAAATTAAGTCGATTATAATCTGTGTGCTTTTTTTTTATTATTATTATTTTATTTTCACGTTAATTAAATTCCACTTTTATAGAAAATCTTCTCACATCTATATACCTATTGAACCCATTCTCTGATCTATCCTGCTTCTTTTTTATTTTCAATTATTTTCGAATTATAAAATAGATTAAAATATAATAGTGACTTTTTTCTATCTTTCTCTCTCTCTCTTTCTTTCTCCATCTCTCTTCTTTTTTTTCTGTTTCTGTGAAAATTAAAATTTAATTCAAAAAAATTTTTTTTAAAGCCTTTTCGTATTTTTTTGTTATTTTCATTTTCTCATTTTCTCTCATCTCTACCTTACAAAATAAATAAATTTCATATGTGAACGGCTATGTGTGTGTGCGTATGTGTGTGCTTGTGTGTAGGTTTGTGTATCTTTCTGAGAAACAGGAAAAGTAGGTGGCGGTAGAGAGGTTTGGTTAGACCCTAAATTGAGATTAAAATTTGTTTATAGGATATACACTACTGTAATATTGTTGTTGCACTGTTTTCCAACAAGGAACACTTTTTCTTTTATTTTATTTTATTTTTTTTTTTTTACTAAAACACACGCACTCATATTATGTGTTTTTCGCAGCAAACAAAAAAAAAACAACAAAAAAACAAACGAGAAAAATGTTACATTTTATATTATTTTATAGCAGAATATTTATTTTCTTCCTAAAAAAGAAGAATAAAATGGAGTCGCCCAGTATTTTATTTTTATGCGCTCAAAAACGCAAAAACAAAAAACTTTTTCTTTCTTTTTCTTGTATGTGTGTTTTTTTTTTGGCGAAATTGTTAAATTTTTTATATTATTTTTATTTTATGTTCATTCACAAAATAATGTTAAGGTCGGGTGTCGATGTTGATGGTATGGTAAAATTTACACACACACAATACATACATACATATAACACATGCACACATATTTGAAAACAGGAAAAAAAAAACTAATTTGAACTGAAATATTGATAAGAACATTTTTGAAAGTTTTTTGTTGCTGTTTTTTTTTTTTATTAAGGACAAGGAGGTAAAAACATCAACAAACACTTCACCTCCTTCTCATTTAAGTTTTTACATCCCTCTTAATATTTACAAACGACGACCTATCTCCCTTGTTTTTTTTTTTTGATGTATTTTTTGTTTTCGTCGAGCTAATTTTTTTTTTTTTTTGATTAATTAAATTGGAATTATTAGGAAAAAATCAACAACAACAACTACAACAGCAAGAACAACAACAACAAACCATAAAAAATTGATTTTTTTTTGTTTTTTGTAGCTTTTTGTGGTTTGCTTTATTTTTGTTTTTGATTTTTGTTATTGTTGCTGTATTATGCATATTTATTATTGCCTTTTATTTTTACTGAGGTGTATATTGTATGTATTTTTACGTTGTTACAGTTTTTCTTTTTACATAACGTTATCATTTATGATGAACCCTTATTCTTAAGGTCATTATATAGAATAATATACAGATATTTTTTTTTGCTCTGATTTTCTCTGATAACCAATTGAACAACAACAATAAAGAAAATGTATTTATACAAATATTTAGCTAGAATTTGATTATATTTTTAGATTATTATGTCGTTTTGTTATTGTTGTTGTATTGATTTTATATTTCTATATATTTCTTCTGTTCTGTTTTTTTTTTTTTTCCTATATTTATAAAAAACATTTCATTCCTCACTCTTTACATTTATTTCTCTCTCACTCACGTCTCTTATTTACTATTTGTATATAAATACTTATTTTTATATATTATTTAATTTAATGTCTCGTTTGTTTTGTTTTTGTGTTCTTTTTTTTTGTTTTTGCTCCAAATTTGCATAAAATACAAATTCAGTTAAATACGGTTTTTATCTAAAAGTGTTGTGCTTGTGTGTGTGTGTGTGTTCAACACAGTAGTAAAGACTAAAAAACAATTAATGATATTACTTCGTTTTAAACGTACTAAAATCATAAAAAAAATGTTTATATTAAACGATCAGATGTGATGTGTGTTACATATATAATTTTACATACATATTATATAATCGAGGTTGTGATATTTTTTATCTATATAAATACTACTGTAATGTTCTATCTATAATAAATAGATTTTAAGTGTTTTCATGAGAAAACAATTCACGGTGAATAGAACAAACAAAATAATTAACAATTCATTGATACAAATATAAACTATACCTAAATACGATGGCAACGAAGTAGAAAACGACGACTATTTGTGAGAAGTCAGAGATAGTTGTGTTTTTTTTTTATTTTTTTATTATTCTTTAATTCTTCTCTATACAATATAATAATAAAGACAATTGTTTCATTTATTTTTATTAAAAAACTTATTCTTATCAATTAATTATATATGCACGAAAAAATAAAGATGCAAGAATATAACATTTTTAATTATTTAATTAGTTTATTTTAATCAATTCAATAAAAAAATTTTATTGAAGATAATTTCATATAATTTAATTAATTTATTTACATTTTACATATTATCATGATGATAATTAATGTACAGTGTGATTAGTAATATTTTTATTAACGTTTCTTATCAATTGGATATTTATAAATATTTGTATAAACAGACAAACCTTTCTAAAAGGTCCAGTGAATTGATAATAAATTCTGGATTCCGATTGGACAAACGGTCCAATTACGGAATGAATGTTGCCACGATAGAAAAAAAGTTCAACAGTGTTCAATGAAATTTGCAATCCAATTTAAATTAAAGCAATTGATCTGATTAAACGGATTAAGTACTATTAGTCAGAGAAATTTTACTGTATGAAGCTTTTATTAAATTTAAATAATTCATTTTTAATTATAAAAATTCAAATTGTGTTTATGTAATAATTATTGAAATAAAATTTTTGTTACTAAATAAATTAATTCATTAATACTTACATCATAATTTTTAATTCTATAAGAGAGTTGATCACTTGTCACTAAATAAATTAGACCCAATGGTAATATTGATATTGTTACAAAGAATAAAAAGCATCGCTTTAAAATGCGACACTGAATTCTATTACCTCTCATCAATTATTTTGTAATTTAATTTAATTAATACGAAAATTTAATTTAATTTATTTTTGATTTAATTAATTATTTACTTTTGTTGTTGTTTTTATTTAAAATATTATTTAATAGTTTTAATATGAAGTTGATACATTGGGTTATCATTTATATTTAATACAAACATTAATTAAAACTTTATTTTTTTTTTTCTGCTTTTGTATTATTTAAGTAAAGAATAATTTATTTGATTATTTATTCGATTAGAATTGAAAAGTTTTTGTTTGTGTTCTTTTTTTTTTTGTATTTAATTTTGATTAATTTATTATTTTTTATTATAAGAAAATTAATTAAATTTTTTAATTTATTACAATGGAAGACGTAACGTTTATACTTTTTTAATAATTATTTTTTTCCTGTTTTTTCTAAATTTTTGTTTTTTTTTTTTTTTTTGTAATCACATTTTTATTTTTCCTTTAAATTTATTTTTTATTTTTTTACACCACACTGTTTCATCAGTAACAGAATCAGGATCAATAATTTAATTCTTATAATATTTTTATTATTTTGATTAATATTATTATTTAGATTAATATATTCACACACACAACACACACACACACACACACGTATATGCACAACAGGAACAGGAGCACACTTTTGTTGTTTTTGGTTCCTTTGCCAAAATATTTTATTTTTTCTTATATAAAATTATACTTCGTTTTTTTTTTTTTCTTTTCTTGTTTTGCTAAGAAAAAGGATCACAAGTTTAAGGAGGAGTTTAATACATCTATATAGATTCTATAGAGAAAGAGACACTTTTCTTTTTTATTTATAAGTATATATATTTTTTTTGTTATGTAGTTAGGTAACTTTGAATTATTTATTTACTTTGTTTTATTATTTGGTTTTTTAAAGAAGATAAAGAAATAAAACCGAAAGGAAAACTATACAATTTTCTTTGCTTTTTAAGTTTTAAATCACAGTCCCCTAAAACAAAAATTGATTAAACACTTTTCGTTAATTATTCTTTTTTCGTATTTTTTTTTTTTTAAATTATAATTTAATTTAATTTGTTCTTTTGTATTTTTTTCTTGTTTAAATTTTATTTAAAATTTAAATGTTAAATTTTGAAGACCCAGCAAACCATCAGCGACAGTACGCTGAATATTCTGAACTGAATTACTGAATTAAAAATAAAATAAAATATACACAAAATTTTGGACTAAAAATATTTGAATGAGATTTTCTCTATATACACAATAAAATAGATGTGAAATATATTATTTTTTCGGTCGGCAATTTTCTCTCTACATATACACATATAGTGTAATTTTCTATGTTTGTATTTATAATACGGAAAATAAGAGCCGAACGATGATGTTGGGTGTATTTTTTTTTTTTGTATTTTTGGTGTTTTTATTTTATATAAATGTAAATGGTAGTAGATTTTTTTCTTTCTTTCAATTCTACAATTAGTGTTATATTGACGACTACCTAAAAAGTTTAATCAAACAAAAAAAAAAAAATAGGAAAGTATTTTCCTTTTTAAACTCAACACGCAATTATATTAAATTGTGTTGAATATCAGCGACAAACTTTTTTTTCTTTTTAATCGTTTATTTATTTTTTTTTGTCATTTAAACTCTCTAAAAAAATTTTTTTTTAACGTATAGTTTACTTTTTTTTTCGCTGATATTACTGTTGTTGTATTTCGTTTTTGCTGTAATTGTATATTACACGTTGGGGTTTTTTTTTTTCAGCTCTCATTTAATTGCATTTAATTTAATAAAAAGTTTAGTTAGATATAATTTAATGAAATATTAATATGATAATGCTAATGTTATTTGAACCTTATTAGACTACATTATAATATCCCATTGAATTTATAAGTGTGTGTGTGTAAGTTGTACTTTTTTTTTACACTGATTAGCTAACTAAAAAATTGAAAATATTTAAATTTTTTATATTTTTGTTAACTTTACTTTTTATTATTATTATTTTTCTTTTTTTGGATCAAAATGTGAAAATAGATAATTATGAAAATAAACAAACACTAAAACATTTAGCTTACCTAACTACTATTTGGTACAGTGTAATATTAACTTGTACATTGAATTCGATTGTATAATCTGCGCATGTTTTATGCCTTTATGCCACATACAGATAAAGAATGTTCGGTTCGTCTATATAATTTTTTTTTGTAGTATTTAGTATCCCGAATGATTATAGAAGAAAATGAAAATGAAAAATATACATTTTTTTTTTCTTCTCTTTTTCATTTTATTCTTTTTCTTTTCTTCTTCTTTTTACTCCGGAAAAATAGAATGCCAAAATAAAAACGAAAGAAGAAAAATATAGAAAAAAATATATATATATAAATAATATGTGTTGGTTGGTATAGAGAACTACTTAAAATTATTAAGAGGGTGAGGGATGTGAGGGGTATAAATGAGACTAAAAAAATAAAAGGAATAAAAAAAAATATATAAGAAAAATGTTAATTTAGTTGGAATTTTTACACGTCTTTAGAAAATGAAAAGAGAGAGAGAGAAAGAAAAAAAAAATATGTGAAACAAAAAACTTAACCCTCCCAAATGTTTTTGTGTTCATGATTTTGTTTTTTTCCCTAACTTAATTTTTTTTTCCTTATTCTTTTCCCATTGTCCCTGTTACAAGTTCACCCTGTTTTCGATTATGTATATATTTTTTACCCCTCCTAAAAAGGAAAAAAAAAAAAAAGTCGCAATGCAGATTGAAAAATTAAAAACTGCATTTTGAGTATATTTTATTGCACACGTTAAAAAAAAAACGATTAATCAACAGTAATGCAATTGTTCTGCATATTCTAAACTCTAATATTGAATTTAGATGAATTAAAACAGTAGGTACATACCATATGAATCTACATAATAAATAAATAAGCTAGTAAACATTTGACTTTCTATATATATAAACATAATAAAATAACAGAGAAATAGATCCATGCTTTTCGTAAATATTTAAAATCAAATAAATTTTTTTAGATGGTTTGAGTCTAAAATATTTTACTTTAGTTTTGTTTTTAATAAAAAAATCATTATATTATGTACATTTATTATATCAACATTGAAATAAAATGTACAATTATATGTGTGTAATGTTAATTAAATTCCAAATATATTTCTTACATAATTTAGTTTTTTAGTGTTAGAATTATATTTTCTATAAGAAACAAAAGAAAAAGAAAAGATTTTTTTTTTGATTGCCATCCCTATATTTCATACAATCATGCAATCATATAATAATTGTATACATACAGTCACCCAAAAATTGTTTGATATTGTATTTGTATTTACAGTAGGAGAGAGTTTAGGCATTGAAAAAACGTGCATATCACTAGACTTTTTATACGTACATCGTACATATATGTATTATTATTATTATTATTATTGTTGTTGTTGTAGGTTCAGCTGATTCTTTCATTTCCTCTCTCATATTATGCTGATAATCGACACAAATTTTTTTTTTGTCTTTTCGTTGATAACATTATTTTTTTTCTATATACATTTTTTTTTCGTGTCTGCTCTTTCTTTCCTCATCTTGAATTTCTTCTAATAATATAAGTAAAGTATGTATGTTTTTTTTTTGCGCTTCTTACGTACTCATTCATGTCATTTATTTTGTTATTTTTTTTCATTATCATTAATTTTTTTTTTTGGTTTGTATAATTTTTTAATGAAAAGTGGATGATGATTTTTGTGTGACTTTTAAAAGAATTCTTAAATTAGTTGTTTTTTTTTTTTATTATGACGTTTACTGTGAATATAATGAGTGAAGATAAATAAAGAAAGAATTAAAAACGTTATTACCACATTTTATATTATAAATATTACAATGGATAAAGTTCAGGGTTAACCCATTTAAACCTGTGTAAAAAATAAAAAATATGACATTATGACGAATGTAATTTTAAGAATAAATTTAAATCGATGATAATTGATTGCAGAATTTATAACATTTCTTATTTAATTTATTTAAAAAATAAATATTTTATGATTTTATAAAGTGGACTAGTATTGATGATAATCAATTTAATTAGATAACTGTTATTAGTTATTAGTTTCTTTAGATCACGAATACATATTTAGATTAAATCAAATATTTGTGTTGTGTTGTATTTTTTTTTTTATTTTACTGGAAGTTATGACTTTTTTGTTAAAGTGTAAAAGGCATCAAGGAAATATTTAATTTTGATTGAAACTTTTTAATAATCTTGACAAATGATAAAAGTCAAGTAAATTCCTTTCGCCAAAAAAAAAGTCAAAGGAAAAAATAATATTGTATCATTGTCGGTTTTTTTTTATTAATCCTTTTTCTCTTTTTTTCATCCTATATTTATTTCTCTCTTTCTTTCATACACACTCCTATTTTGGTAGGTAAAATATGAAAATGTGAAAATTGTTAATTAATTTAGGAAAAATATTTGAAAAAGTTAAAAAAAGAAAATCTCATTTACTGGACTTCACCATAAAAAGAATTTCAAATAGACGAAGTAACGCGTTATAAATACAAGACGAATATAAAAAAAAAAGTTTACATAATTTTGTATAAGCAAATTTAAACAAATTTAAATACGCTAAAAATATTCAACTTTAGGGAAGCAAAAGAAGAATACGACAAATTATTTTCATTTTTCTCGTTTATTTTATTTTTTTTTTTCTTCAAATTAATCTGAATAATCTCTATCCTAGACATTTTAAAGATCTTTTAATGTTCTTACACGCGAATGACGCAACAAAAAAAAAAAACAAAAATAAAAAAAGAAATTAGGGAAACAACAAGAAAAAAATAAAAAGAAGAACAAATAAAAGAAACGAAAGAAAAGAATAAAAAAGAAAATGTTCATTGATTTAAATTTCTGAGTTTTCTTTTCTTACTGTTGTTTTTTTTTTGCCTTCTTCATATTTTTTACGTCGAGGGATGATATTTTTTTATAAGAAAATTATAATTCTGGGTCTCAGTTGTAAGGATTTCCGCCCATCAAATAACAGCTGGTTTATCTTTTTTTGCGCTGCGTGTCTATTGTTAAAAGATACAGTGAAACCAGAGTTGAATTTGGTATGTATAATTTTATTAGGTATATTAATATACTGTTGTCTTTTTTTTCTTCTTCTTCTTCTTCTTCTTTCTCTTCTTCTTCTTCTTTCTCTTTATTGATTCAGCTGTCTAGTAGGTAATAGTTGATACTAGATCTTCTTTATTAATGATAAGATTAAAATAACTTCTAAATAATTTAATGGTGATATTTATTTTCTGTATATTTTTACTAGGAACGTAAGAGAATAAATCAGGAACTAATGGATTTAAATGAAGCTTTTATTGTTTTATTTAAAAAAAATAAAAATAAAAATAAATAAATATTTTTCAAACCAAACAGTTGACAGATTATTTTCTTATCTAATCAATTACTAAAGTCCTTTTATATTCAAATTGAGAATATATACTTGTGTAATCCCCCCAATGAAGTATTCCCACTAATAGAGAATTGAACTTTTGATCCTATCAGAATACGTATAATAAGTGTGTTAAAGCCACTGTCTGATTTTCCTTATCAAAAATTGTTTTATAAAATCAATTATTAAATTTAATAAAAATCCTCTAGTAATCACTTAATTAATAAAACAATAAAATATTGTTTTATTAAACAAATTTACAATTTATAATTTTAATTAATTAAATAAATAATAAAATATTCCGTAGTGACTATTTTATCTTTTTTTATCATCATCATCAACATCATCCCTGTTAAATGAATATTATATTCCTTTATAAAATATTATATTATAGTGAGGAGGATACGAAAAGTTAATTAATATTTAAGTTGTTTGTTTGTTCTAGTATAAAATTATGGTTTCTCATATCAAACTAATAAATCAAAGTATGAATAATTAATTGATTGATTGGCCAATAAAGTTAAAGAAAAAAAAAAAAATAAATTACATGTGTACGTACATATAAACATACATACATATAATTATATCAAGTAATAATAATTATAATATGTATAAAGATATAGAAATAATATAAATAAAATGAACACGTCATTGTTGATGGAAAGGAAAATATACAAAAGCGAAAAAAAAAAAAAGGCTAATCACCGATTTTATTAGAGGAATGAATTGCATTTTGTTGTGTGTTGGGGAAACTGTGTGTAGGTATAATACGGTCTTGAATGTTAATAGGTTTTTCTTTTTTTTTTTTTACTATATGTGCGAAATAGATTAATTGTTTGTTAGATTGTAATTTTTTTTTTTTTTATTTGCTTCAGATAAGTAGTAAATATGAATAAAAGGGATGAATGAAAAACAAAAAGTGCTTCATCCACTTTAACATTTTATTATTTATAAAAATCAGTTGTTTTGTTTGTCAATTTTTTATTTTTCATTCACATTTTCATTATTTTCTGAATCACAATTTTTAATCTAATTTTTTCCTTTTGTTACATATTTCTGCTTTAATATGAAAATTTATAATCAATAAATAGAGTTTTTATTGCTATTGCTGATTGTACGTAATGAATGTTTCAATATATACTTAGAAACAATTGAACAAATTTAAAGACTAAAGACGACTTTAAATTTAAATTATACCAATAACAAATATTTTTCAATTATTTACTTATTTACACAATATAATTCAATTCAAAAAATTATACAATTATGCCAACTGTATAGAATAAAATAAAGAATAATGCCAGATCTTTATTTACAAAACGCGCATTTGAGATCATTCTTGAAACAGCTGCTTTATGCAAAAATAAAGATTTCAATAAATAAAAAATATATATTTATGCCAATATGCATAATGTATTTTTTTTATTTTTATTTATTTTTTTCGATTTTTAAAAGAAATCTTTTTGTTGACACAAATTTTAATATACGTTTATTTTATATTTTTTTATTATAATTTTTTGATCTTTGAAAAGAAAAAATAAAAACGTTGGAAAAAAGAAAATAAAAGTTGAAACTTCTAATTAGTTCTAATATTTTTAATGTTTTAATATTCAATAATATTTATTATATTATATTATTATATTATAAGTGAACAGTATAAGTATAGATAAGGTAAAGTGGCCTATTATGGACTTATTTGGAGATTTTTAATTATTAATTATGTCATCTTTTTCTGGGCAATTCGGTTTTGGCGAGGGGTTAATCACTTGAAAATTTTGCGCCTCACTGATTGTATATTTCAAAAGATTGCACAAAGATTCACAAAGATTATATATATATATAGTATTGTTCCCCTACTTCGGACATAAATAATAAAGGTAAATGATTGAATATTTTTGTGCTTTAATTTATTCTTTGTTTTTGCATTTAAATGAAAAATAGGTAAGAATTAGGCCACTTTACCTTATAAGAATCAAATGAAAACATTCATAATAATCTTAAATATTCTCACATCAAACTTAGTATGAATTAATGGAATGTGCTTATTGTCACGAAATTATATGAAATTCTAATCTTCAAGTCAAGTGATATTTTATTAGTCTCTTTCTCTCTCACTCTATCTGTATCTCTATCTCAATCTCTCTCTCTCTCTCTATTTTAGTCTGTATTCCTTTTTGTAATAATATGAAACTTTAAAGATCAACACACGCAACTAAAATTAAACAAAACCTGATGAGAATTTTTAATAGTAACTTAAAAGAAAAACAGAAATGAAAAGAAAAGCAAAGAAAAGAAATGAAAAGAAAAGAAAAGAAAAGAAAAGTGAAGAAAGAAAGAAAAAAAAATGGAAAAAGATTGATTAATGAAACTGAAACGTTCTATTTTTCATTCTCTATAAACTAAACTTATTTTACTTTTAAACAACTTTATGACTTTAGTTTTTTCTTCATAAATAAAATAAAACCTTCTTCTTTTTTTCTTTTTTCTTTGTTATGTATTTTTTATTTTATACGATATTCCGTTTATGTCATCAGAAAAAAAAAAAAAAAAAAATTGTGTGAAAAAGGATGATGATGTATATGTTTCTTATATGTTTCATATGAGAAGCACTATTTGTCATATTAATTGTTTCTTTTTTATTTTGCCACAGATATCCTTCAAGTGCCGATATATATATATATATATAAAAGCATTGTAAAATAATCTTTTAAAATTGTCTTTTAATGCTTCATCTAATTAAACGTTTAAGTACATAATAACACATATACATACGTACACACTATACACATATTAAAATACTAAAATGTAAAGAGAGAGAGAGAGAGAGAAAAAAAAATGTAATAATATTTATAAAATGGTTTTTTAATTATTTAGAAAATTTTGGTTTATTTTTTTTTTTTTCTTTTTTTCTGACAAAATTATAGTGATTAAGTCTCGACACAATTTTAATAGTTATACTATTTTTATGCTCTAAAAATTATTTTGTTTTTTTTTTTGTGATTATCATGTAAAGAAATCACTACTAGACCTAGTTGCCCTTTTAAAAATTTCTTAGCCGTTTCTGATTTATTCGTTGCGACAAATACAGTCTTATATGAAAATGTTTTCAGTATCAATTTTTCTTTGATTATAAATTTTATTCACTATTATTCGTTTCTATTTGATTCTGTTAAACGAATCTCAACAACCAGAAATTTTGTTTGCGAAGAAAACAGGAAATATTTGTTATTTTAAATCTTGTCTTTGTTTTATTATCTTAAAATATTTTGGTTGATCTTGAAAAATTTTACTTTGGTAAACGTGTTTTTTTATTTTTTATTTTGTATTCAAAACAACAAAAAGTATGTGTGAAAATTTGAACTTTAGTTTTCAATTATTAATTGTGCACAAATCACATTGAGCAACTTGCCCTAAATACTTTTTTAATACTTTTTCATACAATTCGCATAAAATAGAATTTTATTATTTTTTATTTGTTAAAAGAATTAAGAGTGTCGCATTTGTCTTTTATTTTTTATAGAAAAAAAAAAAATGCAAAACAGATTTTTTTTTCTCTCTTACAAACAGAAATTTTGCTCCAAAAAAAAAATTGCTTAAAATTGATTTTTTTTTTGTTTAGATTTATGGAATAAAATAATATGCTTGAAATGGAAATTTCTAATAAATGTTATTATTACGTAAAACGTAATATAGGCGCGTACACTATTTTATATAGGCACAAAAAACACACACATACACACACTGATTATAGAGTCAAAAAATCAAGATAACACATTTTGTTTAATGTTAAACTTTTGTTGACAATTTTTTTTTTTTTTTTTTTAATAAAAAATGTGCAATAAATAAATTGGCATTATTTTTGTTGATAATAAAAATGAAACACCCAAACAAAAAAAAAAAACATAATCATTTTAAAAAATTTATTATTTATTTATTTATTTATTCGTTTTATTCGTTTTGTTTGTTTTTTTTTTGTATAAAAAAAAAAAATTAAAATTGTTTTAATTTTTATTTTTATTTTTTTTTGTGTTTCCAGTCGTTTCACATTGCAAAATATCCGTCCAATACTTTATTGTACAGAACAAGAGAATATTAGTTTTGAATTTAATTTATATAAACTGCAAAATGATTCATATAATTTTGAAAATGTTTACGAATTATTTGAAAATTATAAAAATAAAAATGAAGATGACTTTCAAGATATACCAGTTTATGATCAAGAGTGGACCACGTACAAGGTTAATTAAAATATATATTTTTAATTTTTTGTCTACATCAATAAAATATTTTATGATTTGTTTGTTTTTTTTTTTTGTGTTTGTTCGTTTGTTTGTCTTTTGTTTATATTTTTTAGTTGATCTTCACTTTTATCTTTTATTTTAGAAAAATATACTTCATCCTGAAACAAGTGGTATTATTATTATTACAATGGATCTAATGAATATCAATAATTATATAAATTATAATTATAAATGTTTTATACTTTATGATATTCTAACAACAAATAATAAATTTAAAACCCTACAATTGTACGTTGGTGATATTTTATTAGAGACAGAAATATTTTTAAATAAAAAATATTTAATTAATTACAATAAAATAAATGAAAGTAAGTTAAAAATATTGACAAAATCTTCATAAATTGATAATTATTAGTAGAATATTTATCTTTAATTTATAAAAATTGTCTTCATTGTTTTTTTTTTAGTTATTTCTTTTATAATTTATTATTTAACTGACTGAAATTTGTTGACAGTTTACAGAGATTTACTAACGATTGTGTCAACGTCAAAATTTGTACATCTGAAATTGAGTTATCAAAGAGAACCAAATGAAAAATTTGAAATGTTTCTTTTAAATAAAATGAGGTTTATTAGAATTCAAAGATCTACTTCAACAGACGAGACTGAATCTAATGAAAGAAAAATGACAGAGTGTCTTGTTGGGGTGCTTAGCTTTTTTTTTTTGTTTAAGACAACAAACAAGAAAATTTAAAGAGAATATAATAATTTTTTTAGGAGAGCATGCAAATTGATGAGGAACTAACATTATTAGATTTAAACATAACAAAAAGTTCATCAAATCAAATGGATTTATTTTATCATGATGAAGAGGAGTATTGGAAAGGATCTCTAATAAGATTGAACTATTTAGATGATTCTAACGTTTTGTTAAAAATTTATACAAAGTATAATTAAAGAAAAATATGTTTTTGAAAATTTGATTTAATTATTCGTTATATATTTCTAGGCATGAACATCAAATATTAACATTTGTGCAATGTATTTATTCTGAATATGTTGGTAAATGCACAATTATCCCAATAAAATATTCAAGTGACTCTTTTGAAAGTAGAAAACAAGAATATAAGAATTCACTCATCGATGAAATTAATTTAAATATTGAATTTTGTAAACAAAAGCAATTGGAAGAATCCAAGAATAATTTAGTACCAACAACAACGGAATATATGAAGAAAAGGTTTTGCAAAGAATTGCGAACTGATATTGCTTATAAATTTTCATCATTTTAAAAGAAAAACAAAAGATTTAATATGATAAATCAAATATTCATTGATAAAATAGGAACTAATTATAAATTTTGAATTAATTAAAATAAAATTAATGGCTTCAAAAATTTAATTTATTTTGTGTTTCCCTACAATCCAATAGATGTTGCTCACGCTTCAAAAAATATTTCTAATATTTTAGTTCAGTGAAATATTTATATTAAATTTTCATTGAACTAAAATACAATTTATTTATGTATTTATGTGTTTGTGTTTGTTTTCCACATTAGTGTTTGTAGCGTTTTTTATAGAAGTACATACATTTAATTTTTCTAAATATAATTATAATTGTTTTAAGAATGGCATCAAAAGATAAAGAAAATATTGAATTAGTTAGAAAACATATTGGTGAATTTCCAGATTTTCCCAAAAAGGGGATTTTATTCAAGTGAGTTTAACATTTCTGTCCATTATTCAGTTTTTTCAGAAATTCAAAATTATTAATTGGAAAAATTAAAATAATTAGTTATTAAAAATCAATTAAATTAAGTAATTTATCTATAATTTAATATTTTGCATTGATTGTTTAAGTTTATTTAAGTGATTATTTCTCTTTACTATTTTAGAGACCTTTTTCAAGCACTGAAAAATGGTATGGTTTGCATAGCAATAAAGGACTTATTAATTTCACATATTCGAGAATCATGTCCGGAAATAGATGTTGTCATTGGTTTAGAAGCAAGAGGTTTTTTATTTAGTTTATTAATCGCTGCTGAATTAGGAATTTCTTGCGTTCCGATTAGAAAAAAAGGAAAACTTCCAGGAGAATGTTTATCTGTGGATTATGCCTTGGAATATGGAACAGTATTAATGAAATACATAATTAACAATTAACAATAGTTTACTAATTTTTTCTATTTTTAGGATGTTTTTGAAATGCAAAAAAATAGTATTAAACGTGGAGACAAAATACTCATAGTTGATGATTTACTCGCAACAGGAGGTATTATTTTATATTTTATAATTTCAGTCAGTTAATCTTTTTCTAATTATGCTTTACTGTTTTTTTTTTGATAAAAAAAATTATTTTTCAATTGACATCCACTAAAGATAGTGAAATAGCTAATATAATATTTTTTTTAAGGAACATTTGTTGGAGCAAGCAAACTAATAAAAAGTGCTGGTGGTGATGTTGTGGAATGCTTAGCAATTATTGAGTTAAGTGCATTAAATGGACGTCAAAAATTGGATTGTAATGTTCATTCTTTTATTCAATATGAAGTTTAAAATTTTTATATTTTATACACATTCCAAAGGATGGGCCAATTTGACTAATTTTAAGTTACAAAAAGTTAATTTTAATTTTTAATGAAGAGAATTAGCAGTAAATACGTTATTAAATCAAGGTTTTAAATTAATTTTATGAAGATTGTTTATTGCAAAAAAATATGCATCGTAGTTTTGCACTCCAAGAAAAATTAATAATATCCTAAGCGCATAAAATATAACTTAAATTTGATAATTAATTATATAGAATAAGAGTATTTAATCGGCATAATAAAGAATTAACTATGACTGCTATTTGCCTCATTCAGTTTCTATAAATAATATTTAAACTCTATTTTCAAAATTCAATACCTATTATCTTGACATTTATTACAAGAAAAAAAAACTCAATTTTTGAATATATATTTAAATTTAATAATAAGAAAATTTCAACAAATTCTTAGTGATGAATCAGGAATATAATCAACACCAAAATAATCGTGAGATAACATTTTTCTCTCTCTTATTTTTTTCTTGAATTGAATAATTCAAAAATTAGATCATTGATAATTAATAAAAAATATAATAACGAAGAGATTATGTAACGTCAAAATTAAGTTATTATGAACAACAAGAATCAAAAAAAAAATAATACTCAGAAAAAGAAAAAAATGAGAAAAAAAACAAAACTTAAAGAAAAAAATGAATGTAAATATTTATTTACACTTTTTGTTATTTTAAGTATACTTTATTATACTTTTGTCACAGAATATAATTCGTTATACTGACAACAAAATGTTATTTTACTTTTATATCCTCATTTTTTGTTATATGAAAACACATTTGTAAAAAGTAAAAAAATTAATAAAGCTATCAAATAATTTTAATCCAAATTATCTCGATATTTGTTAATTTTTTGTAAATAATAAACATAATTTTTGTTAAATGGAACTTATTGTGAAATTGTACCAAATAATATAATAAATAAATATAATTATTTTACAAAAGACTTAAATGCCAAATTCATGAAAATCTCCCCACTTTTTTAACATTTTACAACTACAAATGTTTGACAAGAAATCGAGAATACAAATGCAATTTCGAACAGGTAATTTTCTACAAGAGCGTCCGTGATTTCAGCAATGTGAGTGGGATCAGACTAATTTCAATAAACTATATCCAACCTTTGGTTTTAACATTTTGCATACTTTGTCTGCAGAAAGCTGTTCAAATGAATTTGAAAAAGGTTGGTATAATTGGAACCAATTTTTTATTGATGAGTACTTATTGATGAGGACTTATCAACTGTGCAAGTGTTCACACATATTTTTGCACCTGTTTTCATTTTAAAATCAACTCAAAAAAAAAAGTCTTCTTTTATTCATTCATGCCGTTGGTTTTTCACCGCCGTCTTTTGATTATAATTTTTACCTGTAAATGTATATAAATCGAATAAACACGATAAAAATACACATACAAAAGAAATCTAAGTTTAAAATGCCATCATCGTGTACAATCATCATATTTTTATATGGTTAAAAAAAGAGAAAGAACAATTTTTTATTATGTTTGTATTTTGGAATTGGAATTGAGTTTTTAAAATTCAGTCAGATATTGAGAATGTTATTCTGTGTTTATTTTTTTTTTTTTTAGTTAAATAAAAAAATAAATTTTTCTCTTGTGTTGGCCATTTACATTAGTCAGTCAAAGTCAGTCAAAGAAAGGTATAATAATATTTGGATAGAGTCATGAAATATTTTTATTTTTTTTATGTGTTAATATTTTTCTTTTAAATTAAATTGAATCTTATTTATAAAGATTATTGTTTTTTAATTGAAAAAAATATAAAATATAATAATTTTTCTTTAATTTATAAACATAAATTTGTTGATTTGTGAATAAAATTCTAATATAGAAGTTGTTTTTTTTTTCTCTCTCACTTAAAAAGAAGTTGAAATTGAAATAAATTTGTGTGTTCAAAAAGAAAAAAATCTTATTATAAAGAGAAGAAAAATGTGTAAAGTGCTAAAGTTTTATAACGGTGGTTAAAAAAAAATATAAAAAAAAAGTTTATTTCTTTCAAACTTCACATATACAACAACAACAACAACAACAACAACAAAAAATACAACAGCAAAAGTATAGAAGTTAAAGAAGAAGAAGAAGAAGAAGAAAAAGAATTTCTATTGTGAGAATTAAAAGTGTTACGGAATTAAATAAGAAAAAAAAAACACAAAAAATATATAAATCTGCTTACGACATACATTTTTTTTTTTATTTTATTTAAAACAAAATAAATAAAAAAACACACAAAAATATAAATTAATTAAAAATTTCAAATTAAAATTTTTTTTTTCTGACAACAACAAAAAATAAAAGTTAATAAAATCGGGTGCGTGTGCTTCATTTTGTTCTTTCTGTTGTTTTTTCTTGAAGTTATTCCTCTCTGTGTGTGATTTACTTTTATTCTTTAAAATAATTCAGATTTTTCTTGAATTTTTCGTACCAATATATTTTTTTGCACTTCAAGTTGATCAAGTTTTAAGACAAACCAAGAGAGAGAGAGAGAGAGAGAGGGAGAGATATAGCGAAACATTTTTTTATTTTATTTTCCATTCCAGGAATAAAATTTACATACATAAATTTATTAATTTTTTTTTACACACTTTTATCAATAAGTATCAATAATACAATATTTTTACATTTAGTTTTTTTTTTTTATTCTATTAAATTACTTTTGATCTTTTATGTGTGTGTGTGTGTGTGTGTGAGTGTGTGTGTGTGTGTGTGTGTGTGACTCTGGCTGGCAAAAAAAAAAAAAAAACAAATAATAAAGAAAACAAATAAAAATATGTTAGAGAAAAGAAAATTTACTCTGACTTACATATAAAGGTGAAAAAGAGAAAGAATGAGAATTTATTTAATAAAAAAAAAAAAAAAAAATGTTTCTTAAAGAAAACAAAACAAAACAAAAAAAAAAAAAATAAGTAAGAGAAGAAAAAAAAAAAAAAAACGACAAATAATACGCGATACTTAAGAAGTAGATCAGACGAGGTCAATTAGCTTTCATTCTTGATTGTTTTACCTTTACTGAATTATAATTTTTTATGATAAAAAATTCATCATCATCAAAATTGGCGATTATTTTATTTTGTCAACATTTTTTACCCAGTTTTTTACCCAGTTTTTGATTTGTCTTTATTTAATTAAATTCTTTATTTGACATAAATTAAATGTGTGAAATCAATGAATTGACATTTTTAAGAATAACTGAAAATTAATTTGTGTAAATAAAATAAATGAAGAAGAACGAAAAATTACATGAAGAGAATAAGTTAGAGAGAAGAAAAAAGTCATCTCATCTTCAGTAGGTCATCCGGTTCGGTTTTTATTCTTTTCATTTTTTTACTTTTGTTAAATAAAAAAACCTGACTGACTGATTGATGAAAAATATACCTACAACGTTAACGTTTGCCAAAAACCATGTATTTTGTTTTTGCTTTTTTCTTAATCAACATTTTTTGTATTTCGTTACACACTTTAAATGTTAAGCAATAGATTTGTTGTTGTTTTTTTTTTGCTTTTACTGTAATAACCAATTATGATGAAAAATGAAATAAATTCAATGGCGATAATGACAATAAATTATTACCAAACATTCTATACGATTATATTGAATACGATTTATGAATTTCACTTTATAGTCGTGTTTGATTGATAAATCTCAGAATAATTATATTTTCAAATAAAAAAAACTTATTCTAAGCTAACGAAATGTTTTCTCTCTCAATACTCCACTTTAATACGTCATACAATTTTTAATATTGTTAATTTTAAAGTAACAAATTTAATAAAATCAATATATGAATTTTTGTCAAAACGTAAATATTTCAAAGAAATAATAAAAAGTATTCGATGTAATAAATAAATTGGTGTGAACGGTCTTGCTTTATGACTTAAAACTCTGTCATTCAAACTATTTTATATCTTTTTTAATTTTAACTCATTTTTATTTCACATTCTCATTAGTCTTCATTTTTTATTGATCTTTCATTTTAAAAACTTTTATTTCTTTTTTAATAGGATGCAATCTAACAAACGAAACCAAAAAAACTGGCTTATTATATTTATAAAACAAATAAATTTAATTTAGAATTTAGATTATTGTGACAACATTTTTTTGTTTTCTTCATTTTCTTTTCTGAATTTTAAATAAAGACAAAAAAAAAAAAAAAGTTATAAAAGTTAAAAAGTTTTGAAGTAAGTTATAAAAGTTAAAAAGTTTTAGAGAGAGAAAAAAAAATATGGGTACCAAAATTGAGTACGTTGACTCAACGCATTATGTAGCAAATAGATACATAAGAAATTCAAAAGCAATATCTGTATTATGGGGAATATTTACTATTTGTTATGCGATAATAAGTTGTGTCGCATTTGTTACACCAGGTAAAATTATAATAAATTAATTAAATTAAATTGAAACAAAAGAAAAGAAAAGAAAATTAAATCAGAAAGATGTAACTTAATTTGTAACTATAAACTTTCCCTTTTTCTTTTCTTTTCTATTTTTTTTTTTTTTACGCGTTTTTCACGTTTTTATATTCTCCTCTGTTATTTTCCATTAATAAATATAGAATGGATTGGAGATTTAGATTCAGAAAATGAGGGAAGATTTGGATTATGGCAAATTTGTCAAAAAGATGAACAAATTGAAAGTTGTGATGGAAGTTTATGGAATCTTTTATCAATAGAATCAATTGCACATCAAGTAAGTTTTATCAGTTTTATTTGTCTACCAAAATTTAATAAAATTAACGTTTTAATAATTTCCCCAAAAAAAAAAAAAACAAAAGGTTTCAACAGTTTTTGTTGGAGTTGCTGTTATCACTTCTATACTTACAATTGTTTCAATTATTTTGATGTTATTTATGAAATCAACAACAGTATTTCACATATGTGGTTGGCTACAAATTTTATCAGGTTAGTTTCATCTAAAGACAATTTTAATTTAAAAAAAAAAACAAAATTATAAACTGAATTTAATGAGAGTGTGTGTTTGTCTTATGTCGGTAAGTTAAGTGGAACGGAAAAACGTTAAAAAATAAAAATGATTCTAGTATTAAATTATATTTTAAGTAAATTTTTTTGTCACAGCTTTAAATCAATTCACTTCTTTTTTTTTTTTTTTTCTTGTTTATATTTATTTTTTTTTTTTTCCATTTTTTAAAACGGAACTTTTTTTATTTTATAATTTTTTATTTGCGTTTTTTTTTTCATCGCTTACGAAATCCAAATTATGTTTTTCATTCCTACAAAAAAAAAAAAAAAAAATGTAATAAACTGACGAAGGTAACAGACTATTTTTTTATTACTTGACTTTTTATTTAACTTTTCTCCTCAATTAAGTACAACAACAACAACAACAACAACAACAATATTATCTTTTCTGTTTTTTTTTGTTGTTGTTGTTTTTGTTTTAAGTTTTGTTTATAAATTTTTTTTTAAATCTTAGATTATTGTTGTTGTATGAAAGAATCTGTTATTTGAAGCGTTAAATTTTTATATATTTTTACTTTATATCTCTAACTAATTATAGTTTAGGAATTTACGCTGTTAGAGTGAGAGTGAAAAGTCATTCAATAATTTATTATCGCATACACATTGTAAAATTCTCGGTATGATTTAGTGTCTGAGATAATTCTGAAAATTTTATCGAGTGTGTAACCTTATTGTGATTTCAGTTTGAAAAATATATGATTTTTTTGTTGTTGTTTTTCCATTAAACAAAATTATCTTAATGTTTTTACATGAATTATGAATAGTAAATAAACCAACACTGGAATCATTTTCACTTATTTGTGATTTAAAGATAAAAGTTTAAATTTTTATTTTTATCAAAAGCTTTAAAGTGTGTGTATGCTTTTGTATTTTTCAGGTTTTTTTTTTTTTATTTATTAAATTGGTGCTTTTCTTTGGTCCCAACAACATCGTCATACCGATGACATAATTATAAGTTACAGTGATAAGTTACTCTGTTGTCATGTTTCGATTTTGTTTTATTAAATTTGTTCTTGGTAGAAACTTCAAATTCCTTTCTCCCCCATACGCTGTTCAAGTTTAATGTTTAACATTTTTAATTATTTGGAAATGACTTTCTCACCATAAACATTTTCAGTTGTTCCGACAAAACTTCCTGTCAATTTCAAATTCAATGTCGAAGTCACAATAACTTGATAAAGTCAACTTTAAAAAAAAAAAAATTAGAGAATGTCAAATAAATGCAAATAAAAACTAAAATGTTTCGAAAATTTTGAAACAAAAATAAAATTTAGCCAAATAAAAGAAAATCTTTTCATTACAATAATTAACAATAAAATAATTAAATAAAATTAAAAAACAGAATTATTTCAGTGAATGGTTAAAATTTAATTTTACCTTCATTTTATTTTTTGTATAAACAAAAAAAAATAATACATAATTACGGCCCTAGACTTGACTTTTATTGTTTCTTTTATTTTGTTTTAATAATTTATTTTATTTATCTAACTTTTTGTTTTGTTTTTGGTACTGATGAATTTCGTTAATTATGATTTAGAAAAGGCATCATCAAATACATTTTTTTAATAGAAAATAAAAAATAAGCAAAAATTTAAAATTGGAATATTTTATTTCGAAATCCTCATCATACGTCGAGAATCAGTCATGGGAGGTTAACGCTAAAGATCAACGTTTTCAATTGTTTGTTGTTTGTTGTTTGTTTTTAATTTTAATTTTGCGATCTCTTTTTTTAGATGTTTAAATTTTTTTTTTTGAAGTAATTTTGTTTTGATATTTTGGTTCGAATAAAAAAAATTAAATTGATTCTTTTATTTATTTTTTAATTTTTTCTTCCCATATTTGGTAAGATGAAATTAGAGGCATGTAAAGTTTCTATACTTATTGTGATAAATGTGTGATGACGTCAATCGTTTAGTATAATGGTAGAATTAAATTGCATTGTATGACATCAACGAAAAAATCACACAATGTTGCCATGACGTTTCTAAGATGATTCATTTTTTTTTAAATCAATTTTTTTTGGTGTATTTAATTCCAAGTCAAAATGTTCTAATATTTAATCAATGTCCCTGATAGTCAAACTTTCGTTAATAACTATTTTTAACTATATTTAATAATGATATTCTAAACACTGACGTGTCATCATTATATTCTATAGAGATTACTACGAAGCTTACACGCAAATGGCGCTTCATTCTTTTTTATTTACATTTATCTACACATTGGACGAGGCATATATTACTCAGTAAAAATGGTTTTACAATAAATCACATGCCTTGCTTATAGAATAAATGACATGAAACAAATAAATTACAAAGAAATACATGAATTACGATGATTATGATTAGATTGAAAATGTAATTAAATAAAATGACGAATTTAAATTTTTTTTTTCTTTTTAAAAGAAAAAGAAAGAGAGAGACAACAAAAGATCATGATTACTTACTTTGTAAAGATATTTCAATTTTTTTTGTATTTTTTCATATTTGTGGCGCCCACACTTTTATCTATGCAACTTTTTTGAGATTTTTGTTTTTTTTATGTTAATTAATAATAAATTTTCATATTTTGTCGAAAGTTTTGTAGTTTTTCTTTCTCTACTTCATCGTTTTGGCAATATCAAGATTATTTGTTGTTGTTCTTTTTTTTTGTTAATTTTATTTTCTGGTTTTTTTACTTAACTTTTTTTTTCTCTATTTAGTTTTGGTTATTATTTTGTAATAATTTATTATTAATGTTTAAATGTGTGTAACTGTATATGTGTGTGTGTGTGTATATTTGTGCAGATGATGTAATATCAATCCAATTGATCACAAAATTCATTAAATTTTGCATTCATTTATTGAAAAAAAAAATGAAACAAAAGCTACAAAATGGTAAATTTTCTAAAATCTCCGATTTATTAAGATCAAAATATTAAATCGTTTTTTTTTTTTGATTATTTGAATTAAATCAACCAATAAGTTAATTATGATTATCTTGTTACCGGTTTCTATATTTTATTAAGTCATTTTTTAAACGATTTATAAAAAAATTTCGTGACGGCATTTCGGAAGGAATTAAATTCTTTGTAATAAAAAATAATTTTTCTTGAAATTCAATCAGGCGTTATATTTCATATCAGGACATTGGACAATTCTAAGAAAGTGAATTATGAGAAAATATTTAATTGTTAATTTCACATAAAAATCTCTTGTTAATATTTGGTAAATTTTAACCGCACTAATAATTATTTGTTAATCTGACAAAGGATACAAATCGAGAAAAGTTATAGCACTTTAGAGAGCTCGTTATAATTTGGTTTTGTGTTAATTTTTTTGTAACATTTAATTGTGAATTGTTGTTCTAACAAATAATAAATAAAATAAGAGTGAGACAATAAAGTTATAAGACAAATATTTATTCTGTTTTATATATTTATTGTCTCTCGATTCAGCCGTTAGATTTACAATCATAAATCTAATTTTGGAAATTCCTCTACTAAATAAATTCCGATGAATTTTTTTATAATTAAAAATCTTACTTGTTAACGTATGTCTTTTATTGACTAACAAGTCCAATATATATGGTATGAGATTTATTTTTGTAATGAAATCCATACCATTATTTTAACAACGCCAAAGTTTGAACTCACAACCCTATAATAGAATATGAGGTGGATGTATTATTGACTTGGAGACATTAACGTGGGTATTCCGGTTAAAGTTATTACATTTAATATTTGTATTTTTTGTATTTACCATAAATCTATCAATAAATTCACACAACCATCACCTATTTTAACACGTTTATATAAAAATATTTTCAAGGGCCCTCAATAATATACGTTTTATTTTCACAGCCATTTTATTATTTATTTCTGTAGAATCAATTCTGTGAATTATTTTTTCTGTTTAAATGCAACAAATAAACAATGCAAGGTTTTATTTTGTATTCTTTATTATTCATTAGCTTCAAAATGTTTATTTTTTCTTCATAATTCTTTCTTAGTTATATTTACTCATATGTTGTTCCTATAACAGACTTAAGTCTGTGTACCTTCTTATTTTTCTTTTCTTTTTTTTTTTTTGCAAGAAATAAAAAAATATTATTTATAAGCAGTTTTTTTTTTCCTCTTCGTTAATATATGAAAGTCGTCTATACAGTCAGTTAAAATACTTTTTATTCTTCTTCTTCTTCTTCTTCTCTTAAGAGAAATAAAATAACAGAAAAAAATTGAATTAAAATGAAGATTTTATTTTTTAAAATTTCAACGTAAAAAAATATAAATTTTTAAAAATTAAAGAACAAAAAAAAACAACGAAACTATGAACAGTAAATCAGAGATTGATCTAAATAATATTCTTAACAGTAGCAAATAACAACAACAACATCAACAATATAAATGAAGGTCTTAACTCTGAATAAAAGTAACAAAAAAAAAAATATTAAGAAAAAGAAAACATTTTGATAAGTTTAATGGTTGAATGGATTATTCGTAATTAAAAAATTATATTGCCTTGGGTAATAAATAAATTAAACTGATTTTATATCCTTTTACTTCAATATTATATTGATTTAGGTCGTTTATTTGTCTCTGTCTCTTTCTACTCTGTCTGTATTTGCATATTTTTTTTTCTTCTTATGTATCGATAATCTTTTTTGCTTCAACATTTTTTTTTTATCTCTTTTTGATTGTCTCATTTCTATTTTTTTTTTTTATCTTTTCTTTCTTTCTTTCTTTTCATTCTTATTTATTTATAACAAACATTATTTACAATTATATGTTGCAAAAAAATTAACACAAAAACAACAAACCGCAGAAAAAAAGAAGAAGAAGAAGAAGAAGAAATGAAACGAAGAGGAAACACCTAAATAATTGAGAGTAATAAAAAGACAAGAATAAAATATTCACTTTCCATTTTTTATTTTATTTCATCGTAAAATATTATAGAATGAATCTTTAAAAAAAGATTTTTTTCTTGTGTTTTGTTATTATTATTTTAATTTGTCTTTTTATAATTTCAATCATTGTTTTTTTTTTTTTCCTTTTGTAAAAAGAACAAAACGTATCACATCACAATAAAAAAATGAATGTTCTTTTTTTTTATGCCCTTCTTTATTTTTGAAAGAAAATAAAAAAAATAAATAAAAGATAAAAGAATAAATGAAACAATTGCGAAATTCTGACAAAGTACGCGACACGATAACTGAAAACAAGAAAAAGTCAACTCTCATCAGAGGAACGAATAAAAGAACGAATGAAAAACAACAACAACAACAACAACAACAATAGCAAACAGCTCAATCTTTTTGAACAAAAACAATGGAAAAATAAAGAAAAAGATGTTCATTAGTTTTTTTTTTAAATTTTCATTTTAAATTATTTAGAAATTAGCATTGTTGTATATTTTGTTTTTCGTATTTATTTAAGAAACGGAAATTGATTTAAATTTCAATTAATAATTTAATTAAATAAATTAAAACAAAATAATAATTAATTGTCAATTTTTTAGAAATTAGAACTCTCTTTGTCGATGCACAGTTAGACTTCTTACACTTTTTTTTTTGTATGTGATGTCGCGATAATGACCCAGATTGTACAATCGTCATCTATAGACTCAATCACATAATAATAGTGAATAGAAAAACGACATATTTATGCGCGTAAATTATCATAATAAATGTCATTGAAAAGTATGTATCTTGTCTTGTTTCTGGTGTGCGTTTTGTTTGGTCCGGTTTCTCTGTATTCACCATTTTTTTTTTGTTATTTTGTTTTGTTGCTTTTTATTTTTTTGTAACACGTTTTCCTGAATGTTTTGTCATTTGAAATTGATTGATTTTGTTTTAAATTAAAATTATTTATTTAAACAGAAATTTCATACTAATATAAGATTTGGAACCTAAACTTTTCCCTTCAAATCTCTTTAGAAGTTAATTTAGTCGTTACGTAAAACGTACAATAATTCTTAGTTGCGAGAAATCAACTCAGCAATTATAAGAAAATATTTCAAAAACAATGGCTGCATTTAAATAATTAACGACATCATTAAATCTCATTTTATTAATGTTAAATATTTATTATAATAATTACTTTAATTGTAATTAATTAAATAATTAAATCCGTCTTTCTAATTTTTTTTTTTTTTTTTTGCAATGTTTTTGGTGCTGTATAATAATAATAATTTAAATTCTAATGTTTCACAATGTTACATTGTTTCTAAGCCCGTCAACGTTAGTTATATAATTTTGATGAGGTTCACCATAAACCTCACTAAAATATTATACCTTAACAGGTTCTGGTAAAAAAAAAATGAATTATGTTTGTTACATCTAAAAAGTCGTATTTATTTTTATAGGATCGTAAATTCTGCTAATAAAAAAAATAAAATTAGCACAATTAGCAAATAGTCAATTCTGTATGGAATTCTTGTAAGAAAATATTATTGATGTTAGAATAAAGTAAGATACTCACTTTCGATTTCAGGTTGCTTGAAAGCAATTATTTTATTAGTAATTAAATATATTTAAGAATTTACAATTATTTGTGTCATAACTTTGTTTGCAAAATTTGTTTCTTCAAATCAGAGAATTTTATTTTATTAATTAAAAACAAAAGGTTAAGAGATGAGCGTTTGCATTAATTATACCTAAAGATAAAGACTCCTTGAAACAAATGATTCATTATAAGAATGGCTTAGTTTAAGCCTGTTAGACTTAATTTTTTAAATAATTAATACCCTACCTTGACTTATGTTAACCAATCATGTTTGTGTCTCCACCATCATTTTAAAACATTGACTTAATTATTAATGTTAAGTTAAGGTTTAATTAAATGATAATTTAGCACAATTCCAAATTTCATCTTTTCTTAATGCAATATAATTGCAGTAAAATTAAATCGAAGCAAAATAAGGTGTGGAAACATTTCACACAACTTTGAAATACAAAATTAAAAAAAGTTTTCAAACAATTTAAATCCCAATAGATTAGGTACAAAATTGGTTGTTACAACTCTAACTTATCAGCATCTTCATCTGTACCATTACTTCCTTTAATTAAGTTTAATGTTATTTTTTATGTTAAGTAAAGGAAATGTTTATAAAATTAAATTGTTTAACCATCTCATGCGATTTAGTTTCATCTGTACATCAGTTTTTTTTTAAAATATAAAATGATTTTTATCATAATTTCTCTAGACTTTCCACTTTCCAATATTATTTTTTTATACTTTTATAAAGTTTTAGTTGATTTTTAATTGAGTTGATTTGATATCCATCTTCTGGCCTCAGGGTTAAATTATAAAATTATTTAATAATGTAACATAAATTACTTTATCTAAATTTATTGTTTTATTACATTTTTTTTTTATCTCATTTCTAAACTATTTAAAATTATTCTCATAATTTAAACTAATTTGAAAATATCATGATTTAATTTCATTTATGGAATTAAAATTCTCTACTAAAAAGAATTTCATTTCACTTTTGTATTATTGTTATCGAATCACTTTTCAACAGATTATTAAAAATCTCATAAATTTCATAATAACAAATACACGTAGGGCATTTTTTTGTTATTTGATTTCGTAAGACATTTACGTAAAGATGACTTAAAAAATTTAAAATTAGATTACAAAAAAAACTTTAGGATTTAAATCAAAGTAAAAAAAAAAAATGTAATTTTGTTAACGTCAAGTCAAAATTCAAATAGATGATTGAAACATTTCTGTTTTTTCAAGGTTTATGATTCATGATTGTTGTGAATGGGTTATTATTGCTCTTTAATGTAAGATTTGATTTGATTTGATAATTGGTTTCCTTAACGTATCTTTTCTTGTATCAACTGATATTTAATTCTATCAAGGTTTGAAACTCGTATACACTCGGCTGTGATGAAAAGTTGGCTATGGTTCCCCAGGTTATATTCCATAAGAGAGTTCATTTAAAATGATTGCATAAATTTTTAGTTTTAAATAATGAAGAAACAAGACCATAAATTTTGACTGTAGGATTTTTTTTTAATATGGTTTAATGCGCCTTCCTAAAAGTATTGGAAATAATTCTATTCTTATTTAAATCGATTTTACCACAAAAGTCTTAAAATCAATCGATTATTTATTTCTAAAAATATCTAATCGTTTGGCTACATTTTAGTGTATTCAAAATTTTATTGAATGAAATCTAAAAAAATTTCTCTGTAAAATTTGTGTCCTTTTAAAAGGCCAAATCAGACACGAATCAGCAGAAGTTTTTCTTTAAATTTTAACATTGGAAAAATTATTGAAAAATTGTTTCAAATTGTTAAGATTCATTTATTACAAAAAAAAATTTATAAAAATTGAAATTACGTGAAATAAAAATAAACGGAAGCATTATTATTCTTGTTATCAATGCGTGAATATATTTACGTCTTTACGTTATTAAAACTACAAACTACAAAAATATTGTTTTTTTTTTTCTTTTAAACTTTCATTTATAAAAAAAGAAACAAAAAAAAAAATATATATATACGAATAATAAATTACATAAAAACTATGAAACAATTTTTGTTTTTTAATTTTATTTTGATTTCCGACCGATGAAAATTATTTGATTAAAATAAAAACCGAAAGTTTTTTTATTTTTTTCTTTTGATCTGTTTTTGTTTTATTTATTTTGGTTTGACTCTGATAAACTTGAGATATTAGATGATTGCTGGATTGTGTATGTGTGTGTGTTGTGTGTGTGTGTTTATGTGAATTACTATTATTATTATGGCAGTAATGATCATGAACTGTTGTTGTTGTTGTTACGCCTCAAAAAGTTTCATTTGTTTGTTGTTGTTTTCTCTCTCTTTTAAGGAAAGTAAAAAAAAAAACAAAATCTATTTCAGTTCTACTCAATTTCATAATAACAAGAAAAAAGTAACAAAATAAAGAAATTACAAATCGGAATCAAATAATATAAAATTATAAAACTATTTTTACTTTTCTTCCGTTTATGTTTTGTGTTTCTTTATTTTGTTTTTTTTTTTTACTAATTTTTCTATTTTTAATAAGACTTTTCATGCTGTCGATATTTTTTTACTATTTGTTTTTTTTTTGTATCGATCAATTTCTGTGTTTAATTATAATCCATAGTCGGCAGTGATATAAATAACATTTGTATATAAATGGAATTAATTTTCATAAGAAAAGTTATGAATCAAAAATATTTATTTATAGAAATACAAATTATAATTATTGTCATAACAATTCATTAATAATTGAGGATTATTGAATATTTTAACGCATTAAAAATAGCGAATAATGAACCCCCATTTATTTTTTTATTTAATTATATTGTGAAAGTAATTAAATATTAATTCCCTTGAGTTTTAAAAAAAAAAAAAACTTTGTTACGTATACAGGTGACAATTATTATGTTTACCTAAGCAAAACAATTGAAATAAAATTTAAACCAAAACAAACATTACATTTTGTTTCTGTTGTTTCGGTCATTTTTATTTTTTATGTTTTTAAACTATGAAACAAATACAAAATACAATAGAGAATTTAATGAATTCATTATTTGTGCAAATGTAATTAAATAAAAAAATAAAGAATATATTTTTAATTTATAGCCATCTGTATGATCGTTGGTTGTGTCTCATATCCTTTTGGATGGAATTCAACAAACTTCCGAAAAGTATGTGGTCCAGAAGCAAACAGATTTGAACTTGGATTATGCGAGATAAAATGGGCATATCCATTAGCAATTATTGGTAATTTAATAAAATAAAAAAATTTGCTGCTAATATATTTTTCTTATTATTTTTAGCTTGTATTGATGGCTGTATTTTAGCTACATTGGCATTTATTTTAGCAACAAGGCATGTTCGTTTACAACCAGAACCATCATATCAAAGTTCAATGTATAAAGGTACTTTATATTTCATGAGAAAATAATTATTATTTATAATTTATTTTAATAATTCACTTTTTTCCCATTTTATCGTTTTTTTTAATTAGGTGAAGTAAACAATGCTTATATCACAGACGGGGATCGTAAATCATTAAATTTACAACCAATATTATTGGTTTCACCGCCTCATCCACAATCACATGATGACACAATATCACAATTTTCAAGTAGATCTCGATTTTCACGACAGGATTTTCATAATTCAATGCATCAATTTCAACTTTAGTGACAATTGTTTTAATAACATTCTCTTTTCTACTAACTTTTTTTTTTAAGTATAAAGATATAAAATATTTATAGTTAGACATTTATTTTGTACAGAAAATAAATTTAAAATAAAGAAAAAATTAATTTTGTAAATAAAAAATAAATAAATAAAGGGACGATTGAATGAAACTTTAAAAGGTTTTTTTTTTAAAATGAACAAAAAAAAAACCTTATAAATTTTCTTTTATAATTTTATTTATAAAAAGTTTAAAATGAAAATAATTTACAAAATATAAATAATTAATATAATGAAAATGTTTTGTTGATATTATTGACACAAATGTAATTATGTGAAAATAAAAATTTACTTTAAAAAAAACAAACAATATCAAAATTGCAATCTTTTCCTCAATAATTAATGAATTTTTTATGCATTTTGAAAATTAATATCAATTTCGTGTAATAAACAATTTTCTTTTTATAAAATTCAAAACAAATTAGGAAACAAAAAAAAATAGTTGTCATGCTACCTGGTCGGTATTAAATAATTAAATAATAGATGGCGATACAATTCATGAGAACTGTAACTTATTTGAGTCTTAGGTAAATTCAACAAATAGTTTTGTAACAAACTAAAAAGATTCATTAAAAACCTTATAAATTATATTTGCTGTTTTGCAGTATACCGACAAAAATAAAAGGTTTGGATATATGGAATTTTTTATAATTTTTGTCTCTGCTTTTCAATATTTTTCAGGTTTCCCAATTTGTTTTTGAAAAATGAATATTCAAAAATTTATTGTTATTTTTTAATACAATTTTGTTTAAACAAATAAACAACTTAAATCAAAATTAAAAAAGTAAAATTATGATAACAATGAATAACTTTAAGATAATAAATATTTTTAGTTTTTTTTTGTTTTTACGGAATTTTAGATAAGTCGGTAAATCAAATAAGTAAAAATTTTTATTAAAACTATTTTTGTAAACATTTTTATTTTTATTCACTATTTGCAATTTAATTAGCGTTATTTCACTTTCATAATACTTATAATACTTATAATAAACAACAAGAGTTTCTCTGTGTGTGTAATCATAATAATACTAATAATATTAAATAAAAATTAGGATCCTTCTTGTTGTTATTGTATGTAACTTGCATCTCTACATAGTAATCATGATTTCTATAATGTTGTACAATTTATCTAATAATGAATGTACTGCCTTTTATTTAACATACATGAGATAAAATAAAGCTGAAGAAAAAATACTGACATAAATTTATATTGAGTAAAGCGATTGCGCAATATTTTTTCTCTTCATTTTTCTTTCTTTCCTTTTTTTTGTTTCATTTTTTTTTTTTTTTTGTTGTGAGGATTAACTAAAGAAGGAGGAAAATTTTTCCCAATTCAGAGAATAAAAGGCGTGACTATAAATATTCTATATTTATATGTACATATATATGACATATATATGAAACAGGATCCAAAAAAGAAGAGAAAAAAGGAAGCAAAAAATTAAGAAGAAGATGAAGACGAAAAAGAAGAAAACCAAAATAAAAAAAAAACTTTCTATTTTTTTTTTGTATCCCCAATCATGTTTGTATCCTCGTCAAGTTGAATATTGCTTATGTATATTTTATGATTATAAATAAATATAAATGCCAAAAGCTCTCTTCCCAAACACAAACTTTTTAATACATATACATCATACACACACACACACATAACAGTTACACAAAAATAAGACAAAATAAGATGAGACATATAATATTGTCAAATTATTTAGTTGACAATACGGAGATAATAATGGTGAGATTTTATTTGTAGGTGTATGCGCATTTTTACTCTAATTTAATATTATAAGGAAATTTTACACTTGTATTTCACTTTATATCAAAATTAACCCTTTAATTTTATAGTAATCTTTCTCACTCTTTACATTGTATGTATAAATTTATGTGTCTATGTATTTAGTTTTGTGTCTGGACCAAATAAATTCATTGAAGTAAAAGTGTGAAGTTCACAATTGAAATAACACTTTTCTGTTGTAGTTTTTTTTTCTTTTTCGTCTTGTTTCGTCTATTGGAAAATGGGAAATTTTGTTAGGTGAAACAATATAATATTGAAGATGGATGTAATAATTGGAATTGTTTTATTTTTGGTATAGTGAGACTTTTTTCTTCATGCTTTCATTTTGTTTATTTTTTTGTTATTGGGTGTAAGTATCGTCGTTTTTTTTTTGCACAAAAATAATTTATATTTTCCTACGACAATATTAATAAATTAATCGATACATGACGTTTTTTTTTTTGCTAATGAAAAAGTAAGAAAAATATCGATTATAAGAAGAAGAAAAAAAAAAAAAAAGAAAAAAACGCAAAAGCTTTTTATTTAATGTTTGAAAAATTTTTCAAGCAGCGACATTCTTCCTTGTTATATTTCTCACACTATATATTCGTTTTTCATATAATAATTTTCTTTCCCTTATTTCTTACCAAAAATATTTTCATCTGTAACATAATTTACTCAACCCAAATCGATTTTATGATATCACACTCGATATGAACTTTTTTTTTCCTCTCTATTTTAGTTAAACAAAAAAAAAAATATATATATATATATCTATGGTTCGTTCATAAAATGGTCTGTTATATTGGAGAAGTAGCGCATAAGGTAGAGTAGAAGGAATAACAATCACCCCTTAAATACTCCTTCTTAAAATTGGTTAAAGAGAGACACACACGTTAGGTATATATTATATAATATATAAGAAGAATATTTTCCTAAGTGAGCGACCAGCTGACGCATATTAGAAGAGATTGTCTTCCTTTTTACTCATACCTTTTATTTCTTATACAATTTATATACTTTTTTTTTGTCTCTGAAATTTTTTTGGTTTGGTTGGTTGGCTTTTTGTTAACTTAGTGTGTGTATATGCTTCAGACTCTGTTCACAGTAGAGGCAATTAAAAATTTACTTTGGGTCTTTCATTTGTTTTTTTTTTTGTTTAATAATTTTGGAACATCTATCTTCTTGAAAAAGATGGTAAGTTTTTCTTCCAATATTAGAAAGTAAAAAATTCATTCTTCTAGATTTTTAATAACGCTGCTAGGCCAATTAGAATGCGTTAATCAAATATCATTGTGAATTAGATGTTTTTTCCACGTACTAAATACTTAACCTTTTGTACATCCAAATTCCTGATATTATCCAAATACAATATTTAATAGTTATACATATTAATAAAGGGATTTTATTAGATCCTATTTATGAGTGAGTATCTTATTTTTATTTTTCCTATAACACTCATGTCAATTAAGAAAAAAGATTGATGGTGATGACACGCGATTATTTTTATTATGTTTTCATTTTAATTAACAAAAAGCTACTTAATATTATCTCAATGCAATCAAAATTTAAAACTCATAAAATTTATCTAATTAAATTTCCCGTAAACTTAACTCATATAATATATTTAATTTATAGATGACAAAAATAATACTTTCACTCTTCATTCACCATTCACGTATTTTTCATCAAAATTACACAATATCACATTCATAAATTATCCTTCTTTATTCTTTTAAAAGAGAAAAAATTATTTTGATGGTCTTTTGTATATTTAAAAGCAACAACAAAAATAATTATATTACTCATTATGAAGATTGATCAACTTGAAAAAATTAAAATTCAGGTTATCATTTACTAACCTCTAATTACAAGAATTATATATAATTTTTAAGTATATAAATAACCTTCAAAAATTTGCATATACGCTAAAAATATAGTTAAATAAATTAAATCATTCTAAGAATTTCGTTTAAATTAATTAAAATATTATAAAATGAGAGATAAATACATTTTTGTACAATTATTTATACAATGTTGCCTGTTGCATTATGAATATTTATGATGAAAAAGGAAGATTATCTGTATTTGGTTGGTAATAATAAATAGATTTTTAATTAGTTGTAAAATAGCATTGAGACAGAGAGAGTGAGCGATAAGAAGTTAAAGAATCAATTAAATTACATTTAAAAAAAACTAACAAATCATTATTGAAATTTTTAATAATTAAAAAAAAAATTACCATAATTTAAGGTGACCACATAGAAGGTCAATATTATCACCTTTTCTTCTGAAATATTTAGAAGAATTATAATAAATTATTTTATTTGGATTTTCAGTAATTTTAATGATTAAAGAAATTCTTTAAATTTTTTAACGATTTCACTTCATAAGTATTTATTTAGAGATTTTTTCAATTCAAAGAATTTCCATAAAAATTAAAATATAATTCCTGGAAGAAATTAAAGAAAAATAAAATCAAGGTAATTTTTTTCTTATGAAATTAGGTAAACACAATTTTGTAATCATTTTAGTCAATGTCTAGGGACAATGTCTTGGGACTTTAGATTTTCCTGTCTAAACCATGTTTTAAATTGATCAAGCAACTTTAATTTGTTCAACATTTAAAATAGTTTTAAGCTAATTATTCTAATTATTATAATGCTAAAATTACTAATTCAAGAACTAAGTATTTTAAGATAATTATTAATTGTTAATATTAATTACTTAAATGATTTTCTAAAATTTGTTTTAATAATATAAACTTAAGCGTCCAGAACTATTGAAAAAATATATACCTAATTATGCATAAGTGGAATATGTTGACTTTTAGACCTAAACACTATAAATATAAAAGTATATTGTTTATTATATATATTTTAGAGTGACTGGAGGACTCTTTATCTGGTTTAATTAAATATTATTAAAAAAAAATTCTAATTGAAGGACATAATTTGATTTTATTCTTACAAATTAAGTCGTCAACTGTCATTATCGTCAAATTTTGTTAAGATCTAAAATGAATTGGATTATTGGACGATTTGAAGATGTAATAATACGAAGATGTTTGTATAAAATATTGAATGACATCATGCGTTTATATTTTGTACACAAACTTAACAGTTTCACAGAATAAATTATTTTATTTTTTAAATTAAAAAGTAAAAAAGAAATAAAAGAAGGAATATTGTTTTAGTAAAATAACATTAAAATAATAATTATCCATTGACCTCAGGAAATTCCAAAATAATGAAAAACATTGGTCAAAGTCTAAAAGTAATATAATTATACAAAACAAACAATCCACCCTACTCTTGGATAATATTATTGATTATTATTAATTAGTTTAGTTTCAAAATAAATCGATTAATGTTAATTTTTTTATTGATTATTTGTTTTATTTTTTTTTTGTTCTCTCTTAATAAAATAATTATGATTTCCTTGAACTAAATCAATTTTCTATATTGGTAGAAAATTGTCAATATATTGTACACCCATTTTTCTTTCAATATATTTTTGTATAATGTTGGTACGCCTATGTCTGTTAATGTCATATAATCATCATCTTATATAAAAGTTGACGACATTATATTAAGACATTATTATGTCAAAGAGAGCAAATTATTTAAATTTTATATATCAAAATAGATTATTATGTCTCGTCTAGTCTTATATATTTTTTTTCTTCTCCTTCTTATTCTTCTTATTATTTTTCTTTTTCATATGTACGAGTAAATCTATATATATATTTTTTTTTTGTGTTAGTTTAGTTTATTTGTGTTGACTGTATTATTATTCCCTAGACGTGGAAATCGTTTCTCGTTCGTTTTTTCTTCTTCCACTTTTTGCCTCTCAATTTATTGTCAATCTTCTACAAAAATATACAATAATTATAGGCTGTATTGTATCTGTACATTGTACACTTATATTCATATATACAATTCTATATGTCTATAAACTCACTCATACATACAATAACAACATAAAAAGGATATTCAATCGTCAAAAGTAAAAGAAAAAAAAAAAAAAAAAAAAAGATGAAGAAAAGGAAAAATTCTCTCATATACTTTTTATTTTATATCTTTTGGATTACATATATGAGTATGGATGGATGTATGAATGTGTATAGTACACTCATATATGTAAACAAGTTGAAAATTTGTGAACCAAATAAAATGTCACTTAATACAGATTTTCATATATATGGATATATATATATATATACATACATACATACATATATATGAATTTATGCTGCATGTTCATAAATATATGTAGAGAGAGAACGTATGTTTTTGACAGCTCTATCGTCTGAATAATCGTTTACTTTTTCTATTTTTTTTTTTTTTTTTTTATTCAGCTCTATGAAAGAAGGACGAAAAAAACAAGAAGGAAAAATTTATCCAAATAAATATAGTCAAACATTGGACGGACGAGAGAGCCACAATTCTTTTTTTTTTATTTTTATTTTATATTTTCATCCATACAAATATTTTCATTTTTATTTATTTAGCTTCTTTTTTTTTTTTTTTTTGTTGTTTCGTTTCGTTCTGGACTCATTTTTACATAAACGGTAGCCACATAAAACAAAACATTCCAATTTTTTTTTATCCTTTCGAGTTTTTGCTAGAAAACAAAAACCAAAAAAAAATAAACAAATGATAAATGTGTAAATTGTTTTTGTTGTTCTTTTATATTATTATTTGTACCTACTCCCGTTTTTATTTTGTAAGAACAGAATCTTATACAATATGCCATATTACGATACATACCCCATTATTTATTTTCCCATATTATAAACATATTTTATATTTTCATTTCTTTTGTTAATCATTCTTACACCAACGCGTACAAAAAATAATTTTTTCACCTCATTACCAGATACGTATCAATATTATTAATTAATTTGTCATAAAATAAACATGTAATCTTAATATATAATTTGTCTTTGATCTTTTATTATTATTATTATTATTATTATTATTATTATTATGATTATTTAATGAAAATTTAATTAAATTTATTTCACTGAAAATTCCAAAATTATTTCTTTGAAATATAAAATAAATAGAAATGAAAAATAATTGTTATGATGATGTGAACATATGTGCCTTGTAAAAGTGTATATTATATATATTTATATTGTTTACTCTAATACTGTCTGTCTGTCTTTATTCTTAATAATTTTATATCTTTGCGTGTGTGTGGGTGTGTGTGTCTAGGTTATGGATATATGAGAGTGTGGGTGATAACTTCTTAAGATTTATTAAATTATGAGAATTTCTCCTTTTATATTATTATTATTTTCTTGATCTTTTTCATTTAAAATCATTATTATTATTATTACATATTATTATTATTATTATTATGATAATGAAATCAAAGTAGAAATTTTATAATTTCTTATTTATTTATTTTTTTGAAGGCATAAAAGATTTTTGTTTTTGTCTAAATCTAAATGGAAATTTATAGAATATTTTTGTAATAATTTTAAGCTTTTTTTGTTTTTGTTTCCATATTAAAGATTAAAAAAATTATAGAAATTTATTTCATTTATAGTTTTGATGGGTGTTGGGTGTTGAATGTTAAGCGACGCCAAATTATTTCATTAAATTTTTTAAAATTGAAATTACCAAAAAAAAACATATTTTTAATTTGCCAAAAAAAAAAAAGTATAAATGAACAGGAATATAATTTGTGTGTGTTTTTTTTTTACAATACAAAAGTATTTCATGCCAATCAGATTATTTTCATAAAATAACTTACAAAATAGAAATCCAACAATAAATAAATAAATAATTGTGTTAAAATATTTGGTGCGCAAATTTTTTTATATTTATTTCTTTTGTATTGTCTAACTTTACACATTTATAAAAAATATTGTTTTTTTTTTTATTTATTTATTAACAAATTTCGGCAATCTTCCGTATCGAAACAAAATTCGATATAATGTAAAAAGAAAAACGCAAAGTAAAAAAAAAAAAAAAGCATGAGTAAAAAGTTTTAATTGTAAATAAAAAATTACTTTGATTAAATTTAATTTGTTTGGTTGACTTCTGTAGACAATTTGTTCACGTTAAAATGTCTTTAATTTTATGGGAATATTTAATTAGTCTGGAAGAGAGACAAACAGGAATAATTGAAAATGATGACAATTCTTCCACAATTTCCTTACAATAAAATATCCTTTTTAATAAAAAAAATTCAATTGAAAATTTTCATCTTATCATTAAATATTAAACTTTATTTACATACAGACAAAATATATAAGAAAAACATTTACAATATTGTTATATTATTATATATAAAAAAGAAAAAATCAAAAGAAAACGAAACGGCAATCTAAAATATATTTTTTTTTTTCGTCGTGATTGTGAAAACGCAACTACAATTTCTGGTACTGACATATCGTTAAATCAAACCTTTAAGTTGACTGCGAGTTATTTGCGATTATTTTATTCGTTTAATACACAAGAGAGGAGAATAAAAATAATAAAAAGAAAAGAGAAACGAAACGAAAATAAAATAAAAATCTATAAAATTATATACACTACGTTTGTATGTGTGCGTGTGTGTATGATTGTTTGTGAATATATATGTGTGTGTGTGTGTATGGCATATAGAAAACATATTATTTTCATATGATGCTTTTATATTATAAAATATCGAGTAAAATATAAAGCAAATTGCGATTTTTTTTTGTTTGGTTTGGTTTGACTTGTTTGTTTGTTTTTTTTTTCCTTTTTCTTTTCTATTTCTAAATTTTTCTTCTATTTTTGTTGTTGTTGTTGTTGTTGTTTTTTTGTTTTGTTTGATTTATTAAATTTGATTTATGATTTAGAATCCAGTGAATTGTGAAATTGAGAATATAATAATAATATTAAGTGAGTGAACTTTTTACTTATAATTTAAATTAAATGTAACAACCATAAGAATTTCTTGTTATTTGCACGGTGGATTGTAACAGATTGACCATAACACTTTATATCTGAAACCTGACCTGTTTACTTGTTCTAGAAAAAAAAAAAAAAAAAACTTGGCAAAATTAGCAGAAAAATAAAAAAACCAAACAAAACAATGAGAACGACAACACAACTCATAAACATACTACAAAAATTTTTTTATTTTGTTTAATTTTCTCTTCTGTGAGAAATAAAATAAAAAACTATTAAAAGAAATTATTTTTTTGTTTAATTTTTGAATAAGAACAAGATTTTGCGGTTTTATTTAATTAAAGAAATTAAATACAATTTTACGTTGTTGTTTTTTTTTTTTTGTTTAATTTCTCAATTCATTTTTACAAACAATTAAAATATTTTAACAGATTTTCTTAAGGATAAAGAAAATAATGCAAGATCAAAATAAGAATTCAGTAGTTGTACCATTATAATTATAACACGAAGTAATTATACTTAGTTAGTTTAATCGTTTATGAATTATGAATTATGAGAGAGACAGAAATCTTTATTATTTTTAAAATACACAAAATATTTACTTGTACCTAAGTGCAAAAAAAAAAAAAATTCAATTTGTGGCATAGAAGGTTTTTCAGTCAATCAATCTTTCCTTAATAAACTTTAATTTAATAATAATAATAATAAAAATATTATTAAACAAATGAAACTTAATATATTCATAAATTTATTTTATAAAATCAATGAAATGTCATCAGTTTTCATATTTTCATATTTTCAATTAAAATTTAGATTTTGTTATTAAATGTAAAATAGCAAAATCATTGTTATTATATTGAAGAAAATTTACATTTAAAATTTTTTCCAAATAATAATTAATAATAAATTAATGAGAATTAATAATAATAATAATAATTTATATTGGTTGACATATTTTCAACTTGTCGAACACATTAGTTATAATTTATGTAATTAATTTAATTTTTAAGAAATAAAACTCAATGAAAATAGAAAAAAAGTTCCATTAAAAAATAGAATTAAAATATACAATAAAATTTCTTTGAATTGTCCATGCACAAGTGATACCACATATTTTTATTTATTTTCATCTTGTTTTTGTATAGAACTTTAAATTGTAATTTACATAAGACATTGACTATAGAAGATTTCCAACTGATAAATTTACCAAGAAAAGGGGTGTGTTTACATGACTGATAGATTACGTATAGATAATCAAGATATCAGGTAAAACTACATTACTCATTATACAAAATATTAAGCAACAATAAACAACATAAATAAATTAACTTTATTCAACACGTGTAACAATATGCAATAAACATTAACTATTTTGTATTTACTAGATAATTTTTGCTCTAAATCGTTACAATTTTAACCTTGAATAAGATGACTTATTTTTCTTCTTCTTCTTTTTTTTTTGCATAATTTGTATTCTATTCAATTGTATTTGATGTGAATATAAACAAAACAATAAGAAGGATGAGATTTTTATTATTGACCTTTCACATAAGTTATAAATAAATTTAAAACAAAAAAATAAATATCGTGTAATTAATTAAATTAAACTTTATACTTTATGAAATGTAACGTAAATACATTTTCTATGACATGATCTTTACTGTTATTAATATTCTTTACAACTTTATAAATTAAATTGTTTTGTTTTTGTTTACATTTTACCTGTAAATTTTTTTTTGTGATTGTATTTATTTTGCTTAGAATTTTATATTTTATATTCTCATCCTAAACCTTCGAGTATTGAGTAATTGACGTAATAGTTAAACTAACGAGAGTATTTTTTAAATTAACTGAATGTTATTTGTCATTATATTTTGCAAAATATAATTGCTTTTGTAAATGAGACGATGACATTTTTCAATTTTTCACAATATTTTTAATCTTGAAAGATAATTGTGACAATATTTTCAAATCAGGTAACTTCATTTGAAAAGTTATTGATGATAATCATTTCTATTGTTTATGTAATAATCGTAAAAACTCTTTTTGTTATTTGAAACATAAAAAAACAATTCAATTATTTCTCCTTTCTTTACTCTTTGTACTTGTAGAAACCAATGAAACCAATGTAGCTAAGAATCAATATTAATCGATATTAAAGAATTCCCAAAATATATTGTCTTTTAGAAAATATTTAACTAGTTAGATATATTGCAGATAGACCATTATACTTGCTATTATAATCCAGAGAATTAAATACATTAAATTGTATTATTTCTCACAATTTAATTTTATGTTTTTTCACTTTATGAAGGTCTAAAAAATAATTTTAGTATATCTTGATGGTTTTGAACTTCATAATAGTACTGTGACATTGCACTTGTAAACAATAATACTATTTGCTTACACCTCAATTTTAATCTTCATTGAAGGTTTAAATTTTAGTAAATTTAAACGAAAATAAAAGCTAAATGATATTCTATAGGTTTTTATTCTAACTTCCGTTATTTATCATTTTAATTTCTTATTTTTTCTTAAAATGACAGAGTAAAACAATTATTTGACGTCTCCACTTATGAAATTACCAGGCGCCTCCACAAACAATTATTGATTTTGAATGAAAGAAATGAAACAAAATTTATATTACAAAAAAATGCATTTATTTACTTATTTCTGATTAAAACACAATTAAATCATCAATAGTTATAAGGTAATTATTTTACTTAAATTCATTTAAAAATATTTTTGTAAATAATAATTTTAATATTAAAAATTACAAATAAAATATAAAATGATGAAACCTCCAGAAAAGGTCAACTATTGAATCTATTCAAAATTAATTCAAAATTAAATATAATAATTAATTATAATTTATTAGATGATGAATTATTATAATTAATTAACTAAAATACAATCAATTATAGGATGGATTACAAAAAAAAAAAACAATACAATACAATTAATATTATTTTGATACATAAATAATTATGATTTAGTTTCAATAAAGTTTACAATTTCAATTAACATTTTGTGTTTCTTTATAATCTTTATAAAGATTAAGAGTAAAAGTTCTATTTGGCTTTTACAATTAAAATGAATGCAATGTCAATAGTAAATAATCAATTAATATTTAATTATGATAAATTGATGAAATAATAAAAGACTTTTATATAAAAATAATTGTAAATGAAATCATTCAATCAAATAAAAATCTAATCCATTATTATTATTTATGATTAAAAACTATATTTACAATTCTTAAGGATTAGTTTCAGATGATTGTCAATTAATTTGTATATTTATTTTTTTGTTAATTCCTAATAATTGAAGTTTAATTTAAAATTTAATTAAAGTAGTCTTAATTTTTTATAACAAGTGTACAAGAGATTATTAATAAGTTCGTGGCCTACATATAAAGGCCAAATAAATAAATTATATTCAACATCCACAAACGAATGTTTTTATAATTATTTCATTATAATTATACTTTGTCTCACATTAAGAAGAAACCCTGTTTCAGCCATTAACTTATATATGGATCGTCTCTCGTAGAAAGAAAAATAAAACCAGCCTTTTTTTTTGTTTCAAATAAATATTTTGAATTTTATGATTAACAATCGTTAATTTTAAATACACAAAAAAAATGTGAATGCACAATAATTGCGATTCATCAGATTGTTTATTAAAAAAATATTTTAAGTGTTAGACAAATGGACAAATTAGCACATTAAAATACTAAATAAAATAATAAATGTTTTCTCTATTTAAATAATATTATTATAAGCATCATCATAATTTATTATTATGATCATCATCATCATCATCATCATCATTATCATTGCCATTATTGTCATTGTCATTTTTATTTTTATTTACAAGAAAAAAAAATTGTTATAAAATAAAAAAGTGGGGACACACACAAAAAAATATTAATATAAAAATAAAATTCATTTATTTACACGACAAATTTTCGTTGGAAATCGAAAGATATAATAATTAAGGAGGCTGCTTACTAATTACTAATTTTGTGTAATAATGCATACATTTATTTCCACTTTACGAATTATAATCATTTCAAATAAGTTCATAATTAGATTTAATTTTTTAATTCTTTTGATAAAATCATTTTCATTAATAACAACAATTTACTTCTGTCAGAAAATGTAAAATGTTTGAAATGAAGAAATATTATTATTCTGTGAATGAAATTGCATTAATTGCTACAATTTAAAATAAGAATTTACATGCTTATTGAAAAACCCATAAAATTTGATTGAGATTTTTCAAAAGACAAATTTTAAAATAACAGAAATTAGTAAACAACCTTAATAATAATTTCAAAGTATCGAGACAATATCAATAATGAATATTTGTTTAAAGTTAAAGCTAATTCCACATGTTTAAATTTGAAAAATAAAATAAAACCGTATTCAACTCGGTTATAGCAAATATTGTATGCGAATAAAGAACATAAATTTTAGTATCAAATTTAATTTGTATATGCTAAGAACATATAACTTTGGTAAATATTTTTCGGTTATAAAACAAGAAAAAAAAATCAATTTCACTTTTGATCGCATAAATTTTACTATAACCGACACATAACTGACGTTTTACTTTATATAAGTTATAAATAATTGTGACATTTAAAGAAGTAATTGGTTACTAAATTAGTCACAAATTACATATGATTAAATAATTAAATTAATTATAATTAAGCAAAATCAATTCCCGGGTATCATTATTTTGATCATGCGATTTTTTATGACTATTTAAAATTGGATTAAACAATTTTTGAGAAAGTTTTTTAGTTTATTTATTTTTAATTTTGATTTTCACAACCAAATGGTACGTTTGTTTCACTCTCAAATTATTTTTTTTTTTCATTAATTTAAAAAAGCTTTATTAAAGCTTCAATTGAGAAAATGTCAAGTTTTTCATCACTTGTCATTTTTTTTTCTTTAAATTTTCTTTTTTCTGTCTAATTATTTTTTTTTTTGGTTTTTTTTTCTAAAAAAAAAATCTTTCAAGAGATTTTTTATGTTGGTGTGGTTTCAGCATTTGTATTAATATTAATATTAATATTATTATTATTATTAGGTGTTTTAAGTAAAACATAACTATCACGTTGTGCCATAAAGCGGTGTTGATTAGTAACAATAAAACTACTGCCACGCCTCAATGAACGTCTTCCCATTTCTAATAATTCAATTGTTGGATCTGATGTAAATACAAAACTTTTATAGGCACGTACAAATACAAATATTAAACTAAATGCACCAGATACAATCAAACTATAAGATAATATTGGTAATGCTATTGGTGCAAAAACTGTTCCTAAATAGATCCAACGACGAATTTCTGGTGTTAATTCAGAAACGCCCTATTCACAAATCAAAAAATGCATTCGTTAATATAAAATGTAAAATGATTTTAAAAAAAAATTTAACGTACTTCTTCAAGCCACATAATTGGGAAAACAAAATCTCTAAAGTCTTGTACTGATTGAATATGATCGGCTCGTTCGACCTTCAAATTAAGCTGCGCTCTGAACTTCCCTTCAAGCGGAACACCAATTTTCTAATAAAAATTATGAATATTAAATCATTTATGCACTAAATATTTAGTAATAAAATATGTTACCGGTTGAATTTTAAAGTAAGTTTCGTGTAATTCTTTGTTGGGTTTTAGACCATCACATGCTTCCAATAGACTTGGATCTGATTGATAAAAGTGTGGGTTTGAAATAAAAACTGGTGCACCTTAATTTAAATAATAAATTGTTATAAATTATGTTTAAATTTTCTCTTTAAAATCAATTCTTACCATATTGACAAGGACTTATATTTTGTAATCCTTTTACTGCTGAATAATCATCAGTGTCATAACATGAATTATTTTTATTATTTTCTGAATCACCGTAAGCATTTTCTGGTAAAACATAAAGATCTGCGTCAATTCCTATAAATACATAAAATATAAATAATTATGATTTAAAAAGGAATATTTCAAGATGTGAAAATATAATAATTTCCAAGGTGAAATGTCGATAAAATTTAGAATTTAATTAACAGTGTTGATAAGTTATTATGAATTTTAATATTTTTATATTTTGTAAGGAAAAAAAAAACAATTCGTTTTAACAATAAATTTAATTTTTACTTTATTTTATTTATGTAAAATATTGCATTTTTTGTACATTTTATACTTTCATCATGCAATAAACATAATTATTGTTAAATTAAATCTAATTTATTTCGTTTTTCATTTTAATTTTTTTTTGTGAAATTTAATCTGATTTCAAAAATTTAGACTTGAAAACGAAGGACAAAATACTTTGAAGGTTTTCATTAAATTTTATAGAATTATTTAATAACATTTTAGTTTTCATCATAAAATATATTTAAATGAATTTTAATTTATTAAATATCAGTGTTTAGAATTTAATTATAGAAAAATAACACATACCATCTTTGATAACTGGTTCACGATATTCTAATGGTATAATACGGCATAAGTCTTTATCATAAACATAAAGAGTATCAGCATTTGTATATTTTCTAGGTGGAAAGAATGAACCCTCTGATCCTTCAATATTTGTACATGGTTTTTCTTCCCAAAATGGTAATGAATCTAAACCATTAAGACGACTTAGATAACCAAATTTATCCATTCCAGAGTGTCCTGTATGTATTGTTGAATATTCTGTTAATGTACCATTGCGCCCGATGAGAAGACCCATCTTTGACATCGGGCGCTTATGTCTTGGATAAAATTTATGTGCTAATGAAACCAATGTATCATCATAACCAAATACCAGTTCATCAACTGTTAATGATACAAATGGTGTATATTTTGCTGCTGTCAAACCGACAGAAATTGTTTTTGCAATAAAAAAACCTAAACTGTTGCTTTGGGTTGATAAAGTCTATATTAAAATTAACAAATTATTTATAAAATTTATTTAAAATAATTTAAAGAAAAAATCTCACCAACAACGGAATATTTGGTGTTATAATTCTAAGATTTTTATCGACACTTAATTCAGGAACAAATTGTAAAATTTTATTTTGCTGAAATGTTACTGTAAAATTGTCATGAAATTCTATGTTCACCTTTTCCATATCTTCTCTGTAAAAAATAATAATAAGAAAAAAATGAATTTCTTTTAAGACGTACACGTTTGGAGCAAAGGTCTCATCGTTCAAAGAAAGATAATAACCTTTTTTTTTCCTCTTGAGTATTAAGAAAAATAAATTTTTAATGATTATCTCATCACATCCAGTAATCACAATTTCAATTGATTTGACACTATACTGCAGTATTAAAGTGTCCAATTAATAAAAATGATCATTATATATTTTTTCTTATTCGTTGTTTATTTATTATTTTCTATTTTTTATCATTACCTATGGGGTCTTGATACTTTTCTAAGAAAAATACTTTGTATATGAATGGAAAATTAATGACATTAAATTTATTGAATAATATTTTCATTAAGAATATTATCGCATGTGATTAATTATAAATACATATAAAGTAAAAAAAAAAGAAAAACAAGATGAAAAAAAAAAAACTTCGTACAGTATCGAGTACAATGGACTAATTGAAGGATATTTCATCATAGAGATTAATTTTATATTTTTTTTTTCTTTACTTTATTCTATAAAATTATATGGTTCATTTATAAAAAAATTACAGTGAACTAATTCCGAATTTATGTAATTTTGATTCCGTGCTTAGCAAAAATCTTAAATACGATTTAGTTTCGTTAATAAAAAAAATGCTGTATAGGAAAAAAAAAAAATACAACCAAAATACAATTATGTAAGATTGAGTACAAAAAAAAAAACTAAAACAGAAAAATTACAACAACAAACAAAAGTATTTCATTAGGTTTTTTTTTCTAATATCTATTCGTTTACGTCTACTCGCGTCTTCTAATCGTAATCTATGTTTTTGTGTTAATTATTTTCAAATTAATGAAAGGAAAAAACAAACGCAAAATGAACTGAATTGTATTTTCATTGTTAGAAAATTAAAGTGAATATCGTTTACAGAAAAAAACCAAAACAAGAATGTTTTGTTGTAAAAATTAAAACGAGAGACATCTTGAATGAATTTATTCTAAATCACAATTTTTAAAACATTCGCTTCGGAATCCAAAAAAACAAAAAAAAAAAAAAACAAAGAACTTTACATAAAATATCCGACAAACCTATTTAATCGAACTGAATACTCTTTCCTATTTTATAAGAAAGAAAATCTGTTTTATATTTATGAAGTCACGTATAGATTTTGTTTTGCAGGTGCTTACATATAAGATCACATACACATAAGTTATCATTGGTAAGTTTTTTTTTTTATATTTTATAGAAGAAAAGGATGGAGGATCTATATTGTCACTTATAAAAATTGAAGTAAAGAAAACAGACGCTAACAGACTACATAAAAGTTTTTCTTGATTTAAAAAAAAAAATGAAATTCCTTGAATTTCAGACTAATAAATATTCAATTTTTTGTGCATTGAAGGTGATTTTTCTTGATAAATAATTGGCTTTTTCCTTCTCCATATTTTAATTTTAATAAATAATAATTGCATTCAAAAGAAGAAGATTTAATCCTTTTCTCAGTCTTTTTTTTTCCTTTAAATATAAAATAAAAATTACAAGACAACACTGTACAGACAGTAAACTGTTGTTGAATATATTTAAAAGTTTATAAAATCCAATGGGTTGAAGGTAAAATTGTCTCTTTATACTTTATTAAATCACTTTATCATTTTAATGTGGTGGAATGTTAAAGAAATTATTAACCGATTTTCAAACTAATCACATCAAAATGGAATTTTTATTGTAAAGTCAGAAATAAGAAAATACGAATTAAATGAAGAATATAAGAGATGTTGTTATAAGGTTAAGAAGTGGGATGTATTATTATGGGGAAAGACCTCGAAATGATTAAAACCAATACCTAGGTATCAAAACGAAATCCCCTGTAGATACTTTATATGATTAACGACATTATTTTTTTGGTTTGTTAAACCGGATCTATTTTAAAATATTTAATAATATTTTTCTTATTCAACAAATAAAACTTACTTGTAGACAAATGGTCCTACTTCAACTAATTTTGGTTTTTCCCCTGTTAAAAATCCTTCCGGATTTGTTACATTAAATATATAAACTTTAGTTAAACGTGCTACACCAGGCCTTTGCCAATAATGATAACTCAATGTATCATTCCAAAGTCTTAAATTCTGTAATGGGAGAGAAAATTTAATAATTAATAATTAATAATTATAAAATTTGAACAGTTTTATAGAAATTTTTTTCGTTTGCGGTGAACGGATCAGATTTTGAAAAATAAAATCAAATAAGAAAAACAATTACTTTAGGAGGATTTATAAAAATTAAACCATAACTTACCTTTAATACAAAATAATCTAACCAAGGTATTGATGTTAACATTATTCCTGCTATAATGGTAAGAATGCCTATAATTATCACAGCTACACGTTCTGTAACAAATGATTAAAAATAATTATTAGAATAATAAACAAAATTAAAGTTTGAACTAAGCTTTAATTTTTAATAATTGTCAACTTAATAAATTGATCAAAAGTTGTTCTTATTTATTTTTCAATGATAAATACTCTCAATATTAAATTGTTAATCGGAATTATTTAATTAATCGATATTGATTTTATATGTTAAATGAGTTTAATAAATCAATAAAATAATTTATTATTAATTAATGAAGAAGTTATTCTATAATATTATGGAGAATGATTTATTTGCAGAAGAATGAAACACATTAACTATATGGAATTTTATAAGATTTAGAAATTTTGTTGTGTTTAAATTTTTTGTCATAATAAAAAATAATCAATTTTCTTATTATCGAAATTATTAGAATACAATATAAGATTATTAAAATAGATTTTATTTTATTTTTATATTGTTTATGATAATTTTAATGGGATGCAAAATTTTTTGCTTTCCAGAATCTGCGCTTCATCTTTATTATTTAAGATGATTTCAATAAAATTCAATTAATTTTTAATATTTTATGATTTTTGAATAACAGAATAATAAAAATTTCGTGTTAGGATTTATTTTTGTTGTGCAGAAAGAAACCGAACAAACTATTATTTATATGGCGTGTTTTATAAAAGTTTTAACTACTTGCTAAAAGTGAGCGCCACAAAGGAGATAATTTTGGGAAACATTATAAGATGTCGTCTTAGAAATTTTGCGAAATTGTTCATAAAATTCACAAAATTAGTTTCCATTAATAAAGAATAATCAACATTGGTTAAAAGTCTTTTAATTAATTCAGAATATTAAAAATGTTTTTAAATCAAAAAATCACCTTTTTAATAATTAACATTTTCTGTTTGTTATTCAAGCATTTAAAGTAAAGGAGACATGGTAATTCTTATAGAATTAAAAATTTCCATTTGTTTATTTGTTTTCTTTGAATAGAATATACTTACTTCTAGATTATGCAACAGAAATACAACAAGTTATTATAGCTGCCAAATTTATTGATTAAAGAACAAGAAAAATATTCTTTAATAATTTTTTTGATGGCAGCAAAAAATTTGCATTAAAGAAGAGCAAAAAGTTATCTTTTTGGTTGTTACTTTTTTATTCTAAATTTTTGATGAAAAAAGTTTGAACTTTTGAATGTAATTTTGTGACATAAGGTAACAAAAAAAAAAAATATTATGAAAAAACAAACAAACAAACAAAAAAAATAAAAGGTACACTGCATAATTATTTTTCATATTAAAAATGTAAATGAAAAATATCAATTTCAAGTTCATTGTTCTAGGTTTTTTAAGGTCACCTTATATATTTTATTGGAACACGGATAAGTTTATGTGTGTTCTGTAAAATTGTTTTTGAACGCGCACAGCCTTGTTTACATTGTAAACGAATAAACATTATTTTTTTCTTAATTTATTTTTTATTAGAAGCTAAAAATGGATCTATGAGTATAAAATATTTAAATAATAAAATATCATCTAAATTTCACAAATACTTCCGCGGTCATTTCGTTTTACTTTTATTATTTTTCTTTTCATTGTATTTTTTTTTTCTAGACAAAGTTATGATTAATATAGTTTTATGATGTGCTGCTTTATCATTTAACATTTCCTTATGACTTTTCTTGACATTTGATTTTAATTTTAATAATTGAAAGTTTGCGTTTAACTTCTAAATTATATTTATTTATTTTTATTTGGCAAATAATAAATGACAAGATTAAAACTATTGAAATAAAATGTAAATAATGTATGAACGGGAACTTATTTTTTGAACTTATGAAAACTATTATTAAAAGACTATATTAGTTTTAGCATTCTATATAAAACAAAATCAATTAATTGAGATTTTTAAAGGTCGTTGTATTAAAAGCATTAGAAAAAATAACAAGATAGAAAAAATTCCTTTTTTTAATAATGAAAAAAAAAAAATCAAACACGATTCTAATTTTGAACGCAAACACAATAAATTGCAGTGAATATTTTTATAAAATCACACTTTGGTCAGACAAAAAGATTTTTAAGCAATTTAATGATACATTTTTCGCACTTAAAAAAAATTATAAAAAAAAAACAAACGTTGACGTAAGTAAACTAATGTTGCATTTTGTTTGTCTTTAAAATTTACTTTTAAAAAAAATCTTTGTTTGTGTCAAGGCCAATTAGTTCATGTAATTATTAAAAAAAATTTTAATAAGAAAAAATTATATGTAATTATTTGTAAAAATTATCTAATTTAGTTACGCAAAATAAATTTATCAAGTTCAACAAAAGATTAACTATTTGAAAGTGTGCAATTATTTTGATTTGTTAGAAATTTTTTTTCTCTATAAACGATTGATAACTACAGACAATATAATCATTAGAAATAATTATAATAATCGGTACAAAAATTTTTTTTTTCGATTTTTACGAAAAGAAAAGAATAAGAAAATGTAAAAATTTGTTTTTGGTACTCGCCTTAAAAATCTTTAACGGAAAAACCTGACTATTGTGATGTAACATAAGAAACTATTTAACTTGCATTTTTAATGCAAGAACCGACCTAGATGTATGGTTGCATGGTTATACAAGCCGTGTAATTACGGATACTAGGAATATAATATTTACAGAGTTATTATGCTATAAGGAAAGTCTTTTACTTTCTAAATACAATCTTATAATTGTTTAGTAGTAACAGAAAATTCAATATATTACTATTCTGAATAATAATAAATATTCATGAGAATATTTTAAGAATTTCCCAAAATACAGATGTTCCTCTTTAATTAGAATATCAAGTTTTAAGTATTTTATGATCAGAAGTTTGTATGATAATAGCAAGTAGTTTGTTTATTGTGTCTAATTAACATACAACCATTTATCAATTTATTTTTATTATTTTCAATTGAATAATTTGCTAGAAAATATTTAGCACATTTTTGCTTTTTTTTAAAACACTAAACTTTAGATTGACGTGTGCCATTGTTATCATGTGTGAGATGATGAAGAGGACAGTAGTTCTATTGACAATAAGAAGGATGACTTCTAATTTATTTTTAACTTATTAATTAATACAAAATATTGCGTATAAAGAGGGATACAAAAAAAAGCATATACATTAAAATTGCAGAATCTAAGAAACCGGAATTTAAGATGAGATTTGAAAATTTTGTTTACCGAAAAAAAAAAAACAAAAGACAAGAAAAACAAATAAGTTGACTATCTTTATGTTAGATTATTGGCTGTTTTTTGTTTTGATTGAATGTCACTTTCGGTTGATTGGTAAGAGTTAGTATTGTTGTATTATAAGAATTTTTACTTTGAACTTTTATTTTAGAGGTGCGTGGTATTTTTATTTCTTTTTTCAACCAAACAAAAAAAACAGAACTCTTTTTTTCTCTTTAATGGAACTTTTATTACTTTATCCGCTTTGATTTTTATTCCTTTTATTTTCACGCGCGTTTTGTGTTTTTATATTATGCACGGTTTAAATGTTATTTTATTGTTTCACGGTTAATCTAATATGCTTATTTTATGAAATTCACATCAAACTCTATTTTTTCTACAATTTAAATGTTTCGCTATAAGAACATTAAAGATTTTTATAAGATTGAAGGTCAATTAAATTTATCAAAAATTATGTTAAAAGTTTTTATGGTATGTGTTTTTTTGTCAGAAATTGTATTTTTCTTTCTATTATTTAAAAAAATTTTGATTTGCAAATTAAATGTACAAATTTGGCCGTGCTTTTATGAAATATAAGAATAATCAAAAAAATAAAATTAAAATTTTATAATGATTATTGTTTGAGGTCATTTTCGAATCTATCAAATTATGGCAATTAATTGAATAAAAGCATTTTATGTTGTTTCTTTTTTTGTTGGAAGAAAACAAAACAAAAAATCAACATAAAAAAGAAATAAACAAATTTGAAATCATGGTCGATGTATAACTACTGAAAGTCCAATCAAAATTAATTTTTTTTTTTAACAGGTTACGTTTTCATTGAAAATAAAAGTGAAATTATGCAATTTACTGTATCTATATATTCTGTACTCTAATGTACATATTGAAGAATTTTTATAGTATATAATAATGTAAGTAATAATAAGAAGACAGGACAAGTTATGAATATTGTAATCATATGCGAAAATAAAAAAATAATAGTACAGTATATTGTACTCGTATATGGATAATATTTATGTTGGGATGTTTAGATCGATTTATGATAATTTTAATAATAAACTTTTACAGTTTAAATTATAGCTTATGAGATATGAATTCAGGAAACAAATGATATTATATAATGATTATGCATCCAACTAAATACATATATGAAAGCAAAGTTTTTTAATTAGAAATTATTTTAATATTCCTATGTCGTGTTTTATTAAAAGTTCAATCGAGAAATTTTTAATTTTTAATGAAGATTATTGTGTTTGATGAAATTAAGAATAATTAGTCACATATTTGTTAGAGATTGCAAAAAAACTGTGGTAATAAGAAAACAAAAAAAAAAAGTGGTAACAAAATGGTGTGAAATTTCTTCGAAATTAAAGTCAACGCACTGCGTTATATTTATACAATCTACATGTGTTAAATTTTTCTTTTAGGGGGCAACAATTATTTTTGTGTGTGTGTTTGCATCTGTTTTAATATCAAATCAAAAGAAAAATTATTAACTTATAATTGCGGCTTATTGTCTTTGATTATATAGTTGGTTTTATTTTCATTTAATTATGGGTATAATTATTTTTCTTATTAAATGGCCACAGCTAAAGAGTATTGTACGCGTATTACTATAATTATTAATAATAATTGAATTTGTTTTTATTCATGTCGTGTGTCTTCAAATAAAGAAAAACAACAAGAAAGAATAATAATAATTTCCACATTTTGTTTACTCATCGGTTTCTGAAATTTTTTTTTTTTTCTAATTTCAATTATTTTTTTTTTTGCTTCTTTTACGACAAAATGCAAAAAAAAGAACATATATTTTATGTCCTTCGCATCGTTATACAAAAGAGTAAATTAATGTCATTAAACCTTTCACTTAGTTAATGCAATTTTCTTACATCAAATCATCCGTTTGTCATGTCTGTGTTTCATTTTTTTTTGTTTAGAAATTGGTATTAATGACTGCAAATTATGAAACTTAAAAATATTAATAAAAATTGTAGTTTGATGGTGTTGTTTTTCTATATTTAAAAAAAAAAATTGACCTTCAAATTTATGATCAGTAAATTCTTCGAACTTGACAGAATTACATAATTTCCAGATTCAATCAAGAAAAAAAAATTATAATAGTTATTTTTTATTGAATTTAATTGAAATTTTAACCCATTTTTCTTCTCTTTCGAATTTAATTAATTTTTGTTATTCATAATTAATTTATTTAAGAATTAAGAACTTACTGGTATTTAGCTTGACTCCTTGGGATATCAGCATTGATAGTGGTGTTGTACCATTAGACTTCGATCCTCTAGATATTCCAAATATTTGTTCTCGAGCATTTTGGCCAACCTTCAGGTACTGTTTATGCAGTCCCATTTTTTTTTATTTTTTTTTATTTTCTATTATGTAAAGAATAAGAAATTCAATAAATTAAATAATTCTGAGCGTTATAGAAATTGAAAAATATTATATAAATATTTAATTTTTGGACTGGTCAAGGATAAGTATGGTAATTAACGTTTAAGTATGTGGAAGGATTAACGAAGAATAACAATACCAATATTTTATTGTTATGAAAATTATTATTAAAAACTTAAAAAAAAAACTTAAAAAAAAACAACAATAACGTATAATTGTAATGAATTTTAAAAGTATTAATTTGAACTTTCACATTATGTGAAGATGGATTTAATCTTGACTTTGGATGATTTTTTGTCTACATTAAACATATAATTTATTAATTAATTTACAATAAATATGAATAAAGATATTTCACATGGCATTATTTTGTCTCATCATCATCATTACCATCAATATCTTCATCATCATTTACCATCATCAAAATTCATTTCAATCACGAAAAAATTAAATACAATTTGAATTCGTGTACTAATTGTTTTCAATTAATTTAATTTTTAAATACAAAGATCTTTTGAAGAAGATCAATGAGTTCTTTTTTTTTGCAACTTGATGAATCGCGTTCATAAATATTTCACAAAATAAACTAATTATCTTTCTATTCGCAATCATCATAAGAAATATATTAATAATGTCGTAAACATTATATAATTATTCTATAATTTACGAATTTATGTTTTGCGTGTGCAAAATATAATAAATGAAACAAAAAAAAAATGTGTTGATAGATTTACCAGACAATGAAAATAAATGTGATTGAAATTTACGCCGTGTGCTATTCTGAAATATATAATTATTTTTATGTGTTTTTTTTTTCTTCTTCAAGAAAAATTAAATTTAAAAACATTTATCTACAACAATAGAAAATGATTAACTATTAAGAATGACCATCGGAGAGTTAAGTGATCACAAATATTGAATTGCATTGATGATAGGCGACAGCTCATTAAAAATAATTTGATTATATTTTTTTTTTGTTATATACAAAAATTTTTAATGGAAGGTTAACTATTAACATTTTTTTCTTCCATATAGGAAGACTTATCTTCAATTTAAAGAAATGAAAAAGAAAAAAATCTTAAACTTTATAAATGATAACGTAAACAATAAATTCATAAAATTCATTGCTCTTTGACCAACTGATCTACCAAATATTAATCCTAAGTCCAAAAAAGAAATTGGTTGTTTTTAAATTATCTAAAATCCATAATAAGCATCATCCTCAAATAGACTTTCTCTATTACATATTTAATTTAATATATTTGATATTGACCCTTTTTTTTTTCTTTAGTTCAGTCTGATGTGAGATTAATAAGCCTTTTTTTCACACTTTAAACACGTTTACATGCGTCTTTTGATGAAATTTTTTTTTTGTGGCCATGATTTAAATATGAAAATGTAAGACATACGGAATCTGTCTTGTTTTTCTTTTCTTTTGTAAATTTTAAAAATCTTTTTGAATATTGATTGAATAGTAATTTAATTATTATTGTTAGCAAGATGTGAACTCCTTGAATTTTTAAATAACTCATGATTATTTTTTGTATGGAATTTATACTTTTTTTTTTAATTATTAAATATAATTTGGTGAGATAATTTATTTTAATTATATAAAACTTATTCGTTAACTATTTTATACACAATTACTTATTTATTTAAATTAGGTACAGCAACAGAATATAAAAATTCCAAAACCATTTTATGCCATTACTAAATATGATTTAGTTTGCAAACAGTCAAATGGGCTCAATCAATCTGTGACAGTTGAAACAAATTAAATTTGTGTTAAAAAATAAATTATGTTAAGATTCTAAACAGTTTTTGAAAAGACATTTTACTCGTCATATCTATAAAAATATCAAGATACAAATAATTGAACTTGCTACCAATTTTGATCTTGTATCAATTGAATGAAGTATAAAATTTAAATTCATTTCATTGGTTTAAATAAATTAAATAATAAAAAATTTTAAATGAAAAAAAAAAAACTCGCCGAAAAATTTAAATATAAATTAAATAAATTTAGAATTATAATTTGATTACATTTTATTGTAACTGGTTATCAAGTACATTTAAGTACATTTAATGTTATTATTATTTTTTTTTTTCACTCTTGTGTCAAGTTTAATTATAATGTACATTTATATCTGTACCTGAATACTGTACAATAAATTATAAAAGTAAAGTAATAATTATGCAATGCGAACAAGGCTATTTGTATATAGAGAAAATTTATAATCTTCAATAATCTTCAATAATGAAAAAATAAGAATATTTTGCTGATAAATTTAGATGAGAGACAATTTAGAGTCACAGCTTTTAACGATTTTTAAATATTTTTTACGTCTAACCTCTAATCTTTTATAAATTAACACCTCACACACCTAATTTCATATTTTTATTTCCTTACTAAAGATAATGTAAATAATTTGTCTTTTTAACATTTTCAACGATTAAATCTGAATTTATTTTAAGAACAACAAAAAAAAAAAAGAAGAAAAATTTTTAAATCATTGTTGATTATGATTTTTGTTTTGTTTTTTTTTTTTTGTTGTTGGACTCCATTTTATGAGACGTCAAAACAAGAATCTCTCAATGAAACTGACTGTAACTACTAATTTGTCAAATGCCACTTTTTTTTCATTTCTAAAATGATCAAAACATAAAAACTAAACAACATAATAACCAATTATTTTTTTTTCTGTGAGAGAGAAAGATAGTTAGTGAGAGAGAGAGAGAGAGAAATATGTTATTATTATTGCAGACATATAAAAATGAATGTTGAATCTATTGAATATAATGAAAAAAAAGTAATAATAATGAACTAAACCTTCAAGTATAAACTGTAACAAATAATATCTAAGAAGTTGAAGATTTTGACCTTTATATGGCCATTTGTTTGACTTTGACTGTTTCTTATTTTATGTTTGTTTTTTTTTTTCGAGACAGTGCAATTAATTACTTATTGCAATGTAATAAGACTTAGGACAACAATTGTTTTCATGATGACGTATGTTTGTTTCTGTTTACGTCTATTAAACTGAGAAAAAAAAAATATAAATAATAAGAATAATTTTTGAAAATTGGATTCTGATCGGGAATTTCCGTTTTCAGTCTAAATTTTTGTTTACAAAAAGTTGTTTGCTTTATTACAGTGATAAACATCTAATAATAGTTTAATCGTTAGTTAAATAGAGAGAAGAAGTCTAATTTTAATTTGTAATTTGTCATTTTTAATTTAAAAAAAACTGAGTTTCTTTTTTCTGTATTTTTGTTAAAACGTTTTTATTTTTTAATTGCCTGAGAATATTTATAAAATACTTTACTTTAATGACATTGATATGATGTTATCCTTTTTTCTCTTATTTTATTTCTTGTTATTTTCCTCTGTTTTTTGTTTTGTTTTCTTTAAAAAACAAAACAAAGATATGTTTGCTTTATTTTTTATTATAAGTTGTTCAGGTGTTAGGTCATCTTGTAAAAAAAATAAATTTTAATATCGAAGTTAATTGGTTACTTCTTTTAAAAATAAAATTAAGAACAACTTAAATGTTGAGTATGTAACAAATGTTTTTGTAACATTAAAATTTGGTTGATGTTTACCAGATTTTACATACATAATTTTTTTTGAAAACATATTAAGACATATTTTTGTCATGTTTTGTACGTATGATGCTTATATTTTAATTGTGATCATACTCATCATTATTACATTATCATAGAGTGTCATAATAATTTTTACTGAACTCGACCTCTATATAGGCTCATGTAATTCAAAAGTTATAATAATAATAAAAATAATATATGATGAGAGTGTTAAAATTGTGTTGCTTATTTAATATTCATAAACGACAACAACTGAGAAAATGATCTTTTTTTTTTCTCTGTGTGTTATTTCTAATATGTTTTCATTTAGCCTTCTTTTCTAATGTGTACCTCATTATTAACAAATACTAAAGATTTCTTTAATAATTTATCCAATTATTATTATGTGTCTTTATGTACAAATATTATAACAATTGACCGCGTATAATACTGACTATAATCTTTTATATATTTTTATTTTTATATGGGTTCGAACAGTTTGTGTAAATGTTGTAAATGATGAAATCGGGTTTAAATATTTTTAAATGAAAGTTCAACAATAAGAAAACTGAAGAATCGTCAGGTACGATTTTCATAGAAAATTAGAAGGTTAAATTAAATATTGTATGTATTTATTAAATTTAATTTCTGCAAACTACATCGTGATATATAAATTTGTTTTTAGTACAATATGAGGAAGAAACAGATTATATTCTAAGTAGGTGATAGCACAATAGTGAAAGCAACTTAAAATTAAAGATTATTGTAAGAGAGCCAATGAATTATAGATTAAAATATTAAATGTATTTTATAAGAATAAAACAAAATTTTAATTCGTGCTATAAAAATTCTTTAAATCATTTTCTTTCTTCTTGATTTCAGAACCTATGAATCAGTTCAAATGAGTTCACATACACACATGATAGTTAGGTAATATATTTTTTCTCATTTGTTGAAAACTCTTTAATCATAAAAAAATATAAAAGACATACAAAAAATCTGATACTCATTTACATAATTTGCAATATTTCCGACCACAACTATACTCGTTTCCCTTTCTCTTAAAAATATGGTACTCAAAAGATGCAATCATGTTAACCATCATTCCATTCGTAAAAGAATAATTACATAAAACAAAATCAGAGAAAAATGAAAAAAATGTATCCACAATTTCATCTTGTTATTGACCCATTAAATATACTCAAATTTATGAAATGCATTTTAAACCGCGTAAGAAAACAATAAAAAAAGACACAGATTGCATAATAATGAACTGAATGCCGAGAGCTTTTATTTTATAAAATTTTCTTGTTGTTCTTCATCTCTGTTTTTTTTTTACCTGGTGATATAATCGTATTAATAACGCACAGTATGTCACGATATATCTTTCTCTATTGTTATTATTCTATATTATAGCAAGTTTATAATAATTGTTAGTTTCATTTATTGATTAGAAAATGGAATAGAAATTAAATAGAAAAAATAATATATAAAACACGCGAAAGAGAAATTCTTATTGATCACGCGTTTAATAATGTGGGATATTTTGTTGTTTTAAGTTTACTTAAACCAGTGACATTCAAACTTTTCTTAGTTAATTTAAAAGATTTGTTTTTTTTTTTTATTCAAATCAGATGATGAAAAATTGTTTATTTAATTTTAATACATAATCATTTAGGGAATTCTTGTTGAACAGTCAGTCTTTAATAGAATGAATAAAATTTATCCATCTTTATTTGATGTTTTCTGTGCACACAGTTTTGGTTTCACTGTGTTACATAAATTAAAATTTTATTAATGGAAAAATAACCTACGACAATATGATCAGTATTGAACTATCAGACTGTTACGACAAATATTAACTTTTACTCTGAATTTAGATGAAACAAAAAAGAAAGAAAGAAAGAAAGAAAAAAAAAATCGTATCTAAAATTTGACTCACCGTATGGTTAAAAAAAACATAGTTTAAGATTTATAAAATATTTGTTTTGTTTGTTTCAAACTTAAGTTTTAAAGTGTATTTACACATTCCATTAAATTTCATTGTGAGAATTTATAAATTTTGTTTCTTAAAGCGTTATTTAACTGGATTTTCCTGTTTTCATGAATAAAATTTGATGGATACTTTGAATAATTCTAATATTCTATTAAATTTTTGTACACAGATTATATTCTGCGTAAACATAATAATTATCAATAGAATATAATTGTTTTAGGTGAAAAAATAAGACTATACATGAAATTCATTTATTTATTTATAATTAAAATTGTATCATGTAAACACGGCATTAAAATATCGTATTTCACTCTCAGAATCATTATAGCGTGATGTTATTTACATCTCAGATAGGAACGAAAGTGCAAGTCGAAAACTAAGAAATACTTGATCATTACATCATGATTTCTGTTTACAAACATTATATTTATTTAAACATCTATATGTGCGTGTGTGTGTGTGTGTGTGTGTGTAATTGCTTGTGTATTTTGATTTATAGATAAGTTTTAAAATTAAAATTTTACTATTAAAAAAAAAACAAGATAGAAAAAATTTGAATGAAAGAATGAAAGAAAACCTGATGCTGCACATTTTATGTGTACGTACTGTAGTCCCACGCAATTTAATAAATTTAATGTTGGATTTTTTTTTTTTTAGTTTTGTTGCATTATTTAGTTTAAATAAATAAAAGGCATTTGCGTTCTCAAGTTCATTAAAAGAAATTGTTCAAACTATTTTATTAAAAAAAAAATGTTTTAATTAGAATTTCAATAGAATAAAAAAAAAAGCACAAATTTTTAATTACAAATTAATTCTTGCAAAGAAAAAAAAATCAAATAAATTCACTTTTATTTTTATTAGCAGAAAAAAAAAGTGTACAACAAGATTTTTTAGTTTTACAAATGACTAAATTTAAAAATATTTACTGTAATGATTAGCAACAATAAACCTTCTCAACTAAAATCTGGAATTTCAATAATAAATTAAATTTATAAATAGAAAGAAAATATTAAAAATTATTTTTGTGTTTTAAAAAATTTTGAAGTCTTTTTATTTATAAATAGACAAAAAAAAAATTATTCTTGGAAAATTCGATGATTCTTAGATTACGACAATGGAAAAAATTTTCCACTTTATCTATTTTACCTCAACTGATAATTGTTATGTAAATGACGCTTAGTAATAATTAATAAATAAACAACGTGAGCCGATTTGTTTAAATAAACGGTCACCTTTTTTTTTACAAGACTAGGAGTAAAAGTAAATTTTTTATACTATAAATGTTAAATGCTAATCAATTTAGTCTGTGTAATTCGTTTAGTATTTTCTTAATCGTTATGTTAATGTGTGGAAACTCTTTGTATTTGTATGGAATATATTCCGGGTATATTTATTCCAATAAAATAATTGTTACGTTAAAACAGTAAAATATATAAGAAAAAACAAAAAAACTTTAAGAGATAAAAAATAATTAATGTCCGGGAAGAAAAAAAGTAAGTAAAAAAAAAAGGTGATAAAAAAAATACAATTTCTTCGTTGATTTTAATTAGCGAACTGGAACCTATTTTTTTTTCATACAATAATAGAAATGAAAGCAACAGAAAAACAAAACAATTTTAATACTCATGATTGCGTGAAACGTGTATTGGTACTGTGTGTGTGTGTTTGAAGCCTTTTTAAGGTCTAATAATAAATCAAATTGAATCATAACATAATTAAAACATCAAACCAATTTTGGTAGCAGCATAGATAAAAAAAAATACTCGGAGAAGAAATAAAAGATTAATTAATTAATTATTCAAATTTTTAATAAAAGAAAGAACCGCCGAATAAATCATTTTAGCCGCGTGTCTATGGCCACACATCATCTTAGTTTTATTTTTTTTGTCAAATTTTAATCATCCGCCGGTTGTTTGTTTTTTTTTTTTGTTTTTGTTTAAATCGTTTTAATATGTCGGATTAGTGAATTTGTTGACACTCTAGTTATTAATAGTGATTCCTACAATATATTTTAATTTGTTTTAATTTTATTCATAAAATAAATTTTGTATTTGCATCATAATCAACGTTGTCTTGTTTAGTCTGACTGGTTACGATATTCAATAGTATTTTTAATCTGATCAAGTTTTTTGTTGTTTGCTTACAAATGTTTGATGATTTTCGGTTGCAATTATAATAAATTATAGTAAAATTATTGATTTGCGAATTTGTGTTTTTTTTTGACACAAAATCAAATAAAATTTTATGATTTTTAAAAAATGAAAATTTTATCAGATTTGAATTTTTAATGTTTTGATAGACCAAAATATTATTGTGAAGTTGATACAAGTTTTTTTTTTAGTGAATGGACAGAGTTTAATAGCTACCTTTCATATATCATACGATATTTTATTTTATTTCATTTATTTTATGTTAAAATTTTTAATGAATGTAGATATGTCATTAATAACTAACCACCCAGTAAAAGTATACTTTGTATACTGTAAAGTAGATAATAAAATCATTATTGAGATTCCACTCTCAAAACAATTTAATTTGATAATAAGATTGTTTATAACATAATTAGATTAAAGCATAAATTATAAATCTGTCTCGGTTGTAACAACAATTTTTCAAATAAGATAAATTGAATTACTTTTTTTTAATTTGCAATTAAAATTTAGGATAATTTGTAATTTAGGTAAATTTAATGAAGGACCACATTGGTAAAGTCCAATGTAATATTTGAAACTTATTGGACATTGAAAGACTTCCTGTTTAGAATAACTAATCTTCATTTAACTCAGCGTTAACAGAATATAGAAATAATATAATAAAAATATGTCATATACGATCTTTAAATGAAACCGAAGCAAATGAATAAATATAAAAATTAATAGTAAAAATAACATTAAAATTTTTAATTATTTCTTAATAATTTTGGTAGAATAAAAATTTAAAAAGTAAGTGCATAAAATCATGGATAAAATATTGTGAATTTTGCGATATTTGAAAGTAAAAATATAATAGTTTGTGTGTTTATTTTATATTTTTATTTAATTTTTTTTTTATATGAAACAAGTGAAAAACACGTTAATGTAAAAATAATAGAATAAAGTTGATTTGAAACTTTATACAAACGGCATTGATCTGATTTTTCAATATTTTTCAAAAATCTAATAATATAATTACAACCAATTTCTGCTTTGAATAAAATAATTAAGACGATTTAGTTTAACATGTTTGCTAAATATTCAATTAAATTAGAAAAGTATACATCTTCTCTTAAACCAAGCCACATTTTGGCAGTGTGGTTATACTTTGATGATCAAAGGTAACCATAGTGTGGTTGAAATAATTGTTTGGATTCCAAACGTTAATAATCTCTGAAGTTTAATGTAATTTCATAAATATTCTTTTCTTATCGAAAATGATGTTCAGCTAACATTAATTAAAATTATACGGACATAAGATTTAAATAAGAAAATCAATATGAAAATTTATATTTTTATGGGCATTTTATACATTTTCACTCAACTAAACATAGAATTAATTTATTTAGGTCATGTGCATGCACTCATTTCTTATGTGTTTGTATGTGTGTGTGTGCATATATTATTTACCTAATGTTACGCATTATATTTTCAATTATCATCGTTAAGTCGATGTCATTTTATTTTTAATTTTCTTCTTCTTTTTCTTTCCTTTCATTGCAAAAAAATTTCCAACTATAAATTATCGAATATTGTAAAATCATCAAATGAAATTTTATTTATGATGTAATTTATATCAATATTATGTGGTGGTCAATGTAGTCAACTTTGTTTTTATATATTTTGTATTGTTTTAAAATTTAAATCAGAAATTTATTGGTGATTCAGGTTTTTTTTTTATTGTTTTTCTTTTATTCTTGAATTTATGAATTTTTAGTTTTTTTTTTGTTACAAAATCAATCAGACAAAAGAAATTGGTAAAGAGCAACCACAATTTTAAGTCACACTTTCGTTTATAACAAATTCACTTGGATGGTTTAAAAATAAATACACAAAATCAAGTCATCTTTTTCTTGTACATTATTAACACTTAAACTGATCATACTAATTTATAAAGACATTGGACATCAGTCAATCTCAATTATTACTTATCTGACATTTGTATGAAATATATTTTTAATAATTAGCTTTTATAATTTTATGTTTATTGTATTGTTTGGGTAGATCAAGTAAATCAAGTTGAAAGATTATAAAAAAAAAACAAATGAATATAAGTCAAGATTGTTGTCCAGATTACTTGAAAATACAGTTGTTTTAATTGTCACATCTTTATAACATCTCTGTAAGTGTATAAATATATGCATTAAAATCACGGACAATAATGAATTATTAAAAATTAACACAAAGACAACATGATATTTTATTTAATTTTTCTTGGTTTTCTTTGTGTTTTTGTTGTATGTTAAAGTTGTTGTTATTTTTGTTGGACATGTCTTTTTTATACATACAAATAATATTTTGCTTTTAACATGAGTGTCTGTTGTAACATGTAAAGAACTATTTAAATATACTTGAAACAATATTTGATAATTGGTCAATAGTAATGATTAAAATGGTACATACACATATATACAGAATCTGATATTTCACAATAAATAAATACAAATGACATGAAAAAAAGTGAGAAATATATAAAAATTGAAAGAGATGAAACTTATAATTGTTTGTTGTTTTAGTTTTTTTTTTGTGTTTTCTTTGTTTTAATGTTTAATTCAATTTTATTTTTGAATTCTGGGTGTTTATAAAAATTCATGATTTTACAATTTTCCTTGGACACAAGAGATGAGGAAGGTCGTCTATCGTAAATTAATTTTTAAATAAGCGGACATTCGTTTAGTAAATTTTTGGAAGATTATTATTTAAAGATAATTTTTTTGGTACTGTTTTTTTTTTTGGAAATATATGATTTTTACTTGAAACCTCTCTGTAAAATAATCGATGATTTTTTTAAAGAAAAAAACCGTCGTACAATTATTGTTACTTACAATTATGTTACATAAAATTGTTTCTTCATTTTTTCAAAAGATAAAACTGAATAAATAAATAAATTTGCGACAAAAGAAAAATAATATTTAAAATGCTTTCACTTAACAGTGATTCTGAGTCTTAGCGACGAATTCGATGATCTGAGACATAAAATATAAACTATCAATAACAAAAGATTTCAACAAACGGGAAACCTGAACCATTTTTTTTTTATTTGTATAAAGTTATTTTTATGATGTTTTGTGTCAATGATGATTATTTAACGAATATAATAACTCAATTTATATTTTAATTTAAAGAGTTTATAAATTATTACAGATGCTCAATAATTGCAATGCACTTAAAATATATTAATGAAGAATTTCAATTAAATTTATTTTTCGCGTGTTAACGATGAAAAATTTACATGTTTAAATGATAATAAAATTATTCTTAAGCGATGCACCTTTATAATCAATAGTATTGAAGTTTTTAGAAATGTATTTCATATTTTTTATTAATTAATTAGTTCTATAAACCATTAATGGAAGTTTATTCCTATTGTTTTCTACTTTCTGTTCATCAATCAATTGTATATACAACAATTGTACACTAAAAATATTTCTCATTGTTGTAATTTGTATATTTTTCATTAATATTTTATTAAAAATATTTTTAATTGCTCAAAGGAAAAAAAAAACAAAATACTTGCTATAAATAAATTCAGAAAACAAACAAAAAATTCCATAATGCACCTTAAATTTATATAAACAATTTTTTCTTTTTATTCTCATTTTTTCTTTAACTTTTCTTTCTTTTTGATAAATTACAACAAACTTTTTATGTTTTATGGAATTATATTCATTTAATTGTAAATCTATATATAGGCAGACATAATATTGTAAATTATATTTGAATTATATAAGAATAAAATATTTTATGAATTTCTTTTACGTTAAATGAATTTCTACATTAAGTGAATTTCTTTTACGTTAAATAAATAAAGATTAATCAATTGAAAAAAAATTGTGTTCAGTAATTGTAGAATCTAACATTATGCCATAATATTATTAAATTAAAATTTCTCTATTCAAAACTTTCACAATTAAAATTTAGAATTTTGTTCTTCTTTTCAAACAAAAAATTCTGAATGTTTTTGAATTTTTTAATATTTTGATTAAATTTTATTTCGTAAAAAATTTATCATATTAAATACAAAAAAATTAAAATTGAAGCCCTTTATTTATTTGTAGTCCTTTTAATTAACAATTGTACAAAAATTGATAAATTTACTCACATTTGGTATATTTTTATTTTATTTTTTCTCTCTTATTTCAGTTTATTTTTTATTAAAATTTATTTCTTTGTAATTATAAATTTAACACATTTTTATTCCACAATTAAAAATTAAAAATAAAAAATATAAAAATTAAATGTAATTGAACAAAATTTGTAGTCACTTGCATTGCATTCACTTTTCAATTATTTCACATTAACTTTATTCATTTATTTATTTTTCACAAATTTTACACAAAATTAAAAATACACGCTTAAAGAAATTTCTTTAGCCAAATTTAATTTTTTAATAAAACAATTAACTAACAAAAAAACACAAAATAATTTTTTCAATTAGAAAATTAAAAAAATAAAAACTAAAAAAAAAAAAACTTCAAATAAAAATTAAAAATAATTTTTTCATATTCTCACTTTTTTTTTTTCTCTTCTGGAAATTAAAAATCACACAATTAAAAAAATGTACATTTAAACGTAACACAGAACTTTTCAGGACTTGAATTTACATTCGTTATTTTCTTTTCTTTTAAACAATAAAAAAAAAAAAATGGGAGAAAGATTAAAAAAAAAAAATAAAAATAAAAAGTCTATTTTTTTTTTGTTCTTATTTTAAATTTAAGTTAATTAACTTTTGTTTTAATATTCTTTTCTTTTATTTTTTTTTTTATGTAAGATACATTTCATGTCTTTCGGACACTATCTGTGTCGCCAGTATGAATTGCACTGAGAGTATATTTAAGCTTACAATCCGTTAACATATAAAAATTTATATTAAAAAAAAAAACAACAAGCAAGAAAAAAAAAATGTGCGGAGAGAAGCTTTAGTTTATAGTCAGGTTTATTTGATTCACGTTTTGTTTTTGTTTTTTTTTTCTTTTACATTTAATTTTTTTCTTTTTCTTGTTATGTTTATTTGTTTTGTTTTCCTTCTATTATTATAATTTATACAGAGTTTTAACACCTTTTCAGTTTATTATATTTTGTGACGTCAAAAAAAAAAAGTAATATAATTTTTAATGTGATTTTCTAATGATAATGATAAATAATACGTCACATCATATAGAATTTAATTTGATGTGTCACAAGTAAACATCCTTTTTCGTCTTAAATAAAATAAATAAAAAGTAAAATAAAGAAAGAAACAAAATACGAATCACATTTTGATTTTCTTAAAAATAATAAATTTCTGTTATTTTATTTTTCAATTAATTTGTTTTTTTTTTTTGAATTTTTAACACTTGCCTAGACTTTGAATTGTGACATTAAAATTCTGGTTTTTTTTTAGCAATAATATTTTTTATCCCGTGATTTACACGAAATACATTTTTTCTTACTGTTTTCAGTTTGAGTTTCATATGTAAAGAATTTTGTTTAATTTTCTTTTCTTTAGAATTTAAAAAGACTTAAATGAATAATTTTAATCTCAACCAATTGTTGCTTTTGTAGATAAAAATAGGAATTTTAACAAAGAGCTTTTAGAAGAAATGGTTGAAATCATCTGAAGGTTCTTATAAATTTATATTCTACTGTTAAGATTTTCAATTGTTTCAAAGGAAAAAGAAAATAGTTAAGAAAGAAAAAAAAATGGCAAAAAACAATTTAATTTGATTTGTTAGAATTACTTAAAAGATAATATTAGAATTTTTAATTATTTTATTGTCGAGTCATCGTTCTTTTAATGGCATAGATAATGTACCTTATGATATTAATTGTTATAACATTTATTTTTTTATATAAGTCAGATGTCACTGCGATCTAGTTTTGTTTGTTTATAAACATAAATAATTAGTTGTCATATGAATGACGTCTGTAAAGCAATTTATATGAATTTTTCCTATAATCTGTATAATGTAATTAATAAAGTAAAAAATATAAAAAGCAGTGTTATTGTGATTTTAATGATACCAATTCATATTCAAAATCAAAACAATAGAAAATGTTATCGTAAACAGAAATATGCAAGGAGAAAAAAACACTTTAAAAAAAAAACAGATTTAATAAGATGAAACAAAGATATTCATCTTTTGTTCTTTTTCTTTTTCTTTTTTTACATAATTTCACATAAACAAGACAAATTTTGACACATATCATCATGACTATAAAAACTAAAGCCTTTTAATCTTATCGTCTTTTTTTTTTTATTCTTTACTCTTCATAATCATATTAAATAAAGTCAAGCCGAAATAAATGAAGACGACGATATTTTAATACTGAAAGGTTAACATGTATTATTTTTGTATATTTTCAATAAAAAACGAAAGTAATTCATCCAAAAGAAAAAAAAACCCAAACAACCATTATTGAACATGTCAAATGAATCCCATATTTGATTAAAATTCATTAAAAATTCTTTTGTTACTCATTTCGTTATTGAGATTAATTTTTAAAACGAAGAGGTAAAACTTATATCATAATTAACAACCACAATTTATATTTCAATAAAAAAAAAAAAATATACATCGTAAGATCAATAGACTAAAAAAGAGATTAAGAAAAAGTGAAAGAGAGTGAGAGCAAATCAGTGAGAGAATTAGTTAAAGTTATCTCTAAGTTTTTACTAACGAATAGGTATATGTTGAGATAATCGCAAGGTACTTTCACCTTAAAAGAGAAGCAAAATTTTATATTTATTTTTTTTTTATTGGAATTGAATGAATTATGTCATTTTTTTTTGTTGTAAAATAAATTACCTTGAAAGAGAGAGAAAAACACGTGGTTTATGAAATAATTTCACTCTATAGACCCAATTTTTTTTTTGTTCTCTTATATTATTTTTTTCTTCATTTTACCATTGTTCACACCAATATAATTTTTCATTTATAGCTGTATGAAGTATGATCATCAACGTCTTATTGCTTTATAAACTTATATAATAAATTTAAAATATTAAAATATTAAATTTTAACGTAAATCGTAAAAAAAAAAAAAAAAGAAACAAAAATAAGAATAATAATAACAACAATTTTACTTTAAAGGAGAGAGAAGACGTAACATTATTTTGATGGTTATTTGTTGTAATTGTAAATGTACTTATAAATTCCGGTTCTTTTTTCTTCAGATAAATCTTTTTTATATTTTTAAAAATAAAAAAAAGGTATAAATTATTAATTTATTTTGTCGTTTGTGAAATGCATCTTAACATGTACAAATTTTAAATACGTTCAACCAATTTATATTTGATGTGACATAATATTTATTGCATTAATGATTATATGCTAGTTTTTTTATTTTATATTTTATGATCTCAACATTTTACTTTAAAACAAATGAGTAAAATCATTAATCTAAATTAAAAAGCATTTTTAAAAAATATTTTTTCTTATTTTCATCAATTGCACAATGACGATAAAATTTTAATACATTTTTTGTTAGCATAAATATTGAACTACCTAATTATAAATCTGTTTCTCCTTTATTTTTAGGTCAAATTGAAATTGGTCACGGAATATTTATTGTAACAGAAAAAATTTCTTCGTATTAATATTTTTTTTTTTCATATTCTTTCTATTCCGTTCTAGTTTTCTTTAATCGCTTCTTTTTATTTCGTTTTTTTTTTCGGTCTTCTTAATTCAAAAGCAAAATAAAAATATAAGTAAAAAAATAATAAAACAAATTGAAAGTACAGAAAAAAAAATACAATTAAAAAGAAAAAAAAAAAAAATAAATAACACAAAAAAAAAAAAAAACAGGAAATAAAAGAATAAAACCGAGAACACAATTTGATCTTGTAATAATATTTCTTTTATTGCGGCTGCATTCTAAAAACGCGTTTTTTTTTTAAATATATTTTTAAGTAAACTCGGATAAACTTAAGAGAATAACGGTTGAACACGAGCAAACACCTAGACTAAAATAAAAATGGAAGAAAAATAGAAGATCCAAGGTTTTTAGTATTTTTGTTTGGTGTTTTATTTTACACATATGATTATTTCTCGATTATTTTTTGTTTTGCGTTTTTAAAAATTTGAATCAAAAAATTTCAATCGATTGATTTAGACTTTGATTTAGATGCTTTTCCGATTAGTTTGTTTATTATCTCTCGATATTCAATTGTCACAGGGTCTGTAATTTATTTATGAAGTGTAGATAATTTAATTCATTTAAATAATTTCTTTCTAAAATCAATATTTTATATATATTTTTTTTTCTTAAAATAAAAACTTCAAACTTTTATTTAGATTTTCTATCTGAAAAGAAGAAGGTAATCATGTCATTTGAATTCTGAAGGAGTTGATGACAGGAAGGTCATCAAATGAAGGAGCGAAATTTGAAAGTTTTTTTTTTGGTTGTGTTTTATTGTTTTTATTTTGTTTAAATATTTTTTCTAAGGTGTCCTGTGATAATTTTTATGTGCAGATTAAGAAACATAAGACAAATTTTACTTTTAATGAGTAATACAGTTATAATCAGTTTACCAAATCAAATTATAAAAAAGGTTAAATAAAATTTTATTACACGTCTTTTTCTTCTAATTCATTATTTTCTATTATTTTTTTTATATTTTTTGAATAAATTTTATGTTTTAGTTTTTTTTAGTTTCTTAATGAAGAAATAAAAATATAAGAAAAAAATTTATTTGCTAATTTTTACATGAACAAAAAAAAAAACGGTTCAACCGATTTCAATTAAAAATATATTTTCGATTTCGTTAATACGTAAAGAGAGAAAAAATAAAATAAATAAAACACATTTTCATTGCCTTGTTTACTCATCAAAATTTTAATAGATTTTTATTATGATTATTTAGGATTCGATTATTGAATTTGAAGGTAATTCACTTCTATATATATATATTGTTATTCTGCAATGTTGGTATTTACAGTGAAAATAACAATAAGAAAATTCAAAGTCACTTTTTAGTTAGTTTTTTTTTTGTTTTTGTAATTTCAACAGGAAAACTTTGAATTATAATTTTTTTGTTAGTAATTGAAAGTACAAATAGTTATTGAATACAATTAAAGAATAATTTCTATATAAAATGTGTGTAAAGAAAGGTGAAAAATGTAATAATTTTTGTCAACAACAATTTTTGGTCTTGAAATTCATATTTTTAAGCGGTTTCCTGAATCCGGATTTTTTTTTATGACTTTCTCTGAAGATTTTAATTCAATTTTAGTGTGGGTAGTCGGTCCAGTATAATTTCAACGTAAATTGTTTTATTTTTCTATTTTTGTTTATTGTTTTTTATTTTATTTGGCAGAGAGGATGTCAAAATGAAGTCTGTATACTTAACACAATTCATTTTAAACAATTAAAAAACCATCATATATTTGATTGTCTCAAAAAACAGTAAATTTCTAATTCAAATGGTCTTAAAAAATACCACTTTTAATTAACGTCAATTCGGTGACATAATAAACATTAGAATATAATTACATTTATATATCATGAAAATGGTTTATTGAAAGGAAAAGTCACTGCAAAAGAAAGAAAATAAATTATAGAAAAAAAACATATCTAATCGCTGCATCTAACCCATATTATGATTATGATTACATTTATAAAATGCAGTTCAGATTATACAATCAATCCATATTTGAATGAAGCATAAAGTTTTACCGTTTTTCTAATTTCTTTTATATAAGGCATAAGTACACATACACATACACATACAGAAACTATTTTCTCTCTTTCTTCAATTTTATTTTGTATAAAATGCACACAACTAAATATACTACGTTCATTAAAAATTAACTTTTTCTCCAAGATTAAATGACGATTTGGACCAAAAACACACTGACCATATTTTCTCAATAAGGTAAATTTTTTTTTAATTCTGATTATAATATTGTTGTTGCTGTTATTGCTGTTATATATTACATACATATATATTTATTTCTGTGTAATTATGTACATTTAATTTTTTATAGTGAATAAGTGTTAAACACTGATATAATCATACAATTATTACAATAAAGAAAAACAATTTCATAAGATTGAAAAAAAATAAAATGGTCAGAGGAAAAATTGTATATGTTAAATTTTTAATAATTAAATCAATAATATTTCAGGAAATATTTATAATAAATTTAAAGTAGCATCGAAAAGAAATCTTACCACAAAAGAAACGCAAATCTTACATAAGAGAGAAAAATTAAAAATATTTTCTTTAAGGTCATTTGATTTGTTTTTTTTTTTTTGTTTTATGTTTTCTTTAATTTGTTTTGGTTTTGTTTTTGTTTTTGTTTTTGGTAAATTTAATTCAATCAACCATATTTTGAATATATAAAATTTACGCGTATTTAAATAACAACAACAATAATTATTTATACTAATTAGAACGTTAAATGTTCGTCTATAAAAAATTATTTAATTCAGATCATGTTGATGTGTATAAATAAATATTACGCTTATTTTTAACGTTAATAATGAATTAAAAGTGAATAATTTAATTTTTTATTGAGTTAATAAAATTAATTTATTTTTCAAAAATTAAGTAATAAAATTGTTGGTGCTAATAAATGAACCCTTTTTGTACTGAATGGTTTATTGGTAATCATTAATATTGTTTTTTTTTTTTTTATTTCTTAAAACAAAAATACAAAAACCTGTCTGAACTTGAGTTTTTTTTTTTTTATTGTTAATTTAAGAATAAAAATTAAGAAAAACAAATAAGTAATAATTGACAAATTGAGTCAAACAAGAAAAAAAAAATACAAATAATTTAAGAAAATTTTTACCTTGTATATATTTTTTTCTTCACGGTTAATCTTTTGATTATTTGTTTTCCTGCTTCTTATTATTATATATGAATCTTCTATTATTCCTTTTCGTTTGTGTTAAACTTTAAAGATTTGTTTTTTCAATTAAAATCACAACTGTTCACATTAAGAATTTATTTATAAAATTATTTAATAATTAGCAAACATTTGTTTTCACTCACGCACACTTGGTTAACATAATTCTTATATTTAACTTTACGTAAATGAAGGTATAATTTTGTGCACTTCACTTTCTGTTTCGTTTACTATTTTTTTTTATAATTAACATAAACAGAGATTTTAAAAATTCAAGAACAAAGAAAGTGTTACTTTTTTTGTATGAATTACAGATTATTATTTTATTAATCCTTTAAATGTTGTCTGCTTTAAACTTTCACTCAAATCAGTAGCACCAATTATTATTATTCATTTGCACCAAAAAACCATAATAAATAAATAAACTTTTAAAAACTATATAAATGAAAATATTCATAGAAATTTTATATGCTTAATGGGCCACGACTAATATAATAATATAATTGTTACTTATTGGAATGCTACTGTTGCTGAACTAGAACCAAATACTATTGTGAAAATAATCGATGAGAATTTATGTTTATAAGACATTTTCTATTTCTTTATAAAATGTTACATAAAAAAAAAATGAAGGTTGATCATCATTCCTTTATTTCTTGTATTTAATCAATTTATTACGTGAAATATTAACATTATTTTTTGTATTATAAATTTATATTACACATTTTCCATTATATTTCCAGGGTTGTAAAAAATATAATAATTATTTTATTAATCAAAAATTCTATATTCTAAGAATTACAAGAAAACTTGTATCTTTCCTTTTTTGTTCCATTTTTATTATTAAAAAAAATAGAAAATTAATCGGAACGGTATAAATAATTGAGGAAAATTTGTTTGTAAGATTCTAAAGAAAAATTTATTTAATTATTTGTCATTATTATAATTAAATTAAATATTTACATCTGAACAACAGATGTAAAAAGAATTGATTAAACTAAATTAATTTATGATAATGTTGATAGAATAATTAATAGTAATGCTTGTGTTGTCAGTGACGCAAAACAATTTAAAAACAATTCTAATATAAATTATTTTTTAATTTGTATATTCTTGTTTTTGTGGATAACAATTGTGAACAATTAATGATTATTTTGTTTTTTACAGAAATTTAATATGATCACCACTACATATTAGATATTACATTGTATAATGTAAATTATTATCTAACTAAAAGACCTTCAATTTTCGGTTTTACAAATAAAGTTTAAGTAAAACATTACCTTTTGTCTATTAGGAATGAACTGGTTTTTGATTTTATATTTATTTTATTTATGAGAAAAAAAAATGAACAAAAATAAAATAAACAAAGAGAAAAAAAATTTCCTTTAATTTTCATAACTTCCCCATTCTGTTATCTTAAAATGAATCCATAATTTTCCACATAAGAATAAAATAAGCTTTTCAAGATAAATCAGTCACAGTTCAAATAGTAAAATATACAAATCTAAAGAAATTTACATTTTATTATAATAAAATCGATGAATAATAAAAGAATTTATTTATATGGTTTTATGAAGGTTTTTCTTTTAATATTATGTCAATTGTTTTTTCATAATCAATCTCGGATATCAATTTTATTTTCAAAAATTATAAAAATAATGGAAAATCCAAATGAAAAATTCTGTAGTCGTTAATCCATCGTTTAGCATATTTGTATTTACTTAATAATAATTTTTCTCTCCCGGGTCAATCAATTTTTAATTAGAAGTGAGATTATATTTTATTCATTTATTCATAATATCATTTGCATACATTTTATTTACATCTGTCTGTTACAAAACATTTATATTTAACTTTCCTGTAATGAAAAAAAAATAAATAGTCATATTGCTTAGAATTTTTGTTTTGATCAAATTTTCGGCATCAGAATCCCTGAAATAATTTTTCTCTTTTATTTTATTTGTCAATTTTAAAATATTTACATTGCTTAAAATTTATGTCGAAAAAACCATCAAAGAAGTATATTTAATCAACGACAAAATAACAAATAAACTTTAACAAAACTTCCAATTAAAATTTAGAACTTAGTTTTTAGAAAAACAAACAACGTTTAGATGTTTTTTAATCAATTATGAACAACAAATATTTTAGAGTATTAATTTTATTTTATTGAAGGCAATAAATAATAATTCTGAATAGGGACTTTACAACTTCGTAGATAATTTAATAATGTAAATGGAAACTTGTGTAGGTTAAAATTATCATAATATTTGTGAATTCCCTAGTTTGTTATTGTTATTCGTAATTCAATCAAATAGTTCCGGTCACAACATCTATACTAGTTAGAATAAGAATATTTCAATAATACATTAAACGATGTTATTGAAATAAAATTAATAAACAAGATGAAGATGAAGAAAAAAATGGAAAAAGAAAAATAATGTATTTACGTGATAAAAACAAGTGCGCGTACATCTTACAAGTTGCTCTTAGTTCTCAGACTTTGCGTGTAAACATAAAAGTATTATAATTATAGAAAGAAAATTGTAAATAGAAGAAAGAGAAATATAGAAATAAATATCGAATGATTATAATTACACTTTTTCTATAATATTTTGATTTGATTAGATAAGAAAAATGAATAAATCATTTTTTGTATAATGAACAAGTTGTTTCTTGTTGTTATTTAAAAAGAATTTCTCGCAATTGATTTGTTACGTATTCACTATACTCAATGAAATTGATGCGAAAGATTTTATGATTTATAAATAATCTAAAATACATTTGTTTTTACAATATTATTTAATAGTGAAAAAAATAAATATATTTGCTGTGCTGATTGCCAAGAATAAATAACAATTAAAAAAATTAAATTTTAAATGGAATGTTAATTGTACTTGGTATTTTTTAATTGTTATAATTGTGTAGAGTTTTGTTATATTTTTATTTGTTTTTATATAAATTAATTATAAATGAAAAACTAAAAAAATTGATTAAATTCTGTTTAAAGAGAAATATTCGAAGATCACAAAATTATTATGTTGTAACGCTGTAATCTCTATAAAAGTAAATGAATTTTATTTTCAATTAACTTTTATTGTCTTTCATTTAATTTAAATTATAATTGAATCTTCTTTTTCTATCCTGTTGATTTGATCACATTTTTTGTTTTAAGGACGACCAGTGTCTGGGTTTGAAGATGCTACAAGGTTTTCATTGTATCAAGATTGATGTTTCAGTTTTATCTTTTGATCTTATTAAATCGAAATGTTGTATAAATCTAGATATAAATAAGCTTAATAATACTTGAATTCCCTTGAGTATTCATCAAAAATTTCCAAAATAATAAATTTTATTTTGAAAAGACAAATAAAAACATTTTGATGAACTGCAACATCATCAATTCTACGATGTATGATCATTAAGTCTTGTATAAACTTTAACATAATAAATAAATTCTGTTTACGGTCAAATAATTCCTCATGAAAAATGTAACTTTATAATTTGCTGATCATAGACCGTATATTACAGACACTGCATAACGAAATAAAGAAAATAAATTAAATTTATTGTCAGTTGTGACAGATTTCTATATTTTTAGATCATATTTACTGTTAAAATTAAAATATTTGAAACAGTTAAAAAATGTATCGCAACGATGCGTATTATTTTTAATGTAATTTCTGTTCATTTGGTTCAAACACAAAAAAAAAAATTAAATTTCATCTTTAAGATTCAATAAATAATGATAAAGTGGTTAAGATTTAACCTCAAATATTATGAATATTTAATAAAAAGATCATTGCACAAAGAGACCAATAGAAATGTCTTCGGTTCTGATCTAAACAAATTAAATAATTAAACAGTTTATATATGCCAATTGAAAATGTGATTTAGATTCCACAGACTTTTAACCATGATCTAATTTTGAAGGTTTAAAGGTGATCTGTTTCACCATAGAATACTGTTGTTTTTGATTGGTAGGTCAAGATAGAATAAATCTTACTACCATAATTAAAATCCACTCCAAGGGAACTTTAATTTTCATAGGTTTTCCTTATTTAAATTCAAGAAAATTAAATAATATGACACTTATTTCAGGGAATTAATTACAAATTATAGAAATTCAACGTATTTTTTAAATTATAATATCAAACAACATTATTTCTTGGACAAATAATATGACATTTTATTATGCAAATATATAATATAAACGCAAACGTTTTTACTACATATTTCTATTTCAATATAATTGGATGTATATACGTTATTTGTATAAAAAACAATTGACGTGACCACGAACCAAACTTCTAAACGATCCGTTATAACAATAATTGTTATTAAATTGTTTTGATTGTAATTAAAATTCCTTGTCTTTTATGAAAAACTAAACATACACTTGTGATATTTTCTAAGAATATTTTCTTACAAAATTTTTATTTATCCATAGTTTCCATATAATTCATAATGTCGTGAGCATTTCTTATTTTCCTTCAGGAGATGACGGATGATTTATCGCCCTTTTTTGATTCTTTTACTGATTAATTTAATATTAATTGTTTATTTATTCTTATTTGCACAAATTATTTTTAATTTTTCCACCACGTAATGAACATTTTTAAAGGTAATTTATGTTTTATAATATATTATACGTTTACTAAAGAATAAACAATTTACAATAATTGAATAACGTTGATAAATGAAAATTTATTTACTATCTTTTACATTAAGTTGGCGAATTGAATTATAGTAAAAAAAAACTACAATGAAACTCGTAGTTAATCTTTCTTAATTGCTATAAGGCACGATATTTTGTTTATATGATGACGTTCATATTACAATTAAATTGATGAATGATGTCGCTGTTTGATGATATTATATTCATTGATTATATAAAAAGAGGCGTGCAAAATTGCATAGAAGGTGAGTATCCATGAAATATCTATTATAAACGTTAATTTTGCAATTATGTCCCTAAAATAAACATGAAGACTACGTTCACAGTAGGAAAAAAAATTAATGCAAAGTTAATACACACTTTCATTACTTTCTCTCATATAATGTGTTTCGTGTATTTTTTTCCATTTTAGTAAGACCAACTGTATTTAAAATTATTTCGTGTTTGTAATGTTAATTTGTAGAGGATAAATCTAATTGAAAAATAATTTGAAAGTTTTTTTGTGTATCACATAAAGTTAGGACATCGTGAAGGAAGTGAACTTGATGCGATTTGGTTATACATATGAACTTAAGTTATGATTTCAAATTTATTTTGTCACTTGATGTATAATACATACATTACGTACATTATTAATTTAAATTAACTTAGGTTTTACAATTAAGGAAATAATGGAATAAACAACTTGTATTGTGAACGTGCGATAATACACATAATTAAGTTATAAAAATATATTTTTCTAATTAAACATTCTTTAAATACTGTCACGATTTATTTTTCAAATTTTCCCTCTTTAAAAAATAAACAAATGTAATAAACAATAATTAATGAAAATGAACTAAACAGTTAAAGGGGTCGAGGATATATTTGTTTTAATTTTGTTATTATTAATTTCAATGTAATATTCTATGTATAAATGCGAAGGGTAATCATCGATTAATATATCAAAATATTTTATATATTACAAAAGATGTCCCCGTCAACTGAGAATAGAAATAAAAATGTTATTAAGATTTTTATTAATATTCCAGTAACATCCATAGATCGACTCTCGTGTCCTTAAGCTACCCTGCCAATTAATACAAGACACGTTAATAGGCTAATATAAAATCAAATCTAATCTTGATTATTCAGATCATCTATGTTTTTGTTTTAAATTTGCGACATAAAAATATCTGGACGTCTCTTATTATTTACAATCACTTATTATTGAAATAAATAGTGAAAAAGATCGCGGAAATTTTTCTTATATTACCGGAGGTCACCTATTTTTTATTATCTTGTTCTTAGTAAAACAATAACATAACGATATGATGACCATTGACCACAAAATAAGTGCTACTGATTTTCCTATTATTTAATATAAAATAAATTAATAATTTTATTGACGTAAAGACATAATTTAAAATATAATTAATCAATCATAGTATAAGTAAAATTCAGTTCAATGTCATGATATATAGAATAATTTTACATTTGATTTAATTAAATTACAATATGAAGAAATAATTATAAAAATACAAATAAATTGACATTGAAAAGGAGTTTAATGTAATATTATTAATTTTTATGCTATTACACAATAATAAAATTAAAATTTCAGATGAATGCAAAATTGATGGATTTATTAAAAAAAAATAGAATTACAAATTAATTCATTCTTATAATTTTTGTATTTGAATATTGTCAAAATTTTCTCAATTTTCTCTGTGACATTTTTTTATTCTTCTTATTATTGAATTTTCTCTTAATTGTAAAATTTTAATTTATTTTTAATTATAATAATTTACACGTTTTATTTACAGTAAAATTTAGACTGAATTTTTTTTTAAAAACAAATTGATATATTTGCATTTTTATATATTTTTTAATTAATAAATTCGTTTGTTCATGTAAATCATTCTTAGATAAATCTAATGAATTCTGTGACTGGCAATTAAAATAATTAACTAATCAATTCATACATTGTTGCTAATTACAAATTTTAATTTAATAATGATAATTTATTAATTTATATTAAAGAAAAAAATAAGAGACAATCCTATTAATGATAGTGTCAAATAATGAATGATAATTATTTATTATTTTTATATAATTTATTGTCAATTATCATAAATTATATAAGACGAAAAAAGGAAGGAAGAAACAAAAATTATTAATTATTAGAAAATCTTATTTTATTTTTAATCAATGCTATAAAAAATTAAAAACGAATTCTTTAATTCGAAACTTACAGATAAATTTTCCTTTAAAAAAATAATTTAATTTTTCCTTTAGAAAAATATTGTGACAAAAAATAATAATTAAATATGAAATACAGTTTATTTTATTAGTTATTTGTTACATTATTACTGGCTATAATTAAGTATGGATTAAAAGCAATGAAATAGTTTATAAACAAAAACAAAAAAAAGAAAAAGAAAAAGATTAAAATTATTATACAATAAACTGGATATGGAACATAAAATAAAACCATGGAATATTTTTCAAAACTTTTATTAATTCAAATAATTCTGATATACATAAAAAATTAAAAAAAAAAACAATAAATAAGATTTACTGTTTAATTCTAATTCTAAGACATTCATTTATTAACAGTCTTAATTATAAATTATTTTATTTAATAATTGTAAGTATTTTTTTTAAGAAACAATAAAATTTATAATTTGTTAAAAATGTAGAAATTATTAAATAAATATAAAGTATTTAGTGACCTCCTTGTTAACCCTTTTTTCCTCTCAATCAGCTTTTTGTTTTGTATTGATAGTTTTACCGTAATTTTATTATACAGGAAGTAAAAAACAATAATGCAACCTCAAAATGTGTAAACAAATTTTTTATTATTTCCCTTTTCTCCTATATTCTAATTGAGAAATTATAACAACAAACATATGATATTAACACGTGAATTAACTAAATTATATATAATTATAATTAAATCATAGCCACTTGGAACATGTGATTTTTATAATTATAGTAAATATTATAATCCAAAGTAAATTCTGGTTGCGACATATAAACAAAGTTTCGAACTGAAGCTCTATTCAATCCAACAATAGAGCGTAATGTTTAATAAACTCTTATCCAGGACGGATCATTCATAACACCATTGCTTATTATTTAATCTTTTAAAATATAACCACCTAGAACATAAAAGCTTAAAATCAAAAAAAAAAAACAATAAATTCTATACATAAAAATTATCTAATGAACATCAATAACAATCAACTCGCGTATAAATAAAAAAAGAGAAGGAAAAATTATTTACTTTTCCAGATACATTACGTATATATGATGATGTAAATTACAATAATATACCTCTATAGATAATTATTATTATTGTAATTGATACAAGAATAATTTTATAATATATTATATTTATAATTATAAAAATATAAATTAATAAAATTAAAATATTAAAGTTAAATAAAATTCCATCAATTAAATAATAAAAACATATTTTTTTTTTTAAGTTTTATTTTACTTTTTTTTCTATTTTATACGTTTTATTCCTCGCGGCAAAATTGTATTCTACAGTTGCCTTACAGAGGGCAAGAAAAACAACAACTACAATGAAAAAAAAAAAAAAAAACATGACGGAAAAATAAAAAAAGAGCTATAATTCAGACGATCGAGCTGTCATCCACATCCGTACCAGAATTTCCTATTTTTTTTTTTTAAACCTCCCTATTCTTTTTTTTTTTTGTCAAAATCTTTCACCCTCTACCCTAACCTAACTTAATTTTTCTTTTACATTGCATCCCCTTGATTAATCAAAAAATAAAAAAAAAGAAAAGAAAGCAGAATAATTGTTTGAAAAGATTAAAATATAAAAACTGATTGTACAACGATGAATTTTTTTTTTGTTTTTCTGTTTACAAATTTGTTGTCGCGTGGTCAAAACAAGAAGAAAAGAAGAAGAACAATGTTGTTGTTGTTGTTTTGAAAATTTATAACGAAAATGTGGTTTAAAAAATATACTGTCAAAAAAATAATGAAGGGTTAAGTTTTTTCTTCTTTTTTTAAGCAAAAAAATAAAAAGTTAAAAAGTTAAAGACGAGAAAAAAAAAAACGAAATTGAAAAAGAAAAGAAAAACTCAGGAAACTCATTATATTTTTATTCTAACATACTCTGTTCTGAGTAATACCCGTAGGCCTATTGTCTTATTGAAGAATTTATTTTAATGTTTTCTTTTTCTCTTATACTTTGTGTTGTCCTACTTTTCTATAACAGAAATAAAAAATTAAATAACAAGAACATCAACATTTCACTTATATAATCTACCTAGTGATACCTACCAGTTACTTTGGTCCTTTTCTCATCTTAAATACTAAAAATAAATTTTTAACTAAGGATGAAAAAGTGGTGTCATTATAAAATAAAACAATTTTATACAACCACAATAATTTGTATCTTCTGGTTGTAAATACAAATTTATTCTTTTATTTTTCTTAAGTGTAATTTATACAATAAATTTTATAAATAAAATAAAAATCGTGATATTTGTAAATGAAACAAAATAATAAGAAAAGATTATTATAATTGTTATCTTCAATTTCAGTTACAAAGTTGTTAAATAATTTAAGAAAATTAAACAAAATTTAATGTAAATTTTCATATTTTACAGACACATTTAAAATTAAAACAATCGTTTGATCTTAATTTTGATAATCATTTTCTTTAACCCTTTATACTTTCCATCATATATGGAATATATGTTGTTAAAAACAGAGTAGAATATTGTTGTCCTTCTACTAAATTCTTGTGATGATTTTTATTTTATTTTTTTTCTAAAAGAACCTGCACTTGACATTTTTGGTTTTACATCGCTTGGCGTTATTTTAAATGGCATTTTAACACAATACCCCGTCGTGAAAGTGTTGATGTCATTTTTGGCTTAAATATTATTATTATTACAATTTTTTATTTTTTAATTTACAAAAGCAAAATTTTAAAAAACGGACATACAAATTTTAAAAATAAAAGAATTTGTATATGAAAAATTTGGTTGTATATTTAAATATTGATTACAATTATTTTTGTGTCTAAAAAGAATATAGGGTGCAATTAGATTTATTTTAATAAAGGGAAATAAATTGAAACCAAACCGCAACGTTTTTAGATTTCTCTCCAGTTCACACTTTGTACATCAATTCTTTGTTTGTTTTTTTTAAGACATTCTGGCGTATATTTCACTGTTTTTACGTCATTTCACACTTCTTGTGTCACATTTACGTCCAACATATGTATACATAAGTTTGATTCATATAACAGACACATAGAAAAAATCATACATACATTCTTCTTAATTTAATAATTTCAAGCAAAATTCCAAAGAAATTTTTCCACTAATTTCAAAGTGAAGGTATCCAGTGTCAAAGTACATTTCAATCCATTTGCGTAAATCAACAGAATTTCTGCGACCGGATTTTGGTGCTAATTGTTGAAATGATCATAAGTCGAATATCTTCTTTATGACTATTCTGAATTAGCATTTATTAGTTTTGTTGATTTAAAAATTGTAAATTGGAAGGTTCTTTGTTGATTCTGATTATATTTTATCCTTTTGAATGGTTATACTTATGCTTATAATAATGATGCGGTTTCAATCAAATTACAAAAATACATTGTTTAAATTGACTGTTTTACCACATTTCCATTAAAAATACAATTATATTATTCTGATCTGTACTGGTTAAATGTAAGACTTAATTGAGATTAGAACTTTTACATCATTGCATCAAAAAATATCTATAAAGGCAGTTATAAATTTATTGAGAATTTCGAGCCTAAACGAATATATAAGATCTTTAATTTATAAAATTGTTTCAGTCAATAATATCAGGTTAGCAAAAGTCATAAATGAAAGCCCCTTGAAATACTTTCTTATTAATGATCCCGTCCCAAAGAAGTTCAAAATAAAATCAAAACATTTTTTGTTCCCATTAAAATTTCTTTACAATAACCAGAGAGAAAGGGAGAAAGAAATAAAAAGGAATTCATACAAAATTTCATATAAAAATGACGAGTTTGATCATTAAATTGTCGTAAATTTTAAGAATTTTATATTTAGGTTCCCTCAAGTGTTAAAATATGTTACTTCTATTTATTTCATTTTTTTTTTTTTGTTATTGTTTGTTAGATAATAACTCATTCCAACAATAGATTTATAGAAACATTATGTTTTTATTAGAATAAAATCGTAAATTTAAAATTTCATTACACGTGAGTTAATTTTACTCCAATATAAATTTTAAACAATTTGTCTAAATCTAAATGGTTTTAACTTTTTATTTTGTATTAAAAAAGGGGTTGACTTTTTTCTGAATTTAAAATTTAATTAAGGTAAAGAATGTTGAAAGTTTTTTTTTTATTTGTTTTTATGTATTTCATAACTTCAGATTATTTACATTAAAGGATTTGATAGAAGTTCTTTTGTAACTTCTAAACGGACGTAAAAAAAAGTTTAAATGATCTTACAGAGTGTCGGTACACAATTATAATTTTATTTTACAGCATACAATTCCAATATTTTTATGTAATTTTAAACATAGCAAGCCACGATTTTTACTTTAATTGATTTATTGTTGTTCATACGAATTTTATTTAATTTCCAAATAGTTGGACCCTATACTATGTTATTTTCACATGAATTCTAAGAATTCATTAATTCACAAGTCAAGGATTTTTATGTAATTTTTAAGAATACAATTTCTTTACGTGTAAATTATTTATTATTTCATTTAAAGAAAAAAAAAATGGTTAAAGAATATTTATCTGTTTAGTTCATTGACATCAACTGAATGATAAACCCATGTTTAATTGTACTTAAGATTCTCAAAGTCAAATGTTATCATTCTGAATTACTTATAAGACGCAATTCTGTTTTGACTTATCAAGTCATAGTTTTGTGAATAATGTAAAAATTCATATTATTTTTAAACTTAAACTGAAATTGCTTTTTTTTTTGATTTGACAATGTCATTTGTTTTATAACATGACAAATTTTCAAAATAAAGTAAAATACCTGGAATATCTTTTCATTTTGAACAATAATACTTTCAGGAATGACTTGGTAACATGTAATTTTTTGTTTTATTTAAAATTCTGTCAAGTCAAGATACTATTCACCAGTATGATTTGTCAGGAAATAGTTTTCGATTATTAACCAAAGTAACTTTAGTATTCAGGAGTTTAATTCAACCAATATTGAAATGGCAAAAAAACTAAAAAAAAAAACGAAAACATTTTATCAACAAAAACAACGACAATGTTTGAATTAAAACATCATTTCTATTCGGAATCTGTAAATTTTTGTTTAAGATAAAATCTTAAAATAAATAAAATCAGAATAGATTATTTTCGAAAATTTTCTTGATTATAAATCTATATTCAAAATTGGTCGTATATTAGAATAAAATTTGATTCTATTGTCTATTTGGTTTGACGATTATTTTGAATCCTCAACCTTACCTTCAAAAATAGTTTAAATATTGACAGTTTGAAGGAAAACAAATAAGTATTTTATTTTATTATCCTTATGTGAAGAACGATCATCAGTTAAATACAGTCAATAGAATCGTTTATCGTATCAATAAAATCTATAACAATGCGGTTAATTTATTATTTAAATCTTATTAATCACGTCTTAATCATCTACTAAAATTTTTTTTTATGTTTTATATATTATTCTGGTTCTGATTGCGTCGTAACAAAATATTAAGTTGCGCAGAAATACACTTAGTCTTCTATGTTCTTATTAAGTTGCAATCTAATTAAATTTAATTGTTCTAGATTTCTTGTTATTATTGTTCTACAAGCATTTAATTTTTATTTGTGCAAAAATGCACGTAGTCAAGTGATTAACCTGCGTAATTCTGCTGTTTACATCTTACTATATTTTTTTTTTAATTATTCCTGTTTTCAAATTATAAGTTACATTGCGTAAATATGCACGTAGCCGATTTGATTATCAAGAAATTCCTTCGCCTTCAATAATTATACAAAATTTATTCAATGAAATTAAACTTTTGATCATAATAAATTTCTCACATTTCTCATATCATTGTACAGAATCGGTCTATAAGGTCACGTAGTTATGAAAAATGCGGAACAAACAACAACAATAACAGAATCATTCAAATAAAGTCTTCAATCATTTCCAAAAATAATAAACAAAATAAACTAATAATAAAAATTATACCAATAAAAAAAAATAGGAACAAAAAAAAAATTTAAATATTAAATATAAAAATAATAAGACAAAATAATTTGAATCATAGAAAATTTGAAGATGTTGAAGGTTATATCCATCGTATCTTTATAGTATTTTTTTTATTGAACAAAAAAAAAACAAAAGTTAAACAAATCTGACTACTACAGAAATTTTTAAGAAAAAAAAATTATCACTCAACCTCGATCACGCATATTATTTTTTTTTCTCTCACTTGTGACGATTCTGTTTTTAAAACGTATGCGTAGATGCACACACGCACAATCATATTGTTTTTTTTTTGTTGTAGCTCGAATAAAGTCTATATTTTGTCATTACATATTTGCAAAAGGTTTTAATCATGCGTTTACGCTTTATACCATTTTTTTCAACTAAGAATTCCTGTTTTAATGGATCTGCGTTTGTATCACATTCTCGTGTGTGAATTTTTTATTCTTTCGAATTTTTTTTTTATTGTTGTGAATAAAACAAAAATGGGTAAAAATTTGTTGTTTCTTTTTTATTGCCAATATAGGGCGTGGCCGATTCCAGAATCTAAACAGATTTTTTTCCATAAAAATAAAAATAAAAATAAAAATAAAAAAGTTGGAAACTTAGTTTTTTTTTTCTTTATTGTTATTATTATTAGTTTCTATGATAAATCGATTATTATTTAGATAATATTAATAACAATAGATTTTTTTTTATTTGATTGAAGGGTCTAATTTTGTGTACAATATTTTTTCTTTTATTCGTAAATATTTTGCAAAAATTACATCAAAATTATCCCCATCATGTTTGACCATATTCTTATAATTACATAATTTAAATGAAATTGTGTTGATGGATTAACAAAAAGATTTATGAAAGTTATATATTTGACAATTAATTGTTGTGTTATATACGTAGCAACAACAATAATGTGAAGTGGTATCGTACACTTTTGTGAGATTTCATCCTATTACATAAAATGAATTACAAAGAATAACTAACAACAACAACAAAATTATACTTAATTCATTTATAAGAAATTATTTATTTAAAATTTTAGCAAGTTCAAGTTCAGATGGGTGAGAAAAAAAAAATTCAAAGTCAAATTTGAAAAGAGAAACACAAACAAAAAAAAAGAAAACAAATTTGTGTTTAATAAAAGAATATTTTGTGTTTTCTATGAAAAAAAAAAAAATCATATAAATGAAAGAGGAATAAATTGGTTTTTGTTAAAATTCATTAAACAAATCCTATCTTCTTTTTCCTCATGTTTTGATGTTAATTTGAATGGAGTGTGTTTTTTTTTTTTTGATTATGCTGATGAATCTCCATTCAAGTTAATTAATCATCATCATCCTATTAATAATTTTAACAGTTGATAATCGTAATAACTCGGATATTATCCCTATTAAATACTAAAATAAACACATACGCATGTACACAGATAAACAACTACCAGAATTCTTTTTTTTTATTATTTATCAAGGAAGATCCCACCGATTAACATACCAAATATTATTGTCGTATTTATTTATATAAAATGTGCCCCTCCACCCATATTTACATGTCAAAATAAAATGGTGAATCCAGCATTATATTTAGTTCTGGGGTGAGAACAAGACCTTCGTAAATCGTAAATGTTTCATGTGTGTGATGTGTGTTTATATATATATAATTTAGAGTAAATTCTCTAGAACTAAATCATAACGAATGTAAATAATTTAAATTCCTTTCTTTCCTTTTTTTTTTTTTTTATTTATTTTGACATTCATAAATTAATTCAGGGAAATTTTGTTTAATAAAATTAACATAAATGCATTACAACATACAATTTATATACATATAATTTATATTGTTAGTATGTATATATATCTATGTAAAATAATGTACATAATATGAAACATCATTTAAATATGAAAATAAAATTTTAAAATAAAATAAAAAAAAAAAAAAATATGTATCTCTGATTAAATAACACAAAATGTCAAACTTATAACATGTAAACATAACCATTGTTGAGTTGCTTATTTTTTTTTTTTTTTTAATGTTTATTTTTCAAAGTTATGTTTGTTTAATTATTTATATTTTAAACTATACACAAATGTCCTGTTTAGAATACACTTCTTTTTTTTTCTTGTCTTCTTCTTCTTTCGTTATATTATTTGACACAAATATTTAAATAAATAAAATAAAAAAAAATTAAAATTGTAATGTTAAAAAGTTTCATTGTAGGCACTTTTTTTTTTTTTTTTGTTAGTTTTGTCTTTTGTTTGTACCCCACAAATTGTTATATCTTTTTAACTGTTTAAATTTTAAGGTAACCAATGTCAATAAATCATATATTTGATATAGCTAATTTTTTTAACGATCAATTTTTTTTATTTTTTTTTTGTATTTTAAACGTTTCAATAGAAATGCGTAAAAGAATGTAAATATTTTGAGTGAGAAAAAATTTCAATGTAAACTAAATGATTTTAAGTTTAAAAAGAGATTCTTTAAATTGTATGTCAAAACATTATAATCAGTTTAGAATTTAGGTAAAAGTAATGATTTGATTGAACTTAAATTATTTTAAGTTTTCTTTTTAACGCAAACTTAATATTGTTGTGTGATCTTTACGAACAATTTTATAAGAAAGTGTACTATATATTTTGTTGGTCAGAAAATTTTTGCATCATGATTGGTTTTATATAATAAATAATGATAAGTCAACAGAAACGATGTAGAAAAATATATTTGGTCCATGACTAATTTACTAATTAATTCTAGAGAAATTTTTATGAAAATTGTATGTGCAAATTTTTAAAGATTTTATTTACATTCATAACTTGTGCTAATTTTCTGGTAAGAAGTAGATCATTATTTGTTTCACGTTCACTGTTAATATTTTTCTTACATTAATTATATGATTGCTTAAATTATATAGTATATTAGTAGAGCAGGACCAAAGTCAATCTATACAGATTTTTTAAATTAATTAGCTTAATAGAATGCATACTTTCAAATTCTATTAAAACTTTACACAATTCAAATGATTAAAAATTAAAATTGTGTTGAAAGAGAGAGAGAGAGATAGAGAGAGAGAGAAAACCCCTTCACTCAACTTTTTAAATGTAAATGTTGGTTAGGTAGAAACAATATTAATAAAATTGTATATTTTATGTATAAAATTTTGGATCAAACCCAACTATAAAAAAGGGTACGTTGCTGATGCTGACCCATAGTTTTTTTTTTGATTGACAAGTAATTAAGTAAAACTGGATGAATATATATTTTGTAGGGAAATTATTTTAATTATAATTTAAATAATATTATGTTTATGATCGTGATGAACAATTTTATAAAACATTTTTCATCAATACGATACATTATTAGTTGTTGTTTCATCTTGTTTTATGGTTTGTTGAAAATTTAAATTATTATGATATGAGGAATGAGATTGACATATTATGCTTACAAAATAAAATAAAATATTAATAATTATATCAAGTCAAAGAATCCTCTGAAATATTTTACTGAAAAATAACGCAAAAAAAAAAATATTCACCTGAAGATTCATTCTGAAAATTGATACAATTTCTAAACTTTAAAAAGTACACATTTTATTTATAATCATAATAAAATAGAATTAGTTAATTGTTTCTAACTACATATAAAGGTCTAATATTTTTAAGTAAAAAACTAACTTATACCAGCTGTCTGTGAATTTATAATTAATATATGATCTGTACTGTCATAAATCCAATTACAAATTTATTTATAAACTCAAATAAACATTCAAACATATTTAACTTTATATCCTAATCCATATACAGTCACATAAGGCATTTAATAAGTTATTTAATATATTAAAATGATTATCATAACTGACACGTGACCATAACTGATTTGTTTTTATTAGAACAAAATTTTTATAATAATTTAATATGAGTCGTATTAACTTTCTGAATACCTTCAACCCCAAATTTTACTCGACCCACTTTCATATTTAGATAATATATTACTATATTATTAGATAAATTCATATAATATAACGCAATCAAATTGATAAAATAATAATATTCGTTATTGTTTAGGATGACAACAACAAAAATAAAAATAAAAAAGAACATGAAAAAAAAAAAGTTTATATTGAAATAAAAGACGCAGGACAAAAGGAAAGAAGATATAACTGAAATTTAGTAACGAGGCGTGAAAGTCATAGTAGGTTTAGTAAAAGATAATTCTAGAGGGGTTCTTTCATTAGATCACTTTTTATACTTGTAAATTGTATTGGTTCAGTGTTACCATTGATCTGAGTTATATTTTTGATCGGGTTTTCAAATAGATTACTTCATCCACGAAGCAATTGAATTCTCATCTAATAATCTGAATTTGTAGATGAATTTTGCTGTTTTTTTTTAAATCACATTTTTTCTCCACTGAATGTGAGTATACTTTGTAACAGATGCCATCAGCAATAATTTGGTAGCAATATTGTTATTTAGAAAATTCGTTCCGCAGTCAAAAAAAGAAAAAAAAAAGAAAAAAAGTTGAATCAACGCCCCGACATCTACATCCACATTTCGTCATCCTCATTCTCTTTCACAGCTTTTTTTTTATTAATAACAATAAAATTCTATTTAGAAAACCAATTTTTTTTTTTTGGTTGTGATTTATTTTAATTGATTTTATAATTTGAATTTCATAAGAAAAAAAAAAAACAAATTCCCAACTTTCATAATAATTTTATTTATTCTCGATCAAAACATCTTATTCCTCTATTATCCATTTAGATCGTTCATACAAAAAAAGTCTATTTATCAGATCTTACCGTAAGGACAATAAAAATGACAAATTTTTTATGTAATCACATATTATTAATATATTTGGTGCCCTGTATTTCTATAAATATATATCTATAAGGGGAAAATATTAAAGGTCCAATTTCTTATATTATTGTTGTGATTGATATTGATTACTTTTTATTTGTAATTCAGAACAACACAACAACAATAAAGAAAAAACTAAATAATCGTTTAGTATTTTTTTTTTTTATATAGAAATGAAAGCATATGATAAAAATTAAAATGAAATAAAAAACAGAGAACGTATTTTCTTTTTTACATAAAAAAAAAAAAAATAATGCGAATATACGAGGCAAAATATATCAACCCGTTCATCCCTTTTTTATTTTTTTGGATTTAAATTTATATCAAATTTAAATGGATTTTTATGTTTTGTTTTGATTATATTATTATGACTGTGACGAATTCAATTATCTACACAGTATTATCCTTTTGACCGTATCATTTCAGTTTCATTTACGTACGTCCCGCTTTATTTTCCTCTCATAATAATATTTGCATAGAAAAATATGAATAACTAAAATATCATAATACAAAAAAAAAGGGAAACAGAGACAAATAATATTTTAATTTCTATTTTTAAATTATCAAATATATTCTGCAGAAATATTATAGCAGTGATGTGGAAATATCGTATATTTTTTAATATTAGTGAATTATTTTTTTTTGCTAAATCACAAAAAAAAAGTCTATTCCAGATAAAAAAAAGAGGAACAATAATATGATACGATTTCCCTCAATTAAAAATCAATAAATTTGTTCATTTAAAAAATATAAATATATAAATTTCCAATTGAAAGGATCAACAAAGGAGACTGTTGAAAATTGGTATAATACAACACAAAAAAAAAAAACTGTATACAATATTTGATTTTGATCAGGGATCATTAGGAAACCTCTCTCTATTCATCTATAAACATATTTCGTAAACAATGTTTTTGAATTCTTTTTTTTTTTTTTTTTAATATTTATTTTCATAGTTCACGAGAAGTGCAAAAAAAACGTATATACCTAACCTCTTTGATTGATATAAAAAAAAAATGTAAAAAAAAGAAGAAACTTATAGGGAACTTTTACCCTTTATTTTTTTTTTTGTAAACGTCATTAAAAAAGTTTTCTATTCAACGCACCCAAAATATTTATCAAAGTTTAAAATTCATTTTTTATCTCGTGAATGCTTTTGGCATGTCCATGGAATTGGAACGTTTTTTTCTCTTCATCTTTTATGTAATTTTTTTCAATAAAAATAAATTAAGGAAAAAAAAATTCATCCTTTCAAAAAAAAAAAAAAAAAGATGATCTTCTTTAAGAAAAGAAAGAATATTTAGGAAGTCATAAGTTGGGTTGATTTGTTTATCCCGTCGTTTAATAAAGAAGTGTTTAATTCCATGGTTGAAGGACCTTACCATACCGACCAATTTGTAGAGGCAAAATGAAATTTTACAAATTTGTTGTTTTGTTATTTATGATCCCGCAGAAATAAATATGACGGAAACATTTTTTTCTTTTTGACTTTTTTTTTTTTGTTCCCATCAGATTTCACAAAACTGAAAAGTAAAGGCAAACTGGGGAATAAAAAAGCAGAGAATATTTATATTATGTATAATAGAATAGACGTCCACTTTAAATCTGATTTAATATCTCAACATAAACATCATCATCACTCCATATCTTTCTTTATATCGTTGAGTCCGTATATAAACATTAAAATATCAGACCAAACGCCACCCGTTTATCTTTATTTATGGGGAAACAAAATAAAATACTATTACAGGCCAGATAAAGTTTTTGGAGCTTTAAAAAATTGTGTTCTATCACTTTTAATAAGCTTTTAATATTTCTTGATCTTTTTATAACAAATTAATGAACTTTACCTCAAACTTTTTTAAGAATCTGTTCACCGATATTCGGACATAAAATTACATATTTAAAAAGATGAATTACATTGTACAATTTCTTTGGCCTGCTTATAAGAGAAACCAATAAAATATCCCCACATATGTGTGTATACACATATATTGGGGGTGAGTTGCGTGTTTTTATATATATGTATTGTATGTGTATATATGTATGCACAAGTGTTTGTATTTGTGCACGGATATAATATTATAAGTTTTCTTTCAATCGAACATAATTCACTTGAAAAGGAATATTATAAGGAGGAAAAAGATAAAAGATTATGTGACATCTGTTGGCGACATCTTTTAATAAAATTTTCATTTTTATTATTATCATTTTGAGAAGGGGCGACGATAAAATATTATATATAAATTTTTTTTTTTCTTCTCTCTATATTATAAACGTTCATTTTATATATAAAAAAAAATTGTATATATATATCTATAGATATTATATTGGATACGAATTAAACTTTATTATTATTTGATTTCATTTTATATTTGAAAAGTTGTTTTTCAAGATTATATTGTTGATGATGGCGATGAAAATTTGTTAAATTGATTTCATTGTTTTTGTTTTAAAATGTGGCGTATACTAATATCACACTATCAATTTAAGGAATTTTTTTATTTCATTATTTGGTATCTTAAAAGTTATCATGAAACCCAAAGCTCACTTATACACATGACAATTGTAATGATGTTGACGATGATTGTGATGTATAATTAACCTTTAAATAATTTTAATATCTTACACTTTTCTAGACATAAGCATCGACGAAAAAGTTAGACATTATGCTGACGTGAGTTTCATTCATATCGTCGTCAAACAATTTGTTATATAAAATCGCACGTTTCAGTTCCAAATATTTCAAATGATTTTTTTCCTTTAAACACAGCAAAAGAGTGCTTAAATTTATCCAATAGGTAAATATACCTTTTATATTATTTTTCCCAAAACAATCAAAAACAATTGAAAATCAAAATTATAATAATCCAATCAAAAATTCAATCAAACCCAAAAAACCACTTATCCTTTAAGTAAAGTATCGCTTAAAATGATTAGGTATATATAACGTATTACATAACCATAATATTATTATATATATATAACTTACACTTATACTAACTTATATAATCTACTAAAAAATTCGTATCAAAACAGAAAATCAAATAAAATCGAATAAAACCTCTTAAGGACACTTATAAAGATCTCACATTTTCATCCCTTCTACACCCAACAATTGATTCTTTTTCATTTCAACTTATATTCGCTTATACACACACACACACACATACACCCACTCACACATCTATATAATAACTTCATATATAGTGACATTCATATAGTGATTTTATATATACGATCATTTATGTGGTGACAAATTTCATATTATATCCTTTTATATCCTTTTACATATCGAATTTATTTATCTTCTCTCACAAAACTTGATATGTATATTTTATATATGATTTTTAGAGAAAAATAAAGAAAATAAGAGAGAGTGAACGAGAGAGAGAGAGAGTGAATGAGAAGACTATAAGGGAGCAGAGAGATTCATCTTAGCAAAAATGAAAAAAAAAAAATTGTACTAGGTATCCTGAATATATAATATTTATATGCGGCAATATAATACAAAATTATACATAATATATATATAAAAAAAAAAAAGGTAGAAGATTCCCAAAATTTATATTATTCACTTATGTGTAGGTACAAAAATATATGTACTATATAGGATAGTACATAAAAAAAGGACTTACAAAAAAAAAAAAAATGCCGAAAAGGAAGACGAAAAAAAAAGAAGAAAAATCTCAGAGAAAGAATTGCGAGAATTTTTTTTTCCCATTTGTTCGTCGTCCTTAATTCTGATATATAAATAGACCACGCCTATTGTATATATAAAAAAAAGGATATAAATTCAAATAAGAATACAAGTCCCGTCCTAGTTTCTCTCTCCCTAATAAATAAAATCTCGAGTTTCTATAACATATATTTTGCACCCCTTAAAAACAGGGTGGACTTTTTATATTTGTATGATTGTGTGTGGTATGCATAAGAATTTTATCATTATATGATTGAGTTTCGTTGTGATTTTGCTCCCTTTTTTTATTCCTCTTTTTTTATTATTTTTTTTTTCATTTGTGTGTGTTCAGTTTTTGTTTTTTTTTTTTTTATTTGAGAACCACTTTTCAGTTTATACGTTTCAGTTTAGCAGTAGATATTGTTCAGATAACAACACATTTTAAAGGATCAAGGATAATAAAAATTTACAACAAAAAAAAAAATTGAACATAAAGGAAAAGTAAAGAATAGAAGAAACAAAATCTAATTAGTGATTTTAATTCAATATTTTTTTTTTGTGTCTGTGATACCAAAAAGGATTAATATTAAAGTGCAAAAAATACGCAAATACTAACAAAATTTTAAGCGTGTCCATTTTTTTTAAACAAAATAGTTTTGCATTAAATTATCTTAATTTTTCAAATTTCCTAAGGACAAATGTAAGGAAAGTTTTTCATTTGAGTTTTAAAATTTTTATATTCTTTCGCGTGCCAAGATAATTAAGCAAAAAGGATAAAAGGATTTTCAAATCAAAGTTGGACCTGTAAAAAAAATACCGGATGTGATAACAGAAGAAACGGACAAACTTGCAATAATTAAAAAAAAAAATATTTTAAAGAAAAAAAAAAGCCAACAATATAAATTAAATTCCGGAGACAGATGCCATAATTATTGTCATAATGTCAACCGCATTTCTTGTAGATAATATACTTAATGATAAAGAGGATAATCAGGATTCACTTATGTCTGATTCAGATTCAGATGCAACATCTGATTTAAAGGATTCACTTTGTGATTCACCAACAAATTATCGTAATGATTTAAATAATCCAAATTCATCAATGTCCTGTGATGATAAATTAAATTTATCTGAGGATATATTAAGGACTTATACAATGATCAGGGAAAATAATCGTTTAGGAATGGAAGTGTGTTGTGCCAAATGTGGTTGTTATCAGTTTACAAAAAGGACAATTAATGAGGATGTACAAATTGATTTTAAATGTGAAAAATGTGGAAGTTGTGAATTTGTGAATGAAAAGGAAACAATATTAAAAGAAACATCAAAACCAGTACTCAAATTTAGTGTATCAGCAATTTTAGGGGATAAAAAAGACTGTGTTAAAGTGAGAAATGGTAAGGATCCCAACGGATATTCTGTCATTTTTATATCATTAATGTATCATCTAAATTTTGATTGTCAATATTATAACAGAGCATAGGACATGACAATGTTTCCTTTAACATTATCGCAAAAACATTTAAAGAAGCGTTTAACATTTCCGTGAAGTCTAACATAACGATTATCTTTATTTTAAATTTTAATTCAAAATCTTTAAACATCGCATATTTACTAACAATATTCTGTTATAGTTTTAAAGAAAGGAAAATTATTTTGTAACGCCAATAAATTTTTAATTAAAAAAAACAATAATAAAGTGACACGAGTATAAAAACTTAATTTTAAATTTATATGAATCGATTTAAATCGCGCAACACAATTAATTTGTTGTTGCGCGATTTGCTTATACCGTTTTTTATTACATCAAATATAAAAAACTTATTTCTCTCTGTACTGACCTAGAGATATGTTATTGTCCACAATTATATTAGTTGAATTAAATAGAATGTTGATATTGAAAAGTTATTGCCGTCATTTAAGGTATTGTGTAATATCGAAAGAAATAATTGAAAATTTAAAATAATTTTTTAATAAATTTAGAAAGTTTTTTTCTTTTGGATGTCACGGCATTTCATCTGAATAATTTTATCTTCGATTCTGCCAAAATCCAATTCGTTTGTATGGTAAACAATATCTTCTTTAATTTAGAATTCAATTGAAAAACAAACACCTGAATCTACCTTAAAAATTCTTAAAATATTTACCAACAGTGTAAAAACGTTCTTTAGTTTCTGGGTGTGAGAAAACAAAACACTTTGGAATAATATAATTCGCGTCAGCTGGTAGCTCACTTAGGAGCACAACTCTCCCCTATATATTTGGTTTTCACTCAAACCACCCAGTTGCTATAAAATAAATCTCCAAAAGCAAAATTCAAGGGTTCTTCTCTATATACGTATTTTTGTATGTAATATTTGTATGTTTGTATATTTGTATGTGTGTATATGTGTATTACCTTATGTACCATATTGTGGAGTAAATCCGATAGTGGAATGAGGATATAAGCACTGTCGAAAATTCCTTTTCGAAACAACCTTATAAAATCGATTTCGTTTGATATTTCCACCAATTTATTGGCTCGTTTTATGACTTTCTGATATCCAATAGACTGCAAAAGTGTCGTATAAATTTTCAATTCACATAATAATTCGTTTTTATTGAGAGCTTTAGTTTATTATTTCTGAATTTATATTCCCCTTTATAGGCATCAAAATTTACTTTTTTATTTATTTACATTCATTTTCTTTCTCATATTTCTTTTGATTTCATTTTTATTGGTTTCATTTTATTTTTTAAAATAGAAAATTAATTTTATACATACTCTCAATTAATTTTTGTTTTGATGATTACAATTCGTATTAGAATATTTCCTTGGAAAATATAAAATATAATAATAGGATAAAAGAAAAGTAATATCTTTAAAATTAAAACAAAAAACTCTATAAAAGATAACTTTATTATCGTATTTATATAAGAAAATAATTATGAAGAAAGTATATAAAATCTAAGCCCTCATTTTCCTTCAATAAAATATTAAGAAAAAAAAAATTTTATACATTTTTCTTCTTACTAAAAACAAAAAATAAATTTTCCTTACGGCATCGTATTCACCGCATATATTTACCATTTTCCATTATACATTCATTATTATAATTTTCCTCTTGTTCTTGTGAAATTTAGGCAAAATTTTCATGTATCACATTTTAATAAACATACATACATGCATACAGAAAATTACACTTAGTGTGAGTGTGTATACATGTATGTGTATGTATTTATAAATTTTTTGGACTAAACTCACATCATCACATATCATAAAAGCACAAACAATTATGTTCAACATACGAAAGGCGTTAATTCAAGTGAGAAATTAACGCTTTAAATTGACGCCTTTTGTAAAATGTTTATATGTGAATCAGTACATGTATGTGTGTGTGTATATTTAGTTGAAAGTTTTTCGTAAAAAGTTTGAAAGCTTTTAATACAATTTTGTATTAGTTCCGTGTTTCTGTGTAATATTTATTTCATTTTGGTTTGAAAATAAAATCTTTAAAAGGAAAATCAGAAAAAAGAATGTGAAAAGAAATTAAATGATTGTAATTGGAAAAAGAAAATTACAGTTTCCATTCAATGAACGTAATTCGATACCATTTTTAATTATATCGGTTTTCATTTGTACATTGAATGATATTTATTATAAACAGTAAAAAATTGATAACAATTGTCAATCAACAATCATAATTTAATTATGTTTAAACATGAATAACGTGTTCATCAAACGCTATTTTACATTTTACAAATTTTCTCATAAAATAAAATAGAATTTTTCACTTACGGCGTTACATAAAGGTAAAAAAATTCAATTTGGCTTATCCGTTTATTTTGCCTCCAAGCATAGATTTTGATAATTTTTATGGACCACACATTGGGATGACAAGCAACAACAATGATGGTTTTTTCTCTCTCTGCAAATGATTTCATTTGCGAGATAGAAAAGAAACGTGAAAATTCTTCGCCGACGGATTTTTTTTTTGGCAAAAGTAAAAACAGGGATCGCGTTCAATTAATCAGGTTCTGCCTCTTTAAAATATTTAATTGATAATGAAAGTCTTATTTTTCCCCTTTTCATGTTTTCATAACAATTTATTATTTTTATAAAAATATTTTAACAAATCAAAATACAAAAGAAGGATTTACTTTTCTCTATTTTTTTTTTGTTAAATATTTTTGTATTCTTTGCGATGTAGGATAATAATTTAAACATGATTAGAATTTGATGTTTTTACAGCCTCCTTGAATCCTTGTACATGAAATAAAAAACTAAATACGATAAAAAATAACAATAAAACTGAAAAATGGGCAACAATAAATAAAAAGGATAATAAAAAATCGATACATTATATAAAGTTTGTTTTGGGGTCCTGAATAGTCTATAAATTCTATAGTTTGTATGAGGGAGAGAGTCATAGAAAGAGAGTGAGAGAAAGAGAGTGTGAGAAAGAGAGACAGTATGATCCTATAATATTGTTATATTGTTTATATTCAAAGTTTTCTTTTTGATTGTACAAAAAAAAAGTATAATAATAATAATAGGGATAATAAAAAACTAACCCAACAATCTCTGAGGATACACGCCTCTGTTTTGATTTAGGATTTTGTAGTTTTTTTTTTTTTTATATTTTTTGAATTGTTTTCTTTTGCGATTATTTCCTTTAATAAATATTTGTGGTGAATTTATTTTCTGTGGTTTTAACGGTTGACCAAATTTCCCATAATAATATACCTACCATGATGATTGTATATGATTTATTTAACATTATGTTTATTTAATAACTTATCGTACTCGTTTTTTCATGCTCAATTTAATTTTATAATACAAATTTAATTTAATTAATTAAATTCACATTTTCATAAAACACCATTTTATTTTTTTAAATATTTATTTGTTTTTTTTTTTTCATATTTTACAGAATTTATACAACCACAACACCTTTGGCCTTATATTCAACATAATTTAATACATCAAAATCATTTGGCAAATCATTCATTTTTAGTCAACGGAAATCAAACACATGTAACTGGAAATAATATAGGAAATAATAATGAAAGTCATCAAAATGGTACACAAAATCCATTAGAAACACAAGATGAATTAAGACAACAGACTAGGGATAATAAAATAATAGCAAAACCTCTACCTAGTAGGCCAACACCTTTTTTACATCACGGATTAAATCATCCACATTTACATTCATTATTGGCACATTGTAGAAATCCTTACATCGGAGGTAAGCACTTTAATTTAATTAATTAAAAATTCAGAAAAGATTTTATTTCTAATCAGATAATTTTATATTGATTTCAATGCTGCTTTTATAAATGAAATACAATTTTTGAGTTTATTTTCGCACTAACTTATAGTTTTGATTTGAATTTAAAATTGGTAATCTTCCTAATAAAGAAATAATAAAATTTATAGGTTGATTAATTTTTAGATTTATAATTGAATTGTAAGTCAGTGGAAATTCTTAGCATTTAAATTTAGTTAATAATTTAAATAAACAAACAATAATCTCGGTAGTTTATGTATCCTAAAATACGTAGAAGAAATCATGAAAGTGTTTATTATTCATTTTTTTTTCTCTTTCGTTAAATACAAATTAAATAAATTTGTATGAATTTTAAAATACTTCTGTTAATATTCACCTATTAAATATGTTAAATTAAGCAAAAAACAACAAAGGATTAACACTTAAATTTTTGCACAAAAAAAAATCACAAAACAAATAATCTGACCACGTAAAAAATAAACAATGAATTAGCTATTTTGTTTTTTTTTTGCAATAAGAATTTTTGATTGAATTTCTTAAATTGAAAACGCAAAAAAAAAACTGAATTTCATTACATAATCTATGAAATTAAACAATTACAGTTGGTAATGCCGGTCCCCAAGTATTTCCACTCCCGCCTGGTCAAGGTTTTCCGTGGGCACATTCTACACGGGGTAAACCACGACGTGGTATGATGAGACGTGCCGTATTTTCAGGTAGAAATTCCGTAATAATTTATTTTGTTTCATTAAAAATTTTAAATTAATTTTATTTACAGATTCACAACGAAAAGGATTAGAAAAAAGATTTCAGATGCAAAAGTATATTAGTAAGCCGGACAGAAAAAAATTAGCAGAACGTTTAGGACTTAAAGATTCTCAGGTTTGTTTAAATTAATATTAAAAGAAAAATAATAATAATTGTTACATAAAATTAGTCATTCATAACCAAATGATCGGACGTAAATAAATCCTGCATCTGTTTTTCATAACTTTTACTCAGTTTTACAAATAAGTACAACTTATGGTGTAATTCCTAATAATTCGTTTTTTTTCATGGTTTCTAAAAAGCATGGTTTCTAAAGGCTTTCTAAAAAGTTAGTAATTTATTTATTGTTTCAATTTTTATATGACGTTTAATTTGGAATTTATAATAAATTTAATATAAATGAAAATTTGCAATTGGGTTAATTTGTTCTTCTTCTTCTAAATGTCTAATACATTGAAATATTATTTTTCAACTAATTGAATGATTACATTCAGTGGAGTAAATAAAATCAAGATAATTAAACTAAAATATGAAATTAATTGCATTCAGAATAATACAATTTCAATGTGCATAGTTCAATTTCAATTTCGCACAACATTAAATTTTCATATACATTTTTTTCTTCACAAAAATAAAATCTCCCAATAATCTTTCACAATAATTCTTACCACCCACTCAGTCAAACAACAACAATAATATTTTATAAAAATGGGGGAGAAAAATATCTAACAGCAAAAAAAAAAAATACAAGAACGTTCGGTTTTTTTATTTGGGGTAGAAAATAGAATAGAAAAATTTGAACTCCGCCCACATTTTCTTTTTTGTTTTTAGTTTTATTTTTTTTTTGTAAATAACCGCCAAGTACCACCCTATTTCTTATTTGCGCAGTCGCTTTTCATAATGCAACCCTTAAGTTAAAAACCATAACAGAAAAGTATTATGTAGACATGATTTGACAAATACACTGTTAAAAATTATTTACAATTGAGTAAAAATTGGTTTGAGAGAATCACAGAGAGTAAGAGAAATATTTAGAGTACTTTCTTATTAAGTTAAGTAATTTGATTAGATTATGAAAAAGTTTCAAGCTTTTTATTTTTATTGTTAGTGTATTAGTGTGTTTGTGTGATTACGGTCTTAAAATAATGTAATTGTGTTTGAGTTAAAAGTTTTTGTTTTTTCTTCTGTTCACAAATAAGCAAAAGTTTAATGGGTAAAAGTTTTTCGTTTTTCATTTTGATTATGTGGATTTTCCATTATATATGTTTTACTTTTCTTCTGAATTTAACTAAAGACATTGTGAAAAAGGGCCATGCTGATTTCATAATGGATTGTCCGGCATTTTCATTAATGATGCAAAAGCCGCAATACTAAAAAATTTCTTGGGTACAGTTTAGGTTGTTGTTGGAACCAGAACATTCAAATACTTGTGTGGTTGGGCAAACGTATATAAGCAAAGTCAAATCAATTCTATAAAAATTAGTGCTCAGTATAATTTTTTAGGTATTTTGTTTTACAAGAAAAATTACAAAATTTACTAACCGAATGTTTAAAAAATTTAAGGATTAAGATTCAAACCGCATGGTAATAAACAGATTAACAAAATTTGAAATAAAATTAAAGATGATAAAGCAATGAATCTATAATATTTTTTAGTTATATCCAGTTGCATACTAATTTGTAAGATGAATGCCATCCATACCTTTCTAAACAAAGTTCATTGTTGTAATAACGAATGTATTAATATTATTTAATGGCAATGTAATTATTTTCTCCTAATTTTGGAAAGCTCAGAAATTGTCGTGACAATTTTTATTGCTGTATCCATATAATTTTAGATTAATATCGTTCTCACTCACTTTTCTAAAATGAAATTAAGTAATTTATTAAACGGCCTAACTCTTGAAAATTCAAATCTTACTTCCTGTACGGAAGATGTTTAAAATAATCACCAGTAAAAATTTACTAATAAAAATTAAATCAAAACACATAAAAATTAAATTTCTTAATAATATTTACTTAACGTTTCCAGTAGAACACCTTATCTTCTAAATAAGAATAAAATCACCCCTCATACCAAACACATTCAATTTATAAAAACATTCAATTCAACAACAAAACAAATCCCTATAATCATTTTCCAATTAGAACATATTTTAAGTCTGCAAAGTATTGACTGACTTACTAAACGATCCCTAAACAAATCCTATTATATTTGAATATATATAGAAAAAGAGGCTGTCTCTTAAAAATGTTACCATCTCTTTCTGACAAACAATTGAATAAACCATCGTATATTTTTATCCCTATATTTATTCACCCTCATATTCTATCAAACTCATACCCCTTAAAAAACACAAACATAAATTGAAGGGAGAGTAAAAATATAGTAAAAAAAAAACCGTTTATTTAATTAATGTCTCCACTCGTTTCTCCTCACTTTCTTTCCCATTTCTTTTTTCTTTCTTTTTCCATTCTCTCTTTTTAAAGGAAATAAATTTTATTGGTTTTGATTGGTATGGTTAATTGTTTACAATTTTCATTTTTTGAATTGCTTTTAATTGTGATTTTAATTTAATTATTATGATCATTAAAGGAGGAAAGTTTCAGTTTTTTTTTCTTTGATATTAAAACTTTTTTCATGTCTTTTTTGAAAGTAATTTTTATGGCAGTGTGTATGAGTCTTTTTTTTTTTATAATCAAATTAGTTAGACTGAAATTAAAATGTGACGTTAGTAAATTGAATTTTGTGTTTTTTTTTAAAGAGAAAGCCTCTTATAAATTGAGAATAACTCAAGAATAATATTCCACTTTTAATGACAAATAATAAAGTGTAGAAATGATTAAGAAATGTTGAACAATTTATCTAAAAATAAATTATTTATTAAGAAAGTTTTAAGAGTTTGCAAATTAAAATATATAATTAAGACACATAAATCATTATAAGTTTCACATTTGAAGGTGAGAATGTACACTTGTGCAGATTTCTTAACTTTTCACTTTTATATATAAATTTCTACAATCTAAAATTTAAATCTATTTTGAAGACAAAATAGTTCAATGCTATATGACGCCACTGTCTTTTATTATAACCATTTCTTTTTTTTTATAATAATAAAATAATTAATGATCTTCTTAAAAGTGGAGAAGAAAAACAAACATAACAAAAAAATCTCTGAGAAATAATAATCCATAATTTTTTTTTATAACGTATAAAATCTCACACCCTCCCTCTTCATTCCACCATCATTCAATCATTAGATTTTCTTTTTTCTTTTTTCCTTTTTTCTTTCCTAATTTTTTTTTGAATATAAACGACGATAAGAATAATTATCTTGAATTTTAATTCGATTAATCAAATTACTTCCTGTTCAATAGAATGAACGACACCCACAGACTTATTACAACAACAACAACAAAAACAGAAAAAAAAACAACAACAACAACAAAAACCCAACACTCCATCATAATATAAATGGCGTTGATTAAATTTTCTTATTCTTTGTTTTTTTTTCTCTTCCTTTTCCACTTTTCCTTTTTCTTTTTTTTTTCTTGGAAGGGAAACAAGAACCAACAAAAAAAAATTTTTTTCTTGTGTTCCCTTCATTTGAGTCAATTCAAAATAAAATAAAATAAAAAATAAAAAATAAAAAGAAAAGTTTCGTGAAGATTAAATCAAAATCTGTTTGAAACATCAAAGTTAAAATGTCAAATGCAGGAATCATCAAAAATAAAATATAGCCTGAGAGGACAATGCGGTGGGTTTCTTTTAATAAAAATATAATACCCATTTTAAGATTATGGGAATTGGGGGGGTGGGGAATCTCAATTATAAAGGGTTTTTTTTCCTTTTCATCCCATCCCATTCCATTTAATTTTTTCTTTTTGGACGAAGGAAATCAATTCACATTTTCCAACCGTCTAGATCAAATGCTTCATTGTATTTTTTTTCTACCAAAATAAAAGTAAATGAATTACGAACAAATCTTAAAATAGTTTGTCGAGACGTTTTGTGCCGTAAAATAAGTCTATCCTTATTATTACAATTTGAATGGTTTTATACATAATTAACCGAACTATAAAACAAAATTCCGTTTTTGGTTCATCAAAATATTTTCAGCGAAAACAAAAACAATTCCAACTCGTTTAACTTTATATACGCACTTACCAAATAATCTCACCCTTCTTGTATATTCGTTAAACATAAAATCGCCTATCACCGCCGGAAAATCGTTTTTTTATTTATTTATTTATATTTTTGTTGTTGATGCGGTTAAAGTTTTTTTTTTTATATGTTTTATGTCTTAAATCCCTGCTATTACATAATAGCCCTTAAGGCTAATCTACTTGTCACCCTTCTAAATACAATATCATCATCATCATCTATTCACATATTCAATTCATTCATTTGCTTAAAAAGTTAAAGAAGCCACCCTCACAGAAAAAATATATACACATACAAAATTCAACTAAACAAAGAATACAGACAAACATATATTGACATTAAAATCAAAAACGTATGCTACACACAACACACCACCACCCTAGGCCCTATTTTTTATTCTCGTCTTTTCTACATTACAACAACTAAAAAATAATAACAACAAAAACAACCAATATCCTTAGTATACACTAGCAAGAGGACTCTTTTCTATATTCAATTCTATTCATGTCTGGAGGGAAAAAGCAAAAAATAGGAAAAAGAGACGAGAAAGAAAGAAAGAAAGAAAGAAAGAAAGAAAGAAAGAAAGAAAGAAAGAAAGAAAGAAAGAAAGAAAGAAAGAAAGAAAGAAAGAAAGAAAGAAAGAGGGAAAAGAAAGAAAAATCAATTTGTTCTGTGAACTTTATTCAAGTTTTGTGTGACAATTGGTGGTCCTATCAAAAACATATGTTGCCATCCTATAGTCATTTTCAATAACAATAATAAAAATAAAAATTCAACAAGAAGAATGATTTTTTTTTTTACTTTCCAGTTTAACGTTTAGATTTTAAATTTTCTTTCACTTACTAAAATTTTTTCCGTTTTCCATTTATTTTTATTTCTATGCTTTAAGTTTTAAAAAAAATAAAGTGCGTTACTTATATTTTTCTGAAATATTTTCCGTACGTAAATTTTTAAAGAAATATTTTATGATAGTAGATGATTGTCGTCCAAATACTGAACATAAAAAATGCTTTAATTCGATTTTAATCTTAATTAGAAATTTACTCAACACCTCAAAAAAAAAAAAAAATCGTTCTTATTAAGAAAAAACATTTTTATCAATCCCGCACTTATTTTCCCGTGAAATTCAATTTAAATTACATTTACATTGACATTTATTATATATAATTTTATTTACATAAAATGACACTTTAAACTTTTCTATTGTTTAATAATTTTACAATTAAATGTAAGTAATAATTAAAATGGAACAAAACTTGAACAATAATAGATTCCTGTTGTGATTATTCCATATACAGGGGGCGAAAATTGAAAACATATAATTTACCAGAATATTTATCATCTTTTCCCATTTTTGTACCATTAAAATCCAATAATATTTATACTGATATTGTATTCAAATAACATCCTTAAATCTATAAATTTTTGTATACATAAACATAGAATTATTCTTGTTTATAATTGTAACCTTTTAACAAAATAACATTTAGAAACGTCTGACTGGACAAGGACTAATAATCCTGCCAATGATTTTATGTTTTTGACAGCTACGAGAAAAGGCGGGAATATTCCAATTCACTGTTTTTGAATTATGTACATTATTATAATTGTATATGTAAGCTTATACACTGTCAAAGGGATCTGACAATTTTCCTTATTTTTGTCCCTTTTATATTTCTCTAAACTTTGATAGTATGAATATAATTTAAGGTTCTGAATTTTATTACATACAATTAAGTCACGTGCGTGCATTACTGATGGTTATAATGTTTTTATTTGATGTTAGAAAATCACACAAAATTCAATTACAGATTTTCATTTATACGTTTTTCTTAAAATAATATATTACCATTGGAAAAGTGTTTTTCAGTCACTTGACATTATGAATTTATGATTATTGTTAAGTGTGGAGAACGAATTCGTGTTTCTTTAGTTCTTTAGAAGTTGGTTTAAAGTTATGTTATTTCTATTTCATATTCTCTGATTTTACATTTTGTAACAATTATTAAGTTATAGAATAATTTGAATAATTTTCGAATATCAATCCCTTAAACCCATACCTATTATATGTTTTGAATTAGAGTGAAACATCAAATTCGGGTGTATAGATTTAAGCCGGCAATTGTTAAGGAATTCGCCTACCCGTAGTCGAATAGAATAAAAGTCGCTGATGTATTATTGCAACATAAAGTAAAAATCTTTTCAATAGAGAAAGCAAAATGTCAAAAAAAGGGAATCAATAAAATTGATCCATATTTAAAAAAAATTTCAACTATATTGGTACCTTTTTTGATTTCGTTCAATTGAAATTCAATTGACAACCGCAATATGATTTTGACAAATTACTTTATTGTCGCATCATAACCAATTTAGTTACACTTTGTGAAATCCATTTTTTATACTGACTTGTGAATTTTTAAATATGGTATGGGGTAAATTATATAGAATTTACAGCCTCTTTTTATAGTTGAATAGTTTTGGTTATATTGTTTGTTGTTATTGTTGATGATGATGACAAACTGAATGTTTTGATATGCGGACAGATTAATGTTTTTCTATTGAGATTTTTAGTTCAACAATATTGAAAGGTTTATTTCGATATCGTTTATATACTGGAGATTTTCATTTGATTTTGAGTAGATAATTTATGTGATTATGGAGTTATATTGAGACCACATTGACCAGATTGCAGTTGTTAACCAAATGTAAATGTTTATTAATGTCAGATTGTACAAGAATTGAACATTTCTAAGGGAGAATTTAATTTTTATTTTTTTTAAAATCTTGGTGACAAAACTCGATGAAAAATTTAAATTTTAATGTTGAATTTGTACTTAATTTATTTATAAATGAATTTTCAATTGAAGGCAATACAAGTCATCACTGTAAACAGAAAGAATTCAGAAATACAAAACGACAACAGATCCCTTATTTATATTTTCAACAATTAAGTCAATTCATTTTGACAAATGACAGTCTAAAATATTGCATGATGAAATTGTAACTTCATTTTATTCATAATTTAGAAAAGAAAAAAAAAATCCATTATTTTCACGGAAATTTAAATTGAACACAATTAGAACGTATGATGGATTAGATTTTATATTTCATAAATGAATAACTGAAACTGACTTTGAACAATCTTTAAACCGAGAAAAAAAAAAAAAGTAGAAATGATGGATTATTTTTTCTACAATAATAATAACGTATATATTGAATTTGTTCCACTTTTATTTTTATATAAATTGAATTTATCTTTTTCAATTTTCATTAATTTAGATCCCATAAACAGAGACAAAATTTCATCAAAAACATTTTCTATACAAAAAAAAAAAACTTAAATGGGAATTTTATATAAAAAATAAATCAAGGATTGACAAATTTAAATTTAAAGAACAACAAACGGAATTGTTTTATTCTTGTTTTTTTTTCTTCGTTCTAGAATTAAATCTTAGAAAAATTATCATTTTTTTTTTGTATAAATAAAAATTTCTATTTTTAAGTTTTGTATAAAATTTCATTATAGAGAAAATTGAAAAACTTTTTTTAAATTATTCAACTGATTAAAATCATAAAAATTTAAATTCTCTAAATTCATTTGTTTTTCTACAATAGTTTTTTTTTTTTTTATTTGGTTTTAGTTGAAATTAAAATGAAAATATAAAATAAAAATTTTCATGAATTCTATTAAAAACTTAATTTCAAAATGTTTTGTTTTTATTTATATTCCATAAATTTTTTGGTTGGTATAAGGATGAGTTCTGTTGTTGTTTTTTTTTTTTTTGTTGATGTAGGATATGATTATGATAAGGGGATGATGAATACAATTTTACGAATAGTTTTATAAAGTCAATTAGGATGAGAATGAAAAATATTTATATATAAAAAAAATTTTTTTAGTTATGTTAGTGAGGAGGGATGACATTTGTGGTTTTTGATTTATTTTGATTGAATTTATAAAATTTTAATTATAAAAAAAAATTTAAATATTTTCAAATTTCCTAATTTCATTTTGTTCCTTATAATTTTTTTTTAATTTTAATCCTTGTGAATTGTGTGAAGAGTGAATGAAATTTACATACTTTTGTCAACAAATCGATTAAAATTTTAAAATCTCTATTCTAAAGGGATGGTGGAAAATATTGAATATAATGGAATTAAATTTAAAGATCAACAACAAAAAGAAAAACAATAATCAAACAAATGACAATCGAAACGCAGATACAAAAATATAAACAAAGGAACAAAAAAAAAAAAAATCAAATCAAACAACATTTTAAGTCCTTTTGCACATTTTTATTTATTTTAATTGTATTGAATTACATTTGTAAAATGATGTTTGAACTTTGGCAAATAATTATCTACGATTCGTTATATAAATTTCCTCCTAAATTTGTTTTACAGATAAAAACAATCAAAACTATTAAAAGCAATTTTGTATCAATCAAAATTTGTTAAAGTGAATGATAAATATTGTAATTGAATATGTTTGCGAAAAATTGCACATGGCGTTCATTTTTCTTCTTTTTTTTTTTTTTTGTTTGGCGTCCATCAAATAAAAATCCCTAAAACAATTTTTTTTTTTTTAGTAGATGATGTGGGCTCTTAGACAACTCTCATAGTTTATTTTATATAAATTTATATTTGTTTAGAAATGAAATGGAATGATTTCATTTGTTATATAGAAAATAAATTAAAAGAATTGCTCTAAAGATAAATGAATGATTTTTATTGAAAATAATTCAAAACAATTAAAAAAATCACGATATTATGCAGATTTAGAACAATAATAGGATTACGGGTCCAAACCCGCACATGACCTTAAGACTAGATACAATGTGCATGTTTAATACGCCTTAATCAACTATTTAAATTTAAAAATAAAAAATCTATCGTGTAACTATCTTGTTGATTTAAAATTTATAATATTAAAATCCAGAGTCCATCATATAGCATGTCAGCCAAATTGATTAAGATGTTAGACATGATGTCATCTATAATTATCATAATATTGATCAATAAGAATCAATAAGAATAACCAGTTTTTAAAAATGAAATTATACAATTGAAGTTGTTTACTTTTAAGAAGAAAAAAAAAATGCTTAAAAAAATTATGCAAGGTCCACAGAAAAAGTACGAATATTCACTTTTATTCAAAAAAAAAAAAACGACAATAAATTTTTTCATAACTGCATAGTGCGGTGAGCCGACCAACGCGAATTTGTAAAAGTTAAATTAAGTTAATATTTGGTTGTGGCAGATTGACGTCAATTTTGAATTGAATGAATCAGCATAAATTTAAGTTACTTTGACCTATGCAATACACATTACTTAAACTACTTTCCTAATGATGATCATAAAGTTAAGTAGCCTTTTCTATATTTATCCCATTTGCATACTTCAATCAAAATACAATCATATAAATTTTAAATTGAAAACAAAAATCTACACAACAATAAGTAATCATTAAGTTTATTTGTTTGCAAATAAATATTCTTTTTAAATTTTGTAATCTAAATAAAAGGTGTTATGCCATGCAAAAACTTCAACAGTGAAAGAAAAAAGAAACAATGAAATTGACTTGGCGCATAAGAAACTTTGAATTAACGGTAAAAAAAATGGAGTGAAACTGATCAATAAATTTACTTTTTTATTTCAAATTGTAATTTTTTTTTTATTAACATTTTTTATAGCAATATAAATATTTTTTCTTATATTTACAGGTTAAAATTTGGTTTCAAAATCGTCGTATGAAATGGCGAAACTCAAAGGAACGTGAACTTTTGGCTAGTGGTGGTTCACGTGATCAAACATTACCAAACAAGAATAACCCAAATCCGGATTTATCAGATGCTCGATGTGATCGGGCTGCGTCAATATCACCGCCAGTATCACCAAATGAAGGAAGTCAGTCATCACAAGCACAAACACAACCGGCACCGACTGCTGTTGTAGGCACAAATTCAGGAGGAACGGTAACTCAAAAAGGACCTCAACCTCAGAATTTAAAAACTAAATTTGATGTGCCAAAATCACCACCTGAAAACAATAGAGAATCTTTTAAATTTGAATTTGATGAGAATCGACAAGCAGCACATGGAGGCTTTCCTAATTTCTATGAAAGAGAACGAGATATTAATTTTAGTGGAGGAAATAGACCAAATCCAGCAATAACTGACGGAAATAAAAATAATGTTTATTATGATGAATATGAATCGAATTCTGATAGTGACGAAGAAATTAATGTGACGTGACTATCCAATCCGGAGGATTAAATCTTTTAAAGTTAAAATTTAATTTTTTCTTAATGTCTTTCGCGACTTTATTATTGTTTGTAATGTTAATTTCTTTGGGTAATTGCAACTAAATGAATAATGTCATCATTTAAATGATTTAATTTAAACATAAAAATAGACCAAAAAACCCATCAAAAAATTTTCAGACCAAACAAAAAAAACTAGAAATAAAAACATACCTAAACTGAAATATCAAGACTTTTGCGAAGGTTGATGACCATCAAAAAATAAAATGTCTAAAATCACACAATGTCAAGTCAGGTCACATTTTTCTATTTATACAATAGTTTATCTACTCGAATTACCATAACAAATGATTGTTGTTGAATCCATATAAAAAAACAAAACAAAATTTGCTTTTTTTTATATTTTTTATTTCAGCAATTTTTTTGAAATTTTTTTTTTCTTTGATTTCTATTTTATTGTAAATAATTTTAAATTGTAAATAAAGAATGATAAGAATTAATTTATGAAATAAAAGAAAATGATCGTATTAATGTAAATATCAGAATAAATGTAAAATGATTTAAATCGAAAATTTGTTCTTATTTTTGACCATCATAAATTATTTCTCTACATTGATTTTTATATTTTGCTTGTTATTTTAATCAAGCTAAGAAAGTAGAAATCAAAATAAATTAATTAAATCAATTAAACCTGCTTCCATTATAAGAATCCTACCATTTTTAATAATATTTCATTATTCCTCTATTTCTACTCACGATTTATAGAGTTTCTCTAAATATTAATTATCTCTGCCAATGAATGGTCTAAAAAAGTTTTGCACTTTCTTCTGAAACTAGAAACATATTGTTTCCTTTCCTATCTAATGTAAATAAGGTTTAATATAATTCTTTTAAAAAATATAAATAAACTGGACTGGTAACTGAAATCTTACAAATTTCAAACCCAGTTGTGAATAATATTTATAGATGTCTCTCGTCATACGTTACTCATATTTCAATATCGTTATTCAAATAATGACTACAAAACCCAATAGAGGGCTTATAGAATCTTAACTAAATTATGAAGCCATAAGTTCAAACCATTTTTCAAATTATTATCATAAAACCAAACCAAACTTTTTTGAAATAAAACACTTCAAATTTCATTCGAAATATCTTTTGTACACATTGCAAAAAATTCTATTTAAAAGCTTTATTTCAAAAGTCAGATTAAAAATACTATTTTAAACATTTGCTAATTAGTAGCAAAGTATTAAAAATAAAAAGCATAAAATTTATTATTTTCCTGAAATGAATATTGAAACATATTTAAATCAAAAATTTAATTTATTAAAATTTAGATGGCGAAATGATGATGTATTTAATTAATTTTAACTATTTGAAGGAAGTTCCACACTTCAAAAATTTCGAGGTATTTATTTACTAATTCATATTTCTTCCTTTCCTTTTTTTCTTGTAAAAATCACAAACACAGCGGATTACAATATTATTTAGCCATCATAAGGTTTATTAATTCTTTCAATTAAAAAAAAAAAGACCGACCGAATTACATGATTACGTAAAATTGAGTATCTCCACGTACGGATGTTCTTTATTATATATTTATAAAAATAATGGAAGTGTGGTCAGACATCCCTTTTTTTTTTGTACATTTTTATAAAACATTTTACCTTTTTAACAGCGGTAAAACTGAATAATTTAACAGAGAGACATTTTTCGATGTATTTCAATGTCATGATGTCCTCAGGTGACTTAGTCATATTGAAATGAAACAAAATGATAGTCAGTCAATGTCGAGACTTCTAGATTTAAAATTTAGATCTAAATTAAAATCAGTCAAAATGGGTTTTTTGTTGTTATCATTGAAAAAAAATCTTCTATTTATTCTCTTTTTTTTTTTTAAAAAAAAAGGAAAATTACAAAAAAACAAACCAACCAAATACCCATATTTTTAAACAAACAAACAGATAGCGATAGATAATTTTGATGGATTTCTTAAAAATCAAAGGATTCTCTAATGGCTTTTGGTTGATTTATTGACAAACAAAAAAAACAAATTAATACCCTTGAGGACATTTAAGTTTCCCTTTCACAAACATTTTTCGCTAATATTAATTGAAATTTAATCACAATTCCTTTGGGAAAGTAATTTTTACATAATAATTTTGTGTTAATAAAAAAAAAAAACAATAAGCTTTGAGTTAATTTTGATTGTATAGGAGAATTAAGTTTATATTAAAAATCAGACTCACTAATAAATTATTATAACCTTCAAAAATTTCAGAAGAAAATGTAGAAACAACGAAAACATATTAATTTATCAATGTTCTATTATCGTCAAAGAAATATTTAGACAAACAAATATTGTACTTTGTCTGTTCATTATCTTAAAATTTAGAAATATTTTTAACAAAAAAAAAAACAATGTTAAATTATTTGAACTTGTTTACTGATTAATTTTTTTTTACATGAGAAAAACAACTTTGCTTACATGAATCTTTTAGTTTTCAGTTAATATTCGTTTAATCTTGTTTAATTTTACAAATAACTTAAAATGAGATTTTATAATATTATTTTAATTGTGACTTGTTTCATTACATTTATTAATGGAAAGAATCTTTATAACTATAATGGTAAGTGTTTATTAACATTCATTGTACCTAATTAATTCTATTCAATACTAAAAATGTATCAACGCAAAGTTCTAAAATCTGGAGAATTTCAGATGTTCGCTTATGAGTACCTCAGGTGTTCCCAAATTATTTAATTAAAAATACTTATAGAATTAGTGTTAGTGTGCCTTTAAAAAAGTGATCGTATACATTTGATTTGATACGATTTTTGAATATTTAGTTAACAGATTTAAATAAACATTTAAACATTTTGGGTTTATATTAAACCTATGCTATATTTTTAAATGAATTTTAATTTGATATTTTTATACAAAAAAAAAAAACGTAATGCTAAAAGGAGAAAATATTTTAAACGATTGATATTTTTTGTCAATCAATGATTTTAATTACACCGTTCGTTTACATGCTGTTCAAAATTGTTCAAAACCCAAAAAGAAAATTGCATTAGCTTGCATTTTTGTCGGAAAATTGAATTTGTGTGCGTCATAAGGTTTTTATCGACTCTAAACTACATATACACGTATAGTCCAAATCAAACATTAAACAAAATTTAGGCATAACAATTTGAATTATATATTTTTTTTTATCAAAATAAAATAATATAAAATACATATTCAACATTGATTGGTTGTAAATTTAACTCTTGCTGTACATTATTTTAAATGTAGTGTAAAATGTTGTTACAGAATGATAAGTTAATATAACACTAAGAAAATGTATTCATCTATGTTTGTTAATGAAGGTGAAGGGTAAAAGTCATAGGTAAAATATAATCTAATGTAATAGAAAATTTTAACGTAATACATATACATACATATACAGATTTCCACGATCATGAATATATATCTTACATACATATATACGATATACAATTCACCATTCCCTCTTAAATAATTTCGTATATTAAACATCCATGGGTTAAACTGGATCATGAATAATTTTAAGGGAAAAATCTTTCTGCGTGTTTGTTGTTGTTTGTACTTGTGTGTGTGTGTGTGTGTATTTATTTGTGTTTTTGTTGTACATATATAATATTATCAAAGTCATTTTGAAATATATAATTCCCTCCTCTCTAGTTGGACAAATAAAATGAATGTTGAGAAAGGTGTAATAAAAAACAAAAAAAAAAAAAGGTTAACGTAATCTAACAAATGACTGAAATTAAATCGATTTAAAAAAAAAAACGAAACAACAACAACAACAGTAACAGCAACAACACTGGTTAATTTTCATTTTTCTTCTATGTTTTTATTAGAAAATTGTTTGTTTTAAAAATAAAATGTAATGTGAATGACATAAACAAAGGTTGAATTAATGTTGATGGTATTAATCTATATATTTATGTATACTAAAAATATAGAATCATATATAGATAGATAGTATAATTTTGAATTTATGTAAATTACTTCAACCAAAAATATTTGTGTTTTGCTTATTTACAAAAAAAAAAAAAAATCATCCTTTCAGCTTCGATCGACTAAGAAAAAAAAAAAAGAAATAGAAAATCAAAAACTCTGACAATCGGACGTAAAACAAAAAAAGAAGGTATGTAGAAGGAGGAGAGTGAGGATTAAAATGTGAAAATCAGGAAGTGAAAACAAAAGGAAATTATAATGATGAAAAATTATATGCGAGGATATAAGATGGAAAATGTGATAATAAATAAGTCAGCAGGGAACGTCTTTTGTTTCTTGTTCTAATCGCGGTATATTATACATATTTATTCAGCGTTATATGCATAATAATACATAAATACAAAAGGTTATAAAAGGTTAACGAAAAATAATGTCGACAAAGATCTCGCACCCAATCCAAAAGCCGAAAAATGCTGTGAATTTAACATGAGCTAACAAAAGACGAGTGTTACTTTTTTTTTTTTTTTGTTCATCCTCTTCTATGCTTCTTTGGTTCTTTCTTTTAATTCAATATAATTGTAATTAATTGTGACGACGTTTTAAGTTTCGTTTTGTTTCTTTCTTTTATTTTTAAACTTCATTGCATTGAATGTTAGGTTTCCTATTTTAATAGGATCACATGTTTATTATATGACGACAGTATTTATTTTATCGATTTTTAACTTTATATGTAATAAATTATTGTCATTGTATGGAAAATTTCTCATATATTCAATTTGTCTTTATTTGAACTTTTTGAATTTTTATAGAAAAAAAACTAATTTTGGTATTCTCATTTTTTAATTCGAATGACGGTCGGTTGTCAGTTTATTCAATGTAAAATTCATTTAAATTGAATTTTACATTGAAAGATAAAATTTCATTCAATAAATATTTATGATTTCTACCATAATGACAAAATATTTGTCAAAAATGGAACCAATAAAATTTTTTGAGAAACTTTGCTTTTGTAAAAATTATTCTGGTATGGGTTGAAAATATTTTCAATAACAAATTAACTGAAATCCAATAATATACATGAATCCAAACCATTAAAACATCATAGGATACGTTTGATAAAAAACAAATGCACTCTACAAAGTACAAAAATAACTTCAGGTTTATTTATTTATATTGAAATTTTTTTTTTTTCAATGACTAAAAAAAAATATAAAAAAGCATGTATTGTGAGTGCATTTCGAGTGAGCTTTTTTTTATTCACAAATTCTTTGTAGTATTTATATTTATAAGACTTTTGACTAAACATTTTTGTAAGCAATCATGACTAATTTAAAATGCAGGCCAGCCTATAAAAGTTTTACAGGAATTCAGATTTTTTATGATACGTACATTTTCTCACTCACATATTTTGTGTTGAAATACATTTCCACTGGATATCAATTTGTAAATTGGCCTGTACTTGAAAATATATATTCAAATACCGTAACCCAATTTCAACTAAAAATCCTTTACCTATTAACCTCTGCAAATATATATATAAAAAAAAAGAACAAACAGAATAGATAAAAAGTTGTTTTCAAACTTTTATTAAAAATTCAATTAGATAAATTTATGCAATGCGACAGAATAGAATTTAACTGGCGTAGAAAAGGCGTAGCAATGTAGGTACAGATGCAAATAAAACAAAAATTTTCTTTAGCAGAAAAAAAAAATGATCATATAAATAATTCATCATAAAGTTTTAATCGTAATTTTATATATTATTTTGTAGATTCAGTCTTGTCTTTCATAAGTCAAAATCATAACGGAATGGAAAGAATTTCTTTCCATTTTTTTTGTTATAATTTGTGTCTGGATTTCAACTTTTATTGAATATAAATGAATGCCAACAAAAAAAAAAATAGACTAAAAAGGTTTGGATTAAGTAAAGACAAATATAAGAAGTGGCGAAGTGTAAAGAGAAGGGATTTAAAAGAAAAAAATAAAATAAAAATTTTTACTCTCATTAAAACTCAACTCAATTCGTCCGTTTTCATGTCTGGCTGAATTTTAGAAATTTTATATTTTTTTTTTTTTTCTTAATTATTTTCGGTTATTAAAATTTTATGTAAATATGCTAAAGAAAACCCTTCCTTTTATTTTATTTTTTCCTTATCTTTTATTTTCTTCCGTTGATTAAGAAATTTTGGTTGGATGGTTATACAGGTTTAGTAAAGTAATTTTGATGCAAAGTCATTTTGCTAAAGTATATTGGAAATTTTTTATTTTCCCATTTAAAATTTATATTTAGTTTTTCTTTTTATATTTTCCTTTTCAACAATTTTTACAAAAATTACTTTTGTTTTTTTTTGTTTTTATATAAAAAGGTTTTGCTGAAATTCTTATATAAAAATATTAGATTATGTATTATTATCAAAACTGAATAATAATATTTTGAAATTTCTCTTACATATAAAGTTCATTCAAAGAAAACAAACTATATTTTGTCAACAGTTTTCATTGTTCGTCTTTTGTTTGAAAAAAAAGAATAAAACATTTGAAGGATAATAATGCATTTTGACTTCTTTAAACAAACTCTTTTCTTATACATAACAATATATTTGCTTTTTACTTTAAAGCTCGTAAAATATATTACGTATACAATGAACATTTCAATTTCAAGTAAGTTTTTATATTCAACGGAAATCTTCTAAGATCAAAAAGGCAAAAAGCGACACAGACAAAAAAAAAACACACACAGAATTCATTTTCAGTTTTCATTTTAGATTTTACGTTGAGAAAGAGAGAGAAAAAAAAACTAAGGAAAATGATTTAGTCGTTTTATTTTTTGGTTCTTTCTGTGGACAAAAATGTCAATAATATGATGTGTGGTTTCACTCTTGTTCTTTAATAGAGATTTTTTTTTTTTTTATATAAAATTCAAATGTAAAACATTTTTATATATATTTTGTTCCGTTTCTTTTTTTTTTATTTTCCCTTGACTTTATTTTAATATTGACATAATAAAAAAAAAAAAAAAATAGAAGTAAAACAAAAAACAAAAAAAAAAAAACATATATAAAAAGAAAATAAGTAGAAATATAAATATCATCACTTATATGTTTCTTTCTCTCTATGTACATATTTTCACACTCATCCACACATTATATAAAAGAGACATATGACGTATATTTATAAAACTAATATCTTATATAGACACAAATGTTTCAACATATCCCAGTGACTGAACAATCTTTTCTATATAAATATATATATATATATATATATATAAGTATAAGTATTAATACTTACAAGATTCTAACCTCAATTGTAAAATGACAAAAACGTTAGTATATGAGTTTTATTAGAAAACATAAACATCCGTCACCAAAAGAAAAAGAACAAAAAAAAAAATAGAAGAACAAATGAAAAAAAAAAAAAAAAATAAAGGAAAAATACGAGAAACAAAAATGTGACAACGATAACAAATTGATATAAACTTTTCCTAACCACAAATACGTTGAACAATTTTCTATCTTTCTTTTTACGTATAATATGATGGAATAAAACTTAAATGAAAACAACAACAAGAACAACAACAAAAATAAGTAAATTTTTTGGTTTTAGTTCTTGCATTAGTGGCTTTTATATATACAATTTATTTTTGTTTTCATTTCATTTTATACTTTGTGACTTAGAAAAGTTAAAATAGTTTTATAATGTTTTAGTTACTTTATTATTTATTTATCTAACATTTATCCTTTAGTAATGTAAATCCATTGATGATGTAAATAAATAAAACGTGATTATAAGAAAAAGAAAATATTTAATTCGTATCGAAATGATTATAAATTCTTAAAAGGGTAAATTCGATGACGATGAGATTATGTGTTGCTAGCAAATATTTAAATTTGATTCTTTGAAAATTTCACATGATGGTTGCATATAACAAATCGAAGAATTGTTTTTAGAACAAAATTGAAAGTTTAGAAACGATATTTACCAGATTTTACTCTTTGTGCGCAAAATAAATAAATTAATAAAAATACTGACTTCGAAAGTTCTTTATAAGATCGGGTGTGATTTGAATATTAATTAAAAATATAATTAAATAAAATAAAATTTACAAAAATGTTACTGATGTCTTCAATTTTTAAAGGATTTTATGTCAAACGCATTCTGTTAAAAAGTATTTTTTTTCTCTTGAATTCTCTAGACTTTTCTTTTGGCTTATTTTTCTATACGAATGATGAAAAGGATTTGAAATAAATATATTAAATGATTGTGATCGAATGTAATTATTTACTCAAAGCTATATTTTAACGAAAGAATAATGTCAACCTGTCTGCTAACTCAGACTGTTAGATTAAGTGAGAATATAATCAAAGCGATATATAAAAATCCGATATAAGATGTCTGACTTAATAATTTTCAGCGCATGAGTAAAAAATCAATTAAAACAAAATCCCCTTTGGATTTAATAGCAGAAATTATTATTTATAAAATAAGAATACTGACAGACTAGTAATTTAGTAGCTATATACTCTTTAACTGATCGTGACCACAACAATGTCTGGTTTGACAAAACTTTAGATCTGTATTTATTTTCAAATATTTAAGAAATTCTCACCAATAAATAAACTAAATTTAATAAATGTAATTTTATAGTTAGAATCACCCTGTAAAATACCCTTATCACATGAGTTTCTATTGTTAATTTTATGCTTTATTTCATCTCACCCTCTTTCCTTTTCTTTATCTTATATAAAAAATTGAAAATTTTCCTTTAAGTGAAATTTTATATAATAAAGCTGTGTCTACAATAGAAAAAAAAAATGTGATGATAAAATACGGCACCTAATTAATATTATAGAGTTATACTCTTGTTCTTTCATTCGTGATAAAGAATATAATATAAGAATGTGTATATTTGTGTATGTGCATTCTGTATATTTTCAGCTATTCTTAAAAAGCAAAAAAGAAGAAAGAAGAAAGAATGAAGCAAAAAAAAAAAAACACCAGAATAAAAGAATCTTAGAGCTTATAGATATATATTATAGAAGTAAAGGGATGATGAAAGTGATATGTGAATAAAATAAATGATTCCATCTTAAAAGAAGAAAAAAAGAAAAAGAAGAAAAGAAATGTAACACAGAAAAACTTTCATTTCTGTAAGCTTTATAATGTATCTACAGACGAATTGTGAAAGTTCAATGTTCGTTAAAGTCCATTTATCAGGTATTCGTATTATTGATGTTTTACCGCATTTGACTTTTCTTACCTTTAAAAATACAAAATTTTAGTTAATCATAATTTATTATAATAATTCTTCCTATCATTCAATAAAGTATGACCGCAACAGTTTATTTATTATTATTATTATTATTTTATTTATTTTTTTTAAATCAAATTGAAAATAAATTTGCGTTTTGCCATCGTTTATTTATATATCATATCTGAGTTTAATATAATATATAAAGACTCATAAAAATTTATCGTAACGCAATCTCTGATCACATAATAAATCCATAACACATAAAAAAAAAGAAGAAGAAGAAGAAGAAGAAAAGAAAAAAAAAACGTACATAAATCCACTGAGATATTGAAGACATAAAAAAAAAGCTGATTTAAATCTCGGTCTATAATCCTAAATCCGTACAGAAATGAGGATATTCTTCTCATTCGTGTCTTTTTCATTTTTCTTTATAAAGATTTCCTTATTTTTTAATAAACAAAAAAAAAAATAGTTTATCCCAAATGAACAACAATAACAACAAAAATATATTGTCAAACTTTTCACAATTTTTTTTTTAAATTCTGTAATTTTTCCATAAAATTTCGTTGAATTTTTATGGAATATATGAATAATAAATTGTGGGAACAGCGGTTATTATATACAATATTTTCTTTCAATAAAAGAATAAATTAATACAAATCAATTATTTATTAAGCAAAATAACCACTGAGGCAAAATCTAATAAAATAATAATAACAATTGATTTTATTGTACACAATTTCCAAAAATTATTTGGAACACAAAAATAATTGAACATATTGAATTCAGCATTTAATACAAAATTTCACAAAACAAATATTTGTTGTGTACGTTTTGGATTTAAATTGGATATAATAATAATTATTAAATCGAATGCAATATTCTATTTCAATACATTCAATATTAAAGAATATAAAAACAAAACTACTAAAAACATGAAATTTGCAGATAAATTTTATATGTAAAATTTATATATTCATTTTATCGTTGAGATTTTAACTTGTAAAACGTTAAACAGATATGTACAATTTATTCATATATTTAATTTTGACAAATTCATTTTATATATTGATTATTAATTATCGATTGATCTAAATATTTATATTTAACTGGTTCTGCACAAACATCTTTTTATAAATTAAATGATATTAATTTAAGTCCTACAATTTAGCTAAAAATTTTCATTTAAAATTTTAGAAAATAAATATCGGTTTTCCAATAATATTTCTAATTTAAATATTAATTGAATTGGTTATATTTCAGACGTCGATAAACAATTATTTTAGTTTGAAAAAAAAAAATAGATTTAAACTTTAGGAAGCTATTAAATATTTTGTGACCATTATGTATCCGTTCAATATGCAAACTTAATTGGGGGCATCATAGGTTTGAAATAATCAATATTACTAAATTAATCTAATTTTAAGGAATTGTCAATTTTATGTACCAATTATATATAAAGTTTTAACTAAAACATCTTAGTTTTATTGATAACTTCCATTTCTTCCTTTTAGTAAATAAAAGATAAAGTTCATGCCATGAAAATACTTTCTTATACTTCGACTTAAAAAATAAATAAAAATCAATAAAATTAATTTTTTGTTACAAAAATTAGACATCTGCACACATATTCTAAGTCTGTAAGTCCTATTCCTATAACATTACTACCCACAACGACTTAAAAAGAAAAAAAAAAAAAGTAAGAAGGAATAATTTTTCAAATTTAAACATACGTATAAGCTTTTGTTGGACCCAGCTTTACCTTTTAATTTAGAGGTTTAACATTCTGTAAATTGGTTTTTGCGTATATCTATTGGTTATTATTGTCATCCGTTTCTGATTTACTCTCTTGTATATAATATTGTTGGCTCAACGTATAAATACAATCCATTTAAAATTAATTCAATTTGTTCAAAATTGGTAAATTGTGTTACTTTCGGGGGAATATATGGGATTTATATTGAATTCAATTTGACCAAAAAGTTAGCAAAAAAAAAAAAAGAAAACATTAATTGAATGTATATTCTAAAAACCTTTAAAATTAACTAAGATCTGTGAATATTATTACAACATATACGGGTATTAAAGATAAATAAATTTGTTTAGTTCAAATATATAAAATCAAATTTAAAGGAAATGAAAATTTACCAATTACCATTTTATTGATAGAAATTAATCTATTCAAATCTAACGTATAAAAGGCAAAGTATTCAGTTTAATTTTCTTTGGTTTAATGAAAGTATTAAACATTAAATACGAATGAAAAAACCTTTCATTTAAATCATTCGCTTCATATTCAAATTTGATATGGTCGAAAATATAGTAAAATGAGATTTAATGATTAACCAAAATTAGCGTAAATGTGAGGTCATTTGTATTAACTAGGATTTAAAGGGTTGATGAGATTTTCTGACTATATACAGTACACACATACATTTTATATAGATTTTTCTGTTTGTTTTCGAAATAAAATCAAACAGCTGAATTGTTTAAATACTTTCTCATATATAAAAATAAACACTCGCATTTTTCCAATAACAAAATTTTTATTTAAAAAGGGATTTTCTTTTTTAGAAGACACATAATTTTTACATAAGGATGTTCTTTTTTTATTCTTCTCAATTTTTTTTTTTTTTTTTGATTTTATGATCATAAAAATTAACTTTTTTATAAGCTTCTAATTTTTTTCTATTCAGTTAATCTTTGCAATCTGTCATTGAGTTAAGGGTCTGTAATAATATTTAAAATTTTTACAAAATAAGAATAAATTGTTAGTGAAAAGAGAATACAATAATTTAAATTCTTAAATCAAAAAAAAAAAGAAAGATATAAAAATGAAAGAAATAAAATGAAGACAAAATGAAAAGTAAAAATTTGAATTATAAAAAATTTCATATAATATACTCAAGTTATATTCATTGTTGGGTTTATTTTGTGCGGTTGCATTTATTTTGTTGCTGTTACTGTTGTATTTTTTATTTTTTGTATATTCTTTTGCAAACTATATAACATTGAATGAATTATTGAAATAAGCCGACGGGTGGTTTTGGCATTCTAGTTGAAATTCCCAACAGGCGACATAAATATATGCATATGTATGTATATAAAAATGTGGTGCCTTAACGAAATTATGATGCTTAAAATGGGAGTACAAAATGAAAAAAAAGAGAGAAAAAAAAAAGGAAGAAATGCAATTGCTCTCAACTCAAGGGAAGCATCGTATAATACAATTATTTCTTAGAAAAGTGGAAAATTGGCAATTTGTTGCCAGATGAGAGCTAATTATACTTATATAGTATAGTAAATTGTACGGGATGTATAATTCAAAGTGATAGGAGTAACAATAGTCTGTTTTATGTTGGGAAAAAATTTAGAGAATTATGCATCTGTTGCAAACTATGAGTAAAAAATGAAATTGTGGAAATAGGATATATACACAAAACTGGAAACCTCTCTTAAAGGATCATCATAAAACTAAAGTTCGATTGATGGTACGATTAAAAACATTAAAATTTTTGTGTCGACAGAAACCAAACTAAATTGTATCGTCCGTTTCGACAAGTTAAAATATTCAATTATAAAAGATTTGCTTTAAAAAAGAGATTACAAATAGATTTTAGCTTTTGTTTCCTTAACATTTTCCTTATCGTTTTTCTATAAATAATTTTCAATTGAAAAATTTATTGATATTGAAATTAATGGCATTATTTTTCTTTTATTTATCTGTAGGTAGATATTCATATGCCATATAAATGTTTTTTTTTTAAACAATAGAATTCCTATGCTTTCTATTATATAAATAGATTCGTGCTTTATTTGAAATATTTTCATAACGATCCTACACACCCACACACACATAGACACAAAAAATAATAATAATAATAATAATAATATTCTATATTTAAATAAATACGAAAATTTTATAAAGTACGAGAAAAAAAAATTGTGTTTTTCCTGACAATTTTTTTTTTTTATATATTATTTTATTATATGAATAAAAAATGGTTATCTGTATTCTTGAAATTTTATGACGTCATATTAAAGACTTCGTTTGTTTATTTTTTTTTAGTGTGAAAAATATAAAAAAAAAAATTTTTCTTTATACGGAATTTGATCGTAAGTCAACTTTCGATTTTTTTTTTATCTCTATTTTTTTTATCTAAAATAAAGAAGGAATGCCTTTAACAAGTTAATATTTAACGATGTCACGTTATATGAGGTGATCAATATTGGACAAAATATATTTATTATTTGTGTTTTTCTTTTTGTATTTATATATTTTGTAGGTAGAAACATAGAAATTTAAAATGACAAAATAACAATTTAACTCTACATTATCTCCCACATTAATTTAATATTAAAATTGGGATTAATTTTAGATCAATTTGTAGGAATTTTTTTGAATTTTGTTTTTTTTTTTCTTGATGAAAAGTAACATTGGATTGAAATTTGATTTTATTTAGGTATTTTATTTATGCGCGTATTAGATTTTCCTTTGGGCGGACTATGCCTATTTTATTATTAAAATGAATTTTATGCTGATCCAACGAAATTTTTAAGGAAAATTCAATTTTGGATGTGCGTTTTTTTTTTGATTATCATCCTGGTGGAATTTCTATTTAATATCAATGGTTATCACAATGTTGGTTATAGAGAGAACTCACGAAAATGAATAATAAAGCCATAAGTGTGAGGGAATGGATTGAAATTGTTATTGGTTTACTAAGCTTATTTTATTTTCATTTATACGAATCATTTGGTGGAATCAACGAAGGATTTTATATTCGTATATTTTTTTTTCTTTCGTAAAATGTAAACAAAATTTCATTTAAAGTAAAATTGATAATATGCCTAATTTAAGTTTTGGTAAGAAAATATTTTGTCGAATAACAGTTGAATGGATTTTTATTTTTTATCGTGTTGTTATTTGTCATCGTATCGATAACAAACTTTCACAATATTATTAATGTTGAAAGTTTTACATAAAATGTTTCTGATAATTCAACATATTTTTAATCTTGTATAAGATTCTTCAAAACTGGACAATCAACTGTTTATATTCGATAATATTTCTTTGTAAATTATTCATTTTGTTTATCTATTTAAGTTGTTTATTTTTTCATTATTATTTATGAGTATATGAAATTCTGCGAATAAAGTCCATATAAATTATCTATCATATAGAGACAAACTTTTTCTGTTAAATATATACTAACATATTTTTGCTTGATTCTGGTGGATAACACTAATATTTGGAATTTAGACTCATAGCTATGTATGAGATTATAAAGTTGGATAAGACACACATCCTATTCTGGCTAAAGTTATAAGCTATCGGGCTCTTACTGTAATAAAATGCTTCATACTCTAATTATAGTCCAAAATTCATACAGAAAATTGTAATATAATCAATTTTAATATCTTCAAAGGTAACACTTTAAAAAATTAGATTTCTGAAAATTTATTGTTGAAGTGAATAAATATTTTTCGGTTATAAATCTACATTCTTAGAAATCAAAATTTATTTTCACAGAATACAAATATGAATCTATATATCAATACTGCGGTACTGTCCAAATAACCAAATTGAAATGATATTTCAATCTTTATTTTCTTCTTCTTCAAAAAAATTATATTCTTGTTTTTGTTTTTAAAAGAAAAAGGAATAAAAAAAAAGGAAGGAAAATTTCATTAAATTTTGGTGAAGGTTTTATTTTCCTACAGAGACACATTAATCAAAGTTATAGGAAACGTGTATATATATACATTATATAATGTATATTTTATACAGAAGAAGGTCGGGAAAAAAATAACCATACACACACACCATACACACACACAATAATACGCATTCACACACAAACCCATAATCAAAACGTGTAATGAAGAAATGAGAATGTTGTAACCAATCATCCTTTTGAAATTTCTCTCATCCCCAAACAGACTGTAAATGGTTAAGAGAGAGAGAAAGTAAGTGGGTCATTCGTATAAAAAAAAATGTTAAAAGTATATATTTTTATGTTGAACAAATTTTGTTATAATGTTGAAAGAGCGAAACAAATGAGAAAAATTCCAAACAGGAAGATCATTGTTTAATAATAAGGCAAAAAGTTTAAGGTCATTTTGATGCCTGTTTATATCATCAAATTAAGTAAAACATAATAATTTGTCGATTATACGAGAGGCATAGATAGACAGATACGTCGTGTGTAGTTATGGAGTTGACTTGCTTGATTGATGTAGTCCTTGCAACTAAGATTTTCAATAATTAAAATAATTTTGATTCAAACAAGAATTATTACATATGAAGATCTAATATTTAATTAAACTAATATGCTGTTAGACTGCTTATAAAGAATAAAATTCAAGGATCAGTACCCGATAATAATAGATAATTATCCATGAATTTCAATAAAGAAATCAAATATTCAAATGTTACAAATGATGTAATTTCCATAAATATATTTTATGCCGCATAAATATAATATTTAACCTTGATCTATGTCAGCCCATATACCATTTATTTTTAGCATAAGTAAAGTCTATATCCAATAAATTCCAATATTCTGTAAAGTTAATAATTTCATTATACTATATCGAAAAATAAATAGACGAGCTTTTGCTAAATTTACTTATTTTTGTTAAACAAAAAAAAAAAAAGAATAGAAAAATACAGACATTTTCTATTCTTTAAATAAATAAAATAAATATAGAGTAGGTGCTTTTTGTTTTATTTGGAATGAGTTGAAGATTAATTTGCAATAATAACTTCTTCATTGTACTAGACAATCTACTGAAGTTGAAAGATAAAATTCTTGATTATATACAATAAAAATAATAATAAGACAAAAATAAAATCAGAAAAAAAGTTTTATATCAATTTAAATTGGTCAAAATAGTTTAAAAAATATTATTTGTAGAATTTTCATTGTCGTGCAAACTATAATAATTTTGTAAATAGAAATTTCATATTAAATATTTAATAAAATATTGATGTTTGTACAATTATTACACCCACAATTTTCAGCCAACAAATCAATGTTAAAACTCTTTTATTACCCGATATATCCGATATACTTCAATTTTACATAAATCCAAAATAAAAATTAAATATTTTTGAATATTTCATTGGAAGATTGATCAGACATAACTGTGGAAAAATACTATTCCAGACTCAAAGTTAGAAAAATTTTCAAATTACTATTAAAGTTTTTTTAAACTCACATTCTTAAAAAAATTAACATAAACCAATTCTAGACTTTCACCAATTCCAAAATGTAATAATTCAGATTTTTCTATTTTTCTATTTTTATTTTTTGTTTCATGTTTATTTTATATATTTTTTGCGTCTACATTTTCCATAGTTTTTTTTCTTTTCTACTTATTTTCATTCTTTCACTCATTGCTTCCTTTTTTTCTTCACTCGTTTTTTTATATACAATCTTTATCAGCTTTTACAATACAATTACAATACAATAAAGAATAATCTCTTGAAAGAAAAAAACTTTTAGCGAGTTGAATAAAATAGAGAAAAAGAAAATTTCAATGTTCTTTTCTTGTATTTTCATTTTTCTTTTGTTTGTGTAATAAAAAAAAAATTTACATCTTTAATTTTTCTTCGATCCGTTTTACTTTTATTTTTGAACTCATTAGAATTAAGGTTATTCTGAATTTTTGATGAAAGCTTTATCGGTGTTTTTTCATTTGTTTTTTTTTTGTCTATCAATTAATAATAATTGATTCACTTTTCAATAATAAATTGATAAAATAGATGTATCGATACGGACACATCATTAAAAAAAAAAGTTCAAGTCTTAAGTTTATTGTTATTATTAAGAATTGATTTAGGTTTTCAGTAATCTTAGTAAAAAAAGAAAGAAGAAAAACGAGAGAAAATAAGAAAATTTATGGTTGAATGTCAAACACAAATAAGAATAATAAAAAGAACAAAAAAAAAAAAGAAGAAATATTCACTGACAAACGACAGATGAAATCCCTAAAAATAAAACGAATTCCGATTCAAACGATGTAATATTCGTAGATAAACATCAGCAGTAGATCTTTATATATACAAGACGATGGCTTTTACTGTATTTTCTTTTTTTACTTTCAACTTGACTCGACTCGATGTCTTCGTGTAAATATCCTTCAATCTTATTGTAGTAAATACTGAGATAATCCTTATTCGAAATCAGAAAAATTCAATCGATTTATTTTTCTTCTTTATTTTTCTTTTTTTTATTGTTAAAAAAACCACTTACAGAATGACCGTACAAAATAATAAGTTTCATGTGTGTCATCTAGTTTAAGTTAAGAAAAATTTTCGTCGCCACGTCTTTACAAGGATTATATAGAATTATATATCGATACATCTTACCTGTGTCGAAAAAAAAAAAAGGTGTGGAGAATTTAAGGTCAATGATATTATGTCTGGGTATACTTTTAATTAGCTATTTTTTCTATTTTGGTGCTGAAAGTTCGATTTTTCTATTGATATTATGTCTGATGTTAATCCAAAAAGAAAATCTTTAGGATCACAATAGTAATTATCACGTATTTAGTATCATCTATAAAAACAAAATTGATTGAGTTTATATAGAGAATCAATTATTGTGGAATGCCAAACAAATCTATAATAAAATGAAATAATGAAAGGTCAAATCAATGAATTTATTGACTTGTAGCTTAGAATAAATAAAGATGTGTTAAACATTTATCATAAAATCTTAATACAGATTGAACTTTAATTATGAGAATTTCATAATGCTAATTAATTTTAATTGTTTTTGTTTTCATTCTTTCTCTCTTCTTCTTGATGAAATAAACTGAGTTATCTATTTTCTTTAGTGTAATTAAGAATTTTAAAACAAATTTTTTAAACTCAACCTGTCTATTTATTTTATCAATTAAAATCACAAAAAAAAAACGATTAAATTTACTGAATGTTAGAATTTGAAAATAAAATGCAAATAATTATTTCATTCTATATTTTTGTACAAATTTCTTTTTGAATTATATTAGATTAGATAAAGTGTCAAATCGTAAAAGTTTTTTTAACGTTCAAAGAAAAGGGGATTACCAGCATCAGACAAATAGCTGAAAAAAAAAAATTTAAGAAATTCACAGTCGAAAAATAATACGTTAACTCATCTGCTTTTACCTCATTGGCTTTATTTAATTTAATTTAATATTTATTCTATTTGAGACTCAAATAAAATCGTATCGAGACTAATTTTTGTTAATAAAGAAAATTCTGCATTTTCTTTCATTGCTTTGTTTTTGAAAATATTTTTTTTTTAATGCTTTGAGCCCCATTCGTGCCATTATTATGTTTTTGCTTAAATTCACAGACTCAATTTATATTCTTTTACGCTTTTAGTTTTAATATAATTTGAAAGTTTACCGTCAAAGAAATTAGAAAAGAATTCTTTGAGAAGATTCATATTAAAAAAGAAAGAAATATTTCTTAATTAAGTTAAGATTTTAAACAAAACAATAATTATATGAAATTCATTTTCTGTTTTTGTAATAAAAATAAAATTTAATCAAGTTCCCCATTGCTTGAATTTAATATGCAAAAATGAAAATTTCTTCTTCTTTTTTTTTGTGTTAATGTTGAAAAATGTGTGTGTGTGTGTATATATTACCGTGAAATCAGATAGATGAAAATTAATATTATTATTCTTGTATATTCTATATTTTAGTTTAAGAGTTTTTGTTTAAAGTTAAGTGACATTTCGTGGAATTTATAGTTAAAATAATTCATGAAACTAAATCAACGCCTAGCTGAATAAACACTATACCACTTATCTGGATTTCTGTGTGGATTGCCTGAAAATATTTGATATCAGTTTTATATTGTTTATTTTTCATCGCATTTAAAATAAACAAAATATTCTAGAAATAAATTAGGTGAAAATATTATACAGTGCTCACACTAAACATTATAAATGTAAAATAGAATTAATTCTGGCCTTAAATTTATTATCATAAAAAATATAATTCACTTTTCATTTACATTATTTCTTGTTTCCTTGTCGTTTCCTTGTTGTTGTTTTATATACATACTTTCATATTCTGATATTTCTCTTAGATAATCTAAAATGAAATGAATTTCCTATTAGATGAAAATTCATCTTAACCTTTATTTTATTAACGTTATTTTTAACGCAATTTACTGTTTAAGAAAAGAAAGAAAAAATATTTATTTCTGACCTAAAATTATACTCATCCATATATTGCAGATCAATAAATCTAATACGAAATATCGATTTTACGTAAAGAATGATAAATATACAATTCTTTCGATAAAAAAAGAAAAGAAGAATGTATAAGAATGGATAAAAAAAAAAAATGAAGAAAATCGAAACCTCAAAGGATCGTTTTTTACGTATTTGAAAAAAAAAAAAATATATCCGCGTTTGAAATCTTAATATTCCATAAATGTAAATGTATGTATATATGCAATATATATATATATTGTGTTTGTGTACCATTATGTGTGCTAACATATTTTAATCTATATATTTCAATGTGAGCTTTAGTAAAACGTCATAAAGCAAACAACAAAAACAACAATAACAAAAAGGCCGTTGACTGTAGGTCTTATATATTGCTACAGTATTGTATGGCAAACAGCAAAAAGGAGTGGGGGGGGGGCTACAAAACACAAACAGTTATTCACACGAAAAACAAGATTAACGGCCATCAGGAGTAAGCTTGAGTGCTTTAACTTTTTTTTTTTTTTTTTAGGACTTTAATTTATTACTTTGTCACTTTATATTCTTGTCACTGTATCTTGTTGGATATGTATCTATTCTATCTATATTGTATTTGAGACGTATATTATGCGTATTTAAGATAAACTTTTTTCTAAATTAGATTAATTTTTGTTCAAACTGAAACTTTATCAATATAGATAATCAAATACTAAGGATATGGGCTTTTTTTCTATGGATCTTGTTACAACAAAATTTTATGATTCATAATAAAATAATAATATTTAATGAATGTGGTCATATAGTCGACTATACACTACTCACTACTGTCTGAAGATTTCAATAATATTCATTAGCAAATAATTCATTTTTATTAAAAAATTATGATTCAGTTGGTTCATATTTTTTTGTAATTGAAAACAATTTTCTTTCTACATCTTTCTACATCATCATATTTATCTTTAAAATGAACTTTTTTTTTAAGTAAATAATAAACGCATTTGATAATAGAATTCCGAAAATCTTGTCAATTTTTTTTTTTTGTTAAAATATTTGCAATTAATTTAAAAATTGTTTTAATAAATAAAAAAATTCATTTTAATTTTTGTATTTTAAGAAACAGCAGGTGTGATGATGTAATTCAAAATTTTAGATATAAGAAAATAATTATGAGAAGTTCCTTTCTTTTGAAAGAACAAACAAATTTAATGAAATCTGCATTTCGTAAAGCATTTTTAATTAATGAAATTTTATGGAAAAAAAATAAACTAAATCCGCTTTACATTCAATTTTGATTTCTTCATGAACTTATAAATAATGAACTTCTTTTCATTAAAGGCGTGATGAACTTTAATATAAAAAATTGCTATAAAGATTCCTGTTTATATTTATGTTGAGCTTAATGTGAATTCTATTAAGTCTTTATAACTCAGTTCTAGGAATAAAATGAAATTAATTTCACAATAAATGACTAAAAATCTTATTGATTGGTGTAGGTAGTTAATGAAACATCATTTAATAAAAAAAAGTTCACTATATCCTGATTATTAAATTGTAAAACACTTTTCAACTGATGATACTTAGAAATTTTTTTATAGTTTATTTTCATGTAATATTTTCTTTTATTTTATTTTTCACTTCATTATGTTTTTTCATTTGTTTTTCTTTCATTTTTATTTTTTTTTTTTGTTTTTGTTTTTCGTTTGCATTAAAATTCCATTAGTTTGATGCTCTGTGGCCTGTATCGTATGTAATAGTTTATTTTATATTTCTTGGCATCAAAACTGCATGACATTAACTAAAAAAAAATAAAGTAGAATAAAATAAAAACGGCAAACAAAAACTTTTAGAGACGGAAGTAGAGTATAAAAAAAAAACAATAGAATTAAAAGTAAACCACACTCTTTTGTGCTTCAACTAATTTGTTATGTTTTTTTTCGTCAATCCTTATAGGATAGGTGGGTGGTAAGATACCATTATAAAAAGATTTGACCCAATTATTTTATAAAATTATAGATCTACATATCGTCCATCTGTAGCATAATGAAAATTTTGTTTTCATGAAAGTTGAAAACTTTGAGTGGTTTTCGTTTCTTTCTTAATTTTTTTTATTTTGATAATGAACATGAAAGCACAAACATTTCTATTTAAGAGAATTAAACTTAAAATTTATATTTAAATAATAAAATAATCGATGGATAAACTATTCAATAAACTTTTGTTTTATAATATTTTGAAACAAACAAAACTTTAAGATGTGAATTGATGATATGCGGTTATAATCTGGTCTATCATTTAATATTTTAGTTTAAAGATTTGTGGATAACAATTTTATTATAGTGCAAGTTTATTTAAAAGCATAAAGATTTATTAGTTGAGGTTGAAGTGACAAAAAAAAAACTTTTGGTGTGCTTCTGCATACATTATGTAATATTTTTGTTCAAGAATAAAGTTTGATATTAAAAATAAGAATTTTTCAGCATTAAAATTGAAATTTTGAGTTTATAAGATGGGAAAATATTTGTTTTATAAATAAAATAAGACAAAGGAAGGAAGAAAATTGTAATAACAGAACATGACAAAAAGGTGTCGAGTTGCACATGGTGAAACACACAAATGTATATTTTTGCTCTGCTGCATTTTTTGAAACAAAAAAAAAAAAAATTAAAGAAAACTTTTCAAATAAAGAAGAATAAAAAAATGTTAGAGAAAAAAAATTACCGGAGAGTTTTAGTTGTTTGAGTTTTTTATCGTTTTATTTGGAGTTTTTCAATTGTCCAATGTTTTTTTTTTTTTCCTAAGAAAATAAAACAGTGAACAAAAAAAATAAATTGTTTTAGTTTAGAGAAAAGTTTAAAAATTGTTTATTTTGTACTAAAGAATTTTCATTTCCGAATATGAAAAAAAAAGATTGAAAGTATAAACAATCTGTCATTTTTCAACATCTATTGCTGTTTGATTTATATTTTTATTCCGTATTTATTGTTTGATAAAATGAAAAAAAGTTTCTATAAATATTTTAAAATTAAACGAGTTCGGTGATACAATAAAAAATTACAAAACCAAATGATTCTTTTGAAATTATATTGGAAACTTTTTACAAAACTTTTCAGAATTTATTTCAATTCTATTATTATTTGGAATAATGAATACTGGAAAATTTGTCATTATTTAATTGTGAACTCAAACACAAATTTCAGTTCATTAATATAAATTAAATATTAATATTAAATGCAAAAAAAAAATTTTTTTCAAGTTTTTATCGTTTTTTATAATTGATCATTGGGACATAAACTGCTGTCAGGTAATGGACAATATAAACATTATTATCAAAGACCGTTTCACACATTAGAAAATTATAGCAATAAATGTAAATGGTTTGTGAATTGCAATAATATTAATGATGCCTAACAAAACATTTAAATTGATTAATTATACATTTACACTAAATGTGTATTTTGTATTTATATAACTTTATCAAAATTCTCAGTGACGTCGTATACCATTTAAATATTTGGTAAACCATCCAAAATAAATTTCAAATTAATCAAATTGAAATTAATCAATTTAATCATAATTATTCGTTTTTTCTTTAACATTAAAAATTTTAGTTTGCAGGACGTTTCATATTTTTTGTTCATTTTTTTTTTTAGTAATTTAGTAATGACTCACCTGGAGATAAAACAATCAACGCCACACATTTCTAAATTTAATCAATTCTTTAGAGAAATTAATGTAGATTTAGGTGAAACCCTATAAAGTACACACATTTAATTTAATTATATTAAACCTAATATGAGTGAACGTCACTGATTACTCTATTACTTACCTCCTAAAACTGCCTTAATGCTTATATATAGAATTGAGAAAAGCTTGGCATAACATTTATAAAGGTATATAACGAAAACAGGTAGATATGGATGGTATATAGGTAGGACTATTACAAAAATAGAAATTGTGTATACAATAATAACAAATTTTGTTAAACCGAAAATTTTCTTTTTATGTATATGTTATATTTAGGGAATGTTTGTATTCGTTCAATTAATACCTTCAAGGGTTTTTTTGGAATTTATGTGTTTAGATGTTCTTATATGACGTTAAATAAAAAAATTAGACATATACGTATTTTATGTTTTTGTAGGATTGAATGTACTATGTACTAAAAAAATTTTTCTTCAAACTGAGATTTCTATATATCCGTTTTAAGTAACAACAAAAAAAGGCAATTAAAAAATGGAAATTTCCATTTTAGACGGAAGAAAGAATTCAAAATTGTAGAAAATATATTTTCTTATTGTTCACAAATGAAATCTTTCGTAGATTATAATTAAATGTATAAGAATGTATTTAACGAAATCCGTTTTCTGCGGTCTTTATGCAACCAAAAAAAAGCAAATTAATCTGTAATAATTAAATATAATTTTCATTTGTGTTTTTGTTGTAGTGATTTTGGTTAAATCTAGCGAATATTTTTATAATTTTGTGGTGCGTAAAATATATATTATGGTGGACCAGATTGAAATAAATTGGATTGTTTATTTGTTTTATTTTATTTGTTTTTATTTTTGTTGTTGTTGTTGTTGTTGTTAAAGGCAGTCATTTATTCATAAACATGAACATATTATCGCATTCTGAAAATTTGTAATCATCTCATCCCCTATTGTTAATATTTCTATTTATGTATGTATGTATATATTTTGTCATTTATCAAACCTCCAAACCAAATAAAATAAAAAAAAAAATACAATATAAAAAAACACAGAGAGTCATAAATGGTATACCGACGATTGTGGAAAACTCGTTACGAAATTAAAATGAAAAAATAATATTTTTCAACTGAATGCATTTTATGGTTTTTGTATATAAATTTTATAAATTTATGATACGTTATAATCAAACCAATCTATCTTTTTTATTTCATAGTGAACTCTTTTGTCTTATCTTTCGTTAATTTTAGTGCATTCTTGTTGTTGTTGTTGTTGTTGTTGTTATTGTTAAAATTAACTTTTTATATTTTTTCTTTAATGTGAAAACTCAAGTGTACTCTCAATTAAGCTTTTTTCTATTTTCTGTTTTTACTTTAACATCATGATATCCTAGAATATAGATTAAAATAAACAGTTATATCCATTTTCCTTTATAGTTTTCTCAAACAAAATGTATTTCTCTTTATGCAATTAGTGTTAGTTGCTGATTATAAAGTTTTAGAATTTGCATTTATGTTTTTTACATTCAAGAAGCTTTTTAAAAAATTTAATTTTTATATTAAAAAAAATTTAATTTGCATGCAAAACAACTTATTTTCTAATGTTATTCGACTAACATCCGGATCATTTGTAGACTTTATTATTAAACATAAGACATTAAAATCCAATTTATTTTTTCTATACAATTAACTAAAGACTATCAGGTGTAAAGGGTTACATTTCAAATTGTTTGTATACGTATAGTGTAAACTGTTGAAAGTGATTCTAGATATTTATTTATTAATTGTTTTCTGATTATTTTATTACAAATTTATATTTGACCGAATTCTTGCATTATCAACGATGAAGTTGCATTACTGACACAAAAGTGTTTTTCTAATTAATCATTCTAATAATTAAAACGATATAAAATATCTTCACATCACACAGTGTCACTTTAATATTTAAAGCCGTACATCTTTAACTCTGATAATATACAAAGGTCTTAGTTTATTAATTATTGTCATTTATTGATTTTTCTTGCAATTTTTTAATTATAAATGATTCCAAACAAATTATGAAAACATAATTCCAATTAATTATAATATTTGGTGTCATATATTTTACATTTTCACTTGTTTCAATCTTTAATATAAAAAATAAGGAATATAATATTTTATGACGTCAAATTGGATAAAGTATATTTTTTGTTGTAATAATTACGGATCCTCTATAAATAATGTTGATTATATTAAAGTCAGCAACAGACTAGATAATGAGTAAATTATTCAAATTTTAACATGTAAAAGAAACACAAAGTATATGTAAACTAATCATCAGTGCTTATTAGAAAGAAAATAATAATCTCTATACGATGAACGATATTTAAATGAATAATGTAAGACAAGAAGATTAGGTTAGATAGATGCGCATAACTACCATTATAATATAGAATCCATAGTCTGGAAAATATCTATAGTTGAATATAACCATCGTCTCATAAATTATTTTCAATCAAGATTCATTGTCAATGTTACATCAGTTTTATCTTTAGTATGGTCCAAAACAATATTATTGTTTATCAAATGTTATAGAAAAACTTTTTGTTTCTTTTAATATTTAAAATCTCAATAAATTGATTATATACGTTCACAGTTAAATATTTTATTAGAACCGTGGTTTTAAATTTGCGGTTTTCCTTGGTGATCTGTGGATAAAAAAGAGGGTTTAAAAAATGGGATTTTTTTAAATTCTGAAGTTTCATCCGAGCATATTTAATAAATTTTAATTATTGCGAATGCTTTCTTATCATTTTTTTTAAATATTGTACTTCCTGGAAAAGAAAACCTTTTTTTATAAGTGTTAAGAGCTTGGAAATTAATTCTAAGTAAAGAAAAAAAAATGTATATAGCTAATCTTACGTGTAATTTATCTTTTATGTATATATAAATATCGTTGACAACGATGCTAATGCAGCATAGATATCCTTTATCCATATGATTGATGTTATTTAAAAAACTAAGATCGCTTACCACATCGCTGCGTGTCATCATTTTATACTTCGAATGGATTATTTGTCCCCCATTTTGTTCCTTTTTATAGAAAACTTTTGATCTAACAGATATGCAAATAGTTTATAATTAAAGTTGATTTTTGTTTCCCCCCTTTTCCGGAATGACAAATTGTTTTCCTTTACAAGACCATAAAAGTTTTCATATCAAATAAAAGTATGTAGAAAGTTTTCGTGTTTATAGAAATTCCTGAATATATCTATGTGTGTGTGTGTATGTATCTAGTTGATGTGTGACTAAGAAAAACCAATGATAAACAATATAAATTATTTATTCTGAATATACTTACTATTTATTATTATTAACAATTGTACTTGAGCCAATATGGGTACAACATATATTGAAAATTTTAATATATATAAAAGACAAATCGAAAGTAATTTGAAGACAAAGTTCTAATCGAAAAACAATTGTTTTATAAAAAATAATAATTATACGTGTGAATTTTAGTTAAATATTTAATTTAATTGATTTAAAAGTGAATTTTCCAATTTATTCTTAAATTCATTGAAATTTAAAACTTTAATATCGTTAATGTCAACTATCACATTGCTACAGTTAGATGAAATTTTTTTTTATTAAAATCATTAAATTTAAATTTAAACCATATCGAAAATTGTTATTAATTCAAACCACAATCTGAGTAACGACTTTTCTGTTGGCGTTTATTACTCACGTTTGGTTAGATGCAAATTTGATTGCGAAAGAAACAAAAGTTTGTCTGGGAAGTCATAAAGATGGAAGCGTCCGTTTTGAATAATCGAATTTATACAATTCTGTCAGAATATTAATATGAAATACAAAAGACAATTGTAAGGTAAAGTTTCTAATTTAATTTTGTATTATAATAGTTTTGTGTTAGTTTTCATTGTAGTTTCACAAATATATTTTGTATGTGAATAAATGCAGATTGATCCCTGAAGCATTCAAAAATCTTTAATAAATTTAATTTTTTTTTAATAGTGATCAAACACCAAAAACAAAAACAACAACAACAATTATAATAATAAAAAGAATACGAATAATTTTAGATGAAATTTAAAATTTAATTTGGTCGATATTTTTTATTATGCAAAAAGTATGCAATTTTCTATGAATTTTATAAAGTTTTATGAATAAAGAAAAATTTCTGTTTAACCAAAAAAAAAAGTTTCGCTTTGAAAATTTCTTATTTGAATTATAAATTAAAATAAATTAAATAATTGATCATTTTTTGAAAATGGTGAATATTTTTAATTTGAAGAAATATAATTATGATGGTGAAATGAACAATAGAATGAAATTTGAACATTTGGTATAAAAAATCGTTATTTTCATTTAATGTTTTTATTTTTCTTGTTCTCTTAAATTTATATTGAACAATAAAATGATTAAATAAAACAGAAAATTCTTAATAAAAATTTTTGGTTACGTAGAATTAAAATTAGTTAAATTGTAAATATTTGAACATTTTATAAAAATTAATCAACAGTTCAATAATAATTCAATATTTGTATACACACGGTATTTTATTTGGTATGAATGATTGCATTATTTGACATGAAATAAAAACAAAATTGTCAAAATTTGACAAATTTATTTTTCAGAATGTCAAATATTGTTTGATTTACTTTTTTTTGAGACTGATGATGACATGAAAATAATAAAGGTATAGGAGATTTTATTATCGTTTTTAAAATAAACTTATTTAAATATGGTTATTTATTCAATCAGAATTATTCACCAATTATTGTATTTAATTATTTAACAAAAATAATTGAAGTAAAAAGAACTCAGTCAACAAATGTATTAAATTTAAGGACCACTATCCGAATCATTCGTTTATATTATAATTGTATGATTGTGAAAAATGTTATTCGTAAAATGATGGCATATTTTGTTTTTTTTTTTTTTTATCTAAAAACTGTTGATAAAATAATATGACACATGGGAAGGATAAGGGACACTTATAGATATCTATGTAGAAAGAAACAATCGTTTTTGTTTTGTGTATAATATTTTCATTTGAATTTATTCTTTAACATGGTAATGGGATTTATATGGAAATTTTCTGTATTTTTTTTTTATTCGGTATAATGTTTTTTTTTCTTGCTTGTTGTTTTTTTTTCTCTGTTTGCATCAATTTGCAAAAAAAAAAAAAGAAGGAAGACATTCTGTGTTGTATTCAGCAGAAAATATACGAATTATATGCTCCATTTCCTTGAAAACGCGATGTTATATAATATTATGATTTTTATATAAAAAATAAAGCGCCCTTACCCTCCTTAAATTTATAACAACTCAATTTATACATAAGATGTATCAGACATGCATTAAAGAGAAATTTTAAAATCGAAAATAATTATATAGATTAAATTACTTTTTATTTGAATTTTATTTGTACCAAAAATATATTACATCTAATAATACAATTTTTACATTACGTGTGTTCTACATTCATCACAAATCATCGTATATAGAAAATTCAAAGATACTGTATCATTTATAATATAAAACACTTCATGGAACTAAATTATCTAACCTGTATAATCAAGAATCAAGAAAAGGTCAAGGATTAAATTCAATCCATCCTAGCGTTTCTAACATTTTATTTATTTTTTATTTACTTTTATTTCGTTTCTTTTTTCTTTCTTTCTGTTTTTTTTTTTGTAAATAAATATTTGATTATTATCAACCCTGATGTTACAACCATCAAAGTAAAAATTTTATCCATAACTCCAGCCTCCCTGAATACATGTATACCATCCTATTCCAATAAAAAAATATATATACAAACATTTTCATTTTTCTACAGTGTATGTGTGTAACTCTGTTAGAAATATAATTTTCGCCGCGCAGGTCGAAAGCAAAAAAAAAAAAAAAAATTATTTGCTGAATTAAATTTTCCATTTCCATCATCCAGTTCTATTTGTTACCTAATGAAATTCTATTTTAGTCACAATTTGATATTCATTGAAGACGTTTGATATTTCATTTCTTTAACTTTTGATCGTTGTATTGTGTTGTGCTTTTTTATTTCTTTTTTTTTTTTGTTTTTGGTTTCTTTTCTGTTTCATTCTAAATGTGTACCGATAAGAAAGTCGATCGGAAAAGACTTTTGAAAATTTAATCTGAATAACAAAATAATTAAAGACGACCCTGTTGTATAGAAAGTTTAAAATATTTGTGGTATAATGAAAGTTCGAAAAATTAATAAAAGTTTTGTTATCACAAAAACTGGATAAAATTCAATTGTTTTATGTAAGAAAAAAAAAAAACAAAAAAAAAAATAAAAAGTGAAAATAAAAGAAAAGTGGAAAAATATTTAAGGATGAGGTTCCAAAAATTATTTTCAATTTATTCTTTAATATTCTTCAATTCATTGAATGGATATTATCTTAGTCATGAAGGTGGCCGTAAAAAGGGTAAGTAAGTTGGGAAATTTGATTTCTCGATTTGACTGATAAAACCTTTTTTAATTTATACATTAAAATTATTATTGCTCAATTTTCTCTTCTTTCTTTATTTAAAAAGAAATGGGAAAAACAATTTTTCTGTTTAGGGTAAGAAAAAAAAAAGAAGAAAAGTTAAATCCAATATTATTTAGATTTTTCTTAAAAAAAAAATGTTCATTTGATTTAATTTTAAAATTTGCGACATGATTTGTTAATTAAGTTGTTTTGATATTTTAAAACAAGAACAACTAATGAATATTTCATTAAATATTACAAATAAATGTTTAAATAATTTTTATCTTAATCTTGAAAAATTTATTTTGGTATCCATTACTTGATTTACGTGTAAAAATAATATACAAAAAATATTTATCTTAACTGTCGTAGAAACGTATAAAAAATGCGTAGGCGCGTAATAAAATAAAGATTCTCTACTTTCTTAAACTTAACTTTTTGTATTCCTTTTCAAAACGTTTTTATTCTTCATTGATGATTGATTTGAAGAAATTATTTATTTTTTATGTAAAGAAAAATAAAAAGAAGAATAGAAACGATTTTTATATTAATGCGGCGACTCTATTCATTATTGTCAGCTTAAAATTAAAGTAATCAACTGAATGATACATAGGATTATTATAATGGTACTTTACCATTGTATTTTTGTATCAATCAAATGATTCATATTTTTGAAAAGAAAGGTCTCGCTTTCTAGAAACGTTTACACGGTGAAAAAAAACCAAAGAAAAACGAAGAAAAATTAACGTAATCCATGGGAAGAGACTCATCTGTAAAATGTCATAACAAAACGTAAATATTTTTGTCGATCAAGTCACGTACAATTTTTTCTTTTCTTTTTTTTTTTTTAAATCAGTTTTCCGTTTTAACTTTTAGTTTAATCATCGGGAGGGTTATTAATTGTGTGCCTATGTATTATTTATATACATATTTTGTTTGTCTTATATACTTTTTGGTTATAGTTTGGGATTTAGATTGTCTTGGTCATCGTATATAATCTAATTTATGGCTCAAAAGAGAAACAATTTATCAAAACAAAGTAAATATTTTAGTTAAAAGTAGAATGGGATAGAAACAAAAAAAAAAAAAAAGGATATAGAACCTTATCCATCTTCTTTTAGTTACAAACAAAAGGAATTTACTTTCCAAAACAAACAAAAAAGAAAGGAAATTATTTTTTTTCTTCGTATCTGTCAGAATGGATTATAATGTGATTCATTTCTCTTTTATATATTTTATTTTATAATATTCAATCGTTGAATATTCTTCTCATTTTTTTTTGTACGAGGAAAAGGACGATATTTATGTGTGTGTGTGTGTGTGTGTTTGTGTTTCTTTTAAATATTTTTTTTTTCTGTTTTTAAATATAGAAATTTTCTCAAAGAAATCTTACAAAATGTTACTGATTGAAATTCATAAAAGATTTTCAATAATTTTTTCCTGTAAAAAAAAAAAATATATTTTCTTATATTGAAAGAAGCTTTTAAAATTGATTTTCTTCTTTTACACTGTGTGTGTCGTATGTTTTATATGGTGTACTGCCTTCTTGTGTGATGTGAATAATATTTTTGTTAAAGCTTTTCACTTTTTTTTTTTTTTTTTTAAAAACCAATTTTACATAATAAAATGAAATTTTTAATAGTTAACTAAAGAACGATTTGGTTATACGTGCATTATTTTCAACAGCTTTCCATTATATAAAATGTTTAAATTGGTAAAGAAAGAATATAAAAAAATGGATGTTACACAAAGACAATGTGTTATCAATTTAAAAAAAAAATTTGAGGATATAGTTTTCCATTAAAATCAAGTACAAACAAAAAAGTTTTAGTACCTTTGTACGTGTGAGAATTAACTTTAATAAAAGTAAAACTTTAATATTTATAATTTGATTATTATAATCAGACTTTATATAAATTTATCCATAAAATATACAAAGTAAAACGAAAATTGATTTTTTACTTAAAAATTGAACAAATAACAAAAATAAGAAAAGTTTTTACCTTTGACATTATCAATCTTCACACAGAAAATAATCTTCTGTTCACTTCTTTATTTATATTTTGTCTCTTAAAGTATCAGTTTGCTTTGTATAAATTGTAAAACCTTTTAGATGGTATATACGCATAGACAGAGATTGTTTATTTAATTTCATGCTGCGAAAAACTTTTAGCATCATCTTAAGTTTATATGCGATGTGCATTAGCATTATATGTATTTTCTTTGCATTACATGGAATTATGTAAAATGTGTTCTACAAAGATTACTTTAGTATTATATTTGTTCATGTATGTGTGTGTGTGTTTGTGTGTTTGTACGTATACGCGTAATTATAAATACATGTTATGCCTGTATGTGTTTTTATTACAGTTTATGATTTTAATTTTGTAAATAAGAGTCAGATTAACACGCATATCTAATGTTTTATAATCAACAAAATTTCACTTATTTTCAATTAATTTATTAATAAAAACAATTCCTTATAGTCTTCTTATCTTATGTTTTTACAAAAATTATTTGTTTCTTTAACTTAATCCGTGAAATATTTTTATACTTGTGTTATTCTTTCTACTTTATATTATATTGTTGTGTTATAATATGAAGAAAATTGAATTTTCACGTTATATAGGCATAATGTCACGTTGAAATTTCCCAATGGAATTTTTTGTTCGTTTAGTTTCAAAATATATTACAGAATATATATTTTTTTTTCTCTCTATTATCCATTGGGGATTCTTACTAACATTTTCAAAAGAGAAAATTTTGATTTTCACTTATTATTGTTGAACAAAATGTTTTCGTGTTTCATTGAACTTATTCTTTAAATTGGTTATATAAGATTTTCAAATTATTTCTACCTTTTCTATCATAGAAAAATAAACAACAACAAATATCTATACAATGTAAATGTAATGTTATCCAAGGAAATAAACCTCACTTGAAATTTAGTCTAACAATGAAGTCTTTTTATAATACTTTATGAAAGTTTAACACATAAATTTTAAAGTTGACGACATCTAAATTGAGAATAAGAAAAAGAGAAAGACCAAAAACTTGAAGACATTATAAATCAACGTAAATTTGTTAGGTTGAATAAAATAAAAATTTGCTTTAATATAAAACTTTTTTTTTATCTTACATAAAACTCTTTAACTCTCTGCTCATAAAAATAACCAATAATTTTTTCTTAAAGAAAATTTATCCATAGGGTAAAGACCAATTATTATAAATTTTTTGACGTATAAACAATCGTTTATCTATTCTTTTGAAGTAGGTTTGATTTAACAAAAATTCATCTTAAAAGTATATTGTTATAAAGAAGCTAATCAGTCACGACCCAAAACTCTTAGAATTTTATTGTAAGATTTTTTTCTTGTTTTTGTTGTTGAGATTCTTTCTTAAATGTCATCATCTCGTTGCGATTTAAATTCTTCCGTCATTAAGTAAGCTCATTTAAATTTTTTTGTGTGTACGTTGCGTGCGTATATTGATTTCAATCATGTTTTATAGGTTTGCGTGACTTTAACATTTATTTTGTACAAACATGCAAATTTATGTATAAGAATATTTTCTGTCCTTCTAATTTAGTGAACGTACAAAATTTGACATAATTGCGTATTATGTGTTCTGATCTGACTGCTCGATTCAAAGATAAACCATAGGAATGTTATTTTCAAACATCAAATAATTAATTTGTACGTTAAAAATTGTTGGTACATCAGAACTTTTATTAATTATTGATTTTGATTGTTTATTAGAAAAATAATATATTCAAAAGGCTTCATTTTTTACCATTTCATTACTGATGAATTATTCAAATAAAAGACATATGTGTGTGTGTGTGTGTGTATGTTTAAAAAAATGTGATATTTTCTAATGAAGCCGTAACAAACACAAAGAAATAAAAAAGAAAGGAAATTCATAAAGCTCAATTGCTTCAAGTTTCTCTTCTGTATATTTCAAATGTAAAGAATTTTTGTTCCATAAAAATATTTATAAAATCAATTAAAAACTTTTAAATTGAAAATTATGAAAAGTTTATTTAATCAAAAATTTCTTATTTCAAGCATTCATATGGTACACGCACCCTAATTTCTTCACCTCATTTAATAATTAGTAAAGTAATTTTGATTTAACAAATTGAAACATTTTACCTACGTCAAAGACAATTTTTCTCTTATGAAAAAAAAAAATTGATGACTTTTTATATATTTTTTTCCTATATAAAATGGGAAGCTAAGATATTTGTTTATTCTTCACACGATTAAATATTGTCAATATGTTGAAGAATTTCATTTGGGAAAAATAAAAATAATAATAAATATATTGAAAGAGATGAATGGGTTATATAACGCCTCTACCATTTTTCTTTTTCTTTTTCTTCTTTTTTTTTTTTATAGAAAAACAATTTTCTGGTCAGTAAATTTTATCCATATTTATACATATTCGTGTTAAGAATTTCAGACTCTATACGTCTTGTATAAAAAAACAAAAAATAGGTTAACACAATTGACGTTCATACATAGATAGAAAATAAAAATTCTTGTATATTTCTATCAGAAATCGATTTATAAAACATGAAAAATATGTCTTAAGATTTAAACAATTCCCCAATAAATTGTTATATTTATTTGAAGATAATAAAAACCTTTTACACAAAATTATTTACCCATTAAAATAAAATATCCATTCCATATAAATATTTCTAACATTTTTTTTATAAAAAAAAAAAAACATCCTTTTTTCCTATATAGATAAAAATACGTTACTTTCACTTACTCAATAGCTTTTACATTGCCTTTTGTTTTTCTATACTTTTATTTTTTCTTTATTTTTGTTTTTTTTTTTTTTCCTCCTTTTTTTATAGAAAACTTTCTCTAGACACGAAAATCATTTTTACTAAAAAAAAAAATACAAGAAAGAAAATAAAACGAAAAACTTGTTGCCAAAAGGAAAACAATGATGATGACAAACAAACATTTTATAAAACTTGACAAATCGTTTTTCAACACGAAATTAAATGAAATGAAAAACAATCTTTGTTTGTTTCGTATTTTTTTTTTTATGTGTTTTTTTTTTTTTATTTTAGTCCTGTTTACTTTACTAAAGAGAATAAACTAAAAATGTAATGCAGTTACAAGAATATTTGAAAATTGACTTTGAATTTAAAGAGATTTTATTTTTTTTTTTTGTTTTCGTCTTTCATCATCTGTGTTGCCGTCTTTTCCGAACTGTGATTGACATATAATGTCAGTTTATATTTTTAAAATATTGTCGTAAAGTAAATTCCTCTCAATATTTTTATTCAATTGATTCATGAATTGAGAATAAATCTTACTTTACGATTGAAAAAATTAAAAACAAAAAGATTCTAAATAATGTTATAAAAAGTAATTGACCCGACTTGTCATTGATATTATTTTTTTCCAATCAGAAATTATAAAAAAAAAAAAACAAAAGAAGTCAATTTCATTATTATTTATATTTTCTTGTTAAGTTTCAATTTCAGATTGTTTTTTATCTTCAGGCGATTTTTTTTTTTATCTTAAATTTCAATGATTAATTTGGACTTTTTTTCCATTCATTTATACCGATGAATTTTGTTTTTAATTGAAAATTTTGTCTCTTACCTAAAATTAAATATAGAATAAAAGAAAGAAAAAAAAACATACACACAAACCATTTCTGAATAACAATTAAATTTTTATTTTTTATTGATCATTAATCTTTGGGTGTTCGTTGATCAGTTTGTGAAAAATTGAAAATTCAATAATAATAAAAGTAACAACCGTAAAAACGATTCGCAACACACGAATAAATAAATAATAAATAAATAATTAAATAAAAAAAAATGTGAATTTAATTGAATTTTTTTTTTATCTTTTTAATACAAAAACAAAAAAAATAAAAACAAAAACAAAAACAAAAAGAACCGAACCAATTCTCGGTCAACAATTAAATAATATAATTATGAAATATTTTAATTATTTTTTTTTGATTTTTTTGATTTTTCGATTTTATTTACCACAATTTACGCAAACAGCTAGAAATATTAATTATTAAAAATTGAATTAAAAAAAAAAAGAAAAAAGAATGTGGGAAAATATCATCCATAAGCTTACAACCTCTATTTATTCAACCAATATTTTTTATTGTATTTTTTTTTTTTAAATTATGAATTTTCATAGGATTAAATTTATTTCAACTATTTTTAATTATTTGTATTTTTCAATTTTTTTCATTCTATGTTTTGAACCAAGTTAAAATAAATAAATTTACAATATTGAAAATGAATTTAAATAATGTAACTGAAAAATGAAATTTCACTGATCAATGCTTTTATTTGAATCAATTCATTTGGTTTTATTATTTTTTTTTTTTGTTTTTTGTAAACTTTTGTTTGTTTTTAATTTTAATTGAATTTTAATGAATAAAACAAAAATAATTTATATAAGAATTTTATTGCTTTGAAGTATTTTATAATTTATTTATTGCTGATTAAAAATATTAAAAGTGTGCAATCATTAAAACTGTTCTCTGTTATTATAACTAAGTAAATGCATCAAAAAGAAACTAAACAAACAGTGTGATGAAAAAATATAGAAATGATTTCTTAGAAAAATTAAATTTTCTTTTTCACCGAACATTTCATTTGTTTGTGTTCATTTCAACTCAAACATAAAATTAATATTCAAACCGTTGAAAACCGCACGCTATCGTCACTTTATATAATATAATTTCAAAATCAATTTTCCGAATGTTTATGAAAATAACACCTTTTTATTTTTTTGTCCCTTTTTTTTTTTTCGGTTGTCACCCTTTTTTTTTTATTTTTTTTTGTTTCCTACGCAGAAACAAAACTAATTAAGGACAAGCACATATTGTATATTTTTTTGTGTAGTATATATGTTTATATAGACTTTTACAAAGATCGATGGTGTCATTTGCATTTTTTTACATCAAACAATAGAAATGGTCATGCTTTGAATAATTAATTTTTTGAATTAACCCAACAGAATAAAAAAAAAAAAAAAAAAAATAGTCCTTATAAATATTTTATGTATGATTTGGATTCTTATAGAAAGACAAAACAGAAAAAAAAAAAATATGGGAGTTGTGTTTTTTATATTCATATAAATATATTTCTTCTGTTTCTTGTTTTTTTTTTTGCGTACCCTTTTTGTGTCATATTTTGGACCTCAATTTGCCTTCAATCCGTCATTCACGACATCCAACTTCGTTTATTAATGTATAAAAAAAGAAAGAGAAAAATTTTGAAATAGAATGAGAGAGAAAGAGAAATAGAGAGAATAAATATGTGACTTTATAGTTTGAAAAGGTTTTTTTTTCTTGTTGGTCCCTATTCATATAATACGACCTTTTTATCAATGAAATTGTCCTTACATACATATTAAGTCTTATGGATATGATTGAGCATTTTAAAGTTTGTTGTTTTTTGAGAGCAAAACCAATGTTGTTTGTTGTTTTGATTTTTTTTTTTTTTTTGGTAAAATTTTAAGGTTATTATTTAAAATTGAAAATTTTCATCAATTATGTAATATTGACAGGAATTCGATATTTATTTACAAATAAATAAATAATATTTAGTCCACAATCTGATCGAGTTGACTATGGTAATGAGTTCAAATCTCTGCATTGATTCTATTAAAATTATAGACGCAAATATGAAATATTTCTTTAGAATAAAAATAAAACTTAAATAATTGTATTTATATGTTTATTTTTTTTTTTTTTTATTGCAGACTCGTCCGAATCAAAAATAACAAATAAAAATTCATTAAATCCAACTGAAAGCCAATTTATAACAAAAAATAATACCAAAGTAATAAGTCAAAGGGGTGGATTAGCTGTATTTCCATGTACAGTCTCTCTGACAACATCAGCCACTGTAAGTAAGTATTTAATTATTTAAAAGAAAAACAGAGAAAAAAGAAAAAACGAAAGAAAAATGAACACCTTTTCTTTGTGTTTAAATTAAAATTTTAATCAATTTTAATATATGAAATAAATAACGTCAAAGTAAAAGTGTATAGTCGTTAAATAAGAGACTTAATAAACAGTTACCTATATCTAGGACTATATACAATTTTATATTATATATACACTGTACTGTTCTTCTATACTAAATATTATCAACGTGTTGTCTATGCTAGGTAAATTCTTTACTTTATAGATAAAATTCTAAATAATAATCAAAGACAAAAAAATTAAACATAGAAGTGAATATACATAAATTTTTCATTGAAAAATAAGTAATTGAATATAATTGAGTTAAAATTTTCACATTTTTCATATTTTCTTTATTGTTTTTTAATAATAATATTATGATGATTATTAATAAAATGATATCCGCCTTTTGTTTTCTTCTTGTTTTGAAGAGGAAAGTGAGTAGATATTAGTATTTTATATACATCTAATCAAAATCGGTTTAAAATTTAATTTAATCAGTTTCCTGTTCAATTTATTCATATATCTTATTTTTCTACTTTATTATGAGATGTTACTTTCTTGAAATTTTATACAGCGAATAATGTAAAGAAGGGAATCAAATAAAAAAAGAAAAAGAAAAAAAAAGTAAAAGAGAAATTTGATGTTCTTCCCCAAATTGTAAGTTCAATCTTTTTCAACTCAATTCAATGTACGAGTTTGTATATATTGAATACATTTTACAAAAATAAAACAGAAATAAAAAAAAAAAAATTGAAATGATGTTTGTTACTGAAGCTTTTGTTTTTATATATCGAAAGGCATATACACACATATCCATACATACCTATAAATATATATTGTTATCTAAAGCTTGATGTTTTCTAAAACGAAAAATTTATTGGAAAATTGCCAGAACTTGAAAAGTAATTTTTTTTTTCTTTTTCGATGGAAAGTTTTATTGTCGAGATTTTCATGATACACACAAGAATAATACAAAAGTATTTGAGTTTTTGTGGACGATTTTCAAAATATCAATTTTTTTTTTCATTCAGAAACAAAACAAAATTTAAAATCATTTATATTTTTTGATTTACATTTGAAGTTATGATTGATTAAAAGTCAAAAAAGTGTCTAGTGCAATTTAATAATAAATAAATTAGAACTTTCATTTTGTTTAATTTTTGTGGTATTTGCGATGCAGTCTTTACCTTTTTTTTTTGTTAGTAAAGAAAAATAATTATTTAATGTTTAGAGAAATGTTATAAAAAAAAATTGTTCAATGAATTTATCATAATGGAAAACTTAATGGAATGAATAAGGGACAAAGAGAAAACTTTGATAAAATATTTTTCTCAATACAATGTCACTTGGGAAATAGAAAATATAAAAATTTACATTATTTTGTGATATTTTAGACAAGAGTCACAAATCAAATATTTTCATTTTTCCTCTAGATTCCATAGGGAAATTGTATCACAATTTTCATATTCAGCGGAATTGAACAATAGAAAAACGAATACAAAAAATGAAAACAATTGAATAACAAACAAAAAAAATTGTGTTATTTGTTTCCTTTCGTTATAGGTATCTTGGATTCGTAGAAAAGATTTCCAATTACTATCAGTTGGCTTGTCGACATACAGCAGTGATGATCGTTTTTTAGTTGAACATACACGTCATCTGGGTAATTGGGCTTTGAGAATAAAAAGTGCAAGGAAAGAGGACGAAGGATTATATGAGTGCCAAATTTCAACACATCCACCCCAATCAATATTTGTTGAACTAAGAATTGTCGGTATGTTTTTTACTTAAATCTAAATATTTTCTATTTTAGCATTTAGTTTTAATCCTGCAGCTAAAACCCATTTCTCGACCCCACATAAAGTCTGTTTGATCGCGACAATAAATTTATAAGAAATTCTATCGGTACTTTAAGGGGATTAAACTATGCAAATATGGTTTGAAATATTTGGTCGAAGATTATCGGATTGAACATAAACTTTTAATAAACTTAAATTTGAAAATTTCACCACACCAATTGCGAATATAATCCAATTTCTTAAAGGTTTCCAGAAAAAAAATTGTTTGTTTTTACGCGTTTAACGACATTAATTTTGCTGTCAACGTTAATGTTAATTATATTTTTTTTTTCTGTTAACATAAAATAAAAGTCGACTCCTTATTTTATTTTAACGTTTATATAATTTCTTAATAGACGTCACGTGCTTACACATTGTTTGTCTTAGTTCTTGTTCTTGTTCATTTTAGTTTATTATCAAACAAGAGAAATTCATGACCGAGAATTAATTTTTTTGATTAATCAACAGAGGCCGTGGCGGAAATAATCGAAGCACCTGATTTGCATATTAATGAAGGATCAACTTTAAGACTTGAGTGTAAATTAAAACGAGCAACGGAGAGTCCATTATACGTATTTTGGTAAATAAAATAAAAATTTGTAAATTTGTATAAAAATGGAACAATATTTAATTTGTAATCCTTTTATTTTTTTTAATAATAGGTACCACGAAGCACGAATGATTAATTATGATGAACAGGTTGGTGTATTAGTATCATCAAATAAACTTACATCAAGTATTCTTACAGTAAGAAATGCTACACAGAAACATAGTGGAAATTATACTTGTGCCCCTTCTAATGCAAAACCATCCAGTGTCTACGTTCATGTGCTAAAAGGTAAATTTACTCTTTTACTTTATTATGCAGAGAAAGGTTTCTTTCAATACATATTTACAAAAATACAACTACACCACCCACCGTATACAAAAATTGTATAATATAAAAATTCAAATATGAATAAATTGCAGTAATTTATATTCTTTCAACCGTAAAAAAAACTGCTTTAGTATAGTAAATTTTATTTAATGTTATATCAGGAAAAATGGTAAAGGATTTTCTTTTTAGGACCCTTGATAAAAATTAAAATTAACACAAAAATTCTTTGAATATAAAATGAACAATTATTTATTGAATATAAATTTTAATTTATCAGGGTGGGTAAGACGTACAAATATAACGAATAATTTAACAAGAATTTATAAGATGTGAAATATTCGTATTGTCTATATTAAGATTAAGGCGTTAATTTGTCTTAAGTATGGGGTTTGTTAATAACTCAATGAAAATATTGATAGAAAATATTTATAATACAACAACAACTTTACCAGACTTTTAGTTTTTCACTAATTTATAATTCCGTCTACGGAATGCATACCTAAACATAAAAATATACGAAAAGAAAAAATTTAATAAATAAATAGTTTGGCTTGACTTTTCTGGTATTTCTTTAAAAATAATAATTTCATTTCACTTCAAAGATACTTTTTATATTCGTAAATTATTAAGATGAAATTTGTCTTTTCCTTTCCATTTTTACAGATGAACCGGCTGCAATGCAACATCCGGATAGAAGCTCAAATTCAACAACAATTTTATTATTAGATTTTTATTGTCTAAATTTTATGTTAATATTTTTAGGTCATATGTTATGTGTATCATGTAAATGTAAATTTAGTATTTTATTATGACGATTGAATTGTAAAAAAGAGCTCAAAATAAAACAAATTAGATTGCATTTTTCATCTTGACCTTTTAATAATTTTTTTTTGTAATTTAAATTTAGTAATTAAAAAAATTTACTTTATAAACATTTTCTGTTAAATAATTAATTATGTTTTGGAAAATATATATTTGTATTAAAAATTCTTTAAATTACTGAAATTTTTTTATAAGTGAATTTGTAGAAACATTTATGGCTAGTGAATAAAAAGGTTTAGCAATTTTGTCCGAAAAATGTAGTTCAAAATTGATATAGGTGAGTAACGAAATTAATTTTTTTATGTATGTCAAGTGACCGTGATTTAATTAAATTAAATAAAAATAGATTTTCTAAAATGAGATTATTCCACTGTTATCTTTATGATTCTTGAATGAATTGTTTCACATCATAATTATTACATAAAAAGGATTTTTAGTTAATCCTTAATGAATAAATAACTTTTTTATCCATTCTATTCTTTTAATCTAATGAACAGAATGTGCAATTAAATAGTTTGTATTAATGATGATGTCTAAATTTCCTTGAAATAATAAAACATTTAATGTTATTATCGTACTACATGTCCTCATCAAAACTATAAAGATGTATTCAACATTTTTTATTTATAAATTTAAAAGTTTTAAAATGATTTATTTGCTTTTTTTTTTACATTGAATGGACTTAAGGCAAATTGACGAACACAAACACTGAAGATATATTTTATATAACATTAAAGTGTTCTATGGTGAAAATTTAAAAAGTTTAAAGTGACATATTTTCAAGGGACAAGTTTCAAAAAGAATATTAAATTGACATTATAAAAGACATTTGATTTTTTCAGAACTTTATGCTTTTGGATTTGTTTTTTTTTTGTTATTTTTTGTTATTTTATTTTGTAACCGCTGGCTGTGAATTAATTTCCGATATTCTGAACGCAATCCAATAACTTTAAGAAATAAACTTTTCTGAATATATATCCCCAAAATAGGATCTAATTTTTTTAAATAATATAAAACAACAGCCTAAAAGTTCCAAAGTTGCATTATGTTGATACAAATACAACCAACTTTTTTTTGCAATTATTTTTTTTTTGTTTTCAATTTCTTTACTTTTAAAAGTAATTATATGTTTTATTTATTTTAATCAACGACTACAAAAAATGGAATAATTGAAGATTATTCTAAATAATTATCACTTATCGCGTCTAAGGAGTATTTTATTTGAAAGTCTAAAAGCAATTATTACATTTGCTTCGATTCTCAACAAGTGTGTTGACACATCCTATCGACTTAAATAAGGCGATACTTAATCATTTTAATAAAAAATGAATTTTAGTTTATGCTGAAAGTTGACATATAAAACTAACAATGATCTATAGAACTTTTGGTAGTACTCAAACTCAAATATTACACATGCATAACAGAAACTCATTAAATTATTTGAATGACCGGATATAATACGGTTTCGTGTGCAAATATTGGTTGTAACATACCTACAATTGTGTTTAAATAAAATATTTTCAGAGTAATCAAATTATGGATTATATCTGATTTTTATAATGAAAAAATAAAGTGAAAGTGGTCGATTCAATCAATACAAAAGCAGATGATAGAAGATATGGTGTCAAATATTGGATGCATATCCTCACATATATGACACCCTCGCAATTCTATTTTTCTATAATATAAATATAAAACCTCTAACATTTCCACCCATTTTATAAACCCAAATATATATGATACACACATACACCTACATTATTTTGGGTCAAATTGGATCATGAATTATCAAAAGGAAATATTGTTGTTGCCATATTATCGAAGTTATCGCTGCAATTTACCCTTTCAGGTATGTATATAACCAGCGACGTGGATATGTTGAAAAAGAACCCAAAAAAAAAATAGATATTGGAACGATCCCTTGATGAACAAATAAACAAGAGTGGAATACGACCAATTCGCATTTGTATTGGAAACATTTGAAATTGTAAACAAAAACAGAGACAATTTAGCTTGAAGTTTAAAGTGGACGAACACATTTATTATATTCATAAATATTTTTTCATTTTTATATAGAAATCCTGAAAAGAAAGTGTGATATGCTTTTAAATTTCAATTTTGATGCTTCTATATAATTTGGCATTTAACACAATTTAGAACTTGTGCCTTTAACGAGAATTATTATTTATAGTACTAGAAGAGTAATTAAAACGTAAAATTGTGACAATATTCTATTGAAAATACCTTTGCACTCAAATATTTATCAATACAATTGAATGGCAGCGGTACTTAACAGGGCACATTTTTTGTTCGGTAAATTGAATAGAATATTTTGCTACTTTTTCAATTTACCTCAAATATATTTTCCAATAGTGAAATCGTAAGTCTCTAAATAATTATTAAGGAAATATTACACAATTATTGTTATTATTTCTGTATATAACTAACTATTATTTTTCTTTTAATTTCAAAAATCTAATTATTGCATTAGTATTTCATATTCAAAACATCTGGAACAATAAATGTGAAATTGCATTTTTATTTAATGATTTAATTAGTTTGTCGTATTTAAAAGAAAATAGAAAATTGTAATTCAATTAAGTCTATTTAAAAAGCAATAAAAAAAAAAAAGATTTTCATTTAACTTTATCATGCACAGCCACACAAAATTTAACACGACAATAAAGCAAGATAATAGAATTGCTATAATAAAATACTAATAATAAAAAGTCTTTAACGTGGTAATTTTTTTTTTAATTGTTCAACAGTTTTATAAAAGTGACCACATGCTAATACATAATTTCATAACCACATAGTATCATATATTCGTTATACTACTTTAATAATCTACAGTAAAATTCCGTTGAGAATTATATGTTGTGAATTTTTTTATTTTTTGCGTTGAGTTGGTATCCATTAGGAGGTGAGTTGGTCAAATGTCAATTTGGTTATTTAACTCATGCCAGTTAAAATGATCATTAGATGAAATTGTAAAAATTGTATGTAATTATTCGATCATAATCAAAATGGCTAACAATTTTAGATTCATATTCTAATTCTATATTGATTTATTAGATATTCCATTCAATATGTTGTTTTGTTAAATAATATGTATCTATTTCAGTTAGATTAACGGTATTTGATACACATGAAAATGAAAATCAAATCTTTTAATAATATACTCTTGATTATGTGAGGTTATACGTAACATTTAATAAAAATGTACGTGAACTTAAACCGATAACTGGAAAATAAATAATTACCTGGATTATGAATATTTTTTAATCTTAAATTAAATGTCAATATAAACTAAGCTTTTAGACTTTACAATTGAAACTATAATCGTGTACCTATGGGTACGTTCAAATAAGGGGGTTACCAAAGAAACAGAGTATAATCTTTAAAGAAATAATTAAGCACATTATATTACAATCAATTTTTTGACGAAAATCAATCAACGAAAATATTTTTCTATTTTTGTTTTAATAACAATAAAAATGGATACACAAAAAGTATAATCAATGAAGTCTAATAGTAAGCATTTTGAAGTTTTTGTAAATAATAAATACAATTATTTTAAATATCGCGAATGTATTCACAAATTAAATGAAAACATATTTTATAACTTTAGATAAATCAATATTTGACTAAAATAAATTTCAATTTGTGGTTTGATATCCAATCCAGACATTTATAAAACAGATGAAATTCATCGAAATACGAATAAAATCAATTTAGAATTTATTGAATTTAAAATAGAATTTCATATAAAATGTCTGCAGTCTGATTGAAGTGGTATGACTTTTCATGATGGCTATTAGATGAAAATATCATTTTGAAGTCAAATACAAAAAAAAAGATACAAAACTTCTCTTACGAATTGTTTTGCGCAGTTTGAGATACAAAAAATCAAATTTTAATTGACCATTTTCTATTTTATGTTTTTGTTGTGGATTCACAAATTGAAAATTTATTTTCATGGTAAAGTCCATAAAAATCATTCTACAACAAATATTGTCGTCTCTATTGTTTGTACAAATCGGCGTTTGTATTTTTTTTTTGTGTTTGTATATTTGCCCTGGACTCTATTCTATGGGATGAATTTTGTTAAACGGCGATAAAAATGGGTAAAGAAACATCAAAATTAACGTCAGTACAACATATCAGGAATGTTCTCAGTGTACACATAGATGAGAGCTTTAAAAGCAGTTTAGGGGAAGGAAAACAATTGAAACATGAATTTTGTATATTAGCCAAAATAAATAAAAAAATATATTAATTGTATATTAAATAAATGATTTAAAATAATATGAAAGTTTCAAAGTTACACTAATATTATTTTACCTACACTTATTTATTATAAAAGAACTATTTTTTCTATCCTAATATTTTCATATTTAGGATACATTTACATTGTCAAATTCAGTTAAATCAACTAGAAACTTATATTATTGTATTAAAAAAGATCTTTGGACTAACCTTGGATGAGATAAAAGAAAAATATGAAAAAAAATAAAGAAAAATTGCCCTATGTTCTTCATTAATTTTAACATAAACTCAATTATAAAAATGATCAAAGTTCAAACCCAACAACTCCTTTTTTTTTTAAAAAAAATCAAAAAGAAAAAGAAGAAAGAATTATAAACCATTTTATTTTATGCTGTTGTTATTTTTGTTTTCTTGATGTTATAAATATAAAATAAAATAACAAATGTTTACCTTTACCATCTACGTATCCAATGTTTAATATGTTTGCCTAAACATTAATCTGTTTTCAACACAAGACAATATTGTAATCTGTAAAACAAATCCTTTAATTACACAAAATAATTTAATATATATAATATAAACCAACCTGTCACATCCTTTATGTCCTGTCCCCGACCCAATCACATCGTGACTAAACTCAATCTGAAAGGTTTGTTGTTTATAATATATATAATATTGTTTGAAAATAATGCTTAAAACGTAAATAACATTGTCTTTATGTTAAATTTAGAACTTACGATTTTATATCTTTTCATATATAGGTAGGAAATATTTGTGCCTTTTGTGGTTACGGCTATGTAATGCCATTCTCTATGTTATTCCAAATTTATTTTATTTGTATAATTTAAAGTTGAATGGAAATTAATTAAATTAACCAAAAATTACATTGATTTTTATAAAAATTAATAATTTAATCTGTTTGAATAGAGAATATTAGAATAACGTTAAATAATTGAACATCTATTAATGTTTGCATAAAAGAAAAAAAAAATCCTATAATTATTTTACGTTTACGGAAAGCACGTAATTGTAATATATATTTCTCGTGGTTGTTATATTAATATTATTATAAAATTATTATTACAATTCTATATTGGTTTAGTGTTGAATTGATCAACGGATAAATTGTTTGAAGAACGTGTTGTGTTTTCTTTTTCTGATGGATAACAAGTTGGACAGATCTGTATTTTCTAAAGGTTGAATATTATTTCAACGTTGTAGAGTTTCATCAGACATCTCATCAGCACACACATATTTAACATATATGGGTAGGTTAGGATAATGTTTTTTTTTTTTGTGGTTTGTTATTCAGACTACAGACAGTTTATATTTTCATCACAATTCACATCAAGAATGTCTGCTTTACCTTGATACATTTATTTCAGTTTATGTATATGTATATCAAATGCACGTGCTTCAAAACACTATTATTTTATATTATTACATTTATTACACGTGTAATAGTACCTATAATATTATGTATAAATACAAATTACCTAACACAGCAGCCATCCGGCAGACATATTTTTTTTTATCATTATTACAGTCAAGAGACAGAAAAAAAACTTCTGCTGTTTTTTTTTTATTTTTATTTTTTCGTAAGATCAAAAAATGAACTATCTCCCACTCGTTTCCTCTGGTGTATAATTTTCACCGAAAAGAAAAAAAATAATAATAATAAAAAATATAAAACAACAAAAAGAGAAATCTTTTTTGATAGAAAACTTTTTGAAAATTTTCATTATTCATTTTTTTTTCAGTCTGTTGCTTACTGATTGCAATTTTATTCATTTGAATAATATTTTATTTTATTTCAGCAAATTTTTTTTTTTATGTTAATTTTTCTTTAAAAATGAAAAAAGTACCTGGTATTATTATGATTATTATTATTTTGTCACCTTTCAAAATTATTATTACATTATTACATTTTATCTAATCATGAAATTCTATATTTTTACTTTATAAACTTTTTCTGTTATAAAATATTTTGTTTATTTCGGTTTTCATATTTTTAATGATGATAAAATTGACTTGACCTTAACAATTTCTTTTGTGATTTTGTAATACCCTTTTGAAATTTTCTTTGTTATTTTTCTAATAAAATTTAAAGTGTTATGAATGTGTAAAAGGAATAAGTTTATATGGTTTTTCTATTTTTATAATTTTAAAACGATTTGCACTAATTCGCATTTTATATAATTTAATGGTTGAATGTACATGAATGAGGAGATTCTAAAGAGATAATTATGAACGTTAATGAGGGTCATTCATATTATTAATAATATATTTGAAATAAAAATAAAATAAAAAGAAATCTATAAATTGTATAGGATTAATGAGATTTTATAGGATTTGTGCAATCGATTGAATTCAACGTAATGGGCAATTTTAGGCTTTTCTTAATTGCTTCCAATCGTAGTTAAATAGAATTTGGACACTTAGAAAAGAATGAAATTATTTCTAAGGACAAAGTTGATTTAGCATTACGAAATTCTACAAGTCATTAAAAAGTTATATGCTTCAATTAAACAATATTAAATTATTCTTCAATTCATAAAGGAATTTTATACTAAAAACAAAGCAGAAATTTATTCTCTTGTATTTTATTTTTGTTTGTATTTTTTTCCCATATTCAAATTAAGAATTTTGTTTCAAGTTCTAAATTTATTTAAAATATTTTCATAAAACAATATAAATGGAATCTATATGCAGAAATTATTATTTAATATGTTACAATTTGTTTTATATTATTTAAATACCAATTTTACAATCAAAATATGCATTATTCCAACCACAATAAAAATTTCCATAAAATTGTAAAATATTTTACAAATTTTAAATTATATTCTATTGTTTGATTTCTCAATAAGGATTATACGATTTTATTCATCAATTTCTTATAGACTTAAATTAAAATTAATGTAAATTTTATTGTAAAAAATGAAAGAAAAACTATAAAAAGACAAATCTTGTTGAAAATTTGCATATCTGATTCTTCTGCTTTTTTTTTCCTTCATACTTTTCATCTTTTTGTAAATGTAAAAATCATTATTTGTATTCTACAATCTATGAAATGATAGAAGAATGTATCTTTACATCTATACATAGATTGTCATGATGTTATTGTATAGAATATAGATATATGATTAATATTCAGATAAGATTAAGGTCAAATTTAATCAAGAGAATATTATATGATGGGGTTTCTATTCAAAAAGAAAAGTTATAAAAGAAAAATTTTTGGTTATTCATATTTTACGTAAAAAAAAAAATAATATGAATTGACTGTTGACTTATTTTCAAGAATAAAACTTTTTATAAATTTAATATTTAATATTTTAAGAATAAAATTTTTAGATTTTCATTGAAATTTCTTCTTCAAATTTTTGAGTTTAATGAATTTTTCTGATATACATTTTTATAAACATTTGATTAAAATTTATCTAATGTTACGAATATTGTGACAAATAAATTAAAATATAGAATGAATATCTTTTATTTATCAACGAACTTAATTATTTATTTATTTAGTGTCACATCGATAAGTCTAATTTAATATAATTTCAAAGAAATGTTGCGAAGAATTAATCGTGTTGTTGTTTTATCAGGTAATTATTCATTTTAATGAAATCCAACAAATCAATTTTCGACAAGCCGCAGCGTTTCACCTATCGAAGTGTCAATTACCATTCATATTGAAATAAATATTTATTTTATAGGCGTTGAATAACCCGAACATTAAACAGAAACTATTTTTTTTTATATATATTAATTAGGTGTGTACCAAATGTTCCTTCTTTATTATCCTTTTGATTGATTTTAATTTTACAACTCTTGGTTAATAATTTTGTCAAGTCAATCCATGTTTTTCTTCACACTTTCAATTCATCAGTTTCTCGATGTTCCAATTTCAGAAATAATTTAATAATTAATACAAGGTCGGTAATTTTTTTATAATTGTTAAGTTTCAGTAAAATGAATTAATATTTGTTGTATTGCAAAATCTAAATTTATTATTTAAAATTAAGCAAACTAACAATTATGATATTATATTTTCGTGATTTTTTATTGTAAAAACCGTAAATCTCATTAATTTAAAATGATGACGTTTTATTTTATATTTTTTTTCCATCTCTTCATTTTCACTAATGTATATAACTTTTCTTTAGTTTTTTTTCTTCTGTCTCTGTCCATCAATGTCAACCCCTTGTTGTTAATTGTCAACAAACTATTTATAATATGAACCTTGACTCTGTTTTTTTTCTTTTTTAAAAGACAAACAAATATATAAAACACGAAAGAAAAAAATTCATATACAAAAGAAAAAAAGTAAAACTTAATATTGTCGTAGTGTATGCATATAGTTTTTATTTATGTATAGAGAAAAAGAATGTTTTCCAGAAGTCATCATTAACAAAAGGTGAATTAGGTAACAATGAGTTGAGTGGTGATAAACAGAACAAAAAAAAAACTACGTCTTATATTATACAAATGAATAATAAATGAATTTTTTGGGAGAGAAAAATAAAATAAAAATAACTTCATATTATAATAGAAAAATGTTGTACTTTCATTCTACTTTATCGTATAGATTGACATAAAAAATACATTTCTTCTTCTACATTTTTTTTGTCTCACTCTCACTCTTTCTGTTTCACTTTATCACGAAGTAGCACATAGAAACACAAATATGTGCACACACACACAGGCACACATAAAACTTAAGCCGATTTGGTTTGACCTATCTTAGAGTTTCTTGCCATTATCTAAAAGAAGAAAAAATAAAGTAAATAAATTATTTTCAATGTTCTGAAAACATTCACTTTTTCCCTGTTTTCTTAAGATATTTATATCAATATTCGTACTTTAATGAATTAAATTGTTCAAGGATAATTAAGCACATTCATTCTAAGAGAGCGAGAGAGAGAGAGAGAGAGAGAGAGAGGGTGGAGTTAAAGACTGAGGAAGGTTGATACTGTAAAAAAAGAATTTTTGTTATAAATCTTATAAGAGGAGACAAACGATTTTCAAAATAAAATGTGAAATTTTATGAATTACCAGACTATGTCGTAAAACGATTGAAACAAGAAAATCAATTATGGAAGTGAAGTCAATGTGTTCCATCATCTATTAAAAATAAACTAAATGTTTTCTTTTACTGAATGACGGAAGAATAACTTTTGAATCTCAAATACGATTCAATGATTTTGAAAACTTTAATTTTATTTACTGATTTAAATAAATTTAAATACAGTTAATATTTTCATTTTCAAGTTTATTAAAACATTTTTAATTAATGTAATTTAAATATTTCCAATGATTCAATTTCAATTAAAAATAATACATTTTGAACATTTTCATGTTATTATTTTCACATTTATTTTGATTATAAAATTCAGTATTGAATGAGTTTTTATGAAATATATTCGATAATTATTAAAATCTGTGATTTATCAAATGGAAATATTTGTCGTATTGTAATCTGGTGATGTTAATTACGTAAATGGTGACACTTTTGGTGTCTGGTTGTGTTGATGTCGATGCCAAACGACAAAGTTATACTCATAAAATTTAAATATTTTTCGAATAATTTACAAATTTCAAACATGAACATTTACATTTTTTTTTTGTTTTTATAGAAAAAATCGGAATTAGTTGCCAGCGGCCGGTAGCCAGTCACATAAAATCCTTATAACTATTCTATTTTATGATATGCAAATTGCTAGTGCATTATTTATTGTCATCATAACGATATAAAATTGGGCAGTGGCAATGCCCAAGCAAAAACAAGCAAAAAGAAGAAAAACACAGAAAAAAAACGTGCAGGAAGTGTGAAGTGGGACGTTGGCCATTAGAACTTTTTATGTTTTTGTTTTTAGTGTAAAATAAACCAAGCAAAAAAAATAAATGTGGACAGCAACATTTTTATGTTCGAAATTGAATTTTTTTTTTATTAGCCTTATTAAATTGTTTAAAGGTAAAGTCACAATAATTTTAATGTTGGGAACATCCGTAATTTTATATTGTACGCTATTTGTTAAATATCTATTAATTAAGAATCATAAATACTTTACATTAGTTGAACTTTCAGGGTTAACGATATTCATGTGTGCGTACATTACAAGGACACCTACAACACCTACAAGGACCTTAACTTTTTTGATTTTGTTTTTAATTTTTTTTTTGTTCAATTTCTCCCTTATTAAAATTACATTTTTATTCGCTTTGCATTTCTTATGAAGTCATTAATTAATTAAATTTTAAGTTTTTTTTTTTTCTTAACTTGTTTGGCTTAAAGTTTATTTTTATTAAGCAACTGGGAGCTTTTCCAAAAAAAAAAAAAACAAAACAAAAGAAAGTATTTTTATGTTAAAACAAAAAGAGATTGAAATCTCCGCGCTAAGGAAATGTAATTTAATTTATTTTCTTTCTGTTTTCATTTTTCAAAACTTCAATTCAATGAAATCAAATCGACAAACAATCAACAAAAGATAATAAAATAAAAATTTAAAACGTTGTAACAATTCAGACACCTCATCATTCGATTCCTTTACTATATATTATGACTTTTGCTTTCTACATCTTCAAGACACTATTTTTTATTTTTCACTTTTGGTACGACACTCTTTTGATGACTTTGATGGTACTTGAAAGTTATCGTAGTAAATACCAAGATAATCTTTGAAATTCTAAAAATAAAATAAAAAATTAAGTAATAATAAAAATAAAAATCAGAAAGAAAAATGCAATCGATTTTCAGTTATTTTCTTTTTTCATCACTTTTCTTTAACAATGACAATAACATACAGACATACATATATATATATATCAACTTATATCAACCACACCACCTTATTATTATACTAAATAACTGTATATAGGGTATAAACATTCGTACAATAATATTGACTTTATGTTTGTTTTCTTTTTTTCTTCATTCCCTTATTCGTCTTTTTCTTCTTCTTCTTCTTCTTCTTTTTCTTTGGTTTGAAAAAGTTTTTTTTTTATTTTTTACTGTATTCTCGTACCTATATTTATTATGTTTTTCTTCTTTTGGTTTTATATAAACATGAACATGATGGTAAGTTCACGTATACATATATATTTATTCCTATTATTATAAATATTTATATACAAAATATATACATAATGTGTTGTGGTGAGTATATATAATGTATTTACTTTCCTATTTTTGTTTTATTATTATGAACTTAATTTTGCTGTTTTTTTTTTGGATTAGAAAAATTTATTTTTATTATTTTGACTTTAGATATTAGAGTCTAGTTAGATGATTATGTCAACATTATTCTAATTAATGAGATAATTTTGTATGGCCAATTTTTTTTTTTTTGTTATTATCAAGATAACTATTATGTAGAAGATAATATACAAAAATTGTCTGATTGTCTTCATTTATTATATATGCTATATGGATATTATTTAGACAAACTTTAGCAATTTAATATTATCTAGTATTATTATATTATTCTTATTCTTTATTAGAAACAATGTCGCCATACTATAAAGTGTTTATTTTGCATATATAAATATATAAATAAATATTATATAAAAAGAAGTTAGAATAGAATATGTTTGTCGTCTCCATTTTATAAATAGAATATAGAAAAAAAAGAAGAAGTTGAACAATATCACAATAGATAAAAGATTATGGTATGCAGATTGAAAATTCTTATGTTACGGCGAGACACTATAAATAAAAAAAATAAAAGAAATGAAAACTTGACTTTTTGATTAGAGATTTAAATTTAACCCGTGTATATACCTTTTCAAAATGGCTTTTTTCTTTTTACAAACTAGAAGTAATAAAATCAAACAAAATAGAAAGTTTTAAAAATATACATAAAATATTTGACCTCATTTTAAAAATCTGATATGAAACAAATAAAATAGATTTTTTTATGGTATAAAACTAAGAAGAAAAAAAACCCATTTTAAATGATAAGAAATATACACTATAAAAAATTTACATAGTACAAGTGGAAGGGTGGAAAGGAAAACATGTATGAAACTAGGAAAGTGGATAAGTTTTTTTTTTATTTGATATAAAAAAACTACTGGGAAATATTCATGTTCACGTTCTTCATATTTTATATATAGAGACATATGAATTATGTTCAGTTTTATGTGTCAACGTATTTTAATCTACTTCAATGTCACAAAAAAAAAGTCACATACACACACACACACATATATCCAAACATAAACCATAATAGCAACAACAAAACTAACTATTCTAACAGAAGAAAAAAAAATACAACATTATAACGACAACCTCACTGTGCCAACAGTAAAAACTGGGAACTAAACACAAAAAAAAAAAAAAAAAGTTTATCCATACGAAAAACAAGATTTACGGCCATTCCTGAATATTCTTGTGTGTTATAACTTTTAAAGGATTTAAATTTATTAGGTTTTTTTTTTGTTTGTGTGTACCCCTCTTAATGTCCATTTTAGTATTTCCGTGTTGGTGTGTGTGTGTGTGTTAGGTTATGTGAGTGTAAAACACACTATATACTTGTGTTTTATTTTCTAGGTTTTTATTTGAATAAAATTCAGAACATTAAGTTTGCTACGATACCAATATTTATATTTTCTAAAATTGAAAATTTAAATATTGAATTTAAAATTTCCCACAATTGGCGTCTCCACCTAAATCATAAATTACATTTTTTTTCCTCCGATTACACAAAATTATTTTTAAAAAGATTTAATTGTGGAATTAATAATTTGTTAAAAATCTTTGAAACTTTCAACAAAAATATTAACCGTCTCCACCTAATATTTTAAGTGAATGTAATTGTAACTTAAATCCTGATCATATGGTTTCTGTTCAAAAATTGCTGGTCATGTTTAATGGATCAGTTCTAATCTCATTTTAAATCGTTGGTTTTTCAATAAAAAAAAAATACGATGATTAAGAAATAATAATAATAATTTGAACATTAATGGCAAAATAACTATTGAATCAATTGTTTCAAATAGATTATTATTTTACACCAAGCATTGTCCTATTTACAAATAGATCTATACATTATTAGTCGATTCTATTTATCTTTATTAGATGAACTTTTGAGAATGTTTAACAAATACAAATATATTATATTCTCAAAAGCCACATACAGTCTTTAAGCTTCGGATAGTTGTGTTATATAATGTGCATAAATTATTTGGTATTAAATTCTATTTAAAACCCGCCTTGAGGATTTTTGTTTACAATTTATTACTCAAGATGCATTATTTTACATTTTTTTCTCTCTAACGACAGCAAAATGTTTAGTTCAACTAACTACAAACTACTAAAATAAAAACTGATTCTAAACTTCATTAAGATGGTTTATCATGAAATTCATGTACATTGTAAATTCACTTTAAGATAGAAATTTATTGTATGCTGTTAAATAATTTCATAATAATTAATTTATAGAAAATAATTACACTTCAAATTTCCTTCAATTTTTTTTATTCTTAATTTTTTTACTTTGGTTGAGTTTGGATTCGAAAATAATGAAAAATATGACTGGTAATGTCTGAACGAAATAAAAAAAAAGAAATATTTTTCATTATCAAAAAATGCTTGTCTTTTAGTTTTTGTGGATTGAACCCTTTTTTTTTTTGTATAACTATTTCTGTAGACTTCAGCAAATTCCACGAAATCCAAATTGAGTTTAGCTTTCGTTCTGCATTCTCGGATTTAGGTCAAATATATCTCTTTATATATACAATACATATTTTTGTGAATATTTTGAATGTGTGTGTAAGTATATGTTTTTTTTCTTATTTCAGAATAGAAAACTGAATATGGTAGGTAGAGTCAACCTATTCGCAATATTCTTGCTATTTTTTTTTCTAACATTTTTCTTTTATTTTTATGCCTTCCTTACCTCCCATGCCACCTCTCTATACTTTTATACATATTATATATATTTTTGTTATCAAGTCAAGCAGAAAATCAATTATTTTTTTTTGTCTTATTTCTGTTATTTGTGTTCTGTTTGTTTTATGTATCTTTAGAAAATATGTTTTATTTTTGTTTTTCCTTTTCGAGTCAGCAATTTTTTTTAACGAACACTCAGTGATCTGAATTAATTTACCTTTTTTTTTTGTTTTTTCTTTTTATTCATTCTTCGAACCACACAATGAAAATTGTTGAATTGATTTTAATTTGTACAAGTATCACGAAAAAAAACTAAATTTTAGGTGAGTTATCAAAAATTTTATTGTTTTTTTTTTCTCTCTTCTCTAATGAAATTATGTTTTGTAATATGTTATCACTGTCTATTGGCTTATAAGAACCGAAAGATTCCTTACCTTATCTATTCAAAGTACTTACACATACACTAGATATTGTCAAACTATGATACACTTACTAGCAGCCAACACAACTCACCATTTGAGTGAAACTTTAAATTTTTTGATTTCAACTTTTAAATATTGAAATTAAAAAAATATTGAAATTAACAAAAAAGGGCAAATTTAATATTTATTTGAAATAATCAAGAATATTTATGAAATCAAATTTTTTTGACTAAAAATTGTACAATTCAGATCCAATTTTAAACAAATTGTCCCCAATACTTTTTCAACATACACAATAACTATGGACCAAAATTATTTACAATAATATTATTTTAATTCTACATTAATTACTTTGGCATTTTGAATTTGGGAATGATTTACAATTTATCTAAAAAATTTTAAATTCAGTTTGAGATGACTGAAAACTCACCAATAGTATTTTTAGGTTCGGCTTCGTCGATATTGTCTGGATTTTGTTATAATTCAATAAATTAAATAAATAAAGTCAATGAAAGCTCAGAACTATTTATCATGTAGTCTATGAATTATAAAGATGTCGGATGGTTGGAATTATCCAGAACATAAAGACGTATTAAATTTAATAAAAAAAATAAACAAAATTACACGATTTCTTGTAAATAATCCCACATTAACAATGTATGCTGCGGGTGCTTCTCTCAACACAATTACCTCAATAAACTTAACCTATACCAAACTTTGTTTTTCATTTATCTATTTATAAATTTAAGGTTTCTTGTAATATTCCTACATTAAAACAAAATCAAACGATTTAAATTTTTGACGTAATTTATTTTCACTTTATGATTTTAATTTTAAAATGAAAAATCTAAAATGATTTTTTAATGGAATATTTTTATACAAATATTATTTGTCAGGATGATATCAGCACAAAGAAGACGGAAGCTAATTTTAAACTATGTTGTGTTGACGTTAGGAAAAATACAGAATTTTTCTTATAGAATTGAAATAAAATTCAAAGAAAAATAAATGGGAGAATGAGATCACTTTTTATTCCGTTTACTTTCCTGTACTTTTCTTTTTTTTTTTTTTTGTTTGTTTACAATTTAAGAACTCAAACTGTTCCAGTGTAGTCAATCACGCAACTGATTTATTTTTTGTGGTCGGAACTGACAGAAAAAGGATTCCGGTTTAAGTATACAATTTCTAAATTTAATTAATTGAATTCGCGGTTTTTTTTATCTTCATAATTAATTAGAGGTAATTCATAACAATTCTTGTTAGTGTTAAACCATCTTTTGTTTACTTTATGAATTAAACATTATAATGTTCTCATTCTCTTGAAAATATTTTTATATATAAAACTCCACTTAAATGAAAGACGAAAAAAAAAAGAAATCTGAAGGATTTAACGAACAATGGAATTAAAAACGAACAAACAAAGTTGAAAAATTAAATTTAAAAAATCTAAGAAAAATTGTTGAAATCTGGAATTTATATTTCCCCAAGAAAATCCATGAGCGTCAATTTGTATTAATTTTTGTATAATTAACATTAATAGATTTTTATCTCATGTTCATTGATTGAAATAAACCGAATGACACTTTATGCGGTTCAACATGAAATTATCATAGTCCAATAAATAAACTTTCTAATATTTTCTAACTTATAATTGTGAATATCACTCTAATAATTTAGATTAATGTAATTCCTGTAAAATCAGTTCTTTCTGAAAAACATTTATGTATTTAATTAAAAGCCGAAATCAAAGTAATAAAAAAACATTAACGAATTTAACTAGGTACATAATTCGATCATTATAAAATAAGTTCTTTCAAATAGAAGTTTAAATTGATTAAATACACGTATACAGAGGATTATAATATTACATAAAATTTATATGAGAAGAATTTTGATACATGAGTGTAACTTAATATATTAAATATATTAATTTGTTTATTAAAAATAACTTTTTAATTTATGAAAATTGTCGAATGAAATTAATTTGAAGGAAAAGTGGAAAATAATTCTACATAATTTTCAATTGAATCAGGGGAGATATTCTAATAATTTAATTTCATATTTAATCTTAAATATTTCAACTGAATTTAAAAGAAAATATTAAAAGATACAAAGAAAGAAGTACACCAAGCTCAAATATCTGATTTAAATATAAACTAACCAAAGAAAGTATATTTTATTATGCTTTTTAGAGTTAACCCTATTAATAAATTACTTCCAAAAAGAATTCAAAGTATGACCAAATCAATATTAACTCTTAGTAAAAACTATTTCTTAGGCAGATAGGAGACAATCTGTGATTACTTCTGTAACATGAGTGATACACATATCAGAGCAACTACGCAACTACATTTATAACTTCACGTTTCTGTTCTTTTAATGATGTTTTAAATATTTATATTTAAAAATAAAGTGAAATTAATTTTTCAGTTCTGTAGAAATTAATAAGAATTTTATTTGATGATGTGGTGAAGTATAAAGTTATTAAAATATCAGAACGTTTTGTTTTAATATAACAAAAAAAAAAGTTTAAGTTAATTAAAATTTAACAAGTCAAAAAATAAATGGGATAATCTAAATTTTTTATTCAAATAATATGCGTTAGCTGTTTTATGGTTATTATAATTTATCAGTATTCGATCCGGAAGTAATTTTATATTCGGGAGGTTTTTTGTTTTATTTTTTGATCAGAATGTGGAAGTGGAATTTGGAATGTTATTTTTATTTTATTTTTTAGAAAATATTCTAAACAAAATTTAAATGGAAATAAAATTGTTCAACTGACTGAACTTTATTGTTTTCGATGCTCATGAATTTATGTGAATTTATGATTTATATAATCGAACCCTCATCCTATGTTTATTATTATAAAATGTGGTTCTTTTGGTTACCTCCACACCCTACACCATGTTTATTATTTTGTTACAATTTTTATTTACATTTTCTTAGTCGGAAATAAACAAAAGTTATTTATGCTTAACCAATGGTATGAGAAAAAATAATAAAGCTAACTCAGTAAAAGACATTAGAGAGTTTTCTTCTTTTCTTTTCTTTTCTTTATTTTTTTTTTGTTGTTTTATTTTGTTCTGTTGTGTGCGGTAAAAATGAATTCCCTTTTTTTTTATTTGAGGAGACAGAAAGCGTGCGTTCTGAAGATAAATTTATAGTGTCACTATTTTATTATTTGTGCTTTGTAAATATATATTTTTTATTCTGTTTCATTTTCTCTCAAGGTTTTTCTTCTTATTTATTGACATTTTTTATTTATATTTTTTCTTTTATTTATTAAGTTAAGTTAGGTCATTTCATTATACGTTTTTTTTTTCTTTCTTCCAATTTAAAAAATGAAAAACTTTAAACTATTGTAGATTTTCCATGAACATAAAATATTGAAATTGATAAAAGTGAAAACATAAATGTGTACCTAATTAAATTCAGAAACTTTTAAATAATAAAATTAAAACTAAAATTGTAATGTAAGAGCAATTTCTTAAAAGATTTTATCGTAAAATCCAATTTATCGAAAAGCAAACTTTCAAATTTTTTATAGAGAAAAGTTTGTTTTTTTTCTAAATTGAACTATTTTGTTGAAAAACTATTTTGTGTATTCAAGCATGTACATTTACTAAAGATTGTGTTTTTTTTTCAGCATTCAATTTATTTATATATAAAAAAAAAATCAAACATGATATTTTATTCTTCACTTCGATTCACGAAAATTAAACACAAATATTATTTAATTCGTGTCGAATATAAATTTTATACGAATTTCAACCATTATGAAAGGGTTTGAAAATCTCTTGATATTTTATTTAAAAACTGACGACCATAAATGTCATAAAATAAATTATCAATTTATCAACGTAATTCCTTTGTCATAAAAACAAATAATCTTCCTTGTTGGTTATATAATATAAAGAACACCAATTTTAAGATTAATAAATATTGACATAAAAAATAAATTGTATATTTAAATTGGTGTTAGCTGAACAATCTTATATAAATAATCTTAAAAAATTCTTAATAAAAATTTATAATAAAGAATTTTTTTATTTATATATTTTATAAAGTTTAATAAATTCAAGTACAAACTCATTAAGTTTTAAGCTTGTGTTATTCGATTTTATTATACTTGATTGTTTGTAATATCTTCGTCGATTAATGGCATCTAATAAATATTTTGTCAAGGGATTTTCTCAACCGGAAACTAATTTCATTATAACGAAAGACAAATTGCTTTTGTTGTAAAACATTATTATATTTTTTGTTTTTTACAAATTATAACTTTATGAAGGAAAGAGGCTTTAACGTACAAGTACATGTTTTCTTCTTTTTTTTTCCTTATATTTTTCTTTATATTTTCTTACAGAAAGTTGATATTTTTAGTAAATTGAATTTTCAGTAAACAGAATTTTCCAGTAGGTACTTGTACGACAATATAAGTCTGTTCCCATAGTCATTAGCCTCACATAAAATGTGTCTTTTTGATTAATTAACCAACGCCCTTCCTTTACATTAAAGTACGTTGATTAGTAGACGTGTTCTCACGTACGGAAAAAAAAACAAACAAAAAAAAAAACACTGACATTTTAATTACTAAAGTCGATTGTAAAGTACATTCTGTATGTTAGGTTTGAAAATTCTACTAAGAATAACAAAAAAGGGGGAAAAACGTCTAATGTGTATAAAGAAAGCGATTTGGTTCAATAATTTTTGTCTCTTGTGAGTAATGAACATGGTTTGGGTGATATAAATATGGAGTTTATTACACCCGGTCTCTCATTTAAAATTAATATTCGATTCACTTTTACTGCTTTTATTCACCATATACATATATATGCACAGTTCATGTGGCCTTTTCTTTTTTATGTATGTTTTTTTTTATCAATAAAAATCAAAAAAGACAAGAAAAACTTTTCAACATCTGCCAATCTAATAAAATGAAGAGTTTCTGATCTACATGTTTAGTGATTTGGAATGGCTACTGAAACATCAAATAATGTTTGGCAGACAATTTCTTCAGTCAGAAAATCATGTGACAGAAATGAGCTTTCATATTTTTTGTTTCCCTTTTCTATACATATAATATTTTCACATCAATTTGTTATGTATTGATTATTGCTGCGGAAAACAAAAATCTTTATATATGGTGGAAATTGGTGAGGGATTGTACAGACTTTTTTTTCTTCTTTTTTGTTTTTATGTTTTGATATTGAAATAGTGATTGGATAAAATGTTAAAGGAATATATGTGTGAGTATTTGTGGTGTATGTGTGTGTGTGTGTGCCTGAATAGTATGGTTAATATTTACGTTTCTCTTTATTTAATAACATTAGCATTTAGATTTTATTTTTGACTAACATAAAAGACAAGAAGAGGAAGAAAGAAGAAAAAAAAATATGAAAAGAACGAAATTCTAATTGGTTTGTAAGGTACAAAATTATGATAATTAAAATCCGCAACAGACTAGAAAATGAGACAATAATTATTAATATACGACACAAATGAACTGTGAACGCGGTAGTTTATTAATTCCCTAAGGAACTAAAAGTAGATGATATATTTCATATAACATATATTTATATGTATACACTATGTAGATCTTTAAAATATTCATGTGTAGCAAATTGTGAATTGTATAGAAACGATGGAAAATATATATTCAAATTTTATATATAATAAAATGAACAACTCTATATAAAATATTTTATATAATGTGTATTACTTGTACTATATGATCAATGATAAATAATTTAATCTTGATCAATTTGCAACATTTTAAAGTTTTATAAAAAAAATGTATATAGATGTAACTACATAAAAATATATAGTTTCACTTGTGCACCGTGATGGTACACAAATTTTGTAAATTTATAGATGACATTTTCCTTTTAAAAAAAAGGATGATTAATGCTATTTTATAAAGGTAAAAACTTTACTATTTTATATTTACGTTTAGCAAATGTGAATGTGAATACTGTGCGCACGTATATTTTTAAAGTCAAAGGTCAACATAGATAGAAAACATTATTTGTTTGTTATATTCTCTTCGTAAATGTATATTCTAAAATAATTCTCTATTCTTCTTTTTCTTTTTCTCCTAATACACGAGAGAGTCAGATTGAAGATATGCAAATATTTTATAATTACAGTTGATTTTTCTTTCCGTTTCCGGAATGACAAATTGTTTTTTCATTTTTTTTTTTCTTCTTTTGTTTAGAAAAATTTCCTGTGCTTTTTTTTTGTGAAAAAATATCAGAAACACATTTATAGTAATAGTTCATAAATATTTAAGAGCAATTAAATGTTAAAGCTTAGAATATACACCAATTTAATCATTGTTAATTTTGTAGGAGATTCAAGGACCGTCACGTTATAATTCCAAAGTAATAATTGTATAAAGGATAACTTAACTGAAATAAATAAATATCGGAAGTTTCAGTAAGACACTTATTCATAAAACGGTTAATTTTGGTCGACATAAATTTTCTTACAATCAAAATCCAGTAATACTATTTTATTAATTTAAATTGAATTTTTATATTGCTCTAAATATTATATATTTATTTAAATGAAAATCTATAAATTTATTACAAACGACATGAACGTGATTAATATTAAAATAAAAATGATAAAATCTCATAAAAACTTCAATTTTTGATTGTTCATATGACGAACCGATTGGTATATTTCCGTAAACTCAATAAACTCATTGACAATAATTTTCAACTTGACAAATTTATTATTGAAAGTGCTAAATAAACTGTCTGATTTTATTTGACTGATGATGACACGTGAGTATATATTTTTGGAATGAGATATTCAAATATTATTTATCTAAGATGAGTGAGATGAGTTAAAAAATATATTTTCAATATTGCGTTATACCAGTAGTTCTTTTGGTAGAATCTTTATAGTTGAAAATTAATAATAAATTTTCAAAAAAACTCTGCATATAAATTTCCAACGTATTTTCAATGATTAATGATAAAATTTTGAAAGAATATTCAACAAATGTCGCAAAGTCACTTTACACTTGTCATTATCTTATGTACTTTGGAGAAAGTAGATTTCATATACGGCATTAGGAATGTACAATATTATAACAAATATGACAATTAACAAACATGACAATTAAGAAAGAAATATGACATAATGTTAGGTTCAATAGGCATGTAAGTCACGTAATATGTTTTTCTTATTTTTTTTTTTTTGATTATTATTTTTTAGTTATTAAAAGATTTTGAAGAAAAATAACACACGCAGGTGTAGTTTTTGTTATCGTCTAGACTTCATATCTATTTGGTTATAATATATTTTTGATTATTCTGTCACGTCTATTTCAAAATTTTTTGTACTATAAGATATAAAAGATAAAAATTGAAAAGCTTTTTGAAGAAATAACTTAACATTGTTCATTATTAAATTATTTCTTCTATGAAAATATAGACCATTAAATCAGGTTTTTTTTTTTACTCGCATTTAATAGATTGAAATATTTGAAATAGATTGAAATATTTTTAAAGCGCATGTCAACAGCAGTTTCCGAAAATTCTTTCCAAATCATAAATATTTTTAAGGTTTAGTTCAGTTTTGGCTATCATTGAAACCAAATCTATGTCTATAATTTTAATAATATAGGAACACATAACATCGTTAATTAAACGATTAAAAATCGTTTAAATATATTAACATTGATTAATTTGTAGGAAACATTTGTTCATAAGACTCAACACTAAAATTGAATTGTATTTTACAGATGCTCTAACAAAAAACCTTCAACACAAATACGCAATATAGAGAATGTAAATATTTTGTTTTATTTTTAATTTCGGTTTTAAAGGAAGAAAAACCCAGAAAATATTTTTTTTTAATAGAGACACGCGACTAAGATTTTGTTATATCTTAAAAAAAGTATAATATAAAAGGAAAAGATAACTGACAAGAATTGAATTAAGTTCAATTAATAAATTGTCATTATTCAATTAGTTAGATGGATAATACCTTTTTGATAATGAAAAGGTATATGTAATAGAAGAAGGTGGGCGGACAGAATTATATTTATAAAGAATATAAGAAAAATATATAAAAAGGAAAAAAAAAAGGAGAATGATTGTGGAAAATTTATATACACTGATTTTATTGTTGTTCTCTTTTTATATACTTTCAACAAGAAAGTTATTTCTTTCAACCGTAAATTTTCTTTTGTCAATTGAAATTATGGTTAATAGGTTAAAAAATGATAAATCAATTTAATAATTTTAAATTTTATTTATTTACTATTTTTAATGAATATTATTGCCAAAAAATATCATTAAAATAATATTTGTAAAAAAATTATATAATTATAGAATTAAGGAAATCCAAATTTTTACAATTAAAACAAAAACAAAATTTTTCCCGTCTGTTTGAAAATTTATATGATTGAATTAGGATTGAATAAGACGAAGCAGCTTCTTTCTTTTTTTTTTGCATTTCCGAGAATATTAAACAAAAAGGGTAAAATTGCTCCAAAATTTGAAGTTTTTATAGAATTTTTTAATTTTCACACGTTGATCTCGACTAATTCCACCTTCACCTTAACTCGTTAATATTTCTTAATATTCTTAATGTTTTCTAATTCTAAAAATGATAAATGTTTAGATTATATTTATACGTATATATCTTGAAATTAATGGACCATAAATAATTAATTTTTTTCAATAGAAATTAAAACTTATCTATCTCTTTGAATAAATATTCAATGTTCAAAAGTTAACACGTACAATATATTGTGAAGTCTTGCATTACCTATTGTTTTATTATTATTATTGTATAAAATACATATAAATTGTATGTTTGAAAATGAAAGAAAATTATATATGCAAACAATTCAAATAAAATAATTTGAAATACACAACATGTTTTAAATAATATAAAAATAATTCATGTGTAAACGACATAGATTAACGCGTATATTTTATATTAATGCGATTTCATTAATTCAATTTAATTATTAATAAAACAATTGTGCGTATACTTTTAGAATAAGATAACGTTCTTATCTTATAATATAATTGTACCTACTGAATTATTATTTTAAACAAAATATACTTGAATGAATTTACAGGAAAAAGAAAAACGGAAGAAATGAATATGAATTTGTTTTTTTGTAAATAAATTAAAAACAATTTTTTAATTTAATAATTTAATAAGTTAACTCCTTTTTTTATATTAATGGGTTCTATTTCACAGTTTAACAAAAATGTTAAATTTTCCAAAATTAAAAATAATAATATTTTTGTTAGAAGTTATTTGGGGCATCTAAAAGTTGAGTAACATTAAGTTTTAATTTGCCAAAGTAACGAATAAGGGAATATTTTCATTTCCGCAATATTAGTAAAATCCTTATACAGGAGTAAATAATTATTAATTAGCTTTATTATAAATCGGTCGAATATACAAAAGTATAAATAAAAGTAATATTGTGAAGATTCTTTCATTAACTTTGTTGTTTTTTTTTTAAATATTTTCTCTACCCCAGACATCGCGTGTCATTATTCCATTTATGAAATAATTGCAATGCAGTAATTTGTATTGATTGCCATAATAAGATTTTTGCCATAATATTATTTTTACCTTTTTGTGATTAGTCTGCGTGATTAAATTAAAATAAAATGTTTTCAGAGGTTATTTATCATCATTTTCACCTGTACAATTTCAGACTTTTTAATGCAAAAATATTTTAATCGAATTATTTTATGTTTTTTTTTCCATTTTATTTCTCTCAAAATATAAAATTGCAAACTATATAAGATGGTAATTTAGAATTTTCAGAGTATCTGTTTGTGTGTACATATATCTTTATATAAATTGCAGAAAAAAAAATTGTATTCTTGTCCATTATACTGAAAAGGTAACAATCGATGAGAGGACATTGAGTTTGAATAGTCAAATAAGGGTTTTCTATTCTATTGTAATAATATGAACGTGTATTTTATATAAGAAGATTTTTCATATAAGGAAGGCAACCAATGAATAAAAAGAAAATTTATCACATAAAATCGCTTAAAGCTATTGAACCATTTTGCCTTTTAGCTTTTATATGTAATATAATTTATATCGAAGGAAATAAAATCAATTAAAACTTATAAATGGAAAGGAATTTAATTTAAACAAGTTTTGTATCCCTTTTTTCAAAAATGCGGCGGATCACGATGAAAAAAAAATAAATATTAAACAAAATTGCTTTTCTCATTCAGTTTGTATTTTATATAAATTTTCTCTAAATCTCCACCTACCTATATATTTTATTCAAAGTTTTTTCTCATTCCTTATTTCTTCTTTCTTTTACAACTTTTACTTCTTCTATTTTGTAAACAAGGGAAATGATGTAACCAGTAGCCCATTAATCATGTCGTTGTTATATGTAATATCAAACTGACATAGCTTCCTCAAATCAGTAAAATTCATTTGGTTCTTTTCTTTTTTTGGTATCTTTACCACATTTGACATTTGAAGTTTAATCAACGTTTTATTTATAGAATTCTTTTAAATAATATATAAATAAAAATTTGAAAATGTTAAAAAGATAAATTATAGATATTCAAAAAATATTCAGATAAATTAATGAATAAAAGGCGTCATCCATATCAGACAAATTTTCTGTATCAGAAAATTTACAAAAATGAGAAGAAAAAAAAAATAGTTTTCAATCGATAAAGAGAAAATTGCTTTTAAAAGTTTATATTTTATACAAGGGAAAATAAAAAAATCAGGTCAACCCTTTCATTTCTCATACCAGTATAGAAAGCAAAACAACAGAATTTAGAATGCAAAATATTCTGATTGTAAATGTATATAGTTAATGGAAATCGATTGACTAGAAAATTTGTTTAGATTACTATCCCATCAGTTCAAGTTGTTATCATTATATTGTTTGATCATACCCAAATTACGAATCTACCAATCATATAAATTATATATTATCAGAAAAGTTTTACTTGTAATATTATTATTATTATTATTTTCTCTTCTATATACATATTTTTGTATGTTGTATTTTTTTATCGCAGCATCATTTATCTTTGAAAATGAAGAAACTTTTGGTCTCATGATATGATTGCGTGTCTGCGTGTCTGCTTGTGTAATTTTATGAGTTTACTTCGTCAAAGTTCAAGATAAGTGTCGATTATTAATAACTTAAGCATCGTAAGGATGTTGAAACTAAGTATTAAAGGATTCGCATGTATATACACAGAGTATATTATATTTACTATGGGTTAATGAAGACAAACAAGTCTCACGACAATTTTATCCCCTATATATATTTCACTCTCAAACAGAATAAAATATAAATGTTGAGCCACTCTCAAAGACACACACGTAACCTATATAAATAATTGTGTCAATTATTCTTTTATGTCATGATGCGGGTTTCATAATGCTCATTCGTTTATTTATTAAGTATAAGAAATTCGACTTTAAATTCAAGTTATATATACACACACACACACACACACTATTTTCTGTTTTTCATCATATTATTTTCTGTTTTTCATCATATTATATTTAGGTTATTTAACTGACAGACACAAATCATTAGATACATTCAATTAGAAAAATATATTTAATACTTTCTGTGTAATTAAATTGAAAATCACAATTGTAAATCTTACTTTATGATTAAAAAACATTTAATAATTTATTAAAATATTTATATTTAGATTAATGATACGGATCGAATAACGATAATTTGTTAATTAAAAACATAATTAAAGCCGTTTTTCATTTTCTCTTCTCAGTGTAAAATCAGAAACTTAAGCAGCTCAACAGGAAAGTACAAAATAATGGTAATTAAAGAAATTTTAATTGAATTTAAAAATTTTTCTTTTAAAATGCAACCGTCAAAAGGAACTTCTTTTTTTTTTTAATTATGCACTTGAAGATGAAAGTATAACACTAATTGAAATTAATTTGAAACTTTGCAGGTGACTTTTTTTTAGTTTATACGCTTCTAGAATAATTAAGTATATAATATGAGTGAGAATTATGCTGCTATCTTTTTTCCTGGTACAATAAAAAATAAGTAAGAATATAAAAGAAAAAACTGTGAAAAAGCGAAGAAAATGAAGAGACGGAAATTTGCTCATCTAAATGATGTACCGTAATAAATTGACTACAATTTTTCATTCTTATTCTTATATTATAAAATATTTAAATGAAGTAACACCGTCATTCCATTTTCTTTTTTCTTTTCTTTCCTTTCCGTTTCTTTTCTTGTTTTTTTTTTCCTGTTGTTTTGTTTTTTTCTTTATTTACAAACCATTATCAAGGCGTATACAAAATTCTCATTATCTATCATTTTAGGTCCTCATTATTGTCTTAAAATTTGATTTTTTTTTTTTAAATATACATTTATATTAAAAAAATCAAATGAAAATGGTAACATCATTATAGAAACTCAAGTGAAAAATCGTTATTCGATATACTTTTACCAATCCAATTAAATTGTACATAATATTATTTATGAATTTTTCATTATTTTTACTTCTCAATTTTGATTTAATTTCATAAATTTAATTGAGTTTTTTTTTTATTGTAAAATTCTAATAATATCACGTTCATACTTCAGGAAAATAATTTTGTAGCAGTCGAAAGAATTCATATGCAAAATTATTGCAGATAGAAGTACGGGATCTAGATGTAAATGCAATTTCAGACACAAATTCATTGTTATATATATTGTTTGAAATTTGAAATTTTATGGAAAATGCTTTTATTTTAAATTTGGTAATTATTTTTATTTAACGTCTTAGAATTTATCATTCTCCTTAAAAAATCAGTAAAGAAGATTCATATTAACAACCTTCCTTCAGTACCCTTCAACAGTCATAAAGGTAAATTTTCTAATATTTTTGAAAAAAAGTAAAAACTCTAAAATGAAAATTAAAAGATCAAAAGTTTCTTGGACAAACGGAAACATTAAATTCTAAAAATTCTTGGAAAAATTATATATTTTATTCAATTCTTATATGTATAATAATATAAAGATGTCAACTATATATCTCTTGACAATTCAATACGATATCCTTTTCTTTATAGTTTATACTTTAAATTGATCATATTTTATTTAAAATGAAAAAAAAAATGCTTAGCTTTATATTGTTATTTATTTAAATAACTTAGACGTTTGTTAAAGTATCGATTACGTTCGAATATAAACTTGGAAAATATAACAGAAACTAAAGAAAATAAAGAATTATTTAAGAAAGCGAAGGGGGATAGTTAAGTTTGTTTCAAAGTTTTACTTCTATAAACCATTAATATATTTTGAATCGTGTTTGGATCAGTACATAAATATTGATTCGATTAATTTTAAAAATATATATAAACAAGCGATCATTTAACAACTTTACCATAATCGCAGTAAACATCGAGGTTAAAGGTTATTTGCATAATTTACTATAATAGTCAATAAGGGTAAATAACTTTCAATTCCGGAAAGGATTTTAGTTTGAATTTTTTATGAGCAAACACAAAAACCGGGGGTTCTATCTTTGATCTCTTTCTCACTTTCTATATATTCATAGATATTATTCTACTATATATAATTTTATAGGCTAAAAATATAGTAAAATTACTTTTGTGACGTAACATAAAGCAACCGGACACAAATCAGACAAATTACCATCATTAATATTTTATGATTGAATTTAGCATCGTCACGTTATTATACTAAAACTTATTTTGGGACATGTTTATGGACACAAATTTCAAAAAGAGGTATACCAAAAAATATAATTTTGCCTAAATTTTCATCAACACGTCATGTTCACCAGCTGTGGTCGTTTGTTAGAGAATAGCAAGGTTAAAAGTTGTGACTGTAATTTACTTGACAAAGGTTCAGTTACCATCGATTTGACCTTTTTATCAATGATATTTGTGGACAACGTTTAGCTTCATATATAGTTGAGGAGTTGGTACGGTATATAATATAATATTTTTAAGAACATCACGACCTGTCGTATTCAACTACATAAATGTTTTAAATAAAGAAAATGTATGCGAGAAACTCACAACATGAACAATAAATAAAAGACACCCTTGTCGTGGTATGTCTTTACTGAATAGGTGAAGTATTAAATGAGATCTTAAAAATTAACATTTGAACAATTTAAAGTCTCTACAATTCACTGAATTGCACTTATACAGAAATTAGATTTTAAATTAAAAAATGAAAAAAGATATTTAAAAGTCAACCACTTTTTTTTTAATTCTGTCAGTTAATAGAAGCTAACTTTGGCTAATTTTAGCAATCAAAGAGGTATGCCACATTTACCATACACATATTTACCTATTTTGTATTTATATTTGCGTGTGTGTATATGTGTGTTGAATTGAATAAATGTATATTTGAAGAAAAGTTCAAATATATATCTTTGAAAATAATAATTACTTTAGGGTTTGGTTTCCTTGAATAGAAAATTTATTGTAAAATTTTCAAAACTTTGAAGTAGGCAATTTGTGATCAAATTAAAGTTTTATCGTATATTATAACGCTTTTACATAAATTTATATATACATACATACATACATACATACATACATATATTTCTTGTATTTATCATTATTATATAATAGAATTTTGTATCGTATTTACATTATGTTATATTCTGACATAATATAAACATAATTTTGATGAAATACATAATATTTATTTATTCGGAAATTATTAACTTCAAAAAAAAAAAAAAGTTTTGATTTAAAATTAAATAATGTTGAAATGTACTAAATGGTATGTCAATTCTTAAAAAATTTTTTGAAACATAGATGATTATTTGTTTGATAAATATATGAAATGGGAAAAAAATTACAATAAATTTATAACAAAATAGAATTAGAATAGTTGTGTCTCGCCCATATTTAATTGCTTTTGTTACCCCTTACATAAAGTTAAACTATTGCTTGAATTGTAATTCAATGGTTATACACATACACAATCAGTTACCAATTTTCATATGTGTCTTTCTCATTGAAAAACTTTGTTGAACTTTGCTTTACCCTTGTCATGTACCAAAAGAGCTAAGACTGCGGTTAAGCTCTCTTGTATTTTGAACAAAAACAACATCAGAAGGATGAGTACACTATACACATATATATAAATTGTTGAACTTGAAAATTTCATTATTTATATAGATTTTTGTTAAAAAATATTATTTTATGGTGAAATACTTTTCTCTTTAATCATTTTTACACACAATTTTTATGACAATCTATAAAACCATTGTTGAATTTTATATGCATGGTAAAAATCCTGTACCATCTGAAGGTCCAATCATATTATTAATAAGTAAAGAATAAGGAAAACATAAAAAAAAAACAGAAATATTTATTACTCTTTTCCTAACTCAAAAAACTTTAACTGAAACGTTGAAAATTTATCGAAAGGTATATAAGGTTTAATATAGAATTCTCAAGAGCCTTGACCTATAGAAAAGCTTAATGTTAAGTTTTTTGCGGTCTTCGGACAAAATTGATTATAGATTGCTTTGGGAAATCGTAAATTATATAGTTATTCGATCGAGAATTAGATGTATGAAGAACTAATAGAAAAATTTACTTAAATAAAACTTTTAAAAATATTAAAATGTATCTTAAGGGCCAGGAGTATATTAGAGCAATTATCTGCATATCTAATTGAGTTTTTCAAATACTTTTTGAATAATAATATAAATTTGTTCAATTTAAGTGTATTCTTTATCATTATAATTGCCTTTAATTCACAACTAATGTTCACAAATATATATGCGTATCTATATTGCAGTATAGTCTTATTTGTTATTTTTATTTTTTAACTTAGAAGTGGGTCAAGATCTTTTTACCGAAATAGAAAAAAAGTTAATAAATAAAAAAAAAAACAGCTGAATGAACTAAATTTATTTGTCTATCAAGTTTTGCTTGATGTAGCGCGTGAAGGAACTCAATTGTTATGGTTCATCACGAATTTTCTATCGTTGTATTATATATAAAGTTACCATACCTTTATATAAATATAAGTTATAATTCTTTTGATCTTGATATCTATAAATCTAAGATTTAGGGCCACGGTTGGTGTCACATTTATTGTACAGATTTTTGACTCGATTTTCAATCTAAAGCCTTTAATTAATTTCTTGTCGTTCGAACTTCTATATAGGAAACAATATTCTATATACCTTCTACAATACTCTTCTACATTTTTGTGTATATACATTTTATGTATAGAACCAACGAGTATAATTTTTCCATCCAAGTCAATTCCATGCTTGAATGATTTTCATTTATTTTAGGATTTTCTTCAATTTATTTTCATACTCTAAAATTGTGAACTTTTTAATGGCGAACGAGACATCGAAATGATTTTCACACATGACTTGATGAATGAGATAAAGCTATTTGCAATCAATCATTTGCTTTTCTATATTATCCTTTCTTACATGCATTGAACATATTACAATCGTTTTTATTGTCCCAAATAATTTTCCTTTTTTCCTACATATTTTTTTTTTGTTTTCTTCTTCACGCATATTGTAAAACCAATATATTTTCAAGCATGACATACGATTGTGTTCAACGCAAAATTTCTTAACTTCAATTTTATTTTCAATCATTTTTTTCAAACAATTTATTTATTTTTTGAACATTGCTTTTCTGATGTTAATTATTATTAAATGTGATATTTTATTATTAAACTTTTTTTGCTATAATTAGTTGTATGAATTATTCTGTAATCAATGAGAAATGAAAGTGAAAGAAGTCTTTTTTCTAATGTTGAATAATAATTACCAAAAATATAAAAGGACACAATAAATTATATACAAACAACGAATAATATTTAATATTAAAAAGAGCCGACTTTTCTATAAGATTTTTCTAAGAACTCGAGCTTTCAGTCTACGTTATTAATATTTCGTCATCATTTAATGTATAATTAACATTTCTGATAAAAATGAAATGATATATTTCTGCTATATAAATTTTAAAATCAGTAATTTAATGAAAAGCAATTAATTTCATTTAGATAATAAAAAAAATCTTATCAGAAGGGTGCAACTGAAAATTCTGCTTTTCATCTGAATTTAACTTAATTCCATTCATAATTTCGAAGATTTTAATAACGATTATATTTCGTGATTCTCAGAACGCATCCTTTATTCAATCATGTAAAAATGAACATAATAACATGATATAAAAGCATAATTAATAAAACATTAAAAAAACATACAAATTGAAAAAATGTCATCGTATGGGTAATGGAATGATATTGAATTTTTAAATATAAAATTTATATTCAACAATACATCAAAGAGTACAAATATCTCATATCAAACTAATTTATATAGAATTTCTGTGACTGGACAATTTTTGTCACTATGTACTGATGATTTTTATAAAATTATTTTTTTTATTGTTTGTTTTGTATTTAAATATTTTCAATTTACTTTATAATCAGAATCATAAAACTGTACAATGATGACAGAAAATGTTTATGGTAAATTTAAAATTTTCTTGATATAACGAGCTGAATCCTTTGTTGTTTTGACTTTTTGTCAAAACCAATACAATTAATGCGAACTTTTTTTTTTTATTACAATTATTCTCTCTAATTAATTGACTATTTTCGAGCTGGTATTTTTGCTGTCTACATTAAACTCTATACTGTCAAATGTCAGTTTATTTAAATATTAAATATTTAATATTATTATCTTTGAATTTTGTTTTCAGCCTTGAACCATACCTACCAGAGTCAATAAAGTATGGATGATTCAATATTTTTTTAATAAAATAAACAATAAAAAATTCAAGTGAAATTATTTTGTTTTATACTGGAATATTTTTTATTTTTATTATTAGAATTATGTAGAATTATAATATAAATATAATAAATAATGTAGGGTTTTTTTTTCAATTAATTTGGATGTATTCAGACGCAAAAACAATTCAATTTATTTATAAATATTTAAATTTGCTACAAAATGTTGAATACTGGAATTACATAATGCAGAAAAAGTCTAGGTGTTTCCAAAAGATTATAGATTATTGAATTAAAGAAGTAGAATATGCAAATAGTACATGTCCTTTTAACAGAAAAAAATTATTTATAAAGGTTGCATTACAAGAGAACATCAACAATACGGTAATATCTTTACTAGAATAAAAATGAGCTTTCAATATAAAGCAAACCCATCAATTGAATACAATTTTCATGAATGAAATATATACAAGAGAGGATCTAAAGGATAGTGAAACCTTTTATATATTCTTAAATAATTAATGTGAATAAAAGTTCGATTGCAATTTTCTTATTGTTGTTATTATTGTTATTCTTGTGAATAATATAACAATTTATAGAAATGCTCATAAAATTCATTTTATATTTTGTTGTATTTGTATTCCATTTATCCATAATGTTATATTATATTATAGTATTCCATTAGCCGTATAATGCAATATAAAAATTTCTATAGAATTTCCTGAATTAATAAATTTTAATTATATTTTCCTGATGGTATAGAAAAATCCATGAAAAATTCAAATAAAAAAACCAAAAATATACCTACACTTATAATTACTATTTGACGTTTTTACGAGTATTAAAAGTTGGTTGGTTTCACAAACCTGAATTAAACGAATAATTTATGTATTTTCGTCTAACTTGTATATTTTAAGAATATTTTTTAGATCTGATTATAACGAAAATCTAGCACCTACAGTAAATACAAATCCAGTTAGTGCATTTTAGGTTTTACTTCTTCAGATTTTTTTTTTAAATTCATGTAAATTATAAACTCATATAAATATAATTATTTTGTGAAGTGTGAGTGGCCGTTGAACATAAATACAAAACATTTCTGAAAATTCTAATGAGTGACCATCATATTTTATATGGTCAAAAAAACCATTGGAGCTTCTTTATTAAAAATCGTTGGAAACATATTTTCCGTTAATATCGCATTAACCATTGACCATTGACCATTGACCAACAAATACAAAAGATTCAATAAAATAATAAAAAAAATATAATTTAATAAAATAAATGAAAAATCATTGTCTGACCTTTTGCTTTCAATAAATGTAACACATACGAAAAAATAAATAAATAAATAAATAAAAATGATAAAAAGAACGAAAAGAAAACAATATGAAATTATTTTGAATTCGCACGTATAAGACGTTAGAACTTAGAAATATCATTTCTCTATTATACAAAAATAGGAAAAAAAAAACACACACACATGTACCAATAGAAAAATCTGATCAACAAACAAAAATATTAATTTAATGTTGTTTCGGTCAATTCAATATAAGATGAAGGACACTGACCCAAAATGAAAACAATGTCTACGCCATTAAAATGTTTATTATTATGTTTGAAAATGAGTGCCCATATATAATAATATTAATAATATTAATATTGAATTGTGTGTGTCCGCACCCGAAACCAATTCAACAAAAAAAAAAATGAAAAAATAGAAAAAAGAAAATTGTTTTGGTCAGCAGGTTTTTTCATATAAATTTTCTTTTTTTTTTTTTTTTTTGATATATTTCGATTTTGTGTTTTGTCATTTTTGGTTAAGTTTCAATATAATAAATATAATAAAATGCGGAAAACGCATTTATACAACATAATAATAAAAAGTACTATAAATAAAAAAATATAATTCAATATTTTTAATCAAATTATGAATAATTTATTACTAAACATTTTATTCATAATTTACATTTGTCTGTGTCAGACTGTCTTGTTTCTCTTTCCGAATATTTCAATTTCAATATAGAAAAATAATGAAAATATAAAAAGGAAAAAGTAAATATATAAAAACAATCACTTATATGTATTAATGTTTAATTTTTTCTTACTTAAATAAATAAGAAATGAAAAATCATAAATAAACATAATAAAAGTATATTGATAAGAATAGATCTGATTTTATTTAACATTAAAGAAAGAATAAGAAATTGCATTTATTTATTAGAATTTTTTTTATATTCTCATGGGATAACATCGTCGTATAAATTTATTAAAATAAGAAAAAATTCCCATATGTTTTTTTTTTTTTTTGAAAACTGATAACGTTAAAAATCTGACAAGCTTTATCAATTCCCAATAGAAAATTTATATACAATATTCGAATAGAATTGCATTGTAGTTATTTTATCGTATATATATTTTGTTTCTGCCGATAGAGATATAATTTTTTTATTTTTAGCAAAATGTGTACATATAATAATTGGTCATTGGAGAATTATACTCGTTTTTTTTTTGCTATCTTTGTACCAGACGTATAAAATGGAATAAAAAAAAAATTGGAATATACGATGCGATGATGTGTTTTATTTTTAATTTTAGAATGCAATTCACGTGTTACGACTGTACAGAAACAGATTTATATCAGTTATATATTTATTGAATTTTGCGCTTGCATTTTTAAAAACGATTACCTTTTTTCTTTGTCTAAAAAAACGAACTACATTATTTGCAAGAGTAGAAATTTAGTCATTAGGGGAAACCATTATACAAAAAAAACAAAAACTCAAAATTACTCCCGGATGTTGTAAAAGGTAATAAATTCTTCTAAATTGAGTTGACCATATATATTCAATGATGAATTATCGCATATAATATAAGAAAATTTAGTTCTTTGTCATACAGTACTAACATTCATCATTTGGACATTGTAATTGCTGACGGTATAAGACTCACATTGATCATTTCCTCTTTTAACCTCCATTAGAATTTTCAGATAAATCTTATCTGTCTTTTTATTTATTACAAATATATAATATAGACAAAAAACGACGGATATGTTGTTGTCATCTCATTGTATATACAGCCTATAATATTGAATATGTATATATAGTAAAGTGTATTTTGTACAATTTTCTCTCATTCCATTCAACATTCATATATTCACTTCACATAAACAATATCCCGGATAAAATTGGATCATAATACCAAAAAGAAAATTGTTGTTGTCATATTATTAAATTTATCGTTGCAATTTACCCTTTCGCAGGTATATCTACGCAAACCGGCGTCGTGGATGTTAAAAAGAACCCAAAAAAAGAAAAACTTGGATCGATTCCATTGATGAACAAAATAAACAACGCCAAAGCGACCTTTCCTTTTGTTCTTTATGAGAAATAAAATTGAAACGGAACCGACAATTTGGGTTGGAATAAATAAAAATTGTTTGCCCTAGAAAATGAGATAGAACTGTGTTTATAGATTGAAAAAAAAATGTCGTTTTTTGTTCTTGAAAATGAAGATGGTGGTAAACAAAATCAATTGTATTTATATAATGTTCATTCCCCTTTCAACAGATACCCCTTCAAAAATCTATAGAAACTATACCTTTTTAAAAAGTAAAAGAGAGAATAAAATATCCTTCAGTTCAACACTTTGAAAATCAAACCAAACAAGAGAATATCATACAAAGCACACCCCAGCATTTTTGTTTCATTAAACATCAGGAACAAAATGTATTGTTCTGATTTGAATGCTCCACGAATTGAAAAAAAAACATCAAAATCTAACATTTTTTCGTTCATCAGCAAATGAATGCCTACCATCATGATTAACTTTTGTCTTTCTGTTAGCCTATATGATGGTACTTGGCCTAAATAATTATCCTTTTCATATATACAATAAAAAACTCATCCATTTACAGAACAGCATGAACTGAATTTTTTGGACAATTTCAAAGATTTAATTAGTCGTTTTTATCTTATTAAATACCACTCAACAGAAAAAGCCTCATGAGAATGATGAATCGTTTGTATATTAAGTCAAAACAATTACATACATAATAATAAACAATTACCATTAATTAAACACGTAAAATAAAATGATCACCAGTTGTGAATCTTAAATAGTTGATTGAAAGGGCTATTATTTAAGGTGCCTATCATTCAAAAGTTTTTATTTGTATTACATTTATTTTAATATATGCAAGAAAAAAATTATTGTTTTAATGAAAAATAATTATTTACGTGTATTATAAACATGCGGCTAGTAAAATGAATTTCGTTTATATTTTTGATACAACCATCTTATTTTTAACGAGCATTGCATATAATTTAAACGATGTTTTTAAATAAACTTACAATTATTTTCTTTATGAATTTTTAGTGTTTACAATTCCATATCACTGAACGTTCAAAGGACTATTGTGACCTATATCACTGTTATTTAAGTACAGATTTCGTGCGTGAAATCGTACGACCGCATTTTGTTCATCTATTGTCCCATAAATAGTTTTTTATAGTCTTTATAGGTAAGCTATACAACCTTTCTTTATGTATATATAGGAATATATTGATTGATATTATCTGCTTTGAGTTTCTAAATTTAAAACCATTATATAATTAAAATAATTATACAAAGAAAACGGCGGCTGGGAGTAATAAAACAAAAACGATTCACAATTTTAATGCTAAAAGTTTTTTTTTTTTTTGTTTCCATCTTTTTTTTCCGCATTCACCAGGAATGAGGTTAAAATTTGGCCAAAGAAAAAAAAATCACAGCAAAACATCCCATTTTCTTCGATAAAGAAAAATTACTTTTCAAATAAATTGAGTCGGTATGGCGATTAAAAACACACAGAATGAAAAAGTAAAAGAAAGAAGGATATAGAAACAATATATAAAATATAGGTTGAATGGAACGCTTTCTCTTGACTATACAATATACATATATTTATATTTTGTGACTGATTTTCAAAATGAGAATAATTATTATTCTCGTTAGGAGTTTTCTTTTTCCATTTTTTTTTTTTTTTGCCTCTGTTCATTGGAATGAGTCAGATGGTACATTTCATCTCATTAAAATTTAACTCAGTTGCTTTCTTATGTCTTTGCGTCTAGAATGACTATAACGAATATAAAAGAAACGATAATAATTGGAATTATTGGATTAAGCGTTTTACGGTTTTAATTAATTTTTGGTTATTAAAATTTCATATAAATGCGATATTCTTTTGTTTTATTTTAAATAAATACCATACGCGTATAAACAATTTTAAGAACTAAAAAGTTTTAGTTTTTGTTTAGTTATTTTAATCGTACCAGATTCCATTCGTTTCTTTTCTAATATCGATTTTTATGTTTTTTTCTATAAAAGTTGGACTGTAGTGATGTTCAAACAAAATTCAATTCCTTGGAAAATGTTGTAATTGTTTTACCAAAAAAACAAATGATTAAAATTTTTTATTCTCTTTGCTAAATGAATAGAAAAAAAAAATACCGAAACACTTTACTATAAAAACATTTTAATTAAATGCCTCAAACTTAGTTTTTTCTCTTGTCTCTTTTATTTGTGTGTTTTGAGTTTTATTACAAAATATGAACATCCGTCACCAAAATAAGGGTATAAAATATTATGACATCGGGAGCAAATTGTTTAGTAACAAAAAGTGTTTACGTTATAACCGTGTGACTAAATATATTATATGAGTTATATGAGCAGTGGAATTTATACTGAGGTATACCAGTACCAATTGAGGTATATTCTGTTACATTGTAAATAAGACAACCGCAAAAATTTATTCCATGGAATACTTCATATTATTCAACAAAATCCATACAAAATATTTTTAACTTTAAAATATTCCGTGGTTCGAATGTATAATTTTCTTAATAATTATAGCATCTACAAACGAGAACATTCTATTGATTATTTATCGCAAATATTTTCAATTGTGGGTTTTTATAAACAAAAGTTTGAACATCACTGAAATAGAAGAATGTCTTGTCCATGTTTTGTAAAAGGAAACAACATAGAAAATTTATATTCTGATATTTGAGAAACTATTTTTTGTTTGGTTCAAAAAACTCCTTAAATGTTTACAAGAAAAAACCTTCTTTTGTTTTTCTGTTGAATTAAAGATGAATGAATATATTTGTTCTGATCTATCGTTTCTTTCATATATAGGAAATTTGTTACATTTTATGCGACAAATATTCTGAAGGTAAAAATTTTTTTTCTCAATTTCCATTTTTGTACTAACAACAAATAAATCTTTTAGAAATCGTCCAGATTTTTGAGTGCATTAATTTTTTTTTCTTTATTTAAATTCAAAACAGAAGAATTTTTGCATTTTTTTTTTAAATCAAATAATAAATCCTTTTGGAGACGACGTTCGACGATATTTTAAAAAGATGCAAACACACAAGCTGCTCATGACAGAACAATTAAGTAAATCTGTTTTATTCTTTCTTCTTTTCTTTACTTTTATGATATACACGAGTGGATGTCCTTAATGCATCTGTTGTTCTCGTTTCTTCTTACAATATTGCAGTTTTATAATAAATCACTTTATCAAAACTATTATTGAAGACACAATGCATCAGCTTTATAAGATTACGAAAGGAATTAGAATAAAATCGTATACAAGGTACAACAATATTTTTCTTTTTGAAAAATAATAAAATGAAACAAATTCTTTGTTTTATAAATTCTAATTTTTGGTTTTAAATCATACTAGATTTTATTGATGAAAAATGTCACAAGAATTTAATTTAAGTGAAATTTTTTTGCACTTAAATGTTATTCGAATAAAACATAAAACTACGGTTCTAGTAAATTAATTAGTTCAAAAGAATATTTCTTCATAGAAATTTACTGGCTTTCATTACATTGGATGTTCATAAAAATTCACTTTATTTTCAGAATTTTCTTTTTTATTTTCAATTTTTACAAATATTTGTACTCGTGGTTTTTTTTTTCAAATAAAAATTTCAAAAACCTCCAAATTTTATTATGAAATTGCAAGACTGCACTTTGTTCATTTATCTCAATAAACAGTTCTTGTTTTCAGATCCTGTTGACTTGCTAATGATATTCACATAGTTTAGTTAGTTTTGTAAAATAAAAAAAAGATGCACGTTTGTTCATCATTTTCCTACTAAAATGAATTTTTAATAATTTTATTTGTTTATTTCTTTGTATTTGTTTTATTTTATTATATACCTAGACCATTTTCCCTTTGGCTGTGCGTATATATTTTGCTTTTGATAAATTTTCACAGTGGACAAGCAATTCACATTGAAACGTCTCAATTTCGGTTAGTTCTTTTTACTTCCTTCTTTTGTGTATTTTTGTTCTTTTTAGGATTCTTTAGGCTTATTTCATATATTGAAAGAAAAACTTTTTCGTTTTTCTTTAACTTTTCTTCTTTTTTTTTCTCTCTCGAGTTGTTTTTGTGTTCGTGATCTTGCATAAGACAATTTCTATAGGTACGTGGCCAGATTTTTAAATTTTTTTTTGTACAAGGGAACGTCCAATATTTACGATCTTCCTTTATATTCACCTTCTCCAAGTTCTTCAGTAAATATATGGTTAGGCAAATAGAGGGTGAGAATCGGAGTTTTTTTTTTGTTTGGTTTCCTACCGAATATTAATGCCTTTAGGAGGATTATAGTGGAGTGGCAGGTTTCTCAATCAAATCGATTTAAATAAATAAAATCAGTAACGAATAAAGCAATGGCAATAAACTTCCACTTGTAACAATAAACGCGAAGAAATATTTTACTTTTCAAAAATCACAACAACACAAAAGAAAAAAAAAGGAATAACATAAATTTCTGCTTGAGAAAGTGGAAGATTGAAAAAGAATAAAATACGAGCTGGTACATCGATATCGTCGTAAGGACATCAGATGTTTAGAATGAATTTAAATACATATTTTGTGTAAGGTCGAAAATACGTGTCATAGTCACTTTAAAGGTAAATTGCTTAATTAAATTCAGGAAAATACATGACATGATTTGGATTGTATTTGGTTTCTCTGATTCAATTTTTATTATTACTTTTTGTGGAAATTTAGGCATTATTTTATTGTGATTGGTGACCATATGTGTGTCAGTGTCAAATTAATCGAATCGACATTGTAAAAAAAAATATTTAATCGAATACTCGATATTCCAATTAATTAATTGGAAAAAAAATTGAATTCAATTGGATGGCATAACCATTTATAGAGTAATCTATATGATGATAATGCAAAGTGGATTAAAAGTTTACAATAAATATTATCTACACAGTTGTCATTAAAACTTTGATGATGTTAACAGAAGAAAATATTTAAAACTAAAACTTATTCTTTTATTTTATAATGAATAAATTCATTAAAATTTTAACATAATTAATTACTAAAGTAAACAATAGATTGTCCGCAGTAATTATATAATTCAAAAAAAATTATTTAAAATCAGCAAGAATAGTCCATCTCGTTAATACAATATAGATTATTTTCCTAGTATTGACCATTAAATTTAAAATTACAACAGAGATTATTATTTTAATACAAGAATTGTATAAATTTCATTCAATCTAAGTAGAATTATTTACTTAAATTTACCATGAACTACTGTCCTCATAAATCATTTGATCTGGTTAACGTTATGACATTACCGCATATCTAATTGCACACACACACACATACAATCACAATTTGAGTAAAGCGGACTTGATGAGTCAGTCATAAATTTAATTTTATAAATTCGCGAAACAATAACAGAGAATATGTGATATTAAATCAGCAATATTTTAAACTTTTGGTTAACTGACACTATATTCTATTATTATACATTTTCTATCATCTAAATTTTCTAAATAATTAATGTTATTTGAATTTAAATTATTGGCTGGTTTAAAACCGCACTAATAGTTTACATTTGTCTAACCACACAAAATTGAATTAGTTCATTTTAGTTTGTGAAACGGAAATTTTAAATTGTCAATTATTTAGAATATATTTTCAAATTCCAGTTTTCATTAAAAACTATTTCATTTAATTTCTGAAGAATCCTTTTATTAAATTTTAAACTTGTTTTAAACTATATTTGCTTTAAACATGTCCGAATCGAAATCAATTGAAAGTTTGAACTTGTAGTAGTATTAAGTGCTTTGTTATGAATATTTATGTTATTCTTTTGCAACTATTTTTGCTATAAAAATATCGAAATCATTAAAAGTATTAATAAAATTGAAGAATACAAATTTAAATCAGCTAAATCGTACTCTGATTTCACACTTTTTTTAATCAGAATTACATTAAATAAATATTTAAATTCAGAAAAAAAAGTTCTTGTTGTAGAGAAGTGGAAATTACGTTGTACGTCAATTTGAATATTATTAAACATTGAAGTTGCTTCAAGTATTGAATTTAATATAAATTAATATAAATTAAATTATAAGAATTGATAACAATAACATGATACTGTGTTATGCAACAAACTAATTAATAATACCTATATGTGTTTAATATTTAATATTAAGTGAAACAAAATTGAAAAATTTAATAAATAACATAAAATATTGCAAAATTCTCATTAAAATAGGTAATCATAGATTTATATGCAAAACTTAATTATTGGGATTTACTTGTTGATTTTCTGAATTCACAAGAAATTGTAATAAATATCTGAGATATTATTATTTATTACTGTATTATTTGATGTTATTTTAATTAGGTTGCAGATAATATCTGTTGGATTTAGTTCATTCAATATTGAAACATTCTACTAATTCTACTGATTAAAGTAGATAATATTCAACAGAATTTTATGAAAATATACATACAATTATCAGAAGTTGTAATGCTTTTTAATAAACCAATAAGTATTACAGGACTTCATTTTTTTTTTGTTTACATGAAAAAAAAATTGTGTCCCTCATCTTATTTTATACGGCGCATGTTTTGGACATTTTATGATTAAATTTTTTCAAATGATATTCAATTACCACAGATACAACTAATTGCCGGTATATAACACTGAATTTTTTTTTTCCCTATAATATTTTTTTTCCCCCATAAACTGTCTGTCCGTGACTCATTTTGATTGAATAAATAAAAAAAAAAAGAAATTTTTCTATAAAATTTATTTTAAGAAAATAATGTTAAAAAAAGTTTATTTTGTATATCCGCTTGTCACAGTAGGTAGCTATATGATTATTATTCTAATGAGAGACTTAAATTAAAAACCTTTCACTTCCTTAAAAAAATCATAATATTTAATATGAACATGATCAATAATCAGAAATATTATTTGATTAATTATATTTAGTTAAAAAATAAAAATTAGTTTTCTTTCATTTTGTATTTTATGATTGAGTTCATTGAAATATTAAAGTGATTGAATTTGTGAAATTTAAATTATCAAAAGTGAAACAGAATGAGTACAGCAGCATCCTTTTAAGGATATTCTAATCAAATTCAAAAAGTGGATCAACCGTACGTTGTTTGCTTTTTCTGAATTTTAATTTATTGAAAGTAGTTAGACCGTTTTAATAATAATAAATAATTATATTCAATTAAATTTCATGCTATTATTTTTGAATTTCTATTGTATCGTTTTAATTCTTTGGTGCAACATTTTAACAGATTATTGTCTGTGATTAAATTATAAATAAATCATACATTGTAGGATAATGTGTAACTCATTATTAAAGTGCAAAATATGTAAATAATTTAACAATGATGTAAATCAAAACAACGTGTAAATGTTTAGAGTTTAGAGAAGCAAAAATAATTAAATCAAATAAGTTTTGTAATTTCTTTTCTCTAGTAAAAAAAAAAAAAAAAGAATAATAAAAAAATTTATTATATAAAATAATCCTATAAACTTCATAAAAATACAAACTTATTTGAAATTAAAATCAGGCATGAATAAAAATTAAAATATCCCATCTAAAGTTGTAAAAATTATGTAGAATGAAACTTTGTTGAGAATTATATCTGGAGGGATGGTGATATACATTTAAAAATATGAATTTTAAAAACATTCAACAATGGAAATAAAATATAAAACAAGAAAAATAAAAAAATATAAATTTGTAGAATTTTAAATAAACACTGAAGGTGAAGAGGAAATTATTTTTATGTCTGCTTCTATATTTTCATATTATCATTGAATACTTGAATAATTTTATACAAAAATATTACATTATTTTTTTTTTGTACAAATAAAAAATTAAAACATAAAATTTTAAACAATTGGCTTCATTTTCAATCTTTGTTTCTTTTTCTTTTGTTTTTGTTTTTATATAACTAAATGTAAGTACCTTTTTTTTTTGTTCTTTTACATCAAACTCCAACACACAAGAACACAAAAAAAAGTGCATCATTTGAAATTATTTATTGTCACGTACAAAGTACTTCTTTATTCTTGTTTGCATTTGTTTGATATTACATAAGATTTGAAAAGCATACGAACACAACATAAATGCTTTGTCTCTACGTAACGTTTGGGTTAATTACTTCAGGAAAAGACTTTATCTTGAAATTTTAGCATTAATCACAGTGATATGCATGAGTATTATGCTGGAAAAGTAGATTATTGATTTGTCAGACTTTTATAATATAATCTTTTCTTGCCAATATAAATCAAAACGTAAATCTCATAAAATTTATAAAAATAAGAGAAAATGTAGATTATGAAATTTTTTGTTGTGTCATATATTGTTGCAAGGTTCTCTCTACTGGAGAGTTTGGCTTACATTTACCCCTTAATTAACTTAATTTATGAAGTTTGTTCAAGAAAAATAAAAACATTTATTTTGTATAATATGTGCGGTCGAGACAAAAATCCGTTCACAATGATTAAGCGATAAAAAAGGATGATAGCCTTTTCTGTTTTTTCTTTTTCTGTTATTTTTTTTTTTTTCGTTACTTTTGATTTTTCTGTATAATAAAATATTAGATAAAGGAAAGAGAGGGACTGTAAATGTGAAGTAAAAATAACGTTCATCCTTCCGTATAACATAAAAACAATTTAATTAATTGGACCAAGGGTCACTTGTTATTTTTGTATCTTTCTTACTGCGTCCATCCATTTAGCAATGAACAAATACAATTTTATTTATTTTTTCTTTTATTGTGGTTTTATTTTGATGTCGCCAATTGTCTGGACACCAGCTAAAAAAATTTTTTTTTTCTTTTATTTGTCTATAATATTTATTATCCTTCATTCGGTCATTAAATTTCATTGATATTTATGATGATAAATGTTTTATAAGGCGCCTCAAATCATGAACATGATAAATTTGATTACAATTTTTCATCTATTTCTTCACTCTTGTTTATTTTTTTTTTCTTAATTTAAATTTTTGTTGTTCTATTTTTAAAAATCGCCTCTCTAAAAAAAAATATATAAAATTGAAATACATTTTACATTATCCATGAAACAAACAGTGTTTTTTTTTTGTTTTTTAGGCTGTAAATAAACTCAAACACAGAGTAAGTTTCTTATTATATAAAAGAAGAAAAAAAAAAAATTCTCAAAGCGAAGTTGGCAAAACAAACATAAAATTTTTCGACAAGCGAAAGATACACGACATTGAAATTGTTATTTATTTTCCTGATTAAATTTAAAATTTAGTACATTTGGTTTATTTGGTATATTACTTTGGCTTATAGCCAAACAACAACCACCACAACAACAACAACAACAACAACAAAAATACACAATTCAACTCCTTTTAAGTACAATATAACTTCAGCGCCTAAATACGAATTATGTATACCTAATACCCATAACAAAGAAGAAATTATTTACCTTCTATTTTTTTTATTAGAAAAGAAAAGGACTGCTAAATCAACAATAATAATATTCTTTCGAAATTAAATAATAAATATACCATTTTATATTTAAAATTGTATTCCGGTTAAGGATGATTTCTAATTAAAAATTCAAACAATTTGTCTTTGGGGAAAAAATTACCCTTTTCCTTTTGATTTTAACATATTCTTTGATTGTTATTATTATTCGATATGATGGATTGGTATTTATATGTATAATATTACTACTGTGGAGACCAAACCAATTTATAGTTACCGGAGTTGGTTATCTTCGTATAATAATTAAATTCCCAAAACTAAAAATTTCTATGAATATGAGAAACCAATAAGCATTTATTAATATTAACCAATATTATGCGGATTAAATCTTTTTTCAAATGAAAGCTTGTTGCTGCTATATATGAATTAATAATAATTTCTTATAAAAAATTAGATAATAAAAATGAGTCGGAATATTAAAAACATTATGTTTACCCTCATTTTTATATGGCCGATCATTAAAATGTCTAAATTCTTTAACACTTCACTTTTCCTTCAATTATATTCAATAAAATTCAATAATTAACCTAATAAAAAATATAAAACCGTTAAACTTTTACGCACCCATTGGGGGAGGAGGTTTATGCCGTATAAAATGTTTTAAAATGGCATTGACCCTTTGTGGGTTATTGAAAGTCATAACTTTTTTGACATTTTAATTGGGTCCAAAAACATCTTAATGAATATATTTAAATAAATTTTATACAATAACAAAACAGTAAAAACATCAAACAGAGACGTTTATTTGACGCATCAACTAACCGCAGAAACTTTTGATTGATGAATTGTCACTTTTTTGTGATTTTTTTTTTCTTTTTAAAGAATCGAAAAATAGAAAAATATTGCATTCAGATCAATGACTTGGCATTTATTTCAAGACAAGAAAAAAAAAAAAGAAAATATACAGACTTTAGACTTAAATTTAGGGAAGTTTATGTGGATGGGGCAAAATATATTACAAAGAGGAGACGTCAATATTCATGAAGAAGAAGAAGAAGAAGAAAATTGAGAAGAAAAAAAAAATCAAAAATTCAATAATGATCCAGAGTTTTCCGCCATTTCACTAAATTCAGTTCAATCAAGGACGATTTAAGATTAACTTGGCTTCTTATTATTAACTTAGAACTTTATATAGAACGTTCTTTAAATGTCAAATGAACAGAGATTCGATTAGAATTTAAATAAATCGAAATCCGCATTTTTTTTTTCCAAAAACAAAATGTTAAAGAAAAAAAAAATAAGAACAAAGAATGAAAATTGAAAGCAGAACTTTTTCTCAATTTGTTTATTTTAATATTCATCCAACGGAAAATCAAATTGAAACAAAAAAAATATATATACAAAAGATAAACTCGTCTCAATTGATTTGGTTTTTTTTTTCACTTGTGAGAATCACTTTTTCTAAAGCACGACATGTGAAAAAGCCACTTCTTGTTTTCCTTTTCCTTTCACTTTTCATTGTGTTTTTTTTTTTTGGTACTATTCAATTCCCATGGGATAAATTTGAGCTAAAGGTCACGGGGTGCATTTAACATTGTTTCTGGTTAGTTTTATTTTTCTTCTCGAAAATATATAATTTAAATGTTTGGGTTTTTTTGGATTAAACCGTATGTTGCTTTCTAATTAAATGTTACAACAAGAAACGATTTTTTTTTTGTTTTACTAAAAATGCCAAATTTTTCTTATAATAAATTGAGAAATATTGTTTTTTTCTTTTCCGATTTCTTTTCAATGTTTTTCACTGTACAAAATTTATTATTTTTACTCTGTTTAAGAAAAAAAAAAAAGACAAAACAAAACAGAACAAAAAAGTTCTTTTTTGTATTCCTATTCTTTTTTTTCTTTCTTAATACTTATCGATTTATTACAATCAGTAAAGGACTATTTGTTTGGGCATTTATTTTTATTTTATGAATAATAAATTATTATAAAATAAAATAAACAAAGAATCATATACTGAAATGATGTCAAGTGAAGTGAAATTAATTTAGAATATTCAACTTGTAATATTAAACAGTTTATTATAAATTTTTGATATTTTAATTTTCCAATATCTGACACACAGTAAATTTATATATCTATATTTATTTATGCTGATGTTAATATTTACACAATAATGAATGAATATTTTTATTTTTTTTTTTTTGTTGTAGAAATTCAATGTCAAAATATTTCTTTAAAAACGTGTGTTTATTTTATAAATTTTGGTCAAATGTTTTCTTTACGAATGAAAAAATAAATATATTTCTTCTCTAACTTTGTTGGTTTATATTTTATTTTTATTTTCTTCGATTTTTTTTCCGAGAAAAAGAAAAAAAAAATGTATTGCATAAAATTCCTGTATTGGATTGGATCAATGTATAGGAAAGAAAATGATGTGTAAACGTAAAACGTTAAAATGACCGTGTATGAGGATTATCTTCTTATATATCCTTTTTTTTTAAGGCTTATTTTATCCATTTTTCTTATGACATTCTTTTATGATTCAAAACGTTCGATTCGATTAGCGATATAATCCACTCACTATTGTCTGTCATTTGGTATATATATATACAAACATATAATGATATATCTTTTTTCCTTTATAACGTCAGTATAAAATATCAATCATAATCCTTGTGGAAAATGTAACAAACAATATTCTTATCGCTTTCACATATAAATATATGTAATATAAACAGGGATGGATTTATCTAAGAAAAATACCATAGACACATATTTTTCTTTGAATGAACAAATAATAATATTCACAATCTATAAAGTTCACTTAAAATAATTAAAATATTTAAAATATAAAATCTTTGAGAAATTAATTTTTAATGTTTCAGGTAATTAATTGAATCAATTTAATTGAAAAAAAATTAAAGATTTTTACTAATTGACAGAATAGAATATATTGTTGAAGAATAATAGAATATCATTCCTGTATATCATCAAAACAAGTAATATATAAGAGGCGTTCAATTTTGTTAAGTTATTTCTAGAAATAATTGTAAATTCATCGTATATGACCTGAACCACCTCTGTATTATATATTTCAAATAACCCAGCCCATTTCATCGTATTTAATCATGCTCTTGTGTAAAATTGTTAAGGGTTCGTATGAGATAAATGTTATATGTTAGAAAGAAAAGAAATTGTAATATCTTGTCCAATTAATCATTGTCGTTGACCCGTCCAGTCAATGTGATTGTTGTAAGCGAATGTTATAGCCTCTCCTTCAGTCAGAGTCCATATAGATATTGTGTCACAATAACCAAACATATAAAACAAAAATATATATATATTATTATTTTTAAAGATGATAAATTGTACGTATATCAGAAGTTAGTGATGCCCTAAATTTCAATTTCTCATTTTTATACATAACTAATCATTTGTTTAGGTCATTTTTTGTTCTTTTTGATTATTTTCGTTTCATTTTTTTTCTTACTTGTTTATTTATTTATATCCCCCTTGAAAATATTTTCTATTTCAATAAAGTGGTTTTAAGTGTAAAATTTTTCATAATAAATAATCGTAATTTTATATTGTTAAAATATTTATTCTAGTAACTAATAGGATCGTATATAAATCTTTATAAACTTTATACGGTAAAGTGTTTTTATAAGTTTCATTATAAAATATTATAATAATGCATCAAACGAAAATTCTTTTGTTAATTTTTAGTTTAAAACTTTACACCTTTTGTTACTCTATTCTTTTTTATATACTTCAACAAGACAGTTACATTATATATGTTATAATGGCCACTTTACAATCGCCTTTTTTATTTAAAATATATTAAAACTTGAGAGATCATCGTATAGAATCACAATACTTCACATTCAATCTACTTGACCCCAACGTTTTTTTTTTTCTTTTTTTATTTTCTTTCAACAGAAATTCTTCTTCTTTTTTTTTTTTTATAATCAAAATACAAAAACCAAATTGGCTTCTTATAGTCAATCGCAATCAGTCATCGTCCTTCAAACGACACAATAAAATATTGACTCGTCCAGAATATATATAGGCTTAGTTTGCAGACAAAAAAAAATACATTTTTCATATCCCAAGTGGATGTGGATGGATTGTTGTTTGTATGTGTATATGTCTGAATACAAAAGTTGATTTTTTTTTTGTACATCATCCATTTTGCAATATAATAAAAAATCAATTCAATCAAACACATCCTGACTTACTCCCCGATCAAATCGTGGTCGTTTCTTGCCCCATCACAAGGGTGACCAAATTGAATTGTTTTTTCCTGTTTCTTTTTATACAGTAAAATTTTTTTTCTTCTTTCTTTCTTTCAGTTCAGTTTTATTTTCGTTTATGCTACAAAATAAAAGCAAGAAAAGATAATATTTTTTTTTTATTAAATTTTCTTTGAGATTTTCTTTTCGTTTTTCTCATGAGAGACATTAATCAATTTTCCTTTCTTATTTTTGTTTTTTTTCTCCTTTTTCCTTTTATAAAAAAAAAAAAAAGGAAAAATTCTTGTGATGATTGGCAAGCACAAGGTGAGTCAGACGAAATATTTTTTAAATCAAACTAAATCATCATCAACACATAATTAAAACTTAAATTCATCTTAGTTAAGTTTTAAAAATTTTATAATTCTATATAAACATTTTATACATACAAATATCACAACATGAACTGAAAAAAGTTAATTTGTTCTTTTATTGATATTGTAAACTTTTGGCTGGTTGTTAAATATAAAAATGACTGCGTCAGTTCCTTTATATTTATAGAAAAGCACTTTTATGTAATCCATTCAGTTTTTAAAATAGCGTCTTCTTTTTTTATTTTTATATTCACATAATCTGTAGTCCATCTGTTACCAGTTTAAATTTTCACATATAAAATAATTCAATTTTTCACTTTTCTAAATTGAAAATTCAGCACATTTGACATAATCTTTAAACAAAAAAAAAATAAATAAATGAGAAATGTTAAATTTTCTCAGAATAAACGAATGAATGCAAGAAAAAAAAACTGTCTAACTTTTTGAAAAAAAAAATTTGTCATCTTTGTTTTTTTCTTTAAAAAAAAAATTACAACAAAATCGATTTTGGTTTCAAGAAAATTAACATTAATTGTCTTAATAGAATTTTAAATTCTAAAAGACATTTACTATTTCATTAAATGGAAGACAATCACTAAAGAACAAGTTAATGTTTGTTAGTCAATATTTTACAAAAAACAATACAATCAGGAAAAGGAAATTTCTGACAGAGAGAGAGAGAGAGAAAAAATTTTTTCTTCAATTGTGTTGATGTTGATGTTGTGACCGTGTTTCTAATTACTGGTCCCCTTATAAATAATCTATTCTTAAGTGAATTCTTATACTTTTACAATACTTAACTTATTACGATCTTTTCCTTTTCCATTTTACATTTCAAATTTTTATTCTTTCTTTTCATTCCTATTGTTTTATTTCATCTTTATTTTCATTTTGGCTTTGTTTTTCTTTCGAACTTTAATTAAATAAAACAATAATTATATTTATATATATATTTTTTTTTGTTTGTTTGTTTATGGTTTTATTTTTCTCATAAAAATAATATTTTCATTCAAATGTTTTTCTTATACTGAATGTTCTGAAGTCTGAATTCAATTGAATTACTGTTTTTCTAATTACATTTATATACGATTTTTTTTTTTTTTTTAATTTATATAATTCATAAAGAAGAGAAATTTCATTTTTAATGGTTCTTGTTTTTATGATTTTTTATTAAGGAAAAGATTTTACATTAAAATTTATATGAATGAAAATAAAGTTTGAATAATTTTTGTTGCTGCTTCATATTATTTTTGATTGAAATCAAAATAAAGTTAAACTTGAATTTAGAAATTTTAAATTGCTTCAGATTGAAAAAGAAAAAGAAAACAGTAAAGATAATTGATATGGAATATTAGTACAAGAAAAAACATTTAGGTAATCTTCGAACATAATACGGTATGATTATATTTATGGTTCTACTCTGAATTTTCTCAAATTCTTGTCTTAAATCGAAAATATATATTTAAGTATAAATACAAAAGATAATCTTTATTTCAAATAACCCATAAATGAAATTGATTTTCAGTACTTTTATTTTATGACATTCACAAACATTTATAATAAACTCTAAATCACCCACTAAACGACCTTCTATTCTTCTATATACTTTGGCATTGGTATACGAATAATGACTTTTGTGTCAGTTAAAATAGTTTCTGTCATATGGTTGGTTTTTTTTCTTTTGTAACATACACACACATTTACACACGATATTTTATTCTTGTTTATTTTGTTTATTGATAAATAAAAAGAAACGAAGAAAAAGTGTTTTATTGAGAAATGAAACTTTTTGATGCACGAAATAATTCGATAAATTAAAAACTTCATTTTAAAATAATATTTTTAGGTTAATTGTAAATAAGGTATTGCTTTTTTTTTATTATATTGCTGATTACAAAAGAAAATTTGTATTGTATAAAATAATCCATATACCACAGGATAAACTTTCATGACGTACTGTCATATTCAACAAGAGAGATATACAAAAATATCAACTAACAACAAGAGGTGAACGACATTTTTTTTGTATATAAAAAATACCAACCAAAAGACACAAAAAAAAAATCCCAAACACAAATTCATATTTTCCGTCAACTAAGAAGAAGTTTTAATAAAACATTTAATTTGGTAAGTGGTATTTCAGCTTTCTATCTCTGTCTCTTTCATTCACTCAAAATTTTGTCTTTAGGTTTTTCTAAAGTTTAAAATAAAAATATTAAAACAAACGGTTCTGGTGCATTTTTGTCCTTTTTCAAATTGTGCGTCACAGAAATTAACGAAACTCATTAAAAAGCTTCTGTAAATTATTTCCCATTAATTGAGATTGTTAAAATTTCTCTTCTCTACTTTTATATTGTAAAGTTTCCATATACAATACACAGACATACAAACACAAGCGTCTTGATCTGATTTAGGAAAGAGAAAGATTCAATTATAAAATTTGTTCAGTTTGTTTTTTTTTTTTCTCTTTTTCCTTTTTTTTCATAATACATAATTATACTGTAAGTCTTGGCCTAGCATGTTTTCGTCAAAAAAGTTTTAATTGAATGTGTGTTGGAAGTTGAAATCATTATAGTAGAAGAAAAAGATGAAGAAGAACTGAAATGAAGTGAAGGAAACAATTAATATTCTCGTTCGTATAGTTTTAGTTTTAAGTTAATAACGCATGATGAGCTTTATTTTGAATAACTCATGAAATTATGAATTGACGCTTCAGTGAACGTAGGCGAATGAACACATTTTCAGTTTGTTTTTTGTTTTTTTTTTTTGGTGTATGTGTTTAGATATGTAGTTTGTATGTTTGTGTTTGTTATAAAGGATGTTCATGTCATGATAAAATTTATATATTTTTTAACTTTTTAGTTGAACTTCTCAGAAACAAAAAATAAGAAGATTAAAAACAAACCAAAAACTAAAATTTTAATCTTAATTCAATGATAAGTCAAAATAATTAAATTTAGTTTTTTTAAATGAATAAAATAAATTAAAATAATTTTAATTATGAGGACTTAAATGAAACTAAAAAATTTAATTAATCGTTTTCTTAAGAAATTCAATTTGTTTTTAATTTTACCAAAGAATAAAATTTTAATGTTTTTATGTTCAATACATTGAGCTTTATATGCTGAATAATAACTTTAAAAAAATATCTATTCATTTTGGTCATATATACTACAAAAGTTTTTGCAATCTGTTACCAAAAACGAATGGTAAATGTGAAGATAAAAAGAATTCTAATTTTTTTACTTTAAATCAAAAAATTTACCAAATTTTACATCGAGATTTGTGTATTTGTTTTGACACTTTCCAAAATTAAACTTTGTATCAGATTTTTTCACTTTAATTAATTGAAATTTTAAATTCTACAAATTACAACAATGAACAATAAAAAATGTGAACCTTTATCTAGATTCATTGAATTGAATCAAAAAAAAAAATGAATGAAATTATAATCTAAATTTAAATGTATAAAAATGTTGACAGATACCAATCAGCGAGATAATAAAAAAAAATCATGAAAAAGGTGAATTTTATTTGATGAAAATATAAATATAAATTCATATAGAAAATACAAAAAAAAAAATTCACATCGAGGACGAACTGTTGTCCTGAGTTCAAACAATTTAACAACTATGACATTATTTGCCATTGTTGCTTTATTCTAATAATTTTGATAAAATATGTTTAGAAAATTAAATAAAAAACGAACATAAAGGAATTAAACAATTACGTTAAAAGCTTATAAACTTTTCATACCTTCAGGAATTTCATTTTAAAATTTGAAAGCAAAAAAAGTAACATTTTTAAAGTGAAATTTATAATTTATATGTAGGTGTAGTAAGAAGGTTAACACCGACAAAAACTAACTAACAAAAAATAAATAAATAAATAAAAATAACAACAAAAACAACATTAACGTTAAAAAAAAAAGAAGGTGTCTGAAAACTTCAACATTTACGATAAAAACAATATTCTTCTGTCTGTCATAAAATGTCCAAACGAGTTTGGGACTATCTTGACAGCGATGGGAATACATTTTAAGAAATACAAGGGATTTACAATGTCAAGGTAAAATATTATTGTAAAGCAACAACGTGAACTGGATTGAAATGATTCATTTTCAAAAGAAAAGAGAAATAAAAAAAAAACGAACAGAAATAAAGAAAAAAAAACACTAGGATTATTTTGGATAAAATAAATTCACTTCTTTCTTAGTTCTATAAAACAAGGTATAGATTCCAATGAACGTAACCGAGCTTAGGGAACAAATCTTCAAATCTGAAACAATAAGAAAGAGATTATTATTTCGTTTCTTTCTGCCGTGTCATTCGTATATATGTATATATGTATGTATATATATATATATATATATATATATATATATATATATATATATATATATATATATATATATATATATATATATATATATATATATATATATATATATATATATTGTACGCTATTCGAAACTCTTGAGACCAAATTCAATAGTAAAATGGACAGGAATGGGATAAAACTGACACAACCTTCTATCGATCTTTTTTCTTGGAGTTCTTTTTTTTTTTTTTGTTATCTTTTGCAATCTCATCTTATACTTCTTATAATTGGATTTTCTCTCTTTTCTAAATACATAATATAATCGCTGTATAAAGTTTTCTGGTGAAAACACGCAATCTGCTTTCGACGTTGGTGTATCAAAAAACAAAAAACAAAAACAAAAACCAAAAGAAAAACTAAAAAAAAAACAAGAAAAAACAAACAAAAAGAAAAATTAAAATTTACATCGGTTGCATTATTATGACATCATTGGCAAACATAATCAGATTATAAAATATCCTTCACTCCATTACGTAACAGTTTTTGAATTAAAATTCAATTTATTTAATGTTCTATGGCCTGTAAATATATTGCCTTCATTTTATTTTTTGTTCTGATACAAAAATCATATTTTTGGCTTTGCTTTCCAAAAACTATTAAATTTTGAAATCTCAAATCAAGGATTTTTTTATATTTCAACGATATCTGTTTTCGAGATTCATAATAATGTCTTTTAATTCTGATGTTCAAATTTAACTTTTTTTTCTTATTTAAATTTATCGTACATCTACAGTTTAGTGATTTAGTTTTTTTACTATTTCTGTCTGTTTTTTAAATGTTATTATTTTTTCAAATGCTTCTACAATATGTTTTCTAAGCACCAGGATCAAAAGGATTTATATTTTTTTTTTGCTATTATTTATTTGTTCATTAAAAATTTCCAATGACTCAAAGTTGTCTCGTATAATAATTATATTTTTGTGTACAGAAAATCCAAGACCTAAAAAATAGTTAATTAATTTAATCATATTAAATCACCGATAATGGTTAATGTACTTTAAATTTAAATATAATAATATTTTTTGTTCATATAATTTATGTTTAGGTTTGTATTAAAATTATCACTTTGAAAATTTTATTGAATCCATTCAAATTTAAATATTTGATTTTCTATTCAAACTTATTACACTAAAAACACAAATAATATTTACAGAAGAAAAATAACTTTTATCCAAAGGCATAAAGTTTCTTTGACAAAGATCAACTTTTTATATACAATGTCATCCATATATATCAGATGAAGATAAAGATAACAACTGAAAATCACAACAAAAGAGATGAAAAAAAAATTAAAAAAGAAAGTTTTGAAAATCATTGTATATCTTACTTACTGAATAAACAAAGAATAAAAAAAAAAAAAAATACGAACAAACACAAAAACAAACAGTCAAATGCATTTTCATTCTGTGTATGATAATTTTGTTCAAACTGTGTATAGATGCAAGTTCTTTGAAAACGAAAAAAAAAAACAAATGATAAAAGTCATTCAAGTGTCATAGTTTTCTTGTTGTTGGAAAAACTTTGAATATGACACTTGAACAGAGAATTTTATACAAACTATTTTTTTTTTAACAATATTTTCTTTTGTTGATTTTGAATTTTCCATTTTACAACCTAACCGTCTAACTATCATACTACACCTCATTATCATCATCATATAATTTTATATTATTATCCTTCTGATGGTGTATGATTTATTAACGCTTTCATTAGTTTCTATATGAATGTTTTAACTTTTACAAATATGCAAAATGTTTATAATAGACACTGGAATTTGTGCGTGTTTATGTCTTACACGTCAGATGAGAAAAAGTTTAATAAAGAGAAAGAGAACAAAAAAATAAAAAATAAAAATGTTTTTGTGGTAAACAAGATTTATATAAGATTAAAAACGACTTCCTTCAAAAGTCTTTTGTTTACTGTTAATTTAATTATTTTAATTTTCTTATAAAACATTAAACGGAAAATGGAAAATGGAAAAGTAAAAGAAGAGAATTTTTGTTACAATATTTTCTTTTGCCTTAATTTTTATAACGGAAGTTAAACACAAATTCTCATGTACAACTTCAGTCATTGGAACTTAAAAAAATATTTTTTTAAGATTTTTCTGGTGACCAACATTTATTATTAAGTGTTTCCAATCGATTATTATGTATTTGTACATTTGTAGTATTCTTTCGATTATAAATGTTCGATATTCTTGATTTAATTCCATTTCCGTTTTTCCCCTCTTTTTGTTTTTATTCTTTTTCATGCGATATTATTTTCGTGATCATTCAAGTAAAAAATCAATTATTTTATTTCCACAATTTTTCTTTCGGTATTACTACTTTTGTTGCTTATACATAATCTCCCACACTCACTTGTACTTCTATTTTCTCTTGTATTTTGATTTTTATTATCGAATGAACAAAATATGTTTTGTTTTTCTTCTAACTTTTTTTTTTGTCAGCAATTTTTGTTTTTTTTTTTAACGAACACTAACTGATCTGAATGAATAATATGGGCGCATAATATAAAATCTCTATTTTTTGTATGTGAAATAAATAGAAAATATTTTATTGGATTTAAAAAAGATTTATTATCTCAATATTATTTTTCTTTTACCAAATGTAATAATTTTATGAAAATATACAAAATATTAGATTTTAACTTTTGCAGGTTAAAATCATATATATAGAAATATAGAAAATGTAATCATTCTATTTTCTCTATATATAAACTTTGAAAATAAATATAATAATTATATATAAAAGAAAATTGATGCAGACTAATTTGTTAGATTTTCAGTTAACATTATATAAAATGTTTATATTCATATATGTATTATGTTTTTCTTAATGTGTTCGTTTTCACTTTATTTTATATTTTCACCCATCACCACCATCATCATCATCATCGTCACCGTATATACAAAAACAACCCTATTGGTATAATAACTCTAATTGGCAGCAGTCGTCACGCGCGCTCTACAGCATCTCACTTTTGTATATTATTATATTATATTTTGTCTCAAAGGTGTGGTGTATTAAGTTTGAATGAGTTATTCAAGACACGACACAAATTTCTGTTTATATCCATTCCCCAACAGCCGCATTATGGAAAATTGCAAAGAGATGAAAATTCGACAACAAATTAATTTTTTTTTTTGTTATAGGTACATCTTCTCCTTTTTATACGTTATAGAAACAAAACCAATCTAACCATACATAACTATAACCATTTTGGTTAATTTCTAATTGAATTTCTATTCTTACTCTAACAAAATTGTCATTTTTAATATCATCACTTTTGAATAATAAATATACAAAATACAATTATTTAACATCACAATTACTCTTAAAGACACTTCTGGTTTAGTCAACCCACATTTTTGTTATCAAAGCAGATATAAAATTTACAATAATTCTATTTATATTTAATTCAGAAAAAATAGTACCGATAAAACTTTGAAAATATAATTTATATACATAGACTGATTATAGATTATGTAAATTAAATTAAATAGGCTTTAATTCAAACGAAATGTTGAAAGAAAGAAAAAAATATAGTAGAATGAAAATGATTGCCCATCAAATAAGAATTTACTTCAAACGACTCATAAAATGTTAATAAAAAGCGACACAAAGTATAATATTCATCATAGAAAATATTACTGATTATTTGCGAGAATTTAATCTAAAAAAGAAAATATAAAGAAAACAGGAAACAATCAAAAGACAAGATTATAGAGAAGAGCAATCTAATCTCCCGCTTACCGTCATAAAGAATCGTCACAGTAATAATTCAAAAGTTTCTTCTTTTTCTTTTTTCTTCTTCTTCTTCTTCTATTTGATTTAATTTAGTTTAAAATAAACATTTGATTATGATCTACCCTGATGGTTCTATGGGATGGAAGCAAAAATATTCTTCTATCATTTTAAATACTCAAACTCTGTTCCAACAAGAGCAAGAAAAAACAACAAAAAATGTAATGCGTCCAAATTTTTTTGTGTATTCTTTTTTTTTTGTTTTAGAATTTTTTCTTTAGAATTTTCTCGCCGCGCATGTCAACAGCAGTTTTTATATTTCCCTATTTTCTCGTTGCGCGTACTAAAATATATCTATAACCTTTAGTTCAGAATCGGCTATCATAGAAAGCAGTTGCGGTTTTCCCATTAATATAGATGGAAATTATAATTTACAATTTCAATTTAATTGATACTAAAATTTTATTCAATATTCTAATTAATAAAAAAACAAGAAAGTCATTTAATTAATCGTTAATTTATTGTTGTTATTTTTGTTGTCTTTTTTTTTTTTTTGTTATCTTTTTTATTACATTTAAGAATAAAACCTTAAAGAAAGAAGTGGACACATAGAGACTGTGTCTCTGTGAAGTGTTTTATTGTTAATGATGATTATACGGTACGGTTAACAGTTTCGTCGTATAATCAAATTAATGTGTTTTTGTGTTTTTAACTTTATTTAATTTATTTCTTTAAAATTTTTTAATTTATTATAGTTAAGTTCAACTTGTAGTACAGTAGGAAAAATAAAAAAAAAAACAAAAAAAAAATGTTTAATATATCTAGATAAAGTTATTAAATAATTGATTAAAAATAATGATATATCGAGTGATAAATGGATAAGACAAAAAAATATTTGTAAAAATGAAAGTGAGAAAAGTGAATAAAATTTTATTAAACAAACTAATTGAATGAATATTCAATTAAAATTTAAAAAAGTGTTGAGGTTGTTAAAAATGTGGTTTGAGAAATTATTTATTATTTACTTACTGACTTTATTCAATTCACTGGATGGATATTTTTTGGATAAACAAACACAGGATAATGGACGACATCGAAGAAAAGGTGAATCAGTAAAAGTGTTTTAAAGTGTAAAGTATTTAAAATTTTACATATTTTGAATGAAATTTTCTTAAAATTCTTATTTATTTATGTTTGGTAAATTTCTATATTAAAATCTACAAAAATATGAAAACGACGGTTTAAAAAAAAATACGAAAAGTGGAGACGCCACAGAAATCAATTTTTTTTTTTCGATACTATATAGAACACAACAAACATCATTAAATTGTGATTTTGTCTGTATATATGTGTGTGTGTGTATATCAGCAAATACGACGGTAAAATATTAGATATTTCATTTCGATTCTGTCATCAATATACTAGTCAATTTGAAACAGAATTTCATTATAGAATCGATGAATTATGTGATAACGATGTTCATCAAATTTGATCGTTAATCATATTAATTTTTTCTTTTTTTTTTGTAAGAAAAATTGAATTTTAATCCTTGAGTTTTTAATATCCTATTGAGATTTTTGATTAATTGAGTAAGAATAATAAAAATAATAATCATTTGTAAAATAATTATTTGATATTATATTTAGTGAAAAAAAAAAAAATAAACATTTTACCATAATAAACGAAAATGTCATAATTATTTATTGATTTTAGGTGTTTTCTTGCCAGTTGTAGTTATTATGTTCAACATTATTATTATGCAATTAATATTTAATAAAGAGTAATAACTCATCAAATGAATAATTGAGAGAATCTATCCATCTTCTATAATAAATTCTAAATGGTTTTATATTAAAGATTAGTAAATGATTTTCTTTCGTGTTTCTATCTAAATTAAAATGTAATAATGTCATCAATAGAGAATACAAAATAATGTAGTTAATAAAAGTATAAATTTTCCTTTTAGTTTATTACATAGAATATAATATAATTATGTTAACTGATGATAACATTAACTTGACTAAACCAATTATAAAACTTTTTCTCTTTTGATTTCTTTTTTTTTCTATCCTTTTAATTTTTTTTTTATCCTGGAATTGTATAAAAGTATATTTCCTATATAATTATAGTAACCAAACCTTTTTTGTCATGAATCATTCTCAATTTAACATAAAGTTTAATCGTTCAAAATATCATTAAACAAAAATGTTTAACTTTAAAGTCACATTCAGGATCATCAACATCATCCTCATCAACATCATCTTCATTTTCGTCATCATCATCATCATTATTATCATCATCATTATCATCATGAGATCAAGAATATACATTTACAAATACACATGAACATCATGATCCTGGATGCTGTACTATAGGGTGAACGTTTTGTGTTCTGAAAATACTTTTTATTATTGTGCGGATTATTGTACTTTTTATTTTTTTCTATAAGACACCCCTTTTATTTTTTGCAAACATTGCTTATCCAGTTTTTTTTTTGTTGTTGTTTAAAAATACCCATTTTATTTTTCTCTAAAACGAATCTTTCGAAATTTTCTTCTTGTGATTAAATTCTATTGAATATTTTTGCTTATTTTTATACGAATTTCTTATTTCTCTTCATCTTTCGAACAAAATCCAGTTTCTGAATTTCGTAATTCATGCAAATGTGGGGTCCTTATGTTTCTTAAATGTTGAAATTCATTCTATGCCAACCTACAAATGTAACCCTAAAGTTTATAACAAAATAGAATGTCGCAAGGAATTTAACAAAAATTCCACTTTAAAATATATATTCATACGAGAAATGGTTTTGAAATCGAGTTTATAATTTAACCAAAAATGAGAGGAGTTTCATTTCATCTGCTATGATTGCCTCGAATTGAATCCACTAAAGACTAAAGTGACGTATAAAATAAATACAACGAACGTAATATAAGAGTATGACTAAATTCCAATAGAAAAGAATTTTTGTGATTAAATAATTTAAATGATTGTATTTTTTTTTCGCTTGCCTTTGAAAAATTTCAATGTTTTCCAAATTTGGTAAAAATCTTCTTAAATATGCGAGATATCGATTGTAAGAATTTGTAGAAGACAGGGAAGTTTTTTTTTTCGTGATTCAAGGCTGAGAGAACGTATATAAGAAAATTATGATAAGCTTTTAATATTGGTAGCTTAAATACGTAGCATTTCATGGTATTTTGGGTAGTACATTATATTAGATTTGCACGTGCACTTTATTTTATGTATAACATTGTATTAAAAATGCTGTTACAAAAAAAATGTGAAAAGAGTAAAATATACAGAAGTTTAAGCAAACATTTAAATTTTCAATTTATTTCTAATAAAATCTCACAAACATTGGAAAGTTATTGAATCTTAACTTAAGCTCTAGCAGCACTGAAATAACTAAATTTTTTCTCAGAAAGAAGGAATATTTTGAAGATTCAATATTTTGTTATAGTTTTCTTTTGTATCATTTTCTTATATTTTTCTCTTTAAAAGTACTTTACAACCTTAGAATATGTATATATTGTATAATATAATATTTGATAAGACTTTATTATACATAATATAACAATATATAATTATATACTTTATGCGACAAAATGTCTTATCTTCTGTTTATACAAATTGTTGTTCCTGAGACTCTAAATCTTTAAATCACTAAAATAATTAGTATTCCATTTTGTTATTGTTATTATTATTATTATTTTGATTGTAATAATGAGATTGAATTTCCTCTTGTGGCATAAATTTTGTTATTTTAAATTTCCCATTCCATTTTAGTTTCAAATATCAGTACTTATAAAATGGTAATCTAGTCTGAGAAGAATACAATGTTTACATTAATATTTAATTTTTATTAGAAGTTCTTATTTGTGTCACCATTTTTTTGTACATGTAAATTATTTTCATTTAAACCTTTTTAATTCGATTGTGCATCTTTACTATTTTAATACATTGAATTACTTAAAAATTATCAAATTTCACAAATATATTTTTGATTATACAACGTCAACGATGAAAATCTTAAATAAATTTTTGATGACGCTCATACGTACATCTTTTTTATTGTATAATGTTAATTTATGGATATTTAATTAATAGATTTTCAAAACTTTATTCTAATTTCTGGATAAAGTTTGGCATCTTTGAAATAATGAGAAAATTTACTATGAAATTCAAAACAAAAAAATATAAATAAATAAATCAACCTTATTCGAGTTAATGAGATTTAAATTCTCAGTAAAATTCTGTAAGAGAAAAGAAAATATGTATCAAATTAAATTCATTTAACTTTAACCTCATTTTACTTTATTAAATCTGATTATTTCATATACGAAAAATTGAGAATATTATAAGGTTTGGTTTTCTTTTTCTCAGACATCGCGTGTGAAAAAATCATTATGAAAAACTGGTTGACTGGCATACATATTTCGTTTGAATTATTGTTTTTTTTTTTTTTTTGTAATATTTGTATTGATTAAAGTGATTGCATTCCGGATTATCAACGATACGTAATTTTACTAGAATTGTGTTGTGTGAAATTTTTTATTATGTATTTGTTGATTGACTTTTTAAAATTTAAATTAAAGGCATTGCTATATAATTATATTATATCGCCACTCTGTATTAAGTATATATTTTAAACTGACCATATGTTGTTCCTAATAATACATAAATAAAAAAATATGTCCAATGCACACGCAGAGTTTTTCTTACATAGATGACTTAATTATGTGCGTGTAGATGTCAGGATGTAAAATACCAACACTTGTAATCACTTTGGGTTAACATAACAAGAGAATACACCAATTTTAAATACCCAGTTAGTAGAAGGGTTAATGTAAGCAGTTCAACATAAATGAAAGGTATACATATTATATTAGCGTGGGTACCTTGGTATATGTGTCTGAAAAACGGAAGTATTATTGTGGAAAAGAATTTTTTTTTATACAAATCGCTTGAAGCTATTCTATTGAATATTAGAAATTTTACCTTTGGGCTTTGGTGGAAATAAAATCAATTAAAATTTATAAAGGAAAAGGAATTTTGGGGAAAAAAATTTCATTTCTTCTCAATGTTAGACGTGGAGTTTTTTTTTTTGAATAATTTGAATAAATTGCTTTTGAATATGTTGGGAAAAAATAAAGTTATTTAAAGGAAGAAAAAATATTTTTCCTTACAAATAATAAAAATTCAGTAGGCGAAAAGAAAATCATTCATATAACAATAATTATTTTTTTGTTTGATTTGACACTGAAATATTTGGAATATCTTCTTTAAACCTATCAGATAATACCCAATACACTCTGCCTATATTAAGTCAAGTATTTCGATTATTATTTTGATGATTTAGTTCTCAATAATTTTAAAATCGATTTGAAATTGAAAATGAAATCAAGCAAATATAAAATCTGTTTCGATGCGGGTTAATTTTCCACCCGATTAAATGTCGTCGATATTGGAAATTCATTCCGGACATAAATCAGCAACGTCATCAGAGAAGATAAAGTATATAAATTTGTATCTACGTTTTGTTGGAAAATAATTTTCTGGTTAGTGACTTTTTTTTTTTTGTTTATCGTTTTTTTTTTCTTTTAATACTGTAAGATTAACATTCAGCTAATTACTTTCTTGTTGTTCATATATAAAAATTATTTGATTGGATAATGTTCCCAATATTAAATGATTACTACTCATATTTACGATAATCAAATCATAATAATATTTATCAAAATAACAATACTAATAATATTAATTCAGGAAATATAATCTAAAAGAGTTTTCCAATCAAATAAGTTATACATATGTTCAAAGTTTTCTTTACTTTTTATATAATTATAATTTTTGCACTTTCTATGTCACAAATTTAGAAAATAAATATAATATGGAAACTTTTATGTTTAGTTTGATTATGAGGATTTTCATGTGATTAACTTTATCAATAGCATCAAATCCTGTAAAAGTTAGAGAAAAGCTGTAGTTATAATGATATTAAAACAAAGTTATCAGATGAAAGGTTTAGACTGTGGTTTTGTTACAGACAATATATTGATAGTTTTCGCCTTGATCTAATGTTTTAAAAAATTATTGTATAAAAGAATATAATGTTACAAGAAGTCGCCAATTATTTATAATTAGAAGAATAGTTTATAATTAAAATTAATTTAATTAAAAATTTATGGGATTTTAAAACAAATGGATTATGGAATCAGTGTTTCGTCTAAAAATTTATCATCACTAGATAAAGTTTCCTTATTGCACACACACAATGTAAAAACATACAGTTGATACCTATTTAAGTACGGTACACTCAAAATAAATTGCCAAAGGATAAATGCATATGAACGAAAACGTTCGTAAATTTAATTAATCCATCAATCCATTTTTTATGCACTGTAAACTTTTAAAAACTTTAATTCTGTGTCGCTCAAATATTTGTTGGTGTATAAACTTTTCTGGTTAAATGTCTATGTAACGGACACAAAATATAAATCTCTAAACTAAACGTCCACTAATTTAGAAATAACTAAACACTATAACTGCAACTCTGATAATTAAATACAAAATTTAAGTAAGTTAATTAAAAGCTAATTAGTTCAATGGTTAAACAATTATGTTTAATTTCAAGCTTTTAGTACCTTTCTATATTCGTTGAAATCTTTTTTTTTTTTTTTTTTGTAAATTGTCTTGCTTTCATATTTTGTAAATAGTAAAAGCAATTAAAATTGTTGGTATTTGGAAAGCTAGAATAAAATTGGAGAAAATAGGTCGATTGTTGAATTCTAAACATTATATTTAATGATGACAAAAGAAAAAAAAAAACAGAGAATTCAATTGGCGTCATTTTTCTTTAAAACAAAAACATTTGTCTGTAATTGTTTACTTATTTTTTAGAATTGCATGTTTAATTGAATTTCTACTGAATATAACAATAAAAAAACATAAGAAAACTTTTATTATTACACATTTCTAGAAATTTATTATTTTTAATAAAAGTTTTCGTTTATTATACTTTTTATAGCTTCCATTTTTATATATGAGAGAAATTTTCTTAAGTACCATGCTTCAAAAATTAACTTTTGTTTCTTAAAATTAAAAATATTTCATTAAAATAGTCTGCCTCTTTGATTTTGTCAAATTCAATTATATTTTTATGTTTATTTTTTTAAAAATATTTGAACCTATATAAATAGAGGGATGTCTGTGAATTTACCCACAAAAATACAAAATCATATATGTAAAGAAAAAAAACATTTTGATAAACTCAAAGATAATATTTTTATGAAAACAACAAAACCGTCTAAAAGTAGAAAACTAATTTTATAGAAAATATATACGATACAGAAAAAACCAATCTGTTTTTTTGTGTTATTACTTTGAATAATATTTTCTTGTATGCTTCTGCTATGGTTTCAAAATAAATACTGGTATAGAAAGTAGACAAAATAAAGTTCATTATTTCTTCAATGAGTTCAGCGACAGGTTACCATTAGTATAATATAATAATTATTTATAATTTGATTCAGTTAGAATTTAATACTTTCAATGTATTTATTGATTTTTTTCTCCGTTATATGTGGAATGTTAGTTATTTTTATTTTAATTGACAATTACGATTATTGCGGATTTTAATGGATGTTAATTACAACCACAATTAATATATTTCGGAGCTCTTCTCTTCAGTGGAATAAAATTATTATTTTCAAATAGATACATAAAATTATCACATTTAATAATAATTAATCAAACACAATACATTATGACAACAATGATTTAAAATTTAAAATTAGATTATAAACCATATTTTTCATGTACAGAATTAAAAATACCTGATGTATGAATAAGTATAGGCGAAAAATATTAATAAATTATTATAATTAATCCACTAATTATTTTCTAAAATAACAAAAAAAATTACTTTAAGAAACAAATTTCCAACAATGATTCTTTGACTAATTTTTTTGTATACGATGATTGTTTAAGAAAAGTTAAAATTCGTATTCAAGCTTCAAGTAAATTGTTCTCTTTTTGTTCCTTATACATAGAGTGTACAATTGAGTTGACAGTTTGTCGATTTGGATGAAAACAAAGTGCTTTAACTTCATCATATTTCTTTAACTTTTTTCCATAAAAGTATATCAAGAAAAAAGCACAGTAAAATGATATATTTTTTTTTTACTGTGAATAAATTGAGAACAATTTATTATTCCTTTTCATCGTATAAAAGTTTAAAATAAAATAACATCGTCATTATTCTTCTATTACATCTTTACAGCTATTTCCAATCAAACCAAAAAATAAAAAACTAAAGAAAAAAAGCAAAATTCAAATTCAGTGTTGAAATAATAAATTTTTTAAAAGATTAATTATTCACAAAATTTGAATGGAAAATTGCTTCTATCAAAATGAAATAATTTGTCGTTTAATAAATTATGAGAAGGACAAGAATAATAATTTTGTTTCCAATTAATTATGTATAATAAAAAATTTACGTCTGCCATTCAAAACAAGAGTCAGAACAATTTTCAGTATATTCCACGTTATAATCGAAAATTTATAATCGATTGTGTTTAACCCCACATTTATCGTCTGATATTGATATTTATTTTTAAGTTTTTAAAATCACAACAAGTCAGTTTTATTTTATTTTAAATTTATTATTTTTATTACAATTTTCAATTAAAAATAGACGAAGTCATTTACATTTAGTAAAAATTTAGAGTAGAATTTATAATTGATATTTCCATAAAACTGAAAATACAGCCCAAATTGGGTGATTATGATTTTTTGTTCAAAATATCGTCGCATGAATAGTTAAATAATAAATTATGTCTATTTATGTATATAGAGAAACAAAATGAGGGATAATATAAGGCCAATGCTTTAACCCTACCCACAATCTTATTACTTATTTAAATATTGGTAGACATTTATTGTATTTCATTAAAGAAAAAAAAAATGGTATTCCAAATTTATACGTAACATTCTTCCCTACTGAAATTCTTAGGTCATTGCCATGAGATTGTACACTTCCCACGTTTTCTGAATAATATTTGAAATTCAAATTGTACTTTTTTATTTTATTTTATTAATATTTATGTATATTTTATTCTTAGATTCTCCCGATCCAAAAAGTGGTAATAAAAATTCACTGAGTCCTGCCGAAAGTCAATTTGTGACTAAAAACAATACAAAAGTAATAAGCCAAAGGGGTGGATTAGCAGTACTTCCCTGCACAGTCACCATGACAACACCAGCCACTGTAAGTAAGTATTTAATTATTTACCAATTTTTGTCAAAAAAATGTCAAATTTAAAAAAAAATTATAAGAAAATTGATCATTAATTTAAATTGGTTTCATTGCTTTTATTGACAAATATACTAATATTTAAGAAATTCTAATAAAGAAACATATGATTAAAGTTAATTAATTATTTATTAATTATTTTTCCAAATACAATGTGGAATTGCGTGTTGCATGAGTTTAAGCATATTGATATTAATTAAACGTTTAACAATAACTTGAGAATTACTTGATTACAATCAACGATATGTTATTATCAAATGAATACAATAAGATAAAAACATGAGTCACTAAGGTCATTATATCAACTTGCTTTTACAAAATTTTAATGAGAAGAAATTGAATTAAATTTTAAGTTTGACGCCTGCTTATATGTTTCTTTGCTGGAAGAATTTATCCGTTACATATATACTCTAATGTACGCATACTTAAACGTATACGTATACGTACCATGAACATGTACGTTACGTAGAAGATGAATGGTAGGGTAGTGTAAAAGAATGTCCCAACGGGATTATACAAGAGATCATTAAAGACTTAAACACAAACCGACATCAATTTCCGTCGGTTACAAGGACAAAAAATTTTTTTGTACCCTTGAGGCAAATTCTCTTTTGTTCTCATACCCTTTTTTCCACAATTTTCTACAACCGCACACTTTATACATATAACAGCAGCACATTGTTATCAAAACGGTGTTATATTTTCGACGTATGTGACTCGCATCAAAAGCTTTGGATCTCTGTCCGGGATAAAAATTGTTCCCAGGCAGACGACAATAGAAAATTTTGTTTTTTTTTAAAAAAAGTAAAAAAAAGTGAAAGAAATTATTGATTATGGTTTTTGGAAAGTGTTCCACTCAATTTTATATTTTGACTACTCCTAATAAAAGCTCAATTGAGGGCCTTTAAAGAAATGAAATTTCTTTCAATGTAAAATAAAATCTAATCGATTTTCTCACTTTGTAAAATTTAATATTTTATTGAGTATATTTGATAAATTTTAAAAAGAATTTATTTATAACCAACATATTCTTTTTCTCGTTCTAAAAATATTCTTTAAAAAAAAATAAAATAAAATAAAATAATAAGAGATAATAAATCTTTAAAATAAGAAAGACAAATTTTTCTTTTTTTATCGGTAATTGAGTAAGCAAAAATTTGATACAAAAATGGAATAAATAACAAAGTCTTGTGGTTTTACTTCAAACTGATGTTGGGTGTAGATTGAATATATGAATAATAAGACTTCTGAAGTCAGCAACGAGTATCTAGCACATAGTTCTTCAAATTAAAAATGTTTGTGGTCTTAAAATTTTATAGAAAGAAAAATTTATTGAAAAATTTAAATAAATTTGAAAATAAAATTTCATTTTTGTGTTAAACTTTTATTCTAATGAGTTTTTAAAATCAGAGTTTTTAACTTTTGACATTACAAATAAAACAAAACAAAAAAGCAAACAATTTTTAAAAATGTCTTTTAATTTTGCTTTAAAATTTCTACTTTTAAAAGTTTTGATTGATGTAAAGTTCAGTTAAAGTCATCTCGTTCCTATAATTCTAAGAATTTTCACTAAACGATGTGTAAATTTTCTTGGCATTTGACTTATTACTGTCTTCAAAACCAATTGACGTCAATCAGCGAAATAATATTCAAAAGTTTTAATTTAATCCGTTTTATTTCTTAAATTGCTTGAAAATTTTAAGATTTAAGATAATATCTTTTACATACGATTGAACTCCTACTCTTTTTCCATGTTTTATTTTTTTATTTAAACAAACAGGAATATTTCCATATTTTCACATTGAACAAGTTGGCTGAGCTTCAATTAATTTCATTTTATATACCCTCGTCATATGCCAAAAAGACAAGAACTTCCTCCATGTTATAGAACGCGATTAGCCCCGTGTCTATTGAACAAAATTGTATCAGAGTTTACACATTGTGTAAATTTATAAACAAATATTATTTGTAAACATGATTAATGTGTACGAAATCAACACGAAAAGGTTTACGATGAATTTATAAGATGATACAACTATATTTGGTTTTGTTGATTACGAGACTAAATTGGAATGTGTATTACCGTAAATATATACCCTTTGAGACCATTTGGTTTAATCCGCATTATTATTGGTGTTATAGTTAAGGGAGTTTAATATTTTGTATGTTTTTTTTTTTCATAAATTTTTCATTTAAATAATTTTCTAGCATTCATTTGTGTATTTCCAACTATATATAAACTAACTTTACTTATAGCAAAGAAAAAATGGTCAGCGGACAAAGAATTTATGATGCAGATAAAATTCAAGAATTTCTGTGCAGAATATTTAGAAAACATTAATCATAGAATATTATTAACAATAGAATTTTTGAAATACAAAAATGTTGGTTTGGTCTAGAATTACTATTTATTTTTAACTTAAGTTATTATTATAAGTTGTTTGAAACACCCACAAACAAAAGTTTAATTTAGTATGAGTGGCTAGTGGCAAAATCAATTCAACCAGAGTGTGCGTGTGAGCTATTATCACTCAAATTGAAATCATTCGTTTTGGTCATGTCTAATTTGACATCGTCACCTCAACTTATTCATTTTAAGATTCACCTATATATAACGCACCTCCTACTCCGATTATACCTTATAAATATATATGTGTATGTGAAATGTCAAGCACTTGCTCAGATCTAGGTCTTTTAGGTTATGTCATTCACACAAAAGAAAACCGTTCCCTTTTTTGTTCACTTACTCAAATTGGACATTTCATGTTTTTTTTTGTGTTGGTACTGGAAATGGGTCAAGATGTTTTACGATCGTTTACGCAAATGAATAAAATTACCCTGACTGTGGCCATTTAATGTATTTTCTTCGATTTATTTATTTTTTTTCTTTTATCCTTTTATATTTTGTTTTGTTCTTTTACAGAACGCATAAGTTTCATCGTTCATTTAATCTGGTTTTTCCTCATCTAACGGATGAGTTTGAAATAATTTCAAATAACTTATTATCTTTTGTCTACTTTTTGTAACACTACAATCTTTATAACTCTTAAATGAAATATTTGTGAATTAGAAGGTTTTTCCTTATACACTTCTGACTCACCTAAATAAAATAAAGAAAATGAATGACGATTATTTTTGTTCATATCGCCATCAATTTCATGGTTGAAATATTCTGTTTTATTTTTAGACTCTTTTGGTTCAAATTTTATATACGAACTATTAGCACTTTTAATAGCGAACTAAATTGTGTTAGATTACAATCAATCACATTTTTCTTTCCATTATGAAATTCATTGTATAATAATATAATTGCTTAATTGAATTGTTTTTTTATATGACAGCATTTACTGTTTCTCCTTAGTGTTTTAATTTGAGACGATAAGAAAATAATTATTTCAATTATTTATAAAAAAATTTATATGTATATGACAAAAATAGATTCAGTTCAAAAAATATGCAATAAAATAGAAAAATATTGAATTTTTTTTCAGGTTTCCTGGTTCCGTAGAAAAGACTTTCAATTACTAACAGTTGGTTTATCAACGTATAGCAGTGATGATCGTTTTTTAGTCGAGCACACACGTCATCTCGGTAATTGGGCATTGAGAATAAAAAGTGCACGGAAGGAGGACGAAGGACTGTATGAGTGCCAAATTTCATCACATCCACCCCAATCAATATTCGTCGAATTAAGAATTGTCGGTATGTTTGTGACAGGTTCAATTTATTATTTTTGCATATAAATTGCATGAACGAACCATTTTTTTATTGTTTTTATTATGTTCACCTACCTTACACCCCATCCCATACATCTATAACCTAATAACTTCGCTTACAAGACCAAAATATATAAACATAAATTTAGGTAAAAGGAACACCAGTTCAGAGAAAAGATTTATTAGACCATTTCGAAGATTAAACTACACGAGTCATTTCATATTTTGAATTATTTCCTACATATGAATCGAAGGCAATACTAAAATTTAACAACTGGCAAACATAAAAATTCCGATTTTAATCTATTATCAAATTAATTTTAAAATTAATTTTTGTAGTTACGTTTTTATGTATCAAAATTAATTGCTCGCTGGTATTTCTATTTATATTTTTGTCACACAAACATAAATATGAAATCAACGAAATACAGACAAATTCTTATTTTATTTTAACGTTAACATAATTTCTTAATAGACGTCACGTGCTTACACAATGTTTATCTTAGTTATTGTTCTTTAGTTTAATTACAAAACAAGATAAATTCATGAATAAGAATTAATTTTTTTGATTAATCAACAGAGGCCGTAGCGGAAATAATCGAAGCGCCTGATTTACATATTAACGAAGGATCAACTTTAAGGCTCGAATGCAAGCTGAAACGAGCAACAGAAAGTCCATTATACGTATTCTGGTATATATAAATCATAGAAAATAATTGTTAATTTAAACAATTAATTATTAAATTCTGTTTTTTTTAATAGGTACCATGAGTCCCGGATGGTTAACTATGACGAACAAGAAGGTGTATCGGTGTCTTCAAGTAAACTTGCATCAAGTGTGCTGACTGTAAGAAACGCAACGCAAAAACACGGAGGCAATTATACATGTGCTCCGGCCAATGCTAGGCAATCTAGTGTCTATGTTCATGTACTGAAAGGTAAAATTATGTTTTAATATCTCTTACAATAAATTTATTTAAACTGAAAAAAACCTTTCCGTTGAATTATGTTCATACCTCATACTAATTTTAATTAGGAAAAATATTCAAATGTGTTTTTTTTAATTAAAAATAATGGGATATTTAACTCCATTTAACGCATCTTTATCCCATTGGATAATTAAAAATTCTTTTCATATTTTTATTTTTAAAATATTTTTCATAAACTATGCTGCAGCAAATAATTATAATTGAAGCAAAAAAAAAAAAGTTATAACATCATTAAAAGTAGTAGTAAAAATATTAAGAAAAATTTATTTGATGAATTTAACAAAATATTGTGAAAATTTCAAAAATATTTTCATCATGAATATTTTTCAATTTTTGAAAAATACTTAATTCTTGGAAAGAAAGAATTTATAAATTTATGATATTATCTTTGTCTACCTATGAAACAATAATAAATAGTATATATATACAAACTAAAATTTACTAAGTTTTTCATATTATGAAATGGAAAATTATAAGATAATATAACTGGGTTGTATTAGCCACTCTCGTAATTTAGGAAAAAAAAAATATAAAATTGTTATACGTTTCTTTTTCTCATCTCAGGGTTACCAAAAATATATATATACGACATTAGAATTTATTTCTTTTGTCGCTAGTGAAATTGAATAATTCAAACGACTGGTTTGAATTTAAATTTTGTCGTAAAAGGTAAAATATTGCGGCTTTTGGTCCTTTGCCAAGGGATTATTTATCCTCATCCAGGTTTTATATTTTCTTTTATCGTTAGTAACAGAACCAGAATATATACGCGCGTACAAAATGTACTTTTATAGTCAACATGACACTCTTGTTCTCTTATTTCATTTATATATGTACCTATTATATAATATATAAAAGATCTTTACATTCCTTCGTCCCCTGTTTGGTCTCTTATATTTTCTTCCTCTTTTTTTTTATGTCCACGTGTATCATATTAAAACATATTTCTGATGAAAGAACATATTTTTCTTTTACAAATGAATTTTCTAATATAAAAAAATTCATTTTTAATCCATGCAAAACAACGACAGCAATTTTGTTGAATTTCAAATTGACTTTTTATATACCAAACCGAAAAAACTCAATTTAATTTTTTTTTTTATTCAATTTAAATTATCAGTACGTGATCAATATGTTTTCAGGTTAACATAATTTAATACCATTCCAGGCTCATTTCCTGACTTCTTTATCAAAATTATATTCTCTGGGTTTTTCATTTTTAAGTTATATTCACGTTCTGCATGTTAATTTATTTATATAAATTTCGTTTCTTTTATTTTTTATTTATAGGTGAAAAACCAGCAGCTATGCAACATCCAAATAAAAGCTCAAGCGCAGATCTTATTTTTGTAACAGAATTATTTCGGGTAAAATTTTGTATACTTGTACTGTTAATTGTAAGAGAGTTTATTATTTCATAATTTTTCTGATTATTATTTTAAAAAAAAAAAAAATTACACCATAACTTAAAAATAAGATAATATTAAGTTAAGTGAAAAGTCAGTATGTTTGTTGTTTGTCATATTAAGCAGAACGATATCATTATTCTCATCACAATATTCCTCCAACCACCCCATTTACAGACGACAAGATATATCTAGTCTAGTGTAAGTAAAATAAATTAATAAATTAAAAGCTTACACAAAAAGTAATTTTAAGAGTGTCTTCCTTGAAAACAAATTACCACAATTAATTCTAAATTAATACTCTCAAGTGCGACATGACAGCGGATTTATTTCGTGTAAATTGTCCTATTAAAATTTTATATGATCATCCTTCCCTCTTACCTACATTTTTACATTTTCCACTTTTAACGTCATTTTTTTCAAAAACACATTCATACACTCATTCTCTAATAACTTTTCTAACATCAAACATAAATCAGCGTTTTCATCGGGGTGTATAAGGCGACTGACTATAGATTCTGTCACTAACTTATGTTGAGAATTATTGAAAGAAAGATTAGGATAACCAAGCAAAAACAACAACAAAAATATATAAGGGGCAAATAACAGCTTGGCTGATAAAAAACAAACAAACAAACAAACAAACAAACAAACAAAAAAAGAAAAAATGTTATGATTATTAAAATAAATATAAATAATAAATATAAATATAAATCTAAATCTAAATAATAAATAATAAATAAAATGTTTATACGTATTAAAGAGGCCGATAAGGATTCCTTTTAGACGCTAAGAATAATGTTATAGTATTTTTGTTTGTATAAATTCTATTAAATGTAAGAAGATGTATATTAAACTGAATAACATAAAATAAATAATTGAATAAAAACATATTTTCTTTTTTTATTTTCATTTATTTATTTATTTATTATAAAAAATTAATATTTATATTGATTCTCGTTCTACAAATATATAGGTGGACGCTATTCCTTTTACAGGGTGTACTTTTTTGCTTTTATATATACTTTCCCACTCTAATAACAAATTTCAAATGGTATAAGAAATATTACTGTAACAACCAACAACCAAAAATTATTCTAAAGAAATAATAAATTTCTGTACATTTCGAGAATTTTTAATAAAGCATCAGTAATTCACTAAAAAGTTTAATTCTTCTGTTAAGTCCAAGCTCAACTATTGTGATTTACAGAATTTATTGTTCTATCATTATATTTTTCTTCTGAAGTGTTTAGTCAAATGAATTGATTAAATTAATATTCTGTTACATGTAAAAGGCAATATTTGATGTAGAACAAAATAATAAATATAAAATATCATAAGATTTATTTGACCGAAACCGAATATAATAATTAAAATTTAGGAAAATATAAAAATAAGTGAAAAAAAATATTAAGAATTGATGAATATTTTGAGTTTATATTATAAACTACTCTTGGGTGTTGCGAATATCTTATAATGTGATTTTGATGAGCCCTTAGTTTTTATGTGTTTATATATAAAGATATATGTATTTGTATAGAGAATACAATGTCGATTATGCGATTTTCTTATAGTGAAGGTTTTGTGTATTCCATTGGGTGATCTTCTTGTATATATACTTGTAGATACATTTATATATTATATGTTTCAATTAGAATCAATTCCATTTGCAATCCCAAATTGAATTACATATGTTTATGGTTATATATCCAATTTCTTCTTAGATTACTCAGACGATCAATAAAAGAGTCCAGTATTGGTAGGGTGGTTTTATTTTCTCTCCAATTCTGAATTAATATAAAAAAAAACAAAAATTGTGTGGTCGTCAATTGTTATTTTTAGTTTTCTTCTTTTTTTTTTTTTTTTGCTTTTCGTCACAAATACTCGATATATTTATATTTGTTGGTTAATTCCAATCCAATGTTTTGTTTTATATTGAAACAAATTTATGGTCATGTAAACATTTTATTGTCCATCAGAAAGTCAAGTAAAATATTTTCCTTTTATATTAAGGAACAAAATATTATTATAATTGAATAATAAAATTTATATTGATTTGCGTGTTTATGGTTTTTTATTATTTATATAAAATATATAAAAGAAAATATTTGACCATGAACTATAAACTCATTAGCCATACGCCCTGAATTCATTTTGATAAAATAATATTAAATTTATTTTTAAACAATATTACACATTTATTTCTATGTATACAATTTATACATATTTATTGACATCATCAAATAATATTAATATTAAATATTTAAGTACAAATTAGAGTACTCTATATACTCAAAGTAAATTATTTATAATTATTATTTAAAATTTACTATACATAAAGATACAAATTACAAATGATGTGCGGTAAACAAATAAACGAATTTTATATACAAATTAAATATTTTCGTATTTAGAAATAAATAAAATTAAATTACGATTAATTTTAAATTAATAATATGTATTGAGTTAATAGTTAAATTTTAAATACAGAATAAATGTTTAGTTTCATAAAAATTTTATTATGTTCCAGTACCAAATTCCACTCAACACATTTCACTAAAATATTCATATTTAGGTCAACACCTATTCCTGACAAAGTAATATTAATCATAATCGCAAACTATCCTTGATTTATATAATCCCAGTTAAAATCAAAAAAAAATGATTTAACTTCATTTCATTTTCTTTAGTTATGTAAATTATATTCAAGTGGTGTATAAAGCATATCCCTCGAGATAAAAATTGATTTCCTTTTAAAAATTTCGATATATGGAATTAATTGAATCAGAAATTAGAAATGTTGGTATAAAACAATTGTTTTTTGGTTATTCTGTCTTATACGAGAAAAATACACAAAATACTTTTGTTTTACTTTTTATTCACGCACCTAAATCCGAACCGTTTTACTTATAATATTTACAACAGGAAAAATATTTGTACGATAAAATAATAAAAAACAAAAAAAAAAAACCTAACACAATGTGAAAAATGTTAAACAAAATCAAAAATAAATACCATTATTTCTTGTCTTTCAGTTTTATAAATAAAAGTGTTTTATTTATGCAACCAATCAAATGAGTCAAGGGCATATTTTAGTGTTTAATGGTGTACAATTAGTTATCTATACTATAATATATAACTTGACGAGGGACAAACATTCTTTATGAAAAGTACAAAAAGTTTTAAACCAAAAATATATCAAACATTTTTAAGAATTTATAGGATTATCTTAATTATTTATTTTTTGTCCTTCATACAATGATATAAAAGTATCAAAAGGATCTTCCATTAATTTTAAACGATTATAAAATTGTTCAGGTAAGGATGAGAATTTTATGTCATCACTCCAAAAGATATTTTACTGCAATATAATTAAAAATAATTTAATGTTATCTTTCAAAGAAAACAATTTAAGGAAACGCATTTATAAAAATTTTCTTTGTTGGTAATTTTTATTTAATTTTTGATTGTTGTTCAGTTTTTAATTTTATTAAATTTAATTTTAAAACGACATCTTTGAGGTTTGATAACATTAAAAATTTTATTTTAGTAGGGCATTTATTAATATTTTCCGTTTATAACTTAACAATACAATTTTCATTTTTATGCATTATGTTGAAAAGGAACATGATGAAAATAGTGAAGGGGTGTGGGGGTAAAAATAAGTAAAATAAACAACATTATATAGATAATATATATAAAGAAATTTATATATGAATACGCGTATATTAAAATCCTATGTCATAATTTATTTGGGTTGTGTATGTCGTATTCTTATATTGTTTGCCTATCCTCTCTTTCACATAACTTGCAAATAAATCCTCAGTTACGTGACAACACGTATTCCCTAAAATCTTACAAATTCAATGCGATATATAAAAAGAAGAATGCGCGTGCAGACTGACAGACAGACAAACATATCCTCTTTAAGTATCATAGAAATTTTGTATGTGTGCTTGTGTGTTTATGTGTGGGTGTACATGTATATATGTGTTGTGTTTGGTACTTACACTTGAAGTAAATATAAGGATGATATAAAAGGTAATATGACGTCTCACCCGAATGCTTAATACCTTTTGCAACACAATTTTTTCCGTTTTTTTTTTTTTTTTACTTTTCTTTTTTATTCATTTTTTTTTTCTCCTTTTGAAATTCAAAGGTGCACGCGAGATAAGTTTTTCTTTTTTCAACATTTATGTATGGAATGAGAAAATTGTTTGAGATGGGATAGAATATTGTGATTTCAAAACAGCTTTTATATCCTCTCTCAATATCATATTATAAATATAAAATTTTACTATAGTATTGTACAAATATAACAAGATTATATATATGTGTGTGTGTGTGTGTGTGTGTGAATTTTGTACATATAACATACATCTAACGCGTATACTTCTATATAAATTATAAATAAGATAATGTTTATAACTCTTGACTCGAATATATATGTAATATAGGTAGTACAGGTTAGTTGGTAGTATGTAGGTGCGTTAATGCAAATTTATTACATTTTACTTTATTTTACTTTACTTAACTTTACCTAACTATTTTATAGCCACACCTATATATTTCTATTATACCACCTATAGATAATTACATAATTTAGTTTATAAAAATATAAACTAAACCAGTAAAATTATAAGTTTTAGATAATAGTTCTAATTAGTTTATTAATTGAAATAATTCTTTAAGTAAATGATCATAATAAAAATTATTTAATATTTAAATCACTTTTATTTTACACTATTATTAAGATTAAGATTAAGATTAAGATTATAAAAAAATTTTAAAACCTTTTATAAAGTATACAATTTTCTTAATGTTTTTTTTTTGTTATACTTGCAATCTCTTATATAATCATTTAATACCAGATCTGAAACAAGAAGAACTTTTTATTTGCTTTTTTAGAATGCAATTGAAACAAGACGATAATGTATTTTAGAATCTACAAATAAAAGTTTTTCTTTTAAACTTGCTTTCTGACAAATTTCTTTAAATATACAACAAAAATGTCAAAAAACTTGAAACTTTTACAAAATTTAATTTACTGAATAATATTGATCGAAACAAAAAGGTTTGTTGGAATTTTGTCAAACGTTTATTTTGTGTATCTTTTTCCTTTTTATTTTTTTTTTCTGTTGGTAAATTGGACTCGTTAATAAAACAGTTGAGTATACAATTAAAATATCATTAATTACTTCACATTATTCAGTTTCACTTGAGAGAAAACATTAAAAGTCACATTATGAATTAAAACAATTTATATAATAATACGTCCTTGTCCTATAAACAAAAATACTTAATATATACATACTGTACAATATAGTATACATATATACAGATATATTTATAGATAGAAGTGTGTATTTATTTATATTATGTTATTCCAATTCAACATGAGAACGTGCTGATTTTATTTATTTTATTCAATTTGATTGAAGAATTTCTCATACTCACATATAGTATAAATTTACTATATATAGCAAATCTCCTTCAAGAACAGCATCCTTGTTTCGCATAAGAGAAAAAAAAATGAAAAAAGTTTAACTTAACTCCATCCAGCCACGTCCTTTCTTATGGCTATAACCATATACTTACTCAGGACTATAAGAATGTGAATAGATAGACCGATCTAAAAAATCGTGGCAATAGAAAAAGATTTGAATGTATTCCTTTGTGTAATAAGAATTTAAAAATCTGGCCACGTAGCCCGGTAAATTGCTCTATGCGAAAGCACGAACGCAGAAAAGAACTTGAGAGGAAGACGAAAAAAGGAGAAGAAAAAAAATACGTTAAAGAAAAACGAAAAACGAAAATATTTGCCTCGACGCAGGATGAATCCAATGTTTATAAAGGAAAAGCAAAGGGAAATGATGAAAAAGGATTCACATACATTCACGTATACACGCATATATCTATTTATACATCGCATACACAAAACACATATCCACATATGAGCGGAAGTCGAAATTGAGATGTTTTCATATTCGAATCGTTTGTCGACTGCTAATTTTTTGTCATTCCAATAGAACGAATGAAAAGAAAAAAAAATTGTTCAAGATAGAAATAAAATGTATAAAAGATAAAACAATTTCAATTTGTGCGATATAGACTTGAGCCAATGGGATAATTTACTTTTTTTTTTGATGTGTTTTTTTTTTCTTATTCCCTTCTATTTTTTTACAAGAAAGAAAAAAAAAAGGATAAGTAGAGGAAACCCAAAAACAAATTAATATCAAATGTCCTGTCATGAGAGAAGTGTCTGAAGATTTATGAACCAAAAAGAAAATAAAAACACAGGAGAAATTTCATCCTGTTTAGAATTTAAATGAAAATGTTTAATAATATTAAATAAAAAGAAAAGACGTCTGCTTTTATTTTCATAAGAGTTAAAGAAGAAAATTTAAACTAGAAGATATTTCAGTAAGGTCTGAAAATCTATTTAAAAATCAGTCGCATCAGTAATGTTTCAACAATTTTGCAGTAAAAAAGAAAAAGTTTTATGGTTGAAGAGAAAAAATGTTCAAATTTAAAAACGAAAAGAAAAAGAAAATTTCAAATCTGACAGTTTATTTACATTTTGTGAACAAACCAAAGAAGGAAATATTGTATGTTTTTTATCAAAAAGCTTTTCTTATTTTTAAAGCAACATTTTCTTCTTGCACTTTTATAAAAATACAGAAAAAAAAAATAATCCGATTGTAAAAATTCAAATTCCCTTCAAGCAACAATAAACAAAATAAAGAATCCGTTCAATGGCTAAGTACCAGTTTGATTGAATAATAAAATATAAAGGAAAACACTTAATCAGTGTAATTAAAAAAAATATATTCTTTTTTCTTTCACCTTTAAAAATATAATTTCTAAAATGATCAATTAAAATTAATTAATAAAATCTTAAAATTCCAATTATTTAGGATTTATTATTTTCAGTTACTGAAAGAGGCAAGTTCAAGACAAACAAAAGTGAAAAAAAAAATGTTTGAATTGAGTTTTAATGATGATACCCCAAATATTTCCTCCACCCGTATACCATTTTTATTTTATAATTTATTCTTTATATAGAAAGCTTTTTATTCATGTGACAATAGATTCTCCCTATGATGTAGCACCTCATTTTTTTTTGTGTATTGTGTTTGTAGAACTTTAAAATAACAAAGGCAAAAAAAAAAGAGGGAAATTTATACTTTTCTTTATTTTCTTACAAAGGAAAATATACAATTATTAATTATAATTTTAAATAATAAGAGAGGAAATTCTATTCTTTGATATATTCGTATATAATTTATACTAACTCTACGGTTCACTGTAATATTTTAGTTATCTTTTTTCCCACACAAATATATGATACATGGAGACGACTGAATAAAGTGGACATCAAGAATTTAATTTTAATTTTAACATACTTGAACTTACTGCAAAATAAAATTGGAAAAAAATATTTAAAAATAGTTTTTATTCTTTGAATTGAATATTATAAATTAATTTCATATTCATGAAATTTGATTTTTAATGAACATCCATTTTTTTTTTTATTTTTGAAAAATTGAAGTTAATTGGTTATTTTAAAAATGAATAGAAATTGCATTAAGGATTAAGTTGAGTGGTAAAATTTTTTAGATGATATTATTTTTAACGAAATATCTATAGAAAAGAAAATTTATCTGCATAACTGCCATTGATATAGAATAAATATATTTGGACAATACGAAATTTAATTAAAATTTTTTCAGAAATATCTTCAGTTTTTTTTTCAGCATCATTTCATCCATTAATTATATTTGAAAATGGTTTCTGGACTGTCGCATTGCACTAATATATTTAATTTTGATTTCTCTTATTATAAGCTTTGGTTTTTTGTCTGATTTCCTTTTTCTCTTTCTATAAGGCACATCCTATTTTAGATGGTTTATATAATGTAAACGTGATCAACTTTATGTGTTTATTGTGTTTTGAATAAACTTCAATTTTTTGAATGATTTTATGGTTCTTTGTTAATTGTAAACTTTTTTTAATATATTATCGTAATTGTCAAAGAAATTAATTTGATATGAAAAGTATTTCTAAAATATAATTCAAAAATGATGGCAAATTTGGTATATCTAGATATCAGTTGTTACTTTCTAATAATAAATTAAAACAATTTCGATTCATTATTATAATTTATTATTGCAGATAAATACAATATTATAGAATCAAAATTGTTTAATGTACCTGAGTTTGTTTTCGAATTTAAAACCATATATAAGTGGCAAGGAACGTCATCACCATCAATTTTAATTAAATTTAATAAAAAAAAAGGTTTTGAAGAAAAACGTGCCTCCGTTGTGCCCTAGTGAGCTCTTGTCGACATAATTATTCATGCCCAAAACTTTAACCGATTAAAGTTACGTAGTAGCAAAAAAGAAATACATTTTACATCATATAACACTTCGTCTTTACCTATGTTAATATTTCTTTCACTTTCCTTAATTTTCAACTTTTTAAATTTAAGGAATATTAATTTATAGAGTTAGACATATTCTTTAAAAATATCACCTTATTTTTAATAGTCAAAAAAAATAAACTAATCTACAAATTGAGAACCCAACGATTGTCTTATCATGTCAAATATTTCCCTTACATATATAATCAAGATTTTGTATACAATAAATTTACATACTTTTATATTTTCATTCTTTATTTCACTTGAGCTTTTCTCCCTCGATGAAAGAATATGAATGTTAAGTTTATATACGTGAAAATATGTTCCCCTTCTCTAATCTCATTTAATGCCTTCATCATCACACTTACTTTTTCTTTTTATTTTATTATATTATACAAAATAATACAAATTTGATGTCCGTCGATCATTTTTATTTCTATGAATTAACACACCAATTTCAGAGTAAATATATATATACATATATAGATATATTTTGTTTGAATAATAAAAATCTTTTTCAATTAGTCGAGTGGTATTTAATGACATAATAACGACTAATTAAATCCTTCGACTCATCTTGAATTCAGAACAAGTTACCCTGACAAATATATATATATATATATATAGAATAGAATTTTATTATACATATAAAATAATGTATAATATAAATTCGAATAATACAAGTAGCTAGAAGTACAAGAATGAATTATAAATACAAAATAAAACCTAGGGTGTACTTTTATCTTCAATGAAAAAGGTATATAAAATCAGATTTTCTGTTTAATTGATTTAAGAAAAAAAAGAAAAAAAAAGAAAATTTTCAAAGGAAATAAAGCTTCTTTTATTCAAATAGAATATAGGTAATGTACATAAATATATTTTTAACACTGTCAAGTTGTCAACTTAACTTAACTGAAATAATTCAAAGGAATAAAATTCTATATTTGAATGCAAACTAGATATTAACATATATATGCTGTCATTTGTACCTCATATTCATATTTCACCCTCATTTTATATTATAACTTTGAAATTTTTTCATTTTTTTTTTCTAGAAAAAAAAAATAAAACTTATCCCTTTTAGAGAGAAAATGTTTGTGTCACTTTTTGAACAATTTTTTTTTTTTTTTGTTCTTTCTAGTTTTATAAAAAGCGTGTTTGTGTGTCAATTTGCCTGCAACAAACAGTAAAAAAAAAAAAAAAAAGAAGAAAGGTAAAAGAAGAAGAAACTTAATCAAAATCTACTCAAAGTTTTCTTTTTTTAAGTAATGTCTAATGTTTTATAAACTTGAGTAAATTTTTTCAAACGTTTTTTTGATTACAATGCGATACTGATAAAGCATTAAATTTGATTTAAAACATTGAGAAGCGTTTCATTAAAATGTCGTCATTTAGAAAATAAATTTTTTTTTCTTTACGTTTTAACTTTTTTATTCTTTATTTTTTTTTGCATTTTTATTCTTATATAAAAATTAAAAAAAACAATGCGTCAACTTTTCAAAGCTTCATTAATTTTATTTCAAATCCTTTTGACAATCCTTTGATCCATGTTTTAAAATAATATAAATTCTATGTGTAAATTCTCTGTGTATATGACTGGTCTTTAAATATTAATTTAATATTCATTTATTTGTAAATATTGTTTGTATGTTATAATCAATAATGTCGGATTATGATTGAAATCATTTTTTTAGTCTGTCACAGATTTAATATAATTTAACATTTAAAAATTAATATAAATATTGTTTTGATTATTATCACAATAATGATATATAATTTTATTAATTCTCCGTTATCACGTTAAATAAAATTAATTTATTATAAATTATCATTTTAATTAAAATAATTATAATTCGGAAAATTAAACACAAAAAAAAATGTAATCAGTCAAAATAACAAAATTATAACTATTTAATTATTATTTATCAAAATCCAAAGATTAACGCAAATTATTTATCATGAATTATAAAATTATTGGAAAATTAAACATTTTCTATTGATGATTATTGAAAATAAAATTTTATTGAATGGAATTTTTATTTTATTCGTTTACACTTGTCCATAATTAAATAATATTTTAATACATTTTTCTGTTATTTATTTCTGAGATGTGTTTCCTGTTAAGAATTATTCTCCACACACTACAACAATTCTTTACGACAGAAATAGAATTACAATCATTTTATTATTAATTATCTTAAAATATTCTACTCAACAAAACTAAATTATCAAAAATTTACATACAGTAATAGAAAATAAAAAGAATTACAGATTTTTCTTTAATAATAAAGAATAAATTTTATGTATCAAAGGGGGTTGAAAAAAAAAAAAAGAAAATATGTGACATGAATACGACAATACAGATTCCCTCTTAAAAATACACAAAAGAATTCACATCTGTCTTTATAATATTCGTTATTTATTTAACGAATATTTTTGTTGAATACAATAAAATATATATTTTTTAAATATTTTATATGAAAACAAAAACATTCAAAATTTGTGTAAAAATAAAGAAGAAAAAATGATAAATAAATAAAAAGTCAGAAAAATGTATTATAAAAAATATAAAATATAAAGATGAAAATATAGATTCTCAATATTTTCTCAATGTTAATGATGAACAAAAGACAAGTCAACCATTAACTTCAACATCATCAGTAAATGTTAGAAACTATATTTTAGAAAATTATACAAATTGAATTGTTTTAAAATTATTGTACATTATACACAAGTAATGAAACTTGTGAAATATGCATATGTTGAACTATCAGATAAACTATACCAGCTTGGATGTGGTTTAAAATAATTTAAACTAATGTATAGTTCACAAACAAAGCATTTAGAATTTATTTAATAATTGATTTTATTGTGACTAGGAACTAGGATACGTTAATTAAAAGGATTTTCCAAAGTCGAAACTTTTTTTTTATTAAAAATCCAATCGTGTTAATTAAAAAATTATAACTAATTACGGCTATTCCGTCCAATGTAATTGCCTTATATCAGAAATACAAAAAAAGAATCATCCTTAAAAAAAAAAGGTAATGCAGAACAATCATACAGATATGACAAGAACATCCGAACAGGGTATTATTTCAGTGAAATAATTAATAATGAAATAAATAAACAAATACAACATACCAACAATGGTCATAAAGGAACAATATGTATACCCACGCGTCATGTCATTTTATTTAAAACAATAATTTATATTATGTAATATTTTCCATCATTGACTATACGTTTGTGTATTTTATTTATAAAAATTCAAAGTATTCCCTTGACGTGCATATAATGCGTACTGTAAATTAAAAAAAAATTATTAATAAATTTGAATTTGAAGACCACCGGTAGGTATAATAAATTATATTCAATATTTTTAAAAAAAGATCAATCACGAGGTGGAAAGACAATAAAACAAATTTTAACTATTTTAATTTATATTGTTTTAGATTTTAAATTAAAAGAATAAATAGCAAATGTTAAGAATTATAAAGAGTTTATAATGTTAAAAAAATTGCGGTCTCTAGATGGAAAGAAGTCAAGCCGTGACAGAGTAGAAACTCGCCCGACATTTAGAAAATTGGCTTCAAACAAATCCGTGATAGAAAATATGCTTTGGATTCAATAGCAGTTGATGCAGTTGATGCAACATGTCTTGCATATAATAATAAAGCAAATAAATAAATCATAAATAAATCGATTCTAGATGGAAATAAAATAAGGACGACTTCGATATTTCGTTACGATAATCAATTATTGTTTAAACTTAATATTGTTAATTTTTTTTAATTTGTAGATAATTATTTTTAAAAATAATAATTTTAGAATCCAATTAAAACTATTCACAATGAATTTCGAAATGATATTGCGTAATATGTTTGATTATATAATTACCCCCTTTTAAAATAGAATAGATAGAACGATAAACGACGACAACGGATCAAGCTTTCTAATTAGTGTCTCAATTAAAATTGATGAGCGTCAACAGACGATAACAAGAAAAACCACAAAAAGTTTTGCTTATATATATTTTAGGGAAGAATTAGATTCTTCGCATTAAAATTTTCTTATATTATTTTAAAATGAGATTCAATTGCATAAACTTATTATTATATATGAGTAAATTGTATTTACTCATATTGTCAAAATTTCAAAATTTAGTAATGGCGCAAAAAAAAATTTTTTTGAAATTTTTTTATTAATTTATTAATTTATTAATTAATTTTTATTAATTTATTTATATTTATTTATATTATATTATTATTTATATTATATTATTATTTATATTATATTATATTATTTATTTATATTTATTAATTAATTTTTATTAATTAATTTTTTATTAAAATATAATAAATCTTTAAAAAAAATAATTAAACATTTCTGTCAGCCATGAGCTGAATGAAAAACAAAATGCTTTAAATTAATTAAACACAAATGATGCGAGAACATGAACATTTTGTCTCTTAGAATTAATTGTTATTAGAAGAAAACTTCATTTTTCTTTTGTTTTGATTTTATATATCATAAGATAGATCACAACTGTTTGTCTTATATCTAGAAGAAACATATTTCATGCTTCTTTTTCAAAATGATTTCATGTCATTAAAACGGGAACCCTTCACATAAATAAGTCAGAACTTCTTTACAAAAATCAATTCAGTAAATTCTTTTTCACTATTCAATAATGTAAAAATATTTCATAAGAATTTATAACTTTTAAACGTACATATTTTCGCTGTACGGTTTTTTAAAAATTTTATTTTTAATGATTGGTAATTACAGAAATTTTGTCTTTATATTTTTTATTTTCATATTTTCACACAAATTAGAAAACTGCAAATCCCCATGTTTTGAAATCGTTATATTTTATATTCTTTCCTCATACAAAAAGTAATGCCAAGTGATTTTAGTTTTAATTCAATCATAAAACGTATTTCATAAAACTAAAATCATTCATCATAATATAGAAATTATTTTTTGATTGGTCCAATATTGTGAAATAAATCACGTTCTTACTGGTGTATTAACATATAAATATCATATTTGCTGTTTCAATGATTAAAATATTTTGATATGTTTAAATCTAATATGATATTTTAAAAGATAATTCGGTATAGATGTAAAGAACAAAAGTTTTGTGATCAAATGGGATTGAACTTTACTGTATAAAGGTGGGTAATGTCAAAAAATTAGAAACCTGATAGTTCTGAGAAGAAATTGTAATCGAAACATTTTCAGTTGATATTACATTATTACATTGTTTACCCATATAAGCTTTTATAAGTATAAGATAATATTAACATGATTTAAGCTTACCTTAAGCTTTTGTTACATTTTATAAAGATAATAAATTTGGATAAAATAAATAGTAATTAATCCGATGATAGAAAATTGTATTTCTCTATAAATAAATTTATAAATAAACGAATGAAACTAAATTTAAATGTAATGATTAATTTACATTGTTATATTATTGGTATAGGTTATTGGTACGAAGAATTGTAAACTCAACTAATACTTATGATTTTGGGAAAACAGAGAGAATGAGTTAATTGTCATTCATATGTTAATCCAAAATTTTGAGGAATTTTACGACGTACGATTTACGATATTACAGAGATTGATTCTCCATTACATTGTTTTGAATAATTTATTGTTTTTAAATTTTTAAGTGTTGATACAAAACTTTATCAACACATTTTCGTAAATAAAAATATAGAATCAAAATTTTTTTCTCTTTATTGCACCATAAGATGAATGCAGTGCCGTGTTTAAAATATAACTCATTGTATATCTCTAGAGCCCAAAAAACACTTTCATTTTCTAACAAAATACAAAAGTGCTTCAAGTTCTTATGAGTTTCATTAATTTCATAAAATGCTACAAACTTTTTTGAAAAGTTATCCACAAAAAACCTCTCTAAATTAAAGTCGGTATATGCGGTTATGTTTTTAAAGATTTTATAAGGAATCACTTAATACAATTTAAGTTCCAGAAAACAACAGAAATAATTTCTAAAAGAAAGTTATGAAACATTATTTTTCTTATTCAATTAAATTGCCTTTATGACGAAATATTAAAATTTCTAAAATAGAAGCTGTTAAGAGAGAATCATAAAATTTCATGTCATTTATAAGAGAAATGAAATGAAATACAAATTCATTTTCTAATAAAATTTTAATTTGTCTTCTCAATTTTCAGCAAAACTAGAAAACAAAAATGAAAGGAATATAATATTTTTGACTAAAACTCATTAATTTATTTATACAAAGTATCACAAAATAAACAACAATAAAATTTTGATTTAATCAAAAAATTATTGTTATATAAAAAGTTCTGGCAATTTTCCAATAATTTCCCTATATAGAAAAGAAAGTAAATAAAACAAAAGAAAGAAAGAGAACAATTCCACAATATTTTCTATATCTGCATTAATTTTAACAAACTTTTACTGATACAAATATAAAATATAGTATTGTCTGATTGTTTGCATTTTATTTTCTCGATGGTGAAAAAGAAGTTAATAAAAAAAAAAAGACTAAAAAAAGTGTGGCAAGGTTGCAAAGTCAAGGGCATTCAAATAAAATTAAAGGAGAAAATTTAGTTAGTTCATATTATATGAAAGGTTTTTAACGTATTGGGTCAATATTTGAATAAATGATGCAAATCTCATTGCAAAAAATGAGGGTTAGTTTATGAGGGTCACTTGAATGTCGTTTTTAGTAACCCCAATCATAGCATTTAAAATGTGATGACCATTACTACATTGATAAAAAAAAGGTCAAATAATGGTTATAGAAATTAAAGTATTATCGAGTGAGTTATAGTTTAACAGTTCAGACACATCAGCAATAAATTATAAATAAAATCAGATGCAGTTTATTATCCGGCTAATGACGAATTTATTTGCATATTTCCATTTTATAACCAAAAGAATGACAGATTTGGTCAATTTGATTGTATGATCACAAATATTTCATTTTTTTTTATAAACATAAAAATTTAATCTCTATATGGAAGGTATGTGGAAATTATTTTTTTTGTATCGATATTAAGTTTTTTCCAAATAATTTATTAATTCAAAAAAACGTTGCATTTAATTTGTATTTAACATCATTAATAACGTTAAACATTATTTTGTTTTAAGATTAATTTAAAAATCAAAAATCTAATTAAAATTTAATTGCTAAAATTAATAATAATTCTCTGTGTTTGAAATTGAACATCAATCTTCTTTAATAACAAAAATTGATTTTAACCAGAATTTAATCAGTGAATGGTCTCACATCAATTGGTCTTCCAGCGTTGTCAACGTACTCAATGATTTCTTGATTTTGTTAAGTAACCTTGACCATGATAAGATGGTTTCTACATTTTTTTTCTTTGTCAGAATTTCAATTACTGCGAGTTTTTAGAAATTTACAAAACATCTTTCTTATTTTCATTTACTCTTAGGGACTTTCAATAAAACGATACAATTTTTCCTTTGATTTTATGAACATTCTATAATAAATTGATATATCAATATCGTAAGTGCAAATAAATTTCTTTCAGTCTTCTAGATTTTTCAATTAAATAATATTTTCTTTGGTACATGCACATACAAACATATCTTCTTTCATATTAATTAAATAAGTTTAAAACGGAAATTCTGTAATACAAAATTAATTAATTCTATATAGGTGAACATTATACTTTTTTAACTTTATGATGAATGACATTTTCATATGTAGTTTAATACAAAACCAGTATTACATAATACATATACTGGTTGTGGGAAAAAAAAATATGATGTCAATATGTTGAAGTCTTACTTTGAAAAACAATTCGTATATTATTTAACACGAATTTTACAATTAAAATTTTACTATACCATTTAGAATAGTGATATGTGTTTATTATTTCACATCAAACAGACTGTTTTTTTTTAATTAAATTTAATAGAAATGAATCAATTAATTTTAAAACTATTTTTTCTATTGATACCAACCTAGAAGTGTATTATATATATTCCCCTTAGGAACAATAATAATAAGACAAAATATACAAAACGTTGATAAATTCATTTTTATTCTCAACATGACACGCAGCATATATAACACAAATAAATTGGAAAAAAGTATATTATATTCACTAAATCCAAGAAAGCAAAAAAGAAAAAAAAATAATCAGGAGACCAACAAAAAAATAGAAAACTTTCTTGATTCCTGAAAATAAATGATAAAATGTTCAAGCAGTGGTATGAGAATGTAATAAAGACAAGTAAAACTTTGTGATTCCCGCATTCGATATTAGGTCTTAAAATGAACGATTGATTACTGAGAGCAAAAATCTAGAAAACAGTTTTTAGTCAATCGATGTCCATTAACTCAAACAGAGTTTGTATACTGCATGCTTCCGTTTTTTTTTTTTCATATCATTTTTAGAACTAATTTATCTTAACGTCACAAGAGAAAAAAAAAACAAATTTACTAAAAAAAAAAAAGAAAATTAGTTTTCTGACATATAACGGAGATTCCCTTTTAACAACGCGTTTTGTTGAATAATATCCGGGACGAATTTTCAATACCCGGCGCCATTTAATCGAGTGGAAAATTGACTCATATATACTAAAACGGATTTTATTTGCTTCAATTCATATTGGAATTGATTCAAAAATATTGATATTTGTTACGTCAAAAAAATAAAAAATAAAATATTTGGAATGATAAGACAGACGTATAAGATTCTTAACAATATTCTGTTAATACAATTGTATATGAATATTTTTTTCCCGTCGAAACAAATAAATAATTAGTGAAATTGTCCAGGTCACAAAAACAAACTAAACATTTAAATAGAATTTGATTTTCATAAAAAATCTTGGATATAGACTAAAATAATAATAATAAACAAATATACACACGGCACCTACGCATATTATAAAACCACAACACAATAAATAGGTAAGGTCACGTAACACCCTTCCGAAATTATTGTGTAATGGTTTATTCACATGCGATATCTATATACAGAAAAAAAGGAAAAAAAAAACATCTAACAAATCTTACCATGTGAAATGTAATTTTTATTTGTGAGAAATTGTTGAGTATGTCCTGATATTTGCAGTGAGTAATAGGAATATATTTTTACCCACTCCGGGAATACAATAATTGTCTTAAATTTATTTACGGTTTGGAAGTTTATGTACCGAACTCTTTTTTATAATCTTTTGTTGTTTTTTGTCGGAGAACCAAAAACCAAAATGAAAGTCCACCAATATTAAGTTTACGGAAAATCAATACTAAGGAAGTTAAATATTTTCATTGAAGGCACACATAAAAAATAATATTTTCATAAGAGAAACAAAAGGTATGAGAACACTTTCAATTTAAATTACTTTGAATCTTCATTTTTAATCGGATTTTTTATAAAATCGTTTTAAAAAATCCATTTATTTTTGTGACTGGAATCAGGGGAATCTAAAAAATGATTTACAACTATTTCTGTAAACTATATTCAGTTAATTATTAATTTACACCATATTATAGTTGTGTCAAATATTTAAAAAATTCATATTTTTTTTTTCATTTTCAAAAAGTATATAAATTCCATAGAAGATTATTATTTTACACCAAGTTTAAGTGAAGTTAGTATATAGAGATAGTCCAACATTACCAGAATGTAAGAAAAAAAAAACAAGAAAGAACGAAAAGAAACAATTTGAAATCAACGAGTGCCTCCATTGGGAAATCTGAACATGACATTTATGCCAAAAGAGAAAATTCAATCTTTGTGTTTACAACCATAATAACCACAACCGAAAAGAAGAAGAAGAGAAAAAAATGGAAACACATTTTTTTTTGTGATTTAGGGATTTAGCCAAGAAACATTTTCCCCAAAAACATAAGATAAGATGATGCCATTGTTTTTTTTTATTCTATATTTTCATTTAACAAATAAAAACAAAATCATTCGAAATCTATTAAAACTTACAATTTCTTGGGGGTATTCAAAAACTTAGAAAATTATTTCATTCGTGACAACGATAAACTTGTACAGATTCATGTTTTTCACTATAACAATAATATTAAGCAATTGAAAATTGAACAAGAGTGTATAGCTTAACTTTTGAAACAAAAAGTATTAAAATGGGATTTGCCCTTGTAATTGTGTCCTTTGCTCTTTTGAAACCATTTTCTTTATTTCTTGTATTTACATATTATAAAACGCACGTTCAAATTTAATTTAATTCACTTCCCACATTTTATTCATACCCAAAAAATGCTTTACATCTAAGCCTCTTATATTAGAAGCTTATATTATAATTTTTTTTTTCTTATGAATTTGGCTTTTTGCGCTTTTTTTTTTTGCACACTGTAACTGTACAAGTTACAGAGGTATTATATGTAACCGGTTCCGCTCGTCTACTTTATAAGATTTGTTCGAATTTTGAAATATTATTCTTCAAAAATTTGTATTTAAAGAAAAAAAAAAAAACAGTCAACCAAATTATTTAATCACAAAAATTATTTTTATTGGAATTCAGTTTGAATTTGTATTCGTATACTGAATTTTTTATTTTACATCTTGTGCGGCTCTAAAGCGAGGTAATCATACTAGATGGAATAAAATCAACCATGTCTCCTACTTCCTCTCATTCCATTTAGGTTAAATTATAAACTCGATTTCAAACCATTTCTCGTATATTATATATGTGTATGTGTAACACACTGTGTGTGTATGCATATATATATTTTAAAATGGAATTTTGTTAAATTCTTTGTGACATTCCATTTTGCTATAAACTTTAGGGTTACAATTTGGAGGTTGGCATTGAGCAAATTTCGACATAAGGACCCTACATTTACATGAGTTATTACTGAACTCTAGACTATAACATGGATTTTGTTTTTAGGATGGAAAAAATATAAAAGCAACTAGAAATATATTCAATAAAATTTAATAACAAAGAAACAAAAACTGGAAAAAGATTTTGTTTGTGACGTACAGTTGGTTTATTTTTTAAATGGGAAGGTAATATAAAATAACAATAAATATGAATGAATCTCATTTTACATGATCACAATAATGTACAAAAATATTAAATATATTTTTTAAATCACAAAATTTTATGCTAAAGTGCACATCCGAATGTTCATGTATTTATAAATATATCCTTGATCATCTTGATGATGATGATGATGATGATCCCACGAATGGTACATACTTTTGAATTTCAATTTCAATTTAATGATATTTTCAACGATTAAACTTTATGATAATCGAAAATGATTGACGATAGAGATTATGAGCTCGGAAATGTTGTACGCATTCAGGTGAAAAATTGAAGGATTACAAACAAGATAAAACTTTTATAATTATTGCAAATAAGTATTTATCTGAAGTTAATACTGTCATTTGTTTAAATTATAATTATTTTATGTTATGGTTGATTTAATCTTACATATTATAGAAATCTATTAAAAGAAACAAGAAACTCTTTTAAAATATGTTGTCGGCGGTATTAAAATTCAATTGAAAGAAAATATATATTTCTTCAAATTGTTCGTAAAGAAATTTGTTCTGTTGTTGGAAACTAAAAGTGAAAATTTGACGACAATGATCCGGAAGATGGATAAGTTGTATATCCTATTACCTCATTCTACTTTAACTAAAATATTTGCTTTGTTTTGATAAATTGTTTCTCTTTTGAGCCATAAATTAGATTATACGATGACCAAGGCAATCCGAATCCCAATCCATTACGATAATATACATACAGACAAAAATAACAAACACAGACACAATTAATTGAATTCCTCCAATAATGAAACTGAAAGTTAAAGGGAAATTCTATTTCAAAAATAAACTAAACGTGATGGACGAAAATCTCAATTTATATTATTTTGTTTTTGTTATGACATTTACAGATGAGCATCCTTTAAGATTACGTTTTTATCATGGCGTCTCTCTAAAGACTAAAAACTTGAATAATAAAGAAGAAGAAGAAAAATTTAATGAGTATTATTTTCCGTGGGAAAATATGAAACAATTGATTGATGCTAGAAACAATACTAGCACTCCATTAACAGTAATCCTACATAATTCAGTTGTTGAGTGTGAGTTTGGTTTAAAGCTGATAATAATGATGGCATAGTCAACGCATTGACAAAAGTTTTTTTTTTTTACAGAAAAACTTTATATCTTGAAATCAATCATCAAATACTTAATAAATTTTATAAGAAAACTGAAACAACAAAATAATCAGATTATTTTTTAGAAAAAAAAGCAAATCTGAATTAATTTTTAATACAAAAAGTCGCAGTTTATTAGCGTCTCCACTTTTATCGGTTAAAGATAAGACAAATATTTTCTTAAAAATTAAAATAAAAATTTCTTTCAAATTTTCTATCAGTCAATAAACTTGTATTAAATATAAAAATAACTGAATCATCGAACCGTTTCGTCAATTAAATTAAATCAACAAAATAAATCTGAATTAGAATTCTTTTTGTTTTTTTTTTGTTTTTTTTGTAACAAACGAGATATTATTTGATTTAATTTTGTTATGGGGAGCAAACTCCTGACAAAAAAAAAATTAATTTAAATAAAATGAAAAAGAAATTCGAATCCGTAAAAAATCATGTTAGTTCAGACTGAGCAATAATTTTAATGTTTAAATTAAGAAGGGTCGAAATAGAATTATGGAGAAACTTAAGAATCAAAAACTCAGAATATACTTATAAATTCCTCCTAGAATTGTCTGTCGTTTTAATATTTTTCGAGTTTGATACACGAAAAATAAATATTTCTTCTGAGTAATCGATTTAAATTTAGTGAAATTTTAACGTTGTATGCTACAGAAAAAGTAATAAAATACGAGAGATAGAATTATATAAAAAAAACTCAGATCTTACTCTGTTGAAACACAATACGGAACTAGACAAAAATAAACAATTTTAAAACCCAATATTATGTATTAAAGCTATTGTCATGCGCAATGAAAAACAAATAGAAAGAAAATATGCGTAGGTTTATAAATAAGAAAAAATGTTAAAATACATTATATAAAAATACATTATACATATTCATATTTAAGTATTGTTGTACCATTATAATTATAATGAAGAATTAAAATGGATTTTTATTTCTCAAAATTTATAAAACAGAATCTTTTAATTTTTTTATACTTAAAGAAAAATATTTAATAATAAATTGGGAATAGAAATTCGAAGCTAGTGCTAGTTAATGTAGATTCTATTAAGAGATTTTATTGTTATTTCACGGAAGACTTAGTTTTGATTTAATTGCTTTAAAGTTCTATATAAAGTAAATACTTAATTGTAAAATATGCAAAAATTTGCTCTTAAAAGTTAACAACAAAAAAGCCCTTACAAATGAATGTATGTGTAAATTTGTCATGATAAAAAAAAGTGTTTTTAGTCGATATCCTTATTCAACGCTGAAAATAAATTCCTATGTAAACACAAGCATATACGACAATTGTGCCTAACTAAGCATCTCTGATCCTTCCCATATTTGTATATTCGACATCTGGATATATAAAATTGTTACATACGTTCTATATATTAGCTTTGTTATATGGATATATACATAAAATGTAAAAACGATCTCCATTCCATATTAAATTGTGATATCAGAAAATATAAATATATCTATATATATATATATATATATATATATATATATATATATATATATATATATATATATATATATATATATGCATTTATGAAGATGACGACAATGATATTGTACCATGTCCGTATACATATATGACACATTTGTTGAATGTTCTTTCGCTAGATAATAAATCATTTGGTTGAGAAGAATTATTTTGATATAGAATTTATATATTATGTATATACCATCCAATACAGAATTAAATTATTCAAACCAGAGACAGATAAAATTACAATCATATAACTATATATGTTTTTTATTATATACTTATTTCAATTAAATATTCATGACTAGACCAAAATATCATTATATCCTATATTTTGCCCATCCTCAATTACATTTTTTTTTTAACATCATAAATATAAATACAAATGATAGCGTCATCATCAGTCAAAGTAGAAACAACAACACAAACAAATATATACAAATCATACATTAGTTTGACACTTGAACGATAAAAATGTCAAATTCGACAATTAACGAATTCATTTTTTATAAAGTAAACATTGAAATAACTTAAATTGGACAATGACGCAAAAAAAAAATATAATTGAAAATATTTTCGAATTTTATAAATTATCTAGCCTCATACAAATATTTTCTCTTTCTTTTGTAATTAATAAAAATATATTACAAATCAATATTTTTGGATTGTTACGAAAAAGAAAAGTAATGACTAACAATTTAAAATTGTCATTGATATTCTAGAAAAGAAGCTCTATAAAAATCATTAGTTCAAAATTGATCAAATTTTAACACGAATACTGTAAATAACATAAATTATATATTCAATCATATAATGTACAATTTCAGTTTCCAATTAAGAATATTAATTTGTTAAATCAAATATAATATTTTACCACATATAAAATTGATTTTTGTCTTATAACTGCTTTCAATATCTTAATAATAATATCACCTTCTAATAACAATAAAAAGTAGAATAAGTGTTTGTAATTGTATAATTGTATATAATTTTAATTTTCATTGAAAATTTGCTTTAAGACAATAATATGACATGACATAATACCAATAATTATTTACAAATATCATATATATCATGTAATTAAATCAAATAGATTTTATTTTACATAAAAGAAAACACTTAAAAATTTAACGAGTTTATATTTTGCCAAATAAACGCGTTCAATAAATGCTTCAAAGTATTAATCTTCAAGTAAGGTAATTATTAACTTATAGAAATCCAAATGATTTCGTTAACCAATCGAAATTGGTAATCAAAATGTTATCAATTTTTAACACTTCACATAAGAAACCAACAAAAATAAAAATTTTATAACAGAGATTAAAGTGAGTTAAAATAACCATAAACATATCGTAGTGAGCTTGAGAAAGCCACGAGCATGACACAATGTCATGTAAGCACTAAAATCAATTCTGACTGTCTTAATTAATTAGTAAGACCAATTTTGGAGTTTCATTCATTAAATGTGTCACCTTTAACAACGAGAATAAAAACAACATAACTAAATTTAGTTTTTATCAATTTCCAAAATAATTTGGAGAATTTACCAATAATTGTGAAACTATGCACAAACGAATATAAGAAATTGCTGTCAATTTTTCATTTCAAAACACAATAAATAAAAAAAGTTGAAATTGTCACAGAGTTTATTCATTTAAAATTTAAATTAAACAAAAAATAAAATGGAAATAAAACAGGAGATACAGTGCAATAACCACAATATTTTTTAGTTTCATGAACCGAATAAAGTTCATTCATTTGAAAAATAAATATATTTTATTATTTTGGTTTTTCTGTTTGTTTAATTTTTCTTGAGAAAAAACCGAATGTAAACTAATCAAAATAAAAGTAACTGATTTAATGAATATGGTCAAAGAAAGCATTGTAGCAATCAAATATTCCAAGAATAATTGTATATTTTAGAGATCGTTATAAATATTCTGGGACGGTATAGAACAACAGTACAACAAACTTAACTCTACCGCAATTTCTCTAGAATTATACGTACAGAATTCTAAAGAATAAATGTAGACTAAATATAGTAATTGTTGGAGCGTCAGTTGAATTTATTTCTTTGTAGAATTTCTACGGTTATTTACTATTAATCACTATCAAACGTTAATGATGTGTAACTTAATAATTCACAACATTAATGTGAATAACCTCAATTAAATGACATAAGTCAATAAACCAATAAAAACAAAATATAAATTATTGATTTTTATAAATCAAAAGTCAAAATATAATTGAAGTCAGTGTGGTCAAAAATGCAGTTAATTTAAAATTTTTGGTTAAAATCATTTGTTTCAACTTTTATTCTTTTATATAATCAATTTTTTTATTTGCATCATCCAAAAGTGAGTTGCTGAAATAGTTGTAGTTCAAGGCAAAAGAAAAAACTAAAATAAAATAATAAAACGGAAACAAAATTGGTTGGGCTTTCAGATTCCATTAAATAAAGAAATTTTAAATTAGTTTTGAAATCCAAAATAATAATAAAAAAATACACCCTAATTTTAGCTGGATTACATTTTTTCATTTATTTATTTTTGTCTTTTTGATTTTAATTTTTGATTTTGCCAAAAATAGCCTGAAGTGAAATCAAAGTCAAACAGAAGCGTAGGTCAAAAGGTTCACTATGAAACATATGCATTAATATAAACATGAAATTTATTTTCATAAAGATCTGAAAGCAATTAATTCATCAGTATAATCATATTGTAGATGATGATAATGATAAGGATGATGATGATGATGATGATTATTATTATGAAAATGCATTCTGAATATGGATAAAATATTTTACTCTTGGTTTCATATCCATAAAACGGATTAAAGTTGATGTTATTCTAAAGTCCAAATTAAAACGACAGTTTGCCTTTAGGATTCAATTAAAAACTAAAAACTAATTAAATGTCATCATTACAAATATTTCTCTCATCTAAACATTTTACAATTTAATCTTATAAATACATAAAAAGATGTACCTAACTGCATTAAATTTTATAACTGAAATTATGTTTTCTAAAAATATAAGTAACCGTTATGTACTCGTTAAAAAAATACATTTGATACAGATAAGTAGTTAAGGATTAAATAAAAGTTTTTTTCTTGTGACATATCATATAATTTAAAATGTTATTTCAACAAGCAACAAGTAAAAGTGCATAAACTTTTTATCGTTTAAGTTAAATAAAATTGAATTGATTTATCACAATCACAAAACTATTCTTTTATTCTTCTTAAACAAATAAATGTATGTCTTATAGAATTTTATTGATTTTGTGACATTTTCAAATTTCCTTAAAATTTCCCAAGTGTTTCAATTTTTTATTCCAAGAAAAAAAAATTAAATTTTGTCAAACATTTCAAATTTCACGCATTTTTCCCATTTAGGATTAAATTTATTAAATTTATTTTCTTTTTTCTTGAAAATAAAAAACAAAAATAAATTAAATTAAAAAGCACAACAAAAATAAAAAACAAAAAAAGAGAAAAAATTTTGTTTACATAATTTACATGTTTTTCTCACTTTTTCCGCTTAAATGTTGAATGTGGGTATATTTGTGTAACTGACAAGAACGAAAATAAATTAAAAAAAAAAAAAAAATGTATATTATCTAGCAGACATTTCATACATTTTTAGTTTATTTATTCGTACATATTCTGTATAATATTTCCACCTTATTTTCTATACCCACAAAAAACCTCTAACCTCTATATACCAAAAATTCATCAAATTATTTTATTTTGTGCCCCATTAAGCATACATAAGAATGGGTTATTTGTTCTAAAATGTATGTTAACTCTATACCCCTTCTCAAGAAATCCCAGACACAAAGAAAAGGTTGGCGCATTGCTGGAAAAACAAATCATATGAAATCTTCAAAAAAAAAAAAAATAATAATAATAATAGTAAGAAAGAAAGGAAAACAAAAAAAATAAAACAGAATCTACACACACACACAAATTGTATTTATTTTTTTTGTTGATTGCCATTAAAATCCAATATTTTTAGTGTTGAAAATATTTTTATTTTTTTTTTCTTTTTAGTTATCCAGGTTTTTTTTTTTTTTTATTTGAACTGTTAAGAACGTCATCCTTTTGTTTGGTTCTGTATAAATGGTATACATATATTTTATGAATATTTTATGACTTGACTTGTTTTTTCCATGAAAATTTATTAAATAAATTGTGGCACATACATATAACTACTATAAAATGTATATACGTACAATTCATATTTTCCGTATCGAATTTAATGATCTTGAACACGGATAATTTTCTTCTTTTTTTATTTCCATATTCTTTTATATTATAAAAGATAATCATAAACCATACACAAAAATAAAATCCCTTGAGTTTTCAATCATATTTTTATAAGATTTTTTTTTTATTATTCATTCTTTTAAACACAATCGATTGGGTTTTATTTTATTTTTTATTATTATTAATTTTTTTTTTCTTGTGTTTTTGTATGTGATATGTGATTCTGTCTGTAATTTAGGCAAGTTCAGTTATAGGTTACATTGTGTATATAGATTTTATTCTTATTTCTTGGTTACTTCTGTCTATCCATTTTTTTTTTTTTTAAATAGAAATAAAAGAAAAACATTGAATTTCATGTTTTTATATTGCGTAGACCAAAAGAAAAGAAATAACAGAATATTCATATATCATCATAATGTTTAGAAAAGAAATCAAAAAAAAAAACTGAATATGATAAGTTATTGTGTCTCGACGTGTTTTATGAAAATTCAATTTACATAAATAATACAATATAGTTGCTTTTATTTTCAGATTTGTCTTCTTTTCTTTTCTTTTTTTTTTTTTTGTGAAAACAAATATAAAGACAATTGCATATTAATATGTAAATAAGACACTTCTGAATTCAATGTATATATATGTAGAACATGATCCATTCTGTCAAATAAATTATCATCACTTTTTTATGTTCAAAAAGCCTTTTTTTTTTCTTTTTTTTTAAAAAATCTTATTTTTTAGTTGAAGACGAAAAAAATAGAGAAATTGAGATTTTTTTTTTTTTTTTAAATATAAAATCATACAAAATTGAAAGGTCAATGTTCGGTTTTCTTTTTGAAAGCTTATAAAATGTTTGTTGCTACAATAATTATTTGAAAGAGAAAATTGTCTGTCTCTTTTATAAAGTTTAAGTTGTTTATTAATTGTGTCCGTCCCGTCGTTTCCTTTTTGAGTCTACATTTAAATTTCTATAAGAAAAAAAAATATATAATAGAAATAAAGATGGGCACAAATTTAATATAAAAGAAGATTTATAATTATTTTTTGTAATAAGAAAATGATGCAGGAAGTGTTATAATTAGATTTTCTTTCACTATTACAATTGCATTAATAATGAATTCAATGACTTGCTAGAAACCAAACAAAACAATAAATGAAAAAAAAAACGGGGACACAACATTATTCCGAAATGTAATTAATTCAATTGTTTTTTGATTAATTGTAAAACATAATTTCTGATGTATTTCATGACGAAAAGAAAATTAGTGAACCTGCATTTTATTCTATTCACACTAGAAATTTTTTATTATTTTCTAAGAACAATCGATGCTGAAAAAAAATTATTTCACATAAATAAATTAAGCATTTAAAATAATTTAAATAAAATTTCTGAAGAATATTTTTACTCGTATAATAATTAGTTAAGATATTTGTTAAAATTACCAGATTCCACTACTTGTTATTGGGCAATAACAGGCTACCATATATTTTTACAAGAAAAGTTTCATTACATTGATGCCAACAACATTAATTTTTTTCATCTAACAAACACAAAACCCCATTCAAATCCTTTACATTTCTCTCATACGTCAATGTCAATTTTTTTTTTAAATTCATTTTTTCTTTACAGAACTAATAAAAAATTATTTCTCTTTTTTTAAATGTCAAAATAAGATCAACAAAAAAAGAAATACTTAATTTTAATTGTTCAAAAAGTATTTACGAATATATAACAACAACAACAACAACAACAACAACAATACTATTCAAACTCTTCAACTTTTTTTATTTCTTCTATGGAGATTATTTTTTATCGTCAAAATATACATGAATTGAAGAAAAGAGAGAAAAAAAAGGAAAAACGGGAAACAATTTTTCTTCAATTATATGTTTGAAAAGTTTAAAAGAAAATAAGAAAAAAAAATTTCTTTTTTCTATCAAAACCAACAAAAAAAAATAAGCAAAAGAAGAAGATGAAAAAAAAGGATGCGGATAAGAAAAAAAAAATGTCAATAAGAAAACAAAAATAAAATTGAAAAGAAAAAAGAAAAAAAAAACGATAAAAGTTTTGAGAAAATTTAACTCATTTTACTTTTAGCATCAACATATTCTATAAGAAAGCCAAAAAAAGATTTTTTTTCTGCCTAAAAATGGATTTAAGTAAAAATGAAGAATAAGAAGAAGAGGAGAGTGAGGAAGAAAATGAAAAAAAAAAATAAAATTATTATAATACAGAAAGGAAAGGAAAAGAAAAGAAAAGGAAAGAAAAAGAAAGAAGAAAAAAATAACATTGACTTACTTTTCTCTACACTTTATATTATATAACAAAACTTAATTTCATGCTCTTTTTGTTATCTTCGCATATCCTAATTCACCGGCTCGCCACCATTCCTTTTATATTATAAGCAACAACCGGTGATCCTTGGGGCAATTTGTTTTTGAACTTTTCCTTTGTAAATTATTTAATGCTTTCAACGCATTTAAAATGCTTTTAGCACTTTTTTTTGTATTGTTATACCAAACAGTCTTTACGTATTTGTGTGTGTGTGTGTGTGCGTGTGTAACTATGCCCATGCGTTTGTATGTTTATACATAAGTTGTGTTGGAACAGAGACTTGTTTTTTAATGTCATGTTTTGACAATTAACGACACAGGTTGTATGAAACTGACGAACAATAAAATAATATAATTGGTAAAAGAAATGGACTTCCTCAGATAATAAAAATGCAAGACAAACCAGAAAAAAAAATTTGTTACAGACAAAATTTAAATCATATATAGAGAAGATCACGACACTCTATGGAAATATGAAAGAACCATAGACGTAACTCATACGTTTTCTCTTAACGTTTTGTATTCCAAAGACGTCTTGTAACCAAATCTCAAAACTCAAGGGTATATAATGAATATGTAACTCTCAATTATTTTTATATTAGACTAAATCTAAAAAATGCAGTTTACTATTGAATCCTAAATTATTAAAAATGATCAGATATTTTGCACGAAATTTTTTAACTTGCTGGTATTTGTGCCAGTTTAATTCACTTAAACTCTTCTGTAGACGCTAAATTTTTTAACCATCATTTGGGCCAGAAGAGGATATTCTCTCAAATAAAAGCACACAAATAAAAATCGATGTAGCTTCAAAATTGATAAATGAAAACAAAAATATTTTTTCACGATTTTCATTGAAATGAATTTATTTGAAACAAATTATTTTCAACATTTTATATTTAAATATTTTTTGTTACATACAACGCTGTATTAGCAAATCCCAAGTTAAAAGTTTGTAAAATGTCTAGCCGCCACTGAATACAAGACAAGAATGACCTTCAAAATAATATAAAATTACACAAATGCATTAGAGAATCGTATATATAACTTTGATTAATGTGTCTCAGTGGGAAATATAATGGAGAAATCTTGGATTTTATAATATTTTGTTGGTTTTTCGATTAATGTATTTAGAACAATAAAATTTCAATAATTATTTTTGTTTAGCTCATTGATTTTCTTTATTTGGTGTGTATCAGATATAATTGAAAATATCAGAAGAAAAAGTACTATCTGATATTCGCGTGGATAAACCCCTAAATTCGTACCCGAACAAAATAAATTGTGATCCACTTCTTAATTTAAAATTTTTTTTGTATGGATGGTCTTTGTGATTTTCATTGAATTTTTTGAAAAACCACGTTAAATTTACTCGCATTGTTACACATAATTCGGCACTGTAAATTGATTAGACAATATATGATTAAAGAAATCAAAAGTTCAAAAGTTTTCAATAAGAACTTGTTTCTTATGTGCTTTTCCATATATTTTGATTGATTCTGTATTCTAAGCTGACGTTAAACAGAATAAAAGAAATGAAACAATATATATTCTATACAACAAACAGATAAACATTAGATGAGTGGATTATATTTATATCGTCAATTGAGTCGAACGATCATCATAAAAAATAAGGAAAAAAATATTTCATTTCTAAAAAGGGATGAACTAAGCCTTCAGCCAGAATAAAATGACACAACGATTATATAATATACGTTCTGTAATTTTATAGCAATTTTAACTGAATACAAAATTTATTCGTTTGGATGATGATGTATGTATTTTTGAGTTTTATTTTTTGTCTTTGGATTAAATCGAGTGAAAAATATTAAAGAATTTTTTCGTTCTTTTCATATTTAAAATTATTAAAAATTTAAATTTTGAAAATAATTTCTATTATTATTTTTAATCAGTTTAATTGATTTTTATTCTTGAAACAAAAATGATTAAATTCAAAAAATTTAGAGAACAACTTAAAAGAAACTATATGAATAATTTATAATAAAATCTTAACTTAATCATTAAAGAGGTTTTATTAGATTAATGATAAATAAATCATATAATTATGGAAAACCTTACGAATTGATTAATTCTAAATATGAAATAATCTTTTAAAATTCATAATTTTATTTTATTTGTGACGCATCAAATATAGATTTTCATTTGTATATTGTGTAAAATAATTTATAGATTTTGACTAAAATATTGATTTAGATACTTAGGCTTATATATTATAAAGGTCTTATATATAGTACCTTTTTCTATATATTATAAATTATATTATAAAATATAAGATATTGTGTTGAGACAAGATGTTTATATAACAATTTATCATTTTTATTTCATTTCTTTTGATTCTTCTTTTGATGGATTTAAAAATAAATAAATTGAGAAAAACTTTTGTTCTTTTGGAGAAAAGAAAATTCTTTTTTTTTTTTTGTTTTTTTTTTTTCTTTCTTTTCATTTTCTCATTCTTTTCTTTTCTTTAACTTTTGTACTCCTATTAAATTCTGTTTATTCAAATTCAAATCGAATTTTTTTTTGTATTTGTGGTGTTGAAAAAGTCGAAAGAATACGAGAGTTATCTTTTAACTATTTCTTAATATATAAATTTGAATTTAGTTACTGCAACAGATGCTTTGTTTTAAAGATCATAGTAAGAACCAGTAATATTGAAAGTAAAAAAAAATTCAATTAAAAACTAAAATTTCGGAGGTAATTTTATTAAATTCTTCATTTAAATTAGTTGTTATTTTATTCGAATTAAAAATACAAATGAAAATAAATAGTCTGGAAAAAAAATAGATAAATCTTGGTAATACGAGATGCAACTATTTGAACCATCAATTCTATTGTCCAGACATCGATATCGATCTGATAAAAAAAAATTGTAAAAAAAAAAAAACTGATTTGAACAACTCCTACATTGAAATGAGATTAAATGGATGTTTTAGCATGTCTAATTAATTATCAACCATTACTCTAACCGGTATTTAGTTCTGATTCCAAAGTAATTTCAATAAATGTGAGTGCATGAGTAACAATTTACATAATTAATCTTTAAATAAAAGAATTGAACCACTAGTTGGTTATTTATAGCGCCGCAGGTATATAGAAAAAAATCAACCGCGAGTAAACACACGTTTTGTATGAAAATTTAATATTTGATTTGTGGTATTTCTTTCTCACATTTTTTTTTAATCCTACATGAGATGCACTTGATGTACTTTATGTACTTTATGTACTTTATGTACTTTCCTCTTGTCTCCTCCCAATTCTGTTACAAAATGAATGTTTCAAGTGTGCAAATAATAGTTATTATTTTAAAACACTGATTGTATAATTTTACAATCACTAAATAGACGAATAATGAGTAAGTGAGTAAAAAAAACCAATTTTAGTATTTTTAAGAGTTACAACGAATATGAAAATAATGAAAAAAACGTATTTCTTCAGCTGTCGAACTTGAAATTTTCTTTGTGATTTCAACTTTCAGGCCCATTAAGAAAAACTTTCAGTAACTTCATTAGCATCTGTTTAATTTTTAAGTAGAAGCTTAACAATTCGTTTAATAAGTTCAAAAGAATATAAAATAACCGAAAGCCTTGACCTCTTATAAAGTATGTCCTTTTGACATTATAAAATCTATTTGTGTTTTGTATAAATGAATATTTTGTTTGAGTAACTTCAAATTTTGTTCAAAACAAAACATTGAAAGTTTCGTTCATCTCTTTTATTATATCTGATTAGTTTAGTGTCAAAGAGGATTATTTACCTAACTTTATATATTCTATATTCACCATTGACCGATATAATCAAATATTTCTAAAGATGAGAGGAAAATTTAACTTTTTTGAAACTTAATTATTTTATATAAAAACCAGATTTATTAAACTTTTCTGAAATATTTTTGTGTTAGAAATATAAAAACACAACACAAAAATCACATAGAGAAAGAAAACTTCATCGTACACAACAAACTCATGTTTATATAATTCCAAGTGTGAAGATATCATTGATGACCTTTTTTAAGGTCAATATCATCTATATATATCGCAAAGATTAAAATAAAAAAGGAAAGCAACATATTTTTAACAGAGTGACATCACTGGTAATAAGCATTATTATGGTTTAAATTTTATTGCTATCCATAAAAAAAGGGTTCCAATTGTATCCCTTTTTTTTTCTTTATTTCTTAAATTTATCTCTAAAAATGGGTCTTTTTGGACTAAATTAATCAGACTTTTGTCACGCTTACTTTTGTATACTTAAAGTAAAGACTTTTTGGCTCAAAAACTTTTTATCTTAATTGATTTTTTTTTTCTTCATTCATTCTTAAAAAATTAAGTAATGGTAAGCAAAATGTAAAATATATATATATATATATAACTTTACTGTGTTTGATTGTTTGTTGTATAATTTAATATTTATATATTTATAGTGAAAACAAAATATAAAAATATCTTAATAATTTGTAACTTCTTTATATGCGTGTTTCTAACTAATTTAAATCTATTCCGGTGTTGCTTTGTCACCAATATTTTTTTTTTAAATCATGATAAATTCAATATAACACGTCCTTTCAGTTTATTTTATTTTTTATCATTTAATCAATTCGCACACTATCTCGCACCCAACAAATAATGTTCATCAGATTATAATAATAAAAATAATATAATATGAAAAGCAAAATTATATACATATGAAATACTGGACAGAAAATATATATATGGGTTCACTCAATTGTTGCGTGTTTTTTATAAATCAACTATAAACAATATTTTATTAATATAACAACAACAAAAATAATCAGGCACACCAATGATAAACCTCAATGATATGATATTTAGGTATACATATACAAGTGAGAGTTATGTAATTAGTTTCGAATTTATATAAATATAAATCCGTAGTCATCATCACGTACTGAACAAAAGTTTTCTATTTGTCTTTCTTTCTTCTTTTTGGAGAAATAAAATTAACATTGAAATTCTAATCACATCGATAATAACAACTCAATAATAATTATTAAAGAACATTCATGATTCGATATTTTGTGATATAAAATTATATATTTGGAAAAATTTAACAGAAAGTTTTGATTATCCAATTATGAAGGAAAACTTCTCAGAATTCTGATTCTTTCCAAGAATAAGGATCATAAAACAAATATTTCATAAATATTATATGGAAGTAATTAATATTATTTATGCAATTGCCTCAAATTTAAATACATTTAATTGATTTTAATAAACCAATACCGGATTATTAATTGAAATTCAATTAAAATTACATTAAATATTTGACTTTTTTAAAGTGTGGAATTTGAATATAAAATAAATTTGAAATTAATTTTGTTTTCCGTTTCATTACACGTGGTCAGCTTTCGCACGTGAAATAATATTTGAAAAACAATATAAAATTATTGTTTACTGAAGTAAATGTAAAAAAAAAACGAAAAAAAGTTTTCCAAATGGACAAAGGAAAAAAATATTTTCAATTATAAATTTGTCAGAAACTAAATTTTCTAATTACCATCATTTTAAGCCTTTTTGATCAAGGGCTTTATTTTATTATAGCTTGACTTATTACAAAGTAATCTTTCATACACCTACATCTTAGAATTTATAATGACCACGATTAGAACACTCAGAACAAAAAGACATTCTGCTTTTCGTAACATTATACATTTATTATCGTTATTTTTGCTTGTTATATCTTTGCCTTATCACATTAAACATCTAATTGTTCATTCTTAATTCTTTTGTTTGTAAAATCAGATTTCTTTTTTTATTTAAGAATTTTCTCACCTTTGTACTTTTAACCTATAGGCACGAATGTAGGTCAAGGTAAATTATTAAATTTTATTTCTGTTCTTGTAAACAAGAAGAGAAAAGAAAAAATAATAATTAACTGGTAAATGACAAGGGATGAAAAAAAAACATTATTTGAGAAGAACTTAAAAAAATAAATATCTTCCAAGATAATTTGCATTAATTTCTTATTTTTTTTTCGCTGTCTCCCTCTTTATCCCTTTCGGAATATTACAATATGTATGTTAATTTTATTTCTTGAAAATATGTTCCCTTCATGTACCCTTCATTTAAAGTTAAACGTATATATTATATAGTATTGTATTTTTGGAGGTCTATTATTTTTTTTAAAAGTAGAGTAAAAATAATATGAATTTGATGTACGTCAATTATTTTTAAGTTCTTAATTATCTTAACACGCAACGTAAAATATAACTTTTCGTCGTATATAAATGCTTAACATCCGACAAAAAATTCTTATACAGATATTTATTTATATGGTTCCTTTAAAATTTATGTATATTGGTTGAGGCTCAGGTGTTGATAAAATTGTAGCAATTATGTGGTCATTTATATACTTTTATTTAAATCCAAAATATTTTACAAAATGTAAGTTTCTGCGAAAAAAGGAAAAATGAAATTTATTTTAAAAATTTCTTAACTTCTTAGCTTTTCGAAGTTTGTACACGCCTTAAGAAAATATGTAAGTAGTGGTTTTAAAATAATCATTCTAAATTATATTCATGTTGTTTTGGAATAATTTTTTGATGGATAATAAATGAGCTCTGGTCCCTTATTAGGTACAATGATTGAATATTATTTATGCAGGGATTTCGTTTTTTTTTTGTGATTCCAAATACCTTAGAGAATAATACGTGTATCTACCTGCAAAATAAAATAATCTAGAATCTAGAAATTCTATTCAAAAAATGGAAATACTGAAAATATAAAAAATATATGATTTATTTAAATTTCCTGTCCGTATAAAGAAATTGTGCTTTTTGGCATAAATTTCTTTTTAAAGTTAAACAAAAAATATAAAATCATTTTAATACATTCATCAGATTGTATGAAAAATACAGAAGATCAAACGCTGCAAAGAAATTTGAATTTGTACTGATTATATTATGGCATAAAGCAAAGAACTTTTTTTTAATTATTTCTACTGTTTTTACATGAATTTTTCATAGAATCAAACCAATAGAATTCAAATGAAAACAGAAACAAAAACTATAAAAAAAGGTTTTTTCTCATTCACATAATTTTCTAACTTGAACTGAATATGTTTGTATAAACTGAAAATTATTTGATTATTCAACGTCCATTACGAATCACTAAACATTCAAATAAAAATCATTAAATTTTATGAGTTTGAAAGGATATTGGCAAGTCCTTTTATTGATCGAGACAAACATACAAAACATATAAACTGAAATCAAACGACAACTACATAAACAAAAGGTTAAAAGAACGATACGAATCAATATGTTAATGTTTAAGGTAATAATAATGCTCAAGGTAATTTTAATATAAATCAACTTGCAATATAATAATACTCTTGATCAATATTTAAATAAATTAATTCAAAAAATATATAAGAATTTATCGAGAGAGAAATTGCATTGATAAGAAAATAACATTACGCATGCTTTATTGAAAGATTATTAAAAATGTCTTCGTTTTTCTTTTCTCAAGCGAGTGTTAAATTTTTAAGACTCAAATATTTATTAAAGAAAAATTCTGAGTATAATACAGGAATAGGAAAAATCTGTATATATGAGATTATAAAATGAAAAAATAAAACTTCTCAAGTAAGTGAGTTTATTTAGAAAAGTCCTTAAGACTTAAAATTTATTTTATATTTGTCAGATTATTAACGATAACAATTTCAATTAGACATTTTCATAAGATTATCCTTTAATTTAAAATTGGAATCTTGAGAGATTGTGATTATTATATAACTGAAAATTTTATATATCAACATTTTAGCTGTGTCATCTTAATCTATATAAGAAAAGAAAAAACGCCATTCTACAAATTAGGTCAGTTTTTATATTCGCAAATGGTACAGGCCCAGTAACGGACATCAACATTTACAATTGATTTTTCTCTATAAAAATCAAAAAGTTGAAATACAAAACTGAAATTTTTAGACAAGAACTCACCATTATGCACTCGCCGAATTAATTTTTATCAGAATATTTTTTTAAAATAACTTGCATTTGCAAAAAAATTATTATGTGCATGTTTTATTTTTGTAATAATATTGAAATTCTTATTAGTGAAAAACAAATAAATCCCCTTTTCTGCTGAAAATCCACGAACCACCACAAAAATAAAAACTCTCCCTCAACAACTCATACCTTAAAAACGTCGTTTTCTGTTGTTCGCTTTATTATTTTTCCATTTCCACAGAATAAATAATTTCTGTTTATTTTCAACTCGCAGAGAAAAGTAAATAAAAAAGAAAATAAAATAAACATGACAGAGAAAGGCAAACCAAAATCGTAATTATATATATAGGATGGGCTGGATTCATAAATTCAAATTAATGAGCATTGAAAACCGTAAAGTTTATGTAGTATATTTTTTTTGTATTTCATTAATCCGGATTGGCATAATATTTTTTTATGAATAAACTTTATAAAACTCATTTACTATTCGTAAATTTTTGCTAAAGAAAAAACAAAAAAAATTTTAAATAAAATTTTTGTTTTAAACGAATAAAATTCTTGAAAACATAAACAAAGTAGTTGAGGCTTTTAAATTTCTTTAAAATATGAGCCTGTTTACACTTCTGTTAATTTTAATTTGCCTATTTTTGTTGGTAATTATTTTTCACTCACTGCAACAGTATCACAAAGTTGTATTGTAGGATTTTGAGTTCTCATACATTCCAGGGATCACGAAAAGTATGTCGTGTCTAAATTGTTATATTAATATTTGAAATAAATTTTAAATCATATTTTGAATGGTAGTGGGAGGTTACATGCTCTCAAATAACACTAAAGTCGACAACAATTTCAACAATGATGACGCAGATAATAACAAATCCCCAATTTTGAATCCCAGATAAATTAATAGAATTTACAAAGGAAGGTCATCGAACTTCTCTTTTGCACAACTGAATTTTATACAAATACTTTTAATTTTGACCACAAAACATTTTCCTTTTTCATTCTTATTTTTGAAGATTTGTTTCACTTCAATCAACCATTTTTTGTGCTTATTATTTCATATAATATTTTTTATGCATACATAATTTGTCTTTGTTGCTTTTGGTTCTTCTTTCTTTCTTTTTTTTTTCTTCTTCTTTATTATTTTTTTTCCTTGTCAAATTGAGTGTCAACAATAAAAATCTTCCATCTCATTCTAACCTTCTGGTGAAAATTTATTGACGATTTCCACTCAATTGAAATCTACAATTTCTTTTGAACGATTTAATGTACTCGTCAGGATTTGTCCTCATCGCTCCCAACACCCAAAAAAAAACGATCAATGCTCTCCTACCCCGCCAATAATAATAATGAAATAAAATTACTTTTCTTGAAAGAAAAAATATAAAACATAATAATATAATTTTTTTTTTTCGTTCTATGTGCGTTGAATATATAAAATGTGGGCAAAGTCAATCAAAAAAAGTGTCGTTAAATGAGACGTTTGGAGGGTGTCAAATAATTGTGATTGTATATTCAAATGTGATGAAATTCAAAATGACAATTGGTGATGAAGAAGAAACGATTGTTGAAACAAATTTATATAGATTTGTATTTTGAAAAGAAGAGGAAATTTAATTCGGAATGAACGTAATTTTAGGTCGTTGATTTTTTAGATTGTGTACTTTTTTTCTTTGCGTTTGTTGATATAAGAAATCTTTTTCTATTCAAAAATTAGAATTTTATTTCCGGTTTTATAATGTATTTTTATAACATTAAAAATTCAAAAGAAAAACTCTTGTGATTGTCTCATATAGTCGTATTCGTTATTATCTTTGTTTTACTAATTATTAAGTTATTTTGTGTAAGTCTTTTATCTTTTCACTTTAATCTTTTAAGAATTTTTTTTTTGTCTTTTGTTTGTTTTTTGTTTTCATTGACTTTGATCCGATTACAAAACTTTAAAGAGAAGCTTAAATTGTGGTGAGAAATGGAATGCAACTAATTCACAAAAGTAACCACAAAAATCCTTTCCTTTTGTCACAACAAACAATTTTCATTTCTTCTTTTGTTTGAAACAAAAAATTTTTTTTGAAAGTTTCCTTTCGTTTATCAGCAAAAAAAAAAAAAAACAAACTCCAAAGCACAAATACACATAGACATTTCACTTATCTAACAAGCAGAAAGTAAAAAAATAAAAATATATAAAATATTGATTACGAAGAAACCAAAAAGATTAAATTATTAATTACTTAAGTTTTATCAGGAAATAAAAACAAAAATTTTAAGTGAAAAAAATTAAACGATATCGCAATTTAATTAACTTCTAAGATTATTTATTCTTAGTATTTATTTTATTATTATGGTAACGTTTAATTCTCGTACATGATTATAATATTTTAATTAATAAAAATTGTAAATAAATTCTTGAGTGTACACAAAAATTGTCTAAGTAATTGCATTTTCTCAGTAAATTATTCTCAAATAAAATTAATTATAATTCATTGTCATAATACGAAGAACGAAAAACATTTTCAAATTTTGTATTTACAGAGTTTAACTATTTTTGTAAACAAGAGCATTATATTATTTTAATTAAGTCAAAAACTTAACTAAAAATTTTAAATGACATCGGACATATGTTGGTAGAAATCAAAATATCTTGATTAAATCTCAGTTTTAATATAAATTTTTTATTAAATTAAAATATTTATTGATCGAAAAATTTCCAACGATATCATTTGGTCATTATTTGAATTTCACACAATTTTGAGAACCCTATTGACATTAATTATTTAAAGAACTTCAACAACAATGGAAACTCCATTAGAAATTGAATATGAATTTGTATTCTGTATTTTTTTTTGTTTTTAAAAAGTATAAATTATTCAATTAAAAATAGAGCTTCAAGCGAAAACTTTAAATGACAAGATGTTTATCAGAACATAGATAAAATATTCCTAATTAAAAAAAAATTAAATCAACCAAATTAATTCAATTAAAACTTTATATTTGTTTGTTAATTTTTTGTTTTAATTTATAAGTTTTCAAATAGGTAGGACACCTGTTTGTCTCCATAAATAAAAATTAATTTTAATTTAAAATAAAATCAATGTCTTAAAATTGAAGCAGAAATAAATAACATTTCTGTGAATTATCAGATTATTTATTTTATTTATTTATTTAATGAATGTAATAAATTTATTGAGATTTTATAGAAAATTAAAAATAACTTCATTCAAAAATAGAAATTCAAAAGAAAGTATTGAACTTAATTAACTAAATTACTAAGTACCTAATCTCTAATTAAAATAATATTTTATATTTGTTGGCAAAAATAAAAAAAAATATATATTTGTGTTGGTTTTATTTCTGTATTTATAAAATCGGTCAGTAGAACTCAATCGTCCTTTGAATGTTCAGTGATGTATAAACCAAAAATTCATAAAAGGAATGTACCAGTAAATAATTGTAAGCTTATATACGAAAATCTTTTAAGAAATATGCAATGCTCGTTAAAAAAAATATTATTTTATGAAAAATATTGTTGAATAAACGTATTTTGTTGGTCCGGTTTGTTTATTTTCATCGATATCAAATATTTTATTCATAAAAAAAAATTATAATCATCAACGTTAGGGAGGAAACGATTTCCTTAAATAAATAAATAAATTTTATAGAAATACTAAAAACACTAAATTAAATAATAAAATTTAAGAATAATTCCTTAATCTTCTAAATATCGTAATTTTTGAGAAAAGAAACTAAATAAATAATATTTTCATATAAAACTTACTTAACTTAAATATGTTTGAAAAAAGAAAGCCTATTAAAACGGTGTAATAATGTTACACAAAAGGACCATAATTCTTCACAGATTTTGGGTAATAAAAAAAAAACCGGTAACTGCGTTGTACAAATCCCTTGTTCATATTTGTTCTTGTATTTTTGGTCATTAATTTGGGTGGTAAAAATGATAAAAGTCAATTAGTGTTATGAGATTATTTGGTCAAAGACTCGCAAAAAAAAAATACACAAAACGAACGTTTAATTCCATAAAAATGATAACGTGAATAAAATAAATTTTCTTTGAATGCGTTTTTTAGACACTTTACTTTAGTAATTAAAATCAAAATTTGTTTTTCTTTGCAATAAATTAAAAATAATTATTTATTCGACTGTACTGATTTATATAAATTAAATAAATAACCAAGAAAGGATTAAATACATAAGAATAAATTCTTTAGCGTAACTTAATCTTATATATAAAAAGTTTGACGTCTACAAACGCTTTTGGCAGGTTATTTTTTGTTTATTTATATTATTCTCACTCTCTTATTTCTAATTTTCTAAACAAATTTATATATTTATTTATTTTTTTGTTTTCCTTTTTTCTTTTCTACTTTCCTCTAAAACTCAATTAACAAAAAAAAAGAAAAAAAAAATATATAAAAGAAAAGAAAAATTCCAGTTGTTTCTTGTTTCTTTTGTAATATAAAAAGAATAATCTCTTAAAAGTACAAGTTGAATTTTTGTATTCGTTTTTTTTTTTTTTTATCATTTTTCTTCAAATTATTTTTCTCATTAAAGTTATTTAAAAAAAAAAAAAAGAAAAAAGTAAAAAGGACAAAAAAGAAATTATTTTTTATTATTACGTAAAATGGGAGGAGAGTGTGGGATGTTTTAAGTGGATTTGGTATATTCGGATAATGGAAGAAAATTATAAAAAACGAAGGAAAATAAGATCAGTAATCCAGACATAAAATGAAAAAACAATCCGGACAATCAACAAAATAAATAACTCATTAAGGAAAAGGATTTCTTTATTTTTATTTTTCATTGGAAATTAATAAAAAATACAAAAAGTATTATTGTCTCTCGTAATTAATTAAGAATAAAAACTAAATATTTGATTGAAAAACATTAAAATATTTTGTGTTTATGTAAAGTAATTTGTTCCAATAAAAATGTTCTAATAAATTGTCTAATTGATCTAAGGAACTTTTTATTTTATTTATTTTTTAGTTAATGAATTATTTAACTTTAGACTGAATAAAAATGAACTTAAAATAATTTTATATTGTTGTTATTATGTTTCATTTACTAAATACATACTACTAAAAATTATTGTAACAGATGATACTTGAGTTGATATTTTCCTTTTGAAAACTTTAATACAATGCAAATGTTTAAATAACTAAACATATATACACACACACACACACACAACATAAAAGGAAATGCATATTGCATTCCAGAAATTTCTTATCGTATCATTATAATGCTTTTGTATTCGGTCCTTTTTGTGTAACAAACTTTCATCTGTGATAAAATTTAGAATGTGAATAGATTAAACCCCGACTATTTTGGTTTTGTTTTTAAAAGTTAGAAAAACAAGAATATTGTTTCCTACCTAGCGTTGGTGATTATAATTTTTTTTTATGAATAAAATATTTGATATCGATGAAAATAAACAAACCGGACCAACAAAATACGTTTATTCAACAATATTTTTCATAAAATAATATTTTTTTTAACGAGCATAGCATATTTTTTAAAAGATTTTCGTATATAAGCTTACAATTATTTACTGGTACATTCCTTTTATGAATTTTTGGTTTATACATCACTGAACATTCAAAGGACGATTGAGTTCTACTGACCGATTTTATAAATACAGAAATAAAACCAACACAAATACATATTTTTTTTTCTTTTTGCCAACAAATATAAAATATTATTTTAATTATAGAGATTAGGTACTTAGTAATTTAGTTAATTAAGTTCAATACTTTCTTTTGAATTTCTATTTTTGAATGAAGTTATTTTGATTTTCTACGAAATACAGTCAAATAAATGAACAAAGTAGATATAAAAAATGTCTTATTGATTTTTATTATATCTTTCATTTTTTCATTCAAATATCGTACGATAAATAAATTAAGGAAAATGGTGAACATAAACAAGGAAGTAAATAATGAATAATATTTCTGGTATAAAAATAGAAAAAAAAAATTACTGAACATTTTTAAAACAATTTCTATATTGCACTTTATTTTTATAAAAAGTTTCCTTATGACGAACATAATAAATTGAAGGAAATATGAAAGTAATTTCGGTAATATGTTCTTATATTACTAAAAAAAAACTATTTTCATGTTCAATTAATAACTCTTTTATATTCTGCTAGAAAAAAATACTTTGTTATCAGATATTGGATGTTGTTGACGCAAAATAATTCACAGAAATGTTATTTATTTCTGCGTCAATTTTAAGAAATTGATTTTTTTTTTAAATTAAAATTAATTTTTATATACTTTAGTTTATCTTCCAAACAGGTGTCCTACTTAGTTGAAAACTTATAAATTAAACGAAATAATTCACAAAGTTTTAATTGAATTAATTTGCTTCATTGCATTTTTTAATCAGGAATATTTTATTTATCTTCTGACATCTTAACATTAAAAATTTTCTGTTGAACTAAAGGAAGTTCATACTGAATGAAGCTCTTTATTTAATATTTTAATATTTTGTAATAGCAAATTAAAACAAAGAATAGATAGAAAATGGTCACCCCTGCACTCCACCCTCAATATAAGATTTGCGACTCTCCCCAGAAATAAGTTTGAGTGTTACAACAATTTTTTGTTTACTAGATTTTAATTTATTATTACATGACGTCTATTTGTTGTTTATCTTTCATTCTTCATATGTATGTGTAGTTACCGTCTGAACAAAGCGATAATCGCAAATTAAACAAGGCGCCTCCACTAACATATGGGTTCCAACTTTACTGACATTGATTGTCAAAATTCGTCATTCTTCTTAATTTTTTGGAGAAAATTTTGAGTCAACATAGTAAATAGGAGTTCAATACTTGTTGCAGGATAAGACATGTCAACGGAAAAAATATTACCTCAAAGTAAGTTTGCCGATAGTAAATATCTTCCATTTTATATTCTTTTATCGGAAATGCGGTCATTTTTCTCATGTCAAATGAAATTTAAAAATCTTTGAAATTGAATTTTGATTATAAAATTTTAATGGATCGTTATAAATGATAAAAACAGAAAAGTTTTCCTTTATGGAAAACTGAAAATTTGTAAAGAATATTTTTCTTTTCATAAAATATTATTTATATTTTTATCAGTTAGAATATCATTATGGTTCAATGCTCCGTGATTTGTATCGTCTGCTATATTATGAAAATTATTCCTTGGCACAAAAATTACAATTTGGCTTCTATTCGGTATTCGGTCCTTTTTGTGTAACAAACTTTCATCTGTGATAAAATTTAGAATGTGAATAGATTAAACCCCGACTATTTTGGTTTTGTTTTTAAAAGTTAGAAAAACAAGAATATTGTTTCCTACCTAGCGTTGGTGATTATAATTTTTTTTTATGAATAAAATATTTGATATCGATGAAAATAAACAAACCGGACCAACAAAATACGTTTATTCAACAATATTTTTCATAAAATAATATTTTTTTTAACGAGCATAGCATATTTTTTAAAAGATTTTCGTATATAAGCTTACAATTATTTACTGGTACATTCCTTTTATGAATTTTTGGTTTATACATCACTGAACATTCAAAGGACGATTGAGTTCTACTGACCGATTTTATAAATACAGAAATAAAACCAACACAAATACATATTTTTTTTTCTTTTTGCCAACAAATATAAAATATTATTTTAATTATAGAGATTAGGTACTTAGTAATTTAGTTAATTAAGTTCAATACTTTCTTTTGAATTTCTATTTTTGAATGAAGTTATTTTGATTTTCTACGAAATACAGTCAAATAAATGAACAAAGTAGATATAAAAAATGTCTTATTGATTTTTATTATATCTTTCATTTTTTCATTCAAATATCGTACGATAAATAAATTAAGGAAAATGGTGAACAGAAACAAGGAAGTAAATAATGAATAATATTTCTGGTATAAAAATAGAAAAAAAAAATTACTGAACATTTTTAAAACAATTTCTATATTGCACTTTATTTTTATAAAAAGTTTCCTTATGACGAACATAATAAATTGAAGGAAATATGAAAGTAATTTCGGTAATATGTTCTTATATTACTAAAAAAAAACTATTTTCATGTTCAATTAATAACTCTTTTATATTCTGCTAGAAAAAAATACTTTGTTATCAGATATTGGATGTTGTTGACGCAAAATAATTCACAGAAATGTTATTTATTTCTGCGTCAATTTTAAGAAATTGATTTTTTTTTTAAATTAAAATTAATTTTTATATACTTTAGTTTATCTTCCAAACAGGTGTCCTACTTAGTTGAAAACTTATAAATTAAACGAAATAATTCACAAAGTTTTAATTGAATTAATTTGCTTCATTGCATTTTTTAATCAGGAATATTTTATTTATCTTCTGACATCTTAACATTAAAAATTTTCTGTTGAACTAAAGGAAGTTCATACTGAATGAAGCTCTTTATTTAATATTTTAATATTTTGTAATAGCAAATTAAAACAAAGAATAGATAGAAAATGGTCACCCCTGCACTCCACCCTCAATATAAGATTTGCGACTCTCCCCAGAAATAAGTTTGAGTGTTACAACAATTTTTTGTTTACTAGATTTTAATTTATTATTACATGACGTCTATTTGTTGTTTATCTTTCATTCTTCATATGTATGTGTAGTTACCGTCTGAACAAAGCGATAATCGCAAATTAAACAAGGCGCCTCCACTAACATATGGGTTCCAACTTTACTGACATTGATTGTCAAAATTCGTCATTCTTCTTAATTTTTTGGAGAAAATTTTGAGTCAACATAGTAAATAGGAGTTCAATACTTGTTGCAGGATAAGACATGTCAACGGAAAAAATATTACCTCAAAGTAAGTTTGCCGATAGTAAATATCTTCCATTTTATATTCTTTTATCGGAAATGCGGTCATTTTTCTCATGTCAAATGAAATTTAAAAATCTTTGAAATTGAATTTTGATTATAAAATTTTAATGGATCGTTATAAATGATAAAAACAGAAAAGTTTTCCTTTATGGAAAACTGAAAATTTGTAAAGAATATTTTTCTTTTCATAAAATATTATTTATATTTTTATCAATTAGAATATCATTATGGTTCAATGCTCCGTGATTTGTATCGTCTGCTATATTATGAAAATTATTCCTTGGCACAAAAATTACAATTTGGCTTCTATAAGTATAAAATAAAAAGTAAGAAAAAGAAAAGGAAAAAACAAAAATATTTTGTTAAAACATAAATGTCCTCATCTTTTTACTTGTCTCAGATTAGGTTAAGTGCTAAGGATTGTCATGGACAATAGTGTCATCGACCCATAACAAAATGCAAATTTAATGTGACGATACTCATGCCAACATTTTTTCTTGTTCATTTTATTTTTCTCCATTCTCTTTATTTATTTAATAAAAGAAAGAAAAAATTGGAATTTGACATTTCAAGATTTTAATAAAAAGAATAGATTAGGATTAGTTATTTTGTTGAAAAATTATAAAGGAGGAGGATAAATGAAGCAGAATGTAAGAAGATGAAAAAATACTTTTATTATTAAATTTAATTCAAATTTTTCATTTTAAAAATCAATTTATTGTGATCGATATTGAAATGAATTTATTGGTATTTTAAGATTAATTTTGTATTCATATCTAGAGTTATATTGGGAGTGAGAATATTTAGAAATATAAATCATTTATTTTACAGATAGATTTATTACACTATTTTACGCTATTTATTTCTAACTATTTGACCTTAATCGATACTTATTTGTTTATAAAGTTGATGTTTGCTTTAATGCAAAATGTATATTCAATTTCTGATAGAGTTTTCTATTGTTTTTTTTTTTTTGTTAATTTATGACATGACAAATAAATCTCAAAATTTTTTGGGTTAAATATTGGTGTGACTAAATCGCGATTTGAACAAATATTGGTAGGTTGGACTTAAATCAGAGCATTTTCCTACCACCGCTTTTACTCTTAAGTACACACAAGGGTTTAAACTTTTAAAAGTTGTTGAATTCTAAAAATTGTTTTTATAAATTATAATTTAAATTATGAAAATATTAAATAATTTTTTTCTTATAGATAATTATTATCGATTGGATATAAGATATAAGACCAAATGACTTAATGTCAACAACAGTAAAATTTATTATTTTCCTCATGACTTGAAGAAGGTCGACGTAAATAGAAATGGATATGGGAGGTTGAGTGTGAATATATCTTTTTCTACGTAACAAAAACAAGTGTTGAAATGTTGAAAAGGGTGAAACAAAAAAAAAATAAGTAGAATAATGTTAGCCAAAAGTATAAAGTTTTCCTGGTGCAGAAAGGGAAATGAAACCAAACGATTTACAAATCAGATGTGATAATGACGTGGATCCTCTGGAGAATTTTCCTTTTCACTAAACTAATTTTATATGTTATTTATTTGAAAATGTCTTCTATAATATTTATACTTACCTGACTGTCTGACAGATGACCTGATGAACATACCTTCTTATTTATTGGAATGCTTTCATGTTTTTCTTTTTATTTTTAAAGAATTTTATCTTTTTTCCATATACTTTAAATTAAATTCCATGACAATGAATTTTAAATAATGTAGTTATTCACTGATGGGCCATGGTCTAACATAGTTAGAACAATCAAAATAACATTGACTGTATAGGTCAGCAACGATGAATAATGGGGACAAGATAATGTTCCTACATAGACTTTACTACCACATTTTATCTCATTTTATTATATCCATATACCACATACTTATATAAAATAACTGTTTTGTTACATTTTCACGATTAATTTTATTTTTGCCATATCATAAAGGAATATAAAAAGGATATGCTGACAGACAGGAGTGGATTATATTCACCAATCGAACATGAAATCGTTATAAAAAGCTGCGTCGTAAAAAAAAGAAAAGAAAAAAGAAAGGGATCCTTAAAATGTATAATAAAAAGATGAGAGATTATCCCTTACGTTCATGTTTCAATTATTTCTATATTTTTTTTCATCCTTTCTCTTTTTGTTTTTTCGTTTCTCTTCTTGTTCTTAAATTTTTATTAAATAATACAAAACTCATACAATATTTATTTTTTTTGGTATTTTATAAATTTCAAAATATTATATTAAATTTCTATTTCTATTTCAATTTAATTTATGGCGTCTGAATAATATACTGGAAAATGATAAAATATATAATAAATGCAAGTATTGCATAATAATATATTACAAATACAAACATTGTAATAATAAAATTTATGACTTTAATTTTGTATGGTGTCGTTGGGTTTGTATTTCAATAAGCAAATAATATCGCGTGTTTTCCAATTGAAAATTCTATATAAAATATATAAAGTTTTATTTGACTTTTTCTTTTTCTTTTTTCATTTTTCATTTTAAGAATATTACAGAAAAATATATAGAAAGTAAGAGAAAAAAAAATCATTTCCTTATTTCATTACATCGTACATTTTTATCAAAAGAAAAAACGTGTTTTTTTTTTGTTTTCTTTTCTTTCTTTACTTTTATTTTTATATTATTTATGAGACTCAATAATAATTTCGATTCCACAATTATGAATGTTGAAACAAAAAAATAATCTTAAATACAAAACGCGACCCTTTTTACATTTCTACTTTTTTTTTTTTTTTATTTTAAATCAAAGTCAAATTTTCTACGCTCCTTCATTTCCCATCAAATTATTATTATTATATGTTTGTATAAATGTCGACAAGGAATTCAAGATAATAGTCTTCAGTATCTAAAATTGAATATTTTTCATTTATTTAAGTCAATGCTTGGGATCAACAGAAAAAAATATAAAATATCTTCAAAATAAGAAAAAACAAAAAATTTTGTTTAAAGAAAATATTGAAGGCAAAAAAAAATATAACAACATCTGACATCACTTGTGTAGTATCCCAACTGGAATTATGTTTCCATGAAAATTGATTTTAACAAAAAAGGAAAAGAAAACACCTTTAAACTTCTACCAAAAAAAAAGAAAAGAAAGAAAAATAAAATTGTCTCATCATTCAAAAAAAATCGAAGAAATATAATAAATAAATCGCGGGTCGGAGACGAGACGATGAATGTTTGGATAGCAATTTATTGTTGGATGAATTTTAAAAGTAAATAAATAAATTTAGAAGAAGAAGAAAAAAAATAAGTTTCGTCTTCACTCGATTTTCTTTTACTTTACATTTTTTTCTTCTCTTCTGCTTTTCATAACTTTTTACTTTGGTAAAAAAAAAAAACAAATTTTTTCCTATTAAATTCTGTTTATTGAAATTCTAATCGAATTTTATATAAATCGTGTCTCAATGCGATTTCATAAGAGAAAAAAAGAAAACGAAAAATGTAAGAAGAAGTAGAAAGTTTGAATATATACATTCGAACAAACATTAAATTCTAATTTCAATTTTGTAAAACGTGTGGAAGATTATGGATGAAAATGATTGATTTGTTCAGATCATTTTTGTGGAAAATTAAAATTATATAATTTAAATTAATTTGCACATCATTTAAACTCTTCATTTTTTTTTTCTTTCTTGATTTTCTTGCCTTTATTCTTTATCTTATTTAAATGACAGAACCACGTGCTATTTATTTTACTTAATTTGAAAAAATTTCAATCAAATAATTGATAACAAAAAAAAAACATTATTATCTTCTTCCAATTTATTTCTATCGTTTCTATAAGACGAAATGAAAGAAAAAATAAAGATGTTAAATTTTTAAGCTTTTCTCAATATGGTTGTTGACATTTAATGTTTTTTCTCCCTCCTTCCTTTTTTTTTATAATTTTTTCTTGTATTTTTCTTTTATAACAAAAAGCTATTAAATGTTATTTAAACAGACTAGAATAAAAGTTAAGACTCATTAAATTGGATTATATAGTCTGAGCTGGACACTAAAAATGGTTACTTTATCAAAAAATAAATGAACCATTGTTACAATAATTATCTCATTATTATTATTACATTCTAAACAAAAAGAAAAACGATGAACAACAGCTCAAAAACAGATAACCTCTTTTCTATTTCATTTTTGTAGTTTTGTTCACAATCCAATTTAAAAATCCCTTTTATTAGATAGAATATGCAATTGTCTTTATACAAATACAAAAAAAAACTACATATATGAAAATTTGAAATCAAATTTTCAGATCAGATACAAGCTTGATTATAAAATAAATAAAAAGTATATTCGCGTAAAATTTTCCAATCACAGGAAACAATATAAAATATAACACATTGTAAAATTGGAATTGAGTTTTTCCTTCCTTTTCTTTTCCTTTTTTTTCTTGTTATCTTTTCTTTTTTTTTTTGTGGATGATCAAATAACAAATTCATTCGTTTTATGTACTTTTATATGATTGCAATTACTATTGATGTCGTTTTACATACGAATATCATATAGACATCTTTTCCATATGCGGGAAATACCAGAAAAAAAAAATAAGTGAAAAAAGAAAATAATTCAATGAATTTGTGAATGAATTTTATTAGAAATAAATAGAAAATTTTTTGATTGGGCATATGGATGTTGTATTCCAATTATGGGATAATAACTAACAACCAATTAAATATTATATTAAATAAGATAAATAAGATTAAATTAAAAATTTCTAAAATTAAATTTAAAGCTTTTGCCAAAACTAATTGCAATTTATCAATAGTATTAAATTCGACATCTTTTCAAATTATATAATGCTAATGCATGAATTTAGAATTTTAAATATTGATTTCTGTTTATAACCAAAAGTTAAAAACATCAGTTATTAAATTATATTCCTTTATAATGTATACGGCACACAAATTGATTTCTTTTGAAATTGTTTATTCCTTTTGTCTATACAACTTCCATTCAACTGTCTTTTATGAATTCAACCATTTGCACATAATGATCTATGAATTACAGAATATAGATTTAATTTCATATTAAATATATAATTAGGATATTACAGAATTTAAATCTCTTTACAATTTCTACTTGTAATTATATAAATTGACTATAATAATATGAGTGAAAAAAAAACTTGTTTTATTTTTGCATAAAAATAATTTCAAACGTAAATTACGTCATATATTACTTGGTTCCGTCATGTGATAACAAGAACCATTTTATTCACTATTATGTATGCTACAAAATATAACTAATTTATTCCGAAAATCCCTTTTAGCTTCATTTGAATAATTCACTTATTTATAGTTTCTCGTTTGCTTACAGATTTATATATGAAAAATAAAACCACACAAATAAACAAAACTTTTCTATATGAATTTCCTTCCATTTTTTCCTTTTTTTTTAAATTTAGATTTAACGGTGTAAATTGTAAATTTTTTTTACATTTAGTATTTCAGCATTTTTCCTATTTATATTTTCTTTTATATGCAGTTTGTTGAGCTTTTTATGCACAATATAATGTGATTGCGATACTTTAAACTTCTAATTTATTGTTACAAATTTTCACCAATGTATAAGAATGATTATTTATCAATTTGTATTCCTTTTTTTTTTTCTATGTATGATATTTATATTTGCAAAGATCTTGATATTACTAATAATGTGATTTAGTTGGATTTGAATTGAAAATGGGATGAGTATAAAACAAACATTTCACATTTAAAAACGAATATAATATAATCCACATAAAAATCAAGACTAGAAGATTGCATTTTGAGAAAACAAATTGGTTTTATGGTATTTCAAGGAGTGGTGAACTGAATATAACAAGTTAAAATAAATACAGCAATAACATTAAGTCTTTAACTAAAGCCTTCTAAATTATTTTTCCTTTAGTTATAAATAATACAAAAATAAAAATACATTTAAATTAAACTTAATTTCTCATTTCACTGAATTCCATTTACAAATCTGAAAATCCCATAAGACATCTAAATCTTATATAGTCGCTGGTCTTAACTACTATTTTTTTTTTTCTCTTTTAAAGAGGACCCAAGCGTAAAAACTCAAAGTACTCTTTCATTCATTATTCTATATACATTTTTGCGTGTCAACTGCCAACATGGGATTGAAAAATATATATCATTGTACAGAAATATATTTCCGAAGAAGAGTTTTGTGTTATGCACCTTTAATGTCGATGCCAAGCCAAAAAAATGTATAGAAACAATGTGGAAAAAAAAACACAATTTAACGGTCAATGACTATATGCCGCTTTGGCTTATATAACTTCTTTTTTCTTCTACCAGAAACCTAGCCAGAAACACAGAAGAACAAATGATTATTTACTGAAATAAGAGAAAAAGAAAAAAATTATTACGAGAAAAGCATTCTGTTTTTTTTTTCGTTTGTTTGTTTGTTTGTTTTTTTAAATGAGATTTATTATTAAAATGTATTTAATGAAATTTTATAGGTGACAGGGTGGGTAATAAGCGTTATTATAGCTGGTTTTTATTGCAATCATAAAAGAGGGTGAAAATTGTTTTTTATTTCTCTATTTTATACTTTCGCATTTTTCCATTCTTTCCCTTTTTTTTTATTTTTCCTTTTTTTGTTTTTTTTTTTGAGTTTTCACGCAAAATTAGGATTTTAAGAAAGAACATTTTATATAGACGAATTTATAAAAAAATTTATGATTTCACATCAAAAAATAACTATAATACGAGTGAGAGTTAAAATAAATTTAATTACGAATATTAATTATACAATTTCACCGTCATTAACTTTGTCATATTTTTATTTTTACCGAAAAGGCGTAAAAAAATTACCTTTCTGGTTATTTTTTATTGTTGTTTTATAAATATAACTTTTTTTTGTTGTTACTTTTGTCTTCACTTATATATCCTTTCATCTTCATCTATTAATATATAATAACATGTCCTTTTGAACAGTTCAACTACTTAATAGGTTGTATAGTTTGTATGGGTTGTATATAGATAATTATTTATATAGGTGGTCGTGGTTTGTATATCTTTAAATATGTCACACTATTTCCTATACAGTATCTATATATATATTTATGAGTAATAAATTCATATGTTTCAGGTCAAAGAACTATCAAAGTGTAAAACGAATATATGAACAATAAACTGAAGAATATTCCAATATTATTGTGGTGGAAAAATTGTATGTAATATATTTTAGAAATATATGGTATGAGGTTAGGTATTTATATTGCGTACTTACACGCACCTTACCTTAAATGATAATCAAATAAATAATCAGAGAGGTTGAAAATTTTACCTATAATAATATTAAAATATCGGTTTGTAAAATTCCAGGTATATAAACCAATAATAGTTGAATTAATATTATAATATTTACTCATTTATATATAAATATGAATAACAATCGTTAATAATATAGGATGAATAATAAAAGTAATGAACGTACGACTAACACTAATATGCATATAAAACATTAAATAAATAATTATAGTTATATAGAGATGACGACAAATAATTGTTTAACCACCAATTCAATCTAATATTATATGGCGAAAGATACTCCATAATATAAGTTAAGTAATATCAACAAATATATAGCAAATGTTTTAACATTATAAGGCTACTAACAATAGAAAAGCACATTTTCAATGTCAAACGATATTTTTGTGGTTTTATCATACGGGTTACACTTTTTGGTTAACATTTTAAGTATTAAATTTAAAAGCTTATATTGTTAAGGTTTGTGGATATTTTTATGTATTAGTATTGGCGTGTGAAAGTGTTTCTTTTTTCGTTATTTATACCAAATACAAATACAAAATAACAATTGATATTGACTTTAAGTGTGTCTCAATAGTAAATTAATGTCTTTGTATATCATTCAGCGCCCACATATTTTAAATCATTAAAAATGAAACGATTTTGTTTTTATTTTTATTTAGACAAGTCTGGACAAACATTCTTCACATATACGAGAAAACATAATGTAGATATAATTGTAGACATTAAAATTGACAATATAACAAAGATTCAGTATATCCAGACAATTGCCAATATCAAATTAAACTACAATAAAAAAAAAATAAAAAAGAACAAGATGAAGAAGAATTGTTCAATGGTAAAAATGGTAATAAACAAGAACAAAAATAGCAATAATATAAAAGCAGAAGAAAAAAGCATAACAAGTAAAATTGACCTTTTACCCTCTTAATTCGATAGTTTTCTACAATTTACTCGACATAAGTGTATATATATCGTTACTCGTTACTCGTTAGTATATTACATGAAAATAACTTTCCACTTTTTCTTTTTTTTTGTGGCAAATCGAATGACGACCTATATTCAACGAGAATATTTAACATTAATAATTTGTCTTATATATATTTTACTCTATATGTATATGTTTAACACCCTTTTCTTTACGTAGTTTTATTTCTTAATCAATGTATAAAAGAGATTTTATTATACGGTCGCATCCCTTTTTATATATATTGGGATGTTGTATATGTATATAACAGTGAAAATGTTTTATTTGTCCTTAGGAAAACTAAATGTATTAAGTAAAACATAAATAAAAGCGGCTTACCCCCCGAATCTAGAATATAACCATAAGATTGTTTCTGATTTTTATATATTATATATACAAGTATGTATACACATGCATGTATTCATATATATTATGCTTTAAGGTGAATGTATTTGTGTATACTGTATATATACAGTATAAAAGTAAAACATACGATCAACACTAAAGACATCAATTTTCCTTACAAAGCACCTTTTACTCTATTTATGTTGTTTGTTTTTGTTTACAAGACAGAAGCTAACAAATTTTCGTATTATGTGACAGTCGTTAACGAGCTCATTGCTGATTTGACAATTTCGTTTAAATAGAAAAAATAAAAGTAACAACAACAATAAAAACAAAAATACAAAACAAGTAAAAATTCGTTTGTTTAAAATTTTAAATTTAATTTGAAGACCGAAACAAAATAAGAAGGAAAAAAATTCAGGAAGAAAAAAAAACATTTTATACAAAAAAAAAAATCCTTTCAAAAAATTAGTAAGATTCAATTATTTAGCCGCACAAAAATCTGTATCCATTTGTTCGTCCTTATTCTGAAACTTTATTGTATTTTATGTTTCGTTTTTTTTTTGTTTTGTTCTGTTTTGCTTGGGTTTGTTATACAATATTCATGATTCAATTGCTTTCTTTTTTTCTCATTTTCCCATTTTCATTTGAAAAAAAAAATGAATATAAAAAATAACAATAAAAAAAAACCGAATCGCATATTGACGTTAATTGTTGTTTGTTTTACCATTTTATTTTGTGATATACAAATGTATCCCGCAGGATTCAAATATTCACATATGGCAAGTAAACAGACTACAACAAAAACAATAAAAAGAAGACAAAATAAAAAACACGTTAAATTTGTTTGCATTTACGATCGAGTGTGTCGATTATACTTGATTTGTACAATAAAATAAATTTGTTTATAATTGAACGTGAAATTGTAATTCATAATAAATCGGTTATATATGTATATGGTCAAAAACAAAAACTGATTATTATTATATGTACCTACTTACAAAACGCGAACTACACTAACTTAATGGATTTTTTTTTTATTTATTTTTTTTTCTTTTTTTCCTCTGTTATTTGATTTGAACAAAACATGAAATCAATTTCTGTATGTTTATAACCTCGGTTTATTCTTTAGAGAATTAAGGGTGGATTCCATTAAATTCTTCTTCTTTTTATTACTTTTTTTTTTTTTTTGTTACAATTTTCTTAAGCAATGAACTGGAAAAGGAAATAAATTCTTGAAAAGAAACCAAATCCTTATTATTATTGTTCATTTTATACATATAAGAAATTTGAATCGCACTTGTTGGGATATTATATAAGATCGGATCGGGTGACCGGAATTGAAATAGGAAATAAGATGACATCAGTAAAATTATACTGATGAAGGATTCCTTGCAATTATTTAAAGTGTCATAACATTTTATTATAACGAGATTGGTTTTATTTATTTTCTTAAACAAAAAGCGAAAATGTACCAAAAAAGAAAATAAATAAAAATCTTGATGAAAATAAAGAAAATTTAAGACAGAAATTATAATGATGTGTTTTTCAACAATTGTCTATCCCGACGATGTTGCAGGATATCCGAAACGTGTAGGTTTTCCTACAGCAAAGTAATCCTACACAAAGCTTATCCGTATAAGACGTAATTGGAGAGGGCCATTGATAGCACAAATTATAACTTCTTTGTCTATATATTGACTAATTTTTCTATTAAATTCTTAGCAGATGTGAACAAAAACAAAATTTCTTAAAAATTTATTTAAAAAAAGAATCCTTTTTTAAACCTTTAGAGATTAAATTGAAACTTATTCCAAATGAAATTTTTGATGCTAATAAAAAAATCATGGATTTTCATCACGATCAGATTTTTATTTCAATCGAATAATTTATTGATTTATTAAAGGAAATAACAAAAGGATTCACCATACACATATAAATTAATCAATGTATCCTAAAGAGATTAGTTCATATCCAAGTTGAACAATTAAAATTTTCTAGACCAAACAAAATTTTCTATTTTTATTTTATTTTCATAAATCAGTAAAAAGTTTTATCGTAAAATTAATTAGATTAAATTCTAATCTTTAAGCTTTTTTTAGTTTGTTCCGTCAAAAAAAATAAATTTAGACTTAATTTTCCTTTATAAAATTTTAATATTTTAATAAAGAATATAGAAAAAAAAAATTTGTAACATTTCCTCCTACATGATTATAATATTACATATTTTACGTTTTTATATACCAGTAAGAATATTATATTAAATATTTTTCCTTCACAAGCAAAAATAAAAAAAAAAAAAAAAAAAATGCTGGAAAAATAAGAAAATGAAACAGAAGAAAAAAAATTATTGCGCACGCGAGATACTATTTTTTTTTTCTACTTTCCTATATGCTCTAAAATCAAAATAATGTTGTATGAGTTTTTAATGGTGTGAGTTTTAAAGAAACAACAGTGATTCCAATCGACTTTTTTATATTTTCAATATCACACTAGACAAACAATTTATATAAATTTTGAGATTTTTGTATAATATTGATCTCAGATTACGTTTTAAATTTATAAACATCTTTTATATGGTATTTTATATTTTGTATTTGTTATTTTCTATCTGGTGTAGGTATATTGTGTATCAAAAGTTTTTTCTGTTTTTTTTTTCTTTACAATTCTATTAAAATGAAGATGTAGCTGAAGATAAAGATGAAGATGAAGATGAATAGATGAAGAAGCTATGATGAAAAATAAGTGAACTGATATTGAGATCTTGTTTTCTATACATAAAATATTTATTTTTGTTGAAAATTTTAAAATTTTAAATCAAAAAAGGTAACAATTTCAATATTATATTTAAAGATGGTTGGCGGTTGTAACTTTATAACCTTTGATGGTTTTTAAGCCCATTATAAATAATAGAGTTTTTTTTCTTGTGAATATTTGTTATTATTACAATTATATATTCTTATGTTTTCATTCCTTTTTTCATTTATTTCTTATCGCCATTGGCGATAAAATTAAAGATAAAAAAAAATTTGTTTTGCTTTTGTTTTTCACTTTTTCATTTTCATTTTTTTTGAATAAAAAATTTCGCGCGCATTATGTTAAATTTTTTCTTTTGTTTTTGTTTGATTCTTTTGACGGATTACACATATATACACACACATACAGACACTTGTACATCTTATAACATAATTTTAAATATATATATATATATATATAACACATATTATAACGCCTACAGGCGATGTTATTCAAAGTTAAAAAGTATAAGGTGCTTTATTTTAATTATAAAATTAATAATAATATTTAAAATGTAACATACCTACATACATACTATATACATAAATATAAACACAATAAACACAACATAACATTTAATACAGAGATTATCCATTTTAAAATATAAAATAAAATTTTATAGAAATAAAATTGATAATGTTTTAAATTAATGTTAATACGTTAACAACGTAATCGTTCTATTCACCTATTTTTTAACATACATATTTATTGTCTTTTATTAAAAGTTTACACTAGTTTATGATTATTTCACAAATTTTCAAAATATTGAATCATGAGGAATTTTTAATCAGAAGGAATATTAAAATTTTGTTCTAAAACTTTGGAAAAATTAAAGTTTATAGAAAATTATTAATATGTCAAATGGGGAATAAAAATGATGGGCTTCGAAAATAATATTCTCTCCCTAACATTCACTGATTAAAGCTTTCATCGACACTCTGTAAATGATTTCTTAAAAAACATTTGTCTTTAAATTATTTTGATTTTACAAAAAAAAAATTTGAAGCTTAAATTAATTTGGAGAAAAAAATTTATTATGTGTTTAGTGTTTGAAAAAAGAAAACAATTTTGTTTGTTCTTATTATACTTGAAAATATAATATTTTATTATTTTGTATTAAGAAATTTTGTTGTTTCAGATTTATGTGTCTAATAATAATACGAAAATTTATATGAACAACTTTATTATAATATGTACATTTGTTTGATAAATTAAAAACACCTCAATAACAGATATTTATGAATACGTTAATTAATTATAATTACGTCATGAAAAAATAAAAAAGAGAAATGTCATTTTATGTTTTAACATCGAGACAAATTATCATTATATTTTTTTTTTTTACTTTTACTTTTATTTTATTGTATTCAATTCCATTTGAATTAAAAGCAGAGAGAATGAAAAAAAAACTATATACTTACATTTTACTATAAATTCAATGAATAAAATTATCCTTTACGTGTCGTATGAAACTTGAAACCATTTCATTATATTTATTTTTATTTATATTATTTTTTTTTTCTAATTCTAATTTAATCAAAATAAAATACTTTTAGGTTCAAATAAACAAAAATATGTGTTTATACAAAAGTTAATTTATAAATATAAATATTTTTTGTTTCTTTTGGTTTCTTTATAAATAAAGAGTTTATTTTGTTTGTCCCATAATGTAAATCGGTTAAATATTATATAATTATACCCTAAAGCTTTCTATAATTGGCACTAATGTATTATTGTAGCGGAAATATTTTCCCTTAATACATTATTTTTTTCTTGAAAAAGGAAACTTATGTACAAGAGTAAGGAGTGTATAAGCTTATATTATAAGAACTTGATTTTCTTTCTTTTTCTTTATTTTTTTCTTGTATTATAAACTAATTGAATTTTGTCCTGATCACAGCTAATTACATCATTATATACTAAATCGTCATTTCGCGTGGTACCAGATGTTTTGTGGACTAATTAAATTACCCTAAAATATTTTAATAAGAACCTAAAAGGAATGAATGAAAAAAAAAACAACATTGTAGTGTATGGCCTAATTGAAAATTTTACCCTTTTAATAATGGATACTTATATTATCTCTAGTCTAAATTAAATCAGTTTTTCTGATTATTCAGAATTATTGGTTTAAATATGCAAATATTTTAAATTTTGCACAATCGTGGCTAGGATTTATTTTTTTAACTGAAAGATTTGATTGGGCTTATTAATATGTCAACAATCAGATTCATTTATTCCTTAAACAGATCGTATGTTAAAGAATTGAATGAAAAACTTTAATAATAAGCAAAGAAAAAATTCAATTTTTTTTTTATATTTTGTAAGGGAAATTATTCATTAATTATTAATTTTATTTAAATACAAGAAAAGGAATATCTTGAAAGTCAAAAATAAATATATATAAGATATTTTGAGTATCCATTCATCTTTATTGAGTCTGTTGAGTTTCAACTTTATTCATTTCAAGGTTTAGATAGAACCGCTGTCGATTTTTTGTTTCTTATCTCTTTTTTTTTTCTTTCTTCTTAAAAGCAAATCGAAACTTATGTCCCTTGACTCCTTTTGATATACCTACCTTTATTTTGCATATATGAAAACGTGCTGATTTTATTTATTTGAATCGATTTGATTGAGGAATTTATACTACTCGACTCGAATCCTTCTAAGTCATCCATATCCATGTTTACAGAAATAAAAAAAAATAAAAATTTAGGATTGAAGAAAAGAAAAAAAAATTTCTTACACAAACATATTTACGTACGTATTGGTAGTCAGTTCTAAGTCTGATAAATTGTACCTCATATATATATGTAGAAAAAGGATTGGAAATATATATTCTATTTCTGTTTAACAAGATGATTTAAAAATCTAGACACGTATAGTCAAGGAATTGCCTTGCGCGATCACGAACACAAGAAGAGGAAAATGTTTAACCGAAAAAAAAAAAGAAAACGTAGAAAAGTAAAATTAAAATTAAAAAGTTTGCATCAATAAAATGAATCCTTTTTTTTCTTTCTTGGAGTCATCATGAAAATTAAAAAAAAAATCAATTCGTTTTTTTTAGTGAAAAAGAAAAATTGTAAGAAAAACTATCAATTGATTTTTTTTTATTAAAAAAAAATTGAATTATTCAAAAGCTTAACAAACAGAGTTTTATGTACATGAACATCAATAAGGTGCATTGAAATTTGGATCATTTGTTCTAACTTATTGAAAATTTACCTGGAATTCTAGTAAAGTATATTGAAAAAGATAAAGTGAATTTCTACTCTTTACAACTTATTCATGTATAATGCACTTTTATGTATATTTTACCACCCACTAAATGTATATTTAATAAAGTGTCTGGAGTTGCTCTAGTTTCTGTAAAACTTATATAAAATAACATTTTGAGACCAACAATAACAACCAATTAGATAATGGATTCTCAGTAGAATTTATTTAAGAAAATATCTAATATTATTGCTAAGTAGTGATAGCATCTAACGATCATTTTAATTAACGCATTTGATCGTTATCAATAAAACAAAATGGATTTCTATAATCTGATATTCTTGTAATTTAAATAATTTATTATTTTTATCACATTTTAAAAAACTTCAAATATAAATGGTTTCATTTTAGATGAAATGCTTTTGTCTATTTAGTATAAATAGTATTTTGCATTCCACAAAACATTAAAATGCTGAAATATTATAAAGAATACAAAAACAAAGATACCTCGTTTCCTGTTAAAAGTTATTCCTTTCTTTTAAATTTTTCTTTATAGAAATAAAAAAAATGTAGAATTTATCTTCTCCAAAGTTTACTTATTTTTCTTAAAAGTTCCTTTATTATATTTCTCATTCTGAATTTTTTCTCATTTTTTCTTTCTTGGTTTTCTTGTTATGCATTTTTTTTTTCTTCTAAAAGTACAATTTTATACAATATTTTACTTGATTTGTTTCATTCAGTAAAAAACTTGAAGAAAACATATTTTGATTTTTTTTTTATTTTTGTTTAAATTTATAAAGAAATTTTTCATTTAAAGTTTGTTTTATTTTTATTTTTTGACTAAAAAAAAAAATAATAGAGTTTTTGATTATAATAGATTAATTTTTAGTCTCTTGAATGTATAAAATAATCAAAATATCTTATTTAAAGTTCAACTTACTTTAGTGGTGTCATCCAAAAATTGTTTCAAGTATACAAAACTATTTTTAATTCATTTATGTTACATCAAAGTTTTATTCTACACTTTAGAATTTAAATTTTAATTTGTGATTAATATATTTGTACTTGTGGTTATATTTATATAATGAATTTTACTTAATTCAAAATGTACAAAATAATGTAAAAAAATATATATATTCGCATATGTTGAATTACAAATTAGTTTTCATGTTAATTGACAATAATAATTTTCTTGACAGAAATACATTTTCCTATTCCCAAGCATAAGTGTAATTGTTCATTTTCCCAAAAATATCGCCCTTCAACCATATAAAGTTGAATTTAGCCTGGATGAGATTTAAAAATTATATAATAAAAGGTTAATGTCCAATCTGTAAATTATATTCTATACAAAATTACAAAATAATTATTCAAATTTTTCTCATTCTTCCTAACAGAACAAAAAACAAAAAAAAAAGTATATTACCCCAATAGTTATCCTATAGAATATTAAAAGTTATACTTCCGTGAAAATCGCATAATCAGCGAATAATTAGAAATAACAAAAAAGAAATGATAAGATCCCGGTTTTTTGTATTAAATTTACATAAAATTGTAATAACGGAAAAATTAATTAAATTTGAAAAATGTAAAATTTAATAATTTCAATTATTAATGATTCAGTCTGAAATAAACTCAAAGACAAAATTATCTACATAATATTTTAAGGAAAATAAGAAAGAAAATTAAAATAAAAAATTTTTCACCATAAAATAATTTTGACTTTAAAATCAGTCAAGATGAAAAATTGTATAATAGCAATAGGACAGTCATTGTCCTGATGTTCATTCTCATTTTTTGTCTTATTTTTGTATAATTTATGTCATACAATAATTTCCAACTGAAACACATTTTCTTTCTTTTTTCAATTCTTGATTTTCCTATAGAAACTTTTTAAAGGAAAAAAAAAATTTGCTATTAAACTTGATATGAAATCAGCTTATTTTTAAATGATTCTCGTTGAAATATTTTCTATAATAATTGTTATTGATTATTAATTTCAAAACTCATACAATAAAGAAGCTAAATTCAGAGATAAAATTGAAATTTATAACTGAAATAAAACAAAGAAACTGATTTCTTCAAGTTTCAGTTTTTGTCAAATGATTTTATATGTTTTTATTGATTGGACAAGAGTTGAATTTCAATAGCTTTAAATTTTTCAACAAAAAAAAAAAATGTTACGACTAAAGTAGAATTTTTTATTAGCTCAAAAGTTTTTATTTTTTATTTGATTTCAACGAAACCAAATATGGATATATACATAGAAAATATATGTGGGTTTCGTGAGGGGTTGAATTTAGTTGATTGTATTAGTTATAAAAAAAATGGTTCTTATTATGTGACAGATTTTTGATTTCTTTTGAAACAAATTCGACAAAAATAATAAAAATATTATAATACTGATGGTTGTACGTAATTTCCATATTTTTAATCATACATTTGTAGTTTAAACTTTCGCATTGCACCATATAATGCAATGCATATATGAATCCGCATTTTAATTTGTATAAATAATTTTTTTTACTTTTTATTTTTATAAAGTTCAAATTCGGTTGTAGAGTTTTTATTTTTTTTTTACTAGTTTCTCTTATATTAAACCACATATGTTTGGTCCGTTGTGTGTTTGATTAAGGCAGTTCGTATATATACGTGTAAGGAATGCAAAATGTTCGTAAAACAAAATCTCAAATAAACTCACTGTAGAATACAGGTGAAATATTTGGGATGCGGAAGGGAATGTAATAGAAACAAAATAATATGCATTTTATTGCTTTATATAAATATAACAAAATGAAGGTGGGTCTTGTATATATAACAAGGTGCCACAGGAAATTTCATTTTGAATAAATAAATGAAGAAAGGATTCGATTTATTACTGCAGATAATGAATATTGTTAAGATACAAAATGTATAATTTCAAGATTAATAAAGCATATGAATATCTACATAGGGTTAGTTCACAACAATGAATATTACTTTAACGACTATTCTTACAGGATATTAAGTTCTCAATTATAGTCCCAAAGTTACACCTATATATATGTTAACCACCAACCGAAAATATTAGGGCATAACGATAACATAACCAAGTACTTAAAAATAAAAAGAGAAGAACCTATGCTAAAGAAGTATTTGATAAAATGTCTTGTTATTTTTCAGAGGGCACGTGAGCTCATTAGAGAGTGCTAAATTATAAATATTCCAAAAAAAAAAGACTCAGAAATTTTTGTAACCTAATAACAAGAGAATACACAAACGAACAAAAAAGAGTAAGAAAATATTAGAACGTCGTCACCATCAATTGCAATTAAATTCAACCAAAGAATGATCTTAGTTAGATACGCCTTATCTTATCTAGAATTAGTATATAGGTTGGATATTATGGGTACTGAAATCTTGTCGACGTATTATTATTTATATATAGATATATACACATTAACCTTTGGTACTTTTTGTGGATGGTCCGCATGATAAGAAAATTGAACAAAAACGTTCCACTTCACTTATTTATTATTAACGAATATTTTCATATCTTTAATATACGCATAGTAAATGTGACTTATCGCCTAAAGTCTAATTTTTCATCCTTAATTCCTTTTGTTTATATAAGTATAAGTAATATATTTTATACATTTCTACAAAAAAAAAAAAGGAATCATCTTTTAACTTTTACTTTTCGAAATAACCGAACCTTTTTGTGTTTTTTTTTTGGTTCATCGTAATATAAATAATAATAATATAGAAAGTTAGAAGGCCAGAAAAATAATATAAATAATATAATTTTACTGATCGCATGATGAACTGAAATTAACATAAATTGTAAAATTTACATTTTACATTTTCTAGCCAAAATGAATTGAAATGGGATATAATTTATCTATTAAAGGTTACTAAAATACAGTAAATATACAAAGAATACCAAAAAAATATATATATAGAAAATCTCTTGAGACAAACCAGGGGATTTTTGTATTTTAATCGTTAACACAATCTCAGACAATATATATAAATATATATACCCATAGTCCTACTATTTAACACGTTCCACTCCGTGAAGTTTTTCCATATTCATGTTTTATCTTTTGTTGTTATACAATCAAGAATTCATCGACTTTTGGCATGGGAAGTATATTTAGTTTGAGAAAGGCAAAACGTTATCTCTTATATACCTGCTGAACTCTGTTAAACCACCCTTAACCCCCAGTCCGCGTACAATTTTATAATCCCAAGAGAAATTTTCATTGTATGGCGAGGACATTTATTTTAGGGGTTTTTTTTTTCTTTTTTAATCGTCACATCTAAATAAATAAAAAATCTGTTTTCAATTCAAAACTGGAACTAAATCGGTTATGAATGTCATTTTTTAAAAGAATATAAAATATATTTTTAGAAATTTTCTTTTTTGAGTGAGGTTTTCACTCTGCATCATAGAAATGTCACTTTCAGTTGTATTTCATTTTCATTTTACTCTCACGGCAGAAAGGTAAATAGAATATTTTTGGTTTATATAAAAACAAATTATTTTTGATTTTAACTTAAATTTAGGATAGAAAAGTTTTCAAAATTATATTTTATCTTTGCACAGCATGAATGTTGAAATATTTTTTTTTTTTTGATTTTATTTTAATAAAATTATTAAATCTTTTTACATTTTTCTTTCGTTCTCTTCTTTTTTTTTTTTTTATTCTATTATTTGTTCATGAAAAACAAAAGAGAGGAAGACTTTGAAAACTCTCTGTATGTGATGAGGTTTTATTATATTTATCGTTAGCATTTTTATGCCTGTACAAAATAATCAAAATCATCTGAAGTCTTACTTTTTTTTTTTTTTAATTTTGTTAACTTTGAAATTGTTTTTCTTGTTATTTATTAATTTTTATTTTTTCAAAATTTTCTGATTAAAATGAGAGAAAAAATATTATTAAATTAAAATTAATGAAATTTTCTTAGACTTCGAGAATGTTTTTTTTTCTAATGTGTATGGGTTTTATGTTTGTCATTTTTTAAATATTCTTTATCACGAATTTTTTTTTTTGTTTATTATTATTAAAAATATTTAAATTCAATTCATTTTTTATTCTTGTCGAATTTGTTCATGTGACAAGAATTTGAAATTTATTTAAATGTCTTGACTTTTGACAATAATTTAAGAATAAATTTTTTTGTTTAAAAATGACTTTTATCACGGCATTATGTCATTGAATGACAAACAACTCTTCTGAGAGTACACATTACACAATATTCCAACGAAGATAATATTTATGATTGGTTTGATAAAATAACGTAAATTTTTAATTCGCTTGTGACAATACATAAAGTATAAAAAATAGCGTTAAATTTAATATTGATTATTGTAACTTTAAGTCTTCATCCAAATACTAAAAAATGGTCATCAATAAATTAACATATAAATCTACGATCTACCTTTTCTTTGTAATTTTCGTTTAAAATACATTCATTACATTCATCGAACTCATCCAAAATTATAAATTATATAACAGATAAATTTGAATTGACAAACAGGCCAAGGTCTCTTTTTATATTTTAATAAGAAAATTAGTAAAATCTTTTCAAGCTATAGGTAAACATGAAATATGCTCATTTACATTCTTATCAGTGTTAAAACAGAAAATAAAATGACGTATATAAAAAAAAAAGGGAAAAAGGGGATATTATTCTTTGATGCTTGTTAATCATTTAAGTAAAATAAAATATCATCATTTGCTTAGTTTTACTCAACAAATTTAGATCTATTGTGATATAAAATAAGAACAAAAAAAAATTTCATCAGCATTTTGTGTTTTACGATCCTTATAAGATAAAAGGGCAAAATATAAAGGACAACAGAACCAGAGTGTATTATATACCATGTGAATAACACGATCATAAAAGTACATAGAACAAAAATATTCATCTATACCAAAAGAACAAAACAGAAAAAAAAAAAACTGCTAAATAGCAGCTCTCACTTTTACGACAAAATTTAAATTCACTGTCGCCCGAATCTTTAATAATTCACTTGAGTTCCTACCAAAAATGAATTTTACTAAACAAAAGTTCAAAAACTTTTAGGACAACCAAAACCCCAAAAACAAGAAGGAAGAATAAAAAAAAAACGTGAATCATGAAGGCAAAAATATTTCTATAGACAAAAAAAAAACTAAATTGGATTTTTTTTTTCTTCTTTTCTTTAAATTTCTCAACATTTACTTATTGTGCCCTGAAGCTGTGTAAAGTAACTCGTTTCTTTCAGTTTAAAACTTTTTCTTTTAAATATTTTTCGTTTTTTAAACAAAAACAAAAAAATCAATTTCTTTAAAAGAAATATGAAAAAATGTATACCTTTCGTCAGAACATAAACACAGATGAACTTGATTCTTTTTATAATTTATTGATTGAAATAATATGTTCTGTGTAATCGCGTTATCGCGTAAATAAAATCAAAATTATTAAGTATTGGTTCACATAAATTGTCTGATTTTATTGTTTTTTTTTCTTCAAATTTATAAAAAAAAAAATCAAATTATAATGGAAATTTTTCATAATTGAATAAACTTAACATAAATAAATCGATCTTAGAATCAAACTCACTTATAATTTAATTTTCTTTAATACTTTTCATATTTTCCATCACTTTCCATTATATATTTGATATTTTCTTTACCCAATATTTTGGTGGGTATTATTAATCATTTTTATGAGATTATTTGGAAACTTATGTTACGTGTAACAAAAATTTCCCCTCGTTTTTTTTCCTATACACTGACTCTGTACTTCTATAAAGTATTATTGTTTGCTTAAATAGACAATAGTGCTTAATCATGCTGTGAAGGAATTATTTGGAGTATGACAAGGGTCCAACTTGTACACTTACAATTCAAAGTAATTTAGTATAAATGTCGTTATTTTTATGGGTAATTATATACAATAGGAATTAGGTATTGAAATAAATATATAAAATATATGCACGACCATAGTGTAAGTATTAGCATTACGGGTCATTAACATAATTAGTTCCACTATTTTCGGGTGGTGGTTCAGTAATTAATATTTTGTAATTATTCAAATAAATTTTAAAAAACTTATTGGTAATTTATAGAAACTATTTAATAAATTGAACAGCATATAAATTATAACTATTCTTCTTTCTTCATAAATTTGGCAAAACAATAACTAAAATTTCTGAAATTGAAATTATTTCAGTTTTTCAATAATTCAAACTTAAATCTGATTTGTTTTATTGCTCGTTTAGTAGATTACAAACTATATTTGTCTAGAATTCATTACTTTCTTGTAACATTTACAATTGCAATATAAAACTTTCAAATGGGCAATATTCCAATGAAAAACTATTGTTGCAGACAAGAAGGAATACTTATATAATTGAATATCCTATGTTAAGGTTCGTGAGAACCAAAATCTGTATTATTTTGTAAAGAATGAAAAATTTGAAGGTTTTTCATTATACTTTTATTTATTTTATCTTTGAAAAGTTGGAATGGGAATACGTCAAACATTAATTATCAATATAAGAAATGTTTCCATTGGTATAAAATAATATACAGGTTACATAAGAAATTGAAAAGATATCTCAAGAGGATATTGAATATTAATATACATTTTCTGTTGATGATATTATCAAATTACAACTAGGAAATTTAAATTTATCCTTTATGTTTATGTTTATATTTTCAACCTTTAATTTAATTGAATTTGTTCTTGCTAAACTTTATAAACAAAAGAAAAAAGTAAATTAATTTATTATATTTAAATTAACTTTAACGTTACATAAATATTGTTTTAACCTAAATACAAAACCCCACCATTTTATTGATGGTGACGTTACCAACAACAAAATATTATTATAAATAAACAAAATTAAATTTAGTTAATTTTTCTTTCAACCATTTTTAGTTTTAAAGTAAAAAATATTTGTAGGCTTTTCTCTTTTTTTTTTTTGTTTTCATAATAAATTCAATTAAAAAACTTTAAATTCAATTTTAATTTGAAATTTTAACTTTTAATTTTTTGTAAATAAATTTTTTTTTCTTTGAAAATATTAGATTGACTGACTATACTGATTTTGATTTAACTTCATTTCGGTAGAGTAAACTTAGTAGATTCAGTCTAATTCTACTATGGTTTAATCGTAAACCGATTAAAAGAGATTTTTTTTTAATGTGGTAAAACACCGATCATTTTATAAATTTTTAAATTTTCTGAATTTTGATTTGTTTGTTAATTATTACAACGATGAGTGATTGAACAAAAAAAGGTTTTTCCTTGAATTAATAATATATTATTAGATTTTGTTTTGTTTTTAAATCATAAAAAATTTAATCAAATTTTGTATTAAAAATTTTTCTTTTTTAAATTAAAGTTGAATTCAGACTAACTAAATGTTGTGTAATATTAGTGGAAAATATAATTAGCTTTAATACAAATTATAAACATTTTGAATTTTGTTTTCTATGTTAAAAAACAAAGTACTTTAAACAATACCTATTTGGTTATACACAAGAATTTAATTAACAACACGTATACTTAAATTGTGTGGCAAAATTTTTTCATTTCTACAGAAAATTCGGTAGCATAAATTTATGGGAAACTAACTTTATTTTTCTGTTTATACAAAAATAAATAATTATATTCAACCTTCAAATGAATGATTCCATGGCCGCTCCTATAATTTTTCTCAAATAAAAAAATGTATAGTAACTTTGTGGATATAGGAACTTTGATCAGTAAATTTTTCTGATCCTACATAGTGTTTGAAACTAATAGATACAAGTCTATTTAGTAGAGCTGCATATGTAATGACATAAAAATATGCCTTGAATATGTTCATAAGAGTATCCAGTAATATGTTAAGCATGACGACATGCCAAACAAATTGCATAAACTCGGATTATAAAATATTAAATGAAACAATACAGACATTGAATTTATTGAATTTTTTTCTCAGAATATCTGCTTTTATTATTGAAAAGTTGTAATAATAAAAGAAAATAAAGTAAAAACCGCAAATTAGTATTAAACAAAACCTCTGCCAATCAACCCTTTTAAATAAAAAATTTATACAAAATTTGTAATCTCCATGAACCTGATTACACGTTGAATCATTAATCTGTATACCCATTCCTTAATATCAACTTTATTCCATTTGGTTCATTGTTTGACTAAAACAATACAATTTAACCAAAATCATTTTTGTGTAGATTCGACGAAAGTTTCACTTGAATATCTTCAAAATAAAATAAAAAAAAAAAGCTTTTCTATATAATGACGGAAAGGGACAAAAAGGTAAAAAAAAGGACTAGCAAGATTATCAAAATTAACATTTTTTAATTTATTTTTCACGTGAATAAGTTTTCACATTTTCGCGTTATTTGACCTGAGAAAAAGAACACAAAATGACAACACTAAGTACACATTTACATAGAGGTCAATACATAATCTATCTGTTCATTTTTATTCATTGACCAAAAACTTTCCCAGACATATTCTATTTAACTTGCGTATATTTTCTTCATTGTCCGAAACGTTTTTATAATTTTTAAATTGATTTGTTATTTAATTTTTGAATTTTATAAGATAAATCTGTATAGACACTTCTCAATGTGTTTGTTAATATAATCAATAATATTGAATTTCATTGCAAAACCAAAAAAAAAACGCTTTAAAATCATCCATTAAATTAATTTACAGAAAAGATCAAATATTTTCCCTTTGATTTGTATTTTTTATACCAAACAAAAAAATTACACATATCAGATTATACATAAAAAAAACCTTCGCATCACCCCACCCCCCTCATCAATTTATTTTTTAAAAAATATTTAAAATTCAATTTAAATTAAAATCATAATTAAAAATTATTCGTCCGAATTACAAAAAATGTTTTAATTTAAATGTTTATTAATTTTATTATTTTTTTTTTTGTTATCAACAACAACAACAAAATAATATTAAAAATAAATTGGGTTGTATAAAAATAAACTAATGTAAAAATAAATTTATATGAAAAACCCAAAAATTTAGATGATACTATTTTGACCTGATATTTAGAAGGGTTTATTTTCATAGAAAATTTGATTAAAATAATGAAATTTTAACTTCTAATTTAATATAATAATTTGTGGTTTAATTGAAAATTATAACATTTATAAGATTTTAACACTTTATAATTGTGTTAAATATAAACTAGGTGAACTATAAAGAAAATAATTAGATTAAATAAAATATTATTTAATAATCCAAGTAAAGAGATTAATTGAATTATTGCGTTTAAAAAAAATTATCCCTAAATAATGAAAAGAATTTTATTAATTATTTTGTAAAAATATTATTTTGTTAATATTTTCCACTCTACCAATTAAAATGGGTTACTTTTTTTAAGGTTCTTATTCCATCCTTTGTTTCAAGTTTATATTATTATTTTTTTCACCAACTTTAAGAATGTTTTTTTTCTTTATTCATAAGATTTACAAAATTTGTATTTCCTTTTATTATTTGAAAATGTTCAAATGTAACACAAACACTATTTTCCAACTACGAAAAAGGAGAAAGGGAATAGAATTTATTTAAATTCTAAAGTACAAAGAATTATTTGTTTCGAGCAATTTTGTGTAAATAATTTCACAATAAAAAAAAAAATGAAATTATTTCTCTACAATAAAATAACAAAAATCGCAAAGATTCTTTATTAAAAATGAAAGAAGAATTTAAAAAACAAAATAATTTTTGCCACGGTTTATATTTTTAACAAAAATTTTTAAATGAATTCTTTTTTATAAATTCTTTTCATTCTATTCAATTTTTTTTTTTATTATTTTTCTTGTTAATCCTGTAATAACAGCATTTCATAAAAAAAAAAATAAATAAGGCAAAGAGAATTATGAAAGAATAGTGTGCTAACTGAATAGCTAATCCCAATTTTTTCATTTAAATAATTTTTGCCTTTGGGTTATAGAAAAATAATAAAATTTTAGAATATTTGATGAAGGCATTCCATAATATTTCCATCATTATTATGAAATTATAAAATAGAAAATTGCGGTAGACCAGATAATAAAAATTCAGATCTTTCATTTGGGTTTTTTTTTAGATTTTTTTCCAGTTTCATTATTTAATCGTGTTTTCTTTTTAGATTTTCTTTTTTCATTATTTATTTTTATTTTCCATTTTCTTTTGATAAACTGTTTTCTCTTATTTTAGACGAATACTTATTATCGGATAATGAAAAATTATTACCTTAGTACAACAACGAAAAATAAATTTCATTTGAATTTCAAAAACAATTATTTTAATTTTTATTTTGTATTTAATTTTAACGGAATTTGAAAAAATGAAGAACACAAAAAAAATTCATCAGTTACAATTTATCTTTTTCTCACAAACAATTATTCTATCAACTTGTCGTAATTTAATTAACTTTCAAAAATGTTCATTATTAAAATATCAACAGTCGTAACAGATGGTCAGTCATCATACACCAGACTCCTGTTATTAATACTTTTCTTTTGTTTATAAAAAAAAAGTTTTCAAAATAATAAATTTTTAGTTCTGAGTAAAATTTTGAAAGCTCTTTTCCATCATCCTGAAATTTATATAAAATTCAATACATTGGTTTACTTTTTTGTTCTGGGTGATAGTAAATTTTAAAAACTCTTAAAATAATACCTATAATATTAACAGGAAAACACTTTATTTCACTCTTTCCTATTTTATACAGAAGAATGAAAATGGTGAAGTTTTTCTTTTCTGTCTTGTCACCATCAGAAAAAAAAATACACAAATTGGTATAAGTTTTTTTTTTCATCTCTTTCTCTGTTACACACTCTGACGCTTTCTCACTCTCTTTGTTATTCTCTCTTCTGTCTCTTTATTTTGGTTGAGTTAATTTTTTGTTTTTTGTTTTTTTTTTTTTTGTCAAAGCTAATAAAATGTTTGTACGTTCATTTTTGTCACTTTCACTCCCTATGGCATCATGTTTTTCTTTAAGTTAACTTTCATGTCTTCATAGTGAAAATATATAAAAAAAAAATCTTTCTGCTTCTATACTGGATGTTGAGGCATGATAACAATGACACCATTTTGATAGATAAAAAAAAAAAAAATGAAAAATTGTATTTGAAGGATAGAACATTATTTTCTTTTCTTCAGAAGAAAAAAAAAATATACTATCAGACAAATTGTATGTGAGTTGGTACCCTTAAGTGGTATAAACAATTGTCTGCATATGTCTGTGCATTTTATTGACAGGACCCAAACATATTTGTCTAACACTTAAAAAGAAAAAAAATAATCGATCAATTCAATTGGGAAATTTTCGATAAATTTAAAAAGAATAAAAAATAAGAGAATTTCAATTTTTGCAAGAAAAAATAAATTCATATTTATAAAAATGAATTGAAAATTGACAGTAGTTGTGTAAAAAGAGAAAATTTGTCTGGAAGACAACATATAAAATGGATCTATAAGAAAAATAACCAGCAATAAATCACAAGGATTTTTTTATATTTTTCAAAAAAAAAAAATGCGAAAAAATAAATTGGTTTAAAAAATAAATGAAAATTTTAATTAAACAAAATTTAGCTTCTTACGAATAATTATCGCAATTATTTAAAATGCGAGTCCTTTTTACAAGTGGGGCGAATATAAATTATTCCATATTTTTGTCTTATATTATAAAAATTTTGGTGGGGTAATTAAACATACCTAAAATACAGTAAAAATACCAAATTTAATTTTAGTTTTCTACTAACACGATTAACACTCAAAGAAATAAAAATCGCTGAATAACAATTGTGAAATTTTAATAATAAAAATAATTATTATTCTTTCTTCTTCTTTTATTTTTGGTTTTTTTTTTGTTTCTTATCATAAACATGTAATCAATGAAATGGCAAAGAAAAACAGATTCAGGCACGTAATCAAAACTGAAAGTTTTTGGTTCAATTACATAGAAAAAGATAAATGGATATTATGTAGATGAGTAAAATTTTATTTCATGGTATGAGAACAATAAATATTTATATAGAAGTGAAAGTTTTACAAAATATAATTTATTTCATTCGTATAGATACTCGTAGTTTTGTATTTTCTAAAGTATTATTATTATATTTATCTTAACAAAAACGACTGATAAAGACTCCATTGGGAGATTACAGTGAGAGAGTAGCAAAAAAAAAAAAGAAAGTACACTTTACAGTCAATCGATTTTCATTATCATTAAATTGAGTTCAAATTGGTAAAATGTTTTTGGTCTTTAATAAACACTGGGGATGTTCTAGTTTTATTTTCTATCAAACAAAAATTTAAGAACTTCGAAAATATTTCACAAAAATCTTTAAAATCATTTCTAATGAATCATTTCTAGACATAAAATTCTTGTTTCTCTTAATAAATTTAATAACTTTTCAACGGTGAATTTTGTAGAATTTTAGTCAGACATCGTAAAACCTTTTAAAACTTTAAACTTAATAATTTCTTCATTTAAATTAAATTAATTTAATGTTAATTGGACGCACTTTAAAATGTGTTAGAAAAATAAAAAAGAGTTTTGTAAGCATTTAATCCAACGATAATTAAAAAAATAATAAAAATTGCTTTTTTTTCCTTTCTGCCCCCATTTTTTTTTTTTAATTAAAAAATTTTTAATTGATTTTTTTTGTTTTCTTCCGTTTTTCTTCAAAGCCCAAAGATAAATATTTAAAATAATCATAAAGATGAAAAAAAAAATTAAATTTCAATCGATTTATGATAAATGTTTATTTGGGGTTTTTTTTTTCTTGTGGGCATTAAAAAAATATTCGATGTAAAAATGTTTTGTGTAACTGAACAAAAAGGTCAATTATTATATACAAATCGTCTTGTCCCATGCACATTTTTCTCATATACCTTGTCACGCAAACTTCATATAAATATCAGTAAAAAAAAAAAATCATAGAAAAAGAGAGAATTTGTTATATAGAAAATGCATAGAATATTATTATAGAATGAAAGTAAACTCTATAAGAAATATTCTCAAGTGAATTTACCTTTTTAAACGTAATGATAGAATCACACGCGATTTTGTTTTGTTTTAAAAGGGATGCAATAAAGAAGGAAAAAAAAAAGAAGTAAAACACAAAATATAAACGAACAACCATAAGAAATAAAAAAGGACTATTTAAAAATACACTTGAGACAATAAAGTACATCCCTCTCTCACTATATACTGTCGTCCTTCACGTTTACTTAATTAAAGTCAAATCATTTAAACGACAGACACAATGAACTTTTTTCTTTTATTTTTTTCAAAAACGAAACAAAAGGCAAATTAAATTTGCATAGATTTCTTTATCGTTCATTTGATCCTCGTCATCCATTTTTTTTTTTTGTTTCTCTCTCTTTTCTCATCTCTTCTGCTTGCGGCAGTTTATTATTTAAAACTAAAAGAAATCATCAACTTTGTGAACTCCATTACAACTTTTAAGGATTTATGGCGTCTCCACCTTCATTTCCTTCTTCATCTTATTTTTTCTTTTTTTTTTTTTTTGGTATCTTCAACTTTTAAAATTTATGTTTTAGACGTTATATTATATTTTCACTTGACGTCTAGGTCGGCGCACATATGAAAATTTTAAAAGCTCAAAAAGTTGTCAACTGAAAAAGAAAAACTAGAGCCGTAAGATATATTCAAAAGTATAAAATGAAAAATTTTTCTTTATGAATTGATGTACAGATGTTGAATTTTTCTAAATTATATTTTTCTTTTATATATTTATATTATGACGTCACTGTAAAAAAAAACATACAAAACATTCATATTAGAACATGTTCCATTATAAAATAAACTATCATCAGATTCAAAAGTCTCTAATAGAGAATTCTTTACTAAAACATGAATAAATCCATTGGGAAAATGTCAAATGTGACATTTAAAATTCAATCTTATATTAATATTTGTTATTTTAGTTTTCTTTTTTTTATTATATTAAAACTTTGTATATATTTATAGCTTTAAACATTTAAAGATGATGAAAGAATAAAGAATTATAATAATACTTTAATGATTTTAAGTGGATCACAATTTTCTTAAGAATTAAATATTAAAATTTTGTATTATACAAATATAATAAATATCATAGATAATATAAGATAATTTATAATAATAATTTATATATGTGTATATGTTAACAATTGTTTTTATAAATAATTTAATTGTATTAAGAAAATTTGTGTTGAGCCCTTATATATAAAACAATAGATTAAATAAATAAATATATACAGATTAATCTATTTCTTCGTATAATATAAGTATAAATATAAACTTAAATCATTCTGGCATATAATAAACACCTTTTCAGCTACATACATACATACAGTTTATACATTCATCCATATTATATATATATATATATATATATATATATATATATATATAAATATATGTATAGTCAAAAATTTATACAAATTTTCACTGATAATACATAATCTACATGAAACACATTTCACATAATTTCTTCTTATACGTAATACATATATTTTTTTCTTTTGGAAAATTTATGCAAAGAAAAATAATGCTAATGCATGACAATATCATATAAGATAAACTGATATATTTTTAGGATCAAAAAAAAAAAAGAGAAAAATATTTCCAATACCTATGAAACATGCGGAATTAAGTAGCTGACCGGAACATTTGTCACCGACTATTTTCATATACATATATGAAAGGAAAATCTATATTTGATAGAGAAAAAAAAGGGATTTTTCTTCTTCTTCTTCTTTTTTATTTTTTTTTTTTCTTTTTTTGGAGATTTTGTTTCCTTTATTTAAATAAAAGTGATTTGTCATTTTTGTTGCCCTTTTTATACATTTTCTTTTAAACATAAAAATAAAATAATGTCAATTTATTTTCAATATTCACTCATATTTATTTAAGATTTTTCAAATATGAATAGATAGATAAAATATACAAAAATATATATACATACTTACATATTTACAGCAGCACGTAGAAAATCTAATTTCATATACCACTCAATTATACATTATATTATATATATTTGGCAACGTTTTCCCACAAAGTAAACCTAAAGCTTTAAAAGCTTTCAATAATTTCACATCTCTGAGTCTCAATAATAAATATATAGCATAACAAATATATATATACATACACACACACATAAACATATGAGTATATATTTATCAGCATCATCATAGAAACAAAGTGAATCTGTAATCAGCTAAGGTAGAATATTTATAATGAACAATGTGTGCGTGTTACTGTTTATGCCTATTTTTTATGTGTATGTATTTCTATACAAAATAAAATTATTTTCAACTCAGCTCCTTCTTTAATTCATTTTCCAGCCAAATTAAATGTGTTATGCAAATAGAACAATAATATAAAAGAGCTAAAATATTCTCGTCACAAAAACGGCATCTAAAGGCGGCAAGCATAGTTAAAAAAAAAGGAAGAAAAAAACGTGGGCGACGACGGCAAAACACCTTCTTTTTTTGTTGTAAATTTTTGTATATATAAAATGCTTTATTTCAAACCATTCTCTTGTTGGAAATTCTGTTAAATTCCATACGAAAAAAAAAAACAGAAAATGTTTTTAAAAAGGTGTTTGGAGGGTGAAGAAAATAAAATTGAATGAATTTTATAATTAGGGAAACATAAAAATAATCAACAGAATTTTATCACTAGGAAGACGAAAACAGAAAAAAAATTACCAAATTATTTCGGTTGTGCGATGTTACAGTTACGTGTTTTATTGTTCCGACATTTTCCAAAAAAAAAAAGACGGGAAATTTTTATAACAGACATATTATGTCTCTTTTTTCTTCCTTCCTATGCATAAATAATTTTTAAGAAAATCTTTCGTTTTTTTTCCGGTAGCCTTTATGTATTGGTGTCTTTTCCTTTTTTTTTTTTTAAGAAGTGAATTAGAAAGATTATTTGATTACACTTTAGGATACGTATAAATATAATTAAATTGATACATGAGCCATTTTAATCAAGAATATAGATCACATTAAGATAAAAGTATTGTGTCAGAAATTGGTTGAATTCTTGATTGAAAATTAATGGAGTAGATTTTCTAAGATAAAAATCTTTATATTTACTACATAGAAAATGTACAATTATTTTATTATAACAAAAAAAAAATACGAAAACCAACAAAGGTCATTGTTATCGTATACAAATATAAATCTATTTAACGTAAGCTTTAATACTATATAAAGAAGAATATCAAAATATACTAAATAGTGACAGTGATATTATGAATTTATAAAATGAAATAACCAAAAATTACACGCAATATAATTAATGTGAAAAATGAAAAAAAAAAAAAAGAAAATTTTTGTAACGTTAATTCAAAGTTCATGTTTTTTGTTTTCATTTTTATTCATTTTGTTTTATATTATTTTATTTTTTTATACATCGCGTTCCACCTAATCGTATATAGTTGATCTAATTTAAAAATAATAATTTTTATGTTATTTCAATTTAACACCGTGACTTAAATGAAACAATTTAAACAATTACTAAATAAAAAAAAAGAAGTAAAATACAAAAGCCGTAGTTCAAACATAAATTAAAAACAAAAACCGTACCAACGTTTGTTTGTTTGTTTAATACTTTCAGCATTATTTCAATATTCATTGGTTAATTAAATCAAAATCATTAGAGAAATTTAAAAAAAAAAATACCGCTCCAGCTTACGCAAAATATGCGTATCCATTTGGATAAATTTCTCTGAAAAAATAAATATTTTTATTAAAATTTGAAATCATAAAAGAAATTTTGGTTACATTTTTCAACTTTTATTAACTTTTTCTCACTTTCGTATCACAAAAAAAAAAAAAAACCTTGGTCTCTATTAATTACAAAATATTACGTCTATTACATAATTAAACTTTATTGTATAATCTCAAGAATGAACCTTTTTTTGATTTTTTCCTATCTTTTAATGTTAAAACAATTTAACCAATCTAAACAGATAATAGAATGTTATAGAATATTTTCTATATAAAACATAAAAGTACACAATAAAACTAATTAATTTAATAATTAATTAATTATTATTTTCTAATGAAATTAATCATAATATTTTTTTTTTCTAAAATCAATTAAAATTTACGAACAGGAAAATTACGTAAAATTAAATTGGATTTTTTTTTTGTCCCTTATTCATTGTAAAAATTGGCAACTACGTTTTGTGATAACAGAATGTGAACTAAAAATTTGAAGAAACGAAGTATAAAAGATATCAGGAAAAATAACAAATTCAATTCAATGTTTTAAAGGAAATATTTGCTGTTGACATGCGCGGCGAAAAATATTTCACAAACACATATAAATAAGTACATACACACAGAAGCTAGTAACAAAATAGTCTTTATAAAATAAAAAAGAGGTCAACATTTAGTTCAGATTGTACCTAACTCTACCATCGTGTCGGCGAAATTATTTTATTAAAAACTTAATTAAATCAACGAACAAGGAATAAAAAAAGCGCTGAATCGAAATGGATTGGTTTCAAGAGTAGCACCTTCTGTGTTCTATGTCCTTTGATTCCTTCATGCTAAGAGTTTTATAATTGAATAAAATTGAAGAAAAAAGAAATGAAAAAAGTTATGTTCATTATTATTATATTATTGTTGTCCTTATTTCACTAGACTAAAGCACACCTTCATTTATTATCTATTCATTGTTCAATTTACTGCCGTTCTAGATTTGTATTTCTTAGGAAAAATAAAAAAATAATTGTATTAATTGAAATTTGTTTCGCATTGCCAATTTTTATACAACTATAAACTTTAAATCTAAACAGAAAGTCGAACTAAATATTTAATACCTGAGCTTTTACCCTGAACATTTATAAAAATGTAAAAAGTATAGCTCGAAAAAATTACTTATCCCATGGGTACACAAAATACGCGCTGTAATGCACAAAAACGTATTCCCTTAACATATACAATTCTGTTATAATAACTTAGTTTCTTATGTTATTATGCCTAAAGTCTTATAATTATTTAAGTTATCTTTATAATAACATCATATAAATATTAATAATAAATGGTTCATGAGGAGACAAAGTAAAATATTGTCTGCTTTATTATATTAAAATGTCCATTGAGAAATCATATCATGACATAAGATGCAATACGATATGAAACTATCCAATAGAGATAAGTATTCTCTACGGTCACTGTTTTATATTAAGTGCATAATATTCATGAGATAATTCAAATTATATTATTTATTGTTTACTCAAGTGAAATAAGATTGGATAATATTATTTAGTTATATCCAGAAGTTGTTGCAACATAATACAAATATTTTTTAATCAATAATTGTGGGAAATCTGTAGCTAGCTTCCAAATAATAAAAAAGACGAAAAAACGAAAATTATTAATTAAAGTGATGTTCTCAATATAAAAATTGCTTATGGATTATATTGTTTTATTAGCCCTATTTGTTGAGAATTAAATGAAGCATGTTTTCATGAAATCTATTTCCCAAATAACCCATATTTTAAAAATTCGTAGAAGTACAGAATATTTGATTGATTGATTCTATAAAAGTAAATCGTATTTCATGTTTCGCGTAATTCTTAGTATTGTTAAATTATTTCATGATTTTAATTATACTCCACCTGAAGTCATTTTAACTTCCACTATAGTGGAAAATATCAAGATTAAATATTTTGAGTGCTCTTTCATATTAATGATAACAAATAATTTGCGCCATCATCCCTCAACAATATAACAACAACAAAAATACACTCGACTTGAACGATAAATTTGTCAAATTTTGACATGATGGTCAACTAACTATACTTTATTGATTGATAAATACACTGCAATCTGTCAAAATTTCATATAAAAATTGAACTTTTTATGAGTGGTTGATTGATTTTATGTCAATTTAGTAAAATTTATTAGTAAATATAACTGAGATTTATCTCATATTAAATAATAATATATCACATTTTTTTTACAGTATACAATCAGTTTACATTATATTTTTATTTTTCATTACATTGGACATCATCAAGATCAAAAATATTATATTGATAGCTTGACCTTTTTGTTTAATCAGAGAGAAAAAAAAAAAGAATTTCACATGAAATTTTTGTTCATTTATATTTTTGCGTTATGTAGAAATTTAATAAATGAATAATTTCTATTCCATTAGGACACGGTCACACCCAAATCGACATGATCAACACGAACATAACTATTTATGGGTGTAAAAAAAAAGAAGAATAAAAAAAGGAAAAAAAAAGAAAGTTTTATATAATCCGTTCGCAGGGAAAACAATTTGTCATTCAGGAAGCGGAAACGAAACTCAACTATTTGCATATCTTATAGATTTAATTGTTACAAAAACAACAACAGAAAGAGTAAAAAAAAAACTTATAGAAAAACTTTGTACAGAAAAAAAAAAGTTAGAAAAAAATCACGAACTTTCTTTAACAACGAGACACACACACACACACTTACAGTTTTAGTAAGAGTAAAAAAAAATAGAGGGTACAAATTTATTCATTCTTTTTCAACTGTCTCAAATACATACGATACGATATTCTCAGCGATAGAGTTTCCATTTTTCAGTCTTTCATCAATCATTCAATAAATAACGAAAATAAAAACCAGAAGAATTGTCAAATGGTGTTACAGAATTTGTGCATTAGATATCCTTGTCAGCGTGCTTTTATTTTTGTATATTTTTCATGAAATAAGAGATAAATTGCATACGGAATCCTTTATTGTGTTTCTTTTACACTAGATTTTTATTTATTTTTTGGGTGAAAATGTTTATTGCTTCAAAATACAAATAAAAAAACGGTAATGTGGAAAAAAAACAACAAATAAATGGTGTGACAGTATGACAGTAAACGATAGATTCTGTTTCAGATTGAATTATTGATAAAACTTTAAAATAACGTCTCTTGTTGAACTGATTATCTTGTTTAATTTGAATTTTAAATATTGTCTAGCACACCGTAACCATCTGGTTTTGTGTGTGGTATAATCAGGGATGTACTTTAATCTTTAACATGTTATGGCACCCCACTTAATTATTCTCATTAATAAAAATAATAATCTGTATATTAATATGATGTTCTAGCACTTAATCATATACACGGTAGTGAATTATGAGTTCCTACCCCGGTTAGGTTAACTAATGGTTCAGATTTCATTATAATAGTTGATCTTTTTGTTGATTATACATGTTAAATGCATATCTTCACTAAATCACTTACACCCTAAAGTAAAGGAACCCCTTAAGTCCAGAACAATACATAACACTTAATGTTCCATTCATCTACAAACACTTTTATGATCCATAAGAAACAGTAAAGTAAAAAATTTATTACAAAATATTATGAAGTTTATTTTGATCATTTGTTCCATTCATTACTTATGATTATTCTGATTAAATGCTAATCCAGAATTGCAGTACGAATATTTAAAATACAAGTAATTGAAAATAAAGGACTAACGTACATTAATATATTGAAAAATCAACATTAAACAATATTTCCTTTCAGAAGTAAAGTAACTTGTTAAATTATTCAAATTATTCAAAGTTTCTCATTAGCTGACCCTGTATAAAAATATATTTAAAGATCTTGAACAAATGATTGTAATAATAAACTCCATAGTCTCGTTCGGTTCATTTTGCGTGCAATTTGTATAATTAACCTGTTTTTCAAGTCTGGTGCCGATTTTAATCTGGAAACCTATTTCTTCTATACATACGTTCTATACGTTTTCATTACATTTTATAATAGAGACAATTGGATTAACAAAAAAAAAAGAGGTAGGTCCACCTTCTACTTTTAAGTGATTTTGAACGTAACATTTTCTATATCTTTTTCCGTTTACCAGACGACAATGAATGAACGAATTTCAATCTTGTAACTATATAAGAAAAAATTGATTTTTTTTCTTCTTTACAAAATATCTTCCGTGAAAAAAAAAATCAATTTTGAAATATAAAAACGCATAAACATATAATATTCAATTTACTCCGACAGAATAATATCCGTAAACAATATCCAATGAAAATGGAAAAATAAAAAATATAAATATATTAGAAAGCTCATTTCTGTCACATAATTTTTTTTTTTTTTTTGTTGAAAATTGTCTGTTGAACACATTTTCCATGCCATTTCTTTTTTTTTTTCTTCTTCTTCTTTTTTATTATGTTTCAACGTCCATTCTGATTGACTAAACATGAAGATCAAAATCATTACATTTTATGTGATTATATAACAGATGCTGAATAAAAGTCTTATATTATTGATTGAAAAAAAAAATGTATATATATATAAAAAAAATACAGATAATTCAAAAGAAAAGAACAAAAGAAATTCAAATGAATGTAAATTTAAGAGTATGAGTGATGAGTGTTTTATCTGTTAACCACCAGTTCTCCCGCGTTTTAAACCAACATGTAACTATCTACTTTATTCAATAGCGTCTACTCAACATTATTAATTGTGTTTTCATAAGATTATCTCAGACATCTAACATATACATTTTCTGAAAATTTTCTAAAGTGAACTTTTAAGAGGTCAGTTTTTTTTTTCTCAATTGTCGCACGTGAGCACACACACTTTGACTAATTAACTTACAAAGGGTGTTGGTTAAATTAATTAATCACAACACAGCAGACAAACAATATTCTATTCACATTTATCCATGTTGAAGACTCATTTTTTTTTTTAAATACTTAACTGAAAATGTTGTTAGAGATAAGAACAGATATGTCTGGCTAGACCACTGAAAAAAGATAATTTCACTTTAACCAATTGTTATTTTAACAAAAAAAAAAATTTCTTTGGTGACATTTTAGAAACGAAACATAATTGAATTTATTTTCCAAAAAAAAAAAAAAATTTTTAGACACTTTAATCATGAGTAGACTTTTTATTTTTAGGACACACATGTGGAATCTCATCTTTTGATCAATTCCATTCACCCAAATTTAATCGAAATAATTTTTCGCCAGCAGAACATATTTAAATTAACAGGAAAAAAAATACTAATTCATTTTAATTTGGTCAGAATTAACAGAAAATCATTCAAGGTCTATAATATAAAAACAATATAAAATTTGAATGAATTTCAATCGATAATCAATACAGATTTTATGTTAATATACAATTTTTTCACTGTCTATTTTTAATTTTAAGAGAAAATAAATATTTGACGAAAGCTTTATAATTAATTATAATTAATAAAGTATACAACCAAATATTCATGACCGACTGACCTAAAAATCTTAAAATATTTTCTACGCACCCCTTACTATATAAACTTAACGTAATTTCTTAATTCATTCTGTTCTTTTTTTTAAGCTGTCCCAACAAAAAGAAGTGTTTTTTCTGCTACTTTTTTTGTTTATTTTATTTATTTTGAAAAATCCATAAAGTAAATAAAAAAAATAAAAAGCAGAAGAAAACTGTATATAAAAAAAAAAATGGACCTTCGTATCGCAGGTTTATAAAAAATAGATAGAGTTCAGTCATTTGAAAAATGTTATTACCATTTTAATTTGATTTTCGTTTTTCTTTCCTTTTTTTTTCATTTTATTTATTTCATTTCTTACAAACACAATTTTTATCTTTTCAACACGAATTATATTCGAATAAATGACAGAAACAGCAATTTTCGAAATGGTAATTTTACGATTCATTTTCTTTTCTCTCACACATTTTTACTATTCATTTCAAATCAAATAAAGATTTTTTTTTTCTTTTTTTCTCAATAAAATATTTTATTTATTCAATAGAAAATGAAAACCACTTAATCGAAGATTATTTGTTATATTTTTAATCTTTGACATTGTTTTTTTTTTTCTATTTTTATGTCATTGTCATTTTTCATTCCGTTAAGAAATTGTGAAAGATTCTTTAATTTAACTGATAAAAATGAATTTTTTTTTTATTTAAATATTTTCATTTCATAGAAATAAAGAATAAAGAAAAGATGAAAATATATACAAATCGTTTTCATTATTCTTATCTTTTTCTACCTTTTGTTTTATATAAAATCTCTAATCATGACAATAAATAAAACAAAAGACTTTTTAAATAGAAAATTTACATTTTCTTTCTCTTCAAATATATATTTTATATTGATTTGTTCCCCTTCCTTCCAAAAGTTTAATCTTTAATTTATTCTTTATTATTATTATAAGATTCTAAGAATAAGGATTGGAGATAATAATGTATTGGTTATTGTTATTGTATCACATTAGAAATTTTTATGTACTTTTCTTTAACCAATTTTCAATAATCGAAAACGATTAATTTTCAAATAAAATTTCTAAAAATTACGTATTTTTGTATTAAAAATTCTTATGAGTCATTACATAGTAACCATGACAGATCTTGAATTGATTCCTTTGTTTTCTCTAAAATTAATTTATTAGTCTGGATCCAAGCTGTTATTTTCAAAAAATTTATCAAAAACTTTGTTGGTTGATTTTCATTCAATATCAAGTTAGAAATAAAATATCTTGATGATATTTTAACAACTACATTTAATTTACTAAACTTACATTATTTAGAATTGTTCTGTAAAGTAAACTTAGTTTGATTCATTAATTCATTTTATTTATTGTCTTATGAAGAATAAAGAATTTTATTCTTTTTCTTAAATTAATTTAACTCGACGTTTACGTTAACTCGACCTACGTTAAAATTTTAAATAAATTTAAATTAAATTGAAATTAAATTAAATTCATAATTATTTTGGAATTAAGAATAAATTTAAATGAAACTTTTGTAAATATTTTATACGTAATTTAATTCTTATAAAAATTTTAAAATATTCTCTAATTATTGTTGTCAAATAATTTTCATCTTTTTAAATGCTTCTCTCACTTATATACATTATTGCATTATTCTGATCAGTCTTATACTATTTAAGAACAATTTTATTTATAAATTTCTCTAAGAAATTAGAAAATTTAAAAAAAAATTGAAAACGTTAAGACACAATTTAATAATAAAATACGGAAAGAAATAAGTTTTATAAAACTTATATATTTTTTTTTTATTGTAAAAGTTTGTTCCAATTTTAACTCTTTCATAAGTTTTAGTTTTTAGTCCTATTATACCCATTTCATTCACTATAAAATATAATACTTTGTGTATGCACATAAAATTCTGCCAATATTTCTTCTTTTCAAATAAACTTTAAAATTAAATATAAATAAAAGGAGTGTACAAATATATTTATATTTATAGAAAACTTCACTAACAAGTAACATTATTTATGATCCTGATTGTAATTATTTACAATTTAATGTGAATGAATAAGAATATTAACGCTTTGTGACAATTGTGGTTTGAAATTAAAACTATTTTATTTTATTCCTGACTATTAATATATGTGTAAACTCTTTCAATTAAACAACTTAAAGTTTTGTCACAACCATAGAATAAACAATTTTTTTAATTGAAAATTTTTAATTGAATAAATATTGTAATTTCTTATGTTTGATTATACCAATAATAAAACTACCGAAATAGATAAAAGTAAATAGTTTTTTGTAGTTTGTGCTAAGTGTAACATTTTGCGATAATTGATATTTTTATTGAATATCTGATAAACAATTTGGTTTTCAGAATTTACATTATACTCGTATATTTCTCAGTGTAGTGTCCATACAACTCATAAATCTAAAAAGTATTGAGAATTTATATGAAAATATTTTTCATTAAATTACAAATAATTATTCAGAAATAATAATAAATTGTGAAGGAAATGTTAGAATCAATTTTATATTCTTATTAATTAAATGTGATAATATTACTTATATTCTAAATTGAAAAAATAATACAGTGTGTCGAAATCATATAATACTTTTGATTATTATTGTTTCATAATTATAGATAAAATTTCAATTTCAATTAAAGATTATGGCATATTTTATATTCATACATAATTCAAAAATATTTCATTGTTGATATTTATAGAAAATAATATTTTATTCTTAATAATATATTGAATTCCCTTGTTAGTCATAAATTCTAATCTTATATGACTGTTAAGACAGATAGCAAATAAAATAAATTTTTTTATATATATATTTTGTTATGATTCGTTTACCCTTGTGTAACAATTTTGTATATTTAATAATAATATTTAAAATTCTATATTTTTATGTTTTATTAAATAAAAATGTCTTACAAACATTTTCACGTCTTCCTTCATCAATAAATGAAAACAAACAAATAAGAATAACATTGGTGTTTACTTTCTGCACAAAAATTGCAACAAGTTAAATATGATGGCAATTCCGGGCTAAACAAAATAAAAAAAAGCAAAAATAAAAATTACAATTTTTTTAAGAGCCTTAAGCGTCAAATTTTTTATATTTCATATTTCTCATGTTTTAAAATGTCGCAAAAGGAACGATACTGCAACAGGTATATTTTGTCACAAGCTTCAACTTCTTATTTTTTTTTTTTTTTTTAAATCAACAATCAAATAAAGTGCAATTTTTACGATCATAAAAATGGATCGTATAGAAGAAAATGATTATTTGATTGTTTTCGAAAACAAAAGACATTCTTCAATGTGTATATATTATTTTTATATGAAAAATCAACAGGTGGACATCACGTCATTTTCTTATACAACTTTTATATACATTTTTTCTTTTTGATCTATGACTTAGAACTTACGACTTTTGTATATAGAGATGGAGGCGCCTGGTATTTTTATGTGAATTACATAAATTATTATCAACTGTATTTTTTCCCCCCATTTATTATTACTGATTCTAATGATAAGAAATTTACCACCAATTTTTAATATATCTTTAATTATTTTTTATACAGACATAACACAATCTGTGGTCCAACAAAAATTAAAACATAAAACTTCTTCTATATCTGACCAGATAAAACCAATTACAGGAAAAAGTTTCTCTTGCACGGGCATTTATTTTCAGTTTTTTGGAAAATCTAAAAATAGAAATATTATAGGTAACAGTGACTATAGACATGACAATAAATTAAAATCTAAAGGAAAAAAAAGCAAAAACAACAACGTCAACGACGACGACGAAGAAAAAAAAAGTTGTAACACTCCTGATGGTCGTAAATCTTCTTACATTTGGTATGAGAAATTTATACTGTATTTTGTTATACTTTACTGTGTTTTGTTACCGCATTTTATTTTTATTTTTTTCTTTCTTCCTCCTTTCTTCCTTTCTTCCCTTTCATTTCTTTTTTTCCTCTTCCTTTTCTTTTTTTCTTTGTTTTTTTTTTTTATATTTTATTTTGTTTGCCTGCCACACTGAAGCTGTCGTTCTTGTTGTTATTATTGTGGTTGTTGTTTCTTTTTTTCTCTTGCTGTTGTTATTATTATTGTTGTTGTTGTTGTTGTTGTTGTAGTTGTTGTATTATTTTATGACGTTAGCACAATACAAATTTTCCATATAAAATATTAAGATCCTGAACACGGATATTTTTCTTTTATATTATTATGTACCTATACAATAAGTGTAAATGTTTATGCATACAGATATGTGTATGTGTGTGTGTGTGTATGTCCTCTATGTATAGAAAATAATATCGCACGGTTCTTGATTCTTGCGGTTATATTTTAGTTAAAGATTTCTTATCATGATCATGATGAAAATGTGTTTTTCATTTCTTTAAGTAAAAAATATCAATATTTTTTTCTTTTTGGGGTCAGGAATTTTAATTTCTATTGTTTTTTTTTATGTATCATATTTTTTTTATGCATCGTATATTATTTTTTATTGAGTCACGATGTTTAGTAAAAGATTACAAATTATTTTTCATTATGGAATTACAAATTTTTTTCTATTATGCGCGCACCTACATTTTTAATAATTACTTTAGCTTATTGTTTCCTTATAAAGAAATGCTTAATTTACTATTAAGTTATCATTCCTTTGTTGTCGATTAATACTTTCAATAAAAATGGTGTTCATTTAAGAATGTTAAATAGATAAACTCAACGCACAGTAGTCTCTATATAATGCTCGTATACTCTATTGGAACACCTGTTTTATTTTAATATTCTAAATTATAAAACTTCATATAGATTAATTTAACTGTAATTATTATTATTTTAACTAATAATTATTGTAACTTTACCAACAAAAAAAAATAAAGCACCAAACTTTTTCTAACAAAATAATTATTCTAAAAACAGTGAAGATCCATCCCATCTTTTTTCCTTTATATAAAAACACAACAAAATATTCATATTTCTAATTTTTTTGTAATAAAAATAAAACAAAAAAAAAGTTTCAGGTCAACAACTAAATAATAAAAATTCTCAACGAAAAGAACAGAGATATATATTTTTATGTAAATGCTCTTAGAATATTATACCTTTTACATTCACAACGATTAAACATACAAAATGTGAAATGTTAATCTTGGTTGTTCTTTTTTGTTTCCTTAATATTTTTCTATTTCGTATATTGAACGATAAAAAGTCAATAATGGTTTTAATTATATTGTGAAAAAAAAAACTGTAATAATCGATTTATTTTGCGACAATTCTTAAAATTTCTTATGCCAACTGGGCATATTGGCACAACAATAATATTCAGTTTTTCCTCTCTTAATTAACAAGTATATTTTTTTCCTTTTTTTTCAATAAATTAAATTATAATAAATAAATTGGTAGACTTCTATTGAAGTTAAGTGCAAGAGTTATTTCATAAAGTTTTTATAAATAATAAATCCTAAAGTTCAATTTGAAAGCAATTCAATGTTTGTATTTATTTAAACCACTGTTAGTTTTAACAGTTCTTCTCATTATGTTGAAATAAATCCTCTTATATTTCTTCCTTTTCAACATAGATCTATGATGCATTCGTAATTTTATCTCCTAAATAGTTATTTTTACATTAGTGACTTAGTAACAATAAAGTGACACACTTAAAAATATAAACAACAAAAGAGAAAAACTTTTTTATTGTACAATTTAAATTTTAAACATATTCTAACCATTAGAGGAAAGAGAAAAAAAAAATGTTAACACATCCTTTTGAATTTTATTAAAAATCCTGTTATAGAAACATTTTATATAAAAAAAAAATTGTATTAATAAAAGGTATAAGTAGGGAGCTTTTATATAAGGAAACAAAACATGTCATTTTAAGGAAGTTCATAGTTATATTTTTATTGTACGATAAATACAAATATATTATGTTGAATGCACAAACTTGAAGTTGAAACATAAATATATATATGTTAGTTGTACATTTTTTATAAAAGTACCTGCAACCTTCAGAGTAAAGTGTATAAAATGTAACATAGTTAAACATAAATTTAAATTCTATAAAAGAAACTCCTTAAACAACAGCGACATCTGTCACGATGACACTTTTGTTATAGTTGTTATTTGTTTCTTTTTTTGTTATACAAGATGTGAAATATAGAATTAAGATTTTCATACATTCCATTATTTAAATGCATTTCTATTTTATTATTAAAATGGTTGTTCTCAAAATTATTTACTTTTATGTAAACAAAATACCAACAATACTTTACAACCGCATATACTAAACAACTATGTCTAATAATGTTAAAGTGGATCCAGTGTTATAATATAACCATCTGCAATCTATTTGTGTAACATTTATTCAGTATAAACTAATTCCTTAAAAGCTCAAACTTTTAATAAAATGGATCATACAAGTTTGTACAAATTTAAAAAAGTTACTTATTTTTTCTTAGAATATCAAATAAATTAAAAATAAATGCCGCAAAGAATAATGCCATGATTAATTGCAATAATACAAAAATATTTCTCAATTTTGGAAATCCTGAATAAAAAATATAAAATATTTTTACTTAATTTCTGATTTAATTTAAATTAATTAATATAAAAAAGCAGTTCATGGAAGTTCAGAAATTGTTCAGAAATTGTTCAGCCACTACGGCATTTTAACCGAATAGCTGGTGCAGCTAAATTTTATGTTTCCAAACTGAAAATATTTTCGAAATTAAATTATTTCATTGAAATTTTTTATTAATTTACAATTGAAATGTTTTAAAATTTTTAGTTAGTTTTTCGTGGAAAAATAATTAAAACTAAAAACAACTTAATGTTTTTGGCTTAAATTAGTTTGCCAGTGTTGTTGGGGGGATAATTCAATTAAATTAACAAAAAATTGTATGGAAATAATGCGTTCATTATTAATCCAATAAAAAATTTCGTAAAACGATAAATATATATTTTGTTTAATTTGCCATAACCCAATTCAATCCAATGATCTATACAAAAGAGAATTTAGGATGTCCCTTACCTTCATCAACCCAAGAGAATATTTGTCTATGTATGTATAGTATTGTATTTATGTTTAGTTTTCTTTCTTCAAGAAAACAAAAAACAAAACTTTTTTTATTCCCAAACCAAAATATACACGCGTAAAATTGGCTTTCTTCTTTTCTTTAACAATTTTCTATTTTCTATATAATACACTAAAGGTAAATCTTAAATCATTATTACGTATATTTGATGTGTGTATATATGTGTATATCTGTATGTGTGTGTGTGCCTGTGTGTTTAACCAAAGATGTATGACGAAAACTTTTTCAACTGACACAAAAGTCAATATCCTTGTAGAAAAATTGGGTGATTGTTAAAGCGTGGGTGGTCTCTATTTCCAAATATATATAAAAAAAAATGGGAATGTTGTTTGAAATCAGGATTATTTTAGTATTTACTACAGTGATTTTCTAGGATATTTGCACAAAAACTTTGTGTCGGTTGAAAGAAGACAAAAAGTAAAAGAAGAAGAAGAAGAAGATGTATAAAAGGGGGTAAAGAAATAGTCATCACAATTGGGAAAAATATGGTTTTCTTTTCTTTTTCTTTTTCTGTATTTTTTTTTTTTTGTTTTGTTTTTTTTGGGCAAATCAAGTTTTTTCTTTCATTATTGTACATACAATAATTTTAATTTGATTGTTCAAAATAAATAATACAAAAAAAAAGAGGCAATTCAACCCTCCCCATATATTATATAAAAAGAAAAATGAAACAAAACCCTCACAAATTATACTTCAAACTTAAACAAACATTCTTCACTCATTGTCCATATTTTTAATTAAATCATGATGGAAATAACTTTGATGAGAAAAAAGAGAAAAATAAAAAGAAGAAAAAAACAAAAATGTTGAATCATTAAAATAAAAATTCATTTCAAGCACTTAAACTTTTAAGCAGAAATTATTATTCTTCAACGTTTTGATGGAAAAAAAAAACAACAATAAAAACAAAGAAGTAAACGAACAGAACAGAACAGAAACAAAAATTGAACATTTTGGAAAGAAAAGAAAAAAAATTAAGTTTTCTTTATCTTTTCTTTTTTATCTTTTCTTTTATATGAAAGCAAATAAAGAAAAAATTAGTTTTCTTTCTGTCTTATTGTTTACATGCGGCTTTCATTGTTTCAATCTAATTTTTCAAACACCATAGTTACAAATCTTTATCAAATCTGTTTTCAACTGTATCCTTTGTGTCTTTATTTTTAATTATTCTATATTTTCGAAGAAACGAACGCTGTAAACATTTATAGTTAAAATCTGTCAGCACCTTAACAGCCAACTAGTTAGAAAAATGTAACAAAAAAAAATATGAAAAGTCAAAAATAATTAAAGTTTAGATGCATCTTCCATGAAAATCATCGAATAATATCCAGACATTCTTTTATTTAAATTGTCAAATATGCTGATTTTCTGAATTTATATTCACAGGAAATGTATGGAAAATTGAATATTATTTTTTGGTATTTATTATTATTCCTATTGCCAGATGGACTGTTGCAGATTGTGCGAGATTTTCTATTCAAATGTAGAAATACAGAAATATATGCAAACATCGTGATTTTCTTTATTTTATTAAAAAAAAAAGAATTGTTGAAATTCGTGCGACATTTTCTTTATACAACTCATATTAAAGTCTTAAAGTTCTATAATGTTAATATTGTTGTTATGTGTCTTTTCTCAAACAAAAAGATAATAAAGAAAAAGATGCTTTCAACTAATTTTAAAATTTCAGTCTTTCAATTCATTTTTTTTTTCTTCTACCTAAAGAAGTTTCATTTTAAACATTCACATGAAAATGTTTGTTGAAATCTGGCCTCAAAAATTTTCACCATTTTAAACGAAAACATAAAGTCAGTTGACCCAATTTAATAAGGGGAAACTTTAAAAAAGTAGCAACTATAAACATTTTTTTTTTTTTTTCTTTTCATGGGACAATTAATTTACGATATCAAATCCTATTTCTCTTATGTTACTGTTTGTAGTTTTATTATTTAATTAAGTTTTTTTTTTAACTAAAATTAAATAGAAATCTGAATAAATTTCAATTTGTTTTAAAAGAATTTCATTTTTATATACAGAATTCTCATTTCAATCCGTATTAAACATAAACGAACGTATAAGGTTCTTCCATAGAAAACATTTTTGAGTGCATCTCTATAATTTAATTCCAGAGAAAAAATATTCATCTTGTATAAATTCCGTCAATTATGTTTTATCTATATAACAAAAAACTCAAAAAAAAAAAAAAACTGTTTCTCTAATCGGATGTAGAATATTTTTACTTTTATATATATTTTTATTTTTTTTAAATTTTTATTTTTAGTTAAATTATTCACAACAATTCAATTAAAATATATGTGGAAAAAAAAATTAAGTTAAAATTAAAATGAAAGAAAAAAAAAAATTAGCTCCAAACTTTAAGCCGAAAAATGTTAATCAAATTTTTTTCCATGAATTTATTTTAATTAAATAAAATTGAAAATATTTGTAATAAAGTGAGAAAAAAATCACCAGATTTTGAAGCTGTAAAAAAAATCTGTTATACAAATCATAATTGTCTCATAATCTAGATGCATTCGGGAATCTCTTTTTTGAAATGTTAGTAGACGTTTTGTTTTTTAGTCAACCTTTTCTATTTTTCTTTTTTGTTATATGTTCGGATAATGAAATTCCATTGAAATCCTTTACATTATTTTTTTTTTCGTTACTCTTTGTAAAAATTTCCGGTTCCATAAATTTCCCTGTATTTCCTCATTTCTGTTATAATGTTTGTTATTTGTTCTATTTTTGTTTCTTTTGTATTGTTCTAACAACAGACACCATCTGGCATCAAAAGGTCATTTTTAGACAAAAAGGGAAACAATTCTGTCTCAAGCGATTTGCAAAAATGTTATCGGTCCACCCATCCAATATTCCGTAAAAAAAAAAAAAAGAAAAAAAATAACTAATAAACAGAGAAGCCACCTAAAGGCGTTATAGGTTTTCTACATAGAAATCATTGAAACCTTTTTTTCTTTTTTATTTTATTTTATTTTTATTAAACTGGAGACAGGGAAAGAAAAAAAAAAAGTGGTGGAAGAAATTTTTACACGCACATTTTACAAAAGAGAGATATACGAAAACAAAATCACTGTTCAAACTGGAATTTAACCTGTAAATGATTGACAGCGCATCAGTTAGAATTTGTTTCTTTCAAAAAAAAAAAAAAAAAAGGAAATAAATTGACAAGGACAAAGAAAGACGACAACTTTGAATTCAACAAAAAAAAAGGGTGGATTTCGTCTTTTAGGATGTAGGGATATGTATGATTTTATATATGTGTGTGTAAGTGTGTCTTCGTTTGAGTAAAAATATCTTCCTTTTTTTTTTTTTTAAAGGGGAAAAATATAAAATACGGAAAGAATGAACAAAAAGAAATGCTGGCCGATTTAAATTCTCTTGTCACACATATTCATATATAAATGCTTTATGTTAAAGGGTTTTATACGGATTTCTTTTACAAATCTGATGTAATAATGACATATAAATCTATTTATGACGGAAGAGTTTCCATTTTTATACTTAAAATATGTGAAGAAAAGAAAAAATGAGAATAAAAACTTTAAGATTATTATATATTTTTTTTTTTAGATTTTTATTAAATAAAAAAAGAATTTGACTTTAACATTTTCGTTTTCTGTTTTACGATAATTATTGAACTTCAATTACCGATTGATTTTTCTTCTTTTTATTTTGTACATATAGAATTCAAATCAAGAATAAATTTTTTCAACAAGTTGTTTCCATATAAGTAAAACCCACAATAATTGTTTCCAAATTTTATCAAATTTAAAATACAGAAAAAGTAAAAACTTAAAATTTTTTTTTTACTTTGATTTAACAAATATTTTTTTCTTAAATTAGAATTTTCGTTTTTGGGATAACAAATTTAAGGTCGTCTGAACATTTTTTTTAAGGTTATTCCCTAAAATAAAAAAAATAGGCAAAAATGTTTTCAATTCCTGTCAAAAAGTAAATTTCCAAAATAAAGTACAACAAAAAATGTAAAAACATTTTAATTTGATCGCACTTTTTCATCAATGCGACAGACGAAGTAGCAATTGACTACGGTATATTATATTTTGATTGTTTCCTGAGGAATGAGAAAGAGGATGAAGTGAAGAGATTTTCGATTAAATTGAATTGTGATTTAATAATTATTAGATGATAAACACATTCGTTATCTTATATAAGTGGATAATAAATGAATGGCAACATTTTGACATTTCAAGTGGACAACAAAAACAAAACAGAAAATTATTTCTAACAAGTCAGGAAATTAATACCTAAGTTGACCCTATTAAGGGTCAAGGATATTCTTGTTCAGATACATATAAAAAAAATACAAAAACGTACAATTTAGTGAAAATAAATTAAATGAATTTTGAAACTTTAACGACACAGGATAAAACTTATTAATTTTGTCAAGATGAAAATTTCACTTTTTTTTTTGTTCATAATAAAATAATTTTTGATGCATAAAGCATAAAAAGAAAATTTATAAAATCAATTTAGTCATCAAATTAAAACATAATATAGAAAGATTCTTAAGATTAAGAATCAAATATAAGACAAAGAAAAAAGAATTATACAATAGAATAAAATGTTTTAGACGAATATTCTGTCATTTCTACACTTCAACATTCACAAAGGCAGGGTGAAATAAAAAAGAAGAAAAATTGATGATTTTTACCTTTAATATGGGTAAGGGTATTTGTCTTACATAGGTACGTACGTGAGTCTCTTTATGTGTATGTGTTCGTGTACACGTGTCTTGTAGTCATTGTTTCATTTGATTTTTTATCTTTTATATACATTGTGTACTGTTATAGAAATTTTTTGAACAATAGACGAATGAAGAAGAAAAGAAAACAATAGAAATAAGTTCATTTAGTTTTAGAAAGAGTATAAAATAGAATGAAAAAAGCTGTACAATCAAAGTATACAGATAATCATAATGTCACCATTTTATAATCTTAATCTTGAACTAATCGCTTAAGAGTTTTATTTCTGTCTTTTAATTTATTTAGAAAAAAATGTATATAAAAGTTTTATTGATTTAAAACTAAACTGATGTTATAAAATAAAAATCATATCTTAAAAACCATATAAGAGTTGAATATACGAATTTCTTATCGTCTTATTATAATTTATTGTGATGAGAGAGAATGGTGCACAGCAGCAGTAGCATAAGAAGTATACGCAGTCAACGACTCAACTATATGATTAATTGTTGTGAAGATATAATATTAAGCAAGTTCTTTTCTTCTTCATCATCATCTTAGTCTTCTCCTACTTCTTCTAGAAAACATTATTTATCTCATCTTTTTTTTTCTTTTTTTTTTTTGAATCCTATTCATCATTCCTATAAATATAATAAGATATACGTATGTTTTTCTTATACCTACCACTGGCATACACATGTAGGAATAAGAAGCACATGACTATAAAGAAGGATATATTCAGTAAGAGATTTTCAAAAGAATGGAAGAATGAAAAAAGAAAGGAAGGCGATAAGAATTTGTTTTTGTATTATTATTATTATTATTATTATTATTATTATTATTATTATTATTATTATTATTATTATTATTATTATTATTATTTTTCGTCTTCTTCTTCTTCTTCTTTATATTATGTATTTTGATTGATTTTATTCTGACGTCAGACAGAAGACCACAATCATAAATGATAATACCTTCCTTCTCAAATGATATATTATTTATATGAATGAGAAGTGGATTATATCACCATCTTAGTGTATTTTTATTCACCAATCAAATATTATAGATGAATCATATATCTACACTACGTACCTACCATATATAATATTATTTATTATGTTAAGGAGCAGAAGAAGAAAATGAAGAAGAAGAAAAAAAAGAAAAAAAAATGTCAAAGGATGAAAGGATCAATATTTACTTATAAGAAGATGATAAAAAAAAATACTATAACATACACAGATATATTCATTCGTTCATTTTGTAAATATTTATACGTTTTACATCACATAATATAAGACGGAGGGTGTCCTTTTGAATTTCATCTTTTTCCTTTTTTTTTCTATGTGTCATATTATTGACCCAATTGGTTACATATTTTTTACGTCAACTCTTGTAATGTTTCAGAGGATTTTCCAAGAGTGATTTTTTGTTGTTGTTGTTGTTGTTTTTTATCATCTTACGAAATGTATTTTTTTTTCCTTTATACAATTTTATATATATTGGTTATTTTTCTACACTCAATTGTTTTGTTTTTCGTGTCTTAATAAAAATTGCTGAAAGTTGTGAATTTATTACGGTCGATCTGTAAAAATAACAACAACAAATATCTAAGATTAGATCAAATTTTGAAATAAATATAAAAATTGATGTGTTTAGGTGAATGAAATAAATTGTCCTTAAAGAATTTTATAATAAATAAGAAAAAAGGAAAATATTAATAATTTTTTTATTGAAAATGTAATAAAAAAAATTATATTTATATTTTGGCTATTTTTCTATTATATCGTTTAACGCAATAAAATTAAAAAAGATTTTGATACAGAAGAGAGAGAAAGATAGAAAGAGAGAGAGAGAGAGAGAATGAAAGATTGAGTGAATGAAAATAAACCAATAAAAATTGTCTTGAAGTAAAAAAAAAAACAAAAAAATAAATAGAAACTTCAATATACAAGAAAAAATAGATAAATTTAAATTCGCGATACATTTTCTGTCTTTTGTTTCACGCACTTTAAATCAGAGTCAAAATCGAAAAACAGAAGAAAAATCCCACGCTCTTTGATTGCTATCCATATAAAAAATTTCTAAAGGGAATTCAGGATAATAGTCCTCAGCATCTAAATTGAATATTTTTTCAACATTTCTGCTGGATCAACATAAAACCCAATACAAAAAAAAAGGAATAAAGAGAAGTGAAAGAATAAGAAAAACAAAATACAGCGAAAGGAAAAAAAGAGACAAAGTCCGCCCCAAGGAAATGAAAATGTGAAAAGACAACAGATTCTGACATCATTTGTGTATCCCAAATGGAATTATGTATATAAATATGTATGTAGGTATGTACATGTATCTATGGATATCGATTGAAAAGACGCAACGTTAGAAGAGAAAACAGAGAAACAAAAGCAAAACAAAAAGAAGAAAAATAACAAAGCTTGTCTTCATGTAGAGAGAAAAATATGTGTCGAGCGCGCGGTATGATGCGGGACAAGATCACAGTAACATTTTCGATATTTAGATAACAATTTATTGTTGGATGAATTTTAAAAGTAAATAAATAAATTGAGAGGCAAAGTCTCTTCTTTTACTTTATTTGTTTATTTTTATTTTTTTTTTTATTTTTCCTTTTCATTTGCTGTTTATTTTTTTCTTTAAAAATTCAACTTTTCCTTTAACGCAAAAAAAAAAAAATAAAAGTAAATAAATAAATAAATAAAAACGATTTCTTTTTATTTCTATTAGATTTTTGTTTATTCAAATTCTAATCGAATTTTTGTACATTTTTGGCATCATCATAATAAAATACATATTTTTAATTTTTTTTTTTTTCTTCTTTAATAAAAGAAAAATATACAAAAGTTTAGAGTTTCCAAATTAATTGTATTCTCTCACATTTTACTTTCATATTATTTTTCTATTTATTTTTTTTTTTTAGTCTCTAAATAAGTCTACAATATTTGGAAGTTAATTAATAACAATTTAATCTTTTAATAATACAAAACTAAATCTATTTCTAAATCTATTTAATATAATAATAATTGTTCAATACTCTACTAATGCTATTATTTTGTGCTTGTGCATGTGTAATATTTGTATATAGGAATGGCAATTAACTTGATATAATTAATTCGAATTAAATGCAAAATAACTGACCATAAGAGGGACAGTTCAATTTTTTGCGTAACAAATTTACATTTGTGTATTTCAAATTGTTCGCGTAAAAAGTTTTATAATTTTTTCAACTTCATTTACATTACAAAATGTTCATTTATTTTGCGTCCACTAAAAATTTGTGCAAAGAAACAATCGATTATCATCAAAGTTAAACATGTTATTGATCCAGTAAAAGATGCTCGAGCTAATTAGTTGAATTAAATTATAGAATTTGAGAATATCTCGAATTGCATAGAATTCCAAATGTTTAAATGTGACTTTTATCTTTATAATAAAAAAGTTATAAAAACCCAACAATTTCAAAAGTTTTACGACTTTTTATTATCATTAATTTTTATTTGTTTGAAAAAATCAGGCTGGAATATAAATAAGATGGAATTTATAAAAACTATAAAACAATTTCAGTCTGAAAAAAGAAAGGTTCAAAACGTACTCATTTTTCTGTCAAATGGCTTTGCTTTTCTTATACATAAATCGAACATATATTTTACGTTTAATTATAAATTTGTTGAAAAACAAAAATTATTGATCAAAATCAATTAATCGATTATTTTTAATCCATTATATAATTAATAACCATTTCTAAAAATAAAGTGCGTGTTTGGTGCGTATAGTGAGTTATGTGTAGATTATCGATGTTAAATCGAAATCAGATTAAAAAATAAAAATAAAAATAAAAAATTAAATCGACAGAAAAAAAAAAGAGCGTGAATCGGACGCGCCCAATGAAAATTAATCGTGTGCAAAAAGAAAATGGGTAAAATATTTAAAATATAACCAAAAGTTGAAATAAAGAAATGGAGGGAATATATGGAGGAGGTATGAGAAATAGAAGAGAACTTTATGGTGAATATTAATTACCTAATTTGAATAAATTTGTGTTTAAATTGCACAATTAAATTAGTGTCGCTGATTGTCATTTGACGACCGGCGGCCTTTTTGCCTCCTTGAAAAGATAATATACACACACAATCGTCTTTCCCCTAAGAAAAAAAAATTATCCCCATAGCTACTACCATCATCTCATCTTCTATCCCCTATTCCAGTTTAACATCATTAATTTTATTTTCCAGGTGTTTTAACTTAAGTCCTTCCACAAAGAAAAAGAAGAAAAAGAAGGAAAAAAAAAAGTTAATGACAAAAGATTAGAGAGGCTTGATTCTTTAAAAGAGTGTAAGAGAGAAAGTGAAAGTGAAATAGAGAGTGAGAATGATTGGGAGACTTGTATTTTAAATGGGTTGTGTGACTTTTTTTCTTGTTTTGTTTTGATGAGCGACCTAAATACAATTTAGACCATTTTTAAAATAATATGAAGGGATGTGGTTTTGCATAGCCTCAAGCACATCATAAGTATGTATTCATAATAGATGTAAGTAGGTATGAAGGCAAAAAAAAAGGGTATGATGATGTGGAGGACAAAGAAAAAATGATGAATTCAAAAAGTTATAAAAATGAAAAGTCGACAACGATAAATCTTTTAATTTCCTCCACCCCCCTCTTATTTCTCTTTTCCGTCAATTTATTATCCGAAACGAAATGAAAATATTTTCCCTTAATCCCTTGCACACAAAAATTATTTCATAAATATTCTTTTTTCTTTCTATTCACGCATTTTCTTTCGTTTTTCTTCTTTTTTTTTTTTACTCATCGATTTTCAATGCCAAATTATCAGCTCCCTGAAGTTGTGATTTTATTTTCTTTTCATTTTCATTTTTTACACAAATGAAAATATTTTCCTTATGATTCTTTTTTACAGGATCAAATTTACATTTTTCCATTTTTTCTGTCACATTTGCTATTGTTGTATTTGTTCTTCTTCTTTTTGTTGTTATTATTGTTGTTAATGTAAATTTATCTTTATGTTTTCCTAATATTTCAGTAATAAATGAGACAACAATACCAATGAAAATTGTAAGAGAAGCACTCAAAAATGAATACCACATGTAACTTATTCGGTATATTGCTGGAACACTGAAAATAAAAGAAAAAAATATGAAATTATTTACTAAGATGAAAAAAAAACGGAAAATATTTGGAATGAATGAAAATGATTTTCACAAAAATCTATAATCTTCAAGGGTATATAATTCCTGCCATTTATAGTTGATGGCACGAATTATTATTTAATTTTTTTTCTACAAAATTAAAATAAAGCGATTTTGAATTTTAAATTTGATTCATATATAATTTAAATAAATGATTTCGATAATATTTAAATGTAAGTTTTATGTAAATTTCGTGTTCATATGTTTTTGATTAAAAGTTCACAATTAATGAGGAAAATTAAATGATTTTTTAGACAATCAAAAACCAAATAATTTTTAATTTAAAAATTTAAAGTTAAAAGAACGTGTCGAGTATTGTAAACTGACTGATTTGGTGTAGGTGTATAAAGCAGCTTTAAGTCTCATCTGATTTTCATAAAAAAAAAAAATTCTTATTTAACTTTATCATATTTTCACCTCAAACATCAACAAAATAAACACAAAAAAAAAATGCAAAATAAAAAATTAGAAAACAAACGAAAAAAAAAAAACAAAACACAGACTAAATTATTCATTCAAAAAATGAACAGCGAGTTTTTTCTTTGCATTTTCTTTTTTATTCAATTAATTTTTTACCTTTCTATTTTATTTTTTTTTACAAAAATTTGTTTTTTTTTCACCTTTTGAAAATTTTGAATGAATAAAATTTATTAAAAGTTTCAAATCAAAAATTAATGATAAAGAATAAATTATTTGTTTGTTATTCTTTGTTGTTCTTGACTTTAAAGAGAAAAAACCAAAAGGAAAAAAAAGTTTCTACAACGTAGAATATTTTTTATTATGCATTGATGAATTTATTAATATTTAGTGCTTGAACAAGTACAATTAGGTATAAATGTATCAACACATGATATTTGAAAAGAAACAGAATACAGATGTATGTTTATTTATTCAACACAACGTGATCAATTCATTCAGTAATAATTTCTGTATAATTATTCTTAATACATTTTAATAATTTAATTTGAAACATGAATGAACTTAAAAAAACTTAAATTAGCATCTACAACAAACTGAAATTGGCAAATGAATTAATCATTTACTATTATTATTTCTAATTCTTAGAATTTTCGTATAATAATATTTTACATCCCAAAAAGTATTAGAATTCAATTTATATTCATAAATCAACTATAAAATTACCTTTCAGTATCTATTAGTTGTGGTAATGCCTCTTCAATCAATAATTTTGTTGTATTCACATAACAATTGCATTTGTCTATTGATAATGAAATTGATGAAACTGGATCTTTATTTTTTATTTGTGACATCACTCCAAGATAAACAACTAATATGAGTGATATTATTCCACCGTATAAGGCACCCTGTGAACAAAAAAAAATTAATCTTTAAAAATTGAATTTAATAACTCAATAGTAATGGAAAATTTTCATTATAGGTTGCCGTAATTTTAGGAGAGGTATATTTAGTTTGATTTATGTAATTAATTTAAATGTTTTTGTTTTTAAAAAAAAATATTAACACGTAAAAAATTCTGTATTGTTATAGAATTTTGAATGAAATAAAAAAAACGTGGGAATATAAATGGTTTTCTTTGCTTTTATTTTTTATCAAAAATTAATCATATAAAAATAGAAAAATAATAATTGGTATTTGTTTCGATATGTACTCATATATTTAGATATGAACACAATAATAGAAATTTTCTTTAACAAATGAACAAAGTTAAAAATATCGTGAGTGTCTTAAAATAACAAACAATCAACAAACCAACAAACCAACTAACAAACCACCGCAACCATAATCAACCATCCACGTCAACACATCAGACGGAAAAGTGACAAATACGAATAAAATCAAATCTAAATTTAGTTTACTTATTATTATAGAAAAAGGTCGAAGTATGTTACTTTACTTTTGTCATTCAATCAAATAAAAATCGACAATGAATTGTTTGCTCCTTAAAATACTTTCTCTTTTGTTGTTATTATTAAGTTCAAATACCCATTTTTCCCTCCACCACTTTCGTTAAAAAGAAAGGGCTTTTTAATTATTTTAATATTATTATTATTATTATTGCGATTGTCTCTTTTGAAATAATTGAATATTGGTTACTTCACGTGAATAATTTAATTGTATTTAATGAATTATTTTTGGTTAGTTCAAAAAAAACAGTACACCAAACTAAACTAAACTAAACCACACTAAACTAAACTATACTAAACCAAACTGACTGTGAATGCAATTTTATATGCTACTTTCCCTCAAACCATAAACACTTGTCAATTTTCATTTCAAATTACTGTTAAACTATTCTATAATTTTATGTAATCTTCAAAGTAAATTCAAATAATAAAACTATTTTTAAAAATAGATGAAATCAAAAGAAAGACAATATACCTACATAAGAGTGGAAAAAAAATGTTTAAAATAAAATTAAACGATCATCTTCAATGATGACATTGTTATAATATAATAAGAATCAGCAAAATCCATTTCTTTCTCTTTTTTCTTTCTTCTGTTTATTTTTTAAAAAACCCCTTTTTATTTATTTTTTTTTACCCTCTTTTTTTTTTCGAGAAGAGGCAACAACAACAACAAAATAAAAGACAAAATCTTTTTGACTCACTTAAATTTCACTTTTATTTTTTACCCTAAAAATATAGTAGCCAAAAGCCACCCCAAGTACCAATGTGGTAGCCACATTATTATTTCTCATAAAACTCAGTTTGAAAACAAATTGTTCCATTTTTTTTTTGTCGCTCTATCTCACACCCTTTCCTTTTCGTCTTCCTGAACAGATCGACAGCAACAACTTCACACCAGCACACAATGAAGACGTTTTATTTCTTCGTACTTACTGTACGAGACATGATGCTTCAACATAAAATCTTTATACACCTACACTGTGTAGGCTACAAAGACGAACACATTAAAAAACTGATTTTGGAGGCACCTTATTAATTGCATCTTTTTTTTATTATTATGCATTGACTATTTTTTAAGCTGAATTGGATTTTAAAATTTCTTTCTAAAATAAATGGTGATAAAAATGCAAAAATTGCAAAATAGAAAATTTAAATAAAACAAAACAAATTTAAAAGTTTTGCAATTTTTATATTTTTCCAACTTTTGTAACAGTAAGGTGTCTGAACCAACACTTTCTATATTATGCAGTTTTTCTATTGTTTTCTATTTAATCTCCCCATTATTTTAAGATTATTTGGTATTTTCCCTCTTACACATTTATTTCAGTTTAATTTAAAGTTTACAAAATACAAAAAAGAAAATAGAGGAAACAGAAAATCTATTAAATTCTTAAATCTCAATTAATTAAGAAACAACCAACAGAAAAGAAATGGTTGTGTATAGAGAGAAAAGTGTCAACTCAATCAGTTACATTAGTGATACGACATGAAAGCTTAACGCTTTAATATAATATAATTTCATTAAAGTTGATGCGATAAGATTATTTTTAGAGTCCTAAAAGAAAAAAAAAAGCAGCCACAAAGGCTTATTTATATAAGACATCTTGAGACTTGAAACTTGACATCATTTCGTCTGAGAAATATATTATAACTGAAATATGAGAGAGAGAGAGAGAGAGAGACACACAGTGGGGACAGTGAAAAAAAAAGGTCAAAAAGCTTAAAGTGTTGATCTTTCCATTTTTTAACATGTGAAAATTGTGTGTAAAAAGAAGAAATTAATGTTTTTCTTTTTGACTACTTTTTTATTTTTTAAACAAATCCATTAAATTCAGGCAAAAAAAATAAAAATAGATTAATACGTTCCATATAATTCACGGCTGATTTTTTTTTTTTTTGGTTATGTTATCACACATTTGTATAAATTAGGATCCTCTGAAGGATTCCTTTCGTTTGAATAAATTTTAACTCATAATTAGATAAACCATAAATTAATTTTTCAAATAAAAAATTTCATCACAACCAAAAATTTTTCAATTTTGATCAATTAGACAATTTTTATATAAGAAACAAAAAAAAAAAAAAGTAAGAAAATTTAATTGATAAAAAGATAAGAAAATTTTTTGATCTTACCGTACTATTTGCTCTCTTAAAAAATATTCCAAGTAAAAATAATCCCAATGTAACTCCACCAATTAAACCATTTAATGTTAATGTTGCCTGTAATATTCCACCAAGTTTTTCAACCAAAAATACAAGTGCAAATGATAATATTCCATAACTGAAATTAATGAAAAATTACATTTTATATTTTATATTTTGTATTTTAATTATTTTTAGTATTTTTCTTTGTTGTTGTTGTCATTTTTGTTGTTGTCATTTTTGTTGTGTTTATTTTATAAAATAATGAGATTTATTATTTGAAATTAAATTTAATGAAATTTTATTTTATTTAAGGAATGAGAGAATTTGGTTGAATGTTTGTTGGGGATGATATAAAAAAAAAAAAACAAATGTGGGTTATTTTGCCGTTATTATAGCTGGCTTTTTATTGCAATCATAAAACCTGGATTATTATTCGTGCTATTTTCTTTTTGTTCTTATTATTTTTGTTTTATAAAACAAAGCAAAAAAAAACAAAAAAATTAAAAACACCGGAAAAAGGGTTTTCTTTTCATTAAATTTATGTATTTTATTTCTCCTTTTTTTCTTTTTTTTTTTTAAAGAAAACAAAATATAATAATCAATGACCATTCTCATCTCACCACCAGTATTTAAAGGAGGATGAAGGAAATTTTATCTCAAGTGTACAATTAATTTTGATTTCAGTTCATTTACTCTTTTTATATTTTTACGTTAGGCGTAACGGTTGTGTTACGTTTGCGTTCAAAATTACGTTTTATATTTTTCAAACCAAATTTAATTCTATTTTTTTTTTGAAACATTTTTCTATTTATAGATTTCTTTCCTTAAAGATACAATAAATTGTCATTATTTTTTAAATTTAAATTCATTAATGGATGCTTTAAATTCTGTACGAAAATACTTTTGTTGAATGATTAAATGTATACGAACTCTATCGTTAGCTCAAACATCAGCGAACTGTAACTGTTAGATTAGTGTCTTGATATGGTCCAAATATACACATCTAGATCTGATTGGACTTCCTTTAAAAAAATTTCTTTTGCATCACAAATGGACAGAAAAGGCAAAATTTATTTGTATAAAAAAAATCTCACTGGTAAGAATCCTAAACTTTTTTTGATAAACTCACAATATTCAAAATTGTTTGATACGCATTGTAAATTGCTACTGAAATTCATACATTGAATAAAATAAACCGTATAAAATTCGTATTGTGTTTTTTCAAACAAAATAATCCTCAAGAAAACATTCTATGAAAGTAGTCCCATTTTTTTTGTTGTTGTTTGAAAGAATAAAAAATTACTATATCGATTTTTTTTTTTTGAAGGATTGTACAAAAAGTATACAATCCTTTTTAGAAAAATACAGAAATGTAGTAAAAACATAAAAGGAAAATTGTGAATTAAGTTTTTCAATTCAGAAATAAGAAAACAAAATGGAAATAATTTACATATTTATTTTATTTAAAGACAACGGTTTGACGTTGGCAAAATGTTTAAGTGAATTTTGCGTTTTTTTTTTTTTTTTCTTTTTCTTCCAATTTTATTTCAAATTTTTCATCTGAGTAAATTATCTATTTATTTATTTATTTAAATGCATAATTGGCTGTGTGAATATGAAGCTAAACAAATGTAGAATATTTCCTATCTATAATAAAGTTAAAGTGGGTTTGATAAAATAAAAAGGGATGTTAGGTGATCTTGAAAAAAAAAATGTGGTAATTGGTTTTTGTGTATTTATTTTTCCTTGTGCTTCTCTTGTGCTGAGAGCAAATTTAATTTTAGCATTTCTATGTTTTTTTTTTTCAAGTTAGAATAAAATTCTGAATCCATACACGACACATTCACACATACATACACACAGACTGACAGGATGTAAAAAGGAAAAGGAAAAAAAAAAGAAAGAGATTCATTGACTTGTGTTTTAAGATGAGAAAAGAAAAAATAAATTCATGATTTAATCAGAGAAAATAAATAAGAAGATTGCTTTTATACGATGATTTTGTCCTTTCCTAGAAAATAACGTAAGAGAATGAATTTTCTCTCTCTTTTCCTTTTAGTTTAGTTTTTCTTAAAAAAAGGAACGCCGCATATTGATTATATCCCAATGTGACATGTCGTTTATCTATATCCTGTTAAAAATGTCACAATTTCACTCTTAAATACAAACAAAAACAAAATAAAAAGAGTCTTGTAAAAAAAAGAAAAAACAAGAGCGAGAAAGTATTTTTTAATGAAAAGTGAATAGGAAAAAAATCACCATCACCCCTTTCTACACAATCATGAAGCCTTCTAACTCAAATAGACCAAATAAAGTAGTAGCGTCCTTTTTCTCTTACTCTTTATTTTTTATTTATTGTGAAATTGTGTTTTTTTTTTCTTCCTCCCGTTTTGTTTTTTTTTTTTTTTCTTTTTTTTCATAAATCAAATTTATAATCAGCTCAAAACGGACAGTACGACAGACAATGATTAATTTAGGATGATGATGATGATGAGTTAGCATTGCTGGATGCCGCATGTCAAAATCTATTCGTATATATAAAAATATGATGTAAAAGGTGTGCGAAATCGATTTTGCATTATTTATAAACATTTGTATGATTGTCTATTTATTTCTTATTCTTATAAAAAAAAAATAGCCTTTATAAGGTAAATCCTGTACAAAATGAATTTTATATAATTAGAAAAGAAAACCAAATCATTGACTACTGTTTCATACATTATTTCCTATCAAAAGGCACAAAATATTCTTCAGTTAATAATTTTATCTTTGTATTAAACGTTAAGTGTTATTAAAAATTCACAAATGCTTTATACGCAAAAATATTACCATCAAATAATATTACATTTAATTTAATTACATTTTTAATTTTTCTGTCTAAACTTCAATATAATTTTTGTTTGTTTTTTTTTTTCTACTTTTAAAAATTCATTGCATAACACTTTTTAGTGGAAAATTATTCGGCATTTATAAAATTTTGTTTTTAAATTCTTTGTAGGTACGATTACACGTTCAGAGTATTTTTGAAGTCAATAGAAAAACAAGATTTTCTTCTTCTATTTTTTTTTTTTTATAAAATTATAAATGAAAAGAATTCTATAGGAAAATAGAATTTCAGAAATAATTTCGTTCATAGAATTACTTCAATTGATAAGTTATAAAAAGAAATTTCATCATTACAGGAATGAAAATAAAAAATTTAACAAAAAGTTGAAAAAAAATTATTTGAAATAAATAAAGTAACGTACATTAGTTCATTAATTCCAAATAATTAAACTCTCTATATGAATTTTGTATTCTATTTGTTTATGAACAATACAATTCAGACGTATATCCTTATTTTAACAAAAACCTTTTCATTATTTTCATATATTTGTACTATCTAAATAATGTATTATTCCTGACCAAAAATTAAATTGAATTTTGACTATTATTATGCGTATATACCTAGAACTACGTACATTTATTTAGTATAAATTATAAACGAAATAATGTGTATAGAAGAAAAGCATCAGTACCATTTTTGGACTAAACTTAAATCATGTATATAAATAAACAGGGATGACAATAGTTACCAACAAAATGACCAAATATATCTATGATATTTCAAAGCTCTTAATTACATGCATACAAAACATACAAAAAGATTTATAGAATAATATATTCCTCATTCTCTTTATCAAAAACTCTAAACAAAAGCATTCCAATATTTTATACTAAAATAAATGTTTGGAATACGAAAACTTTATTATTTGTTTGTTTGTATATTTTCTCTTTGATATTATGTTGAACTTTTAGAAAGAGCAAAAAAGAGAATATTATTATTATTCTATCTCTTTCTCTTTTCTTTTTATTGTGTTTTTGGGTGTATTAACACAGAAATCGTGTTTACTATAATTTCTTGTATGAAAGGGAAAAATATTTTTAGTGGCTAGTTAGAGGAAGATTATTATAATAAAATTACATAGTAGAACCGTGTCGAAAATAGATTAATTTGTCCTAATACACAATATACGATTACCAGTTTCATAAAATATATTATATTTAAAAAAATCTGAAGAATAGAATGGAGAATAATAATTGAATGGAGGCGCCTGGTACAATATTAATTCACTATATTTCTATAGAAATAAATATAAATAAAGGGGAAAATTTTGCTAATAATAAAATGAGACAAATAATATTAGTATAGTCCAGTAACTAGACGATTATTCCAGACAATTGACAATGACAATAAAATAAAAAAGGATATAAGCATAAAGATATAGAAAGCGGAAGAAAAGAGTAAAGTAGGATTGGAATCTGTCTAATGTCCATAATTTTTTTGGACAACATATAAGAAAACTACAAAACTGATCTTTAGTTTCATTAATTAAATGGTTTTATGTTTGCTAAAGCAAATACATACGTACATGTACGCATTCACACGCGAACACGCATACACACAATCATTACGCAACTTACACAAAAAAAAGAAGAGGATATAATATAAAAGGAGAGTTAAAATAATGTTGGTCTTAATATTTAGAGGGACCTACATCAAAACGGATATCCAACATAAATCTTAGTCTCTCTCTCTTTTATCGTTTAATCATTGAAGAAAACGGATTTTTGTCTCGGCCACTGTTATCCAAAACACAAAAAAAAAAAAAAACAAAAAGGAGAAATAGAATGAAAAGAAAAAGAAGAAAGAAAATATAGGAAGCATTTTATTTTTCCTCCTCGGAAAAAACTAAATAAATTAAGTGAAACATAAATTAAGGGCGGATTACACCCCAATTCCACAAACCCTATACAATATATTTATATAAATTTAACCACACATCCGGCCATCATTGGGATCGTTTGTTTCCTCTTTTCGTGAATTGTATATTATGTTTAGTCTATATATTAGTCTAAGTATATGTATTATATATAAACATATGAATGTGTGTGTATGTATATAGACGTATATGATTTTATGTATGTATTTTTAGTATATTTTACTGACTAACTAATATAGACTTACCCTAAAGACATCCATTTCGCATATAAAGCACCCTTTTCTGGGCTCACTTTTATGTTTAAAGCAGCCGCTAACAAATCTTCACATGTGACAGCCGATAACGAGCTCAATGCTGATGCGACAGTTCTAAATAAACAAATCGAAAGAAAAGAAAAAAAAAAAACAAAAATGTATAAATAAACAAAAAAGAAAAAACTAAACTAAACTAAAATATTTAAATATTTATTTAAAAAATATTCAATTTAATTTTGTTTTCTTTTTACCCTAAACTTGCTGCAAATATACCAGCGACAAAAATTCCAGTTAGAAAATTTATATTCTCAAAAACGTCCATTATGTAAAATGGTAATAGCTGATCCTTAGCAATAATTTTTCCAGAAATAAATGGGTCACAATCCGAATAATGTGTAAATACCATTAGTCCAGTAAAGAAATTCATTAGAAATACAGTGACCAAACCTAATAAGCAAAATAAAATAAATATTTTTCTGTGTTCTGTATTACGTTAAAATTTCAGTTAAAATAACAAATTATTTAATCATTTATTTATTTATTTATTTATTTATTTATTTGGTATAATTTAATAAAAATGAAGTAAACCTTTTGTTCATAATTCGTTTAGAAAGAATTTTAATATATAGAAAATAGTGTTAAGTATAAGTTTATGGAATTTAAGATGTTCTTTTGATACGACAATTTTTAGAATGCATTTCAGAACGTCAATGGAATACAAAATTACATGCAAGTATCAAACAGAACTTTTTAGTACAACAAGTAATTCATTAAATTCTTATCACAAATTATATTCTTTGAGAATTACATTTATTATTTATAAGTATGAGAATAAATTCTTGGTTACAGAATTGCTCCAAAAATAAATGATTATTTTTCTTTAATTGAAAAAAAAGACAAACTATAAATTATTCAAAGTGAACAAATATTGACTGTGAAAAAATTCCAAAAATAAGGACAGTTTTTTATATAGTTACGATCCTATCCCCTATCGTTAGTATATTATTTGACCAAATAAATTTTAATAAAGGATTTAAAGTTTACAGAAAAAAATAAAAAAAAATAAACAGAGTGAAATGGGATAACGATCTTTTAATCGAAATAAAATATCTATTTCCAGCTTAAAAATGAAACAAAAAAAAAATTAATGAGGGACAAGAAAAGTGAAAAGTTGTGACATTAATTAACCTAATTTAAGTTTTTTTTTTTTACTTTTTGATATTTTTTTTTTATATAATTAATTGAAATAGACGAGAGAAAGAGAGAAAAAGAGTTCATCGTCATTGTCGGACGATTGATCATAATAATAAGAAAGACAATTTTTTTTTTTGGTCAATTTTTTTTTTTTAATTTAATTAAGGTTAATTATGATGACTTCTATAATTTTACTTTTTGTTATTTTTTTATCTTTTAAATAAATAGATTAGAAAAATACTAAATTAGTGAAAAGGAAAAAAAAATAAATAAGGAAGAAAATAAAACAGTTACTTACCAAGTACAGAAAAGAAGATTGCAATTTTAGCTCTTTTTATTGTCTTTAATGACATACATTTTTGTACAGATGCTTGATTTGTACAAAACATTGATGTCCAATAGAAAAAACCACCAATTACAACTGACCATACTGTATGTCTTGTTGTCGGATTTGGATCTATACTGTTGATTTAATCATAGAAAGAAAATTCAATGGAAATTTCCACAAAAAAAAAAGATTAGGGTAAATGAAAAAATATTCTCACTTGAATAATTCAATGCGATCACGTTCGTTTGATGTTTTTAGAACCTTTGTAATGTCTCCAGTGTAAAAATGACCTAAGGCAAGGACTAAGATCAAAGACACAGCCAGAACACATGCCTGAAAATGATTGTTTTCTATTTTATTTCTTCATAAATTTTTAAGTTTTATAAAAGTTTTAAATGTGCCCTTCGAAAATAATACTAAAGTAATAAAGAACAATAACAATAAAAGTAAACAGAATTAGCTATTAAATTAGAAGAACCATAGATTAATTGAAATGCTAATCGTTTATTTTGTTAATCTTCCAATAAAATAAAATTCCCATACCAACTTCCCATACCAAATAATAATGAGAAAAAAAATGCAATCAAAATAAAATTCGTTATGTTTGATCGTATAAAATTCTATTAAATTTTCAATTAAAAAATCTAAACAAAAAATTACCTGAAATGTATCAGCAATGACAACTGCTTTCATACCACCCTGTGACGAATAAAATATGCAAATTAAATAAATGAGAACAACAGCTAAATTTTGATTTAATCCTGTTGCCTTTGCTAAAGCAATAGCCGGAGCAAGAACCGCTACTGATGTATAAAAGGACATCTGATGAAGAATAGGAAATTTTATTTGTTGGTTGAATTTTGTAAAACAAAACCTCGTTTTTATTTTACCTGAATTATATATAAAACAGCGCCTAAAACACGAAGTTTAGTATCAAAACGAATTCCTAAATATTCATAGCAAGATGTTATATCAAGTTTAAAGTAAATTGGATAAAATATTTTGATGGCAACAGGAATTACAAAGACAATAGAAATTACTGGAAAATAAAGAATAAAATGTTGAATTTAAAAAAAACTTTTTGATAATTTTCATTAAATTAAATATTACCAATTAATGCAAATTGTGTTCCATTGTAAAACATTTCTGATGGATTGCCAAGGAGTTCAATAGCTGTAATAAAACTTGTTGTTAAACTTAGAGTCACTGGAAATAGATTCATATTAGATCCTAGCATAAAATCAGCCGAAGTTCCGCCAGATGAATCTTTACGACAGAATCCATAAAAAACACCAATTCCAAGTGAAATAACCAACATTCCAATTACAATTGAATAATCTAATGGTGTAAAAAAACCTTTAAAGATATTCTCTTTACTTCCACATTCAATAGGTTTTTTTGGTGCTGGATGCTTTGTATATGGAACAGTTGTTGTTTCAAAATAACCAAGTGGAGACGCCATATTTGTTGTTGCTTCAAATGACATGGAAGTTTTCATTAAATCCAATGAAATTGCATTTGAAATGGAAATTGTTGTAAAACATAAAATTAACAAAAATACACGAACTGCCATTTTGTTTATCTAAAATTTTTTATTTTATTTTTTTTTTTATAAAAATTTGAATTATTTTCTAATCAATTTTTCTTAAAATTTTTAATTTTTCTTTTTTTTTGTTTCTTTAAATTTTCTTTCCTGTATTTTTATTGCTTTTGTTAATTTCTTAATTTCTTCTGGTTTGTTTTGTTTATTTTTTTTTTTTAATTCTTATTTTTTTTTCTTATTTTTATTTCTTGAACTTAATTTTTTGGCAGAAGCGAATAATTTACATTTTCGGGAGAGCTTCAATAGAGTATTGAACAATTTTTCTATGCTAATATATATGTCTTTATCTCCTAGAAAAACAAAAGAATATTTAATATTATTAATTGAATTTTATTAGAAATTTTCTACAAATTAAATCTGCTGCAAAATATAATTAGAGACGATACGAAAATTCTCTGAAAATTCCAATAATAAAATACTGTAAGCTAAACTGTTAAAAGTTAGCAATTCCGTTCAAATAAAGAATATTTTTAGCAATCGTTACCATAGTAACCAAAAATAATTCACCATGAAAACAAAGTCTGTTTGTTAACGAACTTATATGATGCAACTTTATTTCTTTATATTGAAACAATTGACTGCAAGAAAGTTAGGGAAAATAATCATGATTTAGATGAAATGATTTATTTAAGAAATTAATTTACTGAACGCGTTCGTTTTAGTAAAATTGTGTAAATAAATATTTTAAATGTGTCATATTTGTATTACGTCTAAACAAATAAAATTCAATTGTTCTTATTACAATTCTTTTGTTTAATTAAATATTACAAAAAGAAAAAAATTATTGGCATGTGACAATTCAATTTAAATTTATTATTATTTATTTAAAAAGTATTCATATTGACACGACAATCTAATATTTGATCAATATCGATAGTTTTTAATATTTTATTGCAATATTCTGTGTTGTTGTTGTTGTTGTTCTTGTCATTTTTTTCTTTCTTATTTTTGTCTTTGTTTTCTGTTTCATTTTTTTTTTGGTTTCGTTTTATTAAAAATAAATATATTTCACTTTATATGTTGGATTTCGTTTTATTTATTTTTTTTGTGTGTAAATAATAAATAAAAAATTGTCATTTCATTTAATGAAATAAAAAAAAAAAAGAAAGAATTGAATAAAAAAGACAAATGGTTTAATCATGTCTAGTTATTGTCAGAATTATACACTAATTTCTGGTATCAACTGGAATTGAAAAATTATCCAATTTTTTTGTTTTTTTGCTCTTCACAGAAGAATATTGAAGAATATATTTTTTTTTTTTTTTCTTTCATATAAAGAAATATATAAAATTAAAGACAACAATTGTGATAAAAAAATAAGTTAAGACAATAATTTTTTGGTTCAAACCAGACAAAAGAAGTTCAATAATTTTGTATAAAATTTTTTTTTTTATTTTTTTTTGACTTAATTAATTGGAATTGGAAAGTTATTTAAAATGGACAATGGCATTAAATTTGGTCATCATTATATTATGAAAACAAAATCAAAAATTATAAAAAATACATAAAAAAAATGTTGTTGTAATTTTTAGTTTTATTTCAATCATTGGAATTTTACTTTATTTTTTTTTTTTTTTTGATCGTTAAATTGTTAAATTGTGTTTAGTTAGACCATACTGCCTTACTGTTACTACTAACATTCACTTGACCATTTAATTATTTTTCTATTTTCATTGAACACAAAAATTCTGTTCTTCATTTATTCATAAAAATTAATTTAAATTTTATTCAGTTCAGATTGTTGACCTTACAATGACCTTCAATGTTTTAATTATTCGTTTCTTTTCGGTTCTCATTATTCTTAAGATTTCCCATTAAAGGGTGAAATATTAAAAAAAAAATTTCTAAAAGTTTTAAAATTTCTTTAAATTCAATTTGTTCCTAATTACAGAGAGAGAGAGAAAAAAAAAGGATCAAAAAAAAATGAAAAAAAAAAAAATTTGTGTAAAAAGAATTAAAACGAAAATTCAAATTAATTTTAAAAAAATATATTTTGTTTTTATTTTGCATTATCATTTGGTCTTGTTGTTGGTTTTTGTGTAATTCAAATTATAGAATAAAAATTTCATTTGATTTTTTTTATTTTAACTTTTTTTTTTTTTTTTGGTAAAATTTTTGAAAATAAGAAAAAATTAAAAAAATAAAGAAATCAATTAAAAATTGACTTTTTATTCTTATTAAATAATTCAAAGTCGTTGAATTTCTATTTACAAAAAAAAAACTTCCAACTGCAACTTAAAAACAAAACTTTAAGAATGAAAAAAATTAGTAACTAAATTGGCAAATAGAAAGAAATAAAGAAACTACGCGATAATCTTTATTTGGTACAGGGCCTGAATCGAACAAAATATTTTCAAAAAAATCTTATATAAATTTGGTTTTAATTGTAAAAAAAAAAAAAGAATTGATTTTTGTTTCAATATTTTCAACTTGTAATTAATTTCTTTGTTTTTTCCATTTTCTCATATTTAGAAATTGAATTTAAATGTTTCGTTTTTTGACCAAAAACGAAAAGCTCTTTGCTATTGGAAACTGTGTTACCCCCAATTTTTCGTTCTTCTCTTTTTTAACTAAATTCATAAATTCTTCTTCTTGTTTTTTTTTTTTTTTTAAATTAAAATTAAACTTTAATTCTCAATAATTCTTAAAGAGTCTGAGAGAGATTAGTTTGTACGAAACCATTTTCTTAAGTAAATAAATTCATTCATTTGGTTTTTTTTCTTTTATTTTTATTTTATACTGACCGATTATGTGAAACAGAACAACTTAAAAATGTTCTAAATTGGATCTGGAGTATCAGTCCTTGACTATTCCTGTATTTCATTCGGAGTTTTACTTATAAGTTTGTCTTAATTTATTCAGATTTTATTCTGTCCTTTTGTTTTTATTAATTTCACTTTCTGTTTTTTTTTTTTTTTTTTTTTCAGATAAAAAAAATGTTCACTTGTTTCTCCTTTTTCTTTTTTGGTTTTTGTGTTTTAAATTTAAACACCAAAAAATATTTTTAAGGGTAAAAAAATCAGCACAACTTTTTCTTGTTTTTTTTTTAAATTAATTTTCAAAAAAAAAGATATTAAAAATCCAAATAAATTTCAACAAAGAAAAGAAAAAAAGGGGAAAATGGAACGAAAACACCAACACACACACACACAATTATTTGTAGAACTTTTAAAAAAAAAAAAACACTTTATTTAAAAATTAAAAACAAAATAATTCCAGATATGGAGAACGTAACTAAATTGTTGTTGAACGAAAACTAAATGAATTTTTATTATTTATTCGTATTTTATATGAATTGAAAAGATTGACGCGACACCCTAACTGGCAAAGCTTCTTTATTCAATAATAATGATCATGATCGTCGTTGACGCTGATGATGATGATGATTATGTTGATCAAACTAAATGAACAAAAATAAAGTGGTGGGAGATTAATCTTTCAATTTGTTGTCGTGTGTGTGTGTGTGTTTTTTTTATGTGATTCCATTTGATTTGAATGAAAAATTAAGAATAAAATATTTTAAAGCAAAAACAACAACAGCAAGAACAACAACAACAACAACAGCAAGAAGTTACTTTGAAAAAACAAAATAATTTAAAAAGAAATTTATTACACGAAGGAGGCCTGTGCGTTTGTCAGTTTTTCATTGGTTGAATGGTTAGCATGAAAATAACGGGATATCGTCATTCCCAAAAAATTTCCGAAGTAAATCATCATCATCATTATCCTAATATTCATCATCATTCTGATCATCATCAATATGGTCATCATCGTCATTCTGATCATCGTCATTCTGATCATCATCATCATTCTGATCATCATAATCATTTAGATCATCGTCATAATGATCATCATCAATATTTATTGTAATCCTCTTCCTCTTCAGTTACAATAAAGAAAACAAAAAAATTCTTCATTAAAAAATATTTTTTATTTGTTTCGATCGGATAAACCGATTTAAATAAGTTGGAAGAAGTTTTATCTGGAATTATTGAATGTCTTTTAATAAAAATTGATATTTTTCAATAAAAAAAATATAAATGGTGGAAAAATATGTACAAACAATAATAAGAAAAAAAAAATATGACACTGGAAAAAATAGTTAAATGCGGCAAATTAAACTTTGATGAATAATTAATAAATTGAACGTTAGATATATTTTTTTTTTTTTTCTTACAAATTAAAGATAAACAAAACAGAAGAAAAATCAATTGGTTAATTTTGATAAGAATCTACACAATTATATTTATAAATTTTTATATTTGGAAAATATTTTATTGTTTTGTTAGAAAAAAAGTTCGTGGTCAAGGAAAAATCTTTTGTTTTTTTTTATTATTTTTCATTCTTCTTATTCATCATTTTTCATTTACTTCATTTTTTTTTTTTTTTGTTTATTTAAAAGTCGGACTCTATAAAAATAATATAAATTAATAGAATATGTTTTAGTCTACTTTAAATAACAGAAAAATGTAAAGAAGAAAAAAATCTCTCGATTTTTAATTAATTAATAAAAGAAACCAAACAAAAAAAAATATATAAACGAATGAAAGGCAAACAATAAAAAAGTGTCATTGTTTTTAATTACTAAGAAAGAAAAATATAAAAATAGAATAATTAAAGAATTTTTAGTGTTTATGTTGTTGTAGTTCTTGTATGTTGTTGTTGTTGTTATTTTTTCTTTTTTGTTATCCTCGATTGACGCAATTTATTTATAAATTCGTTTTTAATTTTTATGATTTTGATACATTTTTTTTTATTTTTTTGGTTATCGGATCGTACCAATTTTCTTTTGTTTTTATTTATTTGTTTTGTGTTTTGTTTTGTTTTTATAGAATGAACTGAAAATAAAAAGATTAATCTAAATCAAAGAAATAAGTGAGTGTGTGTGTGTGTGTGAGAGAGAGAGAGAGGAGAAGAAAAAAAGCTATAAAACAGAAATTTGTTACAAAATTTAGATCGAACTTTAATTTTTGTGTTCATGAACTTGACCCAACACACACACACACACATACTACACAATAAAAATTCTCCCTTTTTCATCTCTTTTTATGAAATTTTTATTGGTTTATTTTAGAACGCACTTTCTTAAATTGACTGAAAGAAAACAGTTGGCACGTGTTTTTGGATTAAAATCTTAAAAAAATTCCATTTAATAAAAAAATTCCTCTCAAATTTTAATTAAAAATTGGCTTTCAATAACAATATAATTTCATATTATATTATTCCTGTTGTTCTAAGACTACCAATTTAAATTAAATTTAACTGTGACATTTAATTATTGTATTTGCTGATGAAATAAATGAATTCCGTTGAAAATCTCGCTTAAATATTCATCAAATTGATTTTATATTTTATACTTCAACTACATTTCATTTCACACGTTTATCGTTGTATCGGTTAAATTTTTAAACTCCTATTCACAGGAAACAATAATTTCTGTTTTTGTAAATTAAATTTAAAGATTTACATATCAGATTGAATATCAACAAATGCACATAAGACAACAGAGAAAATTCAATTATACTTAATTGTTAAATTATTTCTCTTTAGAAAAAATTAAAGATTTATATTTTAGTTTTGTGAGTGGAAAATTATAGACAGAAACTTTTACTAAATGACACTTTAAATTTTTCAGAATTTATTTTGTTAATTAACGTAGGTATGCTTTGTATTAGCTGCCACAATTATACTTCTACCATAAGTAAGAATTTCTACAGATTGCTTACTTTATTTAATATTTGTTTTTTATTTTTGTTTAAATCAAACAACTAAATTAGATTTTTATAAATAGGAATTTCTATTGAATAATACAAATATAAAATCATAAATCAAAAATTAATTACCTATACATTTTAATTGGTTCAATATTATAAGAGAGAACGTTATATTTATTTGTTGAAAATTTTAAATTAAATATTTTGCTTCATAATGAATTTTTTTTTATAATTTATTTAAATAAAATTCATTTGAAATTTCATTTGTAAGATTTGCATTTTTTTTTTCTTCTTCTTATTAATTTTTTTGTATAGAAAAAAAACACGTGAACGAAAATTATGGCAATGAATTTTCACTTCTTTCATTTGACTTTCAATCGTTTGTGTTTCTTGTTCTTGTTCTTTTTTCTTTCTCTGCTTTCCGTTACATTTTAATGCTGTTTTATCCAGTAATTTCAATGAGCGCACACTCATTATTGACATCGTCATTAAGTTTGTATTTTCAAAATAAATGAGGTGACAAATTTTCGTCATTTAAACTTTTTTTAGGAATATTTTCTATCTTGAAGAAAACAACAAAGTAAAAAGTTTTGACTTTATTTGTACACAATTTAATAGTATTTGTTTTGTCGTTTAATTTGATATTGGCGCGGTTTTCTTTAATTAGGTTCTCTCGGTCTCATAATTAGTGATAACAACATATTAAAGATAATTAAATGACAATGCACAATTAAATAATAGAAAAACTTCAAATACTTTTAACTATTTGTAATTTTATATTGGTTTGACTTCCACGTTTTTTTTTTGTTGTTGTTATTGTTGTTAGTTTTTTATTCTTCCCCAAGGTTATACGATAGGAATAAAATACAAAAAATGATAATGACAATATACGAGAGAAAACAAACAAGAGTTCATCTTAGATTAATTACAATTTATTTATATTTTTACTTATTAAGTACAATCAAAAAGTTTTAGTAAATTAATTAATTATAGTTATAATTAATGTAAACAATAATATGTCTTCCACAAATTTCTCTTTTGAAGTTTTTAAAGTTTATACAATTAAATTATTTTAATGAAATTGTATTTCCTAAATTAATTAAAATGAAAACAATAATAAAATTTTATCCGTTAGTGTACTTGCACTCTTAAAATTCGAGGTTAAAATCCATTTTTCTTTTTCAGTTAAGATGAAATACTTATGTGTTTATAGAATTTAAGTCTTTCTAATAATCCTACAAATTGAAAATTGATACGTTAAGATGATTACGTCACAACGTTATAAAGATTCAATCTTTACCTACATTCAAACTTTCTACTTCTTATGCAAGTCCTTTCCTTCGGTATTTTATAGAGAAAGCTTCCTAAAAATCACAAAGACAAATTGAAGGATAAAAATTATAGTTGGGAATATAAATAAAAAACGTTTTTTTTTTTTTTCTTGTCGTACTTACAAATTTATTTGTATTTTTTTTTTCTTATTTAAAATTATTATTCTCCTTCTTCTTCCTTTTTTTTTTTTGTTTTGCTTTTTTTTTTAATATTTTTATAAATTTTAATTATTTACATAAATTCCAGATTATACATTAAAAAATATATTTAATTTTTTATTTTATAAATCTAAAATATTTATTAAATTATTTCTATAATTATTATTCCATTCTTTTTCTTCTTTCTTTAAATTAAAATGATTTGTTTTTTCTTTAATAAAAAAAAAACTAATTTCTTTTTTGTTTACTGTGTGTGTGTGTGTGTGTGTGTGTTTGTGTATTTCTTTACAAAATTAATGAAGTTATGAATGAAAATGAATGCGTGTGACTTTCATTCTAACAGATGACAACATTAATTCAATAAATTCTTTTTCACTTCATTTAAAGTTTTTTTATCTTTTATGTCACCATCGTCAGAACGAAAAAATATTATCATAAAAGTCAATTTTATTAATTAAGATTAAAAAAAAAAAAACAAATAAATGGCTACAAAATGTTCCTTTTTTTTTTTCAATTAAATTTTCATTTCTCTTTATTTACAGACAAATACAATTCCCAGATCCTTTAAATTTAAAAGGCCATAAAAGTAAAAGGAGTATATGACTCCCATATAAGGCCAACAAATCGAATGGTCTTCAAATATGTCTTCAAAAATGTTTTCATTGCATTTAGAAATCAATTACAAATGAGATTTAAAAAAAAAAAATCGAAAATAATTCAAAATAAAAATATTTGTGTTCTTCCATTCCATTAAAGAATAATAATTGTCTTATTTAATAATATAATTAATTAATTAAACAAAAATTAATTATGTTAGAATCTCAATTAAATCCAAAAAATACAATTTCACAGTTATTTATTTATAACTTCAAAATTAGGAAGAGATTCTAACAGAAAGTTCTTATATATTTTTTTATTTTTCTTCAAATCAAATTTTAAATTAATTTAAATTAAATTCCTGAATAATTTAAAAAATTAAAACGATCTTAATAATAAGATGAAGAAGACACAAGTAAAAATTAATCGATTATAATTCAAAAACTGAAAATCAGTGTTTTGTTTCTATTTTAAAAAAAAAACGAAATTTTTTCTTGTTAAATGGAAACAAACAAAAAAAAAAAAACACAAAACGACATTTTTCACAGAAAAATATCTTTCTACTTTCCCTTTCTCTCTTTTTACTATTTTCCTTCTTTTTTTAATTTTCATTTTTATTAATTTTTTTATTTCAAAATAATTTTAAATTTTTGATTAAACAAAAATCTTAAATTTTAAAATAAAAAAATACATTTTATTATTTTTTGTTGTTTTTATTTTTTCATTAATTTTTTTTTTAGTTTTTGGTTATAATTTTTTCAACGCTAATGATAACGTTGAACATTTAACTTTTCGTGTTGGTTGTACGGACATTGGTGCTATTAAAACTTCTGATGATGTTGGTGAATTGTCACTGTCGTCTTCTTCACCGACTTCCTACAAACACAACAACAAAAATTTATAAATGTTAAAAATTATAAGCAAAAAGTTTTTTTTTCTATCATTTTGTTCAATGTTCGTTGTAACGAGGTTCAATTTTTCATTTAAATTTAAAAATTTCTGTATTGAATAATTTTCAATTTTCGTTGCAACGCGAATTTAGCTTTTTAATAAATTGCCGTACGTGATGTATATGTGCAAACAAAGTTCGTTGTAACGAGGTTAAATATATTGTAATTCATGTCAATCGAAAAGCGACTATAATAATAATTAAAGAGACGATAAATTTAATGAAAAAAAGATAAATAAATTAATTATAACAATCGTTTCTTTAGAGTCAAGACAAGAAGAGCATTAAAAAAAATATTTTAATTGGTACAAATGGTTAACTAAAACTGCAAAATGCAACCCCAATTAAATTGACACAAATTTTTGTTCTCCTTTTCTGTCTGTTTTAATTATTTTATAGCCTGTTCTCTTGAAATGCATAAAAAAAAATTCAATTCAAAAGTTTAAAAATAACTCAATCCCATATACAAAAAAAGTTGAATAAACTAAATACGATTTATTTTTGGAAACACGAAACGAAATGAAAAATAAGATTAAATGAAAATATTTCCTTTTATATTGATGACAATTAATGTGAGTTAGTAATGAATTTACCAAATGATAATTAATGACGACATATAATATAATATTAAAAAATTCTTATCCGAATGAACAAAAAATTATTTTACATTGTAAAAATTTTTAATTTCATAAAAAATTCAAGATAAATTTCAGAGAATTCCTTTTAAAACGTTTTTTTTTTAAATAGAAACTCAATAATTTTAAATTGATTTTTCTTTAGTTTTAAAAATGCGTTCAAGTTAAATTCTAGTAAAACAAGAATCAACCGTTACAATAGTTTTGCTATTACATAATAGCAGCATTTCAATATTCCAAATGAAAATTTCAAAATTCAAAATAAGCAAAAGAAAAGTTAAAATTCCAAACATTTAAAAACTAATTACCATTTGTATTATTTATTTAATTAAAGAAAAACCAATTTTTTCTTACATGTATATTTGTACAACTTGCCAATTTCATTTGTGCTAATTGTGATGCTGGTGTTAATGATTGTGTACTACCAAATGGTGATGTCATCATTGTTGATACAGCCCTTTTTAATTTTGATGGTGTTTTATTAAATGAAAATGCCCGTCCAACTTTTAAACGTGTTCTTGTTGCAAATTTAAATGCTTTAGATAAAGTACCAACATTTACATCACTGATATCAATATCTAACTCTTGTGATTCAGCGCTGATCATAAATTTATCCTAAAAATTGAAAATAAACAAATATAATTAGAACTGTATTATTTTAAATAAGACAAATTTTGGAAGCAGTAGAAAATCTGGCTTTTAAATATACAATGGAAAATCAATTATGCAAAATGAATAAAAAAAATTTTAAAAGGAAAACAGTAATTTTAGTATTGAAAGTCGTTTGAAGTTCATAAAACATAACACAAAAAAACCTGTATAATAGGACCAACGATTTTCTTCGAAAAAATTGGATTCATCATGTCATATTTATTATGTGACAATTCTTAATTCATACGAAGAATAACAAATTTTTTTTCGTTTATATTTTAAAATTTTTAGTAAATATCTTACCGTGTCAGTTCTACATGCGTTCTCAGCTAATTGTTTACAAAACTTTTTTAAATAAATAATTTTATCAATTTCCTCATCACAAATCATAAATGAATAAAGTTTTTCTTTAGTATCTTGATTTGTACGACAATTTATAGCAAATGCACGTGAACTATCTCTGATATCAATAACTAAACGTATTGAACTTAATGGCATTAATTTTATATGTTTATATGGTTTTGTTGTAGTAACATTGCCATGATGATGATGTCTTGTTGTTGAATTTAATATATTATTTGGTGATTTTGTACTGTTAAAACCACGTGAACGTTTTTTACATACTTCTAATGTATCAGAAAATAAGAATACTATAAGTGAATCACCACGACCACTTAAATTATCTGATAATTCTGTTACTTCACATTTTGATACAAAACTACGATGTGATGATACAAGATGAGGCTGAAAAAAATAGAAATAAAAATTAATCTTTTAAGAAAAATTTTTTTTTATTATTTGGAAGTGGAAATAGAATAGCAATTCTACTTTTATTTCATAATAATGCAAAAGATTAGAAATATAACTAACCGGACAACATTCAATATCATTAAATATATCAAACATAGCTAATTGTCCTTCTGTTTTACGTTTATCTTCATTTATATAAGTCATCACTTCTTTAATCGCCTTCAATGCTTCATCCAATTTTTTATGATCAGGATTACTTTTTGATGTATGCTTCAAAATATCTGGAAAATAGAATTAATACAAAATATAAATAAGGAAAGAAACGAAAGCAATGTTATGAGAGATCAATAATTAAAATACATTATAAAAGAGTAAATTTTGGACAGTTAAAAAGAATTTTAAAATTTATATAAGAAATATAAAAGTAAATTACCATTGAGCAATAAACTAATACTAGGTAATCTCTGTACAGGACGTATCATTAAATCTTGTAATGATTGTCTACCGCATTCTGGTTTTGCTTGATTTATTTTTAAAAATGCATGAAAACGTGGTTTTTGAGTATCACAGTGTATTAAAGCCTCTTTCATTTGTTGAAAAAAATTCACATATGGTGGATAAGCTTTTATTAAATCATCTCGATTGTCTAATATTATTTGTCCAATTAAATAATCTTCACTCCAATTTATTTGTAGATCTCTGCAAATAAATAAAAATTAAATTTCTCACAGTTAAAAATTTAAATAATGTGATGGTATCTCATTATTTTACTATTTTCTAAATTATATTTATAACATCGCTTACCTTAAACTATTTAACATCTTTTTGTGTACTTCATGTATAGGTAAAAAATTACTAAAAATTGATTTTATTTCTGACTTATTTAAAAGTGCTTCATTATCATCAAGATCTGATTTCTCTTCAAGTGGCTCTTTGAATAACTAAAAAATTAAACAAAGAAATGAAATTACAAGTAAATGCTAAAAACTTCAGTAAATATTTTTAAATAATTTTACCGTAACAATTGTATCCAAAATTCCAACAAAATTTGATTCTGTATGAAATAAATCCATAAAATGATTATAACGCATTGATTTATTTTTTGTTGTTTGTTCTATAATTGTTGGTTCTGTTTCTGTTATATGTTTACTTCCTTCATGTTTATCTGGACTTGTTGTACAATCCAAAAAGCTACCAGATACTGATAATAGCCCAGCATCCGACACAGATGAACGTCTTTTTCCAGCACCTAATGGTGTACCATCAGTTACGATTCGTTGTGAAAACCTCTTACGTTTTCTTTTATTAAATGATATTGGTAATGAATCACGACGATCACCACCTGGTGTATTTGCTATACTATCTAGGTACTGAAAAATTTAAAGGAACAAAAATTAAAATTATGCAACCACTATTTTAATCTACTGGACAATTTTATTTCAATTTTTCTCTCGCATATTTTAAGAGCTGATTGAAATAATTATGTATTAATTTTTATCACCATACTTCTTAAAGCTCTAAACATAAAATTTAATGTAAAGAAAAGGACGAAAATCCAAAACTTACATCACCAAACAAATAATCTTGTTCATCGGCATAACCATTTTGAATTGTATACCAAAACCAATCAGCCTTCAATATGTGAGTTTTATTATTTTTCAGTTCGGGCATTGTTTGGACTGCATGTTCATCAACGACCTTTAATAAAAGACAATTACAAATTATATTAGATCATTATTTAAATTGAGCAAATATATGGACAAAAAAAAAACTAAGAAAGAATTTAATTAAATTTATGTAATTTTAAATAATGAGTGATTAATAAGTGATTCTGATTATTGATTTTTTGTGAATGTGGAAAGTGGCTGTGAAAAATTAAATAAATATATATAAGTAAATTTGTTGTTGTTCTTCTTTCATTCAGTTAAAAAAAATAAAAATGTGTTTTTTTCTTGTAGTTGTAAGTGTGTGTGTTCATGTGTTTACGCAAATGCATAAAACGAATATTATCAATTTCAATTGAGATACAAAAATTGAATTTTGAAAAACATTTTAATTTAATTTCATGAATTCATTTATTTTGACTTGTATGAATGAAAAGTTCAAATTTATAATTTATTATTATTTTATTTCTTAATTCTCAACAATATTTTTTAAACATTCAAAAGAAATAAATTCAATTAACACAGAAGAATTTATTACTTGTGTGCATACAAATAAATTAATAAAAATATTTGGACAAATCAGCAAAAAAAAAACAAAGATCAGATATCAATTTATTATTATTTGTGTAAATGCAATTGAACATTATTATTAGATTTTAAATATGAACTTTTATTCATTATTATTTTGATAATTTAAAATCTCTAAATCTTTATAATTATCCTTCTATTTTATCAATGCAATTCATCAAAACCATTTCTAAAAAGGAAATAAGGATCTATACAAAAATTTCAATTGTCATAAAATAAACACATTTTCCTTTTCTGTAAAGAATAAAAAAAAATAAAACAACAAAAAATTCATTAAAATCAAAATTAATTTAAGTAAAGAAAAAAAAACCAAACAAATTTTTTTGTTTTCCCAATAAAATGACAGCACATTTTTTTCTTTTTCATTAATTGAATTAATTATTTATTAAATTATAAGAAGAAAGAAGTATTTTTAAAACCGACCACCACAACCTCCAATCATTATTAATATTATTATAAGTAAAGTAAGTGAGTGTAAGAAATTAATAAATTTAATTAAAAAGCATGCAAAGTTTTTATTTCAGAATTCAAGTGTTTTTTTTTTTTGGAGAAAGAAATAATTCAATATTGAAAAATAGATAAGAGACAGAGTGAAACAGTAGAAATAGGTACAGAAGTATTTTTCAAGTAAGATAAATAAAAGTAAAAAAATACAAAAACAAAAACAAAAAAAAAGTGTTTGTGTGTGTTTTGTGTGCAAATTGGAATAATAAATAAAGCATAATAATATAAAGAGGCCGGAACAGAATTTCAGAAAAGAATCTTATTAATAACATTACCAGAAATAGTAAATGATAACAATCTAATTATATTAATTCAAAACAAAAAAAAAATGTGCTGCCATTAAAAAATTACAAAATAAAATTCGGACACATTTAGACAAAAATAAAAGGAAATTAGAAACTAAAATTATATTTTATCGTTGTCACGTAATATTGTTTAAAGTTGAAATCATCTGTTCTGTTCTGATATCATTCAATGGCCTCCATTTTATATTAACCGGAATAAAAAAGAAACACTGACTCTTTTTTTTTGTTGTTGCTTTTTTATTTAAAATTTAAAAACTGCAAAACAAAAATTCGGCTGCGTACTTGGTTTTGAAAAAAAAATATTCTCAGGGTTTTAATAAAGAATATCTAGGACACAAACCAAAAAAAAAAAGAATACCGTTTGCTTTAATTGGAGAAAAAACAATTGCGTCCAATTAAAGAAAATATAAATATTCACAAATGGCAATAAATTAATCATAATAAAATTAAGAAAAAACAATATAATATTTTATAGCACAATCAGACGTCCATCTCAGGTAACCTTTTATATAAAAGCGCCACTCCTTGAGATAAAAAATTTTCATGAAAAAAAATAATAATATAAACGATTCATTTTAAAAAAGAGTGAAACAAAAAATCAATGAAATTATAAAAAAGAGTGAAACAAAAAATCAATAAAATTATAAAAATGAGCGGCAACCAAAAATAGAAATAAATTAAAATATCTACAGTACGCAGCATCATTTTTGTTTTGTTCTTTTGTTTTCATTTTCAATCGTTAAGAAATGAAATCAAAAACAAAAAAATTAGTTTTTTATTATTTTTTGTTTGTTTTTATTAGTACCGGAAGCGTATCGGCGACGACGACAGGACACAATGAATTATCAGATACAGTAGTTGTTGTTATTGCTGTTGCAGCGATTGATTTTCTCGTTGTAGTTGATGTCGATATTGCAGTTGTAGTAATTGTAGTTGTTGTTGATATTAAATTACCACAAATTGAATGGCGTGGAAGGATTTTAGGAGGAATCGGTGTTTTAAAACTTACCGGTGAGTTTTCATCCGTATTTATTTCTTGAGTTTTATCTTTGTCAACAACTTTATTCATTTTACATATACGTTTTAATGTATCGAAATTGGATGAAACAAGTTTTGTTGATTTGGGTGTCACATTTATATCTTTTTTACCACTTTTTGTGATACGATCTCTAATTGAACGTAATTTTTCTTTAATTGGTTTCTTAATTGATTCATTAAATGTTGTTTCAATTGATGTTATTGAACTGATTGATGCATTTGGATCAACTGAATTACGTCTAGATCTTAACATATTTGTTATTGGTGTTTTTATTGCAGTAAAACTCATACTGCGTCTTATTGTTTTTGTTATTGACCCGGTTCTTATCAATTTAGGTTTTTTAGCCGATTGAAAATTTGGCATTATTGAATCGGTTGATATTAGGGAAACATCATCAAAACTGTCACGTTTACGTTTATTAGTTTGTGTTTCTTCATCATTATCAATATTAATATTGTCATCATCATCTTCTTCTTCATCAATTTTATGTAGTCCACCAAAAGAATCATCAAATAATTTTGTATTTAAAATTGGTGAAATATTATTTGGATTTTGAAATTCATTTGCTTCATATGAATTTAAAACAATTCCGTCTGTTGGTGATTTATTAATGAATTGATTTGATACTTTCAATTGATCTGATTCATTTTTTTTATATTTTATACCAGTTGGTGTTGAATAATAATCAGTTGAATCTATTGACGGATATAAACTTTGACGTAAATGTTCTAAAAGTGTTGTTTCAGCATCAACATAATCAATTTTATCATCATCAATCATTTTAATTTCATCATCATTCTCGAAAACATTTTCGATAATATTTTTTGTATTTTCTTCCGGTACATCAATATTTAAATGTTTATTCTCATTATTTTCTGTATCACAAAAATTTAAGACACGAGCTAAACTGTTATTACCATCCGATTTTAATAAAAGACGATTACAATCATCTTCAAATATTTTATCAACATTTTCTTCAATTTGACGTCGGTTATTTGAAATATTTGAGGAATTTATGGATGACGAAAGTGAATTTAAGGAGGTTTGAGGAAAATGTGCACCAGTATTTGATATAATCTGAAATTTTTTTTTTATTTGTTTAATTTTATTTTCTTATTTTGTTATTCACCAAAACACAAAATGATTTTCTTTATCTTTATCATTTTAGAGAAAAAAAAAATGTTAATATTTTTATTCATAATAAAAAACAAAAAAAAAACAAAAAAAAAAAAAGAAAACAAAAACTACAGTCAAATTAATATCTCTTGGCATATGATCAAAATTTAATTTAATCGGCGAACATTTAAAAATTTCTACACGATAAAAAAGATTGATGATATTTTTTGTGCCAAAACACGCTCTTCACGATCGACATTTAAATTCCATTAAGAACAGTTTATTGAAATAACTTTTTTACTCTTGCATAATATTGTTGATAAAGTAGATTCAATTCTATAGAAAATGCAATATTGAATACGAAATAAAAATAGAAATTCTTTTAATTTTATCAACGCGACCAATCCGGAAAAAAATTAAAATTATTGTTTAGAAATATTTGTTTTAAACATTCAATCCTAATGTGAACCAAATTAGTTCTCAAAAAGTATAAAACAATTAATTGTTTTGAACTAATATTAATTATAATTGACATTGCATGGATTTAATAATTTTGTAATTAAAATTTAATTAAATGTAGTAACAAGTAGTCAGAGTAACACTAACTTATTTCTACGTCTTTATTAAGAGATTTATTTGACTGTTTATTCAATTGTTATATAAGGCAAATAAAGAATGTGTTAAAAAATTGTTTAATAAATTTTTATTTTAATTTTTTTTTTTCTTTGCATTTTATTTATAAACTTTTGTTTTGTTTTGTTTTTTTTTTTTTTTATCAAGCAAATGAAACAATATGATTTTGCTGAAGCATTTTTATTATTTTCTGTGTTAACCTTTAAAGAGTGTCATGCACAGGGGGAAAAAAGTGTTTTACATGAAATTTTGAAATCTCATTCAAGAAAAACTTTTTTTTTTGTTGTCAGACAAAAACATAACAAAAAAATATATATAAACAAACTCAACCAAATTTGACCCCGACGAGATAAACGAAAATAATATAAAAATTTTAATCAACTGATTTATAGCACTTCAATTGCTTCACTTTTTTTTCTGTGTACGACACTTTTTTAACCAAAATTTTTTTAATAATTTTCTTTAGCAACAAAAACAAGAAAAAAAAAACGTGAATTAGATGAAATAATTGATATTAGAAAAAATGATATGAATATATTTATAAATTTAAACTTACAACATGTGTACATTCAGGATCATCAATTTCAGTTGGAATGCCACCATTCATTATTAAAACTTCAATCATATGTTGATGTTCTTCTAATGGAAATCCTAAGAAACAAATATGTAATCCTTCAAATGCTCTTAATTTATTAGCATTTGTAATCTCCTCTTTTGTTGCACTATATTTTAAATCATTACGTAAATTCCATGAATCATAAACCCATGTTGGACGTACTACTGATAATCTAAAGGTCATTGCGTATCTAAAATTAAAAGTTAAAAAATATTGTGTTAAGAAAAACCAAGTTTTATATTTATGTTTAAAAGAGATAAGTGGATGTTCAACTTGGTTATAATTATAACGAATTTTTATACGTATTTCTTTACAATTCATAAATTTACAAGAAAAACAAAATGACTAATGATCCAAACAGATAATTCTTTCTTGATATTTTTTTAAATATTTATCAATCTATTGAAAAAAAATTGACAAAAACTTGACCGAAATTTAATAACAAAAAAAAAACATTCCTCTTGTTTTTGGCGACCCAATTGCCCAATTTAAAAAAAAAACATTTTTAAACAAAAAAAATTTAAAATAAACTCGTCCTAATTGAAAAACAAAAACAAACAAATCAATACAAATAAATAATAAAAAAAAAAACTTACTGATATTTTTCACCACCACTAGTATTACAGATTAAATGGGTCACTTTTGAGTTCATATCTTTTCTAATTGAACCACCCATTGAATGTATTAAATGTACTAAACGTGTCTGAAAAGAAAAAAAAAATTACAATTTCATTCATTAAAATTTATTAATAATAATTGTTGTGTTTAGTCCATAAAATTTAATTATTCTTACTTAAAATATTTTTTAAAATAATAATTAACGTGCGTAGGTACAAAAATCTTATACAATCCAATTCATGGATTAACATCAAAGACAAATAATAATTTACCCTTCAAATTTACCAAAAAAAAAAAAAAAAGTAAAGAGTGAGAGAAGGAGAAAGAGATCGATGAGATCGTTAAAGATCATTAAATTCTAATTAAACATAAAATGTAAATAAATAAACCTTTCATACCTAAATATTTTTTTTTTTTATTTTTTTTTCTTTCGTTCGCTCAGAGAGAGAATTTTAAAATTGGCTCGATATCCATTTTTTTTTCTACCATAAACAACAAAATAATAAAAATAAGGGATTTAAAAATCTTTAAAAATAAAATAAAAAAAATATGCAAACAGGTAGATTAAAACTGTGATTTATGATTGAACGGTGTTCAGATTTAAGTTCAAGGGGATTTAAGTGGAAAACCAAATTATTGTTTGGGATTTAAAAATTTAATTTTTTTTATTTTATGTTTTTAGTTTAGTCCTTTTAGAATAAAGAGATACGAAGAAATTTGGAAAGATGTTTATTTTTACTTATGATATAAAATGAATATTTTTGTAACCCAACCAGGCAAAAAAAAAGTAATTTGAATGCATAGTTTTTTTTTTGTCTTAAATAGTGTTGTTCTCTTTTCTTGTGTTGAAGAAAAGAGTGAGAACGATGAAATAAAATAGAATGTTGTAGACAATTATTTAAAAATTCATAGAACAGTACAGGCAACAAAGAATTTGGATGATCGGACAACTACATTTTTTTGTAAAATATTCAGAATAATAATTTTAATTTCATTGTAAAATTCCGTATTTAAATTTATTTGCTGTAAAAATTTTAATAAAGTTATGTGTGTTCAGTACAACTATAAATTGTTTTTATTACTGCCTCCGTAACTATATATCCCTTTATGTTGTTCTAAGTTTCTTTCATTTTTAAATCATTTCAAAATTTTGTTGTTGTTGTTATTGTATAAATAAACTAAAATTTGATTCAAATATTATGAAAAAAATACAAAAACAAATTCTCTTCGACTATGATTAAAATATAAACATTTAAACTATTGTAACCTGTTAATTTGTAGAATTTCATTAGAAAATTTACAACGGAAAAATAAATAACAAAAGACATAAATTAAATTGTGTTAATAAATGTTTTTTTTTTTTTTTTCATTTAATTCAATTCGGTTCGGGCATATTATTTTTTATTGGTCGATTTAATAACTAAAACTGTAGATGGCAAAAGTTAGTTAGGGGAATCAAAATTAGAATAATAAAAGTAAGTAGCGTTGACCAAAAACATTTTAATTATGAATTAAAAAATAAAGAATTATTTATATTCATTCTTCCTCTTCTTCTTTAGACTTCTTTTTATTCCTCTTCTACTTCTTCTCATTCTTTATTTTATTTTTCTCCATTCCTCCTTGCCTCATTAATTCAATGGTTACATAATAAACGGTTAAAGATCATTTTTTGTTTTTTTGTTTTTGTTTTAAATTGAAATTTCTATTCGTTATTTGTACTTCAAAATTAAATAGATAAATACAAAAATATTTTCAAGCTATTCGGATTATTTTACACAATTTTATAATTATAAATTTTTATAATTTTTATAAAATCAAATCAGTAAATTAAAATTTTCTAAGAAAATATTTAATCAAAATAATTAAATTTTTATGCCGATAAAAAAAAATCAATTAGTCGCAGATGAAAATTTAAAAAAATTCCTTTCACTTTTCACAATCAAAATTAAATATTGAAGCTAATTAACGCGATTTTACATAAATTGGTATAAATGGAATTTGTGTTGATGCTATAATACAGCAAAACAATTATCAATAAAATTAAAAACAACATAATTAATACAAAATTTTAAGACGTCTGATTCGAATATTCAGCTTTAAATTATAAAAACAACTTAGGTCAGATATTAACAAAATTATAAATCTTTGTTTTAAACTCTGTCTCTTTCTCTCATTCTCTGTCATTTTTAATAATAATGTAAAAAAAATTTGTGACTTTAATAAACATGAATAATTTCTTTCATTTGATTTGTTTTCCTATTTTATTTATGAAAAATATAAATTTAGAATTAATCGCAAATAAAACTATAATTAATTTTATAATAAAAATAACAACAATAAAAAAACACGTGCATAATTTTATTTTATTGATTTTTCTTCATTTATTATATTTTTTTCATCCTCCCTCACAACCCCCTCAATGAATTGTTTCATTTTAATCGCGCAAAAAAAATATTCAAAAACAAAACAAATTAAAAATAATTAAATAATAAATGAATAAATATTGAAGAAAAATTTGCCGTTGCAATCTTTAGGTTTTTTTCCGTTTAACCTTCTTCTTGATATTTATTTTTTGTTGTTGTATTTTTTATTTGATGTTTGAACATAAAAATGAAACAGAAGAAGAAAAAAAAAACTGCACCTGTCACCGTTTCGGTTAAACAAACTTCTATACGTTGTTGCCCTTGTTTCAAAATATTTATCAAATTTAATCAGAAGACGAGGAAAAAGTTGAAACACAAAAAAAAAAAAACACGAAGAAATAATAATAAAACAAACCAAATGGAGAAAAAATTATAACACAAAAAAAAAATATATGGGTTGAAGGATGTATAAAAAGGAAAAAAAATATTAAACACTTACCAATTCATCCTTTTTACGAATTCCAGTGAAACAAGTGATAACACCACGCATTGCATAATTATAAATTGGTCGGTTACTACTTGGTAATCCTTCTTTTAGTTGAACGGCCTGCTGTAGTGCTGGTGGTCCCATTATTCTTTTTGTTTTAAAAGAAATAAATTAATAAAAAACGGAAATGAATTAATCAACACACATAAAAAGAATTTTTAACATTTTTAATTTAAGTATAATTCTCTTTTCTGTTTTTAGTTTGTTGTTGTTTAATTTTGCTTTTTTAAAACAACGAAAAATTGCCCTTGTACAAAATCGCAAGTCACGTGTAACATTTATTTTTAAAAATAAAATAATCATAAAAAACAAAAATAATATTATTAATAAAATAATTATAAAAAAAAAAAAAACAAATAATTAAAAAAGTAACAAAACTCACAACTACAGACACAATATGAAACAAGTAATAAAATTAAAAGTTGTTAAGCAACAAAGAGAAAAATAATCACAAAAAAAATTATTTTCTCCATTTATCTTTTTTAAGAAAATTTTAAGAAATTTTTACATTTATTTGAATTTTGCTTTTGAAAATTAAGTCATTTTATTTCTTTAAATTCAAAAAAAAAAATTAATAAAGATTGAAGAAGTTAAATGATCAAAAACAAAACAAAAATTAAAATAATTAAAACAACAATAAAAAACAAAACAATAACGGAAAAGAAATCGTCGCGAATTTTTTTTTTCTGTTTTTCAAAAATACTTTTTACTTCTTAATTGGTTAGATTAGATAACTTGAAAACACTTAAGTTTGTAACTCTGCGGTTAAATTGTCTTAACAGCATCATCACTTTATTAACATACAATTGAGATTACGTATTTTTAATTTGTTTTCTTTCTCACTTTTTATCTTCAAAAAACATATAAAATACAAAAAAACTAAAACAATTCAAATCCGTTACGTAAAAAATGTAAAAGAATCACGGCAGAACTTACAATTAAAAAAAAAAGTAAACGTAGCAATAAAAAAAACTTCTCTCCAAATGTAATTTAATTATAAAAGGTACATATCAGAATTCGCACGTAAAACTGTGTAACTGACTTTAGCATGCTCACAAACACAAATGAAGACAAAAGTTGTCTTTTTCATTTCAACTTAAATAATAAAACGAAAGCAATGCAAAAAAAATAAATATTTATTGAATAAAATGAGTAGAATATGAATATACCAGAATAAATTAAAATGTATCTGATCAGGAATCAGATACCGACAACAGACTTGTATTGACCAAAATGAAAAATCAAAGAGAAATTTAATATAAGGCGGAATGTCTCTACCTAAAACGTTTAAGATAAAATTTTAAATCTAAATAAAATATTTATGATTGAATATAATAATAACGAGAACTAATAATTAGCAAATTAAATTCTCTTATTTTTTAATCGTACAAATCGTCATAAAACTTGATCTTCCCGTTTGTATGTTTTCAGTTCTTTAGGTTGATTAAAATTTGACCAATGTTTGCTCTTTATATTCTTTACTCTTTGTTACAAACAGTAAAAACAAGAATCCATAGACATAATTCTTTTATTTTGAAATGTTATTCAGTCTGATATTAAATTAAATAAATGTAAACATAAAATAGTAAATTACGTGGAATAATCATCAGTTTTTTGTTTGTTCAAACATTTCTAAACAGTTTTATGTGTTTGCCGTTAAAACTCTTCATACAATAATAAATGGTAAATGACCAATGACAAAAAAAAAATGTGTGTTGCACACTGTGACACATCAATTGAATTTCCAATAATAAAATGTCATCTTACGTTCTCTCTTAGCAGGAATAGCATTAAAGAAATTTCATGAATACCTTAAAATCACTTTTAAATGAAGTCTTTTACTTTCCTCTGATTCATTCAAAAATTAACATATTTGGAAAAAGCCCTCATAAAGTGAAAAAAAAAAATTAAAACATACACTAAGATAGAAAAAACTGAATTCAAAAAATGGACAAAAAAAATAAAATAAATAAAAAATTTACAGTAAACGTCACGCGTCACATCTGTTTAATGTTTTTACTCTCTTCACTTATCTATTAATTACACATATTTTAATTGTTTTTATAAAAACAAAAAAAAAAGATGTTTAAAATCTATTGCTTGACCTGACACAAAAAAAGGCAGAATTTAAAAAAATAACGTACCAACGTCAGTACGTCTTTTTATTTCTTTTTCTATGAAAAATAAAATTGAAAACAAATATTTACAAAATATTCAAAATATAAACAATTACCAAAAAAAAAAAAAAGCGATTTTAGTACACAAACAAAAATGTACATTATAATTTATTACAGTAAAAATCTCTCTAATTGGACCAACGATTATATTAAGTTATTTGCATCCTAGATTTCCTCAATTTCTATAGAAAAATATAAAAAAGAATAATGGAGCAGAATTTTCCAACAATTGCACAAAATAAAAATTTACGCGTTTAAATCTCATGACGTTAGTACAAAACCTGATATTGATCATTGGTTTCCAGTAGCAACTAGCAGTTGAAACGTAATACTAATAAGCATCCAAAATATATAAAGCAAATCAAACAAAGGCATTAGCAATATTAAATAATGGGTGTCATCCAAATAGATAAGATTTAATTAGACTAAGTTTTGTTGTTGTAATTAAATTTAATTAAAAAAATAAATAAAAACTTACTTGTGTTTTGATTTATTTATTGCATCAAATATTGTACTTTCAAAATCATTCATTATAAAATATGTTGTCCAATTTTGATCATTTATTATTTCTTGTCCTGTTTCAGATGTGATAATTGGTAAATTAAATGTTTGTGCTGCTTCAACTGTTATTTTATCATCGACAACATTACCAATTAAACATATACGTTTACTGTCTAATATTGGTGGTGACATTGACATGTCTAAAAATAAATAAGAAAATACAAATTAAAACATAAAAGAAAATAATAAACAAAAAAAAAATAATTAAATATTCATACTAATAATTAACACTAATTATTAAGTGTATCAAATCGACGATAATATAAAGATGAGATTTTTATTTTAACAAATAAAAACAGAGAAAAACATGTAAATTTGTTTTTACAAGAATTTTATTTTTCTATAGGTTCAAAATTTAAAAATAATTAACAAAGATTTTTGAAAGCACAAAACTATTGAAATTAATAAAATCTTCAACGTTAATTTTGTGGTACAAAAATAATAAAAAATTTATCTTTATCGAACTTATTTAACAGATCAAATTATGATCAATATTCCAAAATCTATATAATAAAAATTTCATAAAATTAGGAGAAGTATTGTTGCAGTAAAAGATTCAGAAAACTTGTTTTATACGTCTTGGAGATAAATAACACTGTACAGGACAAACTGTATTAGAGAACAATAAATTTCACTAATATGAAATATTACAATATGATAAATATAAATGGTTCAATTTATTCAGATTTGTCTGTGTATGCTCAGAGAAAAAATATATTTTTATTTACAAACTACAACGTATTTGTACTAATTCTAGCTATAAATTATTATTATAAAAACTACAACAAATGCAATGTCACAAAATCACCACAATTTCTTATCGGTTTTAGTTTTAGCTAAAATTTATATTGAAATTGTTGGAAATTATTAATTTTCTTATCGGTTTGATCGAGGTTTTGATTAACTCTTATAAATAGAAAATAAACAACAAAATGTCAACATATTTTAACTAAGGCTATGTTCGAATGTTTCCATTATTGTTATTGGGGCTGAAATGATCCCTCTGTGGTAGAAATACTTAATATTTTTATTTGTATTAGATCCAGTATCTCACATGACCCTAGCATTGAATACAAGACACGTTAATCAGCATAAATTATCTCTATCACTATAGGATTATAAACTAATTTATAAAAACAATAATTTCACTTCAAATTTTCCGATACAGTGAAAAGTGACAAGTCAAGTACGAACTAAACAGATAATCTTAATAAAAGAAATTCCAAATGTTTTCTTTAGAAAAATACGTTTCTTAAAAAAAATTTATTATATTAAATATAATGGAATATGGAACAAAAGTAATTCTATGAAACCATAGCAAGATAATTCCAAAATACGATTTATTTACCTAAAAATCCGAAATAATTCTTAATAATATGAAATATCTTCATATTTTATTCCAAAAAAAAAAAAAAATTAAATTAGTAAAACAACAAAAAACGTACTTATATCAAGAACGTACATTCAATGTTTATTTGTTTTAAATAAAAATTGAAAAAAAAAAATGTTCACAAAATAAATTGATGGAAAAACACACACACACACACATACACGTAAAATTCATATTGGACCTGAACTCAAATTCAGATTCAGGTAAATATCTTATTATTTGTACAAAAATTTACCTTAAAAATTAAATATTTTTGTTTTATTTATATACTTTTTGTATTTTATTTGATTGTTTAAAGAGAGAAAAAAACACAGAGAGAAATCAAGATAAAAAGAGAGAAAGAGAGGAAGAAATTAAAAATAGATTTTTTTTTCTTATTTTCACAAGAATCAATTATTCCAATTTACAAAACATTTGTAATAAAATCGATCTATACCAAAACAAAAATAAATTGTGTTTAGTTCTTTTTTTTTTTTGAAGAGTTTTAAGAGTATTGACAGAGAATAGAGAGGAGAGGGTTCACTATTAATATTTGATGAGGTAATTTTTCTTTTTATTTTCAGCTTGGAAAAACATAAAAAAACGTTAAAATATTTCAAAAATTAACCAAAATAAAGAAATAAAGAATTGATATTGAAATTAGCAAAATACAAAAGAAAGATATTTTTTTGGGATCGGCTTTTTTTTTTTGCAAACAGAACAAAAAAAAAACAAAACAAACAAATAAATACAAATCTGTTTCTGTCATTAGAATTTTAATTTGACTTAATAGGAAAAAAAAGGTCGACAAATGTAAAATATTGTCATTGTTCAAAATTGTTGTTATTGTTTTTGATTGGAAACAATAAACTTTTTCTAAAAGGTCATCCAGGAGAAGAAGATCCCATCCAGGGTCATAAAATAATTTTTAATAGTTACTTCCATTACAGTCGGAAAAAAAATTGGAGTGAGAAATACTAACAAGATACAATAACAACCTACATTTCTTTCATCTCCACCGCAAATCAAAACCGCCAAAAACACATCCGAGGAGCTTTTTTTTTAAATAAAAAATAAAAAAAAGAAGTTAAACAGTGACATTGACATAACAATAAAATAAATGCTTTTTATTATTATATAAATCATTGCTTATAGTTATAAGTACGTACGAGATTTTTACTTTATTTAGTTTTATTTTCTCATTATTTTTTAAAAGATCTTTATCCCATCCCTGAACTTATTTCTTTTTTTTTTTATTTTTCATTACAACTTTTTATTCTCCTTGTGTGTGTGTGTGTGTTTGTGTGTTTTTTTTGCGTATTTTTTTTTTCTTTCTTTTTAATTTAATTTGTATAATGTAAATAACAGAGAAACGTCGACGTGAATAAAGAAGTAGCCAAAGTAGACTACTTGCACATATGTTTAGTACTTTTATACATTTGTTGTGTATGAGTGTGTGTGTGTGTGTGTATGAATGTTTATATGTAAAATCGTTAATAATAATTTTTATTGTTTATTTTCTGGTGTTTTTTTTTTTTACTTTTTTTTTTTACTCTAATAAAAATATGTTTTTTAGAAGAAAAAAAAAATATTTAAAATATTATTATTATTTTACTGATGTTGAAGAAAGTGTGTGTATAAATATGTGTCTATTGAGCGAACCTTGAAAGAATGAAAAAAATTGAAATATTCTTACCAAGGTCCAAAATTTAATAAACAAAATACTCCACTATTCCAAAAACAACAAAAAAAGCTGCCTAGGAATACACACACACAGTAATTCTGAGTCAAAAATTTGCCATTTGTTTTTGATGGTCTTCTTACTTGTTATACTTTTTGTCATTTTTTATTTAAAAAATTACAAAATGTGTTTTTTTGTCTTAATTCTTAATTACAAAAGAAAACAATTCATGAAAAAAAAATTCCTCTTTTTACAAAATACATAAAAATTTGAAATGATATTTCTGATTTTTATAAAGCGGAAAATCTCCAATAACAAAAAATCAATTCAAAACAAAAAACAAATTCAATAAAAAGAAATACAAAATTTTTCATCATCAGCATAAGATTTCACTTAATACAGATTGTTGATATTTTTTATTAAGTATAAATAAATTTAAGCAGATAAAAATGGTTTGTTTTTTAAGTCAACTGGAGAGTTAAATAACAAAAATAATAATAACAACTAAACACAAATAAACAAACAGGCAAGCAAAGAAAAAAAAAACATTAAATCTAAATTATTTCCTGTGTTGCATTTTTATTATTCATATTTATTATTATTATTATTATTATTATTATTACAGTATTTCAAGGTTTATGTCCAAACTATAAATATAAATAAAAAAAAATAAAAACACCGGACTCTTAAAAAACCCCAAAAATAGTAATAATTTAAAAACATTGTCTAATCAGTAGGTACCATTGATATTGCAAGGAAATTTGATCTGATTAGGAATGGAACGATAAAATGTGATTAATTTTAAGAGGTGGTCCAATTATATAAGGTTCAATTATACTTTTCTTGTATCTTCTATTGAATTACCTAAGACGAATATGCCCAATGATTTTAATGAATAAAAAAAATTTGATCTCATAATTATTATTTGACAATATTTAAAAAAATATTAATTTCAAAAATAAATAATCAAGTGTAAAATATTTGTAGCAGACATTTTAACTTGCGGATTAATCTGATGCAATAATGTTCATGCAAATTGCAATATTTATTCATTCACATTCGTTCATATAAGATCGAAAACAACAAATATATTTTTTGTAAATGACGTCATGGGCTCTATTTTAAGTGTCATGAGGACGAAAATACAGTGGGACTGGAAAAGTATCTTCTCCCCTTTTATATTATTACTGATTAACTTAAATATTGACAAAAATAATTAAAACATGCAATTTAATGGATTTCAGTTTTATAAAAAAAAAATAATCCATTTACTTAGTTCATTAAATTTATCAGCTTCAACTCAAAATTCAAGAGGTTTTTTATTATTGTTGTTGTTGGGTAGAAAAAAAAATTACAAATTCTAGAAAAGATAAAAAAAACACATACTTAAAAAAGAAGGGGAATTTTCTGTTTATTGTTTTTTTTTTTTTGATGAAATCAATATTTTTGTGTTTTTTTTTTATGAGTCGAGTTTTAATTAAATCAAAAACAAAAAAAAATGGAGCCTAACTTTTATTTGTTTTTCTTCTTTGGAATGTCACACAGTGATTATTTGTAGGCTCCCATTTATCGAGAGCAAGGAAAAGAAATGTGATTCAGTATTAAAATGTCGTTGAGCAACATCATCATTAAAATTTGCGTGTGTGAGTATAAGTTTAGTTTTTTTAAATCTTTTAAAAGCATCACATTAAGGTCAAAATGTGTAAAAAATAAACAGAAAAGAAACCGACAAGAAGATTCAAGAGATTAGTAAAATCAAGTAGGATCAATTTTGATTAATTAAAAAAATTATTAATCGATTAAAGAAGATAACTAAATTAGAAAATCGAATGAAACAAAAAAAAAACTATAAATGGCATACAACAAAATCTTAATAAATTTTGAAATAATTTAATTTTGTTAGAAAAAAATTAAAATAAAATTCAAAACATTAAATAGAATTTATTTTGCAGTCAGTTTGAACAATTATTCAATTTTTCACTATTGGTTATGTATGTCTAGTCTACCTTCCCAATAAATTGTTGAATAATTACCTAACCATAAAATGTAAACTTATAATTCGCACAACTTTCCTTACCTACATCTCATGAATATAAAATTATAGCACGAAAAAAAAACTCTGATAAAGTTTAACAAGCGAAAGAAAAAAAAAATGGAATATGCAACGTCTTTACATTACTTTATACTTAGTTTAGTTTCGTTTAGACTTCATTTAAACAGCAAAAATATTTCCTCAAAACCACCCCGAAGAAATAACCAAATCAATGAATTTATTTGCACAATAAATAAAATAAAAATAGTTAATAATAATTCTCTCTAAATTTATAAAAATGATTCAAAATAATTCGGAGTATGGTGAACAAAAATAAATATAATTTCTAATGTTTATAAGGAATTATAAACAGTGAGTATAGAAGGTACCTACCTACCATTATTATATAATATAAAATAATAAAATATTGAATGAGAAGAATTTAAGGGCAAATCCAAAAGCTTTATATTATTTATACTTATTAGTTTTTCTATTGCTTTTGTCTATGCCTGATTCTGTGGATTTAATTAAAAGTATTATAAACCATAAGAAGCTTAATTGAGTGATTTTCCAATAGAAATTTAATTCTATCCCGTAAAAAGATGTCTTAATTATTTCGTACATTTGTTCAAAACTGTTAAAACAAAATAGAAATACTAAGCGACTAATTTTTGTGTTTCAAAAATATCATGCTAAATTTAAAGGTTTTGGTAAATGCCCTTAATAATTGTGCTAATATATTTTTTCCTTCAACAAAAAGAAAATGCACAACAAACAGAAAATTAAAATATTAAGAGTCTAGCCAAACTAAACTAAATTAATAACATAACTATATTATAATGAAGTGTCACACAATTAAACCCACACACACACACACAATTACATTCAATTTCATAAATAAATGTCCCAATGAACATTTAGTTTCGCCGTAGAAACTAATATACACCAGAATATCGTAAAGTAATGAAAGAAATACTTGCATTAAGATTATTTTAATTTTCTTTTCTATTTTTTTTGGCTTCTACTCTCATTAATTTGTTTTCATTTTTTAAATTTAGTTGTTGAGGAGAATAAAGATCTCCTCTTGTATAAAAAATATTGTTGACGAGAAAAACACAGAAACAGTGTCCGTGTAAATAAACTTAAAAATTTAAATATTTTGATTAAAATTGGCAGAGTATAGAGATTAAAATAAGAAGTGCATTAAAGTTTCGTTTTTTTTTTTCTTGTTATTTATACAAAAATACGTAAGTAATCCAAATGATCTGAATCATCAATAAGAAATGTTACGTCTTAAAAAATTTTTACATTTTATATAATTTCTTTACTCGTACGATTGTGATGATCAGCTGATTCATTTTAAATTATATTTTTAATCCAATCTAGATTTGAATCTCACTTTTTTGTTATATTTTAAATTTGTTTTTTTTTAAGCGTGTAAAAATTACAAGGATTCTCAGTTTTTATATCAAAAATGAAAATTACAAAATAAACGAGTTTTATGAATCCTTAGAAGACAACAATAAATACAACCCTGAGTACTATGATATCAGAAATAAAATATAGTAACCAGACAGAAACCTATATACGACAGAAATAACCTTCGAAGATTGTTTTCGGTTCAGTAAATTGATATTACATATTTTACATTTAAGTAAGTAAGTATATCATATATTTTTAACGTTATACTTACGTACTGTAACAAGAGTCTCTCGATGACATGATAACAAATTAAAAATTAAACAATCAAAGTGATTTAAATTCTACAGGTCATTTGTAGGGGTGACAAAAACAATTCGGTCATTGGCCATTTTAGTACAAAAATTCTATAAACCCAAAATATAAACACATTGAGTTTGCGTAGGTGATTCTTTTTTAACTTATATATAAATAAATTAGTATGTTGTGTCCTCTTGATGTTTGTAATTAAAAATATTTACGCGTACTTATAGAAAACATTAGGTACAGACTTTTTTTTTCTGTTTGAACTTTAAAACACTTGAAAGAAAAATTATTTTAATGTATTAAGTAAATGTTTGCTACACTTTGGTAGCATTTCTCTTCCGTGAGTTCAAAAGAACCATTAAAATTCGAAAAATCTGATTTACTTATCGATTCTTATGTATAAAGAGGAACACCATAATATACTTAATTAGATTTGCTTAAAACCATAAATGTAGTAACTTACAGAATTGATTAGTGTATGGCTTTTGCTAGTCAGTATTCTCCTCTACCACGCACTAAAAATCTTTCCTGTGAGAGAAATATAAGTGCAATCATTGTCATTCTCAACAACTCTTGAAATTCTCTTCTCTCGTGAAAGTATATTATAAAAATTTGTGCTCAGTTGCGATAAGTTTTTTATGTGTATCAGAAAATTGAGTTAATTATGATGACGTTCATAAACACGCTAATTTTTATCAAAAGAATTATTTTTCCCCCTTTGAAAAAAAAGGGAAAAAACAAAAACCAAAATTAATGTAAAATTTTGTGACGTTCACTAAGTACATATATAATCGCATTCTACTCTATTACACATTAATTTATGATTATTATTCCATGACACAAAATGAAATATATTCCACTTTTGTATTTTTTTTCTCTTTATCACACTTTCTGCATCAGAGAAAGAAAAAGGGTTAACCGGACACTTGACGTGTGACGTGGCACAATTTTTTTCGTACATAACATAATAAAATTCAAATTTGAACACGACAAAAAATACGATAGAATGTGCAATTTTCCAATTTTAAGTTACGAAAAAAAAAAATTTAAATAATAACGAACTTATATAATTTAAACAGAAAAATACGTATTACAATTGCTTTGATTACGAATGAAGAGGTCTTTAATAATTAATTGAATTGTGATGGGAATAACCTATACAAATTCAAATTAAATTGTTGTACCCAACTCTCTAAATCGACAATTTACAATTCATACGAACCTAATTAATAGTTAAATGTGGATGGGTATTGCAGGATTGACCCGAAAATTACTATTAAGTAGGTACTATAATTGTTGTTATCGATAATTGAATGTTTAATAATGAATTGAAAAATTATATTCATTGATCTGTTCCAGTCAAATTGATAAAAATTTTGCTGATCGGAAATAATTAAGTAGGTATGAATCAATCGGAGAAAATTATGTCAAATTATATTTTAGGCAAAATTTTCAACAAGCTGAATTTTGATCCTAAAATTCGTCATAAAGAAAAAGAATTCAAAAAATTCTCTTTTTGTTTTTCATAAAAAACAAGAGAGAATAAATATCAACAAAAGTTTAAAATTCTTCAAAGATATTTTGTCTTAACTCAAAACAAAAACAAAGTTAAACAAAACTTTACGAAAATCCTGACAAACAAGGAACGCGCGTGCAATTCCTAGAATTTTTCCATCTTTTCATTTAAACATTTAACAACATTTCACAAAGATTTTCTTATTTTTTTTTTATCTTTCGTTTCTTTGTTTTTGGTCTTGATCTTGATAATTATCATCATCATCATCATTACTATCCAAAACAAAGAGCAACACACCAAATCCATTTTATGAATGAAAAAAAAGACAGATTATTTTTTGTATTTGTAGTGCTTATTGCAAGCCAAAAAAAAACCAAAACTTGTACTAATTAAGAATATTTTTAATATAAAAAAGGAAATAAACGAACGTCACATCCGATTTTCTTCAACTAAAATAAAGATAAAACGTAGCAAAAAAAAATTCTAGAACAACATACACAATGACAAATAAACAAATACATAATTACATTTTCAAAAAGATGTTAAATAAAGTACACGAAATTGTTTATCGTGTCGCTAGGAAAATACACAAAAAAAAGTTAAACATTCATTTCAATCATCGATATTTTGTTGATGATTTCAAAAGATTCATTCAAAAAAAATATAACAACAAAATAGATTAACATTTTTTTTCAATCTTGTCTTTTAACGTCAGTCCTTTTCGATTGTCATCTCTCTTTTGTCTCGTTTTCGTGTGAAGAAACAAGAATTGTGTTCTTCTTTAAAATCTATATTTACTTATGAATTGAATATATTTATATTTGGGCGACCGTGGCCAGTTCAATATTGTATCCTCTCACAATCTTTCATAATTAAAAACAAAATTAATTTATTTTATTATTAAGAAAGACAAAAAAATATCGTTGTTTTGTTCATATTTTTTTTCTTTCCTTTTTGGCAATCACATTTCACTTAATCCAATATAATCTAAGAGGATAAAGTTAAGAATATTGTAAGAATATATTAAAACGTACTTAAATGTACCAAAAAAAAAAAAAACAAAAACAAAACAGAAAATTTTACTTTATTTACAAAACAAAAATGGATGAGTACCAAAAAAATATTATTAATTTTTTAGTATTGTGTTTGTGAGTGTAACACATGTTTATATGTGTATGTGTGTGTGCATGTCAGTGCAAAGATACATTTTATAGATTTTTATTTTTAGATTTTGTAAAACATTTTAAAATGTTAAAATTAGATCAGGGGTGACGAACCGAATTTTTGTCACAAATGTAAAAAAAAAAATTAGCAAACAATTAAAAAAAATAAAATTTTACCAGCAACAACAACAAACTAAAATTAAAAATGACGTCATATATTCACAAGGTGAATTGTAGGAGTCTTATACTCTTTAATTAATTTTCCGTTGATCATCAGTGATAGAAAGAAATTCGTGTGAACTTATATGGTACATTTTCATTTTAGATTATTGCCCCGATTGCCCGATGACAAGATTTAATCTTTTCCTGACTTACTAAAAAAAAAAAAAAAAAATTTGCGACGCGCGAAATTCATCGATAGAGAGAAAATGACATGACAAAAAGACAAAACATTTAACAAAAAAAAAAATTCTTTTCCAACTTTTTAAAAATTAAAATTATTATATTTCAACATTTTATTTATAAATAAATTGCGACAGGAATTGAGAGTAAGTGAAAGAGAATAAATACTTTTTTATGTTTTTCAATATTTTTAAATGAATTGTTTGAATTTGTTTGAAGAAAAAAATATGTTCTTTCACATAAAAAATGAAAATTTAAAATTTTTCTCTCATTGATAAAATTTTACGTATATATAATTTATTTTACTTTTTGTTCATTTTTCTATTCAAAGAAAACAAAAGGAACACAAAATAAGACAGCAAAAAAAAAAAAAACTTTTGAACTTTTTCATTAAATAAGAATTAACAAAATTTTCTGAGTAAGTAACAAATCACATACGATGGGGATAGATAAAAATAACATAATATTGAAATGGAAAACTGAATGACGTCAGTAGATAATATAGAATAAAATTTATTTTTACTAAATTGTAAATTGCAGTCATGTTTATATTGAATTTAATGACTTAAACTAAAATTAAACTAAAACCAATAATGGAATTTCCTACAAACACAGAATCAAGGATAAAAGTCATATGCTGTGTTGCGGAACCAGTCAATTTGTCATCGAAGTCGCCGTGCAATCGGTCGCCACATAAGTGGCAGACACAGCAATTGGTCACCATACAATATTTAGCCAACAATTAATCATTCAGAATGAATTTATTTTTCAAAAATTATAATTTCCCAGTTTGCAAAATATTTAATCACTTATTGAAATTATTAATTTTAATAGATTTGCTTACAGGTATGCGTTCGTTCCAAAATATGCAACAATTTTCTGATTATCAATCTTAATCTCAGTGTCCTTAGAAAATAAGAATACCATGAGTGATACAATAAAATCTTATAATTCCATACTTCATGCACTACATTTTCTATATTTTCACTTTTCTTATTCATTTTCATATTTTTTTGTAAAAAAAAAAAATACGTCAGTTAATTGTCGTCATTATTGTGAACATAGAAATCAGGTCAGTGACACTACTTTAACAATAACAGCAACAAAAATCAACTGTCGATTCAAATGTTTTTTTTTTTTGAGTCAATGTATCTAATTAAAGATCTTCTTTATTATAATTATTACACTTCAATTGATCGTATTACAGAATAAGTAAGTGAATCACTTAATAAAAATATACACTCACATTGTAATACACAAATAATGAAAATTTAATGAAACAAAAAAATAAATAAAAGGTTTCATTTAGCAAAACAAATAAAACACAAACAGAGACAGAGAAAAAAAAAAGAATTGTTAAATAAGTCAAAGTGGACGTATCGTATTTACAATTTCCGTCACTCAATTATCGCTTACAGCGCGCTCATGATTAAAAACGAAATAAACTTGAAGCGAACACACACACACACGCACAAAATACCGCAATAATAACAACAACAAACATCAACAATAGACAGAATAATATATAAACAGTTTTAAGTATTTTTTAATCGAAAAAGAAAAATCAAATAGTTCTTGTCCATCATCTTTGAACCGTAACGAAGAATTCTCTAAAACATTTTGTTTGGATTATTTTTTTTTTCCTTTTAAATTTTTCACGCAGCGAAATTTTTATTCTTGTTATTTGTTTGTCTGTTTGTTTTTTTTCTCTATTCGTGAAATTACAATAATTTAAACAAATTTAAACAGAAATAAATTCAAACTAAAAATGTTTTAAATTGTTGCCCACCGCGCGTTTAATCACAAAAACAACTGATTCGATTCTTTCTATGTTATTTTCTTTGTTCAAAAAAAAATAAAAAAAAACAAGTCCGGACGAAAAAAAAATTTTCCACCACCACATTTTACCACTTTGAAATTATTTGTTCATTTCCCTTTCTTTTTTTTTTTTCGTTGTTGTTGTTATTATTTTCTCTTCTGTAATTAACAAATTATGATTTTTCACCAATGTTTAATTACATTACCTACTTAATTAAGAGATCACTAAATTATCCGGACCTAAAAGCAAAAAAAAAAAAATTCACTTCTCATACTTTTAATTTTCATAAAAGTAAATAAAAAAAAAACTTTAGACTTTTTTTTCTAAAGAAAAAAAAAACACACAAAAAGATCAAAAAAAAAAAAACAAAAGTAAAAAAAAAAAAAAGAAAAAGAAAAAAAAACATGTGAATTGAAAATATAACACGGAAAATGTTATCTTTTACGAAACATTTGTCTTACATTAATAGGTGTCTTAAATTATGATTCGGATATAATTTAACAAGAGAAAAAAAAACAACAACAACAACACATAAATGAAGGTGTTAAAAGACGTTACATAAAACAATAATTATTCTCTTATCTATTTTTTTTTTATTTGTCTCAAAAATTTATTGTGTTTTTAATTTGAGACCCGGAATAAAAGAAAATATTCTTTAGAGTGAACCGCTTTTTCTACACAATATACAGCAGACAAAATTAATTAAATAAAAATAATAAGAATAAAAAAATGGTTACATAAAACTTAAAAGAAAAATTATCATAAGAAATAAATAAAAAAAAAATTATCTCTCATGATGCTCATTATTAGGTCACACAAAATAATAACATTGCTTTCTTCTTGTTTTATAAATTCCATAATGAAACATATTTGTCTTGTAGAATAAAAAATTAATCTAATTTTTTAATTGTTCAGAGGGAAGAGTGAAGAGATTTAAAGGTAAAATGTGTCCATTTCATTTTATTTCAACTTTTACTTAAATTTACCATTATCTTATGTCATACCTATTCTTTTATTAGAACTGAAGACTATGCGATAATAATAACATTATTACCGAAGGGTAATCACAGTATTTGAAATCAAAAAATTAGCGCGTTCGGCTGTTAACCGAAAAGTTGGTGGTTCGAGTCCACCCGGGGGGGTGTTTTTGTTTTTTGTTAGCCTATCTAAATTTTTGTTATGTAATTATTTCAAATTTTAAGTTAAGTTTCGTCCATCATTAATCGCTTAATTAATTTTTTAAACAACCTCGTGAGCCTCCGTGGCGCAATTGGTTAGCGCGTTCGGCTGTTAACCGAAAGGTTGGTGGTTCGAGTCCACCCGGGGGCGATTTTTTTTTTTTAGCCTATGCAAATTTTTGTTGGTTTTAACCAAAAACCAAACTCGAATAATAATAAAATATTTATTTAGAGTTTTCAGTTTAATTGCATTTCTCAATGTTTAAAAATATAAACTTTTTTTTTAGAAGTGAGAATCATTTAATAACAACAATAAACAAGAAGGCAAATAGAAACCTTGATCATCTTTTTTTATTTTTAAATTTTAAATTAATCGATTGATAAAAATAAATTCTTTTACCACACTTTATTTTTTTTTTCTTAAAATTCTTGACTCATCATCATTTTTTTTTTCATAATGATTAAGTATAAAGTAGTTAAAAAAAAGTGCAATCAAAGATTACTTATTTTGTAACTATAAAATAAAAATCTAATTAAAATGAAAAATAAGAATAAGAATAAGAATAAATTTATAAATCAAACATTCACAATTCATTGTGTTTGGTGGGCGAATTATTTATAACGTTAAAATTGTAAAAAAAATTTGATCGTTATTTTCAATATCTTATTTCATTTTTTTGATTATTTATATTAAGTATTTTTATGTTCTTGTTATATTCGCTTTTCTTAAGTTATTTAAGTAGTTTACAATTATTGAACAGAGATGGGTAACTGGCAATTTTAACGGACGACAGGCATACACAACCGTTCACTTTCAAAAGAACGAGAATTAAATATTTCCGAAGCAAGGGAATATATGAAAAATTGACTAACTTTTAATCATTGAAAACACACACATACTTAACAAAAATATTGTTGTATTTACTACATTAATTTTTCATTTTTGGAAAAAGATTGCGATTCCTTATGTCGTAGAAAAATTAAAGAAAAGAACAAAATTACAAAAATACTAACTTTCTTTCCATTTTTTGCAAATTTTTTTAAGCACATCTCTAAGTTTATATAATCTTTCTCTAAGTAAGTAAAATGATAAAAGTATAAAAATAAATTGGAAGCAGCTAAAGAAAAAACAAAATTCTCACACATAAAAAAAAAATATAATAAGAAGATGAAGAAGAAAAAAATTATGTATGTCGAGGGGGGTAAACTCTCTACACTTCATATTTGATGCCACTGAAACAATTGTTTCAAATTGATCCTCATTTATTTATTTATTTATTTTATGATGATGAAACCAGTGGAAACACATAAGTTAAGTAGAGAGAAATAAATTATGTTGATATGAATAAATAAAAAAAAAATGTTTTACAATTTTTGTTTTTTTTTTTTCAACTATTTTGTGTCGCGTTTCCTTTTCAAATATTCAAACATTTAAACCTGTTTAATAGCAAAACCGCACGAATGCAAAAGTATTTCTTCTCTCTCTCTCTCTCTCTTACAAATGTTTGTCTTTTACAAAATAGAGCAGGCAGTTAAGTAGGCAGTCAAATGTTTCGTGAAATCCAAGATTCGTATATAAACTTTACAACAAGAAAAAACCTTTGTTTTTTTTAGAAGTCTATTTTTAAACGTCATCGTACGTAAACGGCCTTGTCACAGTAACTACTGTTTGGTAAACAGCGTAACTTGGTTAAACTTTTATTAATATTAGTTATGTTTTAAAGTAATGTAACACACACACACACCACTTTTAGACACACACAAATACATAGAAATTTCGTTTTGTTTTCTGTTTCGTCATACCCAATCACTTTATTTTGCATGGGCTTCTTTTTTCCATTCAGTTGAAATTAGGTATAAGGTAAGGGTTATAAAGGAATGTACTAAATACCAACCACTGTGTGCAATCCAGGGAGAACTCGTGGGGAATCTTTGTGCAATCTTTGTGAATCTTTGCGAATCTTTGTAAATCTTTGTGGCATAAAGAGACCGTGTATTCCATTGGCGAATACACCACAATTATAATTCGTACAAATATCTTCCGAGTGTCATGAACCTGTTTCAGCGAATTTACTATAAATAAATGAGCCTAATAAACAACTAAGAAAAATAAACAATTTCCGGCAGATTATGTGATTTTTAAACGGCTGGTTTCTTCAATTCAATTCAAATCAAATCAGAAAACAAAAATTAAATAGCAAAAAGTGTTTCCCAAAAATCAAACAAAAGAGGGAAAAACTCAAAACAGACAAAAAAAATCTTCAGACACGAAAAAAATGAAAGAAAATTGCGTATTTTTTTATTTCTCTTTGTTATTCTTTCTCAACACATATTCAACTGTTTGATTAATTTAAGGATGTATGAGGGGGGTAAGACGTATAAGTGATGTTAGAGATATTTTTTTGAATAAATCAAAATTCATCAAATAATTCTTCTTATTCTTATTTTTATTTAGGTATGTGTGATGAGTAGCACTTTTTGATTTCTTAAAACAAAAAAAAATAAAGAAATGAAAAACGTTTCATTTTGGTTCGTGTCTGTTTTAATTTAATTTCATTCAAACTCAATATTTGTAATTTCATTAAACTTTTCTTGAATTAGTTTTTTCCCAAATCGAAACAATTAAGTACAATATGGTCAAATTAAACTAATAAAATTTGCTATATTTATACCGGAAACATAAAAAGAAGGAAAAATATCAATCTGAATATTGTTAATTTTTTCAGAAGAATCAACAAAATTCAATTGCTATAAAAAACAGTCATATTTAAATTTAAAATTCAAAATTAATTAAGTCAATTTTTGAAGGTTGAAAAAATTACGATTTACTCAATCAAGTCAAACATTTGTAAAATACAAAACCACTTCATGAGTATTGTACAGTATTGATTACATCAAATTCAAATAAATAAGCCTAAAGGTGAAATTTACCTCGGATTTATATTCTTTAACAAATAAGTATATCTAATACTTACAATAAAATGAAAAGTTGTCATTCTTGGGAGATTCATGGAAGCCAGCAACAAATAATAGAGGTACAAAGTTAATTTTGTGTTCAATTAAGTAAGTAGTGGGTAGATTTTAATCAATTAAATTAAATTATCTTGTCATATTTTTAATCAATGAATGATTTAGTACAACTGAAGAAAGTAAGTACGTTTCAATTAAGTAAGTAAGATAAGTAAATATGAAATGAGTGTCAGAAGTGTCATTTATATTTATTAGATCCATTATGTTATGTGCAGAACTCATCGGGCTTTTTGTGCCATCGACGGACGAAATTTTTAAATGGTTAAACCCTCAGTGCATATATCAATGAGACTTGATCTATTAAACGCTCTATTAAAGAGCGTGACTCGAGGGCTAAACCATTAAGTATGTGTAAGAGTTGGAGAATCAATGTGCAATCAATGTGCGATCTATGAGCAAATCGGGAAATTGTGTGACCTCTGAAACTACAAAAACCTCACATTGAAATATGTAAAGTAAGTAAATATTGGGAATTTTTTTCAATAATAATATAATAATAATATTTTTCCTTCGAAGTAAATTGAAATTTGTAAAAAATAAAATTAATAAGTTATTGAACGAGAACACAAAAATTTCAAAACTTGTTAATTTATTTTCATTCCATCAATTAAGTATATGTGCGATTCTTACGTAAGTATGTGTGCATGTTTGCCTATGTGATTTTTATTTTTCTTCTTCTTAATTTCATTTTCATTTATTTATTTGTTTTCATTTAGACAAGGACAATAATCTTTTGTGAAATCAAATTAAATAAAAAAAATTGTTTCAGTTTTGTCCGGTTTAATTTTTTTTTTTCTTAACGAAAACGATAAAAATTAAATTGAAAAAAAAAATTGTGTAGTCAGATGGGATTGGGTTGTAATGTCCATACGACAAAAATACAAATTACACTCTTGAATGAAACCAGAGTTTGCAATGAAATTTGTTCCGATTAGACAATGTGTCTGCCAAACAAAAATATTCAAAACAATTGATCACTATAGACAAAGTTCAATTTTCATTTTTCCAATTTTAAATCAAAAGAAAAGAAAAAATAAACCAAAGTGAGGAAAACGTAAAGAAAGAAGGCACAAACATAAGAATTATTGTTTGTTCAAAAAACTTCTTTTTTTTTCTTTTTTACCAATCCAAAATATTTACATTTTAAGAACTCAGTAAAATTTTAATTGTTTATCTTAAAATAAAAATACTGACTTCTTCTTCGTTCTTTTTACTTTATTTATTTGTCTGTCTGTTTTTTGATTCTCTAATCTCTCCTAGTGAGTGAGTTTGTATGAATTTAATTTTTAAAATTTAAGATTAAATTTGTCAACGAGTAACCAACCCCCTTATGTAGAACGAATCATACAAATATTTTGAATTAATTTGAAAATTTTCAAATTTGGAAAAAAAAGAAGGAGAAAACACACTCGCAATACTATTCATATTCCAGGGATTTAATTCGTCACTACATTCCTTCCGGCATTCTTTAACACTCGTTATAAAATTGCGTATTTACTTGATTGTATATCAGCTACAACAACGACGAAATGATAAAAAAAAATGAAAAAAAAAAACATTGAGGTCAAGAAGCAAATTATCTTCGATTACAAAAAAAACTTGTTCCAAGAAAAAAAAAGTCTGCGATCTTTAAAAAAAAAGTTCAACCAAAAATACTTAATTGAAAATTTTTCACGTGGAATGTGTGTGATGCCATAAACGATGAAAACTCAACAATTAATCAAAACTACTTTTGGAATTTTTGGAATTTCGTTTTTTTTTCTCTCTCTTTCTGTTCAATAAGATTTATTAATTAATATTCAAGTCTAAAGTCTGAGACTTCAATGTTAAGTTTGCTTCTATCTCGCTCTTTCTCTCCATTTTTTTTCTTCACTTTTTGGCACCGACAATAAAATTGTCTCTGCTCCCGAAATCTTTCCAAAATAAATTTTATTTTTATTTTACAAAAAAAAAAGTTTCAGATTTTCTCATTTTTCACACACAAATTAAAATTAAAAAGAAAAATAAATAAAAAAAAAAAAAACAAATGGCGCCATTTAAAACAACAAAAGAAAAAAAAATAACAACAAAAACTAAATTCAATCACGCATCCGGAATTTAAAAACAAAAAAAAAAAGTCGCCTTCGCTTTTTTTTTTCTTCCTCTTCTTCTTTTTTTTTTCACGAAAAGAAAAACAAAAGCAAAACACACAAATGTCTCATTAAGAAATAAAATGCGATTATAAATATTTCTAATTCTTACAACTCAGAAGATAATTATAAGGAAAATTCTACATATACTTGTAGTATATAAAATTAGATTTTCACATCATTCGTTTGTTTCTTCTTCTATTATATTTTTATCTCATGTGACATCCCCTCATATCTCTCTCACTCTATCTTACGCAATTTCTCATAACCTCCCGCCACTTACCCCCTGTCAAAAACTGTCCCACTCTCTCCCAATATTCTATGTAATTTTTGCTCAATGAAAATTTTGAACCAGTTTAAAAAAAAAACAAAACAATGCGTGGGAAAATATTTTGTTTTTTCCTTTGCGATAAAATTAAAATTTTCAAAAAAAAACAACAAATAAAATAAGAATTTATAAATTATAAATTTCCCACAATTTTCATGAGTTCACATTAAAAAATTAAGAAAAAAAGGGAAAACAACAGAGAAAATGTATGACATTCAAAGATGTCATCATTTTTTTTTCCGATTCTTAGAATTAAAGAAAATGTGTGAAGGTGTTTGTTTCCGCTACTGAGAGTGAGATTTCGTTTTAGTATCCCTTCATATTTAACGTTATCTAATAAATACGCATAATAACAAATATAGTAAAAGAAAAATAAAACACAATATAGCACTGCACTGCATTCCAACCCCCCAACAACAAGCACGAATGCGTCACTACACCAATGAGAAGAGTTCCATATTTATTATTTCGAAATTCAAAACTTGTTTTAGGATATTTTGCAAAAAATGACGTCACATTTACTAACCGAAAAATTATAAATTTTTTCCTATAAGAATAAAAGAGATAGTCAGATAGACAGGTACAATATCAAGAACAAGGGCAACACCAGATCAAAATAAACAGAAAAAAACAAGATGGCTGAATGTGCACATAAGAAGTGTGAATGAGACAACTATCTATTTATCTCGTAACATAACGTAACGTTTTCATTTTTTTTATGAAAAAAGAAAAAAAACAAGAAAATACTTCTAATGAACTTCTAACATTTTAGCGTGTTTTTTTTATTATCTCAAAATGAGACGATTTTTTTTTTCACAAAACAAATACATTCAACTCTCAATAATTATGACTCAATAATACAAATTTTGAATGAAATTTAAAATCACAAGAACAAAAAAAAAGCAACAACAAGAAATAACGATCAAAACCGGATGAAAAAAAATAGATATCTTTGTCTATATTGTGTAAAAGAGACAACAGACAAACATGATTCAATAATACGCTAGTATTAGCATTTCTCTCACTCTCTCTTGTTTGATTTTTATAACTTCAGGCTGCCGGCTGTCATATATTCAAAAAAAAACAAAAAAAAAGTAACGAGTAAATTCCACTACTTTTTAGTGATTTTGAATTGTTTTTCCTTTTCTTTCACAAATTATTTCATAGAAAACAAATTATAATTAAGAAAAATTGCAAAATTAAGTATTTTTAGCCTAATGATGAATATTGAAAAAAAAAAACAAAACAAAAAGAAGAAGAAAATACAACAAAAGTGAATAATACTAAGAACCTGCATAAAAGGTAAGCAAATTTTTAGCAATAAAAATGTACAAAATCTTAATAAGAAGAAGAGAATTCAATGTTAAAAATGTTAAAAAAAATTATTACTCATTTGTTGTTGTTATTTTTATAAAAAAAAATTCAGTTTTTTTTTATTTGTAAAACACAAACACCAAGAGAGAAAGATAAGAGGAAACTACACACACCATCCGTCGTTTCAACCAGATTTTAATTGTTTTTTTTAGCTCGGGCGGATTTTATCAAATAAATATTTCTTGTTTCCTTTCTTTCTTTTATAAAAAACAGAAAAATCTTTTTATAAAAAAAAAAAATAAAAGAAGTTTTTCCAAGGATTAAAAAAAGATAAAAATGTTATCACAGCCAAAGAAAAAGTACAAAATGACAGCTGATATAATCTTCATTCATTTGAATTTTTCATGATTTTAATGAAAATTTGAAAAGAGTCGTCCAAATGACTTAAGAGTCTAAATCTTAGACTTACTAATTATTAGTGATCGAGTGTACAGTTTTATTCAGGATTTTCCATTTTATATCTACGTACGGCATAATTCCAATTATTAAAAATTTCAATCCCATGGCAAAAAACTGTGAATCAGTTCAAATTTTATCTTGAAGGAATTTCTTCATTTTTAATTTTTTTTTTTTTCTTAAAAAATTTATACAATTTTTTTTCTTCTTTGATTTTCTTAAAGAAAAGAACACAATAAATTATTTTTCTATTAAAATATACAAATATGTTTGTTTGTGTGTTTCATACATAATAATTTTATTATTAAAATTATTTATTTTATTTTTGTTTTTTTTTTTTTTTTTATGAAGAAGCGCCAGAAAAATACAACAATAAATAAAATAAATAAAAAATCTCACTTGATTTTATTCCGTGCCCCCGAGGATTTTTTTATGTTCCGAAAATAAAAAAATAAAAAATGAAGAGAAAGAGAAAAAAAAATTGTTTTTTTATTTAAAAAAAAAAAAAAAAAAAGAACAAATTCCCATTGTCAAAATTTAGAAAAGAAAATCTCAGAAAAAAATACAAAATAAATACAAAAATTTTCATGAAAACAGAAAATATAATTATTGAATTGAAAATTAGAATAAAACAAAATAAAAATGTTTTTTTATTTTACCTTCGGTTGTTTTAACAATATTACTTTCATCAATTCCTAAATGAATTTCTGTATTATTTCCCATGCTTTCTTGTAGTAAATTATCCATTTTTATTCATTAAAAATTAAAATTTATTTATTTACTAAAAACAAAAATCTATTTAATAATAGAAATTATTTTTTTTATGTTTTTTTCAACTTCTTCGTTTTTTTTTTTATTTAATTTTTTTCTAATGAAATAAAAATATAATTAATTTAACGTTATTTTATTTTTTAAAAAAAAAATTCACTTAAAAAAAATTTACACAGAAACAAAAAATTAAAACAAAAGAAAAAATACGTTAAGTTCCAAAAATCATTTTTTGCGTTTTTTTTTCACTTTAGTTTTTAAATTTTTAAAAATTCAAAAAAATAATGAAAACAACAACAACAACACAAACACACTTCTTTTTCCCTTTTGTATTTATCCATTTAAATATTATAAAAATTGCACTAAAATTTAATAAACAAAAATCACTTAAATATTTTATTGTCACTAATTTATTAGTTTTTTAAGGCATAATTAAGAATAATTAAAAAAAAAATGATATTTTTTCTATTTTGTACGAGCACAAACACAAACCAAACAAACCAAGCGCTTCTAAAAAAACGACTAAATTTATTTAAAGTTGTAAAATAATAAGACAGAATGCGATAGCAATAGTTATTTCTGTCATATTCTTACACATTATTTTATGAGTATAGGCTTTTTCTGTTTGCGTCTGTTTTTTTTCAAAATGAATAGGTTTAAATTGCATCTGTCATATAATTCAAATGTTTAAATTTTGATCAGAAAATTATTTGAAAATACACATTTTTCTTCAAATTTACAGTATGTTAAAGTAGAAAATTAAAACAGCGTTTAATTGATAATGTACTTTGCATAACAATAATTATAAATAATTGAATATCAAGAAGTAAAATATTGTAAAAATCTTGCAAAAAACATTCAAAACTAAAAAAGGCCTAAAACAGAGGTACCAATTCAGAAAAATACAAAACCTATATTTTATTTCACCAATGAACTTAAATATATATCGGTTTCGTTGTCACTGAACTAAAATATTAAAATATTTCCTCCTCAAACCAAAATTGAAATGAAGTCAGTATTTTTTAAACACCAAGGTGAAAAAAGATTTAAATTTTAAACAATTTATGTATGTGGAAAGAAAAACTGCTTTATAGAAAATTTATAGTTTTTTTTGCCATGCATTTATAGTTTAGGATTTATAAAGTTTGTAGTTTTTAAAACATATATAAGTTAAATAAAATTAAACTCTGAAATTTTGTTGATTGAAAATTTTGTTTTGTTAAAAAAAGATAAGCAATTATTTTGTTATTATTTCTATAACATTTATTTTTATTCAATAATTAAAAATACATAAATATTATTGTACCAGAAACAAAATAATAATTCATAATAATAACAATATGTAAGTACCAATAATCAAATAAGAAACTAATTAATATCACACAGTGTAGATTAAAAATATTAAACAAGCTCGTTGATTTGATAATAATTATTAAACCTACAAAACTACTAAAAAAACGAACAAAATTAACATTTGAAAACAAATAAAAAACTAAAAAATTGTATAGTAAACACTGACTAATTCCATTATAATTTGAAAAAAAAAATTAATTAACTCTTTGATATTGGGCCACTCCAAGTCTTGCACAATATAGAAAGGGTGAAACAGCAGCAAATAATAACCCAGCACCAACCCAGGGTCTGTGAAAAACCCATGCAATTGAAGTCACAATTAAACCTATAGATGAAGACGTCATTATATTTGTTGATATTGGATAAGATGGATCAGGTGTGAAACATGATAGAAAACGATTATGAGCAACTGAAAAAGAAAGAAAAATTAAAATTAAGAAATTTTATAAACTAAAAAACTGAAAATAAAGAACAAATATTTCCTTATTCCTAATTTCAAAATGAAATATTTCGTGGAATATATTTATACAAACTTACATATAATGTGTAATAAAGATGCAGTGCAAGTTGATGCAAAAAATAGTAATACCCAACCAAAAAATCTAAAACCCCAAGTTGTTAATCTTTGTGCATAATGTTCTGCTTTAAATGCATCTATTAATGATAATTCACCACGAAATACTAATAAAACTCTTGTTTTTAAACTTGTCTCATATGGAGTAATAATTCCCTTATCCAATTTACCAACAATCGTGTACTAAAAAAAAAAATGAAAAATTATGTTAACCTTTAAAAAAAAATTAATAGACCAAATTTATAAATAAAACAAAAATATAATAAAATAACTTACAACATCTCCTTCTAATCCAGAAAAGGAAAATTGTACTCTAATATCACCAATTTGAGGATTATACACATCATTACAATGATAATAAAGTCCAGAATGAAGTTTAACAGATGTATCTTCCGGCCTTGTATCTGATGTTACTTCAATAAATGTGTTAATCCGCTCTTTAATAGCACCACTTAATTCATATTGACCAATATGTACATTATCAGCTACTTGTATTTTACTTTCAGTTGGAAATTTGGTTGGGTTATGGTGATTTGTTGTTATATAAAATCTACGTGAATCAATTAATTTATCACGCCAATCCATTGTATAGTAATATGTTCGTTCTTCTGTCTGTATTGATGATACGGTGTCACCATAATTATGTTCAACAGTTTCTTCAATCCATTGGTACATTTGCACACGTCTTTTTAATTTTACAGCTAATACTTGAATATTATAATCTATCTCAGTTAAAGGTTCACCTGTTGTTAATGGTCCAATAAAATGTACTAAACGTCCTTCATAAATATGTTCTGTATCATAATCAGGGTTTAAACTTACAGCACCATTTAAAGCTTCATCTAATGACATTATTGAATTAACTGCACGTCCCTGTTTTTATTGATAAAATTCAAAATTATATAAGTAATAAAGTATGTATACTGGAACATATTTTTTTTTACCTCATTCCAGAATAATACACCGGAACCACCAATATACAAAACACACCCGATTAATGCTGTTAGCCAGCATGCTCTTAGTTGTTCCAAAAAATTATTCTCCATATCATAATATGTTTGTTTTTCTCCTTCTTCCCTTTGTACTTAATTGATTGTTTTTATTATCTTTTTAAAATACTCTTAAATAACCATTTACCGTGTACATTGTACTTTCCTTTTTTATTTTCACAAATTTTTTTTTGTTTATAAAATTATAAATAAGTACATTCTATATGGAAAAATTATGAGAATGATAAATTAAACGCTACAAAACTTTAGTTGTCAAAAAATTGTTATGGTTATCAAAAGCAAAACTGGCCCAGTTTTTAGATTAGAAATTTATTATGATCAAAAACATTTCAAGCATAAACGCTACAAAATAATTGTATACAAAACGCTACAAGTTATTTAATAGTATTTTTCAACAGTAAATTCTGCTGAAGTTAAAATCATAAAAGATTCAGAAAATTGTTCAGTCGCTAATTAAACTGTGTAGGGGAGAGTCACAATTTTAAAGTAATATAGTATTTTCGATATTTTTCTTATTTTGTTTTAAAAATAATAAAAAATTATAATAATTTAATGATTTATTAAAAATACAAAAATTACGTTTGTGATGATTGGATGGAAAATTGTGTGTGTTTGTTTTATGTGTTTTTTATCACCAAAATTATAAAATAAAATCATCTCTTTAAAAATAAATAAAAAAATAAACAAAAAAGAGAAAAAGAAAATGTTCGCAAATTCTTAAAAAAAATTTAAGAATAAAATCTGTTTATATTTAATTGATTTTTTTAATTTGTTTTGTTTTCTTATATATTTTAATTAAAAAAAATAAAGAAATATTTAAAAAGTAAAAAAGAGAGCGCTAACATAGATAGAAAAATCTCTTGTGTTTCCTTTTTGAGTAGCAGTGATTTTTTTTTTATAAATAATTAAAATTAAAAATTCTTTTTCATCTTCTTATTCTGTTTGTGGTTGTTGTTTTAATTATTTTGTTTGTTCGTTCTGTTTTTGTTGTGTTTTTAATTAAAACAAAAAAAAAAAACAACACATTTTTCAACGTTCGCCGTCGTTAATCGTGTGTGCTCAGTGTCGTCGCCGCCGCTATATCCGTCGTTTCATTTATTTGGATTTTTTTTTTGTTTTTATAAAGAAAAAAAAAATACATACTTACTAATAACAAGAAAAAAAAAACAGAAAGAAAAAGAGAACAAAATACATAATTTCAATAAAAAATAAAAAATAATAATAAAAAGTGCAAAATGTTAATCTCACGTGGTGGATATCAATTATTTAGTTCATCAAATAAAAATTCAAATATTAATCAAATGTTTTATGTGTTTACAATATTAATGTTTAGTTTATTTATGATTAATAATGTAATTGATTGTAAAAATTTGGATCATATTCAAGATAAAACATGTGAAAATATTAAAGAAATCTTTGATGTTCTTAATATTACGTCACACGCAAATTTTGACAGAACGGGTAAGATTTTTATTTTTATTTTTGTTTTTTTTTTTTTCTTAATACTTATTTTTTTCCTCTTTCTGATTCTGTTCTTTATTTGTTTTTTATTTTATTTTTTATTTTCGTTGAGAGAAGAAGAACAAAAATATAATAATTTTTCTGTCTTTTCTTTTTTACCTTCTTTCTCTTGTACATAAAAACAACAGAAAAATGTTCTATTACATAGAAATTAGATGTCGGTGATTTATTTATTTTTTTTTTGGGGGATGAGTTGGTGTGAATTGTTTGTAGGATTTTATGAAAATGGAGTTTTATGTATGATGATAAAAAGAGATGACAATACATAATTGTGTAATTGAAAGGAAATTTTACCAAAAAAAAAAATTACCAATTTTACTTTCAGTTTCTGTCTTTTAGACAAACAGACGAGACTAGTTTTGTCTCTTTTACTCTTAATATTTAGTTCTATGTATATTTTTCGTTTTTCTATTTTTCTTTTGTTTTATTATCACAAAAGAAAAATGTGTTCTCTTTTTCTCTGTCTCTTTCTTTTGTTCTTATATTCTTGTTCTTGTTAGACAGACTAAATTTTTGTCGCTTCGAATTGAAATTGGAATGGAATTGTTCTTGTACACCGCAAAAACAGACAGACAAATGGACAGACAGAACAGAAACTCATCGATAGAAATTATTGAAAAAGTGAATAGAAATAAAGAAATGAAAATTATTTAATGGAGGAGATTTTTCCTTCCAAAAATAATTATTTATAAAAATGTACTAAAATAAGTTTTCTTTTTTTTTTTTATCATTAACTAATTCGAGTTTTGATTTTTCGTTTTTTAAAGTCGTGTTTTTTTCTTATCATATAATAACAATAATAACAATACCTATACCCATGTTTATGTACTTACTATTTCAAGTTAAAAAGAGAGATTAGATTAATGTTTCTCATTAAGCAAATGGGCGCGCAAAAATTATCTACAGAGAGAGGACTTGGACAATTTTATAAAAAAAAAAAAATAAAAAAGAAAACAAAAAGAAAATAGCATATTTTTTGGAATTAAAAAAAATTAAAATAAGATTTCTCTCTCACTCAGTTTTTCAATCTCTGAATTCACACACAAAATGCAAAAAAATGGATTGTCTCCTCTTTGTCTTGATTTGAATAAATTTTGTTTTTTTTTTTCGTTTCGGGGAAATCCGCGATGAGAGAACAGAAATCATACCACAAATTTTCAAGGATAACAACTATAAATTAATTCTTGTATCAGAGAATAGGAAACAACAACAAAAAATAAATGATTTGTCGCATTTGAAAAAAAAACATAATATTCGGCATCTGGAAGGCATACATTACAAAAAAAAAGGTGAAAAATTTAAAGAAAAGTATAAGTAAAAGTGGCGCATCTCATTTATCTGGATGCAATAATGATTTGGTGGATTTGTTGGTTACTTCTTGGTTTTTTTGTATTATTTTATTTTATTGCTTTAGTATTTATTTAATTCAATTGGATTCAAAAATATTTCTAATGAACATTCGGAGGCCAGAGTTAACCTTTTCAACTTTTGGTGAGAAATTTCTAAATGATAAAATCAAAATTTTGTCTGTGATGTTAGGACTGTAATCAAAACTCATGAGAAAACTTATGTTTAGCTCTCTTCCAATATTTTCTTTCTGTTGTTGTTGTTTTATAATTTATGAAATCATTTTTTTTTTGTAAAATTAGTTTTTTTTTTATATCTTTTTAATCTAAGTATAGCTCGAAGTATATAGCTTAGAAGAAGAATTGTCTTAATCCTACTTAATAAATTTATTAAAAAATATAACTTATACTAACATCACATATTGAATAGCAACAACAACAATAAAATAAATAACCATCTGTCAAAAAATTCAGTTATAATAATAATAGCAAAAACAACAACAACAACAACAGAATGGAAAAGAAAAACAAGAAAAAAAAAATTAAAAGAATCGATAAAATGAAATAAGTTAGGACTTTTTTTGGTTGTCTCTTATTTGTTGCAATAACTTTGAATTGTTAATATTTGTGTGTGTGTGTGTGTGTACATAATATTCTTCCCATTTTATTCTCTATAAAAAAAATTTAATTTAATATTAACTGAAGTATTTTGTTATGCACACACATCCATATATACATATTACACATACATGCAGATACACTTGACACTACACGTTTTAATATTTTGTATTTATTTCTTCTGTCTTTAGGCGAAAAAAAAAATATGAAAAATTTATTATAAAATATTTCCATTAAAGGAAACTTGATTATTGTGTGTTAGGATGTGTGTGTCTGTGAATTTGTTCTTTAGTTCTCGTTTGTTTTCATTTGATTTGGTCACTTCTTTGATTTTTTTCTATTTCTCTTCTTCTTCTTCTTCTTTTTCTTGTTCTTAATCATCTGGCGAGATCAACTTAATGAAAAAAAAAAAAAACGAAAAGAAACACAACAATTTTTTTTTAATGCCTATAAATGGGAACTTTTATTTTTCGTATGTAGAGACAAACTGACGACTGCATTTTCTATTAGGTACACTGAGTTTAAAATTCAGAAGAGACAACAATTGAATTTTTAATTTGCCTTTTTTTATTTTGCGTTTTGATTTTTCTCAACAAACGAAACTGAAAATGAATAATCGTATTTTTCGCTTTCTCACTCTCTCGTTCCTTTGTATTACTTATTTATTTGTGTTTGTTTCTTGTATTTGCCCAATTTTTGCTTTTAAAAATGATGGATTTATCGATATAAATATTTCATTAAAAAAAAAGATTATAATTTCTCTCACTATCTCGCTCTCTCGCTCTCTTATTCTTTTTGTTACAGATTTTTGTTCTTTTCTCTATGATCTAACTGATTATTAAAATTTGAAAGAAACATAAAATTACGACAGGTTTTCTATTTCTCTTCCTCCCTCTCTTACTTTTAATTAGAGTTTTTTTGAGCGTGCGTGCATAAGTATGTATTCATGTGTGTATCAAACCGATCGACGACGCTTATTATTTAATAATTTTTTTTTGTTGTTTTCCGTGAATTACGATAAAAAAAATGAATTCATCAAACAAACACTAACAACAACAATAGCACTAAAACCAAACGCAAGATATTTTAATCCGCCGCGATGTCTGGCTTGTTTTGTGTTGTTACAATTTTTATAGAAAAAGACTGAAGAGAATTTATTAAGAAATTTACCTAAAAAAAATAGTCATCGTTATCATCATCGTCATTCTCATGAAATCATCAGATAAGTTTGCTGCCAGAAAAATTCTTTGGAATCTGTTTAATATTAAACTGAAAAAATTTAATCACTTATTGGCTTTGTTTCAGAAAGGCGTGTTTCTTGATTCTTTATTATAAACTTACTGAACTGACTGGATGAAATCAAACAAAATAAATTTTTCTTTTAAATTGAGAGCAAAATCATCACCGCAAGAATATTTTTTTTCTTTCTCTCTTCTCAAGGTCTTTGTTGGTTGCATTTATTCAGTAAAGCTTGTTGCATGACATCGCAAGCCCGTGTATCCCAGTTTCCATTCATTTATGTGTAAAGAACTCCTTGTTTCGCACATTTAAATTTTTGAATGATTTCAAATAGGTTTTTTTAAGTTTACTTTTGTTTTGTGCAATAAATTTAGTAAAATTTACTTTTAAACTTTTGAAGATATTCAATACCTACGTCTCAAGAATGAAGATTATGATATCCGTCAGTCAAAGTGGTTAACAACCCACAATCCGAGTCACAAACGATTCAAAGTAATTTTCTTACATCATTTCTTTTAAAGTTAAGTAAGTAGGTATTTTAGAATAATTTAAATGATAAAATAAGAAAATTTAAATGCATTTCGTGTGCAAAATCGTCAATTTAGTGCAGAATTCATATACAAGTTCAAGTTATGTGTTGGTCGAAATGAAAATATTATAAAATATACTTAAGTGACATTACATTGTAAACCCTTTTTAGTTTTTAATTCTTTTGCAAAAAGAAAATCAAGAATAATTTTTAGCGAGTGAGTGTGGAGTGCATTGACTCTTTTTCTGTTGGATAAAAAAACAAAAACATAAAGTGTTTCTTTTGCCAAAATATAAAATGCTCGTGTAAGTAAGTAAGTTAAAGTATAGAATATTTTAAAGAAAAAAAATATCCCTTCCACTTCTTTACTCGGTTGTTCGTAATAACTCTTTTTTAACCTCGTAAATTCTGGACCGAAATCTTTTAAGTAAGTATGTTGTTGTTGTTGTATTTTTTAGTTGTTTTGTTTTTGTTTTTGTCTTTTTTTTGCATTTTCCTCACTGCCAAATATTTTTGTTTTCGCTTTTGGATTTTTCAGTTGATCATTTTGTTGAACACAAAATAATATTCTCTCCGAGGAGGAGAAAGAGAATAAAGTAAATCGGTATTTCATGCTATAAAATATATACGGTTGCGGCCAATGATTGGGTTGAGTAATATGTACTTATATCTTGTAAACCATTTCTCTCTCACACTTACGTACTCATATTTACAGCAACAACAATATTTTTTAATGCAAAATTTTTTTTTTGTAGAAAATTATTCAAAACCATGAACAAAAAAACAAAAATTGTTCTTTATCCCTGATTTTTTTGTTTCAGTTAATATTTATTTTGCGATAGACGATGATCTCACCTACATTTACTTACTAATTTGCATTACGAATTTAGTTCTGAAAGAAGAAAAAGGAAATAAAACGTTCTCTAACCAAAAACTAACAAAGCCAAAATTTTTATTCTCTTAAAATGCATTAGCACATATCCATATCCTGTGGCCCAGTACCCTGGAATATTAAACATAAATGACGTTATACTATTAAAATATTGGATTATCTCTCTGTTAACAATGATATTACTTACTTAGTTTGATTAAAATTGGAATTGATTTTAACTGTCACATATTGTTTAAGTTTTGAATATTTATGCAATTATTACGGCAATTGATTTCAATTTGTTTTCAGTTTGATTTCAATTGGGCTCATACATGATTTCAATAAGTGATAAACTCCTCGCTGTCATGGTAAATTAACTTTAACCGTATACCTTATTGTGAATAATGGATTTGATCTATTGGTCTAGCGTTAATGAATAAACAATTACATTAAAACTAGGTTATAACAAACGATACGGGTCCAGAAAAAAAGTTCATTATGGCCGAGGAATCGTTGTAAGTAAGGTTCGCTGTAACCGATTTTGACTCTATTGTTTTACAAAATTATTTATTTTATGTTTCGCCAAATACGTTGGCTTCTCATTAGTATACTAAAAAGATGCATTTATTGTGGACTAAGAATTAGGTACCGACAGATTTTTTTTTTTCTTTTTTAAAAGAAAAAATAAGAAGATGTTTTAACAACAAAAAATGACTTTTGTTTTTAATTTTTATTTTTTGAGTCAAGATTGAAGACTTAAAGAGTCGAGACGACTTAAGAACGGACATGAGACATAACAATCACATCATAAAATGTATGCAAAAAAAAAAAAACAAAAACAAAAGAAATTGTTGTTGTATTGTCTTCCTTACTTGGTTTTTGGATTTAAATCGGTTTTTGTTGTTTGGTATTTTGTTTGAATCCGATTACAATTTTCATTATGTTTGTATAGTTGTTGTTTCTTATTTGTTGCGGGTGTTGCTGTTATGTTGTTACTGTTATTATGTTTGTTATTGTTGTTGCTTTTGGGTGTGTTGGGGAAAAAAAGAGCACAACACACACACAATATAATTGATGTCACTATTCTGTCAGCACATTTTAATTATATTTTTTTTCTTCTTTACATCTTATTCTTCCTCCTCGTGTATATTTTTTTTTATTTATTTATTATTATTATTTATAACTGATTATTCATTCATTCATTCATTCCTTCATTCATCATCATCATCATCATCATCATCATCATCATCATTCTTTATTCTTTCAATTTTACTGTGATTCCAAAAAAGAAGAATTTTCTCTTTTTATTTTTGTTTTGATTAAAACTTACGTTTTCCCTTTTTTCCTTCCCTTTTTCTGTTCTTTTTCTCTCTGATTTTTCTATTGGAAGGGGGATAGAAAATATCGCATCCGGATGTTCTTGTTCGTACCTTAACCATCCGTCTTTCGATTTTTTTTTGGGGATGGGGTTAGTGGGTGGTTAAATGGTAAATGGTAAAATGTTAAAAAAAAAATGCACAAACCTGTATTTAAATTCGGTTTGTTCAAAATAAAAAAATGATACGTGGTAAGTTCAAATGAGAAAAAGAGAAATGATATGAAGAGTTGAAATCATTTTCTTTCGCCTTTTTTTTTTTTATTTTTACAAAAAAAAAAAGATTTGTTTATAAGAAGATGAAGTATGGGAAAATAAAAAAAAATGTCTCCGACATCCATAATGATTATTATGATTATGATGAATGATAAAGGATAAGAAGAGATTTAAAATAAAATTAACGTTAATGTTAAGTGTCTACTGTTGTTGTTGTTATCTAATAGATCAGAAATTATTTATTGAGATAAATTTTTTTTTTCATTATTTCTCTTCTTCTTGTTTTTTATATCGCAATATTGATTTATACGTTCTTACAACTTTTATTGAGTCGCGTCTGATAAAGTTTTTTTTTTTATTAAATTGAACAAAATGCATATCTAATTACATATTAAGTGCAATAATACTTAATTAGGTACTTATCACCTATACTTAATAAATATTTTGTATTTTCTTTCATTCCTGACCATTTTTTTTTTCATTACACAAGTATTTAAAATCCCTATTAGTTGTATCTTCGGTATGTTTGCTGAGGTTAGTAATAAGCTGTTAATTATTTTGTAGAAAAAAAATGGAAAAACATTTCAATGTTTAAATTTAAAAATTTCCTTTATTTTTATGATTTTCGATTTATTTGTTTTTGAAAAAGAAAATCACCCATATATAAAAAAAACTAATAACCTCAATTATTCTGTTTTCTCTTTCAAAAATTCTTTTTTATTATTTTGATAAGTTTTATTTGTTGTTGTTGTTGTTGTTGTTGTATAAATAAGTAATAAGTAAGTAATTCTGATAAATATTGGCTTAACGTAAGGTCTATATGTTCTAAACATATGCACACATACGTATACAAATTGTCTTGTAACGAAAAAGAAAATCGTTATATTCATAAGAAATTGTTTTTTTTTGTTCTTAAGTTTTATATTTTGTAAGTATTTTTTTTTTGTTTCATTTGGCCGCCTCGTTGTCTGACTTTGTCGATTTTTCATAATAAATTTTTTCTTTCGTTTCTTTCTCAAGATGTTGTGTTGTATTTTTTTTATTTGTTCGAATCGTATTTCGCGTTGTATTTTTTTTTGTTCGCCCACAAGGACAAATAAAAAGACATAAGACTAAATAATCGAAAAAATAAATTGGTGTGTAATAAGTTTATAACTTTGTGTTTCTTTGAAAAAAGATTCCAGGTGGCTTTTTTCTGACTTTTATTAATTGTCAATTGTTTTAATTTAAGTTTTTGTTTTAATTTTGACCCCGTTTACTTTAAAGTAACAACAACAAAAATTTAGATTAATTTTCTTATGGAATTTTTTTTTTAGTCATCTGCTAAATAATTTTTTGTATCTCTGAAATTGTAGTTGTGTTTATTACTTCATTTGTTTTGTTTTTCTGAGTTATTAAGTGTTTTAACAAAAGTTGTGCAAAATTGATTCCCCACACTGATCGCATAGATATCACAAAAATTCTCAATCATACTATTGTAATTCATATGATTCTACATAAATAGAATTCTTCCTTTTTTTCCTTTTTTTAATTAAAACGTATTAACATGAATTAATTAAATTAATTAAAAAATTAGTCCTGTCTTTCATCTTAGAATTTATACTTATTCTTTGTTTTTTTTCAACTTAAGAGTTATACGGATTCATAAATGCCTGTCCTACTTTTCTTATTAAGTAAGTATTTGAATTGTACCTACTTCGAAATGAAAAAACGTCATGCCTGAGTATAATCAATAATAAATGTAATCAAGGATTTGGCGAATGGAATGGGAAATATGTATAAGAATCCAATTAAAAAATTTTATATCCGCTTTCTAAAACTTAGTGAAAAATAAATCTCTTATTTTTTTCTATAATCATTTTCGGCCGTCTTCCATGGTGATGTTTTTAGTGAAAGTCAATTCATATACTCATTACACACGCATACACTCAAACATTCATATTACACATATTCCTCCCAACCGTCCTTAGAAATAATCCATAATTCCGCCTAATCACATTTTCTTGAAAAAATAAAAAAAATTAAAACTTAAGTAAGAAAATGTTCTTCGGGATAAAAATGTCTCTCTTTGGATACAAATATTTTTCCTGCGTATTTTCCCTTTTCATACGTTTTTTTTAATAAAGATAAATTTCATATTTTTCTCATTGAAATTAAATTCAGTTTAAAATTACTTGCAGTTAAATTTCTTTAACGTTCCCTCCAACTTAATAATTTTATATACTTATTTCTTTAATTCGAATTTTAGTCATCACATTGAAAAATAGAAAATATGTGTTACTTAGTGGAAATATTCAAAACAGTTGAGAAAATAATGTTTAAATTTTGCACAAATATGACAAAACAACAGTAAGTAAGTAAGTACTTATATCACTAATATTCAACTAAAATGATGTCATGTGTTGAGTCCTATAAAAATTAATTGTCAACTTAATTAAAATTTTGTTTTTAATTCAATATGAATCCGAAACTAAGCCAAATATACAACAAACGAGCAAAAAAAAAAAATCAAATCCTTAAACAGATTTTAGATGAAAAATTTGTTTGGCGTTGTTGCTATAAGAATTAATATACAACTTTTATGCGTTATTGGTGACTTCATATACACAAGAATTTATTAGTTTGTTTCCGAGCACACATTTTTGTACATACACACAATGTAAGAAGTTCTTTCTATCTTAAAGGAAAAAAGAAGAACAATAAGAAGAAGACGACAAAAAAAAATTGAGCACAATTTATCGTTTGTTGTGTTTTGCCTTTGCTTCAAAAAAAGCAAAAAAAAAAATGATACTTTAAAAATATATATTTTTTATTTGATTGTCAAGGAAGATCAAGGTCACAGTCTCATAAATTTTAAAACACTATAAATGACGTCATCAAAATGTCACTGCGCATTCAGACACAATTTTTTATATGTTTTTCTCCTCTAAATTTATTAAATTTTTTTCTGTTCATTTCTCTCTCTCTTGATATGAGAATGATCATGAGAATCACATCTGGGGTCTAAACCTAAATATTATATTATATGTAATGTCCATTACCATTTGACTTTCACAAGAAAAAGACTGATTTTTTTTTTAATTAAATTAAAATTATAAAAATTCAAAAACAAAATACCCAAAAGAAACGAAAAAAAAAAATTGAAAGTTAAAAAATTTTATAAAAAAAAAAAACTTAAAAGAAAATAAATAAATCTTATCTTGTCCCAATATTTGTGTGTTTACATAAATGTGTATTTGTGTGTGTGTATGTGTAGGTACTATGTCATTCTTGTCTAATTATAAACTTTAACTAAGTAATTGGTTTATTATAGACTCTTTCTTCTGGATGTGTGTTTGTGCATACCTATATATTTGTTTATTGCATTCATATTATTTATTACAAAATAAATTTATTATGCATACGAGAGGTTCTTGTTGCGTTTTTTTTGTGACCAACTAAAGTACTTACAACAACAAGAAAATATTCTTAGGAACAGAAAAAATTTTTTTTCATAAAAGACAAAAAAAGCAAAAAAAAAGAATGAACGAACGAAGTAACAGACGTGACCAACATACACAAAGGCAAATAAACAGCATACACATGGACACGTCACCTTGTCTAACTTTGTATTTGATGATTGATTTTTCATTTAAAGAAAATTACATTTTTCTTTATATTTTTCTTATTTTATCGTGATCTTACAATATTATTCTGTCTCTCTCTCTCTATCTCTTTCTCTCTCTTTTACTCTCGACTCGTAAGTATATATAAAGATTTGGTCTATTCCATTTTATGTCTGGCTTATGATTATGTCAGTCGACATTATTAGCTATTTTTGTTTAGAGTCCGTTTTGTTTTTTTATTCATGTTTGTTTTTTTTTTGTTGCTGCGTTATTTTTTCTCTTTGACTCTTTAATTATCTTTTTTTCTTTTGTGAAAATATAAAATAAAAGAGACATTTTTTTGATTTAATATTTTTTTTAAATAAGTATATTGAATTTTTTAATTCTTGTTTTTTTTTCACCTTTTTTAATGAGCGAATTTTTTACTTCTTTTTATATTTGTAAGATTGTCTGTGTGTTTTTATTTAATTACAAAAAATAATTAGTAATTTTATTAGCAGAACATTTTTTTTCCTGAAAAATTGGCTGAGCATACTCTTAATTGCTTCATGTAACTGAGTAGGTAAGAAGTGTTGTCTGGCCACTCTGTTATTACCATTGACCATTAATAATTTCTGAGTACTTACTGAGTAAAATTTTTGGTTGATCTCTTGAATCTCTTACTTAGTTTCCTACTGACACTTAAACGAAAGCAAATATTGTTCAATGAAAATTCAATATGTAATCGGCTACGAATGTCTCTAAATTAAATTTTATTTTTGCCTTAAATAATGAAAGTGTATTTTGTGCTTGCATTTTTAATAATTTTTCTACAGAAAGTATGAATGGTTGTTGTTTGTATGTTGTCCAGTTCGATGGTCTTTCGACCTGTACATGACCCCATTTTTTTTCAAATGAATAAATATTACGTAATGTATCTACTTTATTTATTTTGCGCTGCAAAAATGAAGTTTTATTTATAGTCAAAAAATATATTTTTTTTAATAATAAAATGACGTTCGTTGATTGGATTGGATTGGATTGGAAAAACAAGAAATAGGAGAGAGTGCGACGTTTTTTTTGTTTTGTTTTTATAAGTAAATCAAAGTAAATTCTCATGCCTCATGGTTGTGAGGTTGTTTTTCTCAGAAAAATTACCAAGACATTTTTTTTAAATTTTTTGCATAATTTCAATAACCAATGTGCAATTTTTGAAGTGGTTACCCCTCTATATTGAGTCTTGTCGAGGATCAAATTTTGACTAAAATTTATATAATTTAAGAAGTAAGTGAATTCACATTTTTTCCCATCGTTTCTATCACATCGATAAAGATAATAATAACTCATTTTCATTCATGTTCGATTTATTTTTTACTGTTTCTTTTTGTTATCAATTTAATTGATGATCATATGAAAATGGATTCAACTTGAAAAGAGAAATTGATTTAACGCATTCTGAAAAAAAAAAACAAACAAAAAGAAATTGATAACAATCGTTAAAACCAAAAGGCAAGGAGTGTTAAGTATTTCCAAAAGACAAGAAGATGAAACGATATAAAATCTATGTGTGTGTGTGTGTGAGTATGTATTTTACGGATATGTCACAATTGAATAAACGTATATCCCTATTGGGAATCCTTACCTTGTAATAGTACACTGAATCTATGTGTGATTTCTCTTCGATTTAAGAGTGCCTGGTATATATGTGTGTGTGTGTATTTGTTTGAAAAGAAAAAGAGGGAGAGAGATACAGGAAAATTAATGTGGATGATTTCCGGTTGGATTATAAAAGAAGTTAACAAGACAATAAAACCACAAAAAAAGACAAAAGAAACATATTAGAGAGACAAAAAAAAGAATGTTTAACACAACTACAATTAAAATAAAACAAACGAACAACAACAACAAAAACAGAGATTTTTTATATTTAAAATTGACGTGATTATGATAATTAAGTGATTTCGCATAAACACATATAAACGCACACCGCACACATATTCTAAACACATATATTGTATGTTAAAAGTGTCAACGGGATGACAAACTGTTCAAATTTGATGGACATTACTCTCGTCAGTGTATACATAATTAAAAATAGAATTCTATAAATGAAATAAAAAAAAATTGTTTGTGGCTGTTTTACCTATGTCTGTTTGCTTAACTCTTGAATTTTTGATTTAGCAAAAAAAAAAAACTCAAATCTGCATTATGTCCTCCTGTCTATCTACCACCTCACTTATATTGTATTCTGTCTGTTTGGCTGTCCACCATAAACATTAAAAAATTAGCATAAGACGACAAGAGGAGGACAAGAGTCATCAAAAAAAAAACAATCACAAAAAATTATTTTATTTGATTAAAGTTCAATGAAATTTACTTTACTTCACTTTATACTTTTTTTTTCTGTAAGTGCTTAAGTTTATGTCGTTTTTTTTCCTACTCTAATTCATACACTCTCTTTCATTCATATGTAAATATTGTGTTTCAACTTTGTCATATGTCGTCTTTCCAAGTGAAGTCGCAAAATATTATTATTATTTTTTTTTTATTCCTTCCTTTTCCTTCCTTCTTCCTTCATCTTGACTTTCGTCTTATTTATAGATTTTTTTGTCTTTGATTATACATAAAAAATTTATGATTTGTGTAAAAACAATTGCAAACAATTAAGTAGGCAATATTTTTTTGTTGTCTCTAAAAACACAACAGTGAACATTGATAGTAGATATTCTGGTTATGTGTATGTGTGAGATAGAGAGATCGAGGGAGTGTAAGTGAGAAGGGGTTAGGTTACCTATCAAGCCTTCTTTGTGTAATTTACTTTTTTTTTTTTTTGAAATGATCTCATTATCTTTAAAGAAGGTTTTCATTCGTTCTTCATTTTTTTTTGTATTCTTTGTGGCTTTTGCTTTCATGAATCAAAAATTGCGTCATTGTCTCACGGATGATTAACGTTGAAAATGTTCATATATTTACGCAGCTGTTTTTATCAGATTTTATGTTTTTTTCATTTGTTTTTGTTGTTGTTGTGTTGTTTAGCTTTTCATCGAAGAAAATAATATTGATTTTCATTAATGTTGTGTGTATTTTTTTTTTGTTAATGTTGATAATCGCGCGAGGTCAATTATCAGCGTAGGCAAAAAAAAAAACGTAGGCGTTGAGTTTTAGATTTTCTTTTTTAGATTAAGTAAAAATTTTTTGTAAATGAAAATCCAATGAAAAAATATTCTAATAAAAAAAATATAGAAAGAAATATACATACCTACTTAGGGGTTGTTGATTTTATATAGTACTTACTTACTTATAACGACGTCGCCCCTATTTCTTTTTTCTTTTTATTTTTTCAAATGACCCAAATCTGTTTTTTTTTCTCTCTATTTTTCTTTTTTCTTTTTTTTTTCTCGATCAAATAATTTTTCACAAAAAAGTAAGAAAAAAAATATTTTAAATTTCCTCGCGTTAAAAAAAAAAGAAAAAAAAAAATCAAAAAAAAAAAAAAAGAACAGAGATTGATGGATGGCATGGATGAGATTTATAAAATATGTAAAGAAAAAATGTATAAAGTATGTAGATGTGTAAGTATGAATGTATAAGTAATGCTAAAGCTATAAGGATCAGGATTTGCCATTAATAAAATTTTTGAATTTGGTTCATGCCTATTAAGATGAAAAGCAAGACATAACGTCGAGGTCAAAAAAAAAAATCAATTAAAATTATTATTTATAGTGATCACTTTGTTTTGACTTTGAGAGAAAGAGCGAGACAGAAACGTCGAATGTAAAAAAAAAACAGAAAATAAAAATCTGTTTTCTTTAGAAAAAGACAATAAACTTAAAAAAAATAAAAATATAAAGAAGACGAGGAAGTGAAGAAGAAGAAGTCTATTATCTTATACTGGTAAGAATGAGATAAAACACAGAAATTACTAATTGGAAGAAATATAGAAATAAAATTACTTATAAATAAAAATAATTTATGATTGAGATTGCTTAATTGATTTATTTCATGAACTAGTTTTTATGGTTTGTTGTTACATTTAAAAAAAAAACAATTTTTTTTCTTTTGTATTCACCTTATTCTAGATTTATTAGAAAATACATAAAAAACTAAATTTCAGTCCAATCATCTTTTATTGGTAGCAGGTAGGTACACGTGACTTAACGGATTAGGTTTGCACTTTGATAAGATTTTTTATTCCACCAACAGAAACGGCCTTACTACGATTTTCTTATTTACTATCGTCCAATTACCTATTTCAAACGATTAGAATGATTATTAGATTATGAGATTGTTGAGATAATTATATTGAACCTTTAACTTATATTTCACCTCTAACTCTAGTCTAAACATTTTTTTCAAAATTTTAGTACCTATTTATAGATTTGAATGAAGACCAGTGATCAATGTACTCCACTATACCCGAAACTGTTTTGTATTTTTTAGTTTTAAAAATTTTCATCTGTAAATTTCAATATCTCTCTGCTCCTCTCTATTCTTGTTCATAATTGAAAATTTTCATATGAAATTTCCAATAAAAAGAAGACACTTAGTTAACTTTATTTAGTCATGTAGTGTAAATCACGCTTTAAAAATTTCGATTTGTTTTTATTAAAATTTTGAATGAAACAAAAAAAAATATTGAGGAAATAATAATTGTGACATTTTTTAAAGTGAAAAATGTATGAATCTTTTGAAAGAGAGAAAATAAGGTCTAACAAATTTTTTTTATTTGTGTTACGTTTTTTTAATTAATAAAATATGAAAGTCAACTGTTCTTTTTTTTGTGTTTCTTTAATTTTGAATTTATTAATTAATTTCTACGAAATTTTAATTATATTGTTTCACGCATATTTGTTCGTTCTCTCGCTCTCAGTCAAATTTTACAAATAGTCTCCTCTATTAGTTAGCAAATAGTAATTGGCCAATATTGGCTCCAGTATAACTTTCCTGAAAGACAATAAAATAATTTCATATTTCAAAAGCTATAAATTAAAATTGGTTCCAACGTTTGGGATAAAGTGTTGTTTTTATCAAATAAGGTGATAACATACCGCTTTGACTGAAGTTATTTGTATTATTTAACAATTGAAATGCAATTTCTGTATGTACAAATAATACCTACCTAAGTACTTACTTAATGTTTAAAAAAAATTAATGAAACTTATTTGAGAACAACAAACGATAGATACAGACAGGTGAAACATTAATTTAAATTCTCCTTTCGCATTGAGTATTTGTCATTGAATTCCAATTTTTCATTTTTACATTCTGACGCCATACTGACTAACTTATTTTTCGTTGATTTAACTTGTTATTTTTTTTCTTTCATATGAAAATTTGTCAGTCGACTTTTTTATTTTCTTATCATTTCTTCGTTTTTTTTTTTTATAAAAAAAAATTATATTAAGTGAAAAGATAAGATTGCAAGTTATGTGAATTTGTATGTAAAATTAAGTATGTTAGGCAGGTACTTAATGGTACTTAAATATAGATTGAATTATTTTTTATTTGTATTGTTGAATAAAAATTGAATTAAAATTGCAATATAATTAACTATTGTGGAATCATCGAGCAGTAATAGTTTCCGTGGTAATCTTACAATGATTAGAATTACCTATATTTTTGACTAAATGCAATAAATAATTGTATTCTTATATCAGCATTAAAAGTGATTAAAAAATTCATGGAGAAATCATTTGTAATGTTATAGAAAGTGTACATGGTTGTAGTGTAAATGAATGGAATATTTATATGAGAAAAGGTTTCGTTTTTCATAGATTTAAATTGTAAATTTATTTTCGATCCTTTTTCTTCTAAGACTTTTATAAAGTTTCTACTTTTTGTTTATTTATTTGTATTTAATATGAAGGCAAACATAACACAAATGTAAAACTGACGGAAACGTTTAAAAATATGAAGACACATAACATAAAATAGGGAAAATATTCTGGCATTTCTCTATCTCTCTTTGTCTCTCACTCTCTTACTCTTCTTCTCGCTCACTCCAATAAATAAGAAACAGACACAGAAAAATATAGAGTTTTTATACTCGTAAGAATTTTTAATAAGAAAACCAATTTTCTTTTAACTTTAACTTATGTAAAAGCGCACGCAATCACACGAATGAACATTTAGACAAGAAACAAGAAAAAAAAAAACAATATAAAAAATAAAAAATAAATTTGACTATAGAATATTTTTTTTCCTTTCGTTTTCTTATACTATCTCTTTCTCCCTCTGTCCCTTTCTTTGTTTTTTTATAGCTTTGTATTGATTGCATGTAAAAAAATATAGTGTAGGTCGCGACGGTACGGGATAGGACGGCAGCTCTTCACCCCAGACGTATGGTATCTTATTGTCCAAGAACGGAAGTTTCATAGAGTTGGCGTGTTGCTGCCAAACACAAAAAGGGTCATGGTCGAGTCTGTCCACCTTATTAAAGTTTCGGATTATTTAAATTCTGTTTTTTTCTGTTTTCTTTTTTTTTTCACGTTTTCATTAGAACCTAAATATTGGATTTTAGTTCTTTTATAATACAGGAAAAAAGGCTTTAAATTTTTTATAATATTTTTTTCTTGAATTTGTCCTTTTTCCCGACTGAGATGCAATACTTTATCATAATTTTTCGTCAGTGATTGATTTATAAAATGACCTTCAGCAAAAGAGAAAATTATAATTCTGAATGTATAAAATGTATGGTATCTTGGTATGGGTATATAGTTCACTAAACAACTTTAAGTACTAATAAAATATTAAGTTTCAAAGTTTGAAGTTTTCAAAATAAAAATATTTATGAAAAAACGTAAAAGAAAACAAAAAAAAAACAAACAAACAAAACTTCTCTCAGTTTTTCCTCTCCGTTTTTTTTTGTGTTTATTTTTGTACAATTACTTTGCTTAAATATTTATTTATTTTTCATTTTCGGGATTTTTTCCCTTCTTTTTCAGTATATATTTGTTTGTATGTGAGTGTGTAATAGACGTGCGGTCGCATTTTAAAATATATATTTATCATTTGTAAGTAAACGAAAATTATAGATGTTTGTACGTAGGTAAGTATATTACCATTTAAATTTATTTATTATTGGGTAGGGGGAGGTCGATAAAAAGCGACATACACATATACATACATAAAATTATATTAAATGTAAGATAGGCTGGCAAGCAGCCGCGACTTCATATAGTTAAATACACAAACTGAGATTAATAATACTCTCTTCTTTCTTACATAAATGTTTTCATTTTATATCTACTTTGATACATGTGTGTGCCTGTGTGCGTACATATATGTCGGTGTTACGTTAAACTAATTTATGCTATTTTAGATCATGTTTTAACCACATATAAGAATAGTAGTAGGGTGAATTTATGTGTCAACCGACCCAACCAAAACCAACCACCCACTCAATTCCAAACGAAAAAAAGAAACAAAACAAAACAAACATTAACCATCCTCTCTCCATTATATTTGTAGGTATGTAATATATGTGGAGGTACTCATATAGATACTTACATTAATCTAATCCAAATGGTGCGTGGTTAAACATGACGCGTGTAAATATTTAATTTGAAATTTTCGTTGATTTTTTTTTTTTATTTATTTTTTTCGTTGTTTTTGTTTTAATTTTTTTATTTCATTCCTTTCTCGATTAAATGAATTCTATCTGTTTGTTTTATTTTGATTGCTGTTTATATAATGACAGCATGTAATGTATGTATGTCTGTCTGTCCCTCTGTATGTGTCTCTGTATGTAGGTATTTGAGGTTATAAAGCTTAATAATAAATAAATATTGATCAAAATGGATTATCTCCTGCGGCTCAAGTGTTTTGGTCCTTTTTTTTGTTCATCATTTCTCTAAACAAAAACTAAACACAACAGAAAATTAGAACAAATTTGTTAGAACGAGGAAAATCCCTTACTAGATTTTGCGTCAAGACCCTTATTCCTTTTATTTAGTTAAAAGGGTGTTTTTTTTTCTTTTCATATTCACCCTGTATGAATGTGTTTGTAAAAGTTTTTCTGTGTAATCATTCAAAATGGAAAGTCTTGTCAAGGGATTTAGTTTTTGATTACTAAATGATTATTATAAGTCTTAGCCAAAGGGATTTTATACCTTTTAAATACTTTCTTACTTAAAAAACAAAATGATCGATGAGTTGAAATTTTGAACCAAAACGTAAGTATGTGCGTATAATTTTATTCTAAGGGGGTTAGAAGAGGTTAAAATTTGGGTCATCACCCAAAAAACAATATTTATAGGCGCGTATAATGAATTAAGAAAGTCATTTAGTTACTTACTCTTTGGACAAAATATATCGTTAAAGAAAATTATGAAGAAGGCAATTAAACAATATGTATTTTCTAAAACAAAGTGTTAATCAAAAATTTTGCGGAACCACTTACAATAGATTCAAAAGGATTTCCCACAACTTCTTCAGGAGTGCACAACCCCTTGGACTAACGTATTTTGAGTTTAACTATAAGCATCTAAAGATTGATTGAATTAACATGTCGCGTTTTATGTAATTTGTTTATTATCATTAGGGCATGTATACATTAAGACACACACATACATCAACATATGTAAATTTCAACTCATGTATATAAATATTTGACAAAAAAAAAACAGATAAACAAAAACAAACTAAAAAAAAATTCCCCATTTGTTAAAATTTTGTTGTTGTTATTGTAGTATTTTTAAATGTTTTCAATAAAAAATTTAAAATGTTTCCATTACTACACCCATGAGATGATAAATTTATTTTGTTTGTAAGAGACTTGTGTGTGACTTTGTAAAACGTATTAAATAAAAATATATTCTTAGAAAGAAGAAAAGAGTAACACCCAATGGCTGAATAAAGGCAGTAGCAAAAGTTGAATTCAGTTGACGTTCACATGATTTAAAATTTATAATAAAAAATAATAAAACTTTTTCAAATGATAAATGAACAGAATTGTATTTGGAGATTTTCATCTTTCAATTCGAATATCTGTTATCTGTGTTTCTATAACATATCCATTTTTTATACTAAACAAGATTTTTTATTTCTGTTACACCAGTAGTTTTTTGTCCTTGAATTGATTTGAATTTTTTTGATGGTTTTTTTAATTTGCCCTTTTTTTTCTTAGTCTTTTTGACCCTGATATCGGTATTCTTCCTTCATATTTCTGAACCACGTAATTTTACACATTTCATGCAGTGGACATATCCTTCGTTAAAAACGAATGATTCACTTGGTAATGTGTCTAACAGAATACTTACATAATTACATCTCTGTCGATGTCGACCAAGAAAATAAGTAGGTACAGATCATCTCAAGAGTTCACTGAACTAATTAAAATTTATTAAAACATTAAACTATTGATTGCATGCGATAAGCATACAAATTTTATGACTTTAGAAATTTGATGACTCAGGTAACTTACTATGTCATAGATATTTCTCTACAACTCTGTTTCTGTTTCAATTGAATACGAAAAATTTTCTTCTTTCGTACACAAGGTACGTCCTCTTCGTTCAATAAATAATTTCTATAAGTAAAGGAATTTTTTTGTCTTTTGATGTCTGTTTTCCATTTTATTCTATACTTACGTACCATATCAAGATCATTATCATCATTATCATCATCATCATTATCATAATCATCATCATCATTATAATCATCATCATCACACCATCTAGCAAGCATAAACATAAATAAAATATACAAACAAGCAATCATCATCACTCAATTTATATGACTTTTTGACGCGGAATTATCATTCGTTTTTTTTACAAGAAACAAATACAAAAAAAATTAAGAGGAAAAAAACAAAAATGTTCGAACGAAAAAAAAAGTAGAAAGAAAGAAAAGAAGTCCCATTTTGTGTCTTTTGCAATTTTTACTTTGAATCCTACGCAAAAATATATAGAAGATTGAAAAAGAGAAGAAAAAAAAAAATTAATGACGTTGATCTTTCATATGTGCTTTCCGTCTTTGTACGTAGATGTGTTTGTGTGTGTTTGTCTTAAAACATGCGTTTTTACTGCTAATTACTTGTTCTCTTTGCAAGAAAACAGAATTAAAAATATTCAATATTAATTAGATTTTTCTAAATGGGAAAATGATGATGAATCACAGATGTCTTCTTTTTTTTTTCATCTCTCTGTTTTTCAGTCACAGAAGAGGTCAATTGTTTCTTTTTTTATCTTTTACTTGTGTACATTTTTTTTAATTGCATATGTGCGTGGGTGGATTGAATCGCATACAAGTACGAACACACGCACACACACACACACACACACACACCACGAATGCAGATTTTATAAACTGCGTATAAAAGACACAAGAGAAAACAACAAAAACAAAACATTTAAATCCTTTTTTTATTTCATAAAACTTTTAATTATTTTCATCACGATCATAAACACGGTCAATCTATGTTCTTATCAAATAAACAAAAATACGGATTTTTTTTCGTTTAACCAAAAAATAACGGGGAGAGAGAAATATGAAGAAAACCAAGAAAAAAAGGGACGAAAATATATATTTTTTTATCACGGCGACATTAAAGACAAAAAAAATCAAAGATCATATATCACACACACAAGTAAGTACACATTCGCACACACACACACATATATATACACATATAGATGGAAACACTCGTACATGACGTATTAGAGACAGTGTCAAGTCGGTATGTCGTTTTGAATTGATTGATTTATTTGTTATTGCGTGATTTTTGAATATAAGAAAGTATAAAAGATTTTTTTTTTTCTGTGGGTTTCTCTTTCTTCATGACTTTTTTTGTTCCTTTATTTTTCCTCTATCATTTTTCCCATTTTTTTTTAAGAAATAAAATGAAGACGAAGATTGATAACGGAAATCGATTATTATTATTTATTATTTATTTCTTTTGATCTCAACTTACAAATATTAAAATATAAATTACAGAAGAGAAAAAATTTATTGATTTTTCGATTCAATAATTCTGGCGGTTGTTGTTGTTGGTGCTCTTCTTGTTGTTATTATAATTATTTATCGAAAGGAAGTTGAATGTTATTGACACTTTAATAATCTGTTAATAATGATAATGTCACAAAATATATTCTTATTAGTTTCTTAATTTTTTTTCTTATTTGACTTCTATAATTTTTATGTTTTTTTTTTGTTTGTTTCGGGATGACCTACGTTTTGTGGGGGTCACAAACACACATCTCTGTGACAATGTGACAAACCCACATACATCAAGTCTAACTTTTTAAGTCTACTATACTTATTAAGTTTTATTGGAGACTGACAATAAACAATTTAATTAATGTTTAGTTAGAATAGAAATGAAACTGATTACAACATTTTCAATAAACTAAATTACTCCACTTACTTATCAATCAAGACAATATAATATAATAATAAGTGAACTCAATATATTAAACGTATTAAAATTGCGTCACACTATTTTGTTAAATCTATGAAATAAAAAACTACAAAAACAACAAAAAATTTATTGAGTTCTCAAATTTTGATAAGCACAAACACATTTATTGATTTTTATTCATTTTGTTTTTGATTATGATGATGACCTAAATTTGTTTTGTCTTTCTAAAATATATCTTTTAATAAAATTATGAATTTATGAAGAAGACATAAGTATATAAGATAAACTAAAAAGGAAGAAGCCAAAAAAAAAGAAAAGAAAAATAAAACTTTTTCTGATGATAAAATTTTTATATCGAATATTTTTTTATTCTTTCCTTTTTTTTTTTTTTTAAAAAAAAAATAGAAACTCAACAAAGTATCACGTTTACGAAATAAATAATATACACTAACTCAACTAACCCTTTCCAACTCCTACTCAACGAGCAAAAAAAAAACTCACGGGATATATATAGTTACCTTGTTAAGTATTTTTGAAGGTTTATATTTGGTTGGTGTTGTTGTTATAAGGGCGTATAGGTTGATATGTTATCCCCTTCTCAGAATATATATGTAGGGTTAAGTGTCTGATGGGAAAATTTGTCAAAATATTGATTTCTTTTATTTCGATCAATATAATTTTTTTTTACTTTTTTCTCTTTCCCAATGAAAAATTTATTCAAAATAAGTTTTTGTTCGCGATTTTTTCTTTCCTTCTCTTTTGCTGTGTAAATGAAATTTTTTGTTCAATTGAACATATTTTTGTGGCAAAAATTTGACTGAAAAATAGATGCAGGTTTTGTTGTGGTTTAATAGTTGAAGATTGTGAGAGGCGGAAGGTCAAAGGATGTGAGACAAATTTTTCATAAAATATCAAAACAGAAAATGATGTTGACTTTTGTTATATTTGTTGTTCGCCATTGATGTTGTTCTTCTTTTGTACTTTTTTTTTATTGAAATTCGACAACCCAATTTGTGCTTTTCCAATATTTCCCTTTCACTTTCCCTCTTCCTTCATTTGGTTGAATAATTTTTTTGATTTTTTTTTTGCTGAAAAGAAAGGAGGAAAAGTGTCTTTAAATTTTATCTTGAGGCGATTTCGATCTTTTTCCCTGTTTGTTTGCTTTTTTTTTTTTTTAATAAAACGAAAAGGAAATATTTGTTTTGTGGAGATTTTCTGTTTTTTTATTTTGTTTCTCAAATTGAAAATGGACTTTTGGTCGACAAAAATCGTAAAATATTTTTCCACTTTATTTAGGCCAAAAAAGCAACAACAACAACGACAACAACAACAACAAATAAATAAAGAAAGTAACAAGAAAAAATTAAATGCTGAATAAACAAAATTTCCATATTTTCCTTTAGCGTAGAAGAAGAAAAATTAAAATTTCTAATTTTGTCCTATTAAAAAAGAGAAAAATTGCTTTTTTCTTCTGGGTTCAAAAGGATGAAAAAAAAATTGAGTGCGGATTTTTAAATTGTTTGTTTTTTTTTTTCTTTTTCGCTTTAATTAATAAGTGGAAAATTGTTTTGGTAAATAACGTATGCGACAAAAAAAGAAGAGTGTTTTCCGGTTCAATTAAAAGTAAATCTGTCGACAATTGGATGTTTCGTACAAAAAACAAAAAAAAAAAAAACGTGTGAAAAATTCCCGGATGAACAAACAAAACTTTATTATTTTTTTTATGTTACATATTTAAATTTTTATCCTACTTCTCCTTTTTCACTGTCATTCTTTATTTCTATCTCCCTTCCTCTCTGCCAAAAATAAAAAAGAAGAAAAATGCATTTTATTTTTGAGTTTACTCAACTGAAATAAAATTTGTACCGTGATTAAAAAGTAAAAATTCTAAAATTAAATAATTTTTTTGTATTTTTAAAATTTATATTTTTATGTATGTGTAAGCATCTAATCATGTACATAGGTGGGTGTATATGTGTGTGTGTGTGTGTATAGAAAATGAAACTGTAAAATCGATGAGATCATTTTTTTTGGCATTCATCTTTAGGTTGTAGATGTAGATTATTATTAATATTTTTTTCTTTAACGGTTTCAGTTTTTTTTTTTTTTTGGTTTCTTTAATTTTATTTTCCTTCAATTTTTCCTAGAACGTTTATTACTTATTATTAAAAATGTTTTGTTCTTGGGTTTGTTAAACGTTTTCTCAAAAGAAAAAAAAAATCTATCCTCGTCGTACGTCTCTCTAAGAAATATTATTTATGTATTTTTTTTTTTTAATTTTAATTTAAACTTTCTGTCAAAACAATTGTAACATTGTATTCTGGAAGATCGTTTAAAGAACATTTACTTAATAAAAAAAAAAATTAAGAGAATCAAAAAAAAAAAAATAGTCATCATTCGCGATCCAATTACAAATCACTTTAAAAGAGAAACAAAAAAAAAATATAATTTAAATTTTAAATTGTCTCACTGGAATAATCCATCACGATCTTTATGTTTTTTTTTTGTTTCGATTTTTTTTTTCCATTTTTACTAATCTAATAGCAACAACAATATTACTCACCAGATCCAGATGTGTTGTATGAGATTTTTATTTTAATTTTTATTCAAAATTAAGAAAAGACGAAAATATGACTTCTAATAAACTAAATAAGCGACAAGAAGTATGGAAATTTGTTTTAATTATAACATTTTTTTGTGCAATCACCAATAATTTTGACTAAGTATTAAGGTTACTCACAAGATCTTGTCTTTAGAGAAAAATGTTGTATCCGAAAAATCATTCGCTAAAGTTATAGTCGAGTTTAGCTGTTTAGTTTACCTTCTAGATACGAGTTTAGTTGCTATAATTTAAACTAAATTGAATTGAATGAATTTGAAATTGTTTATGAAGTTATCGCGAGTTATCGTTATGCTTGAATTTATAATCGATAATATTAATATTCATGCTCAGACATAATTAATTTACGAAGCTAATGTTATTTTAAAAATATTAGAAATAAAAGTCGGTATGCGAATAATATAATAATTTAAAAATATTTATCTTGAAAATACAACAAATAAACAACAGATAAACTTTACTTGTTTCTCTTAAGGCATAAGTATTTTTATTTATAACTTTAATGAAATCGTGAATAAAACATTTAATTCCTTTATTTATGAATTTGTATTGTAAACGACAAATGAATTACATAAAATATAAAATATATATAAAAAGAAAAACATTAAAGTTTTTAAAATGTTTTTCCCAATTAATTTTCTGATTCATTGATTTCAATGAATTTCATTATAAATTTATTTTTCCTGTCTCTTTTTCCACATTCAAATAATCTTAATAATCCGTAATGTTTTATTTGCTTTGATTCTTATTATTTTATATAAGATTATCATTATTAGTGTCGTATTTATACTTATACCTACTCACTATAGAATTTATTGCCCATCTACAATGACGAAGAATTGAATTTAGTTTTGTTTTATCTATGAGAAATGACTGTGTACTTTTTTGAAAATTTAGTTACGATTCTAGTTACCAGTTTCACGAAAATTTTGGCAGTCTGAACAATTTAAGAAAAGTCATAAATTCTTTTGGTGGATTGCGTTTGTTGAAATTACGATTAAATAATTAAAAAAAAATGAAAATCTTGTTAATTTTTGTTTTAGTTAAATTGGAGTGAGATTTAGAAAGTTTCTTGTGTAAAGATTACCTAATAATTAGTTTCCTTCATTGAGAATCAGTCTCTTACACATAGTTGAAAAATAACTGTGACTGATAGACCTTAGCAATATTTATTTATTTCTATACTTACTTACAGCTAAAAATAAACGTTTCTAATACTTATACTACCACAAATTTTTCCCATTAAGATAATAACATTACTTAAGTAGGTAGGATATTTTTCTTAAAATAAAACTAAAGTATAAAGTACTTAAATAATACTAAGTAGACACATTTTATACATTTATAATCAAAAGATTGCAATCATATAATTTATATACTAAAAATTAAATTAAATATAATAAAACTAAACTCTAAATTTTTGCAATAAAAAATAATAAAATAACACAAACACACACACATTTGACAAAAAAATAATTTTTTCTTCTTTTTTTTTATGTATAAAATTCAAGAGAAACTATTTTTTTGCTGGTTTTGTTTTTGTTTTTATGTGTTTCTAAATAAATGTTGTTTATGTCATCTGGAGGTCAAAAAAGGAGGAAGAGGGAGGGATTACGATGGACGGGAACAAGAAACCGATTATTGTGTGTGATCGTATATAAAATTAATGAACTATAAATGAAACTGGGGAAAGGAATTAAGTTGACCGCGAAAATAAATTGCAATAGATTTTTTTTTTTTATTTTTTTTTATTGTTGTTGTGGTTGTTGTTATTTGCCTTAATGTATGTTTTTTTTTTCTCTAAACTTATAATTTCCAACAATATCAAACATTTATAATATTTATAAGGCATGGAATATGATAAGGAAAAGATGAAAATATATTGAAAGAAAAAAAGGAAAACTTAAAAATAAAAGAAGAGAATTGTGTCTTAATATGAAATGAAGATAAAGTAAAGTAGGTGGAGTTATAATGATGAATTAATGATCTCTGATATTTAATAAAAGAAGTTTAGCTTTATATAGAAGGTCATTGTCCTTATTATTAATAAATGAATGTTAAATAGAGCAATTAAATTTATTTCTTTAATTGAATTAAATTTTTTTGTATTGAAAATATTTCAGAAATCAATAATCTTAGTTCATTGTATCCACAAATGAAATAAAATTATCTCGAGCTGAAATTTTAAATATGACAAGATTGAAGGTTAAATCAACTTAAAGTAATATTCTTTTAAATTTTTTCTGAAAACTTTTTTTTTTGTTTTAAAGAAAAAAAAAACAAACACTCAAAAAAAAGGTGTCTTTTTAATGCGGTAAAACTTTTCCTTTAACGACAAGTGCAAGTGAAAATTGACTTTGAACATTTTGTGTTTTATTCTAAAAAGAATAAATTTTTTTCTATAAGAAAAAGTTAAATAATTTGATTTGATGAGTTATAAGGGATGAAATTGGGGGAGCAAATAAATACTTTGCTGAAAAATTTCAATTCTTTAATAAAAATTGTGAATCATTTTTATTTTTGGATTAAATTTTAAAAAATGAAAAAAATTTATGAAGTTTTGATACGTCTAGACTCAAGACTCTATAGTATAGACGCTAGACAAAAAGAAAATAAATAAGTATGGGGGGAAAAGGTCTAAAGAAAATCCATCTTTCAATTAAAAAACATTATTTTACAATCAAACATCGTATGGTGCCAAAATATAAAAACTTCATACCGAGAGAGCTTTCTAAGATAAATCAAGCAATTAAAAATAATTATTTATGTTACTTATGTTTTTTCTTCCATTTTTAATGTATATTTAATTTGTGTCCCTTTCCCTTTTTACCTTTCTCTAAATTTGTTAGTTGTTTTATTTTGCCCACCCACTACAATTAACCAAATCAAAAAAATATTTTTTAAGTAAGTAAAAAATAATTAACAAAAAAAAAATTAAAAATTAAATTGTTACAAGAAAATCCATTAACTAAAATTCACGCGATCAAATATTTAAAAGGTGAACGCAAAAACAAGAACCAATAAGCGTAGATAATTTCACAAGATGCACAAATATCCAGTTTGGTTGTGGTCATTTGCGAAAGTTTCCTCCACTCTATACAGATTATTTGTTTTTGTTGTTTTTCATGTAAAAGATAAACACCCACGTATTTTAGGCAGACGCGCGAACACATACACATGCGTATATCACAATCATCGTGATCTTAAATTTTGATATTTCGATGAAGAAAAAATAATAGACAAAACTGGAAGCTATTAATGTTCAAGTATAGTGACCTTAATGTGTGTTTTTTATGCGTTGGATTTATTTGTTTCTTGTATACATATTGGAAGAATAAAAAAAAGTTCAATGGGCAAAACAAAATTTATTATTATTTAAGTTTTTCTTTCATTTTTTTTTAAATCGAATTTAAGGATCAAAGAAGAAACCAATTTTACTAGCTGTTACACTCAGATATTACAGTCATTGCGATTCTTTTGTATGGTTTTTTTTTTTCTTCCTCTGCTTCGATTATGTTTCGATTGGTATTATTATATCGCTAGAGGGTTTTACATCGTCATCCTGTTCTGGGACTATTCGTGAAAGAAGAGAAAATAGGGCGAAAAAAGTGGAAAACCTCTTGAAAATTTAAGGAAATAGAAAATTATAGGGAGTAGATGGCCATAATAATAATCCTTATAAGCATATCCGCTAGCATAAGGATAAGAGAACAAAATATAAATAAATTAAATTAGATTTTTTTCTCTCTACAGAGGGTGATAAAAGCTCATCAACCCCAATTTTCCTTGCGGGTAAGAAAAAAATGTATAAAAACAAAATAACAAAATTAATTATTTTTTTTTTTTTGTCATTTGAATTTATTTCATTCCTCTAGTGGTTTTAGGTAAATGTTTATGTGGCTTTGAGTTTGGGATGATATCCCTCTGTGTATGTAGGTAAGCCCACTTCTTTTTCCGTTTCTTCCATCTTATTTTTTGTGTATAAGTATTTATTTCTTTAGTTCTTTCAACCTTTTAGAAGTAGATACATAAGGACATTCCTCTTCTTTTACTCGTTGATTTTCCTCTATCTGTCTTTCTCATCCTCTTTTCACCTATCTAAAAAAGACTTAATTAATTTATTTGTCGCCGGTTCGCGTTTTCTCATGAATAAAGCAGAAGAAAATATAACATCAATTAATTTAGATTAGCAAAGAAGATGACTGGTGGAGTTAAAAAAGTATGATATGTAGAACGAGATGAGATGAGATGAGTTTTACTGTGTATGTGTGTGTGAATGTATTTGTTTATTCTCATATCTTTCTTAATTTCTCTTCTTTATATACGTATAATTCTACTTTGGTGCTAAAATTAATTATGACGTTACGGTATAAAAGTTGAAGGTCATATTTAAATTTATGTTAACTTTTATAGAAAATATAAATAATATTATGTGTTCGTTCATTCCTTTTCATTTATCAAAATAATATCTTCAAAGCTCATTGAATTAATTATTTTATAATTACGAAAAAACAAAAAAATAAAAAGAAAGAGGAAAAAAATAAACAATTTCTAAACCAATAAAGTTCATAAAATTCATTCGCGCGCGCGGTTCTTTTTTTTTTTTTTTTTGATAATCACGGCGATTAATTTATTGCTTTTTTTTTGAAACCGCTGCTAATTAGAATAAAAATGTATAAATCTCGATTCATCGTTTGTTGATTATATGCTTGTATCCGTATATTTCCTTCTATATATTATAACGTTTAACTTTAACACCAATCATCGCGAAATTCCACACAAGATTTTAATCTTTTATTAAAGCATTGTTATTGTTTACAACAACAAAAAATTATTAAAACAATAAAAATAACAACAACAATAGTATTAAACTTAAAAAAGTAAAAGAAACAATCATTAAATCATTAAAAAAATGATAATTACTTATTCTAATTTTTTTTTTTAATAAAATATACAACAAAAATAACTTGTATAGATAAACGTTTGTTTAATTTATGCATAATAAAATCGATTATTAAATCGATTATTATCTTTCTCTCTTTATCTTTCTTTCTTTCTTGCTTTTAATATTTTTTATTTATGATTAAACTTTCGCATATTAAAAATCGATTTAAATATATATAAAAACAAAAATAACAATATGAAAAAATTGTTAGCCAGTCTGACGTTAGTGATAGATTACATTTATTATCAGAGTATATGCTACGTACACACATACTCACTCACATACTACGTCTATTTATCTGCGTCAATTTGTCTACGTTTTTCGTGTTTTTCGCAGTTTTTTTTGGTTTTCTTATTTTTGTTGCTCGAAAGGAGAAAAAAAAGTGTTTGTGTACGCGATTTTTAAACTCAATTTATTTTCATGATTTCTTGTTTTTTTTTCTTTATGTATAATTTTTTTCTCGCACACTTTTGTATACGAGTTTTAATTAGTTTCGTTCAAACACTTGTATAAATTAAATTTAATTTCAATTTTCCTTCTGGCTGAATATTAATTTATATAAATTTAAATTTTTTTATATTTATATTTTATATTATATTTTATATTTTATATTTTATATTTTATATTTTATATTTTGTCAATTTTTAAATTCGAATTTTCTTTCATTATCAATTTGTTCATAGTAGTTGTAGAGAACAAAATTAGTGGTTACCATCAAATCAAACTCACTAGAAGGTTTATATAAGAAAAGTCTTTGATTCGGAAATGTCATCACTTTCTGAATTCACATTCGTTACATAATCAAATTTGATTTTGATTTAATTTTGATTTTTTTTTTCTAAATTTGAATTATTTGAATTGATTTTAAGTGAATGGTAAATCCCGTAGCGTACACACATTTCAACTTATCACTGCGTTTGATCGATTCTTGTGAAACAAACTTTTTTATTTATTTTTTATTGATAGATTTTGTACCTACTCTCTCATGTCTCATGTCAATAAAATTCATATTTTTTATGTCTGACCGCATTTTTTTTTTCTCTCCATTTTTATTTTATTTTTGAATTCAATTTTGTTTTTTATCTTTCTTTTCGCTTAATAAATATGGTTGTCTTTTTTTTACATGTCAGCAAACCCCTCTTACCACTACCTTTTTTACCTTTTTTTTTCTGTGTTCGAACATAATCTTTTTGATATTTTCACCAATTCCCTTTAAAATGTTACTTTTTCAATGTTGCCAATTTTCAACTTATATCTTTCAGCGACGAAAAATGGAGGAAAATAAATTAATATTGAAAAGTAAATTTTCATCGTTTTGGAAATAAGCCAAAACAGAAAAAAAGTTAAATAATTAAAAGTTTTGTGAGTAGAACTCTCCCAACTTCTAGTCAAGTGAAGAGAAGAGAAGATTATAAATCAATGACCGTACAATAAATGACATTGGCAACATTTTAAAGCACACTCTCTCTTTCTTTTTCTTTTTGTCTATATCTGCTTCTTCTTCGAACTTTTCCTTTTTTTTTGTATTTCTTTTTCTTGGATTTAGCGAATAAAGTTTATGCAAATATTTAAAGTTGCGATCAAGAATTTAACTTTTTTATTTTGTTTTTAGTTGTTGTTGTAGTTCTTCCTTTCTTGTAATACTTCTTATTTTTAATATATTTGCACTTTTGATCATTTTTGTTCTGGTTGCGTAGTAACATAATATTTGATTTTGATTGTTTTTTCTTTCTGTTATTTACATTTTCTATAAGTATGGAAATTTTTTTCGCCTTAGTATCCGCTTTTATCTTAGCTTTGTGAATAATTTGTTGATATTTATTATTTTATTATAAGTCGGTATTATGTTCCATCATCCATAATAAGGATATTGTCCAGAATTAAATACATAGATATAACAGAGGGAATAAAATAAAAACTTTTTATAGGATTACAAGAATATGTAAAAATCAAATTATTTAAAGATTTTTCTTTGTTGTTGTGTTGCTTTTTTTTTTTTTCTTTTTGTTAAATCTGGAGATAATCTCAGAGTAAAACTTGAACAAAATAAATATAGACAAGACCTAAAACTTGTTCTTCCTGTTTTCCCATTAAAACAATCAGTTTATTGTTTTTTTTACGAAAATAAAAAGGTGTACATGGAAAATATTATGATAAAGACTTTTATTATGATGCGAAAATCGTAAAAATATTATCATCATCATCATCATCGTCATCATTATAATCATTATAATCATTAGATGATAAATAAACTGAATATGAAACAAGATTCAAACTATAATAATTGGTGTAACTGATGATGGAACTAGTTTTTCCACCTCCAACTTATTTAAAGCAATTTTCTCTTCCGGCAGATTTTATTTTTATTTAACAACAAAAAAAAGATCTTCTCTCTCTCATCTAAACGATGTTTCATTATAATTTTGTTTTATTAACATTTTCTATAATTTAATCTTCATATCGTGTATCTATTGTATGTGTTAGGTTTTATTTATAAATCTGCACAGATACACAAACATATTAAACTCTGTCAATATTATCTATCTCTTCATCATTAAATCAAATCAAATTAAATCCAATTAAGATATAGTTTTGTTTGTTCATAAACGATATATATTATATAGGATACCACATACCCACCTACCTACCCTCAATGTAAATTTAATAAAAATGATTGGTACATGATGCTGCTGATCCTTAGTTAGTATCCATTATATTGTCTGATACAGATTAAAATATTATATTTTATATAATAGCAATGGCTACGATATTCCTACCGCAACGTATCAGGTGTTATGACGTCACAGTAATGGGATCAAGATTAAAACAAATATTGGAAAAAATATATCGGATTTTGTTTTTTTCATTATGTTGTTGTTGTGTGTATACATGAGTGTATGTATGTGTGGGGTTCCATTAATCTCCATTTTAATTTATTTTTAAAAACAAAAAAATTTGAATAATTAACTTCACCATTTATTCAGTGGTTATCTCGATATAAATTCTACAGCAATCTTTTGATTTTATTTTTAAACATTTTGTATAAAGGTGAATCGATACATAATTAATTTTACTAATCAATAAATCAAATGAATTTCATGTTTTCTTCAATTCATTACGACTATGGTTTTATTCTATTTTTAGTATTGTTTATTTTTCCAAGTTTCATTGAATGATATATTCGGGGAAAATTTCAATAACATTGACTTAATTGAGAAGCCTCCTTCTTTGTTCTAAAAATGAAACAATAAATCCTAAAAAAAATCCATGATTTAACTAAAAAGATTGATTTTTACGTAACGAAAAAAAAGAACCAAATAAATCTGGAACCGTTGTGTTTTTTCCCATAAATCTTTATTTCGTAAGTCATGCTTGGACCTTTCTATCCTTTCAATAGGCATCGTGTGAATAATTAGCAATTACTTAAATAATTTTGGTATACTTATAATTATTATAATGATTTTTGTCATTAAGCACCTATTAATGTTCGTTTTAAAATTAAACTAAACTGTAGTAAAAGCAAAAAATTTCATTTTCACCAATTTTCATTTTTAACAAATTCTATTATTTTTTTTATTAAATAAAAATCACTGGTATCTCTGTTTAAGTATTAAATAAAGGTTTTACATACTGAGGTCTTTGTCTGACTATATTTGTTAAGTGTGTTTACTCAGAGGTTTACTCAATCTTTCTTATGGTGGGGTATGGGATCGTGTTAAAATTCTTAGTTCAAAATTTTAACCCAATAATGAATTGGCAAAATTCTTATATTGTAACTAAATATCTCAGCAATGAAAGCAATATGAAATAAAATAATTAAAGATTCTCACTTATTGAATTGATTTTATGTTTGAAAAGCGCATAATAGAAACACTTAAACTATTTAACATTATCAATATTCCTTCTTATTATTATTGACCGCATTTATGTTAACAACCTAATCAGATTATGTATATGTATTTATTAAGTGTTGGTATGTATATTTTTCTGTCTACTACTACTACCATCAATTTATTATTATTTTGGAATGAGGGTGTTTGTGTGTTATGGCAGTGTTTGTATGGCTACGTTTAAGTTTTGTTTGTTATGCTAATCGATGATGTTTTGTTTATCGAAAAAAAAAAAGGATTAGATAGAGGAAGTATGGAGGTTTTTTATGTTTTGAGGTGGTATGATGTTAGTATATGTGATGGATGGTGGTGGACTCTATCACCTTTACGTTTGATATAAAAAGGGTAAAATAAAGGTGTAAAAAGGATCATTAAACGACATCATTAGATTTTTATCGTGCTTTCCTCGCATAACAAAAACATATTTATATGGTTGGGCAGGAGGGTTGGTATGGATGGTGGATAGATACATTTTATATATGTACTTGAATTATTGTTATAATAGTGGGAACTTATGTATGAATATTGACTTTCATACAAAATCATGAGACTTATTGAATTTTAATTACAAATTATGAACTTTTAAACGTGATCAAATCAGACATAATGATTATTTATATAAGATGAAAGCACATACAAATATGCACAGGTTCCTACATGACCTTTTTTTATTATAATCGATTAATCGAATTTTTAAATTGATTGACTTTTTCATTTTTATCTTTATTTTCATGTTTTCATGTTTGAGTTTTTTTTACAAATATTTTACCAAACAGAAGAAATAAAAAAGAAAAAGACGGGAATATGTTATTTTAACTCTACTTACTTATTTTTTATATAATATACTTAATAAAAATGTTTAAAAAGATTATTTCGCTGTTGTTGGTGTGTTGTGTTATTGTTGTTATTTTTTTTTTGTTATGAAGTATAAAAATATACGATATACTTACTTTATAGTATTTTGAATGACTGAGCAAAAAAATAAAAATAAATAAGTAAAGTAAAAATATTTTCTTTAGAAAATTTTCTGACAAATGATGAAGAAAATTTTACTAAAAATAAAATCTTTGGTTTATTTCAAAAAATTTTTTTTTCGTCTATCCTTTTTTTTGTTCCTTTCATTGTGAGAAAATTGAAATCAAGTAAAAATTTCTTCGCGTAGAAAATAATGTCACATTCAAATAAATATGTTAACTTTTAGACAATTTATTATTGAGTAAGTGTATAGACTGAAGAGTGAATTCCTTTATTTAATTATTTAAATTAAAAAATGGAAAATCGGAAGGAAAAAAATGTCAAAACTTTGACCTTTTCTTTTCTTTTTTTTTTTTGTGAACTGATTTTTTGACAAATGTTTTTATATTTATACTTTTTCTTTATTATTTGTGCTCATGTTTTTTTTCCCTTCACAATACCTACACTTTCTTAATATTTACACCCACAAATACACATATGCACGCACACACACTCACCTACACATACAGTGACAATCGGTTATTTCAGGTGAGAGTATGCCACTCAAATGTCACATCAGAATTAATCGTTGTCATGACATAGGTGTAAATACAGGGTGGGTAAAAATAATTAAGGAAGGGGAGGTGAATGAAAGTGGATACAATTTGGGTAGTATGGTTTGATGAATGTTTGTTAGGGTTAAATTGTAATAAAACTTCATATGTGATGTGTACATATTTTGGTACAAAACAACAATAGAATAAGTTCAAAAATATTGGAAAAACTGACGTTAAAATTCGTTGGGAAGTAGTGGGGAGATATAATGAAAAAATACCAATCACAATTGACAAAGTCAAATAAACAAGAACAAAAAAAAAACTGTTAGAAAAGAAACGTTGGCATTATTTTTTTTCACGATAAATTAATTGAATCCTGTCATGATGAGTGAAAAAGTTAAAACGATATTTATGTGTTTGGGTCCTTATGTGACCTCTTGCAAAAATGTTTTCTTTATTTTTTTTTCTCCCTCTTTCAAAGAAGCGATTAATTTAAAAAATATTTTGAATAATCTTACACACTTCTTTACAAAACGATTTTTCATCTTTATATAAATTTTCATACAAAAGGATCCAATTGAAATAAAAAAAATTGATAATGTGAAGAAGCTCATTTATTCTCTCAATTTCTAAGAATAATTCATTATTCTCGACTTCAATTCCATAGGGAGCGGGAGGCGAACACGATCATATAAAGACATTATCCTATATTTGTATAAAGGTCCTAGTGGAATATTTATTTAGGTTGTTGTTTTTCTCTTTTTAAATAAAAGGACAATAAAGAGTGATGAATTTTCTATTTTCTATTTTCCACAAAATAATTTTCATTTCGTCAAATATTTTATACGTAGTATATTTTACCTAAGAAAATTAACAAGTTAAGAGAAGGTTATACGGCTTTTTGTATATTTAAGAAAAATTAATGACCTTTTTCTCTAGTCTAGAGAGAAATAAGCCATCAATCTCTTCATTAATTTAAAATTTTCTAATATATACGATCCGGGGGTAACGTTATTCTCTTGTCCTTTCTATGACCTTCATTGTTGAATTTTCTTATATTTTCTTATGCTAAGAGGATACTTTTTTCTGTTTTCTTTTTTTTTATGTGGAGTCGAGAAAAAGAAAAAGAGAAGGAGAGAAAAAAGGGATTAAAGTGGTTTCATTTATATAAGTATTGCTTCTTATATAATAAAAGCAGGTGTTGCTTTTTTTTCTCTCTATAGACTTTTCTTTTATTTTCCTTTTTTTCCGTTTAACAAGAGAAAATTCGCAGCATCAAGCATTATTCAAATTTTACTCTTGTGTGTGTGTGTATGCCGCGGTGTTTAAATTTTTTTTTCTTTATTAGATTTTTGCTGAATTTGACTTCTTTTTTTTGTGCCTTTTGTTTATTTTGGTTGCCTTCAAGAAAATTGTTGTTTACGTCAAATCTCGGTGAGTATGTGTCTGTTCATTTTATAGATGTAGAAAGGCAACATAGAAAGAGAGAAGTAAAAAAGGTACCATAAGAAAATGTTAAATTTGGCAAAGAAAAAAAAACCAATTCGCTAAGTTCATACATGAATCGTAGGAATTTATGAACGAAACATTTTTTTCTCTTTTTTTCCGTTGAAAAGTTGAAGCAAAAAAAGTAAAATAAAAAAACAAGCAGTAAATAAATAAGATGTCCCCCGGAATGGGAATATCCTAAACACACGCGTGTCACTCGTTTTCGTGTGTATTAAACGTGATAAAAAGCTTGATATATTAGAATGGACTGAAAATTATGTTTTCGTTTTACTTCTTTTTTTTCTTTCAAATAAGCAGCAGAAAAAACAGTATGAATTGCGTGTTTTTCTTCTCTTCTTTTTGTTGGTTTTTTGCAAAGAAAAAAAATGACGAAGAAACACAAAAAATTGATAAGAACATTAGGGATATTATGTATTTACGTAATTTATAATGGAATCATGTATATGAATTGATTTCTATGCTTTCTCCTTTTCTTTCTTTATTTGCTTGTTTTCGGTCAATGACCAAATTGAATTTAAGTAAACCTAAAAAACCATTTAAAAAATATTTTATCCCTTTCAAATTGGTTTTTTATATAATTAACCATTATGTAAATTACCACAGCCTCCTCCTTATTCGTTTGTTTTTTGTTATATTACCATCCAGTATCCATACATCACATACAGAAAACATAAATCCATATTTTTAATTTAAAATCAACATATAATAAGCAAATTATTCAAAATTAACAAAACTAAAATTCAATTACCCTTTTGCTGTAAAATATTCTAATATAGAAATTTGTTTTAAAAAAAATTTAACCAACCTAAAATTGAAAATTGATTAAATTTTATATATGTATTTCATTTGTTCTTCTGCAATGCAGACTGCGTGCGTCTTTTTAACAAAATAAAAACAAATAAGGGACGTTATTCTTTCTAGTCCTAGTGTGTGTGTGTGTTTTTATATATGTGTGAGGAATGAGAGTTCAATGTTTGTAGAATGTATGCCTAAATAAGATGTTCTCTTAATGCCTATCTCGTCTATTCATTTTTAAGTAATAAAAATTTGAACAAGCTTTATTCCCTTTAATGTTTAAAAACCTCTTTAAATCTTCTAAAAACACAAAGGAGACTAATGAATTAATGAAATTTAAATTGTTTAATTTTCAACCGATGTTTAAATAATTTAAAAAATTAAACATTTTTTTGATTTAATTCAATGATTTTTTTTTTATTTATTTCAACAATAAGCTTAGCAAAAACCACTGATATAAAATAATAAGGAACGATATACTTAATTCAAGAAGTTTGGTTTTTTTTTCTTAAACAACTGAAAATCGCTGTAAATCAATAACTTAATTTATAAATTTCGTTGAAATAAACAAAATTGAATATAATTTAAGCGAAGAGATTTGAATCAGTCGCGCCCAATTATATGCATTTAATGTTGTTTTTTAACTTCTCAAAAATATATTATTTTTTGTTTAGGATTAGATTTGTTTTAGAATGCACATTTCTTCATGTGTGCGTGTCTGAGCCTTTATTTTTTTTTTTTAGATTATGGCCCGTTAAAACAGACGGATGAAGTGCTACATTTAATATTTATTTTCTTTGTAAACAGAGGAAATTTGTTTTTCTTTTTGTGTAAAGGTGAAAAATTAGTACATTATGTTCCAAATGCAGTATTGTTGATTTTCATTATCTGTATTTTCACAAGTTCCTTTGCAACATTACTTGCACAATTGTTTCCGTACTATTTTAAAAATAATAACTAATCTCGTCATCTTAAATTCTTAAAGTTTAAGACAAACTAAAATATATGTTATGTTAAATTAAATGCTTTAGTAGCTTATTTAAATGTCTATATGCATAATGCATGCGTCAATGTATGGAGGAATTTGAAGTATTTCTAATAAAAATAATCATATATTTTTAATCAAAATTTAAGAAGATTATCTCTTATGTTTTTATATTAAATATTTTTCCACCGCCTTAGGATTATTTCTTTGGTAAGTTTCCGATTACACTAGAAAAAAATAAAATATGAATAAATGAAGTAAAACGAAGGAGAAAATTTATTAACTGTTATTCAGTTGTTCTTATGTTTAAACTTTAAGAGGCTATTCACAATCTTTATAATTAATACTTGAGAATTTGAATAAAATTTAGTATAAACTTAAATTCTAAATATAACGTTTGTCACGTCCACTTAACAGTTTTGTTTTACATCCTTATTACCATCCTGAATGTTTTCAAATCTCAATTGAACTAAACTAAAATCAGTATTGCTATGGTGTTCATTCGTCATCATAACTCTTCGATTGTATATACCTCTACCAAAATGGTAAAGTGTAATTAATAGCAGATTGCACACAGATTCCATAACTCAATATTCCGTGTTTGCACATAGTAGTTGTACCACTCATTGTGAATGTTCAATAACATAAAAAAGAAGGCTAGGTATGCAAAGTATAGAATGTAAAACAGTGTTACTTTATTAGGTACCATTCGTATCTTAAACTTATGACTTAAATTTTTTTGTTTAAAACTTAAAATCTGTGAAAGAGTGTGGGATGAGATTCAAATAAATATTTGTAAACATATAAAATGTCTTAATGTATAATTTGATCTCATTTTAAGAAACACAAGAAAAATAATGCATACATACACACAATATATTTTATAATAATAAATAAATAAATAAACGCTTACTTATACTTTGTTATGTATTTCTCATCTTCATATTCATGTTTATTTATTTATTTATTTTTAGTTTTAGTGAATAGTTTTGCCCTCGGTTTTGCCCTTGAAAAGACTTCCAAGAAATATAGTTTAAACGTGAAAGGTTTGTCAATCAAAATAATTTTTGTTTCAGTGAATTAAAAAAAAAACACTAAAAATGTGGCTAGAATTTTAATGGTGAAGTTTATTCTAAACATTTTAGTTTTTTTTCATTAATTTATATTATTGTCTGAAAACTCGATTAAAATTGGCATAAGTAATATTGAGGACATCCACCAAAAAATAAGAACCCATCCGAAAATTCTCATAAAAAAAAATATTCTCAAGAATGTGAACCATTAATAAAATCAAATCGTAAGACTCTATAAAGGAAATCATATTTTATGATTAAAATTATCGTGAGAATTTCTGTTCGTAATACACTGGGAATTATTTAATTAATTTCCCGCTAAAATTTTTGTTTTAATTGCTAATCTGCTCATATGTCATTCTCTTAAACCAAATATTCATTATATCGCATTCAAAATTCTCGTTGATGCTTTCTTCTAATTTATTAGTAACTTGTTCTAATTTGATCAAAAGGATTTTTAAAATTTAAAATTATGTTAATTACCCCAAACTGCCTTACCTACCAAATTAATATAACCCTTCTAATATTTTTATTTTTATTGCACGAGTGTTGGTATGAATAATTTGTAGTTTTTAGTTCGTAACCTAAATTGTAATCTTTTTATGAGAAAAAAAAAGGAATTAAATAATCAAAACAAAAATGTTTAAAAATTTAACTTTACTTTTTTTGTACCAATGAAAATCTAACATAAACAAAAATAACAACAATAATGACATAATATTCATTCGTTTTTTATTCTATACTTATTCTATTCGAATATATTATGAAAGTTTCAGTTATTTGTTTGATAAAAGATAAGTAAGTTAGAAAAATGAAAAAGATGAAAAAGAAGAAGATGAAGAAAAATGAATAAGAATAAATACTTTATAAATAAAATGTTTTCTAAACAGACAAACAAACAAGATGGATGCTTTTGTGAATTAATTCATAGATTATACAAAAGGAAGAAAGAAGATTAAAAAAAGGGAAGGAAAAATTTTATTCTTTATGAAAAAAAAAAACATCTTATGAAAAGCGGAAATAATTGTATTGGATTTTATTTACTTTTTTTTTCTTTTTGACATCCGGTTTTAGGTTTTGTTGATTTGTTAGTTTCAGAATAAAAAAAGGAAATAAAAGAAGAAGAAAAAAGAAAAAATTCTATTTAGATTTTGGACACAAAAGATGAAGTCTTCTTTCTTTAAAAAAGGAAGATGAAAAAAAAATGAAACATAAAAACATATGACGTATATATTAGCTGACTTTTTAAATCTTTTGTTATCATATATCTTTTGTTTGTGTGTGTGTGTGTCTGTTACATAAATATACGTCAACATTTTTTTCTCTTTTGCTTTAAGAAGTTACCAAAGAAGGGATAAAAACGAATGAATTGTAAAACAAATTTTAAAAACGAAAAAAAAAACTCAAACTTGAAATTATTTAACAAAAATTGAAGCAAAAAAAATTACATTGTTGATTTTGTAGTGGTTGGGTGGGGGAGGCTAATGCACTCAAATTTTTAATAATATATTAATTTCGTATAGTTTTTGTAACACACAAGTTATTTTATTAACGTTTCTTTAATATGTGAAGGTCAGTTTCTTTCTTTTGTCTCTTTCGTACACAGAAATCCAACCAAATAGGTACAAATACATTAGAAATACAAACAAAAAATTGTATTCATGAGAAAGAGGAAAGAAGGTGTATCAAGGCCCCAGTTAGTCTCACTTATTCGACCATTTTATCGCATTTTATAATACAAAATTTTATTACATCTCATTTTTTCCTATATTTGTCAAATTGATTTGCGGAAAAATGAATTCTTCACCTTTTACCTCACCCCTACATCACTCCTTTTCAGAATATGTATTTTTTTCTTCTTTCAGTTCATTGAAATTGTTTGTGTCGTGGCTGTTGTGTATGGTTACTCTTTCAATTTCCAACATAGAAATATGATTTTATTGGATTTTTTCCTCAAAGCCTCAGTTGGGGTATCTCACTCTCTCGCTTTCTCTCTCTATCTCTCTTACTCACTCCTCCTTCTTATATCAAAATGATGTATATTTTCTAATATTAGATTCTTTTTTTTTTTTTAGATTTTTCTTTTTACTTATTCTTATTAGATGAACGTGACTTGAAATTGATCTAAAAAAATAAATAAAAGAAAGAAAGAAGAAAGAATAAAAGTATTAGTTCCAGGTGGCATAAAAAAAACTCACTACAGTGTTCATCTCTCGCGCAAATTATAGAATTCTTTTCTTTTTGGTTTTTTTTCTGCTTGTTATTGTTGTTGTTATTTGTATAGATTTATTTTGTTTGTTAGATTTGTTTGATTGGTTATTCTCTGTTCTCTTGTTTATTGTATTTTTGTTGTTGTTGCTTTTGTTAAATCAAGAGAAATTTATATTGAAAGAAGAAAGAAAAAGTATAAAGTTGAAAACAAGTCGCGTTCTTGTTAAGGCAATTAAATGTTTCGTAATTTATTGATAAATAATACTCGGGAATCTCTTTTTTTCTTCTTTTAACAAATGGGAAACGATTTGCTCTTGTATTAGCTGTCACTACTCCTGTTGTACTCTGAACGCACCTTTTTTTTGTAGTTATTTTATATTAAACGAAACGGAAATCAGAATAGATGAAGGTGTGATCTGGCTGAAGTAGAAAATATAAGATTGTAACTTGTAAGAGAAAAGAAGAATTAATTAAATTATCGATTTTTGTCACAATTGACAATTGAGAAAATAATATGAAATAAAATTCGAACAGTGGCGTTACAGAAGTAAGTAAAAGAAAATTTCTTAATAATGAAGAAAAAAATTATCGCCCTCTTGTTCCTCGTTAAACCTTTCAAACATCATGATTAATTAGTTATATGGTCAAATACAGCTGCTTAACCTTCACCTCCTCTCAAATTGGTTTCTATATATGAATACATAGTTGAATACCCGTATCACCCACCAGCTGTAGGTGCTGTCACAAGTGATACACGATAATTCATCTTCTAAAAATTCATCTTTCTTCGTGGCCCATAATTAGCACTTCTTAAATTTCGATCATTGACCCCACTAATATAAACGAATTTCTTCTAACTTACTTTATATTTGAAATCATTTTTTTTTTCATTTTTATGAATGGATTACTTTAGCTGAGTTCACAGTTTCTTTTTTATATTAAAGTAAATTTATATGAATGAATGAAAAGGTTTCTGTTTTTTTTATATTCTTAAAAACACAGCACAGCAATATGTTAAATTAGATATGAGGGAAATAAGCTCGGAAATAAAAATAAGTATTAAAATAATAAAAATAAGCAATTTTTTTTGCTTCATTTGTAAATAAAAATATAAGAATGACTTATGTCGATCATGATATAATAAGATTTTTAATTTTTTTATGTGACGTAATATTTTCAATTTTTTATTGCATCAGAATTATAAACATCAATGGTGTCAATATGCAATTCTAATGAATATCAAGTTGAATCTTTGCAATATTTTTAAGGGGATGGTTTACCTCGGTCGAAATACATTAATAAAACTACTTTCAAAACAATATGCAGAAAAAAACACTTTCAACATAATTGTTCTTTTAATCGTTTTTGCATACCAAAATATTTTCTTCTAATCGACTGGAATTTATTTGTTTTTTTGAATTTTTATCTTGAAAATAATCTTAATAAAATTCAATTAAAATTTATTTATTAAATTTATTTCTTTCTTTAGACGATTTGTCGCGTGTCAAGATACTGGCCATCATCATCGCATACATTTTCTTTGCGTTACTTAAAGAACTAAAAAAAAAAGAGTGAAAGAGAAGAAAAACAGAATTATAATGAAATCATGTCGCGACATCAAAAATATTTAGTAAAATCATAAAATGTTAATTTTATTAGATGGCGCTTTTGTATAATAAAAACAACAACAACAACAGAAAAAAACAAAACGGTTTTGTCGCGAGCGCGCGTTTGCCTTCATGAAAAATGTGACGCCAAATTGAAATGAAAAAAAAATCTGAAAAAAATGAAGAGAAGAATAAGAAAAAATCCATTAATAAGAAAAGTAAAGTTAGAAAAAATGAAGAAAAAAAAGAAAACGAAGATATTCAACAAAAAAAGTTATGATTTATTGGTATTGTGAAATTATGCTAAGTAACCGTAAGTTCTTATTCTTCAATTCTTTTGTAAAATTAAATAATTTGTTTCTTTCTCATAACAAGTCAAATGAATTTGACTGTGTGATCAATAGATGCAATTATGACGTCATTTTAAGAATTAATAATAATAATCATAATATTGACGATGTTCAAATCTTATTACAATTTATTATTTCTATTGAGTTCATTCACTTAAATTAAATGTAGGAATTTTTTTTTATTTCGTTCATATAAAAAATTAAATAAAAATTAATGTAAACAACCAAAAAAAAAAAACTCTTAAATACTTAATTGAAGAAGAATATTAAGGAAAAGAAGTGAAAAGACGAATAAGTAGCAATCAATTACTATTTTTTTTTTAATTCGAATTAACTTATTTTGAAAGAGTTGAAAAGACATTCTATCAATTAAATTTAATAAAATTATTAAAACCAATTTTGTTTGTTTCATAATTAAGTTTAATTATAAACGATGGATTTTGTTGGCCAAGTATTTATAAGCTAATTTATTATTCCCCTCAAAATTAAGTATGTAATTTAATTCAAATTTCACAATTTTCTTTTGTCTTCTAAACAAAGTAGTACATACTACATAGTATATAGAATTTTTTATTTAGAATTATCATTTTCGTTTATATTTAAGAAATTCATTATTGGAAAACTTAACATAAATTTAATCTGAGTTTATGGAATCAGTTGATAACATCACTATGAGTCATCTTTATTTATGTGTAAAATCCTTTAGAATTGTTACATATTGTAAAACCCGAAGACCAGTATACAAGGAAACGTTAAAAAGCTCCAAGTATTCCTTAAGTTTGATTAAATTGAGTTTTTTTTTGTGCAAATAATAAAATGTGCTAATATAATGCATAGACTTTTCAAAGAATCTCTTCACTAAACTTTATACGTTACTCTATTATAGTCTTCACAGTATAAGTACCTACTTAGAAAAATAAAACTTCAATATAAATTATTTAGGCAGTTTGTAAAATATAGTATGTTGCATTTCTTATAAATATAAAAGGAGTAATCAAATCCTAATTATCTGAATTATAAAATTTTCATCAATTTTTTGTTTTTCCATTCTATAACTCTTGTGTTAGAAGAATATAAATCTCAATAAAGATTAACGGGAATATTATATGAAACGTATCAATTTTCATTTACAAATTAGAAATAATACTAAACTGAAATTAATGATTCGAATTTTCTTTTTTACATTTTCATTTTTTTTTTCTTTCGATTTTTCGTTAGTTAAATATTTAAACAACATAATAATTTCCAAGACATTCTCTTTTGTATTTCCAATTAAGTATTCATCTTCTCTAGACTACAGTTAATTGTTTTTTTTTCTTCATTTGCGATAGTCACGACATGGCAAACTTCCGTTTGTTGATTGGATCTCAGACTTGTCAGAAATCAAATGATATTTCGGGTTTTCCTAATTAAATTTTTTTATTTTATTTTTTTCCTTTTTAAATTTGAATGGAATTATTTTTCTAAGTGTTAATTATGTTTAAACCTATTTTTATGCATTTAAATACACGTACAGAATAGTTATTATATAAAGTGTAAATTTACGACGTACACTTTTAAATAAAAGTAAGAAGATGCTTTTGAAATAATTTTGTGATCTCATTAAATAATTTTTTGATTTTCAAAATATTCTGACTTGAGAGTTGAATTAAAAGTAGCAAGAATCAAATCACTGTCTTAATATATCATTAAACATACACCATAAACCATCGTTCTCCTTATAATTTCCTCCCCTTCAAAAATAATAATAATAATATAATAAATGTCAAATCCTAATCTGTACAATCATAATTTCCACCCCTCGCAACAAATTATTATTCTCTTGTCATATTTATTTATTCTTTTTTTATTTTTTTATGACATATTAAAAGATCAATAAAAATGAAACAAAAAAAAAAATTAAAGGAAATCAGAGGGAAAGTGACATGAAAATTTTCTTCTACTTCTCACCACTTCACCCTCTAACCCCTTTCAATTTTATTTTTGTGTGTTACATTTTGTAATATAAAGTACATAATTGACTTTCCTTATTTTATTTTTGAAAAGACAATATTTACATTTTAGTATAGTTCCTTAGGCAAATAAAATACCAAAAAAAAACAAAAAAAAAAGAGTGAATGTATAAGGGGTTTTTCATGTCTTGTATCAACTAAGAAAAGGAGGGCGTCCTCGCGTACGTAAAGAAAATCGAATAATTCCAGGAAAATTTTATAATCGATTTAGTAATAAAAACAAAAGAAGAAGAAGAAGATTTTATAACGCTTGTGTTTGTTGTTACTTACTTACTTACCTTTTTTGACTGTTTTCAAAAGCTATAAGTTTTGAAAACAGAAAAACTTTTTTTTTCCTTGTTTACTTTGTTTTCCACGAAAACAGAAAAAAAGAAATAGGTTGTTTATCTGAATATTTTTGTAACCTGAAGAAGGGAACAAAGGGTTGACATTGAATTAAAACTCGATTACAGCTGACGCGCTTGTAAAAATTTTTTGTGAAGAAATTTGGAAAAAATTTTGGAGGAGGAAAATAATAGTCAAGCGGACAATAATTTCTTTTAGCAAAAGAAAATAAAGAAGTATTATGGAAAAACTTGAAGAAAACTTTTATAAATATTCTCAACTATTATTGGATGTGCAAAAGAGAAATATTTAGAAAGAAATAGTAGATGAGGGAGAAAAGAATATAATTACGATATAATTTGGGTTGATTTATATTTTTAAAGTTTTTATGGGTTACGATCAATTTTTGATGTCAACTTCTATAAAGTTTACGATTTTTGTTTTTAATCTGACAAAAACAAAAAATAACAACAAACATGTTGGCATTTGTTATTTTTCGCCCTATTTTCTTTTTATAAGGATTCACTTTCTGTAAATAAAAAGATATTTTTGATATAAGAAAGGAAAGGAGCTTTTTTTCTTCTTAAGTTGGTTGGATATTATTAAATTTTTGTTTTTGTCAGTTGTAGTCGGTTAATTAAAAGGTTTATAATTTGTTTGATCGTTATCATCACAATGAGTTTTTGTATTTGGTTAATCCTTTTTTTTTAATGCCAAAAGTCTAGTAATTCGATGTTTTCTTTATACTCTTTATTTTTTATTTTTCCCAATTTTCATGCTTCAAATAACTTTACTTGACCTTCTTTAAATGGTCTCTTTGACCGAATAGAAAAATAGCATAACTAGAAAAAACATGCACACACATACATACTTAATATATCTCGTATACCCTACTATACAGTTTTCCCCCCTTCAACCCAATTATGTCAAAGTGTAATGTCAAAGTCAGTGAATCCTTTTGATCTTATATTTTTTTCTTATTGTTCTTCTTCGTTTTTTTTTATTTGGCTAAGTATTTTGTTTTTGTTTTGGTTTAAATTTTTTCCCTGTTTTGATTCTGTTTCTTCTTTTTTTTTTTTGTAATTTTTAGGCTTTAAAATAACTTTAAGGTTTTAGGCTCGTCCCTTTTGTTTGTTGTTTTCCTTAAAAAAATATCAAAAAAATTATTTTACTTATCCTTCATAAAATATTTTGAATTCTTTATAATTTCACCTCAATCATCCTTTATGTGGTTTTAAGTATATTTATATAAAGATACTGTCACCTACACACAAACACCCACACACACATACACACACACATGCACAAACACAGAAAAAAAATCCCACTTCACTTTCTCTTATATGATCATATAAGTATAGAGAGATAGATAGGATGTGATTTTTTCTTTTCTTATCAAATAAAAACTAACAGACAAAAACGTCCTTTTAATGTTTTTCAGCTCAGCTCATATTAAATAAAAAAAAGTCTATAATGATGAAAATCCTCTTAGTCGCGTCCTTTTCTTATAACTTTCGCTTATTTCCTTGACCCGGATTTTTTTTTTCTTTTCGTTTTTCCGGTTTTCCCATTTTTATCATCATTTTAGGTCGTTTTCAAAAAAAAAGGTTCACTTCTCTCTCTCTTGTTTTTTTTTCTTTCAACTTCAACTTATATCTTTTTAAATAATTCGAAAATTATGCGAAGATATTTACAGAATTTTTCACTTTTTCCTTCTTTTACTGAATTAATAATTCAGCATTTTAAGAATAGGTTTGTTTACTCTACCTCATAACCTTGCCTCAGATTTTTTTTTTTTAAATTTTAATTAAAGTCACACGATACCGGGTGGACTTTCAATCATAGAATCATATATTTATACTTTTGCTTTATACAAAAACAATAGTTTAAATTCAATTGTGTATAAACGAAAGTATTAAGTACGGTGTCCATTTTTATATTAATTTAATTGTTAGCATATGAGTGAATAAGGACAAAGGAACAATTTAAATCTAAGTATTTATCTATATTAAGTCATATTTTTTTCTATTTGAATTTTTCCTCAGAATGTATAATATTAGAAACTCTGTCGCTGTCTCTTTCTCCTTATTATTTTCTGTTTTTTTCTAAAGCACGCATACGCACCATTTTCAATTCAATCATTTCTAAAGAATTTGAAAATCAATTAGCTTTCAGCAATATAGTTTTATGACATGAAAAATCAGTTCATCGCTACTATTAAAATTTTCTCTTACAAAAAATTGAAGTTTTTGTATTTAACTTTTTCATTTGAATTTAACTGTGAAAAACAATAAAAATTGTCACCTATAGTCAGTATTGTTTACGTATGCCAAAGTACAAGTAATATAGATATACTGGGGGTGTATCAAGAATGGGAAATGTGAAGATTATTGAGTCATGGGAAAAATGTGAAATATAAAAACAAAATATTAAAAAAAAAACTTTAAAATGAAACAGAATAATAAATTGGTTCGTGTTTCTCTTGACTTGACCTTTAAACCCTACAGGCGATTTAACTTAAGTAAATGAGACAAATTTTCCTGTTTATACAATATTTAAAAGGGTTTTGTATTTTGGAATGAGAAATAAATCGGTGTGAGTAGTGGGTATGATTAAGTTTTTGGTGCGAGAAATTTGGTAATTTTCCTACACTGAATAACAATCAGCCTCGTTAAATAAAATAAGGAAATGAAATTGGTTGTTTTGCTGTTGTGTTTTTTTTTTTTTTGCGGTATGCGTTTTGTTTTTATTTCACAAAATAGGGAAAAAATAAAATAAAAGGGCTAAGGCGTAAAATGTTAAATTAAACATTATGTGAGGTTTTTCCAAAATTTAGAAATGGAAGGAAAATGTTCAATGAGGAAAAAAATATAAAATTAACGGAAGTAGCCGACTGTGGAGAGGGTGCGCGTAATAATAAGTAATACATTATAAATACATATATTTGTTTGTTTCTTGCGGTTTATTGATTTTTCTCTTTCTGGTTTTTCATCCAGAAGAAATTTTGTTCATTTAAAGAAAGAACAAAAACGAATATCTTCTGTCCATCACCCTCATCTTTTTTAATTCCCCAACATTCATAACACTTGAGTTTGCTTTTATTCTTTATTCCTTAGAATCTCTACTTCTTATTCTTACTCATCTTTCTTTTGTTTATTTTTAATATATTTTTTTTTTGAGAGTTGTGATGATCATATAACTCGACCCTAATCTAAAATAATAACAGGGAAAATGACGACCCTTATAAATATAACGAGTGGAAGGATATTTTGACAAATTCTACGCTATAATTATAAACAAAGAAAAGAAGAAGTTTTTTCTTTTTTGAAAAATGTAAAAAAAAGAAAAATAGAAACGAAAGAAAAAAAAATTCTTACTGTCTCCATTTTTTCTGCTTTTTTTTTTTGTTCAACTGACAACACACTGGATATCGTCCTTTTTCCCCCTTATAAAAATATTAAAATATACAACTAAAGAGATTCAAATATTTTCAATGCAAACATTAAATGCAAACTTTCCCCCTTTTTTTTTGTTTCTATCTCATTTTTCTTCCTTTTTTTTTGTTATTCTATTGCTGTTGTTCTCATTTTCCGTACAATATTCCAATATTAACACAATTCTGTTTGAATAAAAATGTTGGAAGTTATATGAAAAACAAAAGGGGTGGGGTGAAGAGAAAAAAAGCACAAGGAAAATATACACACATACATATTCACATCATGCAGAGAAACAAACAAGAAGAAGAAAATATATTTTATATTGTTCTCTTTTATTCTTGTTTTCTTTTTTTCTCTAAAACATATTTTCATTTCGCGATTATTGTCTCTTATTTTCTTATTTTCTTTTTGTATTTTTTTTTTTTTCAGAATGATATATTAGTATCTCTGTTCTGTCTGTTTTCTTGTGTCTTTTGTTTGACTCATTTTACGTATGTGTGTGTTTTTATTGTTAAAGACAAAACACACTTTAAAAATGAAAATTTATCTGCAACGAAAATAAATGTAATGAAAATATAAAATAACTAAAGTCCCAATTTTACATGTCTACGAAAGCTTTAACTTTAATATAATAAACGCAAATTTAGTTAAAATTTATTTGTGGAAAGTTTTAATTTGGGAAGTCATTGACCAGATTTCTGATTATGTTTTCCTATTATTCCTTTTATTTTACTTTATATAAAATATCAACAGAAATTATTAATTCTAAATATTTTTGTTTTGTTATTTTTGTTCACGGCTGTTTTTTTATTGTTTTCAAGTTTTAAGTTTTATTGAAATTTCGTGATAAAATTGAAAACAAAAATATTATGATTAATAATTAAATTGAAATTTTTTTGTAAGACAAAAACATGAGGAGGTATAATCAGAAAAACAAAACAAAAGAGGAGTCATATTTTTTTTTGTTTATTTTGCAAAAAAAAAAAAACTGAATAAATAAAATTATTATTTTGTAATTTAATCTAACAGTGTATTACTTTATACAGAATTGGACGTAATGGCGCCTCTTTATCGATCGAAATGCCATCTACTTGTACTACTCAAATTACTCTCCCACTCTCTCTTTCTTTTTCTCTGTTGTTATTATACCCGGTCTTTATGGAATCTTTTTTTTTTTTTTTTAATGCAAGCAAAACAAACAAAAAAATTCTATCTTTTGGATTTGATTTGAGGAAAAAAGATGAAAAAAAATAGTATTCATTGGATTTTGTTGTGTCAACGAGTTTTGCCTATTTTCTTATTTTCTTTTCTTTAACATTTTTCTTTTCATTTTATTCAGCACAAAACGAAAAGATTATTAGAAAAAGTTATAGATTTTTTTTTCTACCAAAAATTTACTAAAACTCTTTCTGGATTTCCTTTTTCATCCCTGTATTGCGTATTTGTTTTAGAAAGAAAAACTTTTACGTGCAAAAACTTTACATAAGAAGAAGCGGCAAATTTTATAGAAAAAACAGACTCAGAGATAGAGATAAAGAGAGTGAGAGACAACATTTAAAAAAAAATGTAATAATATCGATCGATAAATTAGGACATGTAGCCAAAATCTCTTTATGGTGTTGTTGTAATAAAAAGGAAAATTTTCGTATGAGAAATCCGTTAATGGATGGATCAAAAAGTCATTTTACGATAACGCTTAACGATAAAAATAATACATAAATACACGCTTTAACCACATTTTTGGTACTTTGATTTGATTTATTGGATAAAACTATATTAAACATTTACTAAACTAAATTTAAACTAAGGCAAAAATCCAATAATCTCAAAAATATAAACTAAATCTATAATTTTTAATTTTAAAATTTTATTCTCATTTTTTCGACAAATATTAAGTAGACCAAATGGTATTTTTGTCTCTTCAAAGGTTAAACGTTTAAGATTTAAATCTTTTGATACCCCTATAGATATATTTTCATACCTGCATACACACATACACATGCAAATGTGTAATGCAAAAGTAGGAAAAATAGTTTTTGTGTCTACCAGAAACCAGACTTAATGTTGCCATTTTTCTTTAACTTTTTTTCCCTATGTATATTTTTTTTTTGCAATTTTCTTATATGAAAGGATAATGTTATGAATCTTTTATTTTCATTTTAAAAGAAAAATAAAAATCAATAATTTTCCGACGACTTCCCTTATATACTTATACAATATACAAATTTTCTGCGAATCTCATCTTATGTGCTCTGTACTCTTTGTTGGTTAAAAAAACAAAAATCGTTAAATAAAGAACTTCTTAAATCAAAACATCAAATCGATAAAAAAACTGAATGGTCGAATTATTTAATGAATTACTTTATTCATTTTAGATGTTCTTGATTTTAATATTTTTAACCCTTTTTAGAAAGTGAGAATTTCCCATAAAATTATTTAATGAAATTTAATTGAAAAATCATTATTCGAAATTTTGTGTTTGTTTGTTTGTTGTTTCTTTTTGTGAAAATGAAAATACTTACTTACAATTTAGAATTTAGATAAATAATTTTTTAATAAACCAACATTGGGGTAAGGAAGGAGGAACAAAAACTATAAAAGATATAAATTAAATTTATCAATTAATATACAATACGCACACACACAAAATACGATAAAATAGAAATATTAATAATAAATATTTACATTCAAATAAGAACAGAAATACTTATATAACATAAAAAAGGATTCAATTTCTCTGCCCATTCTTGTTTTCCTCTCCTCATCATACACCAAAAAGCCGGCCAAACATTTTTGATTTATCATTTAACCGCATCTGATTCATACTATTCCTCCTATACCCAACCTACTGAACCACACTATCTTTTTTGGTCTATTGAATTCTTCTTCATAATAATATTATAATATTCTGCACAAATAAAGTAAAATATAAAAGAAGAAAAAGAGGGAAGGGTAGATAAAATGGTTGAAATAGTGAAATCCTTGAGTCTACTATACAATATCCTTGTAGCTTTATATGAAATAAATTTACTTTATTTTGAATCAGGTTAATGTTTTCAATTTTCTTTTGGTACTCTCAAAAGGAGAGAAAGATTTTTTTAAATGTTTTTCTGAATGTTTTACTGCAAATGTAGATAAATATAGATAAGACGACGAGGTTGAGGAAGCCATCTTCAGACCCACACCCATTATATATATAATTTATATAATTTCAGTTGAATTACAGGGTCAAATTTATAACTATTGTTCTTATTACATAAGTAAACGTATCTAAGGCGATTTATTTAGTTAGAAGAGAATTTAATGGACGAGGATTGTGTGAATTAAGTACCTTCTTTACTATTTATTTGTTATTTTTTTTTCTTTATTATTAATGATGATCCTAAATTATATAAAAAATATATATATGGATGTTTGTGTTTCTTTGGGATTCACAAAGATTCACAAAGATTGCACAAAGATTCCCCACGAGTTCTCCCAGGATTGCACACAGTGGTTACCCACTCGAAAAATGGTAACTGGATGGATGCCACACCAAATTCAAAAGCATTTTCTTTGACCTTTACAACAATCCTCCTTTTTTATGATGGAATAACATTAAATGAAATTTTATTTTTAATGAAAAAAGTAAAAAATGATTTATTTTGTGTTTCTTTTTTAATTAAATTTATTAAGAACGGCTTTTTGTTTTTTCTTTTTTTTTCTATTATTCTGTAAAATTAACAATTGTGTTTTTTTCTCTATATAAAACCATAAATAATTGGAAGACTGAATTAAGGTAAATTTGAGTGGGGTAAAGTTATTTGAATGAATTATTGCTAAAAAAATTATGACCAAAATTGTTAAAATTCTGTGAGAAAAGTTAAAAGTTAATTAATTGTTTTTTTTTTTATTTATCAACATTCACTTAAATTTAAAGTAACTTCAATTTCTAACACTTTAACGATCTTCAATCTTTATCGAATTAAATAATTAAATTTTTGTATTTTTGATTTTAAATTTTCCTCCTGTCTTAATTTAATTTTTTATTTATTATTGAGGAAAATAATTAATAATTAATTATTCTTTAAATTTGTGCCTTTAATAATTTGATTAAAGGATCTCTTGTCTTTTGTTTATGTTGGAATGAACAAAATTTATAACCAACATTATTTGATTACCTTAAAAATAAGATAAAATTATTATTCCCTTTATGTGGGTAACGACCATAACCGCAATGAATGAACTTTACTATGCCTAATAAATAGGGAAAGAAATTTTCCAATGATTGTCGTCCTCTCGTCTTTTAGTTTTAATAAACCCGACAACATTATATGGTTCACTTGTATTTAAATAGAAGCTCAATTTGTGGGTGGTAGAGTTAGAGTTAAGGAGAACAAGTTTGGGGGTTCATAGTGAAGAAATAAAAATGGTAAAATATTATGCGGTAATAATCGTAAAAGAAAAGAAGGTAAATTATGTGGTTGGTGTTATGTGCGGTTATTAGATTATTACTATTTTATTGTTACGGCAATAAAATAAAATGGTGATGAAAAAAAAATATTTTAAATTGTTTTCTTTCATATTTTATTTTTGCTTTTCTTTTGTAATTTTTCGTATCATATTTTTTTTACGATTAATAACAAAAGTTTTGTCCCGGTTTTCAATTTTTTACCAAAATAATAATAACGCTGTATTGTTATTGGTGTATCCTAGGTATGAACTCACGAACCTATATACTCACCCAAAGTTTGCAGCTCTCCAATCAATTTTATTGATTTTCTTTTTTTTTACATTCTGTTGGTGAATCTGAGTTAATATTCAGATTAGGTTGTTAATACAAAATGTGTGACTTCCTTTTGAAACTTTCAGATTTACTTTGCTGATTGTGAATATATTACATAAGAAATTTTCCGAAGGCTATTAAGAAAAGTTTCCATTCATATTTCATTTTGGTTTCTTACTCGTATCATATGATTATTCCCCATTAAGTATAAACAACAAACACACGTCAAACACTAACTTAATTATAATAAATGACGGAGTAAAGAAAATATGTTTTGTTTTCAAATTATCTTATCATTAAAAATAGAAAAAAAATTAAACAAACAAACAATAATAATTTATTTTTATGAATGAAAATGACAAATTTGTTAACAATTTCATTTTCATTTATTTAACAAAATTGATAAATTTAGCAACTTTTTCCTAGAAACCACACAAAACACAACAGTCTCACAGATTATTTGAATATTTGCATTTTATTTTTAAATTAAATAAATTTAACTTTTTTTTTTGTATTTTGAACAAATAAACAACAACAAAAACTATATTCCAAGTAAAGAAAACAAGTCAAAAAATTAAAAATATAATTTACAATGAAATAAAAAAAAATTATAATAAGTATAGATTATTTTTAGAAAAAGATAAATGGTATTCGCACAATGTTCAATGACGTGGAGGCGCCTAGTATTCTGTTTGTTAAATCACAAATAAAAATTAAAAATGTGAAAGTGAAAGAAGGAAAAATAGTGTCAAATCGAAAGATGAGAAAAATATAATTCAAGAGTATTCATTTTACCATTCTGAATTGGCAAGATATGTGAATAATATTATTTAATTATATCATATTCAAAAGAGAAACAAATCTAGAATTTCTTTTGTTAACTGCTGATAATAAAAATGTTTATTTTACGTTGATGTTCTTTAGCACTTCCCTTCTTTATTTATTTTTTATTTTTTTGTTTAATAACTGAAAATTGAGTAAGAAAGGTGATATTTTCTGTCTTCTCTTGTGTTGATGTTTTTGATACGCACAATTTTTCTTTTTTTTTCTTTTTTTCAGAATAACATTTTTTTTTATATAAATTGTTCTGTAAAGTTTTTTTTCCATCCATTGTATTACCTACGCTGTTGATAAAAGACAAATTACTTAATACGCGTTAAGAAGTCTAAATTATTTTACCGTATAAAAAATTTAACTGTATTCGAGACGAATAGTTAAAACTCATTTCTTCAATCAACAACAAAACAATTTTCATATTTTTCATACACGTGTTGAATTGTGTCATTCTAATTTTCTTTTTAAAAAAAATAAAGGCAACAACAACAAAATATGTCAACAGGAAAAGAAAAAGTATAGTAATTTAGTAAAAGAATAAAACATAAAAAAAGAATTCCTGACATAAATCACAATAAATTTTCTTAATTAATTCATCTGACATTGATTACATATGACAATTGACTGACAGTACGTGTGCAATCTTTTTTTTATATTTTACGATCAACTTATAAACTTCTTCTTAGTTTTATTTTTATTTTTTTTAAACATACTTAATACGTTTAGTCTTTGGTTAATTAGCTTTAGTTACGAGAAGAAGAAGAACCAATGAAACAATATTGATTATTTATTCGTGAATCAATTTGAATGAATTTTCTGTTGAGCTTACACTCAGTTGAAGGCGCCCACAAAAAAACTAACATGATCTTTGTCCAAGAATAAAAGTTGATCCCTTAACACCAATAAGAACTTTTTTCATTCTTTTCCTTATGGCTTTCTTTTTGTAATTTTCTTTTGTTATTTTTTTTAACATCCACCCAGATTATAATCCCAAACAACTTTACATGAAAAACCAACACCACACATTCACACGCACACACACACATTGTGCGTGTTACTAGACTTAGCGCATTGATTCACTTCCGACAATTCCATATCTAAATTTGTATATCTACCTATCTCTTTCGTTCTTTTTACCTTCCATCACCTTACTTCATTTTCTATCTATCTTTATATGCATTTATGAATATTTAAGCAGACACTTGGGTATCATCAGACACGAACGTGACTAAAACATATATATGTACATTATTTCCTTCCCTTTTATTATATCAACATAGACAACGTGTTTAATGTTAAACCCTAAAACTTCATGGACTGAATGTCCTGTTTTTTTTTTTTTTTAATTCTAACCAAATGTGGCAATCACAATATTATTTTTAAGATTTTTCTAACTTCATACTGCAAAAAAGTTTATTTTTGTTAGAAAACCAAAAATGTATTGGGTGAGAGAGAAAGAGAGAGATAACCAGAGACACAATAAAAAAGAGAATCAAATTTATTTATTTTGCTTATTGAAAACAAAAAATGATTTTTTTTTTGGATGAATTATCCAAAAAAAAACACATTTTCCTTTTTTTGTTTTTGGAAGAAAAAAAAAAGTTTAAGAATTTTTTTTTTTCGATTATTCAATGGAAAAAGTTTTTTATTGTCGTTTTCTATACTTTTATTCTTTCTTTTTGGTATTTATTGTTAAAATAATAAAATACTTTTAAATCAAGTCAAGAGAAGCGACATATAAGTATATTCTAACAATATGTTGTATTTGTGTGTGTTGTGTGTGTGTGTGTTGTAAGGTAAACGGCCCTATTATCGGCCTAGTACATATTATCGGCGCATTCTCACTTTTATTCAAAAAATAAGAGACTACCTTTTAATTCTAACATAATTTTTCTTGTACATAATATATATACATGCACTTTATGAGTATACACGTTTTTATTTGCAAGGACTTTTAATTCTTTGTTTAATAATTTGTTCAGTATCAGATGCCGCTGGATACAGTTTAGTAAAAAAAAAACTTAACAGGTATGCTTAGAAATTGATATAAATTCGTAAGGGTATTTAGGTTTAACTAGACATATAAATTAATAAAAGAATACTTTTTAATTATTAATGATTACCTAGAATTAATATTGTGTGAGCGAATTACAAGTTTTTTGTGGTACTCTACATTAAAATTGATAATTTAAAACGGCCGGAAGATCGGGACACGATAGTTCATGATTGAATCAAATATCGGCGGGTGCGCCGTTGTTTGGTACATTACAATGAATTTTTAATTTAAGGTTTTTTTTATAAAATAATTACTTTACTGTAATTTTGATGAATTATAATAGATCTTTAAATAGCAATTATCAGTTAGAGTAATCATCGGCGTAAGATTATTCTAGTTTTTATCTTTGAAAAAAATTGCCAAACATTGCGGTTTTAGTGATACGCCGATATTATGTTCAAACATACGCCGATGTTACCATCACATGAATAAATAAAGAAATAATCGTTTATTCTAATAATTTACTATTTTTTAATTTACATACTAATTTTAAATACAACTTATAACATGAATTCAGTCGATTTAATTAAAACATTTTGTTTCTGTTCATTAATAAATTAGTATAAATCAGGAAAGTGCATACGCCGAAGTTGATATTTTGACATTTTACGCCGCTATTAGAAACATATTTTTATTAAAGAATGAAACGACTTCAATACAAAACTGAAGGAAATGAATGCGGCTATTAAAGGTGTTAATAATGGAATGACCATGTATAAAGCAAGCAAAATGTATAAAGTGCCTAGATCTACATTATCCAGATGACATTTAAATAATTGATTTGGAGGTAAAAAACGATGGTTCAGTTATATTCAAAGGGCAGGAATTTATAACGACCAATATAACACCACAGAAAACAAATAAAGAGGTTCAGGATTTAAGCATCAAATTCCCTACACCATTTAAAAAAAGTTTATTTTGGCCAAATAAGAATTCTACTCCAGAAGTAAAAAAAGTAAGAACAAGACTTACATCAACCGTAGCAACGTCCGAAAGTTGGATGGCACATCAAAGAAAAATACAAAATGAAAAAGATCTGAAAGAAGAACAACTCGCAATTCGAAAAAAAAGAGAATAGAAAAAGCCGACGAAAAAACTAGAACAGAAAATAAAAAGACTTTAAATAAAAAGAAGAAGAAATTCAAGGACACAACCATACATAATTTAATTAAGATACAGGATTTTGTCATTATTAGATATGAAGGAGAATACTAACCAGGCTCTGTTGAACAAATTAATGTAAAAGACTGCAAATATCAAGTAAAGGTAATGACTATGATAGGAAGTAATTGGAAATGGCCAGAAAAAGAGGATTTGTTGTGGTATGACGAGATTGATGTTAAAGAAATAATTAGTATACCAACACTTTTAAACAGCCGTGGTATATATTCTGCAGCTGAAATTCATAAATATAGAAAATAATATTTAAAAATTAAATATTCACGTTATTCGATTTACTGATTGTACAATTGTGATTTAAGTTATTTTTTTGTGTTAAATAAGTATTAATATTATTTTGTTTTTAGTTAATTTTGTTAATACTTTGAATTTTGAATGTTTTTTTATATTAATTTTATTCAATAAAAAACAAAAAACCAAAACTTATGAATTTAATGTTTTATTAAACGAAATATTCCTCATCAGTAAGTACGCCGATGATAGGATCACTAAAATCCGATATTAGGGACACCAAATATTTTGTTACGCCGATAATACGTACAATTTAATTATTTTTTTTAATTATTTTTATTAAATTTACTAGATTTTTAAATCAATAATCTATAACGCAATCATGAAACTTAAAGTTTTTTGAATATAAAATAATATCATTGTCAATTTAAAAATGGAAATTGTAATTTTATAATTACTTTCCATCCAAAATGATCCTTAATAGGCCGATAATAGGGACGTTTACCTTATGTATGTTTGTTATTTTATTATAAAAGGAGGAAAAGAAAAAAGTTTATATGCGTGACAATTGCCTTACTTCCTTTATTCTCTATTCTTTTCTTTTCTTGACTGTAATCTCTTATTGTCTTCATATAGTCAAGTTAAAGTCACAATTTGGGGGTGTTTATCGGGTGTATATATGTGTTAACGTATCTCTGTATGTATGTATTTTTGTATGTTTGTGTGCGTGTATAGAAAAGTTTTAAGAAGAAAAATCCATCAATGTGTTAAGCTAGACACGATTCGAATTTTTTATTCTAAATAAATAGTAAATTTATTTTCTTTTTCGAACATAAATACGATTTGCTTAGAAATAAATTCTACTGAAAAATTTGTTTTACTTATTTTCTTTTTCCTTGTGTCTTTCTGTTGTTTGGTTGATTTTGGTATTTCTGGGGCTGAATATTCTATGAGTAGGTGATGATGATCATGATCATCAATATTATAGGAAAATATCATTAAAGGAAATGCTTATTTGTGGTTATTATTAAAGGGAAAAAGGGGATTTTTCGTCTTAGTTTTGTGTGTAAAAAAAATTCATTTTTGTTCAACAAACAAAAAAACCACACCCTTTTTTTATTAGCCCATTATTATTATTTCACTACTAAAAAAAGGATGGCTTTAATGTTTTTTAACGGAAATAATATCAATTTTTTTTTCTTATTTTGATTGTCATTCAATTGATGATGAGTGCTCGTATAGACATCAGATGGACACACAAATCCTCAAATAGACAGAAATATCATGTCGTTTACATGTTTTATGATAATAGTGTGTGTATGTGGAAAAACAGATATTAAATTCTTATATTTATTAAGTAGGTATTATATGAGTATTTTTGCTGATCCATTAGTATAGCAAAACTACAAACGAAACAAGAAGATAAAGAAAAAGGAAGAAAAAAAAAAAACAAATAAGAAAAAAGGAGAAAGACGAAGATGAAGAAGAAAATTATTTGACCTAATTTATTCCATCTTTATATATAAATTATTTGTTTTAATAAATTTTTCTCGTCTCTTTTTTTTTTGTTCTTTATGCGAAGAAAAAAAAAATACTGAATAAAAATAGAAGAAAAGTAAAAGAAAAATAAAGAAAGAATTATCGAGACACAAAATATTAATCAACACAAAAACAAAATATGTTTGATAAAGGAAAAACTTACTTAACAAACATCAAATGGGCCAATCTAACTTTCATAGAATATGAACCTAAAGGATATATAATTAAGTAATTTCTGGATCGTTGGTTGGTTCGTTGGTTTCTTGAATTCTAAAAGTTTTCGGGTAGGGATAAATTTCGATCGCTCCAGAAAGTTTTATTATTTTTCGTCTTAGCCCTACGTAGGTATAAGGTACCTATACATAGTTTCATTCATTTATGATGAGAGAGTAGAAAAAGGAAAAGGCGAGAATTCCCAAAGTTTATACAATTTTTATTTAGAACATAAAAGGAATATGCTATTTCGTCTTCTTATTTTTTCTTTCCTTTTGCTTTTGCACAGACTTTGTTTTTTTTTCTCTGAAAGGGGTTGGAATTTTTTTTTTATTTTATTTTATGCTTTTCCTCTCCCTAGTGAGGTAAAATTCATGATATTCAGTACTTACTTATATTATATGTTGTTATACAACAATTCAACAAAGTGTATACTTAGTTTAGATTTTTATAGCGAGGAAAAATTTATAAAAAGTATAAAACCGTTGTTGTTGCGAGTAGTGGTAGAAGGAGAAGAAAGAAGAGGAAGTGTAGGAGGCTCTTTCTTATGTTATAAATAGATATTTTTATTTGTTGTTATATGAAAGGGGTTAATTTACTATTTAAAAACGTATTTACGTATTTTACCTCTTTTTTTTTTTGTATAAAATATTAAAGTTCATTCGCCTTAAAAGTTTTTCATTTATACTTAATTATTTATTGTGCTTAGGACATTGACTTTGAAAATTGATCGAATAAGAATGGCCTAGACTTTGATGTATTTTTTTTTTTTTTGTAATAAAAAATAAAATGAATGGAAACATAGAGGCGTGTTTATAGTAAATTGTTTCATTTCAGGAGGGATGTTTTTGTTAAAAGATATTCTGTGTGTTAGAATATTTTATTTTTAACCAAAAAAAAATAAGAAAAGAATGTTTTACAAAAAAAAAAAATAGAGAAAAGTTTCTTTGAATTCCATTAGGAACATCTGGTACAATTTGATTGCCATTTTCTTTTTTTTTTTATTCTTCTTCATTTTTTTCTTTCTTTTCTTATTTTTTAATAAATACGTTTCTTCACTATTTTCTTTGTCCTATGAAAAAGAAATGGTAAAAATCCCAAATGCGTTCATTTTCTTTCAATTCTCCTGTGAACGGCCGATCTTAAATTTGCTTTTTTCTTTCCCTTTTTTGTTTCTTTTTTCTTTCTTTCTTTTTTCGATTTTCTGTTAATGCCATTGGAACGACTGTCACCAACAAGCAATAATAAAAAAAAAGAAAAAAATTTCAATTCATTTTCTCTATTTTCTTTCGTTTTTTGTTTATTCGTCAATCACAAATAAAAGAAAATATTCAACTATTTATATTCTGTCAATTGATACGAAAATAGAAAAAAAAATCGTCATTCATCATGGGTTGACGTTCTAAATGAGTTTACTCAGGTGATTTTCCTTCTTTTTCTGTGAGTGTGTCTCTATATTTGAAATTTAAATTTTATCCGTACCATTTAAATTCAATTTTAAATGTTTTCAATGCGAACATTTTTCTTCTATTTTCCTTTTTATATTTTCATAGGATCAGTTGCCAATTATTTTTGTTTATAGAATGACCAAAACGCAATGTCAATAGATTTTACATGTTACAATTTTATTCAATTCTCCTTTTCTCTCACTGCCATTTAGTCTACACTTTTAACATTTTTTGTTATCATCTCTTTTGTCTCTGTTCTCTCTTTTTCAACTAACTAAATTTTGGTGTATTAATATATTGCAAATTTTCTATTCATTGAAACGACTATTCATGATCAAAATAGATTTGACATTCTCTTTCACTATGCTGTTTGTGTGTTTTCTTTTTTTATTGTTGTTGTTGTGTTTTTTTTGTTAGAATAAAAATAGATTTTTACTCTTTTTAGTTCTCTGATCTGTCTGTTCTATTTTATTTTTATAAAACGTGAAATGATCTTTGTATGTATTTGTTTCTATGTTTGACTGCGTGTAAATGACACTCTCTTTCTCTTTACCCTTTTTTTTATATATTTGTTGATGACTAAATTTTTTGCGTTGGCAAATCGTGAATATGGAAAAAAAGAAAAATGTTTATCAGGAAATAAATATATAAATTCATTCACAAAGCGTTTATTTGATTTTATTTTATTTTATATTTTCAGGTCAAATTTGTACTGGCCACTGTTGTGATACATCCGCAGAAAATGAATTAATGATAAAATCAACAAGAACATTTCAACAATTACTGCGACATCATACACAAAGTTTGCGCGGAAGTTTAGAGACGATGGCAAACACATTTAGAGGTGAGTCTATTTTCTGAATAAACTTAAAACTTAAAACATTTTTCTCCCATTTGATATTCTTTTATTTACCCAATTTACGTGGCATTAAATTAAATATTATCACAATTCCCAATAAGCATATTCGTTCGATCAAATAAAAAAAAAACGAAAAAAAATGGAAGCAAATTCTAAGGTTCAATCGATAATTTTTTGTCGCAGCAATTAAAAAATAAACGAAAAATGAGAAAAATAACAAAATTCAGATACAGAAACAGAATAAAATATAAAACGTTTGTTCTAAATGAAAAGTTTTTCGGCAAAAAATTTCACAGCCATAACATAAAGACCAAGTTGATTGTGTCATAACATTGAATAAAAAATAAAAATGCAAAAAAAAAAACAAAACGAATAAAAATGTCTGGATTTTTCATTTCTGTCTGAACATTGTAGAAAAAAAAATGTGAAAACTGTAAATAAAATAAAGGACTAAAATATATTATTTCGTTACCTTTCAGGTTTTTCATTTGTAATTTTTCTTTACCTTTTTCGTTTTTTCTTAGTTGTTTTATTATTTAGTTTTTATTTTCGTCTGATATTGCAATTAAAGAGGCCATTTTTTTTTCTTATAAAAGGAAATTATAAATTTGCAGTAAAATGAGAAAATTCTAAAATTTATAAGCGAAAAGCGAAGTAAAAATAAAAGTGTAAGATTGGTCGATGAGAAATTAGTTAATGGACTGGATTTTATTTCAAGCGATAAAGTTTTTCTTTCTTTCTGTTTTATTTTATTTTATTTTATTTTTTTTTCATTTCTGATTCCATTAGTACAAGAAGAAAACTTTATGTAAAGTTTAAATATAAATATATTCCCGCATATCGGGAAAAATAAATAATGAAAATTGAAAAACTGTCAGAATTTAAGTCCAAAGTCAAGTGTTTTGTCACATACGATTTGAATTAATAATTAGAGAATTTTTGTTTTATTTTAATTTAATTCAAAATAAAGACACACATCCAAGTAAATAATGTAAAGACAAAAGGTAATATTAAAAATTAATTGTAATTAGTAATTCCATAAATGTTTGATATGCGAGTACGTTATTACCTCTTTTGTTTCTATCATTAAAGTCATTTAGGTTGCATAAAAAAAAATTAAATATAAAAAAAAAAAAAACAAATAAGAATGCATGCAGTGTGAAAAATGTTAATCAAATGTTTATCAAAATTATGCCATCCTATATTTTGAAACAAACTTTGAATTAATAAAATAAAATGCAATTGAATGTGGATGGAGGAATCGATGAATGAGAGGGGGTGATAAGAGCACCGTATAAAAAATAGTGGGTATACTCACTTATCGTATTTTGAAATCTATAAATTATGTAAAAATATAATCGAAACAAAATCTATAAAATAGCATACAATGCAATGTATCTATGAACACGCTTTTCTACATTGTATTTTATATCAGGGATGAGTAAACTCTGTAGGAAAATTTGAAAAATGCAAATTTTTTTTTTTAAATCTAGCAAATATTTATAGCAGAATTGTATGCCGGTTGAGTTTAATTTGATGTGGTAATTTAGTTTTAGTGAATTGTGGTTTTGAATTTGGTCAACCATTGTGAAAGTAAAAAAAAAAAAGAAGATAGAAAAGATGAGTAAATGTTATAAGAGTAGAGGGAATTATTCATTTATATATCTACCACACAACATCGCACGCAGAAACAAGAAGTGAAAAACATCATAGGAAAACATCCATTTTCTAGATATTTTACATCAATAAACAATTTTTATCCTTGCACACGATAAATCAAAACCAGATAATCCTCAACATTATATTTTTTCCTATTTTCTTCTTTTTTTTTTTTTCTTCTCTTTCAACAATTTTTTTTTTATTTTTCATTTTTATTTTTATTCTGCCATCATCCCCATTTTTTTTCCTTGTATAAATTCATCCCTTCTGCCACACTTGAGTTGTAAATCATCATAAATAATATACAGAGAAAGAGAAACACACATTCAAGTCTGTTAAACGCGTTACTGTTTTTTTGTTTTTGTTTTTAACAAAAGTTTTTTTTTTATATAATTTTTTATGTTTTTATATTTTTGTTTTTATCGCACTATTATTTTCTCGTCGCGAACACTAAATATTGTTGAAAATTATATAAAAAAAAAGGCTTTTGAATATACTATGTAGTTGATTGTTGTGTTCCAGTGTTGTATGGATTTTTTATGTTTTATTCGCTATATTGAATTTTGAATTAGCTTGACATTAGCAAAAGCAAAAGCAAACAAATTGAATTTGTGTTTATTTTCATGTTATTTCCTTCTCGTATTTCACCCTAAATTTTCTGTTATGCTTAATTGGGACAATCCTAATTTATTATCGGTTACAATCTACAAAATTATTTATTATTGTTTTTATTTAAACAATCGATCGAATTCATTTTACCATTTTTGATTTTCAGTTTTCATTTTAATTTTATTTTATTTAAATTGAATTTTTCCATTGTTTCTAAGATTTGTTATCTGAGTTGTAATTTTCATCAATTAAATTAAAATTTAAACCAATAAAATTATAAAAAAATTGTAATTTTAAGGCAATTAAATGGCTTCATTTCCATTTTATTATTTTATTAAATTAAAATTACGCGTTGAAATGATAAAACCACTCAACAGTAGAAATGAAAATTCACATTTGAAAGGTTGCAATTTTATTATGTGAAAATTACAAAACTTTCATTATTTTTATTTTGTATACTTATAAAATAATCGAGATAACGAGTGTGCGGAGCCCTAGAATGAGCAAATGAAACAACAAAATTGAACAATTATAAAATAAACAAATGCAATTTAAATTTTTTTTAAAACTTTGTTGGAAAAATTTAGAATGTTTGTTGTTATTGTACCGGATGTGCACTTTGTGAATGTTCTGTTATTTATACTGTTATTTGCAAAATAATAAAAACAAAAATTATTATGCAAATTTTTGTTAGAATAATAAATTTTGATTAAACTTAAATGAAGGAAATTTTCTAAATATTTTCTTTAAAATTATATGTGGCTTTGAATTTGTATTTGTTGTATGTAGGTATATATATATATATATATATATATGTGTGTGTGTGTGTGTTTGTTGGTTGATTTTTATTTTATATTTTGATTGAAACAAATTTAAAATTCAAAATGGTTGTTAAGTGGAGGCGGTGGTACTTTATAAAATTGACAACAATTTTTACAATAAATCCTTGAATTATACTTGCAATCAAGGAGAGGAAAAGAAAACTTAAATTTTATATAATAAAATATATTCTTCATATTTCAATTGTCAACTTCATGTATTTTTCATATTTCTTATAACAAAAACCATGAAAAGGACTTGTATTTTTTTTTCTGTTTTAGTTTTCTTTATTCCATTTTTATATTTCTCATTTTGCTCTTAAATTTTTGTTTCCCTTTCCACCCCACGTAACTCACTTCATTCATTTTACCATATCGTTCAATTTACACTCAAAGTTAAACAAAGAAGAATAAGGAAAAAATTCAAAAGAAAAGGGCTTCACCCGACACTTAAACTGAACAAAACTCCAAAACATAGACAGCTTTTTGTTAGTATAATTTATTCAAAGTCTAGAATATTCTTTTATTATTATTGTTGTTGTTATTTTTCGTTGCTTCTATTTTTTTTTTATTCTATAATTTAAAACAAGAAATAAAAAAAAATCTAAATAATAAAAAAAGTAAGAAGAAGAAAAAAAAACACAGAAATTACTTGCGTTTACTTCATTTACTAAAAATATTCTAAATGAACCATTTAATGTTATGAAAAGGAGACAGACTAAAAATCATGATTTTCTTAATTTTTTATGAAAACGATGATAAACATGTTCACGCATATTTGCTCAAGATTCTTAAAAATCGATATCAGAATTTAATTACGTAAAAGCAGATTTCATCTTTGCTTTTCTTTTTGTATTATTTTCTTACCTTTTTACCTTTTTTCTTTTCGTTTTTTTTTTGTTTATTTATTTCTTGATTTTTCACGTATTTTCTTTCTGTTGATAAAAACAAAAGAGTATTCTTTGATTTTAATACAAGATCTTTCGTATTAAATATGATAACGATATGATTGTTGATTGATTCTGTTAAAATAATTGTTAAAGTTAGATAGAAAATAAGAACAGTAGATAAACAGTTCTTGAATTTTATTGAATTTACGTCGTAAACCAAACAAATATAAGATTAGATTAGTAATTAGATATTTATCTGAAATTATATAATTTATTAACTCACGTTTCGATTTTGAACATAAAACTGTAGCTCTTGATGTTTGTTATCTGCCCAAAAAAAATTAAACAAAGATATAATAACAAACATCACCATCGCTTTAATTTTAAGTGAACGAAAATAGTGTTAAATATTTTCTATTTTCATTCTTTTGTTACTTTAATATTTTATTTTTATTTTTCTTCCTTTTCTCACATTCTATTCCGTGTCTTCATCTATTTTCCTCTATTTTTAGGGTCCTCCATTAAAAAAAAAAAATTTTTTAGCAAAAAGAGGAAAATAAGAAAGTGTTATTAATTTTATTTAGAGAAAAGATAAAAAAAACTTTGTTAATCTTTTGTTTTTATAAAGTTTTTATTTTTATATTTTCACTTCAACTTTTCGACTAGGATGATTTCTTAATTTTTTTTTTGATGACTTTTTGACCTTCTCAGAGATAAAAAGATGAAGAAAGTTGAGTTGTAGAAAAAATGAGAACAGAAAAATCTGAAGTTTTTTTTTATTGAATTAACTAAGAGCTTTTTATTGTAACTTTTTTTTCCAATCGAATTGATTTTCCATAAATATTTTTATCTTTCCAATTTCAATCAAATAATCTCTTCATAAGAAAATTTTAATTATTTATCTGATAATTCTGACAGTATGGTATGGAATTGTCACAATTAATTAGGATAATTCACTAATTACTGTCAATTTGAATTTAAATTTGAAAATGAGTTTCATTTAAATAGTCAATTTATTCTTATTCTTTTCTTTATTGTTGTTGTTATTTTACTTCTTCCAAAATACTCAAGGGACAACTCATTTTCATTTACTGAAAATAAAATTCTTCTTTTATTTTTATTTCTATTTCTATTTTATTTTTATTCACTCCAACTTCAATAACCTGAAACTAAACAAACGTTCAAAAACAATTAAAGTATATTGCTTGAAGAAAAAAGAAAATGAAGCAAAAAACAAAAGAAAGGGATATTTTCATTGCTTAATTTTATTTAAAGAACAAATTTGTTAAAATCGATTTTGAAATGTTTCTTGTTTTTTTTTTTTCACAAAAAAAAAATTAAACCAAAATATCTTTTTCATTCTTTATTCATCTTATTCTTTCCCCTTCATTTTCTTATTCTTTTCTTAGAGTCCACTCTACGTTAATTTCTTTTATCTTTCTTTCTTAATATTATATTTTTTAGAACAGAAAAAATAAAATAAAATAAAGGAAAAAAATACGGAACATAACGAAAAAGAAAAAAAATATTTTTCATCTTTATTTTTTAGAAAAAAATTTTTGTTGAAAAATAAAAATTTAATCGAAATAAAGAACAAGAAATAGAACAAGAAAAAAAAAATGAAAATCAAACATTAAATAAATGAAGGGAGAGTGAGTATAGCAAAGAAAGAAGAAAAGAACCCATTCAACTTAATATTTTCATATAAAATAATTGGATTTAAATTGAGCTTTTGTTGCTTTATTCTTTCTATGACGTAATTGCTGTTAAGAAAAACTGATAACAAAAAAAAAATATATAAGAAAAAGTTTCTTATCGAAATTCTAATGAATTTTTTATTTCTTGTTTTTTTTTTGTTCTGGCTTTTGTTTCAGGTAATAAAACAGAAAGAAAAAGCTCACGCAATGAAAGTTTATCTTTTATAGGATTTTTCTCATAAGTATTTGTTAAGTTAATAAAAAATAATAAAATATATAAAACGGTAAGCTTTTATTGCTAATTAATTTTCTTAAACTACAAATGCCTTATAATGCTGAGAATTATTTATCCAAAGAGATCAAAATTAGAAAGATAATTTTCATTGCAGAAAAATTTATGCAAAAATAAATTAAGTTTGAGAAATCTGTTTAAAGAATAAAATTCAATTTCTTTTCTTTTTTTTTTTTATAAATATTATTCACACTTCTTGCAGTTCTTTTCTTTTTTAATTTGAAAGATAAGAAAGTCCAAAACGACTCAACTATAACAGGCTTTTCAAATGAATTTAATTATAGTTTTTTTGTTGTTGCCTTTGAATGCTGAAGCAAATAAAAAAAAAAAAAACAAGAAACAGATAGATTCTGATAAAAGAGAAAGATGAAAGACGAATAAAAATTTGAAATATTCTGACAACCAACAAGGATTAAATTTAAACCAGAAAAAAAAGGAGAAGAGGGGAAAAAATTCATGCAAAATCAAAAGCAAAAGAAAAAACCAAAACATAAAACCTGAAAAAAAAAACAAATTTTTCGTTGATCGTTCATCACGATTAAAGAGGTTTTATTTGTTGCTGTTGCTTCGTTTTTCTTTATAAGAAACAAATTCAGTTCAATAAACTTTTATAAATAATTTAATTTATTATGCACATACACACACATATTGTGTTTCTTTCTTATTCGCAAACATGCCGGTAGCACGTTAATTAAACAGATTTTTTTCTTGTATTAATGCACTTGATCCATTAATATTTTAAAGAATGAAACATGGTCGAGTTGAAATTCTTAATCCTAATCTACGTCTTCCTTTATTTCTAATTTTCTAAATTTTATGCAAAGACGTTGTTTTTTTTTTACTTATATTTTTTATGAGATCATTGATTGTTAATTTTAGTTAGCGTTTTGCGAATGAGAAGTTAACTACACATACATACATAAAAACACATACATACATACATACAGAGATTTAGTTTTGTTAGAAGAGGAAGAGGTGCAATAGAAGTAAAATGTCTTTTTTATAACGTCTCACATAAAATAAATTTTAGAGTTTTGTGGTTTTTGATTTTTTTTTAAGATTTTTTAGATTTTCTAAGATTGGAATTCAATAAAATATATTTATGGAAGATTTAACTCTTTGATTTGTGGTCTTTGTGGTTTTAAGCAGGAACGTTGTGTGGGTGGGTTGCGTTAAATAATAGTGAAAAATGAAAAAGAAATAAAAGAAGATAAAAGTTTTAACTTTTTAACTTTGACTTTTAATGGAAAATTGTAATTAATTTTGATTATTATTTCAATTCAATTTAGTTAATTTTTTTTCCTCCTTCCTCGCTCTTTTACATTTTTCTTTAATTTTTTTAAATGTAAAATTAAAAGATTTTTGTAAAATTTTCATGAAAAACTTTTCAATTTAATGACAAAAGTTTTTTTTTTTTTGGTTTTGTTTCTTTTTCTTGAGTTTTGGCTCTTAAAGTTAATTTTGTTCGATATAATAGAACAAGTAAAAACTCTAATCTATCTTACTTTTTTGTTTTACATTTTACGTTTTCCATTTTAACCTGAAAACAATAAGAATCAAAAAGAAAATATAAAGAATAACTTTTTCAATGATTTCAATAAAAATAGTATTTTCTGTTTAATTTCGAAGAAAATCCGAAATATAGAAGAAATAGAATTTTAAAGAAAATCTCATCACATTTGTTAACTTCTTCTTAAATAATCATGAATAATTATAAATTAAAAATAAATTTCATTATATAACCCAAAACAAAAAAAAAAAAACAACACCCACCGCTTCCTCTCTAATTTTCCGAAAAATGCTAAAATGAAATTTATGTGATCATAAAAATGTTTTCAAAGGATGAACATTTCGAGCTTTTAACAAAATAAAAGCTTAAATACAATAAAATATTAATGATTGTTGTAATTTGTAAACACCAAAAATATGACCTAATTAATGTGTGTCCCCTGGTGGTGTCGTCGCCTGTTGTAACTTTTTTTCATTTTTTCTTTTATTTTGTAAGAAATAAAACATTTTCTTTTTTCTTTTATTTAAAAATCATCTTTTTAATAAATCAATAATTTTACTGAAATGCGTGGGTTCATTCAAATGAATACGCACACACACACACTCGAAAATTTCGTAAAAAAAGAAAAAACTGAAGACTCCGCGTAACATTTTATAAAATACATAATTTCAATTTAATATTCATGTTACATGATTTTTCTTCTTTTTTTTTTTTATCAAAATATTTCATCTTTCGTTTTCTTTTTAACGTAATGGCTTTAGTCTTCATCGTCATTCATCGGTCGTCGTTACATTTTTTACTTTTTTTTTTTTTCTTAGGGCCATAATTTTCAACTCTATTTAAAGGGTAATTCACATTTTTCTAGTGAATTTTAAGTTATTCTGATTTATCTACAAATAACGATTATTTTATTCTCAAATTTTGTATTTTATTTTATTCATTGTTCGCTGAATTAAAAAATACTTTTACGAATTTTTTTTTTGAATCGCGCATGTATTACTGGAAGCGTTTGTAGGGTGGCGGAAAATTCAAATTGTTGTAAAACTCCTGTTCCAGTTTATAAATTATGACTAGTAGTCTTTTTCTTTTCAATATTGACATTGACATTTCATGATCTTTTTTTTTACTTATCAATATCATCAAAATGCGGTTTTGTCTCATTCTTCATTTAATCATCATTTGAAAAAATACGATAAAAGAAAATAAAAAAAGGCAATGAGAAATATATTTATGGAAATAAGAAGTAGGTGCTTTATACTCTGACTCACTGTCCCTGTCATTTTCAACTAAACAGAATGACTGATGATGGTGTTAAGATAGACTTTTTTTTTACTTCCTTCTCTTTCTTCTTACCCTGTTTTTTTTTTCCTTATCTTCTCAATATTTAAAAATATCGACATATAATTATTTATCTGAAAATATACTTTTTTTCTTCAATTACTTTTTTGTGGTTTTTTCTTTCTCCTACATCTCCTTCTTCTCTCTTTTTTATTAAACTTATTTTATCGATCATCAAAAATCACCGAGTGTGATTGGAATTTTAATAAATTGACAGTTCAGTTAAGATTGACTTGACTGATTGTCCAGTGCAATTATTTTCTTGTCGTTTTTCATCTTATTTTCTTTTTGTTTTTTTTTTCTTCTTATTTTATTGTTGTTGTATTTGTGTTTTTTTTCTCAATCTCTTGCATCAAAATTTTGTTGATTGTTTGATGTTGATTTTGTTACGTTCTTGTGTTTTCATTTCTTGTTAGTTAAAGATGGGAGAAATTCAAAGAGATTAAACTCTTTTTTGTTTTTGCTTTTTCTTCTTCTTATTTATTTATTTAGTTTTAGTTATATTGTTCTTCTTCTTAGATTGTTTACGGATGTATTATGAATGGGAATTTCATTTTTTATTCTCAATGTTTTTTAACAGTTAAAAAAAATTTAATTTCCTAATTTGTTTATCCGAACACATCCATCATAGATCAGATGGTCAGGTAATAAATAACGGGTTTACTGTTTTCTAATTTTTTTGTTTCTTTCTCTAATGCCAAATAACCAATCTTTGTGTCTTTCAAACATTGTCAAAATCTCTTTTTATATTCGCCGTACTTGTCAGATCTGATCTTCATTACTCTTTTTATGTTGCCTTTCTTCTCTCCTTGTCACAGTATAGTGGTGTGTGTGTGTATCTATAATTATTTTAAAGTAACATTTTTTATTATTCATTAAAATTAAATTATACCCACCAACAGAGTAAAATGTACACACACACACAAACGAAGTATATTGTTGCAACATTTATATAGACGCATTCATATATACTAATTTACAAAATGTTCTTGTGGGGAAACTAGTGTACCTGTACTTCGATCTATGTAGGTACAGAATATTGTTATTATAATTATTATTAAAATGATTATCATACATAAAACGCATATATCTTTACTCATGTGCATACACATACATAAATACATTCACACATCCAAACATATTAATATTCTGTGTCATCTCTATGTTATTTACCTTGTAATTGAATAATTTCACGTAATTTTCTTGTAATTGGTCTACATGCCAAAGCATATTATTATCATAAATTAAATTTGAATGTGTCACAGGTGTGGACAATTTTTATCTCATTTTTTTCATACATAATATAATATATAATTCTTCTTCCTTTCCCTCCCAAGTTGATATTATTCTCTTTCTTTCCATTATTATTATTATTATTATATCACTACTTTAACATTATTATTTCTATTATAATTATTATTATATTATTATCTTATTCATTTTTAAAGATATTTAATTAATTCAATATATGTATATTGACTTGTGTGTGTGTGTGTATTTTTCATTAATTTTTATTCTCAAAACAAATACACACTCATATATAAAATTACCTTCTTAGTTTATTAAATGAATCTAGTATTTTTTTTCTGAAAATTAACGTTGATGTTAAGGTTAAAATAGAGGATTATTATTGGGTGTTGTCTTTATACAATATAATGATGACATTTCTTTTAAAGATCAATTTAACAAAAAAAATAATTTCTGTTTATTTGAAAGAAGGTTTTGTGCTCGGTTTTATGTTTCTATTGTAAAAAAAACTGTGCGATTATTTTCATTCTTTTTCTTATTTGAATATAATTTCTTTATTCTATACGCAACATCAATATCTTTATTTTTTATATTCTTAAATATTCAGTTTCAATTATATGTTTTTCTTTCTTCATTTCATATTCTTATTATGTTCTTTTTTCTTTAAGAAAACAACAACAGAGATGCAGATGATCTTTCTTTTGTTATATTTGTACATATTTTTTATGTAAAAAGTGTTAACGTCAACCTCAAGTTACTTCTTTTTTTTCTTTCTTTCTTTATCATAATAGTATAGGTTAAAGACCTTTTCGGTGGTGTTAATTTGATCAACGCAATCTATTCCGTTTTTTTTATATAATATTATGATGTCAGTGTGTGATATGTGATGTCTGATGTGACGTGTGATGTGATGTGATGTATATGTATATGTATATGTATATGTCTATGTTGTTTTTAATGGAAAAATAATATTTAGTGCAGTTGGATGAACTTTCGGTGTCAAATGGTAGTTTATGTTTTTTTTTTCCTTTCCGTTCTGATAATTTAATTCAAAAGAAATAATGTTGAAAAGAAATTACTTGGAAATTATTAATTATTATTCAACAATGATACGAAGGTAATATCCTTTATTGAAAGTGTTGTATTAGTAAGTGTTTCTCCTGATAAATTACCATAATTTATCTGATTTTAACTTTAATTTTTTTTACAATTTCAATAAATAATGCAAAAATAAGAGTTTTGTATTAAATTATTTATTCATAATAAAATCAGATATGTATTGTAAACCCATTCTTTAACCTCACTTGATCAATTCATTTAAAATAAAAGTTAAGCAAAAATCTTTTCTTGATAAAAAAAAACACATAAAACAAAAGAGTCTGCCCATTTTATCACAAATCGAAAAGAAAAATTTGTAATGTAATTTTATAAAATATTCTCTCTTCTTTTTTCTCTTCTTCTTCAGTTGTATTACCTTTTTTTATAATGAAAGAAATGAAGGAAAAGAAAGAATAAAAAAATAAATAAAATCAATGGGTTTTCCCACGCCTGATGCAACATTCCATCAGTATCAATTCGGGTTATATTCCCTTGAATCATTTCATTTGTATATCCTTACATTTTACCTTAACACAAAATATACGAATATCGACCATCCCACTCCTATAGTCTACCAAAAAAAAAATGAATTTCTTATACTTTTTTATATGTTTCTTAGCGCATACATAAGTTAAAACTTAACAAAAAACTAAACGCATAAAAAAATGTATAGAAACTCTTCTGTAAGGTTTTTTTTATACAGAGTCAATTTTTATTCGATTTTGAATACAAATCTTCTTCTTTTTCTTCACTATTTTTTTTTACTTGAATATTTGTATGGGACTTTGTGTACGTATGTGTTGGTGTTTGCATATAAATCATCCATGTGTGTATGAGTGTATGTTTAAATGTGCCTTGTGTTTTATTACTGCGTTTTTTTTGTAGTTTTTTTATTTCGCGATTTTATTTTTGGTTTTTTCCTTTAACTTGCTTCTTTTTTGTTTCTTCTGAAGCAAACGCGCGATGCTATAATAATGTCGATTTTGATTGGATATTTTTATGAGTTATATGAAAAGAGTGAGAGAGAAAGACTGAGAGAAAGATAGATGACAGTAAATAAGAATTTTAATGTTAAACGCTTAATTGTATTTTTTTTTCTCATTTTGTTGTTCTTGATTTGGTTTTTTTACTCTTTAAATAATATTCTGAAAAGACTAATAAAAGATTCTTAGAGGTTACTCTTCTTACTCCATCTTCTGTTTTTCTTTTCTTTTTGTAACATTGTTCCTACTCGCTGGTTGGCACCCAGGAAAATTAACTGTAAAAAACTGTTTTATTTCTGGATTAGAAAACTAAAAACACAAAAACATTATTTCTAATCTTTACACTTTTCAACATAAATAATGTAACATAATAAGTAAAATAGTAAAATTATTTTGAATTAATGCATTTCACAGAGAATTTCAAAAGATTATGTGCGGTTGTGTAAGAGAGTGAGAGAGAGAAATACAGTGATGTGCATAAGAATGTATGTATATAAAACTATCGTCGTTCTGCGCCTTAGTCAACGTCTGGCCATCTTCATAATATAAATCTTTTTTTTTCCTTTTGGTTAAATTACTAAATAAATATTGGAACTTCATACCCGAAGATGCATATCTTAAATATTTATATATTTTCTGTTCTCTATTTGCATTTTGCCTTTAGTTTCTTTCTTATGTGTCTTCTTTCTTCTTCATCGTTTTCTTTTAAAATGAAAATAAAATAAGTACAACAACAACATAAGAAAATATACAAGATTTTCACGTTTGATCTGAGAAACTGTTTTTTTTTTCACTCTGTTCTTTTTATTTTTGTTTATTTGTTTATAAATCTTAAACGTTTGCGTTGCAATACAGCAATGTGCGTTTTTTCTTCACTCTTTCTCTCTTTCTATCTCATTTTTCTCTTGCGTTTTATTTTTAAATTTGAATAATATTGAAGGTGACGTCACTGTATTTAAACAAAGGCGTTTAATACTTTTTTTTTCTCTTATCTTTATCTGATCTCTATGGTAGGTACCTTTTTTCCTATAATCTTCGAAAGAATGTATATAATTTCCCACTGAAAACCAATATTTTCTCCAGACAAATAAAACTTTTTTTTTCGTTTTGTCTTATGTTCATACGTCCTTTCCTCTTCTTATTCCTTCTCTTTTTTTTTTATAACAAAAAACCAATTCCATTTTGTTAAGGAAAAGTTATTTTAAAAGAATGAAATGAATTCTTTTAGGACTTGAATCTAATCAAGGAAAATTTCACAATCCAAAAAAAAAAAAAAAAAAAAAAAAAATACGAAAAGTTTCTCTTTTCCCATTTTCTCATCTTACGTTAACATATATTTGTTCATTTTCTTTATATGACTTTCTTTCCATCTAAACTCTTATATTGTATGGTCTCGTCTTTTTTCTCATCTCATGTTAAAAATCTAAATCCCAATTCAACAAAAGAAAGTTTTTTTATTTCACCTACCATCTTTAGCCCTCTATTGGATTCTTAGATAAAATAGAGGCGAAAAAAAATACTTTATTTTACCTCCGAATAAGAAAATAATAATATGAAAAAAGAAGAAGAAAAAAAAACCACATGAAAAGATAAAACTTTCGGTTATAATTTTTTTTTTCTATGCTTCTTTTGGTTTGCCTTAATGAAAACTGACATTTCAATTTTACTCTTGAATTGATCGAAGAAAAATAAAAGAAAAAGAAAACAAGAAAATCAACGTTCTTTAATAATATAAGGAAATGTAACATCTACATTATACATATTTAAGTAGGAGAAACTGTCAGGAAAATCTGCTAGAATTTACACTGTTTAGGTACACAACAGTATAACACACCCAAGACCCAAGAGAGTTTACTGGTTAGAAAAGAAAGTGAACCAAAACATAAACAACAACTAAAGTGTATTTATTTTCTGTTTTTTTTGTGGTTTAATTTCTTGTTTATTTTTTCAATCAAAAGAAAATAGTCAAACTAATTTAGCAATTTTCGTTTTTTGGTTGCATTTATTTTGCTCTTCCGGTTTTCCTTTTTTTCTTTTTTCTTTTTCTTCTTTTTTATTCGTATATTTGTTCATGTTCATGTCTTGACGTTTTGTGTTTATTTGTTTTCTTTTTGTTTTTCCTTTTATTGAATTGAATTGGACACAAGTGAAAAGTAAATATTGAATTTAATGTTTTGATTGTGCGAGATTTTTATATTGACAATTTTATTAAAAAGGAAAATTGAAGGAAAAAGGATGAAAGAATCATGAGCAAAATATGTGAGACATGATGGAAATAACATAAGAGATAAACTAAAAAGATTCATTTTATACAATTCAGCATGAAGACATGAAAGACGTGTTTCATTTATATACATTTAGACAAAATATGTCTCACGCCAAGTCATGTAGTATGTGTATGTATGCACACACATGTGCAAAAAAAAACAGACAAGAAAGAAAAACATTTATAAGAAAAGTGTATGAGTAAAAGAGAACTAAATGAATTTATTAAGGAAAGGTTTTTCTTTTTGTTGTACTTTTTTTAAATTTGTATTTATATTTTTTATAGACAATAGGTATGAAAATTTTTCACTTTTCGTGACCTGAAAGTTGGGTTAAAGTTTTATTTTTTATTATAATTTCTGTTTTATTATTTTATTGCATTTTTCGCGCGTGCGCATTTTTTCGTTGTTGAATTCTCGTGTTTCCACTTCAATTTTTTTTTGTCTTTTTAATATACTTTTCGGTTTGACTTAGAATTGTATAATTTTAATGATTACAAAAACTGAAAAAGGGAACACGAAGAGATTAAAGTTTATTATATATTTTATGAAAATTCGATAAAATAGATTTATGCATAAAATGTTCCATCTTTCTTCGTTGTCTAATATTCTGGAAATCCTGTAAGATCAAAAGGGATCAAAAGGATCAAACAATAATTTATTTAAATATTAATAATGTTACATAGTTAATTGGAGATTTATATCTGATTGGAGACTTTAGAATTTAAATATTAGAATCTATCTTACTTTCTCTGAACTTCTGTCAATTATTTTAAAGTTCAAAATTTATAAATTTTCCTTTTGTAAAAGGAAAGAGGGAAGGAGAGATAACTTTTTTTCGTTAAATAAATTATAAAAATATAAATATTTTAATGCAATCAATTTGTGTGTGGAGCCGCCGGGTTTTTGTTTATAAAATAAAATGTGAAAGAACATTAAATAAACGAAAATAAAAATTTAATCGACGTTTGTATAAAATTCTTTTCAATTGTCTGCTCGTGTATGTATTTGTGTGTGTGTGTGCGTGTGTGTGTTTAGATCTATCTAATGTACATATGTGAACATAAATCAAACATAATGATGTATATTTTTCTACAAAATGAAAAATAAAGAATTATAATGATTTTATTTGTCAAAAGTATTTAAATTTGTTTTATAGTCTACTGTAGATTTTTTTTTTCTTTTTTTCTATTCAAAAAAAAAACGCGTAATTATTTCCTCCACTTTACTCACATTAAATAAATTATAGTTAATGTCACAATTATAATTATTTATATATGTGTGTGTGTCTCTTACTTTAATAACGAGAGTTTTTTTCTTTCTATTCTTCTGATTTTTATTATTATAAAAATGCTCGTTTCCGATTCTTAAATAGAAGCAAAAAAATTTGCAATAAAAACTAAAACTTTATTAAAAAAAATGTTGAAAATTGCAATGAATAAAAAAATTTCATTTCTCAAGAAATAATTTGATCTCTAAATGCTTGCAATTATTATATATTATTTTTTTTGTCAAGTGTCTTATTTTATTAATTTTAAAATGAATAATAAACAAATGACATTTAATAAATTATCTCTGTCTCTGTCGATTTCATTTTTTTTCTCAAAATTACCTCCCTCTTTCAACAATTTTTTAAACACCGTAAAAATGTCTTTATAATATTTGAATGTTTGTGATTTTTGATTAACTGGGCACATAAGCTGAAGCTACATAAAGGCAAAATAAACACACACTCACATGAACATACGAAGAAAACCAAACAATTGTTAGTTGTGGTGTATTTTTTTTTTCTTATTATTTGTTGAACCTGTGTGGGAGCCAGAAAAAAAATAGACGCGCTGACTAAGAGTTTTTCTTTTGTTATGTAAATCAACGCGTTTTAGCGGTTTTTCTATTTTTTTTTTGTAAACAGTTCTTTATGATTATTATTTGTATATTTTGTCTATTTCTTAAAAAAAATCACTCTTCTATAAATCTAAAGAAAAGAAAAAGAAAAAAAACATAAAAAATATTTTGTTTTTAATTTAAACGCTAATTATTGTCATCTTTTGTTTTTATATCATAGAAATTGGATTTTGATGAAATCATCAAAGAAACGTAATTAAGAGATTTCTTTTTAAAATTCAATTTCATAAATTAATTGAAATGGGTGAATGCCATTAGAATAATCGCTAAATCGCTTCACAAATTATTTTATAGATTGCATAAAGATTACACACATAGCGATTTTCCTACAGAAGAAAGAGTTGTGCAATCGTGTTTAATACGCTTCAAATCTTCTCCTCTGTAGATGATAAATTAGCAACACAGATTGAATATTCTAATTCCATCAATTACACGTACACACAGATATGTACTTATTTTACCTAAAAAAAGGACCGTGATTTTGATGATAATTAATTTTAGTTCACTTTAACAGTGAAATATTTTTCATTATTTGTTTTTTGGTAATCGATATCGTTGAAACAAAATCTGCAAATAGATTGGGTATATTTTGTTTAAAAAAAAAATATTGTATAAAAAACACGAAATGTTGTTACAGGAAAAAATACATTTAACAAGAAATTTTGATGAGTCATTTTTAAGGTGGTCGCTATATTGAAGGGTGTAATTCATCCCAATGAAAAATGATACACAAATTTATTTCGAAATTGGAATCATATGGGTTTTTTTCCTTTTCTTTTCTTTTCATTTTTATTTTGTTTTTGTTGTTAATGGGTGCTGCTTGTGTTTGCGTGTGTGTGAGGTGAACTGGGTTTAAAACTTTGATTAACATTTTATTAATTTATACGTGAGAATGATAAAGATAATTTTTATAAAATCCTTTTGTCTGACTGTAATTTGAATTTTTATTTTGGTTGAAACATCCAAAAGAAACAACATTAAAAAAAAAATAACGTAAAAATAAAAGAAACAAAATTAATAATGCATTCATACATAAAATATAAAGAACACTGATGGAATTAAACAAAAGAACCGAATTTTTTTCCGTTTGTGTATGTATGCGTTGTGTATGTGTAGATAAAATTACTTTGTACAATTGCCCACATTGCATGATTAATTGGTCATGATGATGAGATGATTCTCAAAGTAACATAATAAAATTCAGGATGATTGTAGGTTTTTTTTTTTAGAATGCGCAGGGGAAAAGCAAAAAATTATAGGGACAAAATAAATTAGCGAATGTTTCAAATGTGGTTGTTCGTTTTTAGAACAGAACAAAAAATGACAATACTTTCCGTTATTTTCGATTTTTTTTTTTTTTTTATTTATTTAAAATAGATAGGAGAATAAAAGGAGAGCAAACCGATTAATTTTATAAATTCATCCTTTTGAATAGCGTTTGTTTTTCTTTTTTTTTTTTTTGGTTTTTCTCACTCCAAAAAAAAAAAATAAAAAATCAAACGATATAATATCCCTTTTTGCAGTCATCATTAATAAGGTTTATATACCTTAAGTAAAAAGGGCGGACGTGGGATTACTAATTTATTTCACTATATTATATATATACAGAGAAAAACATGTTCACGTCAATTATCCAAAATGATATTCACCAATGCCATAAAATATATTTCTCTTTTTTTTTTTTTTTTTTTTTTCTTTCTTCTGGTTGTTGTTTTTGTTGTTATTCCTCTACCTTTAGGCTATACGCTTTTTATTTAATAAATTGATGTTGTAGTTTGTTTTTTTTTTTTTTTTCATTCGTTTCGTTATGTTTTGTTTTTCTTTTGGTTGTTTCTGTTTTTATTGTCGTTGTGTTGTAACACTAATAAGTAAATAAGTAATAATATGAAACGCATTGAAATTATTATTAAGTTAAACGTACATAGTTTTTATGTTATTTTGTTGTATATTCTGATTTGTTAGACGAATGTTAATGTAAAAATCAAAATATTTATGTATGAGAATCAAAATACAAAATAAATTAATATTAATCGGTTTCGTATAATTATTTGTTCTTGTATTACCAAAAATTAAAAAGAAAAAAGTAGAACATTAAAAAAAGAATTCGAACACAAAATAAGAGTATATTGAAATATTTTGATTAGTTAATTGCTTTCAAATTTATTTATTTATTTCAAAAGCATATGGATTATTAGTCGAATATTTTATACTGAACTATAAATATAAAAAATGTAAACATAGAATAAATCAAAAGTCTCGTTTTTATCTATTATTTACTTCTTTCATCTTTTTTTTTTTTTATTCTATACAATCCAATTCTGTGGAAAGCCTTTTTTTACACAGTAAATCGTGAAACTAGTGAAATATTTATAATACTAGAAATATTCCGTTTTATCAGATAAAATTTTTAGTGAACTGGGGAATTTATTCTTAAAAATGTGTAAACTTACTATTTAGCACGTTAAATTTTTTTATAACTAGATTGCTAGTAGTCGATATTTTGAAAATAGTTGACTCTTATAAAGTAGTTTATAATTATTCTCGTAATTTCAATTGCGAATTATTTGTATGAATTTGAAAAAGAATAATTTTCTCAAATTAGTGGGGAAAAGTAAGCTAATGCACGAATGCACCAGTATTAACTCACTACTTGTCAAATCCAATCTAGTGTTAGTAAATAAGAATAAATAAATTCAATTTTTTCAACGCAAACTAACAAATGTTACACTAAAATCAATTAATTATTTGTGAAATATTATAATTAAAAAATTTATTTATTAAAGTTTTTTGTAGAAAAAGTTTAACTGTGTAACGTAAAGTACCCATTCAATATAGACAGACTATACCAAAACTTTATCCATATCGATCCAAACTTCATACATACACAAATAAATAGACAACGTTAACAGATTAAATTCACAAGAAAATAAAAGAAGAAATATGAAAAAGGAAAATATAATTTTCTCTCTGAAATTGATAATAAAAAATTATTTTTCATCTGCAAATTGTGATTACAAAAATTTATAAGTAATAAAATAACGACAATTTTCGTATAAAAACTTTCAATTAAAATTATTTCATCAAATTAATGTTTTTTTTGATGAATAAAAAACAAGATAAAACAAATCAAATGAGAATTTATTGAAAATGTAATCCATATTTCTCATATTTTATATTTTAAGGAAATCATTATTTTACATTTTATCAGATTTCATATTTGAATAAATTCTTTTTTTTTTGTGATTATGCATCGTGAATTTGAATTTGAAATATGATAAAAAAAACAATATATTTGTAAAATCATTAAAAAGTTTTCCAAATAAATAAAAAAAATATCAAAAACTTCGAAGAATTTGATATTTTGATATTGATCCTCCTCCTCCTTCTTCTTCTCCTCCTCCACAATAAAATTTCACTAATCCCTCATTAAATAAATTATACAATTTCAAAAATGAAATGGTATAAAACGAGTAAGAAGAGAATAGAAAAAAAACACGTTGTATTGATAGAATATCGATTTAATAAAATTAAATCATTTTGGTTATAAAAAAATATAAAAGAAGAAGAAAAAGATAAAGATGGAAAAATACAGATGAATAAGAAGAAGTTATAATCCTCTTGAGGAGAAACCGCAAGAGCAAAAAAAAAAATCTTATCTATGAACTAATAAACGCACTCTGTATTTCGTGTCTTAAAATGTGTGCGTGCGTGTGTGTTTAAGCGCGTAGATTTTTGTGTATGTGGTTATGCCTTGTGACCTATCAACATTTTTTTTTCTTTTGTACCGGTTGGGTTTTTTTTTTCTTTTTACTTTTATTCAGAATGTATTCTTTTTGTGGTTGGTAAATGTTTGTTGTTGCTGTTATTTCTTTGTTTCTTTTTTTTTTTTTCTTCATTAAAAAAAAAATCATAAAATCACAACAACATTCAATATTTTAAATTTGTTTTTTTTATTTGTTAGTTTTTCTAATATTATGTTCTTTTTTTTTTTTTTTTGCTTTATCGAAAAATAATACGCAAGACATATCTTAATTTGCATAAAATCTTTTAACTTTTGTTGTTGTTGAATTTTTTTTTTTTTTTACAAAAATTACAAAGAGGTAGCGTGGGCGCTCATATATATTTCTTCTTTTTCTACATTATTTGTTAATTTTGTGTCACGAAGAAGCAAAAAAAAAAAAATAAATAAATAAACAGATAAAAAATGAACGAAAACATAAAAAATATAACGTAAGAAAAGAATGGCTTAACTGAATAAAAAAAATAATAGTGTATATATTTTTTATTGAATTTATTTCTTTAAGAAAAAAAAAACTATAACTTTAATTTATTTTTCATCAAACATTGATTAATTCAGTTTCTGTTGTGGCTTCTTTTTTTTTTTTTTGTTGTAAAAAATGTAACAAAAAAAAATCATAATTTTGGTCGCATTATGCTGATTTTTTTGGGTTGGCTTGATTTGTCTAAATCGTTTAGGCTTCTTTATAATAATCTTAATTAAATATTGAAAGAATTAATTAATTTATTAATTTATGTATCATCAGTAAGAGGTCTGTGTCTGCTTAATCATCATCTTTATTTTCAATTTATTTTATTTTATTTGAAAATCAATTATTTTTTGTTTTTTCTAATCAAGAAAGAATTAAGGAAATATTCTCTTGCATACGGAATTTATTTAAATTGAAATTTTAAACGATTTAAAAGATGAAATCGCAATGATGAAATAAAAATGTAGACTATATTTCAACAGTATTTACTTTTGGATAACTTTAATAAAGTTTTTTTTTTTCTTTTGATTTTATTTTCGGAAATTTTACTCTTACAGATTTTTCAAATGTTGGCGCCAAAACTATTTTTTGGAATTAAAAAAAAAAAAGTTTATATAAATTGTCACATCGTCGTGAATCGTGCTTTATAATTATTTTCAGATTGAACAATAAAGAATATTTTTATTTTCTCACAAATAATCCGAATTTCACGCTTTAATCTATAAAATATGTATAATTTACTAATTCCCGCACGACTTTAACTTAATCCCATTTATAAAAATCCGCGTATTTGTTTAACAAAAATATATTCTTGTATTTTTTTTTTCCTTCTTTTATTTAGTAGGTTGATTTTTTTCTTATGAAAATTATTTAAATTATTTTTAATAAACACATTCTTATACGTACACACACACACAGCAATTTAAGAAGTAAAAAAAAAAACTATCACACATAGATAGTTCGCGCGGGTCACTCACATTTATATTTTTTGTTCAAAGTTTGTTTTAGTTTTTTTTTTCTATTTTTCTTTATTATTTCGCGCGCACGCACAAAATGAAATGAAAATTAAGAGAAAAAAAAAGATCAAAAGTAAAATTTTTCTTTTAGAAAATTTTATAAAAATAATTTTTATGTTTTTCTTTCTTTTTTTTTTTTTTGTTGTTTTTTCATTTTTACTTTTTTTTTTCGTTTTTATCTGACTTTATTTTTTGTTGTTATATTTTTGTTTTCAAAGATTAAAACTGAAATAATCCTATTTTAAGATTATTCATTGAAAAAGATGACAACGATTTTGTTGTTTTTGTAAATGTTACACGTTTTCTATGATTAAAGATCACAAAAATTTTCCTTCCTTTATATTTTTGTCTCAATATTTTCCTCAAAAATATTTCACTGTTTGTTTTTTTTACTATATTTTCTATAAAAACAGGAAAAATGTTAATTCTAAGCAAACATGACACTTTACTGACTTCTTATCTATAATTATTTTTTTTCTTTTTAATTTATTCTTGAGTTAATGACACTAAAATAAATGCCACTGAATTTAAACTTAAAATGTTTAAACTTTATAATCACAATTTATAAATTATTAAATGATAGAATTAAATCGCGAAATATTTGTGTTTTTCTTTTATTGATTTTCGAACAATAAATTTAATTTTGTGTTTCACATAAAATGAAATTAAACCAAAAAAAAAAAATATTATGTTGAATAGAATGGAATGGATCATGAAAATGTCACAGTAGTGACTTTTAACTATATATAATTTCAGTGGTGGTGATTATTATGAAATATTCTTTTCAGATCAGCAAAAGAAAATAAAATATTAAAGATTTATCGTTTATCTTTCATAATATACCAAAATATTTTTTTTATTTTGATGAAAAAGATAATTTAGCTAAATTCAATTCAAAGACTATTGTCTCAATATTATTCATACATTTTTTATTTTTATTTTTTTGTCTTTTTTTATATAAAGAAAAAATAACTTATTATAAAAGACGCAAACACAAAACAAAATTGCATAATTTTCTTTAAGTAGACTTTATTATGTTGATGTTTTTTTTTCTTTTATGTTGTTGTTGCTGTTTTTTATTTATTTAATTTTTTTTTTTTGGTCTCTTAACTGACACGACAAAAGACAAGAGATCTGCATCCCGCATCCAAATAAAAGAAAACGAGTTGTAGGCGGTTATGCAATTTATTCTTCTTATAACTTTTTTTTTTTCTTTAATAACGGCAAAAAAATTTTTTTTTACATTTATGCTACAATTTATCATATTTTTTTTTTCTTCCATATTGTTTTATCTTATTCTGCTGTCGAAAAAAAAACCTTAACGAAGAAAAAGAAATAAATTTTGAATTGCCTCGTTGTTTCCATAAAACAAAAAATAAAATGGGAAAACTGAAAAAATTCCTTTTACAATCACAAAAAAAAAATCTCTCCTGCTGTATTCAACTGATTCATGATTTAAAAAATCTGCACGAATTATAATATTCTGTTTATTATTCAAATTAGGGTCATCACTTAAGATCGAGAGGGTTGCACTTTATAAATAATGATTATGCCGCATTTAAATATTAATTTCACTTTAATGTGACATATGCTTTCCCCTCCGTTCTTTTTTCTTGTCTTTTTAATTTGTGTTTTTTTTTTGTGTAAATTTAAAATAATCATTTATATATTTTCAACAAAAAAAAAATCGTCGTTTTCTTCTTTCAAAGAGAACAAAAAAAGAAAAAGCAATTAAAATTAATTATATAAATTGAAAACGCAAATCATTTATATAATAAATAATAAGTATTCATCTCTCGTCGTAGTCGTCGTTTTTTTTTTCCTTCTTTTTCTTGATTTCTTTGTAAATAAATTATGCATTTATATATTCGTTCTTTTTGATTCAATTGCGTGATCAAAAAAAAATATGTGCTATAAAGAAATAAAATGATAATAATACAAAATAATTGTGTAGATACATAAATATAAATAAAAATGTATGTTATAAAATGTACACAATATATTATGATGTTATAAAAAATACATAAAGTATACGATTTATAATATTAACCCTTTCAGTTATAAATTGTATTTTGTTTTTTATTTCTCCAACATCACAATTATAAAGAATTTCAATTCTAATTTGATTTCATTTGTTAACTATTTGGATAACACATCTCAAATATAACAAAAATGAAAAATGAAAACAGCATTGAATTATATCGATCGTCAATAAAGTTCTAAAATTTACTTTTGCTTTTAAATTTTAAGAACGATACACACAGTAATTCACTAACAATTTGAAAGGGTTAAATTATGTAAAATGAAAAGTATTTCTATATAGCGAAAATTCAAAATGATAATAATTTAATGTATTTTAATTTTATGTGAAGACAATTTTATTTTTAAAAATATTTTAATGTTTGTTTAATTGAATAATAAAATAAAATCAAGTCGGATTTTTTTCCTTCTTTTTTTTTTGTTTAATAGAAATAAATATAAGAATTTATTATTTGAAGGGAACGCAAATAATTTTGCTATAAAACGAGAACGAGAAAGAAAGACAAATAGAGAGAGAGTGAGACTGTGTGAGTGAAATAGATTGAAGAAAATAAGAGGATTGATGGGCATATTTTGTTTATTGAAAGGAATTTTTATTTTTATATTTACTTGATGTGGTTTTGATTGAATTATATGATGCTATTGATGGGTATAAAAAGGAATGATCATTAAAAATTTTTCATGAATTTATATAAGAGTATTGACTTATAAATTGAAGCATATGGCAATATAACTTTCTTGATATTTTAAAAAGATATTCTGTTCATCAATAAAATAAAATAATTTCTTTAAGAATGAAGAAAGTTATTTAATTGAAATTTTTAATTCTAAAACTTGTTACAAAATGGAAATAAACAAAGTCAACCATTATAGAATTTTTATACTGACTCTTTTGAAGTCATTTAAACTAAATAATTAAACCTGACATCACATAAATGAGTCCAACTTCCTGTAAATATATATAACTTCTTTTTTTTTTGTTTAATATAATAAAAGTACTTATTAAGTACAAACGTATAAATTAAAAATGTTATCGTTGGCATATCTCCAGCCCAACCACTAACATCATTTCATATTCTTATATTTTATATTTCTTATGAAAGATTCGCCCTCTTAATTTTTTTTTTCCTTTTTAACATTCATTTATATTTGAAACAAAAAGAAAGAAAGAAAAAAAAGGTTGTCCAGTTAAACTGGAATTTAGTATTTTCATTGATCAAAATAATATCAATATAATATTTATCATTAATTTAATGTTATACACACACTTTTCTTGTATTGAGAAAAATAAAACCTATCTCAAATATAAACCTATCTCAATATAAACAAATCAAATAATCACATTGGATTTTTATTAAAACGTGGGTTTTGTAGGCACAAACATATTAATATTCAAGTGCATTTTTATAAGATTTATAAATTAAATTAAAATGAGAAACTTGTCTTAAATTATATACGTACTATGTTGTCGTCTTGTTTTGTACTTCACATCAGGTCAATACGATCAAGTTTAAATAAAATTTTTTTTATTGAGGGGGTTCAACATTCAAAACTGTAGTACCTATATATATATATATATATTTATATATTATTTAATAAGATTAAATTTAACTTGTAAAGAAAAAAAAAATGGGAAGAAGCAAAATAATAAAAATATTTCATATTTGATTTATAAAATACGAAAAAAAAAATCCTACTGTTATGCTAAAAGGGGCCAACCTACATAACGAATATATACACACACACACACACGTATATTATATGAAAGAGCGTGGCAGTAGCAAAATGACTAAAAATTTGTTTCGTGTTTCGTGTCCGTGAAATATTTATCACAATATAACCAACAACAACAAAAAGAAAAATATTTAAAAAAAAACCAAAGAAAGAGAAAAAGTTGACAAGTTGTTTGGCGGTTTGTAGGCACGAATATTATTTAAATACGATCACATAAATAATATAATAATAATAAATTATTGTTATAAATAATACTATATTTGTGTATTATTTACTGTACGCAGAAAAAACGCAAATAAAATACAACAAAAAAAATCATATACGGACATTTCTTTTTTTTCATCCTTGAATTTAGTACGTTTTTTTTTTTAAATAAAATAAACTAGGGGCTGATTTACGTTTTAATAAAAAATAAGAAAATGTTTAGAAACAATATTAAATAATCCTTTTCATATATTTAATTCATATATTCATTTCCTCAATCAACGTCCGTTTAAAAGTGGTGCTCAATCTAAAAATTTATAAACGTTTTCCTTTCTTTGTCATTATAAAAGTTGTTTATACATTTTTAAAGAAATCGGGAACATCATATTATGAAAAGTAAATTGTTTATACGGGTCCTACTACTCTCCTACTACACTCAATACATTATTTTATTTTTCCATTGTTTATCGTTTTTTGTATATTACATTTTAATGATTCTAATTTGCACCATAAATTGAAGAGTCCAGATGTTAGAAATAATGCATTATGAAATAGAAAGAAGAGAAATTATCATTTTGTCATTGAGTAACTAATAGATTAGATGTTGTTGTGATGCTGATCCCGAGATCCTGTCTATGAATAATCGAAATGTAGGTTAATTTATATAAATCTATTACGTTAAATCAAAAGAGATTAACAGACAACACAATTAATAAATTCTATCTAGAAAAGAAAAAAAAAAATTCAGAGTTTCATCATCATTTATTATTCTGGAACATGCAGCTGAATAATTATTATTGAAGAAGAAGAATAACAAGTAAAAAGAAAAAGAAAAATTGGTATCAATTTAAAATGTCTTTCTTTATCCAAGACACAAATAAAAAGAAGAAAAAAAAAATTAAAAGACAAAGAAAAAAAAAACATTAGCAAACTTTATAATACTTAGCTGTCACGTTTTATTCAATATAAAAAATTGCGCTGTGCGGTATGAGACAAACAGTCTAGACGGTCAGTTTTTGTTGATTATTCAATAAGACATAAGACATGCAATACGATCTCAATTAAAATTCTAATAAAATTATATTAATTTATTTTTTGTTTTCATTTAATTCTTAAAAAGACACTCCCTCAAATTTTTTTTTTCTTTGTATATTTCTTATTGTAATTTTTTTTTAGAAAAATAATTTCAAGCCCGCATACTATTTTCTTATTTTCCTATTTTCTTTTAATTTTCGGAATGAAAAAGCAATATAAAAATAATAATAAAATCAAAAAATTACAAGAAGCAAAAGCAAAGAAAAAGTGAATGCACTTTAAAAGAAGCATCTTATTTTTTCTTATCATTTGCATGAACGAACCACTTTAATAATAAAAATGTATTTTCATTTTATATAGAAATATGTAGATGGGCACACACTTGGATTCTTTTCCACAGAAGATTATAATTGCATCATTTCAAGTTGTGTGAAGAGAGAGGAGTAAGCTGGAAAGAGACGTCAGGCTTCAGAAAAATTTATACGTCAAAAGGATTAAAATGAAATGAAAAATAAAAATATAAAGAAAATCTTATCTTTTGTTACTACAAATGCTTTGTGTAACTTGTTGAGAAAAAACTTTTATGTACGATGTCATCATTGCATTCATATTCATTTTTATATTCATATGACATAAAAAATATTCCTGCATTTATGCATTATAACCACATAAAATTACAAAAGACAACGATTTCTTGAAAGTTATGTAGACCAGGAGCGAATTAAAATGATTTAGGCTTTAACATTTTTTGTTACAATTTCAATACATGAATATGAAATAAGCTTTAGTTTCACGTCTGTTATATTATATTGTTAATAAGTATCTAATTAATTCATCTAATAAATTCTGATGATTTTAGTTTTTATATACAAATTAATTTTCTAGTTAAATAAATAAACGAAAATTTAATTAGAAAGTTTGTAGTATCTAAGTGAAATTATCGTGTATAACATAATTTTACAAATTGTTGTACCTTAATTTGATTTACAAACACAAGTAAATCTATTTAAAATTATTAATTAAGAAATTCAAAGAATAACAAAAAAAACTCGTCTGGCATTTAATCTGTTCTCTTTTTGTTTGCGAAAAATTGAAAGTGCAACAGCTAAATTCATTTTTTGGAAGGATGACAATATTCAAACTTTTTCTATATGTTAAACCCAGGAATTTATTTTAATATAAAAATGTTTTGTGTTATCCTTTTCGTTAAGTTTTATTATTTTCACAATAAGACTGTTGAAAATAATAGTTATGAATTATTACTTGAAATTAAGTTATGAATAAAAAATTGATTAATCGTGGAATGACAAATAAGGAGTCAGAATTATATAAACGTATTTGCGGTAATTTTATTTACTAATTAATGAAATTATAAATCATTGAAATTAGAATGAACAGCGGTAACAACAATATTATGAATATTATATTACAAAGGTTTGTTATTTAAGTAAGCACCCTCAGACCACTGGAAAATTCTTCATTATTATTGTCTCTCTTCTGGGGGATTGTACATGTGAAGTTTTTGTATATGTTGGGATTTATTGTTCATTTTATGCACACAGAGGTGGTACAGAATTAATATTAAATTAAATTATGTCATTTTATTTATTACTCATCATTATTATTTATTATTTATTAATGCAAGCAAAGCATTTTTCAATTAACTTACCTTTCTTAAAAAAAAAAGAAACAACCAAAAAATGTTTTCTCTAAGGATCACCGAAATATAAACCCATATAAAATATAAAGAGAAAAGCTCCATGCATAAAATGAAAATATCTATAAATTGTTTCTTCTACTTCTTCTTACTTACCTCCAAAAAGATTTTCCTTTTCTTTTTTTGTGTATTGTATTTTATGATGAATCTGTGAATGAAAACAAAAAGACATTTTGAAAGATGAACCTAAGTAAAATTTACGCTTTTATAAAAATATATAAATGATGGATGTCTCAATATATATTATCATCCATTTTCTTTTTCTTCTTCATTTTCATCTTATTTTATTCCGAATACATTTTTTTTTTTGTTTTCATTTTATTCGTCTTTTATTTATTTATTTGTTTTATTTTTGTTTTGTTTTATAAAGCGTGAATTTATTTATTAAGTAAGTATTTATTTATTTTATTTTTTATATAAATAGAAGATGAAAATGTATAATTGAAATCTTTTTTATTGTTGTTATTCCCGTTGTTGTTGTTGTAATATTATATTTTTGCTGTTGATTGTTTATTTATACACATTAATTCACTTCGAGATGATGAATATACCTCCTTCTCTTCCTCATCAACATCTTCTTCTTTTATTATTATTATACGTTCTTACTTTGATGGGTTATATGAATTGTGGGTGGTATTGCTTTAAGGAAAAAAAAAACAACAGAAAACAAAACAAAATAAAAAATATTTTCTCGCGTGTGCTATATTTCTTCTTCTTATAATGTTTTTTAATCAAATTATTTTATTTTATGTTTTTTTTGAGTTTTTCGAAATTAAAATTGAAAAGGTAAAAATATTATAATTTAAGGTTATGAATGTGTATGTCCCTGTATAAAGCCTTTCCTGATTAAATCTTATAAAACATTATATTTGAGACATTTATTTAGTTAGTTAAAGATAAACTGGATGATTGTTTGTGGGTTTAAACATTTCTTTGAATAGGTAAATAGAATAAAAATAAATAGATTGTATACAAAAATGAAAATGAAAATGAAAATAAAAAAGAAAATTGATAAGAAAAGGGTTTAACAATTTACGGGAAGATAATTATTTTTCATTCCATTTTTCTGAATTTCTCTGTTTTATTTATTCTTATTCTGTTGCTGAGTGGTATTTGAAACGAAAATAGAGGAGAAATTAAGAAAGAAGGAGTGAGATCGGTAAAAAGAAGAAAACAGATAGAACGTTAAAGAAATAAAATAATGAGCAAATGACTAATGTGCTTTTTGTTGATGAAGGTGCGCGTATTTTAGCTAGCATTTATTTTTCGTTATTATTTTTTTTTTTTTGGTTAACTAATTATGCAAATTAGGGTGTGGTTAGATTTTAATATTATTAAATTACACAGAAAAAAATAATGAAAGAAACATTTTGCAAAAAATTTTGCAGTATCATGACGTCACAAAAATGTGTTGTTCACAAGAAAAAAAAAGAAATGTTTTCTTGTTTTTTTCTTTGTAAATTTATGATTGTAAAACTGTCTTGTCTGTTTTATAAGAGTTGATTGGTATTCGTTCGTGTACATACCTTTTTTTTCTTCTTTTTATTTTTTTACTTCAGACTTTTATTAAAAAACAACGTAAAGAATGAAAGAGAGAAACAGAGAGAGAGAGGGGAAAAAATAACGAAACTTTTACTTTTTATTGTTTTATATTTTTTATTTTCTTACAAATAAAAATTAAACATAAATTCTTTGTTCTGTATAATGCCTTCTTTGGTATATTTGTGTGTATGTTTTTGAGACAAGTTTTGGACAAGTTTAAAAAAAAAAAAAAAAAAACTTGTTGTTGCCGCCTAGAATGTTATCCTTTTCTTTAAGAATAAATTTTTTTAACAAAATGAAAAAAATCGTCTTGTCTTGATTTTTTAATATTAATTTCTAAAGTTTTATTAAATGAATTACTATGGAAATCTCAAAATAAAATTCAAACTGGAACTTTTACCAAATCCGAAGCAAAAAAAAAAAAAAATTCTTTATAACAAAACTAAAACCATAATTGAACAAGTTTTTATTGTAGTCTGATGGAAATTAATCAATTAAAATTTTCTATGAAACTGTATCTAGGTCATAATCATAATCAATTAAATTAACTGATTATCATTTTTAATCTTAACTACTTAAATTATATAAATCTTACAACATAAATCTTTGAATGAGCCCAGTAACAGATGATATCATTTTTAATGAAATTCTATTTAAAGAATATCCCATTTTTAATTTATATTTATTATAAACTAATGTCGCTTTATAAACCCAACAAATCCCAATGTTAGCAATAAAAGAAAAAAATTTCTGGAATTTTTAAAAAATTCAATTTTTCTTTCTTTTTTTTCCTTTTCATAAAAGAATAAATAAAACCAAAACAAAAAAAAAAATATTGTTCATAACTGGATAACAGAGAATTTTTCAATAAAAAATGTTATTAATCGAAAAGGTGTAAAAATGGAATATCGAAGAATTTTTATATATGGAACGAATAAAAATAAGAACACAATATAACTCAAGTTAAGGTCGTCAATATTTGTACGTCACAGATTTACACACAGATGAGAATTAAAATGTAATATATAGAAAATAAAAATAATAAAAAATTAAATTGATTATTCTTTGGATTCACACGGTCAATTGGTCTGCTGCGTATACGCACCACAACGCATATTGATTTAGAAAACTTCTCTAGTCTTTTATTTTCTATCTTTCTTCTATGTTTTTCTTTTTCTTTTCTATTAAAATATTCTTTACACAATTTTTTATTTTTTTTTTTTTTTATGAATGAAAACTAGATCCTAGACTTTGTATGAAAGATATAAATATATGTATAGAGAGGAGACCGGTTACAAAACTGACTTTATTTTTGTGAGGGAAGTCAATCATAATTTATAATTTATAAAATGAAATGAAGAAAAAAAAAACAAATCAACTTTAAAGAAAAGAACAACATAACCTAACCTAACTTGTTCTTGTAAAATGTGAAGAAAAAAATTATTATTTTTTATATTAGACAACTCAATTTTGAGTGATCACAATCTTTTGTTTCTTGTTTTCTATTCTGATTTTTTCTTTTCTTTCTCATCTATTAAAAAATAAATTGTTCTATTCCCATTCGTTTTTGTCTATATTAAGAAAAATTAAATAAACATAAATTTGTTTTCTTTTCTAAAATATACTTCTCTACAGTAGAGTGGAGTGACCACACTGAAGTGTTGAAGGTTACTTTAACATTTAACAGAAAAAAAATATTATTTTTAATTATTTCATTAAATCTTCTATTTAAATTAGTTTTTGTTTCTTATTGTTAATTATCAAATAATTTATTTTGAGTTTCACAAAATTTTTAAATGAATTTCTTTTTGACATTTTATTGTTTTCTCTTTTGTTTTTAACTAACCTAAAATAGTTGTTAAATCTCACAATTCATTTAACTTTTTCTTATTAGAAAGATTTTGGTTTAGTTTATTAAAATGGAGGAAATTGTTTTCTAATTCTAAAATAATCATAACTACAATAAATAAAAGATTGAATTAAAATTTAACTCAGTGATCTTACAAGATTATCTAATCTTAGTATAGAAGTGAAAATTATTATTATCGTATAGGATTCCGTATCTGTGATAGAGACTGAAATAATTTAATTTAATTATACTATAAATAAACTTTTGTCTTTAAGAAATTAAGAAATTTGACAACGATAATGGAATATTATTAAAAATATCCAATAACTGACTTCTAACTTAAATTAAATATTTTCATATTTTGCCTATTTATAAATTATTTTTTTCTATTTTTGTTTATTTTCTTTTTTATTTCAGAACACGTGCTTGAGTTGTCTCGTCAATCAGAGAATAAAACACTAAATCTGTTCTCACAGGTTTACCGCAGAATGTCACCACTTTCGCGACAACCAATTTTGGAACTATACGAAAGTATTCGAAGGTATGTTCCTTTTGTTTTTATTTTTTCTTGTTCTTGATATTATTTTTTTATACCTTCTACACATTTATACATATTTTGTATTATAAAAAATAAAAGAAATAAGATATTGAAGATACCTATGTACCAGTACCAGCATACCTTTATAAATGATCGTCTTATATACATACTTTTTTTTATAATATAAAAAAAGACTAAAATGAAAGAAAATAAGGAAGAGTTTGTAGAAAGACGAATGGAAAAAAAAGAAGCAGAAGAGAAAGGAGAAGATGAAGGAATTGAAGAATTTTGGTTTAACCATAAAATAAAAATTCACTAGACCCAGCACGTGATCGGGTTAACATATTTTATGATTTAATTTTCAGAAGTTTTTCGTAAAACTTATATCTTTTCATTTTTCTTATTTCTTTTTTTTTTTTTTACTCACTTCTCTACTTTACCAATTCTTTCTTTTATTTCTTCGTCATCATCGTCGTTTCTCGTCTTTTCTTATTTGTATTTTTATTCCCTTTTTTTTTTTGTTTATTTATTCACTTTTATTTTACTTCTTTTATTTTTTTTGTTAAAAGTTAAGAGCGAGAATTTTTGGAATTTTTTTATTTCTCGAAAGAATGCGATATAAAGTTTTTCATTTTAGGCGAAAAAAAAAATTTATTGAAGTTAAGGAAAATTGGTCTTTCCTTTTAAATATATATATATGTGAATATAATCGGATGGAATTTTGATTTGATTGGTTTTTTTTTCTGTAGTTATCGTTGTTGTTGCTATTATTGTTGTTGTTGATGTTTTTGCGGTTAAATGTAAGTGAAGAAAAGAGGTGTGTGGCGCTGGTTTTGTTGATGCGCCTTCTAACAAATAAACAAAAAGAAGTAGAATAATAAACCCATCTGTGTATAATAAGTACCTCCTTTATAATTTTTGTGTAAAATTTATGAAGTTATTCCAAGAACTAAAAGGATTTTTGTATTAATGAAAATTCCATTTGAAAATTATTCATAAATTTATTCGATTTTCATATCAATATTCGGTAAATTATTATTATTGTTCAAAATTATATTCAAACCCCTCCGGTCTTCCATCATATATACGCCTAAAGTGAAAATCAAAAATGTAAATTATTTAAAGACGCGTGCAAATTCAAAATTAATAAAGCCATTTTTTGTTTTTTCATTCTCATGTCAAGTTTGGTTGAATAGAAATTATAAATATTTCAATGTATAAATGGTGTTATGTGTTTGTAGAATTTTGTTGTTGTAGTTGCTTCACTTTTGATAAACAGCTAAAGAGCAGAGAGACTCGTTAAAATTTCATTACCATAAAAATTTTTAAAGGGACACCCAACCAAAATACAATTTTTATTAATAACCATATTTTGTGTTTTTCTTCTTTATTTTTTTTTGGCTTAACTAAATGAATCATCGTACAAAAAACTTAACCATCGCGTGATAATTTACCCCTAAATTAAAATATAGGTACTGAAATTGTTTTTTATTTTTATTTCGCCTTCGTCAAGTTAAAACCCTTGGCTATTTTATTTGTCTTGATATACATTTTTGCGTGAATATATAAAAATTGTTTGTTTAGAGAAAAAGAATGTAGGGTTGAAATATTTTAAATGATTTTTTTTTTTATGTTTAAACGTTGATATTTTTCATATTTTCGGTAATTAATTTTTGTTTTCATTTTTCAGCCATATTTCATCAAAAGTCTATACAGACAATTTAGAAACTGTAGTCAATAAATTTTTCATTAATTTATTTCCTGTTGCCTATCATCTTGCAGTACATACAAGCAGTGACAATTTAACTAGTGATTTTCATATTGATTATAAAAGTTGTTTAACACATACATATGATGAATTAAAACCATTTGGTGAAGTACCAAAAAAATTAGCAACAAGTTTAGTACAAAGTATTGGTGCAGCAACTGTATTTGTAAGATCACTTGATCGTGCTGCTATTGTATTACAAAATACAGAAGAATTAGATACAGAATATTTATCAGAAAAATGTAAAACACATTTATTAAAAATGACATATTGTCCAGAATGTAAAGGCATTTCTAAAAAGAAAATTAAAACATGTAGAGGATATTGTTTAAATGTGATGAGGTGAGTTTTAATGATTTAAGTTTGTTTTTAACTAAAGAAATTTAAAATTTTAAAAGAATTTTTATTCTTCATTTAACTAAATAGAAAGAAATAACCTTTTGAAATTCCAAAATTCCAATTTTTGAGTAAATTACTCTATTATGAATTCCGACGAATGATTTAGAAATATTATCTATCCAATCATGTGATTAAGCCCTTTATATTATTTTAATTCAATTTCATTAATTGTTAATTGTTTAATATTTACAGAGGCTGTTTAACACAATACGTTGGATCATTGGATAGTCCATGGTCTAGTTTTGTCGAATCAATAGAACGTCTTGTACATTTAGTTAAATCTAAAGATGGTATTGAAGAGGTTGTTAAATCACTTGATGCAAAATTATCAGAAGCAATTATGCATGCAATGGTTAATGGTCCAGCACTTGAAAAAAAGGTAAGTCATTTAATGATTTAAAATTATTATTATTTTTATTTCTAAAGATAAAAATATACAAAACGGTCTGACCTTTATTATACGATTTATTATTATTGAGAAAATAAAAGAATAAAAAAGAGCATTAATCAATAAAATTGTGATGAGCTTTGATGGATAAATGACGAATTGTCTTTTTGTTCTTATATTCATGTGTGTAGATACGTCTATTCATTTCTTTAATTTCATTTTTATTAGATAAAATGTGGGCGAATTCAATCTTAAAGAATATCGACACACAATACACACAATTTCTACAAAAGAAATACTTCTTTTCTTTCATTTCAATCAACTTCATAAATTAATCTTAATTGTCTAGATATTTATTTTCTATAAATAAGTCAAGATATAAAATTTTTATATAATATTAGAGGAGTAAAGTTGTTAACAAGAAAAGTTACTTTGCGTGTGTGTTTTCTTCTGCCTCTTGTTTTTTTTTTCATTCTTTTTATTCGTTTTTTTTTGTTTTCATCTTTTAAATTCCTTCTTATATTATTATTATTATTATTATTAACTATTATTATTACTCTTCATTTTATTCTTAGTTTTGGTCTTAAGACTTAATAATATTTAGGTAAAGGTAAAGATCATGTCGTGGAGAAGAATTATGATCCACAAAAAGAAAACGTACGCGTATTCTTATTGGATTCTGTTCTTTTTTCGTATTGTTGTTGGTGTGGTTTCTTCACATTTTGTTGTTACTTTATTTGTGTTTTTTTTTTGTATTCATCTTATATAAAATCCGTTTCTTGTAATAAAATTGAGTAAATAATATATGAAATGGAAGAATTATATATTACCAGTAGCGGCTTAAAGCTACTTAAAGATGATAGTTTTTGAATGGGGAAAAAAAACAGCAGAGAAAAACTTCCGTTTTTTTTATTAGTGCTGATATTTATTTTCTGAATCTTCATAAATAAATTTATATGTGTTTGTGTGTTTTTGTATGCGTGTATAAAATAAATATTACTAGAGGTAGAGGTCGACCCTTGGCTTTGACCTGTAAATACATTCATAGAAAATTGTTCGTACAAAACGCATATATGTACCTACCTTTCTTTATTAAACACACCTTCCATAGTCTAACAAATTTGTATTTCAATTTCAACATGACATTTATCGGTTTGTACCTTATTTTACATGTACCTTCGTCTTCCAGTAGAGATCAACGCAAATAGAATCCTTAATTCACTTTGTCCAATTTTTATTTTATTTTTTTCTTCCCCTTTTTGCTTTAACATTCTGTTAAGTCTATCCGATGGCAATGATGATTCATCTTTCTTAACTCGATACTGATGTAGTTTATTATTTTGTAAAAGAAAAAATGAAGTTTAGACCGTATTCCACATACGGTAAAAGTCGACAATATTTCTCATAAATTTTTAGAAATTTTTTACAAATCTCATCAGCAATTTTTAATGAATTTTTTCACCATTTGGAAAATTCCAAATAATTGCTAATTATCTCACCTCTCCAAAGAAACCAAGGGTTTTTTATAATTTCTTAAAATTTATTTAACTTTTGAAATAAATAAATTGAATCAATTTTGTAGGTGAAATTTCCAAGGGGGAATTCGGACTTTTTATTTACGTTAATTTTGTAACTTTTTGTTAACTTTTTATAAATTTATACTTGTAAAAAGTTTTTTACTTATTGCTTGATGTTCGTTAACATCAGTTAACTCATTTATATGTAAAAAGTCACGACATTGAATGAGCTCAGTCTAAATAAATTCAATTTTATATTTCAGTAAATTAAATGATAGACAAATTTTCATCTTCTTTTCGGTTTTTTATTTTTTAATTATCCGAAAATTTCAGAAAAAAAAATTTGTAAAAATTTCCAAATATAATTGAAAATAAGAAAATAAAATTGTTTATGAATTTATCTCGAATTATTTTTTATTTATTTAAAGGAAAAGAAAAAGGATTTTAAAGAAATTGAATAAAAGAAATATAAAATTGATTGAAATTTAAATAAGGATAATAATTTAATTGATTTCTGTTTTTTTTTTTTATTTTTTCATTTTTCATTCTAAATTTATTCAAATTGATGCGGGTACTTCATAAAAAAAATGTGTGTAGGCGCTGTGATAAAAAAAAATAAGAAAAAAAGAAAGAAAGGGAGAAGAAGAAAAATTCTTAAACATCTTTACTTTTAACTTTTTGAAATACTTGAGACAAGATTTAATTTTTTATTTTTTTTAATAAATATGAAAATGTTTAGTATGAGAAGAAGAAAGAAGAGAAAAAGAATAAACAAATCTTTCCTTTCAATTAATTCTCATAAAAAATGTAAAATAAATTCAACAAGAAGCAATTTTTCTTTTTCTCAATTTTGTTGTTGTTGTTGTTATTATTATTATTAATTTGGCGATAGTCAATTGTTTATTTATTTTTTTTTTATTTTTTTATTCAATTACTTTGACCTCTAGAAATAGTTAAAGGGAATAAAAAGAAGAATACTTATGTGCGTATCTGTGGCTGTGAGTGTATGTTGTTTGTGTATTTAATTCTCATAATAAACAAAGTTTATCTGTTTTTAGTTTTTTGTTTTAATATGAAAATTGCTTTCAGCTGATTGTTTGATTATTTTCACCGGTATAAAACGAACAAAATAAAACATTTTATTTTCTATATTATGCGAAGAAACACTTTATTCTAATAATTCAAAATGATTATAATGATTTGAGAAGTTTGTTTAATTTAAAAGAATAAAATATATAATGATTTTTTTCTCCTCAATATTATTATTCATTTTGATATACCTTGAGAAAAATCATAAAATTTAAATCGTAAAAGTACCAGTTTCCGTTTTTCCATCTTACTCTACTTAATTATTTATGTTGCTATTTTTTAAAGATCAGATTGGTTTAGTTTCAAGTACACAGTTCATATTTTTTCTATAGACACAGACACATGACCACCTCATTTTAAATCCTGTTCTTAATTTTAAACTTTTTTCTTTCTTTTAGTATTAAAAATAATTTAATTTTATTTTCAACGAATGACAAATTATTATTTTATATTTATTCGCACTTTTTTTTTGTAAAAATCCTTCACGTAATTTTATTCTTATTTCACCTTAAATGTCCCTAAACACCAATTTAATCTGTGCACAAAAAAAAATACAATAACCCTTTGGATTGTTACAATTACAACAACATTAGAAAAAAAATCTGAACTGCTAAAGGCAAAGAACAAGATATAAAAAAGAAAGAGATAGGGCGACATAACATCAACTCAACACTTTTTTTTAAATGGAATTTCACACGATTTTAGTTAAGTTTTTTTATTTTGGATGAGCCTATATGTTGTGTGTGTGTGTGTGTGTGAGAGTCTTTTATTTTATTATATATAAAGTGTCAAAGGATTTAACATTAACGTTTGGTCAGCATGAATTTCTTTTTAGACAATTAAACAATTCCTACCAATTTGTGATGATTCTTGCATCTTTTTTCTTAATTTTTTTTTTGTTTTTTTTTTCTTTTGTGTGTATGTTTTCTGTTAATCGGTTTAGGCAAACAAGGATCACCATCACCACAAAACGACAACTATATTTATGATGATGATGAGAATGAATTGAGTTTATTTTACTCTTCTATTCTTTTTCATCTTATTTAATCTTAGTTTTGTTTTTTTTTTGTTCTTCTTGACCAATAACTGGTGATTACTGATGGTACTTTGTATAAAGATCAGAAGAATAAGAATGAAAAAAAAATCTTAAAAAGAAAAACGAAAAAGAAATCGATAGATAGAATAAAATGAAATGAAAGAATAAAAAAAAACTGTGTGAAGTCCATCGCAAAGCATTCATTTGTTTTTTGGAATCATTCTTATATATATCCTTATACACTCTAGTATCAGGGTGGCCCCGAAATTTAAAAAAAAAAACTCCATTTAAGATCTTCTTTATATAAAGAAGAAAATAACACAAAAAAATAACACAAGAAGAATTTTGTATGTGTGTGCTAAGTTCTTCTTACGTATATGGATGAAAGCAAAATGCAGAAGAAGAAAAAGAAAAAGAAATAAAAAGAAGAAAAAAAAACTGAATATAAAAATCACAGAGGAATGTTAACAAAATGTATTATGAGCCATCATCATCATCATCATCATCATGAGCCACCACAGGTAGACACGAAGGGTCTCTCCTCTCACTTACTCTTTTTCTCCTCTGTTTCTTTATTATTCTTTTTCCTTTTTGTTTTTTTTTTTTAAAGATGAACCACGTCATCGGTTAAGATATTTTTAGTAGTAGGTTATAGTGTAGGGGATAAGAGGATAGTGGAGTGTTATAAAGTAAAATTAATTTTTTTAAGGGAGCATTTTAGATTAATTTTCTTTAAGGGCTTCATCATCTTCAACATTATAATGCTAAAAAAAAAAAGAATATACGAAGATTATATTGTTTCGCTTTCGCTTCTACTTCACCATAAAAATAAGAATAATTTTATCATAATATTAAATTAATTAATTAATTAAAAATTGATTTAGATACTGATCGTTTTATTAGCGTGCGGATTAAAACATATTTATTAATTCCTTTCGTCAACAAATTTTTTTTTCTTTTTTGTTAGTTTTCTTTATGTGATTTTAAATTCGTAATTCGTTAATAAAAAAAAAACATTCCTCGGGCAAAGATTATTTTTTTTTATTATTATTATTAGTATATCGTGAATTGAGAACAGCATAACAAACCAGTTTAAAGATGATCTTCTCTTCATCTTCTTCTTCGTCTCTTATAACTTTTTATAATTTTTCACCTTTTTTTTCTTCTTCTTCTTTCATGTCGTCATAAAAACAACAACAAAAAGGTAACAGAAACACAAAAGTCGAAAAATAAAAATAAAAAAACTATCAGCGGGTGTTTTTGTTAAGATTTAAAAAAAAAATGGAAAGAAGATAAAATAAGACTTAATTAGATGCAATATTTTTATGTTTTTTTTTATTTGTAACAAGTTTTTTTTTAGAAAATTATAATTGTTTGCATTTTCTGTATTTTCGTTAAGCTTTCACTATCGAAAACATAAAAATCAATTGATATTGGAATATTGTGCTTGATTTGCTATTATTTTAAATATAAATTTATTCTACCCTCAAAATATTATAATTCAACCAAAAATTAAATTTGTATTTGCTTCATGCTGACATTAGTCAGAAAATATTGGGCATGACTAAACTAACCTACCAAATTAACAAAATGTAACGCACACAATACAAACAGCAAAATTTTTGTATCTGTTGTCTTTCATTCAAGAAAAAGAAAAGGCCAACAACGAACTGACATAAGAAAAAAAGAAGTTAAGAAAAAAAAAAATTAAAAATGAATCAACTTCAAATTAAATAATTTGATAGAAGTCCAATCGAAAGACAAGACATATGGTTAAAGAACCTCTTATAAAGGATAAAATTTTGTTTAGTTATTCTCATATATTATTACTATTATATGACTGAATATAGAGTTGAATTAAACCGCATTCCAAAGTACTTGATCATTATCATTATCATCATCATCACCTCACCATCATCATCATCATCAACATCGACACTATCCATCGTCATCGTTTATAAATCTAATACAATAGAATAAGAACTGAAGTGAGTTTATTAGATTATTTAAGATACATATATACATTTTTATGAAGGAACCAGAAGGGTCGTTGTGCCAATGCCCAACATTATTACTTTAATTCTTCTTATGGATCGTTAGATTCAGACCAAATGTTTTATGTGAGAAGTTAGAGAAGAAACTAGAGGAAAAAATGAGACAGAATACAAATATAGGTGTATTTTACATACATAATTGCTGGTACTTAAGGGTTAGTTTTGTTCGAGGGGTAATAGGAAGAGGAAAAGGATAGGATCACACAAGGGATCACATATAATGATTACAAAATATAAAAAACAAAATATTTGTTAATATTCCTACCTAACCTGCTAACATGTGTTAATTAAGGGATCTCTATGTTTGTGTTATCATAGGTTATTTGTCAAAGCTTTTTTTTAGTTGATTAAAAAGAAACAAAAGAGAGACGAATAAAAGAAGAAAATAACATGAAACAATTTTTATCAATTTTACTTAATATCTAACAGTGCATAAATCAACCCCCCGCTAGAAAAAGAAATATACTTTTACCTTTTCACTTTGACTCTTCCTTTAACTTCTTGTGTCTTGTCTTATTTTATATAATATAAATCAATATGTGTCTTTTCTATCTTCTACCTCTCTTGAATATCATAACAGTGTAAAAAATTATTTTATTTTCGTTTGTTGTTGTTATTCAGTTGTTCGTTCGGGTCGGTCGGTAAGTTCAGTCAGAAGAAGACTTCTTCTGTCTGAGACTGTGAAACTGAAAAATTGAAAGATGCAAAAGAAAAGAAGTGTCGAACATGGAATAAAAAAAAAACAACAAAAACAACAATATACAACAACACAGCAATAACAACAAAAATACCAAAGAAAAAAGTAATAGAAAATATTGTAAAACATAAGAAAGAATGAGTAAGAAGTACAACAAAAATATGTAATAGAGAAGGTGAGATTAAATAACGAAAGAGGAACAAATATATAAAATGATCTAAAATTTCATCGCAGTTAAAAGGAGAGAACAAGAATTTCTTTCGTGCAAAAAGGAGATGGATTAAGATGAAGAATAAACTTAGAATGGGAATTCCTTTTATATACATAAATTGTCGCTAGTATAATGTTAATGGTGATTATTCACGAACAAACTGAGCCAAGCTGTTAAGTACATAATTTCTTCTCACTTTCAAATCTTATTCTCAACTTATCTATTTCTTCTCTCTATATTCACAAGACCAGTTTTATGAATACATCGCAATTAGACTAATTTTATTAAACTTTATTTGTTATTGTGTTGCTAAAAAACATAGAAAGCTTTTTATAATTTGGTTCTAGTCAAATATTTTGCTAGCTCATGTTGAGTATTCCTTTTTTTTATATAATATTGTCTTGTTCATCATTTTATCTGGTTTCTTCTTACCTTATTCTTGTATTATGTAGCTTCTTTTCGTATTGTTATTGTTATTATTGTTGTTATTATATTTTCTGGAAGAAATAAAGAAATATAATTTGATTTCTTGTCAAATAAAATAAGAAGAGGAAGAGAAAAAAAAGAACAAAACTAATACAAAGAGATTTATATTCGAGAAAAAAAGAAGAAGAAGAAGAAAAATAATATAATTTCAAAAGGCTGTGTTTTTTTTTCTTTATTTTATGATAAATGATTGGAGAAGATTCTCTTCTTTCTTCATACATAATATATAAGTGTTAAGACTTGAGAGGATTTGGTAGTATGAAAATACTTTTATGGGAATTTTTTTTTTTAAATTGAAAAGCGATGAAATAAAATTCCAATTGATGACCCTATACACAGAAAAAAAAGCACACCAAACGTGTTAAAAAACAAATACAACAACAACACAAACATCTGAAAATATGATAAAATTTATGCAAAATTCACGAATACAAAAAATATTAAAACACGATGCATGTAGCGCCATCTAAAATAAAGTTTTTCATTCTTATTATTTATGGTATTTTTTACAATCAAACATATTTAAGCAGTTCTCGAGAAAATTATCAAATGCGTTGTAATAAAACAAATTTTCGAAGAAAAAGTAATCCAATAAAAAAACCAGACCAAAAACAAAAAATTAAATAAATACTAAAAATGCATAAAAGACAAACAAAAATAAAATTTAAGTTTTCAAACGAACATTTAATGTGAAGATTTAAATTATTCGTGATATTGGCTCCAAATTAATAAACCTCTAGACATGAAGGATGAACGATAAATGAAGAATGAATTAAAATGATATTTGCAGTTTAAAAACAGAAGTGCGAAAACTCCAACGTTTTGATTTAGAATAACTTTTGGATAGAGTAGAAAAAACCATTAGAGATTCCCGGAAGCGTATTTCTTTTATTAATGTTGAATCTACGTTTTATTTTAATTGTCTTTATTTTATTTCATTTAATGGTTTATTTTTCGATTAGAGACTTTGACATACTTTTATAAGATGATCGCCTACGTTTCATAAATTTTTATATTTTATATTTTGGTTTATTTTTTAAGAATAACTGCAATTAACTGTATAAACTATAAAGACACTCATCGCACCTTCTTTTTTTTCTTCTTTCTTTTCTCTTATTTATCTTTTTTCTTATGGATTTTACAAAACATTTTAATTAAAATCGCGATATGCAAAAAGAAAGACCAAATAAAAGCGAAAGAAAAAAATATATTTGCATTTTCAATAATAAGAAGAAGACGAGTTTATGTGAATATAATATACACACACACGTGAATAAGAACGAATTATAAAAGAATAATTTTATTACAATTTTTTTTTTTGTTGCAAATGGTTTTTGTTTATCTTGTTGGTTTCTGTCTTTTTTTCTCTGTTTTATTTCTTTCTTTTGGGATGATTGGCTTTAATACTTTTTTTCTCTAACAAAACATTAATTTGGATACATTCCGTAGTCTGCCCTTTTGGTATATAGGATTTTAATATGGAAAAGAGGATAAAAAGAATAAAAATGAGAATAGACTGCGGGACTACAGAATGATTTCATTCATTGGAATGCACATATATTATAAATGAAACTGAACGATGAGCGCCGATGGCCTTAATAAAAAAAAGAAAAGAAAAAAAAACAAGCAAAATATAAAATCAAAGTTAAAGATTATTGTATACATATACGAATGTAAATATGTATATATGTATATGTACATATATGATATAAGATTTTTAGTATTTACAATAAAATAAATACAAAATACCAGTGAATATCAACACCGTTCTGTCTAAATTTACGTGATATATAGCGTTGTTGTATTAAATTCCATACGATTTTTAGATTGAATTGGATTCTGAATTTTCCACTTATTTTATTCCTATATTTTATATTTAACCAATATAAAGGTGTAGGTGATTTATATATATACCAATATATATCGTATCCGAAATCTATAACCATAAAAGTATTTGTTTATAGAAAATTGTCTTATCCAAAAATTATATTGTTGTCATTTGATATCGTTTGAATAACTGCAATATCCAATAAGCCATTGGCAATAAAATTATGGGAAATAATTTTCAGAAAAAAAAAACATAAATAAAAAGAACAAAACAATACAGAATGAATTCCATTTTATTTATTTTATTAGTGATTATTTTATAGTAAGATTTTATATACAACAATTGATGTTGTTCGTTTTATTATTAGTGAAACTATTTGTAACTATTGATTATTAATTATTCAACTTTTGAATTGCATGGAACCAATAACTTTTCTTAAATCAATTATTAATATTAAGGCGATAAATTTTACTTATCAGCTCATCTAATGAATTTCTTACTAGAAACTTTTTTTTAAATAAATTTGATGTTTAAAAACAATTTCTAGAAACTAATACATCCATTATATTATCGCGTTTTCAATAAATGAATTCACATGTCAAAGGGTGTGCGACTCTTTTATTTATTATACCAAGAACCAGAAAAAAAACTAAAAATAAAGAAATAAAATCTTTAAACCGCGATCGGTTCAGTTCAGTTTAGTTTTTTTTTTTTAGTAATAAACTATAAAAAAGGATTTAAATTTTGTTTTTGTCTTTGTTATTTAGCCGATATTCTTATTAGTCACATTTCATTATGAAGCGAAAAAAAATTATATTCGCTGTATTTTATTTGAATATTTTTATTTATTTCTTTTTTTTTTTTTTTTAGTATAAAGAAATCAATCTATCGTTATTCTTTATTTTTATTTTTTTTTTGTAACTAAAATAATCTCTCAAGTCACGTTTATGACGCATCCAAATAATGAACTAAACATATAAGAAAGAAACTATAACTAAACTTAGCATTTTTCTACCTACAAACCTACACAAATAAATATTATTATGAAGATATGTCATCCGTCATCTGCATGAATATGAATTAAAAAAAAAAATGCTGAAATATTATTATTATTTTTTAATTAGGTAATCTCTGATGAAGTTGAATCTTTCATTTTCTTCTTCTTATTATTCATTCTTTTTGTTCTGTTTCTTACAGTGTTTTTATGTTATGCGATTTTTTTTTTGATCCCGCTGTTTTCTCACACTTGCGAAAAAAGCACTCTCACTGTCTTTAAAGTGGCACTAATGTTGTTGACTTGGTATTTTGTGGTTTTTTCTTATTCTCAGTATCCTTTTTTTCCTAGTTTCTTTCTTTATTATTTATTTAGAATTAAGAGGGGATTAGCATTAAACTAAATTTGAATTATTATTATATAAAAAAAATTGAGTCACTTTTCTAATAATAATTTCGTCATCTTAAAATTATGATAATCGCAATTAAAAAATAGGAAAAAAAACCTCTACTTAAATAACAAAATTTCCTAAGTTGACTTAATTTTTTTTTTCTGTTAGTTAGCTGCTGTTGTTGCTTCTTTTTTTTTTCTCTTTTTTTATGAAGTGTCTATATAAATATAATTTATAGTCTCTTAAATATTAATTTATGATAGTTGATAGTTTCTATATAAAGATAAACTAACTCATTTTATATATATATGTGTGTGTGTATGTGTATTTATTTTATATTCAATCCATATTTTGTACGTTTTAAATTTCAATTTTTATTACATTTAATCTTGAAGTTTTTTTTTTTGTAGTTTTCTAGAATTTAGTCAATAAATTTTCTTCGTCGATTTTTTTTTGTATTTAATTATAGGGATTATAAAAGTGTGACTTGACTTTGTAACTTATATAAGAACTTTATTTTTTTCTGTATTTTTAATAATGGTGGGTTAATTGGTTTGTCATAATCCGTGTTAATTTTTTTTTTCTTTTACTAAACATAGCAAAACGTTGTATTTTAATCTAATATTTTTGTATATAGATGAATGAATATAATCGTTACATAAGAAATTGTATAAATATTTTTTTTTTATATACTTTTAAAAAGAAATAAAAAGTTTAATCCCTGTTTCTATTTAATATTCATAATCTAAAAGTATCAGGTCAATGTTTTATTAAATATGATTCAATGTCAATTCAGTAATAAATTATCGGAAAAAAAAAATCAACATATGTACTTTTTTATGTTTGATGATTTATGTTAAAATTTTAATTTTAAAAATATTTTACACTTCTTCGTCTCTTTATCCTTTTTTCCAATCATCATCATCATTATAATGAAGTGATCAGAGAAAGAAGAAACAAAAAGATCAAAAGCTTAACAATATAAATAAAAGTTTCGTTTTATATTTTTAATTTAATTGAATTGATAAAATAATAATAATACACAGACTCTGAATTACTGAATAATATAAAGTAAAAATACGATACCCAAGATTCAAAGGATGAGATTGTTTAGTTTTGTTTAAAGAAATGAAATGTTTAAAGAAGGCGTTAGCACGAATATGTGTTGGTGTTAATTTTATGACAAGAAGACGGGAACATTTTATTTGTTGTTGTTGTTGTTCCTCTTTTTTTTAACTTCTTTATTTAATTTTTTTATTTCTTTTATTTTTCTTTCTTCATCTTTATATTTTCACATCCGAAATATTTTTTTTTTATATATGAATGAAATTGTTTGTTCCATCGGTGATGATCTGATTCATTTTTGATTGAGGTCTTGTCCCTATGTTTCTTCCTTTTCATTTTACTTTATGAAAAATGTAATATGGATATGATTAGTAATAACTAATAACTAACATTATGTGCGTTAATAGCAGTCATTTAGTAATTTCTGTAATGCTCTACGTATGCGTATGTACCAACTATTTCGATCGGAAGAATCGACAGCCGGTATGCTGTTCTCTATAATAAAAACAAAGAATATATCTTTTTGATGAAAGTACAATTTTTTTTAATTCGTTATATTTTAAAAATGTATTGCCTTGGACAACTTTTACTCAAAAATACAAAATTTGGCATTTTATGAAATGCTATAATGAAAATAGAGATCAAAATGCTAAGAATTCATTATTCAAATAATTGTATTTACTGACTAAAAAAGAATGACGAGATCTTTTATTAAAATTAAAAACAAAATCTGATTTACTTGCGCAGCATCCAAATACTAAAAATCTGACTAACACTCCATTTCCAAAACAATCAAACAAGAACAAACATGAATCAATATGAATTTACACGCCAACACCTTTTATTTTTCTTGCTGAGTCGCTCATTTCATGTCTTAAGACTTGTCTTATGTTTTATGTGTTGTTGTGTGTTTTTCCCTATTTTTTTTTTCTTTATTTTGCTCTCATGATTTCGTATGACCTGACTACAGGATTTAGCATGTTTTCTAAAGGTAAAGGTAAAGTACAAAATGGATTGAAAGTACTGTTAGCATCCATGTACTTAAATAGGAATAGGAATAGAATAGAAGGTACTCTACTCATTGTATATATAAAAGTATGAGAAGTAAAAGACAAGAGTGGGTGGCATATTTAAAAGGATTTCTTCTTCTAAGAAAAAAAAAACTAATTTTTTTTTTGTTTCCTTTTTTCTCGACTTTTTTTTTTTGTCTGCTGAAGAATAGAAATAAAGTTCTTGGGTTGATTACCTTTAAAATGTTCTTCCATTGTTGAATAATGATGCCTTAAATGATTGAATTTTTTTTTTGCTGATGAATACATAGAGATAGATATTTTTTTGAACCGTTTCCCATTCATTTCTGGAATTTACATTGTCGAGAAAAGGATTTTCAAAAGAAATAAATATTTTTTTCTCTGAATTTGAAGGGTTTTATTCTTCATTTCTTTACTTTTGCTCTGTTGTTCCTTTCTTACTTTATCAATGAATTTTTTTTTCTTTCTCATTTTTTAATCCATTTTATATCCTCTTATCTTTATTAAGAAAATACTCATCAAACAATCTGTAGGTAATATTTAGAGCAAATTCTTTAATCTTGTTAAGAAAGTAAATAATGCTTTTATAATTTATTTTTTTTATTTGTATTAAATTACAACTTAAGAAAGGAAAAAAACATGATCATCAATGTCACCCATTTATGTCTCCATTTATATAAGAATTTCTTTCATTTAAATTTTAAACAATCAAATAAAAAAAATGTTTATTTAAATAAAAGAAAAAAAAAAAACATACATAAAAAAGAAACCATTTAAGAGTAGAAAAAAAAAATAACAAGAAATTAAAAACAAATTAAATTTTACCCACGAAAAATATGCTTTTCTTCTTCTTCTTCTTTTTATTCTTTTTCTTGTAAATATTTTAATTCTCATGTGGATTACACCGACTAAACATCTTTTAACATATAAATATATAAATATTGCAGCCGGGAATTTTTCTTTTATCTTTTTTTTAGATATTTTTTGTTCGTTTGTCCTTTTTCTTCCTTCAAGAAAAAAAAATCAGAAACACACAACTTTACACATATAAACACACACAATCACATATCTTTATTCTTTTTCATATAATTCTTTCTTATTTTTGTTTCTTTTTTTTTCTCTTTATTTTTCCATTGGAAAGACACAAAAAAGAAGAAGAAAAACAACAACAACAATTATAACAACAAAAACAAACGACGAGAATTTTATCTTAGCCTTCGATCTTGTTCACCTTCACCATCCTTAAAATTCTAAATCCTTGGCGCATACTTTTGATATTATAAATAAGATCCATTGTATTTCTATTGCCATCTTTTTCGTTCTCTATCTCTCCCTCAGAATTCATTCTTTTATTATTTATTTATTTTTTTTATTATTTATTTATTTTCTGTTTAAAAAAGAAACCAACATTTTTTTGTTATTTGTTGTTGTAAATATATGCATGTTGACGATGGAAGAGAAAAAAAGAGAAGAAGTTCCTTTTCGTTCCAGCCTCAAAAGATTTCATTCAGAATACTATTCTTTAAGTTTTCAATGGTCTTAAAATAAATTGTTATTATAAAAAATGCTGAGAGAAAAAGAAAGTTTGGCTAACCCCTTTTTTTTTTGAGTTGATTTTAGTTCTATATTATCCTCAATATTATTCCTCCTCAAATAACCAACAAAACCACTATACTATTGACACAAATAAAGAAAAAACTTTTTTACTTTGTTTGATAAATGAGATTAGAGAAAAATTGTTATCATTCGTATAGAAATATATTTTGTTTCAGTAATATCCTTTTCCTCTACAATGTTTGAAATCCTATTTTTGTTTCAATCATCGTTTATTTTGAAATCTTCGATTTACATAAATTTATTTGAATAATAATTATGCTGTAATCTAATTACAAAAAATTTATTTTATCAAATAGATTTTATTTTGGGTAAATGAATCTATTAGGTTGGTGGTTGGTAGATCGAATGGGAGTTTATTATCCTCGTAACATAATTTGATTAATCCTTTTTTTTTGGTCAATTTACTTAAATAAATGACAGTTAAAATGTCAAAATATAATAAAATATTGTGGTCATAAACATCACCTTCTATTTTCACACACCACCACAAACACAATTTACCCAAAATTATAATTGATTCAGTTAAATTAAACCATTAAATCTATTCAGAACTAAAAAATAAAATATAGAAAATCTTTTTAATCCCATAAATTGATTCTATAGGATTGGATTATGAAATACGGCAGAATAATTTGTTTTTTCTATGTTTATTTTTGGGACATTTTGTTGAAAATTTGTATTAACATTATTGTTGTTGTTGTTGTCATAATTAAAATAATTTATAGTAAAAGAAATTCTTTCATAATTATCCAAGAATTAAATCTTAACTATATAAATGAATAGAGTTTTTTTTTTACTGAAAAGTCAAATGAACTTTATTGCTTTGCGTACAACTTTTTTTTGGCAGATTTTTTTTTTACTTTTCAACAACAACATTTAAAGCATATTTCTCTGTTGAACAATATTTAAATTTTGATATTGTTTAATAAAAAGTGGAGGCTATAGATAGATGATAATAAGTCAAAATGACTAAAAATGTAATTCAAAATAACTTTTTTGAGTTACAAATGATATTTAATTCTTTTTAAGGATTATAAAAAAAACAAAATCATCAAATTTTATTGATTCATTGATTCATTTATGTTAGTGGTCGCAAAATTTTTCAATGGAAAAATCGTTCAATTCAAATAATTTGTTAAATACAAAAACAGTAACTCTACAAAAGGTATTTCCTTCTAACGACTGAATTATTTATTAATTAAAGTTATTTATTGATTCACGTTTGTTACGTTTGTTTAATTATTTAGTACCAAAAAGAAAAAAAAATACGAATGACACGAATTATCAAAATTGTCTGAAACGGAAACAGATATAAATTTAAATTATAATTACCAGCACAACTATCAACGTATTTTGATCAAAGAATTAAATATAAAGCCATTAACTATTTAATTGCTTGTTAAAAAAATATTTAATATTTATTTCATAAGATTTCATTCTTTATTTTTTTTTTTTTTACATTTAACAACATTCATCACCCACTTGCTACCAATCGATCATCATTTTCTTTTTATATTTCTTTTAATAATAAAGAAAAAAAAAAACTTTTGTATAAATATAAAAACAATATTTTTTTGTTTATTAATCAACGATACAAAATGATAAAAATCTTTCATTTTTGTGTTTTGTTTTTTGTTTTTTTTTTTTTACTTTGTTAAGTTTTTAAGTTAAGGTTTGTTGGTTGACAATTAAAAAAAAAAAGAAACATTCTTTAAATTCTTTTATGTTCATTATTTGTTGTTATTTTTTTTTTATTATTACATATTTATATTATTTATATATTTCTTTTGCGTGTACGCCTCTAATAACAACAACAAAATATAGTTGAAAGTTTCTTTTTCTTATTTCAAACTAAAAGAAAGAAAAAGAAACGCACCACAAACACACACACATATATATAAAATTCGCCCACACTTTCTTGTTTTTTTTTTATAGTTTCGTCTTATTTTTTTTTTTCATTTTCTTTCTTGTGACAATTTTTTTATTTTTTGTTGTTATTTCTTTTTTTATTTATTTCTTTTCTTTTTTGTCTTTTTTGATTTTTATATTGAAGAAAAAATAATGATCTCTTCAATTTTATTTAATAAAAAAAAAACTAAAGTAAAATTAAAAGAAAAACATAAATTTATAAGGAAAACTATATTTTTATGATTTTGTTTTCTTGTGTTACACGTAAATAAATCTACAGACACACAAATAAATTGTTATCATAACAGAGAATAGAGGCAAAAATTGTGTAACATTCAAAATAAATCTAGAAAAAAAAGAACAACAAAACATAAAAAAAAAAAAACAAAACAACGAAAAAAATAATATTGGATGAAGAAAAGCCGACACACAAACAATAAAACGAATAAGAATAAGAATAAGAAAGAAAATATCGGAAAAAAATAAATAAATAAAAGGAATCATCGATTCATTAATCAAATCAACATTTTCATAACACCAAAACTTTTACAAAGTGATACCAAAGATTTTTTTGTAATTAATGATCTCTGTGACGACAGAGATGTATTCTTTTCCTACCTATATTCACAAATATCATCCCCTACAAAAAAAAAAAATAGAAAATTATAAAAACGAAATAATAGTTTATTAAAGATTTGAACTTCTCTTACCTATCAATAATAAGAATAAGAATTAAATAAGAATGAGAAAAATGTAATAAAAGTATACTACGAACGTATTCTATCATTTTGTTGTTTTTCTATTCTTTGGAACTGTAGATAACTACAGTAAAGGAAGTGAAAATTATTGAGGGTGGGTGGAATAGGGTGAAAAAATATTGTTTTTATTTGATTGTATAATATCCTATTTTTCCTCCCTCACAATTTCTCTACATTTCACCCACACTTTCTCTATAAATTTTTTCTTTTGTATTTAATATTTTCTTTTCAAGTTATTTTACTGTTCATAATTCTTTTTAGATGAGGTCAGTCAATAATACAGAAATAAGAAATGATAGAAGTAAACGACAAAATGAAAACGTAAAATTCGATTATTTTAAATGAAAGAAATACAGAAAAAAAAAATAAGTATATCGGAAGACAAAGTGACAATTTTTGTTTTTTTTTTTTTATTTCATTTTCAGTTGTTTTTGTTTTTCTGTGATCGATTGAATGAAATATGATATTTTTTAATACGGAACAAAATGAATTTTTATTGTTAATATTGATTGTCTTTACGTCGTTTGGTTGTCATTCTTTAAAAAAAAAAACAAAATTTGTATTTTGTAAACTAATCTTGTAGTTGTTATTACATGAGTGAACGTTTAAATAAATTTAAACTTAACACATTTTGTAATATTTATTCATCTGTGAAAAATTAAATAAATATTTAAATACAGCAGCAAAAATTAATTTTTAATCTCTATTATTTAGTCAATTAATAATTACAATTTGATTAAAGAAATAAACCGACTGTTCACTTATCATTTTTTTTTCTAAAATTGATTTTTTCAACCAACGATATTTTTTTCACAAAATTTGTTTTTTTTTTCTTTCTTTTTTTTTTCTTTTTGTTTTAATAATTATTATTAAAAATTGTCTAAAATTATAACATAGAGTAAAAGTAAAGAATGATAATTGAATGACAACGACAATTAATAAGTCAACCTTTTCTACTGAAGTGTCATTAACAATGAATGAATGAAAATTTTATAGGATGAGAAAAAGTCAAGGTGGTAAATATTGACAACTTGTCAATATATTAATTGAAATTTTAGAATTTCAATAAAGAAAAAAAAAATGTCTGTACACTCAAGAATTATATTAATAATTATTGAGATTCTATTGACTGATATTAAGTGATATAATTATTATTATTGAGAGAGAATATTTTGATTTAAATAACATCATTATTTATTCCTTCACTTACCATTCCCCGCCATATCCAGTCCAATAGAAATTTAAGAATATTTTGTGTGGTATGAAAATTATAATTAAAAAATACATAATTTAGTGTTTTATTATTTCAATTTAGGTCTCTAAAAATTTGTTTTATTCGTTAATACTTTAGTTTTTCAATATAGAAAAAACTATTCATTGAAATAATGATTGTGTTGTGCTCAGTTGGAATATATATTAAGGAATGTATAGTTAGTAAAACATACAATATTGAATCAGTTCAATCATTCAAAGAACATGAAAAATATTATAAGAAAAAATCAAATATCTTTTATTGGTAATAATTTATTTTTAATGGTTCATTAAATAAATGCAGCCGTTTTTAATAGTCCTCTTTGTATTATTCATATTCATTTGGAACGCCACTAGTTTTTCACTTTACAAAAATTACAATTTGTGGATATTGATTAAATTTATGAGGGTAAATTCTAATCGATCCGTACAAGTGGCAAGTGATTAAATTCTTATATTCACAATTATTTTTTTTTATAATTAATTTTTTCATATAACACAACAATACAACAATCTTAGTTTCCCAATGATTTTCACCCTTTTTTAAGCAATTAATCGGAATAGTTTTGGGTTTTTTTTTTATTTATTTTTTATCCTTTTTAATTAAATTGTTAAGTTCAATTTTAGAATTCTATACACTGTCATTGAAAGACACGGGTCAGAATCATAAACGTTATTAATTCACTTCTTATAAATTCGTTGAAGAAATTTGTATTTTATAAAGACAGAAATTCTTTCTTTAATTTATTCGTTTTTCTTAAGATTAAAATTCCTTTAATTCATATAAATATTAAATTTTTACTGGAAATCTATTTTTGTCAGTTTCATTTTCCATTCTTCAAATCTAAATTATTCATTTTCTGTTTTTCTTCTTCTTTTTTTTTTGCAATAAAAAGAAGAAAAATGGAAATAAAATAAACTAAAGTAAAGTAAAATGAAAATGTATTTTTATATAAATATATAAAAGGCAAAAAGAATCTCAAAGAATATAAGATTACTGTGAAAGAAAACTCTCTACATATAACTGAATAATATAGAAACTTGAACTTCATTTCCATTTCTTGTTCAATTTGAATATTCCCAAATGATTAATACAGTAAAAAAAAAGCGTATCTTATTTTTTGTTCTCTCTCTTTCTCTCTACATCTTTACTATTGTATTGTATTGTATCTTTTTATTCTGATCATATTTTCAATGAACATGAAAAATAAAATAATATATTTATTTTTTTTATAAAATAGAATAAAATTCAATTTAATAAAGAAAATAAAAGTGAGAGAGAGAGAGAGAGTGAAAATAATAGGAATTTTTCACCTGATATCGATTTTCATTTTATCATTGTTAATTTTTTGTTTTTTCCCATTTTTAATAGGAAGAAGAAAAAAACTAGGAAAATATTTTATTAAATTTATTTTTATAATTACAAATTAATTAATCACTTATTTTTTGATGAACAAACCAATACCTGTCTCTTGCTTGTGTTTGAAAAATATAAATTTCACAATTTAACGTATAATTGTATTATAATTTTTTTTTGACTTCTTTTAATAAGAAATTAATTTACTTTTGAAATTAATTACTTTGTTTAATTATCTAGGTATGTTGAATAACGTCTACTAGAATTAAAAGCGAATATTCTCCAATTGAGCTTTCAGTTTATTAATAAAAATTGTGGTTAAAAAGTAATTATGAAATCAATTACATCATTGTCATTGGATAGATTATAAAATTGGTTAAATTTTATTTATGTTATGTCTATCCTTGCCAACTGACGAATTTTATTATGGGGCTTTATCTTTAAATTCATCAGCTCTTCGAAACTAAAGATTTTTCCAAACAGTCTGCATAAGTTTAAATGAATTGGGTAGCTTATGGCCCTATAAATTTGGTTGTGTTTGATTAAATTTCCATAAAAAAGAAATGATAATTTTAAAGAATACATTGATGGTGAAAGGAAGGAAGAACAGAAGTTTATTCGTTTTTAGATTAAAATTATTGACTTCATGAATTAATAAAATCATCTGCGTGTGAGTTTGTTTTATTTGTGTGTTAGAATGAGAGTTTTCAATTTTATCCCGTTCTCAACTTTTTAAATGTTGAGAAGGTGATGATTAAAGAAAAAATTCTATACGTATTTGTGTGTGTGTGTGTGTGTGTGCGTACGTGTTTCATATAAGATGTCAACAAAATATACACGATAAATTTAGTTTTTTTTCTTAAACTCTCAAGACAATTTTTTTTTCTCAAAAAAAAAACCTAATTCAATTATTTGATTTTGAAGTAAAATAAAAACAACAACAACACGACACATACTGAAAGCATCCATTTTCAGTAAAAAATAAAACAAAAGAGAGCTTTTATAGATTGCAGGGTAGGAAATTAGAACAAAAATAAAAAAATATACCGTTAGAAAATGTTTTCTATTCTTTTTTTTTTCTCTCTCTCTCTTTTCTGCTGACATTATTATGAATATTTCATTCTTTTCTTTTTTTATAGTTTTTTTTTCTTTCTTTCTTACATTTTTTTTTCTCCTTTTGTTTGATTGAGAAGAAGAATCATAAATAAATGAAGAGTGAATGTGACTATGAGAAGTGGTGCAAGATGAAGAGACAGAAGAAAAAAGTCTAAATCTTCTAAAAGGTAGCAAGAAAGAAAAAAGAAAAAACAGACAATACTCATAAGGAAAATTATTATTATGATCATATAAAGGAAAAAAGAAGAACCTGTGTTTGCATCTTCTGTGTTGTGCTAGGTTTTTATTGTTGTTGTTGTTGTTATTATTGTTATATTCATCCTTTCAAGAATCTCTCTCATTTCTCTTTCTTCAAAATAACTTTATATGAAAAAAAAAAACATATATATATAAAATAGGCGCATAACCCCCTGTGTCTTTTTGCATTCTCATACAGGGTGATTCCGTTTCATTTTACTATTTGTTTGTTTGTTTGTTTGTTTTTTTTTTAGTATTTTTATTGGAAAAAGTTTTACGTCAGAACAGCTGATACAGGATTTTTTTAATTAAGCGAGATATTGGATTTTGTTGAAGAAATGTTGGTGAAATATTTTCTAGTTTTTCGTTTCTTGTTTTAATAATTATTTTCTTCACGTAAAATATTTACTTAATTCACTTTTTTTCTTCTTCGTTTTGTATTTTTGTTCTTGTTTCTCTACCAGGAATTCGTTATTTTTCGTCTCTTTTTATATTGCCTAATTTGCATATAAAATTCATTGAGATGAAACATGAAAAGAAGAAAACTTATTTTCGATTTGTTTTCAGTTATTTTTTTTAGTCTTTCAAAGCATGTTTTAAACATTAATTAAGGACCAAAAATATCAGATGAAAACTGATAAAGAAAGGAATTTTTACGTACACAAAATTCACAAAGTTGAATGACATTTCTGTATTTTCTTCTGTTTTTTTTTTTTATTATAATTTTTTGAGCGATGCCTTCAATTTATAGGTTGACTGATGGAATGATGGAAATGGGTTTTTATTTTCTCTTTATTTCTCTCTCTCACTATTTATTATTCTTCTTTTTTTTTTCTTTTAAAATGTAAAATTTATTCAAATATATAACGAGTGAATAAAGTGACAAGGAAATTGAAAGTGAATGTATAATATGAATAAAACTAAGTCACGAGGGGATTTTGACATTATGCGGGTGTATATTTTTTGTGTTAACGTCTATCTGCCTGTGTGTCCTGTAAGTATGCAGGCTCTCTTGTTTTTTTTTTTTCTATAAATTTTCTATCTTCATTGGGATAAGGATAACAAAATGAATACTGGGATTAAAAAGGGAAAATGGGGGAAAATAAGGGATTAACATTTTTTTTTCTCTTGTTTTTTTTTGGATGACCCTGTAGCTTATAAAGTCGTTTATTATTTTTATTTAGGTGAACAACTTAAATGTCACTTTTTTTTTCTCTCGTATTTTTTTCTACTTCTTCTGTCATGTCCTTTTATTTCGTTGTTTTTGTTGTTTTGTGTCGACTCCATTTTTTTTTTTTTGTATTTTAATAAATTAAAAATAAATTTTTTCTTTCCTATCACATTTTTCGGTAAATTCTTCTCTGTTTTTTTTTCTTTTTCATTTTTTTTTTCATTTGTAGAATATTTATGTCCTTTCTCACGGTTCAATCGATGATCCTATGTATAAAATATTTATTATATTATAATTTTAAAGAGAAAAAAAAGGACTTTTCTTTATTAAAAAAAATACCGTTATTTAATTTTCAGGTGAAACGTGCTTGTGGTGCTCCAACATTATTACAAACAGAACACTTATCATCAGATGAAATCACACCAATAACACCAGTAACAACAACATGGATATCACCACGTGATACAGAAATACTTTATTTTATGGCAACATTAGATAAATCAAGAGATCTTTATTCAAAAATTGTCGACAAGTAAGTACCTACATTTTTTCACATTAAATATTATGTCCTATTTGCACTACACGACGAATTTATTTTGTATGTATTTTATTATTGCTAAACAAACACAAACGTGTTACTGTTGAATAAAATTGATTACAACTTCAACTATTGTAAATTTTATGCTACGGGCATAATTTAATAAATTGATAAAAAAACATTCACTATTTATTGTACACTTTAATTATGTTTTGTTTAAATTGTGATTAATCATCTTAACTTTTCATATGTGAATGGTTTAATTCGACACAGAATTATAAGCCAATTTAATGTTATTATAATCCTTTTCAACAATAACTTCTAAATACAAATTGAGATTACGTTTGACGTCCTTTTTTTGTATATTAAATTTTTTCGAATTATTCATGTGTTTAATAGAAAACCACATAACTTTTTTTTTTATATTTCATTATTCTAAACATTTTAGTATTGAGTTTGCGCTCTTTAAATTCTAATGTAAAACCATCATAAAACATTAGCAAAAAAAAAAAACAAGTACATTAATAATTTTGTTATGTACATAAGTCTATAACTAGGTACGTACAGCATGTAAAGGTACATTAAATTATTGATAGTTAATAAAAAAAAAAAATACATTGAAAAAAAAATTTGTATTTTGTTGTATTTCATGTTTATTGTAACGAAACGAAATGTTGTACAAACGTAAAATGAAAGAGTGTATTTATTGATTTTCTTATAGTATAAATTTATAATGTTGAAAAATATACGGAATGATAAGAAAATGTTAAATTAAGAATTTATATCCAAACTACAACGTCTCTTAATATTATTTTTTTTTTATAAATTTATATATTTTTTAACTTCCCGGTTCAAAAATGTACTCAGGGACAAGAGACCAAAATATAATAATAATAATATATTAAAAATGTATACATCCTCCTACACACACATTCAGTCTATACTTAGTTCAATTATATATATTTGTTTTTCATTATTGAGCTTTTTTTTTTAAATACTTAATAAAAATTTTACAACAAAGGCAAGATTATTAACAGTCATAGACAAGGGCATTATTTAACTCCTAACATTATTACGAGACATTTTGTTTCTTTTGACTGTTCATTATTTATCAAAGTCTTTCCGTTTTTTTTAAATATCAATTTTTTTCTCGCACCTACAATTAATTAATTGTTCTTTACAAATAATTTTTCCTTGTTTAACGATTGAATTCGCACATAATTAACATAAGTAATTACTAACATGAAGAATTTTTTTAATCGCAGTATTTCTATATGCTTCTTATACACATATTAATCGATTGTATTTTATCGTAAATTATTATAATTAATTTAATTTGTATTCAAGTAATATGCGTTCATGTTTTTCCCTAATATTTAATTTTGTTCTTGTTCTTTGAAATTAAAATCAATTTTATAAATAAAAGTGACATAATTACATCCTTATTAATATTTTTGATCAATTATAAGTATGTATAACATAACAATAATGATAGAAGAAATAATAATACTTTAGAATCACTTATTTTAGTCATGTAAAATCAATAAATCAAGGTTTTTTTTATTTAATTATTAAAACAATCTAATAATGTCATTATATTAAAAATTTAATAATAATATACTTTGTCTGTTTTTTCTATTTTATTGTTTTCATCTCTTCAACAATAATAACAAATAATTTTTCAATACAATATTAAAATTTGTATAAAACGTTTTTTTTTAAATTTTCTTTTTTTTTTAAGGAGTAAATTTGTTTATAAAACATAAATTTTTTATGATAAAACAATTTTCATCACGCGATCATATAAAACAAATAATTTTGATTTAACTTTTTCAGTAGAGAAGTCATTCTTTAAGTAGCTGCTTATTCTTAAAAAAAAACCAGTTGTAGGAAACACAATTCCAATGGTATAGAATAAATTTGAAAGAATTCCGTTGTCATAAGAACAAATCTATAGAGAGAAAAAAAAAATACGAGGAAAGAAATTATTAATAATGATGAGATAATTCTTTTAATTAGAACGATTATATATGAATTGTAAATTCTAATTGATATTTTAATTAATTACCACGTCTTCATGACAACAATTTTTATTTATAATCATACTTCTTAGAATTAAATAAATTGATTTTACAATAAATACAAACATTTGGTGTTTTGTTTCCTCTCTTTCTCTCTTCCTACAAAAAAAAATTTAATAACAACTAGAAAAATATAGATTTATTCACAAAACAATTTTCATAAAACACATTTTATGCATTCAAATAACGTATTTTATTTGTTTAGGAAATTCTTTCTTTCATTTTTTTTATTAATCCAAGGCAATCACGATTTGTTATTTTGAATTTATAAATTATTGCAATTTTTTTTCTCTATTTAAATAAATTACAGTTCAATTTTATTTTTCAATGAAAAAAACAAATAAAAACTTAAAGGAAAATGGGTGTGTGTTTATGGTATATAATTTCTGTTTTCATTTATCATAGACACAAACCATTAATAATTTCTTTAAGTTTTTTATTGTTATTTTTCATGCAATTTTATTTTTCAACAAATTTATAATAATTCATTTTGGATATCTTTTAATAAATAGAAAGAGGCTAATTTAATATTATGAATGATAAAGACAGAGAGAGAGTTAGTAAAATCCTTTTTAAAACATAGTTGTATTTTATTAGCACATTAAAGATGTAATTTTTATTGACATTTTATACTTTATTGATGATATTTGATATTTACAAACTAATAAGTTTTATTGAAGAAGAAAATATATTCGCATATTTTTTAATAATTTTTTTTTTTTATGAATTCAAGTGGATAGATTAATTGTAATTTGTTTTAAATGCAAAAATAAATATATGGATATATACGGACAAACATTCATGAATTTATGCAGAAAACCATTATAGCCTGCACAGCATGGCTACAAATACCATGCTGTGTGTCATTTTAGATCACCGTAATGAATTATTCAGTGATTTTTCTTATAATATTTCTTCGCTTTTTTTTCTTTCATATATATAAAAATAAATATTATAGAGGAAAGTTTAATCGTTTGGTATCAGTACAATTTCGATGTTTTATACATTTTTTTATTCACAAGATAAAAAAAATTGGAACCGGGAGAATTTCTGTTTTATTTTTATTTCTTATAATGTTTGATGACCAATAATTTCTTATGGTCAATAATGAGCATTGACAAGAAATATAGTAAGTATAGGAATTATAAGAGTTTCTGGTTACCGCTGCTAAGACAAATCTAAATATTTTGTTGTTTTTCAAAGAGTAAATATTAAAATTAGCAAATTAATTTTCTCTACAACTATAAATTAGAAGTAACTGTGAGTGAATATCCTTTAATAATTTTATAACGAAACAACGTGAAAAAAACAAAAGATTTATTATATTTAAAATTTTATAGAATCCACACATTACTAAAATATTTATATTTATACGTAATATTTCAAAACAAAAATTTACCTAAATAGCTTTTAAAGATGTGATATAATATGATCAACTTGTGTGCATGCGTGTTTTAGTGTCGTCTCTACGCGATTTGACACACACACACACACATACACAAACACATACTTAACATGTGAGAAGCACACAGTGCACAGCTTTTATATATTACTCATCTTGATTATTATTATGTATTTTGTATATTTTCAACGTAATAAAATAGTAAGAATAGACTTTTTCCTTTTTCTTCAGTCTTTATTTATTTTTTTCTCCAATTTTGAGTGAAAGCAAACTCTAGAGAACAGTTGTTTGTCTCTTATTATATGCTTTGTCTATTTCTCAGTATACATTTTCAAAATTTATCTTTATGTGTCTCTAAAGGATTGAATTTTAATGAATTAGTTTTCAATTTAACTTTTTAGAAAACAAAAATAAATAAAACGTTAAATATATAAACATATTTATAAAGCTCAGCTTTTTATTATCTTTTTGAATTGCGTTTTTTTTTTTTGCATTTGTTTTTGTTTTGTTTGGTGATGGAAGATTAAAGATTGTGTTTTTTTTTTGCCAATAGAATTTTATTTAATTCTTACGTAAGCTTTAAATGGTATTAAATATATTTTAATACGTTATTATTATTATTGTTAAATACAATAAACAAATCAATAAGTATACATTATTTAATCGTATTCCAATACTTTATGTGCTTAACTTTTGAATTTATATTATGGAAATTAATAAACTCTTTATTATTTCTTGTATGGCAAATTGTGCGACAGATAATTATGATCATACTCTTAAAAAATAAATATTTATTAAATGTTGTCTACTTTTACGTACTTAGTTTTTTTTGTTGTTGTTGTGGTTCTTCATAAATAAAGAAAAGTTGAGGTCACGACTAGACAAAAGGAAAATTGCAGAAGAATAAGGGTGTAATATAAATAAAAGAAGCGTATAAAAGTTTTACAAAAGGTTCAATGAATCTGTCTTTGAAAAAGAAAATTGTTTGTAATTTTTTTAATTAAATTACTTTTGCTAACTTCGTCTGACTGAAGGCAATTGTGGCAAAAAAAAAACACAATCTTATTTTTATTTGAAGAGCACTCAACGTTTTGGTCTGATATTTTTCTTCTATAAATAATTTAATTAATTTGAGACAATTTATTTTCTAATTTAAAAACAAAATTCAATTAAATTATTTACTGAAATTTCAAAAATAATAATAAATACAAAAACAATTGGTTTTCGTCAGAAGAAAGATAAAATTTAATTTTAATAACAAATTTCTATTTTTTTAAGAAACATTTTTAGCAAGTCTTAAACTGTTAAAAAAGGAAATTAAAAAATCTTTTTTTATTGTAGAGAATAAATAAGAAAATTTTTGATCAATAATAACTGTGAATATTTTTCATTTAATCGTTTTTTTCTTTAATTCTTTTCATTTTACAGTTTATGCGAAGACGAAGAATATGAAAAAGATGATAGAAATTGTTGGACTGGAAGTAGTCTTGGTGAATATTCACAAACAATTATGCCAACAAGTGTAATGTCACAACGATATAATCCTGAAGTACCATACGAAGTACATAATACATTAAAAGCAAATAAATTATCAGAATTAAGTGATAGATTAATTGATCTTCAAAGGACTGTTGCTAGTGCTGTAAGTTGTTTTTTTTTTCTTATATTCTATTTACAAATAAATTACAAAACTAATTAAATTACGTTTGTATACCTGCAATTCCATCGATATCGTTTGGTAAATAAAATATGTATAGGAATCTGCTGTACCACAGTTAATGTGTCTTTGATAAATTTGTTTCATAATTTGCAAATAGATTTTTTTATTACTTTGATCTTCATGATTTGAATTAATTATCTTAGTTAATTTAATGTTAAAAGTTTTGCTATAATTTGTGAATTTATAAAGGAATGCATTGTAATATTTTATTTATTTAAATACTAGTTTACTTTTAGTAATGTAAATACATATTTGTCTTAAAGGTCGATTTAAATAGACCGTTAAATGTCTATAAATGTGAAAGTGGAATATTTTTCTAAAAAATTATTAACGGATTAAAATCATAGTTATGAAAAAAAAAGAGTCATTAGAACGTTTATGAATATTTATGAATAAAGTGATAAAGGGTGTGTTCCGAAAACCCATTCTTCTATGATTTTGTTGTCTTTGTTGTTTTTTTTGATTTAAGTGATTTATTTGTTGTTGTTTTTTTAATTCTAGCGAACACAATATTGGTCCCATATAGATGCTGAGAAAATGCAATCCGATATGGCTGAAGGTTCTGGATTTTTAGATGATCCAAACGATGACAATGAAGATTTTGGTGGTTCCGGTTCTGGTGGTGGTAAAGGTAAGCTAATCACTTTTTCTGTTTTTCTTTTTTTGTTTTTTTTTTTTTTGTTTGGTTGTTGTTTTTAGAATATAGACGTTTACATTTACAGATAATTCAAATACTGCAGTTGTTGATGTAAGCACAATGGATACTGGCAGAACAATTGTACAAAAAGAGGATGGTACATCTGGAGGACATATAAATAGAATCTCTAATAACATTTTTTCATTATCATTAATAATATCAGTGGCAGTGATTGTAATAAGAAGACTTTAATTAAATTAATCAATTACTTTTTTTTTTTTATTATATTTTGTCTTTTTTAAATTAATTAATTATTTTTTAATTAAGAATTTTTTTTTTCTTTCAATCCTTTCTTTTTTTAAGAAAATAAAAATAAAACGTTTTTTTTTTTTTATTCTATTTAATTTATTTAAGAAAAAGTATTTTCTATACTGTTAAATATTCAAGAAAAAAAAAGTTAATCAAACAAAAGTCATTATTCGAGTTAAAATGCAAAAAAAAAAAATATATTTAATATAAATTTAATAAAAAACAAAAAAAAAACTGCGCCATTTATTCGCCATTTTGTTGTCAAATTTAGTAATTTTTTGAAGAAAAAAAAAAAAAATAGGAAAAAGAATAAGAAAAAAATGATGAGGAAATTAAAAAAAAAATACGAATAAACATATTTTATTATGAGGAAAGCAATATTATTCTTATTATTATGATTATAAATTTATTATTACATATTATTAATTACTAATGATGATTATTATTCCAAATTAATTTAAAAAGAAAAAAAAAAAAACAAAAGAAAAGAAAAAAGAAACACAAACACAGAAATATCGAAATGAAAATTTAATATAATTAATATAAAAAAAAAAAAAGAAGAAATTGTAAATAGAAAATTAAAACAAAAACAAACAAAAGTTAATTAAGAGGAAAATTCTTTCAATGGAAATTAATTTGGAAGATCTGGATAATAGGGCAATGAATAAGGAGAAGATAAGTTTATTATAGAGATTAAAAAAAAAATCAATAAAGAAGAAAATAAATAATCAGTATTTTTAAAACGATAATAATTTGACGTCCAAGCAAAAAAAAAAGAGTTTTTTTATTTCTTTTTATCTTTCGTTTAGAGAATAAAAAAAAAACAATCTTATTTAATTCAATGAATTAGAAATTAAAATGAAAAAATAACACAAAATGTTAATATTTGAATTGAATTAATTTGAAAACAAAACAAAAAAATTAAATTTAGTAATTCGTTTTTCTTTTTGTACAAACATTTAAATCTTATTTAAGAAAAATTAAAATTGTTGTAAATTTGAGTAAAAAAAATTGTGTGAAAAAAAATAAAACACAAAATGTTGGTACCACTGCCAAGATTTCTATCCAGAAAAATTGTAAATTATTGAAAAAAAAAAGAAAAAGAAAATGGAAGAAATTTAATAAAAGAAAAACGGTAAAATTTAAAATAGTTAAGATTTGACAGCAAAAGACAGCATTTTAAATTGATTCGTGTCCATACTAAACTGACAGTCTGTCATAGTTGGCCGGGTTTATCTCTTTACTCAAGCGAATCTTTTATTTTCATCAAACTTTTATTAACGAAAACGATTTTTATTCCTTTTACCAATAATTTTCATAGAAAATTAATAATTAATCGTTTCATTAATAAAGAAAAATGTTTCTTAAAAAAAAAAAAAAAAAAAAGTTACAATAAATAAACCATACGTTCTAATTTTCTTTAAGAAATGTTAAATTTTTCAAACAAAAATATAAAAAAAAAAAAAAAATGACGCATAACAAAAATAGAAAATGAAAAAAAAAAATGATTAAAAATACAATTTGCTAATTTAATTATAATTATACTATTTAGTAATTATTTGTTACTAAATAATCCCCCAATTTAAAAATAAACTAATAATTATTTTTTATTATTAATCAAATTACTAAATCTAAACAAAAACAATTATAACAGAAGAATAATAATTAATAATAATTAATAATAAATAAAATAAATAAACACAAAAAAAAAAAAAATACAAACAAAAAAAATGGAAGAAAAAAATTTATAAAAATTAAAAAAAAAAAATAATTAAAATAATTTTAGTAAAAAAAAGAAAAGAAAAGAAAATAAAATAAAATAAAATATAGAAAATTTATTTTATCTAGTTAGGCATATGATTTTTAATACATATTTTTAATTTAAGTAAAAACAAAAAATAAAATAAATAAAGATGAATTAAAATAAACGAATGAAAAAAAAAATTAGGACAAAATAATTTTAAAAATTATTAATTAAAAAAAAATTATTGTAAAAAAAGAGAAAAACAAAAAAAAAAATATGATGATAAATTTGGTCTAAAACAAAAACATTACTTGACGATAAAAAATACATAGTATGAAGTTTATCCAAGAAAAAAAACACAAAAAAAAAATATTAGGTGAAAAATTGAAAGGAAATTATGAAAATGAGAACAAAAATAAAAAATGAAAATTTTTAGAAGTTGACGTTTAAATATTAAATTATTTATGATTGTAAATAAAATTATATTATTATTATTATTATTATTATTATTGATTAATTAATTGTATTAAATATTATATATTATTATTATTATTATTATTACAACAAAAGAAAACAAACAAAAAAAAAAAAAAAAAAAAAGTATCAAATGAATTGAGCATAACGTGTTGTGTATAATGTATGAATGTGTGTTTGTATGGCGATTGTGACAAAAAAAAAAAATACACAAATATAAATATTGACAGAAATGGAAAATGATTTAGAGGAATAGTAACAAGAAAAAAAAGATAAAAGAAAACAGGTTTGATTGAACTTTTTATTAATAAAAAAAGAAAATGAAAAAAATGAAATAGAAAATTATTATTAAAATAAATGAACAATAATTCAAATACATATAAAAAAAAAATGGCCGTCTTATGTGTTAATTTAGAAATGTTTGTGAGCATAGCAACCATTAACTCTTTTAAAAAGACAATTGTGTAAAAAAGAGATGGAAGATGACATTATTATTTTCATGAATAAGAAAGAGACAAACTCGCTTTTTTTTTTTGACATTTTGACGCCATTTTTGTTTTTTTTTTTTTTTATTTGGATCGAATTCAAATTTTTTTTTACAATTAAATTAAAAACAGCACAAAAATATTTCCATATTTGATTAAATTTAAATTGAAACAAAACAAAAATTGTTATTTTATCTTTTTTTAATAATTTTAATTAAAATAAAAATAAATGCAAACAAAAAAAAATGTGTTCCTCCCACCACCCCGCGCGTAATGGAAAAACACGATCGTTCATTTTTTGTATAATCCAATAATAGTGAAATTTGTTTATTAAAATGTAATGGGAGAAAAATAATAATACAAAAAAAAAAAAAGAAACAAACAAACAAACAGACAGACAGACAGACAGACAAAATTATCTGCATGAATGAAACAAAAAGAAAAAATTGAACTTTAATCTGTGATTGAGATTTTTTAATTATTAATTTTATTTTATTTATCAAAAAAAAAGAAAAAACAAACAAAAACAAAAATAGAAAAAGGAAAAATGCAACAACAACAACAAATAAATAAAATAATCATTCACAAAACAAAAAAACCGCAACAGCATTTTTGTTTTGTTTTTGTTTTTCTGTTTTTTGTTTTTTTTGGAAAACAAAAATTAAAAACGAATTTTTTTTTTTTACTGAACGCAAAAATGTTTGAAAAGTAAAAGAAATTCATTTTTGATTCAAGAATTTTTGTTTTTTTTTTTTTTTGTTAATAAAAATAATTAAGAAATAATTAAAAAATAAAGAAGAGAAAATGAAAAGCCTTCAAAAAAAAAAAAAAGCCATAAATGAAAAAAAAATAATAATTTTAAAAATAAAAACCAGAATGAATTTTGTGTGAACCGTGAGAAAAATGAAAATAAAAATGAAATTATTAAAAAAAAAAACGTTTATGTTTTGAATAAAAGAACAAAAAGAAAATCGAAAGAAAATTGTTATAAAATCCAAAAAAAAATTTGAATAAAAAGGAAAAAAAGAAAAAGTAAAATGATTTACTTTTGTGTGAAAGAGAAAGAAAAATTAGAAATGAGAGAAAATGAATTGAAAAAAAAAAAACAAAAAAACTTTTCTATTTTCTCATTTAAATTTCCTTTTTTATTTTCTTTTTTCTATTTTTTTTTTTGTTTTATGAAAATCTATCAAAACCACCCACACCCCCCCACACCCCCTTTTGTTTACATTCTTATTTTTTTTCTTCTTCTTTATTTTATCGGTCGTCAGGGTCAGTTGTTCAAAGTTGCATTTATATTTTGTTTAAAGATTATTAATTTTTGGGAGGATTAAGAGGGGCGGGCACGATACAGAATCCTTTCTTATTGAACAAAAATGTTACGTCATTGTTACTTCCATTTATTCAATTCACTTTCTGATTATTAATTCAATTAATGTGCCCCTGAAGCAGAGAAAAGTTCAAAGTCAAATTCAACAACAAAAAATTATATTTATAAATTTCAGTTGAAGTTAAATTTATTTTCGTACAGACAAAATTTATGGTAAGTAAAGAAGGATTTGTTTAATTGTCGGTTTAATCAACAAATTTCAATTTGTAAGCCAATAGTTGTGAAGGATTGAAAGGATTTTGGTGATTCTATTTAATTTTTTATTGATTCCAAACAAATTGTAAAGTTTTATTGTGATTAATTTGTGATTTGTTCTGCGGTCATCAAATTAACTTTAAAATTTGGACAACTTGCCCTTTTTTTGTTTTTGTTCCTATTTGGTTTTGGTCTTATTTTTTTTTTTTGATTCATAATGGAAAATTGTAGATAGAAAAAACTTAGATAAAAACAAAAAAAAAAATATGTAAATTCCCCAAGCCTTTATTATTCTTCCATCCCCACCTCCCTCTCCCCTTTTCATTGTGATTTTGTTTACAAGACAATTCAAAACATTGATGAAAAATCCTATTTAAAAAGTAAAATTCAAAATATTGTATTAAAAATAAATCTCAGGATAGAAAAAAAACCCCGCGCAATAAAATTTAATAAAATTTAATTAAAAAAAAAAAACAAAAAAATGGCGACAATTCATTTAGAAAAAACAAAAACAAAAAACAAAAAAAAAATGGAAGAGAAATAAAATTGTAAATAAAGTAACTAAAATCTTACTCTCTCTTTCTCACCCTTTAGAAAAAAGAAAGAGACGACAATAGATTAAAGAAAATAAGTAGACAATATAAATGTTCAAAATTAAAAGAAATAAAGACAAACACAAACCTTTTGCTCCTTTTCTCCTAACATTTTCTTCCATTTTTTTTTAATCAAACATTTTCCAATTTTCTTTCAAGAGAAAATTAAATAAAAAGAAAAAAAAATAAGTGAAAAGGAAAATATTGTACATTTAAAAAAAAAAATAACTGATTTTTCATTTGTTGCTAAGAAACGAAAGAAAAAGAAGAAACCCCTATGATAGAAAGAGAGAAAAGAAAAAAAAATTTATAAATTAATTAGAAAAGTATGAAAAAATTTGTTGTTCTTGATTTTTAGGTTTTTTTTTTTTGTTTATTGAAAAAATTTAGAAAATCTTTGAAAATAAAAAGAAAAATTAAAAAGAATAAAAAACTGAAAAATGTTTCATTTCATTTAATTTCAATGTTTTGTTGTTATTCCCCAATCTGTGGAAACGTTAAAAATTTTAAACTTCTATGAGAAATATTTCATTGGACACAATTTATCGATTTTAATTTTAATCGAGAGAAAATTAAATTTATTGATCCTTAAATTTTTCTACTCTAATTACATCAGAATTATATCAAATAATAATAATGAAATTTTACGAATCATCTGAAATATTAATTGAATCATAGCAAAAAATGTTTTTATTGGACAAATTTGAAATATTCTTTATCGGTGTTTTGTAGCGGAGTGGCAAGATGTCGGACTCTGATACCTTGTGTTCTCGGTTCAATCCCAATAATGTAATTTTATTTTTATTCTTAATACCAAAACTCATAATTGATCACAAATAAATGAAGAGGCCAGAGGTGGGACTCTCTAGTACTTAATGTTCTGGGTTCAAAACCGAAATTGTAATTTTATTTTTTTCTAAATCCCAAATAAAAATAAATTGATCACAAATAAATGAAGAGGCTGTCATAATTATAAGTAGTTAATAGCAGAATGGTTTGGACATATTGTTATCTGTGACATCGGCCTGGGTTCAAATCTACATATTGCATTTTTTTTCATCCAAAATTTTTTTATTTCATCTCCCTAAACTTATGTTCGCCTGGTACAAATTTCTCAAAAATTCTGCAGAAAACTTACCAATTTTTGGGAAATTTCTAATTTTTTTATTTCATCTCCTTAAACCTATGTTCGCCTGGTACAAATTTCTCAAAAATTGTGTAAAAATTCTGCAAAAAACTTACCAATTTTTGAGAAATTTCTACCAGGCGAACATAAGTTTAAGGAGGTCAAATAAAAAAAATTTTGGATGAAAAAAAACTCAACCAGCGTGGATTTGAACCCAGAACTATACCACGAATAACAATATGTCTAAACCATTCTGGCTATTAACTACTTATAATAACCTTTGCCTCTTCATTTATTTGTGATCAATTATGAGTTTTGGGATTTAGAAAAAATAAAATTACATTATTGGGATTGAACCAAGAACACAAGGTATCAGACTCCGACATCTTGCCACTCCGCCACAAAACACCGATAAAGGATATTTCAAATTTGTCCAATAAAAATTTTTTTTGCTATGATTCAATTAATATTTAAGATGATTCGTAAAATTTCATTATTATTATTTGATATAATTCTGATGTAATTAGAGTAGAAAAATTTAAAGATCAATAAATTAAATTTTCTCTCGATAAATTGAAAAACTTACCAATTAAAATTTTAGGCTAAAGTGAGAATTTAACTTTCCTAAATTTTAGTCCAAATTGGGAATTTAAGTAAAAAGATTTTCCTTCTGAAAAATACTGCCAACGATAAAAGAATAAACTTTGTTAATGCAACAACCATTTATCATTATTTTATGGCGCCATCTAACATATTTCTTATTTGCAATTACAAAAAGTCTTTGTTTTTTAACATTCTTGTTGCCAACCTAAATCTGAAAATCTAAAAACGAACCGTTTATATAATAATTCAAAATTTCTCGTTCAAAATTTAATTTAATAACAATTTTCTTCAGTATTATCATTTATGTAGCACAATTTAGAGAAAAATTTATTTAATATATGACGTTCAATAAATAAAATTAAAGCTCCGTATTATTTTTATTTCATTGGGAAATTATTTAATTAGAATTTAGAACACAAATAAAAAAACTTAAATGACCAAAGGTTATATCAATCAATCAATACATTGCAATAAAATAGAAGACTAAATTAATGTTTTTAATTTTATAAAAATATTAAATTGTATTTAAATTGTTTCAAAACAAATAAAAACATTTAAATTATATTATTTGTGTTATCAATATCAATTAACTTCAATTATATAAACAGAAAATAAATGTTACTTTATTCGTTAAAATGAGGTTAAGCGTCAGTGTGTATAGTAATAAGATATATTTTCTGACACTAGTTATGAGATTCTGTTTTCAAAACAAAAAATTCGTAATTTGGGTGAGATGATATTCATTGTGTTATTAACAATTCCCAACAATGAAAGAAATCACAGGAAAAGAAAAAGGTAAAACAGCAAAACTCCTTAAAAATTTCCATCAGATAAAAAAAACAGCATGTAATTGTTTTTGATTTTATTCTTACATAATTGTTTGTTATTTTATTTATAATTATTTAAATAATTAAATTAATTAATAAAATGTTATAAAATATGCTTCCCATTTAATGTATATTAAATATTTATCGTTTATTAAATATAATTTTATATGGTTTTGGTGATAAAACAATTCCTGGTATTGTATTCATTGATGGCATATCATCAGCATTTGAAACAGTTAAATTATATTTTTGTAAAATACCAACAAAAAATGTAAATAAACAAGAACGTGCTAATGTATCACCTAAACATTTACGTTTACCTTGTCCAAATACAATTAATTGTTCTGTTGATTTAATTGTTTTCATATCATCATTTAAAAATCTTTCTGGACGAAATATATTTGGATCACCCCAATAATTTTTATCCATATGTACACTACATGATCCAGTTAATATTGTTGTATTTTTTGGTATATTATAATTACCTAAATATGTATCAGTTAATGTTCTTCGTGGTCCTGTTATCGGTATTATATGATAATAACGTTGTATTTCACGTAATACAGCTTCTGTATATGGTAAATCAATACGATTATTCATTGTTGGCAATTCATCTTTTTTTAATATTAAATCAATTTCTGTTTGTATTTTTTTTTGTATATCTGGATAAATGACCATTGTCATTAATGCTAAATCAATTGTTATACTTGTTGTTTGTGCACCAGCTATAAATATATCTAATATTATCATTGACAATTGAACATCTAAAAGAAAAAAAGAAAAGGAAATTAATTAATTTTTATGTGACAGTGATTTTTTCTCTTGAAAATTTTTCATCACTATAGGCTTAGTCGATTACGACGATGCAATTCATTAAAAAGGAAATTAGAAGAGTGAAAAGGATTAAACAAATAATTTAAGTCAAATTAAAAAAAAAAACATTATTTTGGAATTGCAAAATTTTAATTACAACCAAAATTAATTGTGATTAATTAATATTACTGATAAGTTAATTAATTAATTTGAAATTTTGTGATCTATGAAACTGAATTTAATTCTCAGATAATGTTGTTATTATTTAAATTAAATTATCTGAGAAAAACAAAATTAAATTGAAGATAATTGGAAATTTCAATTAAATCAAAAGAAATTTTGAACAAATGAAAAAAATTATTAAAGGACATTTTATGAAATGATAGAAAAATATGGAAACTATCAAATCCAATCAAATTTAATTCATCACAAAATAAAGTGATGAACTTTTAATTAATTTAATTCGTTTAAAATCTTTAACTTGAATTAAATTAATTTCCGTTTAAAAAAAAAAATATTTAATTAAGAAAAAGTTCAAAAATCAAATGTAATTTTGCAAACGCTTAATAATTAATATAAAAATGTTATCATCTAAATTTTGATGACTCAATCGGAATATATATAAACTGATTACTTGTGTAATTAAATATTCTACACTGGGTTGACTTTATATCGTTCACTTACACACGACATGATTATTTAATAAAAAAAAACAAAAAAAAAAAATATAAATACAAATTCTGAATGCGCATATTTAATTTTACTTGTGCAATTAATTAATGAATTAATTAATTTTTTCTAACAAACAAAGAAACTACAATGTAACTAAAAATTAAATACAATTTATTAGATATTAGATTTAATTAGAAATTCAGAAAAACAAAAAAAAAATAAAGAAAATAAATTATTGCAAATTTAATAAAGAAGAAAAATAAAATAAAATAAATCTATGAATAAATCGCAGATGACAAAAAAAAAAAATAAATTAAATTTTAAAGTTTCAATTTTTGTTTTTTTTCTTTTTTGCAAAAGATAAAGACAAAAATGATAAAGAGAAAAATATTAGCACGTGTCATGTTAAACTTATACTTAGAACTTATGTTAAACTTATACTTATACATAAAAGTCACCTTGAAATTGTCACCGTGAAGTGAAACCAACAACAACAACAAAAACTATAATTTTGTGTAAATTATGCATTCTATGTGTGTCTGTTAATATTTCTCTTCATTATTAAAATTTCTTATACTTATAACTAAGAAATACAAAACATAAATAATTTGGTCCTTATTCTCTCTATATTATTTCTCTCAAGTCTTTTTTTTTTTCCTTATCGAATTTGTTATAATTTTGAAAGGGAAATTAATTTTTACTTAGTTGCTAATTGTGACTAATGATTAACAGGATAAGATTGTTCCAATCATGTCGTTTATGTCAATTTAGAACAAATTTTTAGTTAAGAATAAAAGAGACAGATGGTAAAAGTAATCTAACTTAAAATTAATGTAAAATCTTTGATTCGTTTTGAATTTTTATAAAAAACAATTTCTTAAAAAAAACAAAAAAATAACAATATGAATTTTTATTAAAATTTGAACAAAACTAACTAAACCATTTAGCATAAAATTTCATGAAGCTAAAGAACAATTACTAAATATATTCGTTTAAAAGTGATTTATTTCAATATGGAACAAAATACTTTAAGGAGGAGAGAAATTTAATTAATTGTGTCATCGAAAAGTTCTTCGTTATTTATGAAATAATTTTGTAACCAAAAATTTATGGAATTTCTTTTTATTTGTAATTTTAATGGAACATTTTAATTTTTTTTAATTTTCAATTTTATTTATGTGAAAATTAATTAAAAAGGAAAAAAAGAAAATTATTTGCAAACCTGTGAATGTTGTTGATTTATCATCTTTCCTTTTTTTCATTTCTTTAATATAAGCATAAATTAAATCATCTGAACATTTATCATCAGTATAATTTTTATGATGTTCTGTTATTGTTTCCATAAATAATTCATAAAGTTCTTTATTAAATTTTTTTAATAAATTATAACCAGTTTTTTCTGGTGCAATAAATCTTAACCATGGCATTTGACTTAATACACCACCACCAGATATATCAAATGCTTTTGAACGTTGTTCTAATAATGTTAATAAACGTTCTAAACGTTCATCACTTCTTGGTATTCTTGTACCAGCTGTAAATGTCCATAATACATTTATAACACTTGGTGGTAAAAATGAACCTGGCCATATTGATTTACCATTTTGTTCATTTATAATATCTAATAATTCAATTAATTCATTACATATTTGTATTTCCATTGGTTTCCTACCATAACCAGCTTCACGTAAATGTTGTATTGCAAAACTTCTTTGTTCTAACCATAATGGTCCATCTGTACAGGTTATACCTTTTTTAGTACCCATTGTTCTTAAACGTAAAAAGAAATTATCTGGTCTACCAGTAAATACATCACTTGTATTTATTAATTTTATCATTTCATAATTCATTGCGACAACCATTAATTGATTACCTAATTTAAAACCAATTAATGGACTATTATAATCTTTTGACCATTTTTCATAAACATAATATTGTCCACCTAATTCTTTTGATAATTTTCTTAATTCTGATGCATTACCAAAAAATGACCATTTTGGTCCTGGCGGAAAATTTTTTGGTCTTTTCATTTTTCTTGTTAAATTATAAATTAAATAAATTAATAAAATTGTACCAATTATTATAAAAAATTCCATTTTTTTTTGGTTTATAATTTTTCAAAATAAAATTGTTCCAACTTAGTTTTTTTATAAAATTCACTTCTGTTTATTGTACGATTCTCCAAGTCTCTGGTGAAATTTTCCAATCTCTTTATTTTAATCAATTTATTGTAAACAAAAAAAAATATTTATAAGTTTTGTTTTTGTTTTGTTTTTGTTTTTTTTTGCGGTAATCACTTTCCTTCGTTTGTTTTTGTTTTTGTAAAGGCAACCCACCAAAAAAAAAAACGAAATTATTTACAAGTTTCGTTGAAGTCTTTAATTTTTTTTTTTTTTGTTTCAATAATAATAAAAAAAAAAATCAAATTTTAAGATACGCAAAGAAAAAAAAAAACAACACACAAAAGTTAAAGACAAATTTAAAAAACACTTCTACTCTGCTTGAAGTTTAAAACAAAACTGATTAATTATAACTAAAAAATATTCACCAAGTCTAATTTTCTCTCTCTGAATTTTGTTCGTCATTATTTATTTGTTGTTATTGTTGTAGTTGTTGTTGTTGTTGTTGTTGTTGTTATTATATTTCATTTTCTACATGTAACAAAAATTCATTGATATTTTTATCGTACAAAAAATTTTTTTTTTGTTTTTCATCTCTTGTAGTTCATCTCAGTAAGTTCAATCATTTAAGTTAACTAATCAAAGTTATTCAGTTTTTATTTGTTAAGTTAAATTTTAAATTTTAAAATTTAATTTAATTTTTTTTTTTGATTTTCTGTACTTAACAAAAAGTTTAGTTTTCTTTTAAAAAATCTTTGTATTTATCTCCATTCATTTGCGTCTTTTTCTATTTTTTTTTTGTTTGTATTAAAATAAAATGCATATAAATATGGCTATAATAGAAACGAAAGATAATAATTTATGCCAGATAGGCGGATATTTAAGTTTAACAAAAAAACAAAAAAAAAAAGAAGTTTATTTTTGTGTGTCACCCTTTAGCACATAGATTAAAAAATTATTATTTAAAAATAAATTAAATCATTTTTATTTCTCAACTTAAAACGTTTTTTTTTTTTTTTGTATTATCTGATTTTGCTAAAGTTTTTTTTTTTTTGTCTCAAATAAATGTTTTCGTCGTTTTTTTCTTCTTTCTTTTGTTTTTTTAGTGTCTTATATAATATTCTGATTAGAATTTTAAAGATAATAAAAAAAAAAATATTGTTACAGTGAAATGTATTTTATTGAAAATTTATCTTTAAATTAAATTTAAAAACAAAGAAACCGGAAAAACTGATAATATCATAAAAATGTAACAATGTAACATGAACACAGAAATTTATTCCTGAATATTACAACAATTTTTTACTTACTGACTTTTACTTTCTATTTTTTTATCAAACTATAAGGATTTATTAATTACAAACAAAATTATTAAATATCTACCTTTAATTACTGTTTGAACATTTCTTATAATCACTAATTTGTTTGATTTTTGTTTGTCGAGTACAAAAATATTTCAGAAACTGTTAAAATACACTAGACTTCAATTGTTTAGTTCTGACATACGTGACATATTGGAGCGACATCTATTGATCAACATTGAGACAAATAATAAAAGGCAAAAAAAAAATCAATTATTTTAATTTTATTTGCATAAATTTTTGTTTTTGTTTTTATAATTTTTCACAAAATAATTTTCATTACAAAATTCAACTGATATGGAAAGTTATTTAGTGTAATAATTTAATAGTTTTTTAAATTATTCGCCAAATTTAAAATGTTTTTAGTAATTTATTTTATTAAAATCTTGGTGTTAAAATTGCACTAAATTTTTTTGGTGAAAGTGAAATTCCGTCAGACCCTGATAAGTCTGGAAGTTCATCAGTTGTAAAATCAAAAGAATGCATAAATGACGCAAAAAATAAGAATAAACTTGATTTAGCTAAATTTTCACCCATACAACGACGTTTCCCTATAAAGAAAAAAATATATTTTATGTAAAAAAAAAACTTGTTTTGTTTTATTATCAGAGACGTATTTACGTCCTTTCTATAACATATTATATATTAAGGAAAAGACTAAGACTATTAATAATACATACCGAAACCAAATGGAAGAAAATTCTCATGAATTATTAAATTTCCATTATTATCTAGAAAACGTTCTGGCCTAAATACAAATGGATCTTTCCAATAATCTTGATCCATATGAATACTGTATAATGAAATAATTGTGATTGTATCATCTGGAATAATGTGACCTTGAAATTTAACTTTGTCCATTGTTCGATGTGCAATTGATAATGGTGCAATATTTGATATTCTTAATATTTCACATATAACTGCTTCTGTGTAACGTAATTGTGAACGATCACGTAATATGGGCAAACGATTACCAACAACATCACTTAATTCTTGACGTACTTTATCTTGTACATGAGGATTATGAAGCATATATGATATACCAAAACCTAATGTATTACTAGTTGTCTCAGAACCAGCTTGAAAAAAATCTAAACACAATGCTAATAATTGTTCATCTGTAAATGTATTACGTTTTTTATCCATTTCCTGTATAAATGCTTCAATTAAACTTTTTGGTTCATCATTATCCATTGTTTCTTTTATTTCTGTTATAACTTCTTTTAAAAAACTCCATAATGGTTTCAGTGTTCTTAGTAATGGTAAAAATCCTGTTTTCTCTGGCAATAAAAATCTTAATAATGGAAATTGATTTAATAAACCACCAGACATATCAGCAATACGAAAACTTTGATGTATCATAAACATTAATTTAATTAATTTTTCATCATCTAATTGAAAACGGTAACCAGCTAATAATGTCCACATAACATTTAATACAGATATATCAAATGCATTATGCATATCAATTGATTTACCCATTTTTGATTTTTCTTTAAAAAATTCAATCATTTCGTATGCCTCTTTTTCCACATGCATAATCATTGAAATTTTACCAAAACCTAATTTCTTTAATGTTTTCATTGAAAATTTTCTTTGTTCTTCCCAAAATTCACCATCAGAAAATACAACACCTAAACGTTTACCAAATGTACGTAAACGAAAAAAGAAATTATTTGGACGTCCATTAAATGTATCATTTAAATAAAATTCTTTTATTGCATTTATACCAGAAATAATTATTATTCTTTGATTTCCTAAACGTAAACCAACAACACTACCATAACGTTTTGATATGTGTGCCCAAACATGATGATGAAATTTATAAATTTTATTTAATTTTAATATCAATAATAATGAACCAAATATTGGTATCCATTTTGGTCCTAAAAAAAAAAAAAAAAAACAAAAGAAATAAAATTTAATTTATGATAGAAAATTTTTTTATTTGTTTTTGATTGAATAAAAAAAAACAAAAAACAAAAATCAAATGAAAATCTGAAGCGATAAATCTTTTTACTTTTAAATCGAAAATTAACTCAATACAAAACTGGATTCTATTTAATGGTTTCTGAGTCTTTTATGTTCTCTTATTATCCCAGGTCAAGACGCTGAACTTTTTTTTTCTTCTTCTTTTTGTTTATAAATTTCGTTTTTATTTGAAAAATTTTCATTTCTTTTTTTTTTTTTTTTTTTACTTTCCAAACATTTGGAACTTTAAATTTCAACCGGTTTTTGATTGAATTTTTTTTTATTTTATCTCAATTTTGTTGTTCTTTTTTCTTATAGAAGATAAAAAATTATAGAAACGATGAAGGAACCTTTTAATTCTAATCATTCAAAAAGATTTTATTTGTTTTGGGTCAATACACGATAAATTAACTTTCGCTTATTAATGAGTTAATTTTTTTATTTAAAGAAATAAAAAAAAAAAAAGGTGAAAGAACTTTACGGGAACCGTTCGTCATCATGAAAAGTCCGGTTTTCCTATTTTACATTATTTTTAATAAATCCACATCATCAAAAAGAATTCTTCCAATTTAAAGAATTCTTCCGAAATCGTCCTTTTTTACTTAATTCGAATCTTTTTTGTGACTGGTAAAAAAAAAACTTTGATTATAAAACTCTACTCATTAATTGGGACATTTCTACTAAAACTCAAACAGTTTTGTAGGATGGAAAATAAACGATTTGTACTTAACACATTAACGCAATTCTTTTTTTTTTTTTGTCCTTTATTTAATTGTAAAAATAATAATTTTCTCTCACCTGGGGGAAATTTTATTGGTTTCCTAGTGTCCAGCCAAAGTAATACCAATAAAATAATTGACACAATAAACGAAAAAAAAAGAAACATTTCACTTTTAAACCTTTTTTTTTTTTGAACTTTGAAACTTTTCTAATTCAGACAATTTTTTTTTTTGTGGATCCGTTTATGAAGGAAGATAAAACAAAAATGAAGAAAAATAAATTCTGAAAATGAAAGAATGAATCAAAATTGTTTTTGGTTTTAAAGTGGGGACACTATTATTATGTGAAGACGGATTCTTATATTTTAAATATAGAATCAGATTCTAATTTCCAATTTAAATTGAGAAAAGAAACAAAATAACACAAAAAAAAATTTGTTTTTCAAAAGAATTTCAAATTTTGTTATTAAAAAATTGTTTGATGTGATTTTATCGTAATTCAAAATTTCTTTTGTTCCACGTTACCCTTTTTCTTGACCTTTGAACAAAATTAGACACAATTTCCGTATTTAAAATTATTTTTATCACTTCAGAAAATCTTTTCACAAAATGATAAAATCTAAAATTTAAAGACACATATTTTTTACATGTTCACATTATTTGAATTCATGACACTTTTGACGAACACCAACAACACTCACGGCAAACACTAGAACTATTTTTGTTTCCTCTTCGTAATTAATTTTTTTAATTAAATTTCCTAGTTGGAGAAAAAAACATTCGGAATGACAATAGACGTCAAAAATAGACGTTAAAATTCTATTTTTCTTTTATGTATTACCCGATTTCTTTATTATTTGATTTATGACCCGATGGACTTTTTTTTTTTAAAGGAAAAATATATTTTGACAGTTGACGTTTAAATTAAAAATTTCTTTTGTTTTTTCTTTAAAAATGAATTAATGTTAATAATTACGTTTAGTTTTTAGATTTTACACTTTTTCATGATTAGATTCGAGGATGATGGAGAAAACGATAATTTATTCACTTTTTTTCTTTCGTTTTTATGGGGCCGGCCACTTACATGTTGTTCGTCTACTCTCAATTTTTTGTTGCTTTAATTTAAATATTGGGTGTTTTTTTTTCTTATTCCTTTTTTTTTTTTTTTTTTAATCTTTTTTTTCATTTTCTCAAATATTTATATAATTACAATTAACAATATTAGTTTTTCTCTCTTAATTAATTAAAATTAAATTAAATTAAATTAAAAAGTTCTTAAATCTGTTTTATTTTTTAACTCTTTTCTTTCTTTCTTTCATTTGTTTTTTTTTTTTTTTTTTTTTTTTTACTTTTTAAACATAATTATTTGTGTGTGTGTGTATCTCCGAATGTGTAGATTTGTGTGTGTGTGTGTGTGAGTGTTTATATTTGTTTAAAATTATTTTTACTTATTTCTTTTTTTTTTTTAAATTAAATAAATTTTTAAAATTTAATAAATTTAAATTTTTAAGAAAAAAAAAAAACAAAAGTGTACAAAAATTAGGAGAAAATTAAGGAGAAAAATCTTATTTTTCATTTTTCTCATTTTTCTTTCGTCATTAAAATATTTCTACTTAATGCTTCAATATCTCTCGTTTTTTTTTTTGCAAAATTCTTAAATTTTTTTGTTTTTAAACATTGGGAATTATTTCTTTGTTTGTTTCACATTTTTTCTTCTTCCTCCTCCTTTTTTTTTTTTTTCTTAAACAAAAAAAAACAAATAAAATTGTATTTCTTCTTCTTCTCTTTTATTTCTTTCATTTTTCCGATTTTTTTTTTTTTTGTTCTTCATTTTTAATTTTAGATTTTAGTTTTTAAGAAAAGAAATAAAATTAAAAATTAAAAAAAAATTTTTAAATCGCTAAACGGTTTTCCGTCTGTTTTTCCTAAACAGAAGTTTTAAATAATTTCACAAAAAAAAAACGAAGAAAATAAGAAGAAAAGAAAACCCCGCCACCTCTCTTCTGACCTTAAAATAAATAAAATTAATAAAGAGAACTAATTTATTTATTTATTTATTTCTTCTTTTGTTTTTGTTTTTGTTTCTGTTTTTTTTTTTTTGCATTTATATTTACAAGAATTATTTTTTAAATTATTTTATTTCTTAATTTTATCATTTTTATTTTTCTTCTTTTTTTTTATTTTTAAATATTTAAGAATTTTTTGTTTTTCTATATTTATTTTTTTTGTTTTTCAATTGACCCTCCCCAACAACAAATGTCATTCTTCTTCTTCTTCTTTTTTTTTAGTTTTTCACACTTTTTCATTTAACTTCCAATGGAATGTTTTTGTTTTTTTTTTTGTTTTTAGTTTTTTTAGTTTTTTAAATTTTTATAAATATATTTTTAATTTTTAGTTTTGAGTTTTTTTTATTTTTATTTGTTTTATTTTTTTTTTGTTTTAAACAATTATGAAAATATATTTTTCTTATTCTTACAATTTTTTTTTTATTTTCTCTTTTCTTTATTTTTTTTTTTTTTTAATTTTTTATTTTTTAGAAATATATTTTTTTTTTTGTTTTTAAATAAAAATTATTTACAATTTTTTTAAATTTTTTTTATTTTTAAATTTTTGCTTTTTTTGTTCTTGTTCTCTGAATGTGTTTTATTTAGGTAGTTTTCCAATTATTTTCTCTGCTTTATCTCATTTTTTATATTTATCATTTCATTACAATCTGCATTACCCACATTGTATGATGACGTAAAATTTTAGAACGGTTAAATGGACGACATAGAATTTATTCAAACGTAATGAAAATTGACGGTAATATTTAAATAATTGTAAATTTTTTGTTTTTAATATTTATTTGTTGGTAATTATTTATGGGTGATGCAAATAATCAATTTTCCAACAGAATCGGAATTATTATTTATAAAACAAAAGTAAAAAGAATAAAAAAAAAAATTTTGACATTTCAAATGCGTTTTTTTTTTTTTTGGTCAATTTCTCCTTGCCTATCGTGTTCCTCTACATTAATATTTTTTTCCTTCTTCCCTTTAAAATCAGTAAATAAACACAAATAAAAATTGCTGTTTAAATTAAAAATCGAAAAATGTGATGTTATTGTTGTTGTATTTAAATTCAAAATAATGTTTCGTTATTTCTTTGGCGTTAAAAATTAAAATAAAAAAAAAAAAAAAAAAACCGAAAGGCCGAAACAAAACACAAATGAAACGTCACCATTTTATTCTCATTTTTTTTTTGTTGTCTTTCACTTCGAAATTAAAAAAAAAATAATAAAATTACAAGACGTACATACACAAAGCAGATAAAGCAGATATAAATACAGATTCGTATTTGATTGTACTTTTGGTACAAAATAAAAATAAGAAAGAAACAAAAGAGCAACTTTTCTTTTTTAACAATAAAAAAAAAACAAACAACAACAATGTGTGAAAAGGCCAATTTCTTATTAACACTTTTCTCTCCCTCAATTCATCTTCTTTTCTAACTTTTCCTCTCTTCTTCATATTCTTCTTCTTCTTAAAATTATTCTTTTATTTCTCTTTTTCGTTTTAATTTTAAATTTAAAATTTTTGATAAATAATAATTAAAAAAACAAAAAAATAAAAAATCTGTCACAGCTTCGAGTTACAATATTTAAAAAATCTTTCCTTTTTTTTCTCTCTTTCTTTTTTCGATTCCTCTTCTTTTTTTTTATACAAGTATTGTTGTTGTTGTTGTTGCAATTTCTAACATTTTTTTTTTTTGCCTTAAATTTTCCACTTTTTATTGGGTTTTCATTTTCAAAAATCGTCTTATGATAATTTATGCCCAACACAAATCCCCTCCTCCTCCTCCTCCTTCCTACAACTCCAACAAAATTCTTTTTTTAAAATTTTTCCTTCTTAAAAAAAAATTAAAAAATAAAAGTTTTCTTTCTTATTTGAAAGAAAAAAAATTTTCTATTCGGTTTATAGAAAAATTTTCTTCAACACATTTTTATTTTGTTTGTTTCTTTTTTTTTTTTCTTCTTCTAAATAAAAATAAAAATAAAACTTAAGAATCAATAATATGATAAATCGATTGGAGGAGGGAAAAAGGAGAGAGACCAAGGAATTATTGAACTGACAGTAGGGTTAAGTTCTTAAGTTCTTGAACGAATTGGACAATTCATTTCTCTTATAATTCAAAGGAAAATAGGAAAATGTGGTAAAAATTTGGGAAGAAGCATTTTTTTTTTCGTTACCAAAAAAAGTTTTTCTCTTTAAAACTGAACATTTTCAGTATCCTCTGTTTTCGGTTGCACCATCAAAAAAAAAATCTATTTTCAAAGATTTATGCTAAAAAACAGAGACACGGAAAATAAAACAAAAGAGAAAATATTTTCACCAAAAAAAAAATTAAAAGTGTCAATTTGGCGATTCATTTAGAATTACGAGAATTAAAATTTAGAATCACCAAATATTTTGTCCAATCAGCGATCAGACGTAACAAAAAAAAAAAATGAGACAATTATTATTGAATAAAAACACAAAAAAAAAAAACGATTAAAAATTTAATACAAAATATTTTCCTTTTCTTATTTTTTTTTTTTTTCTTATCAAGAATGAAAAATAAAATTAATTTTATTTCCCAAAAGTAACTTTTCATTTGTTCATCATTCTCTTTTTTTTTTAAGCAAATTAAATATTTTTAATTTTTTTTTGTTTTCTTGGAAACAAATTAAAATAAAAAAAAGTTCGGAGAAAAAAAAAAGAATTTTTAATCCCTTAAAAAAAAAAATAAAAATAAATCTTAATTTTTCCTTTTTCTTTTTCGGTTGAAAACAAAGAAACAAACAAAAACAGAGTAAAGCATCAATTCAAAATGAACGAAACAAAGAGGGAAACACAAAAAAAAAAAATGTTAAAATTTTTTACAACAAAAATTAAAATCCGACAGCAAGAGAAAAAAAAAATTCAATCGGCCATTTTGATTTTGATAATTTTTCGTTTTCTTTTTTGTGATCACACATCGCGCTTACAACAACTCATTAACTTTAATTTTTTCTCATTTTTTATCCCCTCCCCCCCTCCCTACAGCAAAATAATAAATAATAAAATTGTTCAAAATAAGCTAACGTAATTATTGTTCTTTTGTGTTTTTGTTTTTACTTTTCAAATGTTTTTATTTGTTCGCCAAAAAAAAAAAAAAAAGAAAAAAATAAAAAATATCTAGGCCAAAGAAATACAAATATTTTCTCTCTCTCTCTCTCTCTTTTCTTCTTTTTTTTTTGTTTTTTGTTCAAATATAAATTACATGTTTTTTTTTTTTTAGTTTTTTACTTTTAATTTTTTTTTTTTTTTATATATTTTTATAATAATTAATAATTAATAATTAATAATAATTAATAATAATTAATAATAATAATTTTTTTTTTATTAATAATTTTTAATCTTAACTTTTTTCTTAACTTTTTTTTCTCATTTTTTTTTTGTTTTTTTGTTTAATTATAATTAATTAATTATAGACTTTATTTCTTGAATTATACACAATTATACATATTTAACATTTAATATTAATTTTTTTTTTGTTTTTAATCTTAATAAATTTAAATTTTTTTTTTTTTTCATTTTTCATTTTTTTTCTTTTTGTTTTTACTGCTTAGAAGTTAAAAATATAGATTTTTTTTAAAAGTTAAATTTTTTCTCTTTTTTTTTTTTAGTTTTTTTTTTTTTATTCATTAGAAAATAAAAACATCTTATCACCCCGTGTTTTAAACATTTTGCCAAAAAATATATATATTTTTTTTTTCTTTTATTTATATTTTATAATAAGTTTTATTTATCAGAAAAAAAGAAAACAAAAACAAATTTAGAGGGGAAAAAAAAAACTAACGGGTTAAGAACGAAACATGAGAAGAAAAGAGAAAGAGATACGATTAAATATTATAAAATAAATAATTTGGAAACAATATTTTGTGTCACCCCTGGTTTTTTCCTATTTCTCTATTTTCATTGGTTGTTTATGTTGGTTTAAATCTTGACTAAAAAAAAAAAAAAAAATCAAAAGAATTTGAGCGCAAAAAATATATCAAAAGATGGTTGTCTTTGCTTATTTTATTTTTGTTTTTTTTTGTTTTTGTATTTTATTTCCTTTACAGAAAAAAAAATCGGAATATATTTTATTTTCTTTTTGTCATTATTTAAAATTAAATTAATTAATAAGAATAATAATCTCACTCTCTTTATATAGACAAAAATTTGTTTCTTTCTTTTTTTTTTATACATTATTTAAAATTTCTACATCTTTTTTTTTTTGTTTGTTTTTGTTTTTGTACTTTCACGGTGTGATTAAGGCATTTTTTTCTTCTTTATCTTCTTCTAATTTTTTAATAAAATCCTCTTTTTATTTTTTGTTTTGTTTTTAAAAAAACATAAATTTCTTCTTCATTTTTTTTTTCTCCAAAAATAAATAATCTCTTTTTTTTTTCTCTCTAATTAAATTCATTATTATTTACAATAATATTTTATAATACAAGTTTTGATTAAATCAATTGTGTGAAATTCAGGTAACTACAACTTCTTTCTTACAAACGTCCTCTTCCCCCATCCCGACCCTATTAATGTATTCCCAATAAAAAATATTCTCAAAAATAAAATATCCCACTTTCTTTATTTAATTTAAAGTCGCCAACCCTTATTCCTTGTTTAATAAAAATAAAAAATAAAAAATAAAAACTCGTTAACCAACGACAACGTTGACACAAAAAAATTGTTTCAAATTATTCGCTTAACGGACAAACATTTATCTTTCTCTCTTCTTCTCACCCTTAACGAAATTCTAAACCCTGTTTATTTTCTATTATTTTCTCTTTTCTTTTATTTTCATTTAGTTTTCTCTTTTTCTTTAAGGTTTTGCGACAATTTATCCAGTAAATTTGTCGAATATTAATTATAATATTAATTAACAATTAATTATAAATTAAAAAGGTAACAACAATTTTCATATTTTTAATATTTTCTTCTTAACTTTTTCTTTGTTTATTTATTTATTTTTTTTTTTTCTTTCTGTTTAGTGCTTTTTATATAATGGCCGTTTTGTTCTTCCTCTGCGTCACTCACCCTCTTGTTTTATTTCAATTCACTCTTTTTTGTTTAAAAAAAAAAAAAAACATAAATTTCTAAAATCCCTTTTTTTTTTGTTTTGTTAATTTTTTTATTTTTTGTTTCCAAAAATTTATTGCACTTTCGTTTTATTTTTTTTTTTTGTTCCTTATTTTATTCTTTATATTTTCCAAAATAGACATATTTTCCTTTTTCTTTTTTAATTAATTAAAAACATTTAAGAATCAATTAAATTCGCTGAGACGTAAAAAAAAATGGTAACGTGTATAAGTAGTAGAAGTGTATGTTAAGAGATTAGCGGTTGGTTGATTTTTCCTTCTGTTATTTCCTTTATGTTTTTAAAAGCAAGAGAAAAAAAAAACACACACACATTTTTTTTTTCCTTTTGTTGGGTTTCACTTCCTCTCTCTCTCTCTCTCTCAAAATGTTTGACAAATAAAAAATAAAAAAAAAAAATCTGAAAAAATGAAATCTATAAAATTTTTCTCCAAATTTATTAAAATTAAATTTTCCATTACGACTGACCTTAATTTCTATTTTCATCAAAATATTTCTCTTTTTTCTCATTTCACATTAAATTAAATTAAATTAAATTAATAAATTGTTTTTGTTGTTTTTTTAGGTAAAATTATTTGTTGTTGTTTTCTTTCATTATTTTCTTTTAGCGTGAAGCATCTCCATTAATAGTGTTTGTGTTGGCGCACCACCGGCAACATGTTTCATATAAAGATGTTCTTCACCACGTGCAGCCATTTGATGAATTTCTGGTATAATACTGAGCAACTTACTGAATTTATCCTAGAAGGAAAATTTGATTAGGATTAGAAATAAAATAAATTCGTGTGTTGTTCATAAATTGAATTAAAATTTAAAAGAATCCCAAATAAAATAAAGATGAATCAAAAACATAAAACAAAATTTTAAACTTACTGTCACTGATGGATAGCAGGTTAATGTATAATCCAATAGTGCAGCCTGAACATTTTCATATCCTTCAAGTACTGTTTTTCTATTCGTTATTCCTCGAACATCTGCAACATTAATAATTTTTTCTAATTAATTTTAATAAGTATTTTGTCCTTTGATATATATTTATTTTTTTAACACACCTGGATTAAGCAATAATAAAAATTTCATACAAATATAATCGCCAACATCAAATTTTAATTCTTGTAATTTATTTTGTAATTCATTAAATCTTTCAGCTAGCTGCGGTACACCCAATAACCCTAAACCAAGTAAATCAAATTTTTGTCCATTTGGTAATGTGGTTTCATCTGGTAAACCATTATGTATTCTATGATGTAAATGATCTAATACAAGCATATCAGACCAGGAATTTTGAAGGAGTTTCATTTGGTCATCAACCTAAATAAAAAAACAAATAAAAATAAAAAAAAAAATTAATGAAAAATTCTCTTTTTCAGCAGCACTGTCGCCATCTAACAATTATCACACATACTATGATTCAAACATAATTAGTCAAGGCACATTTATATTTTTCAAATCATATTTCGATTACAAGTAAAAAACAAAGTCCTTTGTTGTCAGGATTTTTCCAAGTATACGAAAAAAAAACAATTTTTACTAACAAATAAATAATAGTAGCAAGTACTTCAAATTTTATAACTATTTGTCATTATAACACATAAATCATATGTTGTGATTGTGGTTGTCGTACACTTGAAAATTTTATAAACTTTATCGAAAAATTCGGATCACCAGTATTTTTTCGGAATAATATAAAAATTACAAAACTAACTTTAATTTTATATTAAATAAAATGAAATGAATAAATTTGGTTTAAATCACGTGATTAACATTGTAATAACACGTTATACATTTGTAATCGCCACCAAATTAAAATGTCGCGTGATATTATACAATATGTAAACAAAAACTCTTAAAAGGAAGTTAATAGTACCCTGAAAATAAAAGTTCTTTGTAAGGAGAAAAACCTACTTATGTCCAAAAATCAAATAATAATTATTGAAATTTGAAAAATTGAATTGAACAAAAACTAAATAAACTAATATTCACTTACTGCATTAGACATAAAAAGAATAAAAAAAAAATTATGTATTTCATTTTGTGCTTATTTTGATTTCTTCTATTTAATTTTAGTTGAATTTAGTAATGACCTTGGCACGTTTATTTCTCTTTATAAATAGATAAAATGCGTACACATACAAAAAGAGAAGAGAGTTTTACCTTTTTTTAGAATAAAATAGAATTTTTATATTAGCAAAGACACAAACTAAATTTTAATAAAAAAGAAAACTAATTTTTTGTGATTCATCATCCATTGTGAAAAACAAACTGAAAGAATTACTGGTGGTGTAAGTGAGTGGTGAAATCAAAGAGAGAGAAAAGGATAATGCAACAGGGAAAATTATTTATTTTCTTTACAAAAATAGATTTTTTTTCAAGAAACTTAATTGTAGTTGTTTATTTTTTGAAGTTTCAAAGTTTTAAGAAGAAAATATTTTCTATTTTAGGTGTAAAAAAAAAAAGGAGATAAATGTTTAAAAAATATAATTGTTTTTTTATTATAACTTTTTTATTTAACTTAATGTGAGTGTGAGAGAGATAAATATATATTTGATTTATTAAAATGGGAAACTATTTTCGGACACCAAACATAGATGGAGTTGTCAGTTGTGATGAAGATAAAAAAAAAAAAAATAATCAGTCAAAATTTAAATAAATTTAAATAAAACAAAATTAAATTTTTTTTTATTAAAATTAAATTTTAAACAAAAAAGAATTTCCAAATTTTTAGCAATATTTTATACGCTCGTGTTGTATGTTTTTTTTTTTTAACCAATTTCTTGATTTTGGACAAAAGGCAACGCAATAAAGAGAAAAAAAAATAAGACGAAAGAAAAAAAAAATTAATTCGTATTTTGTGGAAACAAGAAAAAAAAAGACAAAATAAGAAGAAGAAGAAAAAATTACAAAAGAAACAAGAGAAAAATTGGGCCATGGTCGTTGAGTAAATTTAAAGTCTCGTCTTGTGTTGAGTTGATTTTTTTTTTATTCACTTTGTTTATTTTTTTTTTTTTTTTGTTTTTCTCTCGTCTCATTTTTCTTCTTTTTTTTCTGTTTTCACTTCTTTAATTTTGTTTCAGTTATTTTTTTCTTCTTCTTATTTTGTGTTATATTATTTTATTTTTCTTCCTTTTGGTTGCATTTGAAAAAGAAAAGTTCCACCCACAAACCAGAGATGAAAAAAAAAAAGTTACGACTGAAAATTTCTCAGGGTTTATGTGAAAAGGACAAGAATATAAATATTCATTTTTGAACATAACCCAATAATTATTATGATGATTGGACAGGGGAAAAAAAGGAGAAAAAGGCGAAGAAGAAGAAATAATAATAAACATAAATATGTTCATTACATATTATTAAATAATCTCCAAGCCCTTAACGATTCGACCCACTAACCTAAATTTTATATTTTTTGTTGTTCTCTCTCTCTCTCCCTCTCTCTTGTGTGAGTGTGTTGTATAATTCTGAATAATTATGACTCTTCTTAAAGGGTGTATTTGGTTGTATTTTATAATAAATTTAGTTTTAAGAAAAAAAAAAATGAGTTGAAACTTTGCCCATTTTCATTTTTCATAATTCTGGCTCATGTCTTCTGAATGAGTGGGGTTGTGGGTGGTTGAATAAGTGTGTTTGTATGACATTTATTAAAATCGAATAAAATTAATAATACAATATTTAAAAAATCGATCAATTCATTTTGACATATTTACAAAATCTTTACGAAACAACCAAAAAAAAAACAGATTAAAATCATAATTTTTTATTTGTTACTGATTTTTATTAAAGTTAACAACAAACAAGAGCAAATTTAGTGTAATATTTTCTTGTTCTTGTTTGTTTGTTCATAGGAAAAACAAAAAGGCACATACAGAAAATATTATCATTATAAAAATGTTGTTGTTGTTATGTTACAATGAATATTAACCATAAGTGCCATTTAGTTACAGAAAATTTACAATAAATTACGTTTTATGTAAAAAAGGGAAAGAATGAGAAAAAAAAGGAGAGGAACAACAACAAAAAAAAAACGATCATCAACGATAGGATGGAAAACAAAAATTGTTTGAAGAAAATTATGAACGAACGGAAATTTCCGGAGGACACAAAAGAAAAACAAAAAAGGGAAAATTTATATTTTTACTTATGGAATACATTTTGAGTCTATCTACCCACACACATACATTTATATTAAAATCTTAAGAAGCCCACACACACACACACAAATACATTAACATATGAACAGATGATAAACAGAAAGGGGAGTTGGTGGGGGGGGTGGATGTTGAGAGAGAAACGTAGTTGTGACAACATTTTCAAAATATATGTCACAATAATAATAATAAAAATAATAAAAATCAGGTAAATTGTTCATTGTACATACAAAAAATAATTAATAAACAAAATTCTTTTCTCGTTCATATAAATTTTTACACTTTCAATTTTTTTTAAACAACAACAAAAAAAAAAAAAAAAGTAACAAACAATTTTCCTTTTTTCTCTCTTTTCCACTCACTTGCACACTTTTATTGTTTTTATTTTCTCTCCGAGTTTTTTTTTTTCCATTTTCATTTTATGAATAAAAAAAAAAAATAAAGTGAAATCCAAATTTTCGTAATAATAATTTTATAATTTTTAGAAAATTCTTTTGTAATCAAAAAAAAAAAAAAAAATACAAAAAAGAAAAAAGAAAAAATAAAATCAAATCAAATCATAAAATCAAGTTCGGATCATTAAAGTTTTTACAATTTTTTGTTCTCTCCTTCTTGTTGTTGTTGTTGTTGTTGCTATTATTTTTACAATTATTTCCTATAATTTGTTTCTTATTATTTTTGTATGAAATTAACTTGAGATAATTTTACTAGTCGTCCAATTAAAACATCTAAAACATCACTTCCAAGGGTTCAATTTCTAGTTAGATTGTGTTGTTTGGGGTGGTGGGGGGAGGTGTCGACACTTTTTCAATGGCAACACATAAACTTTAATTTTTTGTTAATTTGTTTTTACTTTGTGAAAAAAGAATTCTTTCAATTCTAAACTAAAGACCACGAAATTATTATTCTTCGATAATAGGGAAGAAGGGGGGAAGGTGAAATGATTAGAATAAACGTCTATCAGATTAGCTTCAACATTAAAAATAATAAATACTGTACATTTAGTTTAGATTTATTCCAATTATCTTTAAATTAAAAATTTTCAGTTCTGTTTTTTTGGTATAAACAAAATAAAAATTTGGAACCATTAAGTAATGATCACTAGACACAACTTTCATTACGTCACACTAACATCAAAGAATTACAAACAATAGATTGGAATTTCAATTTTTTTTATTTTCCTATTCTAAATAATTATCTCTCTACAAACAAGTTGAACAAAAAAAAAATAATAATAACAACTACAGCGACGACAACAACAACAACAACAAAACCAATTAATTTAATTAAATTTTTGTTTTCATTCGAAACAAAAAAAAAAAAACAAAAACTTAAAAAAAAAAAAAGAGAAAAAGAAACAACAATAATAAGAGAAAAAAATAAAATAAAGTGCAATTCAAATCACTTCTCTCAAAAAAAAAAAAAACTTCAATTTCAAACTAACTAAAATAAAAAAAAAAACCAAAAACCAAAAACAAAACCAAAACCAAAACCGAAAGAGACCTGACCTACTTGTCAACTTAAGCTGAACGTAATCGAAATATATATGCTTTACTCATAAACAAAACACAAAACAAAACAAAACACACAGAACTCAATTCAAATGTTGTTGGATTTTATTTTCTGTAAATTTAATTTTTTGTTTTTTTTTTTCTTTTTTTGGTTTTTCATATTTTCCTTCAATCCAACCGTTTTGTCTTATTCTGCTGAATTCAAGTGAAACACAACAAAAACGAAATACAAAAACAAAAACACAACAACTTAAGAAATTCTAATACAAGAAAAATTCAAACTCTAAAAGAAAGAAAGAAGTTTTAGTAAATTTTTACATAAATAAAAAAATATTTATTTACTGATGTGTGTAGGGGGGGGGGGGATGGAAAATAGGGGGATAAAGTGTATTTGTGAAAAAACAGATTTTTTTTTTTGTTTATTAGAACAAAATAATTTGAATGTTTTTCTTTCCTGTTTTTATTGTTGTTTTTTTTTTATAAATCAAATGATAGACTGACATAAAAAAAAAGACGAAACGCTTTTACCTTTTTAAAGTCAGTCTTTTTTTTAACTCTTAACTTTTTTAGTCTTTTTGTTTTTGCTGTGTATTTTTTGTTGTTATTGTTTTTCTTCATTCGTCGTCTTTTACGTGTTTTTTTTTTTCTTTTTTATAGTTTGTGTCATTTTTTCTTTTCTGTTCTTACTTATTTCGACTTTTAAATGTATTATTATTACGTGGTTGTGTTGTTGTTGTTGTTGTTGTTATGATTATTAAGCGGCATCGTTGTTGTTGTTGTTGTTGTTACAATTGTAATTATTACTGTTGTTGTTTTTGTAACTTTAAGAAAATGAAAAATTGTGAACTGAAAGAGTTTTTTTTTGTATTGGGAAACATACAATTTTGTTGTTGTTGTTGCTTTTAGTTTTATTTTTCTTATATTAAAATTTAAAGTTTCAAATTGTAATATGTATTTTTTTTTTTTAGTATTTTGTTTTATTGTTTTTCTATTCATTCCTTTGTTTTCTTAATGATGCTGTGTTGTTATTTGATTGCTGTTGTTGTTAATATTCTTTTTTTTTTTTTTTTTTGTTCATTTATTTGGTTAGTGCAACAAATGATTTAATTTTAATTCTCAATAGAAAATAGAATAAAGAAGAAGTAGAGATAAATACGGTTACAACATAATTCTAGAAATTATAATAAAAAAACAATAACAACAACAACAAGAGGGCCACCTAAAAAAAAAAAGGTCTAAATTCATTTTATTTTTTAACGAAAAATAATTGTCTCTTTAAATTGGGTGCGGTAGATAAATGATGGAATTATGATAAGGAGGAGATAGATTGATTTTCATGGGGATTGGTAAATTCACAATTCCAAATTGAAATTCTTTTGTTATAAAATTTATTTTTATGTGATTTTTAATGGATTTAAATTTAAAAAAACTTTTTTTCTTCTTTTTAAAGTTAATTAATATGGAATTTATTAACAATTACACATTATTTTTATTTTTTTTGATTCAATTCAATTCAAAAGAAAAAATATAAATTTAATTTGCAAATAAAAGTTTAAAGTTTTTCTTTTTGTTGTTTTTCATTGTTTGGTAGAATTACAAAATTAAATTCAATTGTATAAGTTAAGAGCACGATTATTTCTAATTATTTTTAAAGGCGAATATGAAGATATGATTCTATCAATCATAATTAATCATAAAACAAAACTAGAAAGGATCTAATGTTGGTGAAAAATAAAAATCTTTCATAAAAATAAATTCCACCATTTTGTAGTTAAGACACAAACCCCATTCACAGAAATTCACAAACTTTCAATTTTCTTCATAAAATGACAAAAAATCTTCACATAACGTCTAATAGAAACAGAGAAATAGAATTTTGTCTCTGTTACAGGTGACTACAATTAAAATTGACAAAAATATTTCTGTTTACAAAATCATCAAAAAAAAAGGCATTTAGTGAAAAAAGAAAAAGAAAAAGGTTTTTTTTTTGTTATTTTGAAAGAAATTTTCAATTATATTACGTTTATTTTTCTTAAATAAATGAAGACTGGATGGTAAAAGCTTTTGACGTTTATAAATCAAATGAGCCCATTCACAAAAAAGCCAATTGCTAGAATATCAAAAAAAAATTGTCTTAATTTTTATTTTTGGTAATAATTTTTTTTTTTCGTTTAATTTTCATCAAAATTTTCTGTTTTTTTTTTAATTTTTGCTAATTTAAAATAAAAATCTTTTTCGCTTATTAAATTTTTTGTTGATCGTTGTTTGTTTGTGTGTATGTTACACAAAAAACAAACAACAACATCAATGGCAGAAATTGAATTTTAATAATTATTTTTTTAATTTGTTGTTGCTGCCTTTCAATCAACATTAAATCATCACACACACACACACAAATATAAAAACGGTACGAGTCGCTTTCAAAAGAGTCTTAAGAAAATTTGAAGTAAAAAGAAAAATAAATAAACAGATTTAAACTAACCTTCAGATCCTTGAAGAATATTGTATTCCTCGCCCAATCAACTTGTGAAAATAAATTTTGATCTAAAACTTTGCACATTAATTCAAATAAATCTACTTCACATTGATTATACGATTGACTTTGAAGTAATGAAAACAATTGTTGTTGCCATTCTCTATCATCTACTGTTTGTACAAATTCACGGATCATTGGTGATACCCTAGAAATTTAAAAAAAGAAAAACAAATTAGAACAAATTCAATTAAAATTTCAATAAAAATACAAAAACAAAATAAATTATGTTTGGTAAATTTTAAACAATACAGACGACATTACCAAATGGTAGTGTTTGATAGAAGTCTAACTGAATGAGAGTTGGCAAGTCGAACCAATAAAATAATATCTTTGAACAATCAACTAGTTAGTTAATCTTTGCTCCGTTTCATGAACGTTTAGTAGTTTTCTAAGCATATTTTATGGTTCTACTAATTGTTCTCGTAATTCGTCTTACCTTACAATTTTATGTAACAGACTTCGTTAAAAAAAACATTACATTTGTCCAAGTAAGAATTAACTTTAGTAACTTTTTCTAACTAACTTTAGTAACTGTAAAAAAATTAACTTTGTAACTTTTATTTAATTTGAATGAGCAAAAAAAAATTTCTTTTCTTTACAAATATTCTAAATGTCAATATCTGGAATAATAAAACTCCATTTTCTTTTTATTTAAAATAATTCCAAGAATTTGATTTTTTTTACTTGTCTGCGTTGATTATGTCACACGCGAAATCGAAAAGAATAAAAGGTTTTAAGGTTATAGGTTTGTGTTGTTTTCTTTTTAAAAATATTAAAATATATAAATAAAAGAAACACCTATTTTTGTTGTCGCTTGTCAATAATATTTAATTTATAAATCAGACATGAAAAAAAAAAATAAAATAAAAATGACGTTTAATATTCATTCCGAATCTACCCACATTTCCAAAATAGTTACCATTAGACAAATTAGAAAAAAAAAATACAAACCTAAGTGTTTCAACTCCACTCCCTGAATCAGCTGTACTACTTGGATTATTTCCTGTATCAAAATTGAATGTTTTAGGACTAAGTGAATGTGGTGATGCTGTTGTTGAATTAGCAATCCATAATTTTGAATCTGTTACAGTATTTTGTAAACCAGATACACTTGTTGTAGTTGCTGATGATGAATTTGTTGGACCACCTAATGACATTGCTGTTGTTGGAACTGGATTAACTTGACTTAATGCAAGTGCTATTGGACTTGGTGAAGAATCTGGTGATGATGTTAGTGAGGATACCTGAAATTTTTTTTTATTTTTTTGTTTTGAATAAAGGAGAAAGAGAAATAAAAACAAAAAGGAGAGGAAACAAATTTTGATTAGATTTTGATTGAAATTTGTATTTTTTTAAAGCAAATTGTCATCTTATAAATAAAAGGTGTCCTCACACCATTTTACATAAAATTGAATGATTTATTTGAATAATGGTAATTAATGTGAAACCGACACAAAAATATTCAATGGAATTTTCCTACAAAATTTAATTAAATAATTAACGTATTTGAACAAAATTGAATTCATTACAATAATTTCTTATATAGTACTTTTATAGAGAACATTTGTTCATCTTCTTCTCTTTGTACTTGACTCGTATCAAGTGATTGTTTGATTGTTTTTTTGGAGAACATTTTTAAAGTCCAAAAATTCTGAACAAATAATTTCAAAACCTCTTTATGAATTTTAATTATTAATTTACTGAATTTCCTTGTGAAAACTTGCGAAAAACTCAACTTTATCACGTCAAATCTTCGATTATTATTTTTACAAGAATTCTTATTTTTTAAAGTAATAAATTCTTCCGAAAATTAAAATATTAACAGAATTCTGGTAGACTTAAGAAAAACTGCATAATGTGAACCTGTATAATTTGATCCACTCATAGTTTATTAATCGCTTTTTTCAAGAATTTCAATGATTGAATCGTTTTCGACATAGAATCGAAAAGTGTACCGATGTTAATGGTATAATTTGATTGCAACTGAATCTCAACCCAAAGTTTGATTGAATATTCTGTTCCGGTAAAATCCAAATATTTTCAATTTTTATAAGATGACAATTTCTTTACGGTCAAAAATAATAAATTAAAAAAATTAAACCAAAATAAAAAAAAAAAAACAAACAAAAAAGTGAGTAAAAAATACACACATTTACTAATCTCACCTGTGGAATTTGTATCTCTTGTTTTATTTGCATATTTGAATATGGTTGTTGATATCCTGTTGGTGATAATTGTGATGGTAAACCATCAGATGTCCCCATTTGTCCTCTAATTGCTTGTAATGCCAATTGTCTTTGTCTTAATAATTGTAATTTTCTCGCTCTATCTCTTTTATACATTGGTCCAAATTTATTTCTACCACCTCGCATACGATCAGCACGAACAGCTAAAAATGAGAAGAAAAAATAATTCATTAGTCAAAATTATTTCTTTCTTGTAAAATTCAATTAATAAAATATCGAATTTGATGAATCAATCAACGTAGAAAGAGAAATATTTTATGTCGAAGGGAGGATGGATATGGGGAATTCTGTGTTTCTAATTCTAATGTTTAATGTTGGGTTCTATAAAAATTTGAAATATCGCCTAATTAGAAAGAAAGAGTGAACAGTATAAAAAAAAATTTAAATGTAGAAGAGACATACAATTATTTTTAAGTTAAATTCTCGACATATAAGATTTGTAATTTTTTTATGACAATTTTAAATAAAAAAGTCAATTTTTTCTCATTTTCAACAGAAATTTAAAACAATTTAAGTTGTAACAATTTCATCAATAAAATTTAGCTCGCTTTATAGAAACAAAAAATAGAGAACGATAAAATCGTATTGAGCGAAAAAGAAAAAGATTTATTATTCATTATTACACATTAATTATCTATACTGATCTTAAGATCATCAAGAATTTAATTTATTCCCCTTCACATAATCATATCGTCTGTCGAAAACTTAAAACGTTAAACTAAAATTGAAAGTTCATTCAAATAAAATCGTTTTTTCTTATTATGATTTTTTTTTTTATTTTTTATATATAAAGTTAAGTTTCAAGTAAAGAAGTGTAAAGTTTAAATCAGGTATATCGTAAAGTCAGAGGTTTTTTTTTTTTAAGTGAAAACATTTAATTTGTTTTGTTTTGTTTTTCTGTATAAAGAAATAATTAAAAACAATAAAATTCTACCATTTATTTCTGCACAAAATATAATGCAAAAAATGAAAACGTTTGTGTCTATGGGTGTATATGTATGTGTAACTGTGTACTGTGTACTCAAAAAATATAATTGAAATCTTCGTACAATACAATCGGTAGAATACAATCACACAAATAAACCACAAAACATATTAAAAGTTAAGTCAAAGTTTTTTTGTTTTGTTTTGTTTTCTTCATTTATTTTTTTTTTTTTTATTACTTTTTTTTTTTTCTTTACAAAATTTTTCATATTTGGACTCTCTGATTTCACTTTCCATTTTTATTTTTATTACTAATCATTAAGTGAAAAAAATAAAAAAAAACAAAACAAAAACAACAATAAAAGTCTACTACACAGTTTTTATCTCTTTCTCTTTTCTTGTTGTTGTCATAAACTCACTCTACATTCAATTCTCTTTCACTACCTTCCTTGCTAGAATTGAGCTACTGTCGTTTTGCCACCCAGAAATTTTCACATAAAAAGACCTTGACAATAACAACAACAACAACAACAACAACAACAACAACAACAACAACAACAACAACAACAACAACAACAACAACAACAACAACAACAACAACAACAACAACAACAACAACAACAACAACAACAACAATAACAACAAAATTCAAATCAAATTCAAAATCTAGTCAGAATGCAGAGCAACAGGTGATTAAGTATTATTTCATTTAATTTGAATAGATTTTTAATTAAAATGATTAATTATGGTCAGAAAACGTTAATCAATATGAATATATTTCTAATTATAGGACTTTTGTTTTTTTTTTCCTCCCCTTTTCTTGTAAATATTTATTAAATAATTTAAGTAAATAGAAAAAAAAAATCAAGATTTATTTATTCATAATTTCAAGAGACCACCCTCAAACAACCCACATATGCACAGATAATATTCAACATTTATTAATTTATATAAAAATTTTTTACAAATAATGAAAGAGAAGGGTAATAAAATAGTGGAGGCGTCTTACCAAACCAAACCAAAATAAAAAAATAAATATATTTCCCTTTTTCTTTTCTTCAATTTAGTAAAGACACACACCATATACACACATTTACACAATGCAATTACAATTCCAACAATAACACAACACAACAAAACAAGAAAGAAAGAAAGAAAGAAACAAACAAACAAACAAACAACAACAAAAATATAATATACTAATTTCACAATAGAACCAAAAACAGAAACCATAAATTTCGATTTCATTTAATATAAAAAAAAAAAAAAAAACCAAACAGGAAAACATGACACAATTCACAAAAAAAAAAAAAAAAAAAAAAACAGAAAACAGAAAAAAAAAAAAAGAAAAAGAAAACACAGAAAAAAAATATTACAATATACAAAAATAAAAAATAGAGAAAATTTTAGACTCTTTTATTATTATTATTATATATTTTTTTTAAAGTGTACAAATACACACCTTTTTAAACGTTAACCGCTAAATGCGAGAGAGAGCGCGCACAAAAGTTACAAAAATATAATTTCACACATAAAAATCAAACACAACACACACACACACACAATGTAAAGAAGAAGAAAAAATAAACGATAATTTTCCAACACAAAAACAACAATAACACGAACAAAGAAAAAAAGAGAGAAAAGAAAAATGACGATGTTGGTGATGCGAATTTAGAAGGAAGTTAGGATAGGTTTACACTTTAAGAAGAAATAAATGAAGAAAAGAGAAAGAATTTGAATCGTGAGTAATAATTTCAGATAGAGAGTAAGTTTTTGGGTACACAATACTTTTGTATAAAATAAAGACAATTACATATATATTTTTATAGGAAGAAAATGTAGAAGAAGGAATGAACAAATGAAAACAAAAACAAAAAAAAAAAAACATGATTAAATTGTGACATATATTTTGAAGTAAAAGAAAACAAAATATAGTACGATTGTAAGATGTGTGTAAGTTTAGCTAACGCAATCTAATTGAACGTGAGGTTAAAATATAAACATATGTATAAAAAAGAGAGACAAAGTGATAGAATGAGAGAAAAAGTAACAATATAATAAAGAGAGATATTACACAAGAGATATTAAAAAAAAAATTATTATTATTGTATCATTAAATATTATAGCATTATAGCATGACGTCATTATATGTCTCGTTGTTGTTACAATTATTAGTGTTACCTGATTGTTTGATTGTTCAAAAGTAAAAATGAAAATGAAAACAAAATTATTTGACATAAAAAATATATAAACAAAAATTTTTTACAAAATGGATCCAATTATAATTTCTATCGTGATTATTTATTTATTTTCATTGTAAATACGAGAAATACAAAAATTAAATGTCAGAGAATAATAAACAAAAAATTCTGTCCATTTGTCTCTAACTAGAAACTTTCAAATTTTTTAATAATTTAATTACAACAAGTAAGTAAAATTTTTATTTTGTTTAAAATCACAAATTTTTCGTACTGAAAATGATTGAAAAATATTTTTGAATTTAAATCAACATGAGAGTGAGAGAGAAAATAAAGTTAAGGGTAAGATTAAATATAGAAGAAAGAATGCAAAAAAAAAATAATCAAATGAAATTCGCGGAATATGCGACTCTTATTTGTTTTCTATGGAAAACCGAAAAAAAAGGCACGTGCGATTTTCAAATCCTTTTTTTTATCCAGGAAAAAGCATTTTTTTTTTTTTGATTCTAGGAATAAAATAAATAAGTCGAAATACAAACAAAAACATAAATTTTCGATGATGTTCTGTATTTTGATGTAAAAAAAATAATGAAAAGTTCTATTGAAAATTTAAACAAAAAAAAAGAAACAAACGAAAGCAAGAGCGATAGACAACAATTTAAGGTAAAGAGATGAAAACAAAATATTCTTAGCTGACATAAAAACGGTTCTTGGAACTCTATTCAAAAGGAAATTTTAAATCTAAAAATAAGAAAAAAAAAAATTAAACGTGGAGGAGTTGAGAAGTTAAGAATCAAAAAAAAAAAAGGAACAATTTCCAACTCCAAGGAAAAGTGATTAAAAAATAAAGCCAAAAAACGAAGTCAAAATAAAAAAATCTAATTTGAATAAAAAATAAAATGAACAACTCTAATGGTTATTTGTTGTTTATGTGTTGGTTTTGTGTTTCATATAAATATTCATTCTAATTAAATTAAAGTTTAAACTCTAAAACTAAAAGTCAATGTACAATTAAATAATAGTGTAATGTACATAGTTTTCTCAAACTTTTCAAAATTGGTGCCTCGTTACGATTCAGTGAATAAATGGTACAAACACAAAAAAAAAAAAAAATCAAACGTGAAAACTACATGAAATAAAATCTTATACACATACACACACACACACACACACACAGAATCATGCACACAGAGAGAGAGAGAGAGAGAGAGAGCATGATATAAATACACAAGAACAGAATCTTACATTATGTGTAGTATTATAAAAAAAATGCCAATTATTTATTATTTTTATTGAAATTAGAATAAATAAAATACTGAAAGAGGCAACAATGTACAGAATTAAAAAAAACAAAATAAAAAGATTTATTGGAAAATTTGACAACAGTGTTAACTTCATATGAATAATTTTTATTTCAAGACATGAAAATCTAATTGGAATCAAATCAGGATTCTCAAATATTTTCTTTTTTTCTTATTAGTACTAATAAATTATCGTCTGTGTGTTTTTGTTTGTACCTTATTATTTTGTTTCATAATACAAAAACTTACTAAAAATTTACTTACAATACCAACTACTACAAGTTTATTTAAATAAAACCGAAAAAACACAAAACGAGAAATAAATAAATAAATTAAAAAGAAAAAGAAAAAAAAAAACAAACACACCAAAAAAAAAAGTAGATCAATGTCAATTTATTCAAATGCAATTCAAGAAAGAAAAAAAACCCCCCTCCTCCTCATACTCTCACTCTCTTCACAAAAACACAATCAAGAGACTTATGAGTAGTGTTGTGAATTTTTATTAATCGTATTCGAATTTGACAAAAAAAAAATAAAAGAAAAATAATCAAACAAATCAAATGAAGAAAAAACACAAAATGAATAATTTTTCTCCAAATAAAATTATGCCAAAAACAAACAGAAAAAAAAAGAAAAAAAATCACAACAACAAAAAAAGACCTTCGTAAAATAATATGCAAATAAAATTCCAAGGAAAAACGAGAATCGCTCGTCAAGGATCCAAAAACACAAAGCAACAGATAAAAACTTTTAATTGAAAAACAAAAACAAAAAATGATGAATTCAAAATTGAATCCATTAAATATAAAGGTGTAAAGACGACTCATTTATCTTTTAACTTTCATTGTTTTAATTTTTCTTTCAAATATTTAATTAATTGTTAATAAAAAAAAAACATAATTATTTTTCCTTTACACAAAAAAAAAACATCCCAACTGCAAAATTGAATATAATTGGGTAGACATTTTCTTGATCGGCACATTTTGCGAGTTTCTTCAATAATCAAATAAGGATGAACTCCTTTCGTAGTGATAACAATTATTTTCTTATGACACAGGAAAGCATCAAAGTAGCAGGATCAGAACTTTATAATGATCCTGTGATAGTCAATCAACGATCCGTGAATAAAAAAAAATTCACAAAAAACAAAACTCAAAAATAATATTTATTTATAACAGATCAAAGACATTTCGAATTTGGGATGATATTTTTTTATGTTCCTTATAAATGTAGATATTCCAGTTAAATAAATTGTGCAAAAAAAAATTGGAATTGTTTTAATGAAAATTCCATCAAAAGTACAAAAATATCGATTTTTAGTTTTAATTTTATTAAATTGAGAATAAAAAGAGATAAAAGAAATTGTCACACCCCACACACACACACACACACACATACACTCATATATTGTACACCAATAAATAATCAAATAGTATAAATAAACATAAATCACGCCCTCTTTTTTAACTTAATACTTTATTCTTCGTCTTCATACATTTAACGTTAAAAACATTAAAAAAAACAAATTGTAATCATTTACTATTTGTTGTTATTTTTATTATGGTGACATTTTTTGTTTTTTTTTTTTTTTTAATATATAAATAAAAAAAACAAGAAAAAAATAAAGATGAAGAAAAAAAATAGAAGAAAAAAGAAATCAAAGAGAATAAGAAAAGAAGTAAAATGTTAACACAATTTCAATACAAAAAACAATATTCTATGGGTAACACGTAACCGCAATTATATTCTGTAAGAAAAAAAAATAAAAGAAAAGAAAAGGCAACAATAACAAAACCATCATGAAAAAAGTTATATAATTCTACAAAATCCATTCAAAGAAAAAAAAAACAAACACACACACAAATCAAACACAATCAAATAAATACAAAAATAAACTGCTAATAGAAATACACACACACACACACAAACACATATATATAAATATTAAAATTCCATTAGAAAATAAAAATGAAAGAGAATTAAAAAAGAAAAGAAGAAATGAAAGAAATGTAGAGGAGAAAAAAAAAAAAAAAAAGAAAGAGTGAAATAGAAAGAGAAATTTTTACACACAAAAAAGAAAAAAGAAAAAGCAAAAAACAAACCTTGACCGTGACCCAGTTTTCTTGTCAATGTTTTTGTTTCTGTTTCTGTTTTTTTTTTTTTAATACTTTTTATATAATTTTTTTTACTATTTATTATTTATTATTATTGCATTTGATGATTATAGAAGAGACGACGAGACGACGACATTGAGTCTAACGCTTGCATGTTTTTTTTTTCTTTTCTTTATATTCATCATAATGCATAATTCAGAAAGAGACAATAATACGTGTGAAGAGGGATGTTGATTTGATTAGAAAAAAAAACAACAACAATACAATAACAAAAAAAAAAAAAAGAGTCAAATAATGAAAGTAAAGAGTGAGAGTGTAGAAGTAGAGGAAATTAAAATTTCACAGGTGTCAGATTGAAATCAATGTCGATTTTTTTTTTTTTATAAAATATAGAAAAACGTTGATTATATCAATCGATCCATTAAAAAGTAGTTTTTCTTTATTGATGTAAAATATGATAAAAGAAACATGTATAGAATGACACAGACAAAATACACCGGTAGTAAAAAAAATCAAATACAACAAATTGAAAATTTATTAATTCACATTTTTTACAAGTAACAAATTAAAATCTCTAGAGTCTAAAAGTTGTCATCCCCATAAACACCAATGTAAAATCTTTCTGGTAATGTTCTGATATAATAATAAAGTCTCCTTACAAGACAACAATAAAGATGGGATTCAGAACTCGTGGTTCAAAATACGAAATTACGAAATTTCAGTTCAGAAAGTAAAATTATATAGAAAGGATATTTTCTTAATAAAAATGTTCGAGAAGAATTCACGCATACGGAAATCACTCAAAGATTATGAAACTCATAAAAGCCTGATTGTGTTCAATTTCTTTCGTACCTAACTCAATGCAGTAAATTTTCAAATGGTCAATTTATAGAGGATTGACGTATATTGTGAGAATCAGAATGATGTAACGGCGTCATCTGTATAGAACTTTTCAATAGTTTTTATTTCTCACGGTTTAAAAATAAAATGCAATTTATAAAAGAAAAATGCTTTTTTTTTTATATATTTTTAATCTGATTTTCGAATTTTAAAAATATTTACAAAAAAAAAAAACAACAAATACAAAAACAACAACAACAACAACAACAAATAATAATATTAATCACCACTTTTTATGATTTATAATCAACAATTTTTTATCATTTAGTATCTATTACTTTTTTTTTTTCAGATTTTGTTGTTGTTTTGTTTGTTGTTTAGTTTGTTGTATGTGCTTTTTGTTGTATTTTTTTTTAGGTTCCCAAAGTCGCATCTTGCAACAAAAATAAATAATATAAAAAAAAATTTAAATAAGAAACATGAATGAAAGTATCGGACAATCGGGCTTAGCACTTCTGTACAAATTTTATTTCACAACTTTGATTTTGTCTTGTGTGCCACAGAGCTCCTTTACATAAGAACAGTTTTGATTACTTTTGATTTGTTTTTTTTTTTTTTTTTCAATTTTTTTTACCTTCAATTTTTATTATTATACGTAAATATTATTGACGCCATATTTTTCTGGTTCTTATTCTCACATTTTTTTAATTAAATTAAAAAAAAAATAATAAACGGAAAAAACAATTCTCAATAACGGCGCCAAAGAAAAATGAAAAACAACAACAAAGAACAAACGAGAACAGCAAGAATAACGACGTTTAATTTTTCAATAATAATGAAAATAAAATACTGAGAATAATTTAGTAAATTCTATGAACTAAAAATTTAATGTTAGAAATCAATTAACTTAAATAAAATTGTAAAATGGTAAAAAATAAGTTATCTTCTAAAATTGTGTGAATGAAAAACTATAAATGATAGAATCATTACAAACTGGAGGTTGTATGCCCTTCGTTAAATTAAAATGGTAAAGATGAATTGGAATACTCATTTGAAATGCTACTTCACCATCATGACAAAAAAAAACGTCAAAGTTGGATGAGTAAGTGAGAAATCAAAGGAAGTCAAAAAGAAAGGAACCATACTTTATTTTCTATGATTTAATTTCAAATAAATGTCAATGTAAAAATATTAATAAAATTTACACATACATGCTCTCTCTCTCTCTCACACACACACACACACACTTATTTTCACAACGTAAAATAACAAGAGAACAATAATAAATAATTAATAATAACAGAAAGTACAATAACAACAATTGTTTATTTTGTAATAAAATTTAAAAACATGAAAACAACAACAAACATACAAAAATAAAATCTTAAAAAAACATAATTTGATTTTTGCCTTTGCTTTTTGCCTTTGCTTTTTTTTTTTCTAGGCTTTTGTTAAAAAGCCACAAAAATAATAATTACATTTATTTATTTACTGTTTTTTTGCAATAAATAAAATAGAAAAAAAAAATGTGCGTTGTTGCCAAATTTCTCAACTAAATTTTTTGTTTTAATTCCTTTCTTTGTAGGTTAATGTTAAAATAGTGGTCAAAAATAACTTAAAACCACAACAACTGCAACTATAAAAACAACAACAAAAACCTATTAAAATTTAAAATGAAGAAGAACAATAAGAAGAAGAAGAAGAAAATTTCCAATTACAAAATATAACTAATCGTTTTTAATATTTAATAATTTATACTCAATTCAGTTGTATTTATATTTTCAATAAATAAAAAAAAAATGTTTTATTCAATTTTTTTCTTGTCTTCATTTAATCAATGGATACTTTTCTGACTTAACTCATTATTTTAAACTCCCCTGAATTGACAAATAAAAAAAAAACAAAATAAATGTATAGAGGACAATTACAATAAGAAAACATGCAAACACGACATGTAACTATACTGTACAGTACACCACTCACACTGACAGAGATTACATATTCAAAACAAATCATTTTTGTCTATTCTACTGACATTCATCATTATTTCTTATTATATTTAGCATAAACATACCTACACACACACACATACACACACACACATCATTTAGTTTAAAGAAATCACAACAAGAGAAAAAAAATGATTCGTTTATTTTTTAATTGTTGTTGTTGTTGTTTTTTTTTAAAGCAAAAAAAAAAAACAATATTTTACGTTAGCATTGTTGCATGCCACAAACAATAATAAATAAATAAAATTAAATTAAATTTATGTAAAAAGAACAACAACAACAACAACAACAACAGAGTTTGTAATAAAAAATTATTTTAATGTGAATTTTTTTTTTCCGGCTGCTGTTTTTTTTTTCTTTTTTTTACTTGCATGATTACAATTTTTATTTTTCATTTTTCAATTTTCAATTATTTCATTTTTGTACCTACAACAATTTTTCTCATTATAATAATTCTATTTTGACTAACTTGTTATTATTATTATTATTAAGTAGTTAGTTGTATATAGTAAATATTTAGTAAATTTCATAATGCACGGAATGAAACTTCTAAAAATTAAAGAATATTTAAGATGTCCAAAAAAAAAAAAAAAATCAACAAAAGGAAATTATTGACAATTTTTTCACATTTTTGAATTTGGAAAAAATCGAAACTTCCAAATAAGGTGAGATAATATTTTGTAGATAATGAAACATTGTGACAGACAGATAGTAAACTTAAATTTTCAATTTATCAATTAGTAACTATCCCGTTATAGTCCTTTAAACTAAAACTTAAGCAGAAAATTTACAACATAAAAAACGAATAAATTAAAGTTAAATCTTTGACGTAGCAAATTTAAATAAAAAAAACAACTAAAATTATCATGATTTTTTTGTCAGTTAAAAAACGAGAAAAATTTTTTAAAGTGAATAAACAAAATAAACGTTACGTTATGAGAAGAGAATAGAATTAAATGAATAAAAGAGTGAAAGAGAAAGATAGATGGAGTAGACAAATTAATAAACGATGACAGGAAATTATATGTCAGAAACAAAAAAATAAAAAATAAAAAAAAACAAACCGTAACAGAATAAAACAAAAATACAAAAAAAAGAAGGTAAATCAAAAATGGCGCCTCCACATAGAAGAAAATTTATTTCATAATATCTAATGTTGTTTATTGTTGTTTCCTTTTTTTATTTCATAAAATAATAATCAAATAAACTTTTATTGGTACTTTACCTAATATCATTTTCAATTAAATCAATTTAATCAATTCATTTGTATAGATTTATATTACATACATGCAATTTAAGAACTCTTTTGAAAGTAATGACCATAAAAATCCAAAAGCACAATAAAACATTTAATAGGACAATGAGAGTAAAAATTTAGACCAAAAATTCTCTGATTTTTCTTTTACAACAATATTTTTAATGCGATTCATTAATTTAATTTTAGGAACAACACAAAAAAAACTCAAAAAATATAAATAGACTAAAAACAAAACGACATAAGAAAAAACATCGCACGTGACAATCAAATAAAGTCGATAAAAATATAATTAAAACAAACAAAAACAGAAAAATGATTCGACTTTTAAGAATTTATTCCAATAAAATCAAATTGTACACACACACACACAGTCACAGATGATAATGGATAAAGAAAGAAGATCTGATATAATTTATGGAATTGATTTGTTCGATATTAAAAGAGAGAATTTAACACTTGACACTTTTTCAAATTGTTTAAATCCGGGAGTAGTACTTTTTGTTTATTTTCACAATTCGTAACAATTTGGATTTTCCCATAAAAACTTTTTGATTAAAAATTATTTTCTTTAATTTCAACAGAGAGAGTCGGAAACGACAACCGAAAAAAAAAAACAGGAATTGTACGAACATGAATCGTTATTGTGTTTTGCGCGGGTCTCTCTGAATTTTGAATTTCTTTGTTTCTAATTTTTTTTTTTTTTCATTCAATAGAAATTGGCAATAAGTGAATTCTTAAACGGGCTAATCATTATGATGTGCAACAATGGGAGAATTATGTGCAATTTGTTAGAGTGAAATTTTCAGTGTTTAACCCCTAGGGAAAAATACGTAGCAATTTATACATTCACTAAAGTTTTTCACTAATCACAAATTTAATTAAAATTTGTTTTGAAAAAAAAAAAATTAAATGACGATTTTATTTATTGTGCTTCGGGAGCGCGCTGACAATTAAAAATAACTTCTTTTCCTTTTTTTTTTTGTGCCATCACAAAATAATTTAGAAACAACAAACAGAAAAAAAAAAACAAAACAAAAAATCAAAATGAGCACTAAGAAAAAATGTCTCTCTTCTCATTGTCTATAGTTTACGTTTGAGCTTTTGTATATGTACATTTTAGCATCAATGAGTGTGTGCATGTGTGTGTGTGTGTGTGTGTGTGGATGTGTATGTGTGTATGTGAGTCAGCTGCCTCTATAATAATTTTTAAAAAAATAAATAATATTTAATAAAATTAAAATAATTTATCGGGGCAGGCAGGCGGCGTTCGCGGTAAAAATCTAGTTCATGACGAAATCAAACAAATTTTATGTCATTTTTTTTGTTTTGTTTCTATTTTGTTTTGTTTTTTCTTTTTTTAATCTTTGCTACTGTTGTTGTTGTTGTTTTTTTGTTGGCACTATTTTTTGATTTGTTGTTGTTTGAAAATTTTTACTCTTTGAAGAAGAAGAAGAAGAAGAAGAATCAAACCTTAAGCAATCCCCCCCGCATCTAAAAATTTATCATTGTAAATTGTTTGTTATAAGAACTTTGAGTTGTTTATTTGAATCACTTTTCCTTTAAGAATGAGAGAGATAAAGAAGAGAGGAAAGACGAGATTTTGAACTGACAACAAGAAATATTATTTATTTGAAAGAATTGATTGACAGACATAAAGAGGGGAAATAGTTGATTAGAGATGAATGAGGGGTAGTTGAAAAATTAGACCTTTACCTTATCTGACCTGACCTTTACATTTATATGTGGGAATGAATCTATTTAATAAATCAGTCATGTTACGTTAAGAATTAGAAACAATACCAAAAACACAAGTGAGTAATTTTCTCTCTCTCTCTCTGTCACTTCTCCACTCACTCAAGTGTATTTCATAATTGAACAATCGAAATATTTAATTAATTATTAATTATTGATAAAAATTCCAAAATTGAACTTTTAATTTGATTCGAATTTGATTATTGGGTGCATTGGAATTTTGGTATTCGATTAATTTTATTTTAAGTAAAAAAAATAGGTGATTCTACTAAATTTGTTTAAAAAAAAAAAAAAATTCAAACAGAAATAATGTGAAGTAAAAGTAACTGAAAAACAAAACACAAACTCTCTCACACACACACACACACACACACACACACACACACACACACACACACACACACACACACACACACAAATAAACAAAACTGAAATATCAATTATCAAAAGATCACTTCAATCTCATGGAAAAAAATATGTAAGAGAGAATAAATAAAAAAAAAAACAGAAACAGAAAAACGTTGGAAAGAAAAAACAGAAACAGAAAAAAAAAGAAGAAATATATTTTTCTTACAAAATGAAGTAATATGAGATGAATGTAGTTGTTGTTTGTTGTTTATAGTTTCAAATATAGTAGCATTGTTTTTGTTGTTATCTCATTTTCTTTCGTCTTTATTTCTTTCAATTTCATTAATTAAAATATTATTCGTTTGTAAAGAAGAAGAAGAAGTAGAAGAAGATGAAGAAGAAGCAAAAGAGGAAGAAGTCACGATACGTCACAATACTTCTAATTTCTTCATTTTTAATATTATATTTTTTAATGTCAATTTACAGTGTTGCGTGTATGAGTTGTGACAAATTGAATTTTGTTTTGTTTATTTCTCGTTTAAGTATTTTTGTTGCTTTAAACTAAACTTGACAAAACTGTCAAAAAACATTAATTTGTCTTTTTGATTTTTATTTTTCGTTATACATTTTATATTGTAGAAGATTGATCAGATGTAAGCTTCTCATAGAAAATCTTAAAAATTTATAATATAAAAAGGAAGTGAGAGTAAAAAAAATCGATATTATTGTTCTTTAGATTTTTTTTTCGCTTTCAATTTCAATTTCAAATTTATTGATTTAATACAATTTTTGTCTGACTGATCTTCTGTCTGAGCAGGAGAAGACAAAAGTTAAACAAGAAAAATTTAACTGTAATTTCTTTTCTTCTTATTATTGGAAGTTAGGCTCGATGAACTGACTCTGATTCACAACAATAAAAAATATTTATTTCTATTGAACACATTTTATTTTCCAATGTTTAAGTTACCTAAAAGGACTTGAACGCAACTAATTAATAGAAGAGGCTTTTAGCTACAAAAATAACGCAATATCCTCCAGTAAAAGGATACAGGCTTTATTGTAAATGGCAGCAATGCTCAAAGACAAAGTGAAATCTCCGATTCTTTGTAATTTAACGTTCCTTATTTTTGTTATTGTGAATATAAAATTAAAATTAAAATTAAAATCAAACATTTGACCGCAAAACAAAAATCAAAAATAATTTAAATTTCAATGAGAAAAAAATTAGACATGGAGTTTACTGCTGCAATGAAGATTATAATTGTTATTTTCTGTATTTCTTATTTCGGTCTGTTTTTTATTCTTTTATTATTCTAGAAATTTTATTCTTGAGTAGAAAAATAACAAAAAAAAAAAAAACAAAACAAAAGAAAACAAAAGAAATCGCCGAACCGCGAATAAAAAAACATTAAAATATTTTCGATTAATTTTTGTTTGAAAAAGAAAAATATAAAAAAAAAAAAACATAAAGCAAATGAGAGAATCCTTGAACTAAATACGCTTTTGTTTGTGTTATTTTGTAATAATGTGTGTGTGTGTGTGTGTATGTATTATTTGTCTGGTGAAATACAGTCTTAGGCTATAAGAAAAGTACACAAAAAAAAAAAAAAAAGGTACATCAGAAAATTGTTATTATTTTTGTTTAACCAAATTTAAATTAAACAATCTTCCCTCCTCTTCACTCTTTCACTCATACAAACTTTTACACCAATCATTATTTTGTTCATCTAAATGAAATACATTTATTTTGTTGTTGTTGTGTGGGTTCTCTTACGAAGGAAAATTTATTTCATAAAATCATCTCGAAAAAACAAAAACAACAAATAACAAAAAAAAAAGAAAAATAGAGAACAACAACAGAAAAAGAAAAGAAAAGAAAAACGTCATACTCGAGACTCTCGCGCAAGAATAAAAAGAAGAAGAAGAAGAAGAAGAAAATTATTATAGTCGATTTGTGTGTCGAGTAGGTCAAGGTCGTAAAAGTAGGTCAGTACTGAAATTATTATTGAGAAAAAAATATTTGATATTAAATTTATGTAGATTATTGAAAATGAAAGCTAATAAAAAATAAAACAAATAACTCAGAAAGAAAGAGAAAATATAAAAAAGAGAGAGAGACATAAAATGCTGTTACTTAAAAATTAAAATTAAAAGAGTTAATATTAAAATGAGAGAGTCAAATAGATAGATTCAGGCTAAGATAGAATGTGAAAGAAAATCTGAAATAAATAGAATTTTGTATAAATTGAAAAATTGAAAAAGTGAAAACTCCATTAAGTTGCTCACTTGAAATTCTGACAGTTTAAGTATGCCCAATAAAAAAATGTGTTCGATCAAAATACAAAAAGAAAAAAAAGAAAATATGAAAAATGGTTTATATCGACAAGCTAGCTGTGTTCAATAAATTGAAATTGTAGCCAAATTTAAGATGAAGAAGAATTAGGTATATAGAAGTAAAAATAGACAATGGTTCTGAAAGAAAACAAATTACTTTTATTAATTATTAAGTGGACATTTTGAAATCTGCATTAGTACAATAAATTTGTAATAATTCAATGAATCGTTCGTTTTTTTCATTTTAGGACACACAAAAATTATGTACGGGAACTAATCGTCAAAGATTTAACTCAACGGAAAAATGTACTTTAAAAAGTTTTTACATGTTTACACCACTTGGACTAAAGTTGAAAAAATAATTGGTACATTTAGAAAAAATGAGTTGGGAACCGACATTCAAATTTAAAAAAAAATTGTTAACAAAATCCTTACAAAATAAAACGAAACAAAAAAGTAAAAAAAGAAAAAAAAGTTACAAATATTTAGCGACGTCGAATGTATTTCATTCCATTCAGAAGAATAAAAAAAAAAAGCAACAAAACTAAATAAATGGACCACAAGTAATAAAAAAAAAAGTCGTGTCATATGTGTAACACAAAAACAGAAGAGAACTTTTTTTTTTTTGTTTGTTGTTTCTTTTGCTTCAATTTTTTATTTTTGTTTCTGCGTTTTTTGAGTTTTTTTTTTCTTATAAGAAAAAAAAGTGAAAGGAATTTAGTTGTTGTTGTAAATTATTATTATTGTTGTTGTTGGTGTTTTTTTTTATGGTTCGTTTTTTATGTATTATTATTTTTACATACAAAAGACTGTAAATGTCTGTATGTGTGTGCATGTGTGTACATGTATGTGTGTTTTATAGACAAGAAGAAATATTTTGTGTGTGGTTGGGTTTTTGTCTTTACACGTCTTTTGTTTCTTTTATAAAATTGTTGTTGTTTAATTCTTTTTTTTTTTTACATAAAAAAATGTTTCTTTAATTTTTACTAATTGCAATAAAACTGATTTTTCTTTACTCAATACTACACATTATTTAATTAAACAAAAAACATAAAAAATGTTTTAGAAAAATAAACCACGGAAAAGGTACAAGTAAAGAGAAATAAAACCGGGCGTCTCCATCCAATAATAATAAAAAATATTGAAATTTTTTGAAACATTTTATTTTTGCAGTGACGTCACTTGCATTAAGTGAAGAAACCAAAATGGAAAAAAGAAAAAAAAAATGAAGATTGGAATCCGGACCTTTATTCATTCTTTATTGTTGTTGTTTCTTTAGAGTTTAGTTTAAGAGTTTTAGACATGCATATTTTAAATGTTTCTCGTTTCTTTTTGTTTTTTTTTTTTTGTGCTAGCAAAAATGCAGTCATCAAACGTTATTTGGATGCGAGTTGCTATTTAAGGTATTTTATTTAAGAAAAATATGAAATATTAATCTGAAAGATTTAAGAATTGTGAACAACAAAAAACTTTTACACTTTTATTTGTTATTCAACAAAAGAATTTTCATTATTCCTTTTTGGTCTTTTCATCAATAGTTTTCTATTCCAAAATAGTATATTAATTTGACCTACATAATTTCCACGTCCCATTTCTCACCCTCTAAAACACAACATAACCTAATTATTTCTTTCCTTTGAAAACCAATAATCCAACAGTTACACTTTTCCTACTGGAAAAATTATGTTCCCAAAAAATTGTATACTTAAATTGAAGTTACGTATATCGCATTAGAATTTCCCATATATACGTACAAATGTAAACCCAGTTCATCGATAAGTGTTAAAAAAAAAATACAATAATAAAATATTTTTAAAGAGTCACGATTTAATTGTGTTTTGTTTTTTTTTTCTTTTTTCTTTATTTGATGCGCCTGCGTAACCACGCGATTACTCAGTATTATTATGCATGTACATGAATTTTTGTGTAGTACCCTCTCTCATAACAATCAACCATTGGAAAAATTGAAAAAAAAAAAAACAGAAGAAGAAGAAGGAGAAAAAGACGAGAATAAGTAAAAACAACGACTACGACAAAACATATAAAACAAAAGAGAATGGGAACTCTCGTTTTTTATTATCATTTTTTATTTGTTGTTATTATAAAATTTTTGTACATATTTTGTTTCTCTGAAAACTTCTTCTTGTTCTTTTATTCCTCTTTAAAATACTTTTGTCTCCCTTTAGTTAATTTTTAATTCATCTTGTTCTTGTGTTTTTTTTTTCTTTAAAAAATCTTCTCTCATCTTTCAATTCATATTTTATCCCCTACTGTCTACTCTTCTCAATCTCTCTCACTCATTCATTCTATTTTGATTGTATTGTAATTTTGTTTTCATATAAAATGTTAAAACAATTTGTATTTAGGTTAATTTTATAGAAAATGATTTATTGGACGTATCACATTTCGATTGCAAAAAAAACAAAAAAAAAAACAAAAAAATCTAAATAAAATATTCTCTATTTGCAGTTATTTCTCTCTCTCTCTCTCTTTATTTCTCTCTCTATGTGTGTTTTTAAATTTTGAATAAAACAAGTTTTTTTTTTCAAAACTCTACAATTTTCATTTTCAATTATTTCTTATTTCCAAATAAATAAAAAAAACACAGGAGTTAATATTTACATAAATAAATCGCAAATGCGAGAAATTGGAAAAATTACTACAAAACAAAAAATATCAACCATGATTTTCAGTAAAAAAAAAAAAAAAGAAAAAAACAATAGTTAAAAAAATTTCCAAATTTCAGTTATCAAATTTTTAATTAAATTTAATTTAATTTTAATTTCAATTTTTATAAAACAAAACAAAACAAAAAAAGTTTGACATAATTTTAAATCCATTGCAGGTATAGCCTATTATAATATCAATGTACCTCATTTTCTAGTTTCAAAAGACAATAATTTAATATCTCAACAACAATAAAAAAAAAATAAGTAGGTAATAATAATTAAAATTTGTATTAAAAAATAAGAAAGAAAAAAAAAATCATCAACAATAAGAAGAAGAAGAAGAGAATACAGTAACAAATTCTCACTTAAGTTGACAAAAAAAAAATTTCCTAATCCAAAGCAGAAAACAAAACAAACGAAACAATTAAAATTATTTCAATTTTTTTTTTGTTTTCAAGTATTGGAATCTAACAACAACAAAAATCCAATAGCAACAAAAATAAATCGAATAAGAGAGAGAGAACAATGAAATTTTTCATACAAGTGGGTGAAGGTGGATTCACATCTTTAACAAAAAATAAATCTATCCGATTCTATAAATAACCAAAAAAAAAAATACACGTGGAGGTGAAGGTAAATTATTATTATTTTCTTATTTTGGAATTTAATTATTTTATATTTTTGTTTTTTTTTTACAATAAAAAATTTCGTCATATTTTCTTATTATTTCCATTAGAATTGACGCAATTTAACCAAACACAACAAGGAGAGGATAAAGAGAGAGAGAGAGAGAGTGACAAATAGAATGTATATGTGTAGTTACCAACAACTACAAAAAAAATATAAACATATGAACGCAGATGAGAAATGAAAAACGACTTTCCAAAAAAAAAATCACTGTTTCCCTCTCTCTCTCTCTCTTTCTTTAAAGATCAAAAGATCACAAACGTTTTTTGTATAATATTTTTCATCAAGACCAATCAATTAAAATAATTTATCAATTTTTTTTTCTTTCTCTCTCATTTTTTTTCTTTTTTTTTTTATTTAGAATAATTATTACGAAAATTCATTTTTTTCGACATTTAGTAAAAAAAAAAAAAAAAATAGTGGAAAGAAAAAATAGTTTTTTCTTTACTAAAAAACAACAACAAAATTAAACAACCCATCTCATTCTAACATTTATAACTCAAGTGCTAGGTACGAAACAAAAAAAAGGCAAATAAATATCTACACACACACAGCCTACTCTAGACGAAACACACATATTAGACACAAGCGCGCTATATCGTGTTTAGTGAGGTTCAGTCAAAAAGAAAAAGAAAGAAAGAGAAAGAACAATATTTTTTATTTATTTATTTTTTTTTTATTTTGGTTGCGGGATGATGTTGAAATTAAAATAAAACAAACGCATGTCGAATGATTTCGGCAAAGACTTGAATGACATATTAAAAAAAATGAAAAATTAAAAAGAGAAACAACAAAAAAAAAACATAATTTTGTTGAGAAACAAATAAATTTAAACAGAGGGGAAAAAACAACAAAATTGTTAACCATAAGATTTTTCCAAGAGACAAAAAAAAAATTAAACACTAATTAAACATATTAAGAGGGTGCAGGGGTATGTGGTTTGATTAAACATAAAACTAAATCAGATTTATTTGGATCATTTCCATCGATCATCTATCATTAAATTATCAATTATGTCCTATATCTAAGTAGTAAGTACACCCGTTATAAACCAAAAAAAATCAATTATTCAAATGAGATTAGAATCCGACTATACCAAACCAATAACGGAATAAAAATAAAGGATCGAAAAAAAAACAGTAAACGAATCCGAATAACTATACATTTTATCAGATTCTGCATTATTATAAAAACGGAAGAATATTTTTATTTCAAGGAAGTTTTTTTTTACGCTTAAAGAAATTTAAACAAACAACAAATCGTTAAATTCAAAAATTGTAAATCCGAAAATACAAAAAGAAAAATAATTAAATAATTTAAATAATAATAAATTAGTATTTTTATTTGACGTTTAATTAATATTATATATTTTAATGGATGATAACAGAAATACCACACACAACAAAAAAAAAATCTGATTACAGATAAACAAAATACTTAAAAATATAAAAAAAAAAGTTTAAAACGAACTTGACCTACTTTTTGTTATAAAATTGTTTGTTAGACAGAGAAATGTATAACATCACTGAATAAATGAGACAACCTTATATGTAAAAAATCAATTTTCAGTATTGTAAAGGAAAGACAGAGAGAGATCAGAAAAAAATAATTGAGGGAGACTAAACAAAACCTAAACGAAGGACAACAATATATTCTCACGTGACATTATTTTTTTTTTTATTGGTTTTGTTTTGCTTTTTTTTTATTTGGTTGACATTTCAAGGTCGATCGATTCTCTTCTAATAAACAAAAACATAATTATACAATCATGCGCTCTCTCCACCCAAAATCCACTACTGGTTGCCTTCTATATGCCGTCTTTTTTATTTTTGTTTCTATTTTTCGAACATCGAACTGAAACATATTTTTGTTTGAAACCATTTTTATATCGCAATCCATATAAAAAAAAATCCACATACAATTTTTCTTCTTCTTCTATTTTTTTAATAAAAGAGTAATATTTTGACATATGAAATTGTATGTCCACAGAGAGTGAACAACAATATAATTGAATAGTGTGCGTAAATGAAAGAGAAATAATGAAAAAAAAGAGAATCATCCTAATTACAAGCAAAGAGTTTCACTTTCGTTTCAAAAAAAAAAAATAAAAACAAAAAGTATGTAAAACCTGACACCATAACAACACATAGGTACACAAAATCACACGTGCACGTAGGCATATATGTATGAACAACCACAATCAAATCAACGCAATAATTATAATAATAATAATATTTGAGCAAAGTTTACATAATCCGCAAATTTACTAGTGTGTACAATACACCAAAATATAAATAAACAAAAAAATAGTAATATTTTCTCACACACCCATACGTAAAGAATCACAAATTCAACACTCAATTCATACACACACACAACCATGATTCAATAATTCTATAATAATTTTCGGAGAGAGAAAAACGAAAGAGAATAAAAAAAATACAAATATGTATTCGTATTATTTTATGTAGTAATCCATGAAAATGAGTTACAAAGTTATGCATTGATTAACCGTACACAAGTAGGTCATATATAAATGAAACAACATCATCCGGTATTACGGAAGGAAGAAGTGAGAGAGAAAAATACAAAAACAAAACAAAAACAAACTATAATTACACTATTAAAGAAAAAGATGAAATGAGATTTTATTATAGAGATAGAGCTAGAAGAATGAAAGGGAAAGAGTATATGAAATACAAAAGAACAAAAAAAAAACATAAGAAGATTAATAAATAAAATTTATAAAAGTGTATAAGAGAGATAAATATATAGATTAAAAGATATTTATTTTTTTTTTATTATAATTCGAACAATTTTCGTATTGCATTATTTTTGTTTGGATAATAATGTAATAGTTTATTACACACAACACACACATACAGATCACATACACATCCGAAATACATTATTATTATTAATCTGCGCACACACACACACACTCATATGAAAACACATGAAACATTTTATTTATTTTTTTGTTAATTGTAAATTAGGCAATTGCAATTTTTTTTTAAAAACAAAATGGCACAGATTGAATCAAAAAAGAAAAAAATGAGACAGAAAGAGATAGAAAAGAAAAACAAAAACAAATATGAGAAATGAAGTAAAGGACATGGATTTTGTTAGAAAGAGATAGATATAGTTAAAATACTATTTTGTCAAATTTATTATAAAATTTTTTTTGAAATGTGAAAAAACAAAAAATTTAGGTAAATCAGAGATTTCAATTTGTTTTTTATTTCATTTTTAGAAGCCAAAAAGAATTTATATTTTTAACATATTCACACGAAGCATACATACATATAGTACACACATATGTACATAATACATTAATTTTCCCTCTAGTATTTTTTTTTTTTTCATTTTGTTAATAATAAATTCATTTTTTTAGGACAAGCAAAGACTTGGGAAATTGGTTGACAATAATATTCGTAAGTTTCATGTGCTGTACATATGTGTATAAGTCTATATATACATGATGTGTGTATGCCTAAAAGTTTGTATATGTATGTGGTATGGTTGTGTGGTATTTTTTTTTTTTTTATTATTGCGCGAAATTAAATTGATGTTTAAAAGTAGGTCAATGATATTTTTATACAAAAAGAATAAAAAAAAAAAAAAAATATTGCGTTTTAAAAAAAAAAAAAAAAACAAAAACAGAAAACAAAAAAAAAAGAGAAAAAGAGAGAAAATATTTAAGGATTGTTTTGTAAAAACAAAAATTATAAATAAAGTGGAAAAAAATGAGATGATGAAAAAGAAGAGAAAAGGAGTAAATTTTTTGTTTTGGTTGTGAGAGACGGGAAAAATTCTAAATTTTTTACATGAGACGTGAAAATTCTAACCTCAATTAATTATGTTTGTTTTTGTTTTTTTTTTCTTTTTCTATTTCTATTTTTTTTTTTTTTTTTGTAATTTAATTTAATTTAATTTAATTTAATCTAAATTAATAAATGTAATTTTGAAATTTGTTCTTAATTAAAAAATGGCATGACTCATCCATTCATCGACAAATTATATGATATAAAGAAAACAAAAAAGAAAGAGACAGAAATACAAAAAAAAAAAAAAGAATAATAATTCCGTTTTCTGTTCGGTCTGTTTGGTTTAAAAAGAATTTATCAAGTGGAGACGCCTAGTATTTATAAAATTTGAGGATTTTCAGGTGGAGGCGCGTAGTATTTTTTGATGACCCAAATTTTTTGAGAAACACAAATTTTTCTTTTCAAGAGGATACATTTTGATTGATCGATTAATTTAAATTTATAAAACTGGTCTAATAGAACCATCACATGTTAAACCTGAATTTGGACAATTTATGAAAGATAAAAGTTCAATTAGATAATTTTTGAGTTTGTGGGGTAAATTTAGTTTAGGTCCAATTATACAGATTCAACAAAAAAATTCCTAAATATTATAATTATAAACATAAAATGTGTACTCACCCTCTAGTTTCATTCCAACTTCTAGACATTTTTGAAAACGACAAAATGGACATCTTTTTCTTTGTGTTTTATCAATATGACATGAACGTTCAGCAACACATGTATAAACTTTTTTATTTTGTACAGTTCGTTTAAAAAAACCTTTACATGATTCACATGTTAATAAACCATAATGATAACCAGATACTTTATCACCACATACAGGACATAATTCTTCTATAAATTCTTTAAGATCTGTTTGATCACATGGTACAGATGATACACTTGTATTACCATTACCACCAACTGGTGGTAATAATGATATATATCCTTGTTGTGTATTACTACCAGAATTATTATTATCTTGATAACCTGTTGAAAACATATAAGGTGTATCAAAATTATACATTAAATAATTTCCACCTCCTCCTCCTCCTCCACCTCCACCTTGGCTATGGTGAAGACTCTGTTGTTGTTGCTGTTGTTGTTGTTGTTGTTGATGATTTTGATTTGTTAAAGAAACATTTGATATTGTACCGGACGATGATGATGACGTATTATTATTATTTGTATTATTATTACTTAAATGTATAATTGTATTGCCCGATGATGGATATGTATATTGTGGTGGTGGCATTGTATTATTATTATTATTATTATTACAATTATTATTATTATTATTATTATTATTATTAATACCACCACTACCACTAACACTAATACCTCCTCCTACACCTACCACTAATCCATTATTACTACTATTATTACTATTAACACCAGATGTACTATTTTGACTAGTTACATGTGATGGACTTGTTGTTGTTGCTGTTGTTGTTGTTGTATCATTTAAATTCATTGAAAATGGTGAAATATTAATATTTAGAGCCATTAATGCTGCTGAATGTTGTTGTTCCATATCTAATAACATTTCCGTTATTAATTTCTTCTTTTTTTTTTTATCAAAGATCTTTTTAATTGAAAAAAGAAAATAACCAAAATGATTGAAAAATTGAAAGAAAAAAAAATCTTTCAATTATATTCAAACGTAAATTTTTGGGTGGGGTAGAAAAGGTGCAACGTATGAATGTTGTTGTTTTAATGCGTAAAGGGGATTTTTTTTGGTGGATATTGTGTAGAAAATTTATAGTAATTTGTAAAGGAGAGTTATGTCTCTTTTATTTTATAGAAGAAAAAAAATTTAATACACTTTTTTTTTTGGACGGAATTAATTTTTTTTTTTTCAAAAAAAAAAAAAACACAAACAAATTTTTCTTTCTTCACAAATGAACACAATTCTTTTTTTTGATAATTGGCAGTTGTTGTTGTTGTTTTAATAATAAAATAAAATTGTAAATCCAAATTCGTCTTCTTCTTTTCTTCTTAATTATAAGACGTAACACTGTAATCCCTTTTTTTTTTTTTTTTTTTGTTTCTTTTCGCTTTAAATAAAGCTTATCGATTTTAAACGTTGGTAACACTCTTTTAATTGTTTCTTAAAAAAAAAATAAATAAATATATTTAAATTTATAATAATAATCCTCTTGTCTATTCACGTTTCTATCTTTCTTTCTTTATCACACACACATACACCAATCACAATTGTAATTTGTTTTTGTCTATTTTCTTAATTATGAAGTTTCAGAAAAAAAATTAAAATTTAAAACGATTGTGAAAATTTCATAATCCGTAAACAAAAAAAATAAATTTAAGTAAGGTGAGATTTAATTAACAAACAAAAAAAAACCTTCTTCTTTTTCTAATTATTTTTTAAGAAAACAACAAAAAAAATTTGCCAAAAACACAAGAAATTGTATAATTTTCTTATTTAGTTGTTGTTGGCTTCTTTTTTTTTTTTTTGTTGTTATCGGATGTTCTTTTTTTTTTTTTAAACGACAGAAAAAAAAAACACCACTAAAAATAAAGAAACAGAAAAAATTGAAATAAATAAAACACCGACACAGAAAACTCTTATGGATGTAGACGCCACGAGCTTTTAATATTTTTTGTTTTTTTTTTTTTTTTTCTCTATCACTTTTTTCCTCTCTTGTTTTATTTTATTTTTTGTTTCTTTACTTCTTGTTTTTTTTTGCTCAATAAACAAGTGTGTATGTTTATTGTGTATGAATGTAGTTGTGTTCTATTTGACAATCAATTGAGTGATGTAACAGAAATAAACGATTATATTTCTCACTCTCTTTTTATTTTTTTTTTTCTTTATCTATTTCGTTCACTCTCTCTCTCTCTCTCTCTCTATTGAAATAGAATTTTGATGTATTTAAAAATGTGTTTATAAAATAACAAAACACATGCACAAAAGAGAAATAAAGAGCTCAAACATACACATGCAAAACACAGCCACAAAAATGAATAAAATTTTATTTTTTTATTTTTGAGAAAAAAATATGTACGCGATTTTTTGTTTTTTGTTGTTGTTTTTTAAAGTCACGAAAATAAAAAAAAACACAGACACATACAGACACTGTTTTACATGAATCCTCCAATAATCAATAAAAAAAATAAAAAAAACAAATAAAACCAACAAATTACACGATGAATTTAAATTAAATTAAATAAGAATAAATAATTAAATTAAATAAAAAGTTTTTAGTCCTTCTAAGAGTTTTTTTTGTTGGAAAATAATTCTTTTTTTTTTAAAACTTAAAAAAAAACTTTTACGTTTATTTTCTTTTCTATTTTTTTTTTTCCAAAAATTCCAAGTTTTATGAAAAATTTTCGTATTAAACGAAAATTTGAACAAAACTAAAAAAAAAAAAAACAAAAACTAAAAAGAGAAAATTATAATTTAACGTAAATCTTTATATTGTCTTTATCTTTTGTTTTTTTTTTTTTTTTTATATAGGACCACCATGTGTTATTAACTTTTTGTAGTAATTCTTTAAATTGACAGCAATTAATGTCCAATCGACAATCAACATTGTCCAATACATAATTTTTTTCTAGTACCTATTTTTTTTTTGCTTCCGTTTTGTTTAACTTTTTATTTTTCTCTCCTGTTTCTCTCTCTCTCTCTCTCTCTCTTAACAAAAAAAAAAACAAACTTAAAAAAAAATTAATGAATTTAATTTGTACTTTTTGTTTGTTTTCTAAAGAATTCACTTTTTTCCTTCTTCTTTTTTAGTTTAATACAAACAAAAAAAAAAAAAACTTCACTTTTGCTTAATTATTTGTGGCTGAAGAGCGACGTGCGCCCAAATAGAGAAAAAGATTTAATAAAATTTTTAATAAAAAATTTCAAATATTGTAATCCATTTGTCAATATTGTAATCCTTCTCCTTCTTTTTCCTCTTCTCTATTCTATTATTTGAGAGAATCTGTCAAAAACAAAATTTTTGTTGTTGTTGTTTTTTGACAGAAGTTAAAAGATTCTTTGTTGTTGTTATATTTTTTTTTTTTAAAAAAAAGCACCAACAATTTTGTTTTTGTTTTTGTTTGTTAAATATCACAAATTTATAGTTTTTCCTTTTCTTCTTCTTAAAAAAGAAAAGAAAAGAAAATTTCACATTTAAATTGGTAGAAAAGAAAAATGAGGAATTTTCACCAAAAAAAAAAAAAAATACAAATAAATTTCAAATAATAATTCGAAAAAATTCAAAATAAATTATTTGAGTGTTTTTTATTTTAGTTAATTGTTATCCAGAAAATAATTGTTGTTGACAAAAATAATTTTCAATTTTTGTTCACAGAACACACACACACACCAAACATTCACTATTCATTAACGAACATCAACTAAACATTAAAAAATGGAAAATACTTTTCCAAATACAAATTAATTTTTATTCTTAACGTAGTGAAAAGATGACGATTTTTTTTTTTTTTGCTGTATTTTTAATTATTTTTTTTTTCTTAAAAAAAATAACACAAAAATTTGCAAGAGATTTTTCTTTTGTATTTTCTTTCTTTTTCTTTCAAGTGCACACTTTTTTTTTTTTTTTTTTTACTTTTTCTTTATAGAAAATAAATAATTAAAACTTAATAAATTTGTTTACACATAAATTAATAAACGAAAGGTAGAATAGAAAAAAAAACAACGAATCCTTTTCTTTCCTCTTTTTATGAGATTTGATTTTATTTTATTTATTTTTTTTTTGTTTTAAATCACAAACTGACTAACGACAATTATAAGGAGACGAAGATAAATTTTGTAACTTTTTTCTGTTGATTTTTGTTTTGTTTTGTTTTGAAAAAAAAAAAAACAAAATTTAAAAAAGGAATTTCACTTTTAACAAAAACTTAAAACAAAAAAAAGGAACGAATTTAATAAAAAAATTAACTGTTCTTTTTTTATATAAAAATGTTTTTCTTTTATAAATTGTCATTTGATGATAATTATTAATAATAATATGATTAAATATAATTAATAATTAATAATAATAAGTAAATATACAAAATAAAAAAAAGTATATATTATGACAATAAAAATACACGACTCATAACTAGCGCGGATCACGATTGACTAACTTTATACTTTTATAAAACTTGTCGAGAATCCCCGAGTTTTTTTTTTTTTTTTGCTTTTTTTCTTTTTCTCAACCAAAAACAACAGAGAAACAATTCTCTCTCTTCTTACTAAATTATTATTTTTCCAACAAAACATACAAACCCAGCAAAAAAATACAATACAAAAACAACAACAACAATAACAACAAGAAAAAATACTTACACGAAAAAATAATAACTAAAAAAAAAAAGAGAGAACAAGAGAGAGAACAGTAAAATATTAAATAAAAATTATTTCATAAAACACAAATACAATTGCTAAATACTAAAATGCACACACACACACACAAAGAACACCATTCAAATGTTTCATACACAAATAGGACTGTCAAAGATGTGACAACACTACACCATTTCTGCGCATAAACACACTGAAGGAATAATACTTTTCTACACACACATGCACACGTACAACTCGTAAACATTCCTCTACAAACCAACACAAACTTACTGACATATCCACACACACACACACACACACAATAATCTCTGTTTTATTCATTAATCTAAACAAAAATGAAAAATTTATATACAGAAATATCAGCCAAAAGTAATTTTGTGTTGAGGCAGGAACAAGTAAAAATACATTTTTTTTATTACACCATCATCTATCTATCTCTCATCTCCACTCTTCATATTTTATATACGAAAAAAAGAGAAACAAATATTTTTTTATAAAAGAGTTTAAATAACCGAAAACAAAAACAAAAACAAAACAAAAAGAAACAAAATGTATAAAAAAAAAATCGTATTTAATAAACTTTAACCGCTTTCGGTTTCAAGTCAGCAATGCCGATATGACGCGATATATAAAATATGAAGTAATCCAAACCATACAGTCATATATTCTCGCACACATGCTTCCCAATCATAGTGCTTAACAACAACAAAAAAAAACTACAAAACCTACACAATCAAAAAATAATACGAAATAATTAAATATTTAATACCGAACACACACACACACAATTCAAGAAAAAACATTTATTCGTTTACTTTAAATGTGTTGTTTATGAACATACAAAACACACACATACCAATACACATGGGTTTTATTTCAGAATTAAAAAAAAACTTATAATTTAAGTAAAAAAAAAAACTCTTTTGTTGTTGTTGTTTTTTTTCATTTCATTTCGATTTTTAATGTTTTTTTTCCTGTGTTTATGTGTGCATTTGTGTATTTTATGTTTATTGTAAAACACACAATGGAAAATGATTTTTTTTTGTATTTTTTTAAGAGAGACTCATGTAATAAGTGAAAGTGTGGCGGCGACCTACTTTCGCGATTCAGGTCTATGTTAGAACAAACACAAACACAAAATTTTTTTTATTCAAATATGGATTAATGTGTGTATTTTATACACAACTACACACAACACCAGTACACATTTTTTTCAGTTTTGTGAATTTTGTTTTGTTGAAAACTTTGTAAAATATTCTTTTTTTTTTCTTACTCATGGATGTGTTCTCATGTGTTAATGAATGTGTGTTAGTGTAGTGAGACTGTGTATGCGTGTGTGTGTGTGTGCAGAAGAATGTGTTTGTACGCAATATTTTTTAGTTGTATTGAATATTTCTGTTAAAAAATATATATTTTTTTCTCAATTGCGCATGCTGATTGCTTGCTTCAAAGGGTGGTAATAATTAATAAAAGTTAAAAATGTAAAGTTTTATTTTATTTTACTTGAATGTGTGATGTATATGATGTCACCACAATTTCCACCTTCTTCTTAATGCATTAGATTAGATCAAAAAAAATACTCTCGTGCTTAAAGTGAATTGGACAACACCCTGTTCTATATATTACACATTTTAATATGTGTGCCTTTGTGTGTATGCATACGTGCATGTACAAATATTTTGCTTGTATTATAAAACAATTGTTATCTCTTTTCTATTAACCTCAAAAAATAAAAAATAAATACAATTTAATCATGTTATCTTATTTAAAAGAAAAATGAATTATTAAAATGAATAGTATTTGAGTATCTCTCATTTTCCATCATTTTTTAATAGTATAAATCTGCACACACACACACAGTTAGTAGTGATAGCATTTATAAATATGTACCCATATAACACAATCTTGTTGTCGTTGTGATATTGTTATTTTGTTACACCATCGCAAAACGATATGGAATGGTGAGCGAGAGACAAGTGACGACGACAAACGGCAACGAATACGAAATAGAATAGATATAATTTTGTTTTTGTAAATACACACGTACACACACACATTTATATACAATTTAATCATACCTATATGTACATCTACACACGCTTTATAACGGATTTGATTGTATTGAAATAATTTGGATTTTTTTTTCTGATATTTTGCGAGGGGTAAAAGGAGAAGGAGAATTTAGTATTACCGCGTCCTACTAACCTACTTACGAGAGACTCTACTACTGCTACTAGACTTATACTTTTGCACACTCACACATATGAACACTTTCATAGAATTCTTTTTTGTAGTGAGCCAAAACAATAACAACAACTACTATTATAAAAACCAAAGAGATTCACTTAATAATCAAGTGAGCAGGGCAGTGATGTAAACAAAAAAAAAAACAACACTCACAAACATATTCATTTGATGAGATAAAAAAAATTATACATCAGAAAGAGAAAAAAAAATGATAAATATAAAACGAGAATAGGGAAGAGATCACCACCTCATGGGAATAATGTCAATCAGAATCACAAGACGATGAAGCTTTTATTCTATGAATTTTTTTTTTCTATATTTATTTTTTTCCCGCATTAAGGAAGAGGTAAAGAAAATTGTTTTTTTCCTTGGACATAATAAATTATTAATTTAATATTCCAAAAAAAAAAAAAAAAAAGAAGAGAAAATATTTTATTAGATTTATTTTCAATTTTTCCCTTTATTCCATTTCTTTGTTGTTGTTTTTGTTTTTCTGTCTTCTTCTTTTTATTTTGTTTTTTTTTTCTTGTATCTGGGGAAAAATTATTATTCAATTATTGATTCGACATTTTTCCTCTCTTCTTCTTTTCTGTTCGTATTTTTCTTTATAAAATTTTCCTTATTTTTTTCTTTTTTTATAGAAAAGAGAATATTACTTGTCTAAGGTCGGTAATGCAGAGATAGAGAGAAATTTAATGAGTTAAAAATAAAGAGAAAAATAGAGAAAGATAGGAATAATGAAAAAAAAAATGAAACAACAAGTATCTTTTCTCTTTCAACAAAGAGAAAAAGAGAAAGAGCGAGAAGAGTTAATAATTTTTTTATTAAGTTAGGGCGGACACACGATAAAAATTGAATTTATTGGAGAAAAAAAGGAGAAGAAAAATAGACAAAATACATTTTCACTGTTTATTAAATTTTTACCATCCATTTTTTCCTCTTCCCTTTTTCTCACCCTTCTGTTTCAGATTCTTTCGCGCGACTTGACTCTGAGAACTGGGGACTGATAAGAAAATTAATTTTGTTGGTCTTTTTTTTTCTAATCAAAAATTCAAAAGGAAGTTTAATTTTGTTTTTGTTTCTTTCTTGTTTGCGTTATCGTCAACAAATAGGCTTTTTTTTTTATTAAAAAATAAGAAGAAAAAACAACAACAAAAAGTACAGCAGCAAGAAAATATTTTATAAATTAAAAGTAAATAGTTTTAAGTTTTAATTTTACAAGATTGTACCCTCCGCGTTCACAAACTGAACTCATTTTAGCTTCACGAAAGTTCTCGAATATTGTCATTAAACAAGTTTCCTAATTTTAATCCAAATTTTTCTAGTGTCCTTTTTTAATGCTCAATTCAATTCTCCAATCTTGTTCATTAATTATTTTTTTTCAGGAAATCTTAAGGCGCGCTTACTTCACTAACAGCAAACCCTGTCTAATCAATAAATAGCAATAATTTGGATGCGATTTGACAGAAATTTATTTTGTACTAAAAATATTCAATCGCGAAACGATTCAACTTAACAGATAATTCTTAAATACAGTTATAGTAATTTTACTAAAAGTTTAATAGAAGCGTGTATTGACAAAATCTTATGAATCGTTACAGAACACATTAAACACACTTCACTAAAATTATAGGATCGGATGTAAGGAGTATATGAAACATTTTTTGTTTTTACATTGCTGTTCGTTTAATTTCTATTTTATTTAATGGAGAATTTATTTTCTTCTTTTCACCGGAATCAGAAGAAAAGAAAATGTAAAAAAGAAACACAAAACAACAAATAAACAAACAAACAAACAATCAAAACAAGGGTCAATGGATATAATAAAAAGGGTCCAAAAACATTTTAAAACTTTCTCGTTAACAAAAAAAAAAAAAAACATGACGTAGAAGAAGATGAAAATGACAAGCAGGAAGAAGAAATGTTCCTGTCTGTTTAGAAATTTAGATCATTAAACAACTAAATAATAATAATAATAATATGTAAAAAAAAAAAAACATGGATTCCAGTGGTGTACATTTCACCCCTGTTTTAGAAATTTTTTTTTAAATACAACAAACAAAACAAAAGAAAGATTTATTTCCTGGGAACCAAAAATTTCCATATTTCTGTTCTTAATTTTAGTTTGACAATTTTCATTCATTGCATTTCCACTAAAGTGATGATAATAATAAGATCAATTCGCAAAAAAAAAAAACAGCAACAAAAAAATGCAATAAAGGATTAACAGTTTTTTTTTTCCCTTTTAGAAATCTTTTGTAAATTTATTTTCTCTTCAGAAATAATTGTAGAAATGAAATACGATTAAAAAAAACCTCTATTTATGTCATCATCATCCCTACGTCACTGTCATTAAGAAAAAAAAAAGTATGAAATAAACGAAAAATATTTTCCCTTTACAAATAATTCCGTTTGAATATTTTTTCCATAGTGCAGATCCTGTTTGTTTCTTCATGCATATAATTTCCATTTGTTTGCGACGAAAAATTGAAGAATCCTTTCTTTTTTTCTTTCAATATTTTTTCTTTTTAGTTGTTCAGATTTTTTTTTATTTTAAGCAGTTAGAAGAGAGTAGATTAAGGGGACTGACTCCCAAATAAATTCATAAATAAATAAATAAAAATTCAGGTAGAATAATTTTTTTTTTTTTGTTTTTTAGAAAAACAATTTTAACGCGACGAACCCAAAATAAGTGGACTAAGTGACACCAAATAACAATATTTTAATCTTAATACCTTTTGTAAATTTCGTTAAAGAACAGAATTACCATTTTCATTTTTGTTGTTGTTGTTTCTTTCTTTCCCTTTTTTTTGTTTCTTTCAAATAAAAACAATAGAAGAAAAAAAGAAAACATGTTTTTGCGAAATCAAAAAAAAAAAAAAAAAAAGGCCCGACGACACAATTGTGTCAAACAAAAGAAAAAACAACAACTGACATTAAACAATAAAAATACAAACAAAAAAAAACAACAACAACAGCAACAACAACAAAAATGAACAAGAAATTATATTACCGTTTAAAAGTCAAAAAGGGGTCTCATATTTTTTTTTTTTTTTTGTCTTCATCTTATTCTTTGGCAATATAAACTTTTTTTTTTATTTTACGACATTTTACTGTCTTTTAAAAATAATTCTTAAAGTAAGAGAGAAAAAACAAAAAAAAAATGTAAAACGTTAACATTTTTAAATTTTTCTATTAACAAAAAAAAAAAAAAAAAAGGATAGAATCTTTTTTTTTTTCTATTGTGAAAGTAAAATTTTTTTTTTATGTAAATTCATTCTTGTATAAATAAACTCTCACTACATGTATAAATGTCATCTTAGAATAAATTCCTACAGATAATCAATTAATTTTGCCTTCAAGAGGATCTTTAATCAACTTTATCATTTTCTTGTTCCGTTTTACAAACATTTTTCTTAAATGATAAGAAAACTTTGTGTTGACAAAATTTTGCATTTCTTTTTTTTTTTTTTACGAAAAATATTATTGGCCCATCCCAAACCCTCAATAAAAAAAATTAAGTCATAAATAAAGGTAAAATTCCGTTAGATGTGCCACAACACCCGAGTAAAAGAAAAAAAAAAGGTGTACTTTTTTTTTTTCTTCATTACAATCAATTTTTTGACTTGTGCCGACAAACATAAAAATAATCCCTTTTTAACATTTTATGACATTTTATCCCTTTGATGACAAAATAAAATTACGGAACAATAAGGGAAGAGAAATTTTTGAAAATAAACATATTTTTAAGAGTCAATGAAATAAAAATAAACAATTTGAAAATCCAAAAGAATTCAAAAATGAAATGGAAAATTCATAATAAAAATATGAAATGTCAGATGTTAGATCTAAGATGTGAAGTTATTTACCAAGAAAACTTGGAAAAGATTTATATTTTAATTTTACTAGCATATATTTTATGTTCCAGTAAAATTGAACATAAATTTTGAAATTATCAAGACATATAAGAACAAAAAGAAAGAATCATTAGAATGAGTACTTCCAGTATTTTGCAGATAATTCTAGTTCAGGGGAATTGTTTCAAGTTGTTCTCTACTGTATCTGATTTTGTATATCTAATTAAAATTAAACAAACAAAAAAGAGGAACTCCAAATGGTGACACAAATCATGATTTTAAACATTTATTTATTTTATAAAATGAAAAAAAAAAAAAAAAAATTAAATTTTATTAATTTTGTGAAATTTTCTTCCATTAAAATTTTAATCAAAATTTTGTTTACTTGAAAAGATTCAACTTTTTACATTAAACAGTTATTATTTACATGACCTCCTCTGTCTCTCTCACTCTCTCATCCTCTTAAAACACAATTTTTACCTTTATCATCTTTCAAATATTTACCAGCAACAATAACAATTACATATTTTGTTATTGTTATTGTACATTTAAACAACAACAACAATAATAACAACAACAAATTAATAAATAAAAATCAAAAGTAATCAAAATAATCAATATTTTTTTGTTGTTATTCTGTCTTTTATTTTTAGTCTCTTTTTCTCTTTTCATTTTAAAGTTGGCAACATTGACCCGAAAACATAATGCACTTGAGCTAAATTTTTGCTTGTTATTTTTCTTTATTTTTTTTTTGTCTTCTTTTTCTTTTATGTGCATCGGAGAAAAGAAGAAAAATGTTTGAAAGAGAGAAATATATTACATATTACGAATTATTATTATATAAAAAAAAAAACTAAAACTCATTCCATCATTTCTATTTTTATGATAATAATGGAGGTAACATAGACTGCAGTTTTACTGCTGCATATATGCATGTGTGTGTGTGTGTGTGCAAATGTGTTTGCATTTTATATTTTTCACTTTTGCATTATTAGATATTAACTGATTCATGTATTGTGTGTGTGTGTATTTTTATTTATGTGATCATTTTATAAATCATCATTAGATATATCATGTGAGGTGTTAATAAAAAAAAGTATTGAGAAAAATAGGCCAAGTTCACATTTTTTAGGGAGTTAAAAAATAACTGACAACAAAAACTAAACAAAAATTAGAAAAAAAAAACAAAAAGTTTATTCTTGACTTTTTAGAATCACATGAGAGATGGATGAGAGAGATTAGTTATTGTTGTATGATGATGATGATGGTAGAGACTCTATTATTATTATTGTTATTAAAAAATGTTACAAAATTTATCAAGGAAAACAGAGAATACAAAAGACTGAAAGCAAAAACTAAAAATGTATAATTTAAAACTGTCAAAAGTAAAGTAAAAGTGGCGACATCTATAAAGGAAAAATATGAACAAAAATTCAAGATGGATGATATGATGGTATGTGATGATTTTTGACCTTGGAATTATTAACAAATAGCATCAAAAATAATCTTCTTCTTTTTTTTTTATTAAAATAAAATTATAAATCATTTCATTTTTTTTCTTCATAAATAAATTAATTGCACAATAAATAAATTTTATTATTGGATTAAAATAATATTCTTCAGCCTAACACATAAAATAATATACAGGCCTGGGGCGCTTAAAATAGATTTCTTGCATGTATTTTCTTCATTTTTTAATTTTTGTTTTATATTTTTTTACTTAAAAATTATGAGAAAATTTCCAAAACTAAAAGTTTTAAATAATAAAAATTAATTTACAACAACAATTTAATTAGTGAAAAATTATTTTGAAAAAAAATCAAAAACTTTTCGGTACATATAAGTTGTTCTCTTTTTGACCTATATCAAAAAAGATGCCACCACCTATTTCTCTCGTTTTCTACACACTGATAAATATATTATAAAAATTACCTATTTTATCTAATTATTAAAAAATAGTCATACATACATACACACACACACAAAGCACAAATGAATAATTAATTATTTTTTATACTCATAAATAGACTTATTCAGAATGTATCAAAAAGTATATATACACACACACACACAAACACACAATAAATACATTTGAATTGAAAACACAGAAAATGAAGAAGAAGAAAAACATTACAAAAATTAAATAACAATATAGAAAAAAAACAAGATAATTTTGTTTGAATGTGTTGTGACCCACTTTTCGTTATGGCCTACTGCACTTGGCCAATTTTCACTCTCGATGAATTGCGCAATCGCAAAAAAAAAGAGAAGAAAATAATAAATTCACACAAACACACATATTCACAGAGAGCAAAAATGTACATTTTCTGTTTGGACTGAATTTGGTTTTTGTTTTATTTTGTTTTTGTTTTATTTTGTTTTACTTTTATTTTTTTTTGTTCAAACAAAAATGACAGCAAAACAAAAAAAAAATGTTTAACAAAACGAATAAACTCAACGATCGTCGGCCATTTTCAAATTTTCTGTTTAATTTTTCTCATGAATATTTATTATTCACAAATTGGTATTCGTGTATTGTGGCTTTAATAAAAAAATTAATATAAACAACAGCAACAATAACAAAAATAAATATAAGTTAATTAGGTTCTCTGTATCACAAACATAAAAAAAACGTAAAAAAAAAAACAGCAACAACACAAAAATTATAAAGTTTATTTTTGTTTTGTATTTTTTTTTCACCAATTTCAAAGAAAAACGGATAATATTTTTGGTGGCCATTTTTTTTTTTTTAATGCTTTGAATTTTAAAATGTTCAAATTGAATAATAATTGGTTTCTCATTGGAAAAAATGACTAATGAATAAATCTCGTATTTTAATTAATTAAATAAAAATGTAGTAATGGAAAATTTCTGGAAAAAAAAAAAATGTTCAATTAAACGAAAACAACGTACGAGAAAAACAAATAATAATATTTTAAGAAATTCGGAAAAAAAATTCTAGAAAACATTCTAATTGAATTTTGTTTTTTTCTGTAATAAAAAAAAAACTCATTTCACTGATTATTTTCTGTTTACTGTGATTCCACCAATAGAACGCATCCATACAATAAGATATAATTTAGAAAAAAAAAAACAACAAGAGCAAATTCTAGAACAGAAAAAAAGGGAAAGAATAAAAAAAAAACTATACTTATTAAATGCATCAACAATTCAGACAGATTCCAAAAAAAAAAAAAAGAAAACGTGAAAAAGAGAAAAAATTAATTTAAAAACTTTAGTAAATTGTTTTTTTTTTATTTTCTGTTTTTTCTTGTTTTTGCTTACAAAAAATCAGAAAAATAATTCAATTTACACTTTCCCCAGACAATACAGGACGTTGTTAAATTGATCAGTCGTCCATTTAAATTAAATCACAAAAGAGTTTTCAACGAATTACAACAAGAACAACAACAACAGACACAACAGCAACATTAAAGTATAGGAAAACATTAAATAATGTAATTATTGAGTCATCAAAATAACAATAACAAAAACAAATTGAGATCCCGGTTTAAATTGGATTAAATGGGAAATTCAGAATATTTGACGTATGTACACTTTGCATATTTTAATTATAATTTTTCTTTAAAGTTAATTTGACAGATCACTGTTTGGAGTTTAAAGTTTAAATCCTGATGTAAGCCAACAGCAATAATCCTATTCTTATTTTTCGTCACTAAATTGAAATTAATATTCTAGAGAAATTTTATTATGCGATTTCTCTAAACGTAGAAATCACATGTACTTGATCCACAATGAATTGTAAGTAATCAAGTACCATGGAGTAATCATAATTATTATAGTTAAATAACGATGTGTGTATTTATTTATGTGTCAGAATAAAACTCATGTGTTTTACTTTTCTTCCACTAATCACAATTTTAATACAATTTGCATTTACTGTCTAAATCCGGTCATCCGATTTAGTGTAAGCAAATGGTCCGATTAAAGAAGTTTTACCGTATAACGAAATTTTTTTATCATAAAATTCTTTCAATATAAAAATTTCTAATAAAATGTTAAAAAAATAAATTCAAAAATTATTTTCCTTTTAATTCTATTTTTCTTAAGAAAATCTAATAAATTAAAAACGGAAAAAAAATAAAATAAATAAACGGTTTGCATCCATAAAATAGAGAAAGCGTTTAATTATTTTATAACAAATGAGGAGAGGGATTGCACAATAAAAATATAAAACTGTTTGTAGGTCATAAAAAATTAAGATCTTGGGAACGTACGAAAAATGAACGAATTTTATATTATTTTTCTCGGTCCTTCTTATTTTTATTACATTTTCTGCCTTCTTCAAAGTATTTTTACATTTATTTATTTTCTCTTTCTAAGAAAATCCAGGTAAATTCACTTGAATAGGAATATGTTTCTTCTTTTTTTTTTGTAAAAGAAATGGATCAGTAAGTATATATTTTTTTTATTTTCCTTCCATCCACTTTCTCCGCCGACCCTTTTTTTGCTTTTTCTTCTTATTTTTTTTTTTATTATTTTCTTCAAGTCGTCTTGGATATAAAGATGAACATTTTCAGATTTTTTTTTTTTCCTTCCTTTAAATCAATTTCTTAATAAAACGAGAAGATTTTTAAGATTATTATTGTGATAGATCAGGCATAAATACAATTCTGATTATATCGGCTTCAGTTAGTCTTAACTACAGATTTTTTTTTTCTTCTTCAAGAACACGAACATTTCATTCTAACTTTTTCCTTTCGACTACAATTTTTTTTTTGAATTTTCAGAGCCTAGCAAAAGAAAAAATATTCAAGATTTTCTTTTCTTTATTCAAACAAATTCAAAGAAAGGAGAAAAAGGAAAAAAAAACTCGAAAAGAGAAAAAAAAAAAAAATAACAGAAAAATATATTTTGACAATATTTTCAGCTGTTGTATTTAATATTTCACAATCCTTTCCCTCTATATATCAACATCTTACATACAAACACATTCACATATGAGTCATAAAAATGTATACTTAAATTAAAGACCACAATAATTTAAAAGAAAAAAAAAATGAATGATCAACGAGAGTTTTTATTTAATACGATGTTGCAATTGTCACTCAATGAGTTTATAAATAAAATGGAAAAGAAAGAAAATCTTGTAAAAATTTTCATCATATTTTAAATCTTGCATATTTTTTAACAAAAGCAAAAGTTTTCTTATAGGTAAAAAAAAAAAAAAGAAAAAAAAAAAAATGATGAAAAAGTTAGGTTCATTTGATTCCAACTGATTCCAAAGTGATTTGATTTGATTCCAAAGTGATTTCCAAGTGAGTAACAGTGATTTTGATTGAATTCAATTATGATGATGAGACTCTAAGTAAATTTTCATTCCATTTTATTATTTAATTCATTTCTTTTGTTTCTTTTTAAAAAAAAAAAATTGCATTTTTTGTTGTTGTTGTTATTCGTTGATTTGTTGCGCACCAGAATTAAATCAAAATTAAAACAACAACAACAACAGACAAAAAGGTTACAAAGGTAAAAACAAAAAAAAAAAATAAAAAACATAAAAACAAAAAAGTTGCACAGAGAAAACACATTAATTTAATTTATGGTCTGTTGTACACGATGATCGTTTTAGATTGAAAATTATTATTATGCTTTTTTTTTTTTTTTAACTTATAAACTTTACTTTACTTGAAAACTTAAGTAGACTTTATGTAAGTAGATATATATATTTATAAATGAGCTAACAAACATAAGTTAAGGATAAGTAAAGATAATAACAAAAAAAAAAGGTGTTAGGTATCAATCTGTGTGTACGCGCGCAGAAGTAAGTGAAATTTTTTTTTATTATTATTTTTCCATCATTTTTTTTCTCTGTTTTCTTATTATTTTTTTTTTTTTTTTGGTGTACGCTTTTCATGTGTGTGCGCCGCGCGGCCACTTTTCTTGCGAAAAAAAAAACCCATTTTCGTTTCTTTATTTTTTTTTTTTTTTTGTTTCTTTTTCTTTTCTTTGATGACTTTTTGATGGGTTTTTGAAAACAGAAATAATATTTCACAATCTTCATATTTTCGTTTTTTTTTTCTTATTCTTGTGGTTTATGAACGTTATATTTACATGTAGTAGATATTTTTGTTTTTTTTTTTTTTTGTGTGAAATTTTAAAATTGAATTTAAGTTTATGAAAGGGATAAAAAAATATGTGCGCAAAAAAATTAAATATTATGATCGAATTTTCATTTTTGAATTTAAAAGAATTTTGTATAAATGCGTTACGTATGTGATTTAGAGTTCTTAATTACGAATTACAAAAATATATATTTTATTTTTAAAAGATAAACAAATTATTTGGTTAACAAAGATCAAATAATTATAAGTTGACGATTGTCTTATTGACAATCATTAAAAGTATTTAATTGTAAATTTTATTATTAGATACACGATTAGAGATTAATTAATTAATTTTGTGTTAATGAGTTCATTTTATGTCATCATCCAACACTTCTAACTCTATGCTATGTTGAATATATTTAAAAAAGAAAAAAAAAAAAAGATTCACTAAAAAATTTTACGATTAAAAAAACAAAAAAAAAAAAAAACCTTTTTCAATCGTTAAATTTGTTATGATCGTGTAAAAAAACAAAAAAAAAAAAAAAATAACAAGACTTCTATTGTTGACATTTAAATTTTTCTGCTTTTCATTCTTGACGTTCAAAAAACTGTTAACCAGTAATTTCTTATGTTCAACCATAAAGCAATGGAGATTCAACTGTTACAATAAAATAACAAAAGAATATTTTTTTTTTTTGAATACTCGATAAAAATTTTACAATAAAATGACCCTGACAGTCGAGACACCATAAATAAATGAAAGCATGTTTTAAATTTCTTGGTCGACAAGAAGATACAAAAAAAAAATACAAATTTCAATTTCTTGATTATTCTTGATCAAAATTGTCTGTACAAAAAATCAATGAGAATAATTTTTAAAAAGTTAACTTAATTCAAAGATTGTAGAAAAAAAAAAAAAGAATCGTAATAGAAATGTTCACTTACGAGCCAACCGTGGCGACGAGTGAATATCACATTCGACTGTCATTTGTAAATTTTGTGATATAATTATTTCCAGTTATTTTCTCTGGTAGTCAAATGGAATTTCTGAAGTTTTACTTAAGGCATGAATTTTATTTTTTTTTTTTTTGAATTTAATAAAAAAAATTTTTGTCCAAGACAAAAATTAAATTCCGCTTATTATATAAGTCATTAATATGGGGATGGACTTGAACAACAACAATTTTAAATTTTATACCATCAACATTATGTTTTAATTATTTTCTTGTTCACTTAAAATTATTATAGTTTGTTAAGAAGATTAACATTATAAAAAAAAGTAATAAACAAAATTATAGAATTAGGGACAAATAATTATGTACAGTAAAATCTTTTTACTAGGACAACCGGATCTTACCACCAAGGAATATGTTTTATATTATTAGACTGATGATCTAAATATACAATCTTATAAGTAACTATTACAGAAATTTAATTAAATTTGAGAGATTTTCGATTAAACAAGATTCAATTAAACAGTTTTTTTTTTGCTGATTTAATAAATAATGTTATAAATTTTTTGTCTACCAAATAGAAAATAAAAGAAATAAGGGATAATTTTCCTAATTTATTATTTTTGGTTACATCTTTTACTTAAGTTTTGTGTAGGTAAATGGTACAATATTTCTCCTACAACAAACACAAATGAGAAGAAAAGAAAATTGAAACAAGACTTACAGAGTGAAAATACTGTGTAGTAATCTCAAAGGACCAACAACTTTATGTTTTTATACGTAAGGATTTTATTTCTATATATAAAGTAACAGAATCTGACACATCAGTAAAAGAAAATATCCTTTTTTTTCTCTTCGTCTTCTTGTTCTTATTCTTATGCTTTAGAAAACTTTTTTTTCTCTTAAAAAACAAAACAAATAAATTATAAAAAAAAAAGCACACGAGCTTACATGAAACGACTAATCACCCCCAAAATATATTTGACCTACATTCATGTTTCTTGTTTTTTTTTTTCTTTTAGAGAGGGAAAAAAACAAAAAACATACGAAATACCTTAGAGTTAGAATAATGAATTCAATAAAAATATGTAATTAATTCAAAATGGCATCATGTCACCCATTAAATTACACTTAACTGAACTAACTTAAAAAACTGAAAAAAAACACAAACAGAACAAAAAATTCAATTAAAAATAAAAACAAAAGTCTAAAAAAAAAAAAATTTGAATAAGAAAAGAAAGAAAAAAGTTATATAAGAGTGAAAGAGAAAAACAAACGAAACAAATTAAATAAATTATTTATTCAAATTTTATATTTATATTTTTTTTCTCTCTCTCTCTCGCAAACTCACTCTAATGATTTGTTTTTATTATATTCTCGCATTTGAATGTGTTGATGTTATTTTGGATTGCTCTTTAATTATGCATGTGTGTGTGCCTATACAGAACAATCATTAACAGGTGTTTTAATCTCTTTTTTAATAAAAATGTGTAATTGTGAATTGATGTGCTTTTGCGTGTGTGTATGTTTGGTATAAATTTTGTTATTTGTGTACCGTATGTTGCGTGCATTCAGGCGCTAAATGTGCCAAGGACACAATAAAAATGAAACACAACAGAAGAAAAACGAACACAACAAAACAGCAGCCACAACAACAACAAAACGGTGAAACCACTATCTCTCTCTCTTTCTCTCACTCATTCTCTTTCTAGTCTAACTAAAATTCATAAAAAAACAAACGTGTATATTTGACGATGGACGAATGACGATGTCAAAATATCTTAAAAAATTCTCAAAATACAAACGAAAAAAACCAACAGAAATAGAGAGCAAATTTTCTATTATTGAAAAAAAAAGGGTTAATAAAATACGAGAATTCTGACGACTACAAAATTAAACATAAATAACTTTTTATTAAATTAAATAAATCATGATTTTAATATAGGTTTTATTTTGTCCTTCAGAAAGTAAACATCACCACCTTATTCTACGCCCCTCATACAAAAACCCCAAAAGAAAAACGTGTCATTAAAAATCTCATACCTTTTCATTTAATGATTTTAATCGTATATCGTCGTAATCACCCTTGTTGACCCAATTATTACAACAACAGATTAGGCAGGCAAGCATATTGTATAGAGGAAACATAAAAGAGAGACCGATAGAGAGCGAGAGAACCAATATTACATTTATCGTCATACAAAACAATCAAATCTAATTTGAAAATGTTTGACCCAAATTTTGAAAATACAAAAAAAAAAGAACATAAAATATAATTTTCCAAAAAGGAAATTCATGGAAAAATAACCCAAAAAAAAAGTTTCCCCCTCTCACTTTGCTCTCGATGGACAAACTATGGGTGTGTGTGTGTGTGTGTTGTATATGTGATGTTTTAATTTTTCCTTCAAGGACAGACAAGAAACTGTAAAAAGATCTGGAACAAATTATATTTCGATCATAACTTTAATTTTTGGCATTTCGGAATAAGAAAAAAATAAATAAACAAAATCGTATACAAAATTTCTTTAGAATTTTTTAAAGAAAAGAAGAAAAAAAAATACAAAACAACAAAAGAAAGCAAAAGAAAAAAGGACAAACAAAGTGTGCCTTTTCTTTATAAACACTCACTTACATACATACACTTACTTATTATGAAATCTTTCATTATTATTTTCGTTTCTCTCTTTCTATGTATGTCTGTCTTTTTCTTCTCTCTTTTTTTTTTTTTTTTTTTTTACCTGTCACAATATTTTCAATAATAATAAATCAATTTAAACATTTCACAATGACAAAACTATTTCATGAAAAAAGAAATGGAAAAAAGAAAACAGAAAATAAAAACTGACAAGTCAATTATCCGTATCTATACACACGCACACGCACAATAATAATAACAACAACATAACAACAATAATGAAAATGTACCCCATTTATTTTACTTTAAGAAAAAAAAAAAAAAATCTTTATACCCAAAAATCTAAACAGTAAAAGAATAAAAAAATCAACTCAACCCCACCCCCCACTAGTTTTGTTTGTTTGACATTTGACGTTAAAATTGTCTCCTTCATCATTCTTAGTTTTTTTTTTTTTTCCTTTTTCTATTTGTCACAGTGACAAACAAAACGATGACATTTCACTTCTATTGTTTATTCCGGAACCGAAAACTCTCAAAAAAAAAAAAAAATTCACCCCGACGACCTCACTGCACTTTACCCCCTTTTTTTTCATCAGTTTTTTTTCCTTTTCTCTTTTCATCCCTAAACATTTTGTTACATGTCTGTTCTGTTACCCTTTATGACAATGCAAATACGATGAGTGAGAGGGATGTAGAAATATAAATGTAATTTGTTTCTCTCCGTTTTTCTTTTTCATTTTGTGTTTGGTTTTTTATTTATACCAAAAAAAAAAACGTCAAAACGAAACGTCAAAAGAACGATTAGTGCCGTCGTTTTGTACCTTTATTTTTCTTTTCTTTTTTATTTTATTTCTTGCGTAAAACTTTAGAGACTTTCTTTTTCAATGTTTACCCATTTTTCGATTTTTATTTATTGAAGGGGATTTTTTTCTTTTTGGACTCTTATCGGTTTTTACAGGGATGACGTCAGATCAGAAAATAAAACAAAAATAGTCAACAAATTAAATTAATTTTTAATTTGAAAAATTTCACTTATTTCGTTATGATTTATTCGATTTTCTTATGAAAAGTTTATTTGAAAGAAATTTCCCCAAAAATAAAAAAAAAAATAAAAGAGAAAAATTAGAAAAAAAAAAAAAAAAAATTGAGCAATATTTTTTTTTTTTTTAAATTTTTAAATTTTAATTTTACTTTTGTAAATTTGTGTTAAATTGTCGCGCTCAAGGGCATTATACGTTTTTTTTTTTGTTTTTCCTCTTTCTCTTTTTTCTTGTATTAATTTTTTTTTCTTTTAAGCCGCATCCTCAATCCCCCACCCATTTTTCTCAATAAAAATAAATAATAATTTAAAATTGATTTAACTTCTTTTTTTTTTTTTTGTTTTTTTACTTCAAAATCGGATTTTATAGAAAAATCCGTATACAAAAATTGTAAATGGCAAAAAATAATTTACAAGAAAAAATTAAAAATAAATTCAAAATTTAAGAAGATTAGAGGACACATTTTTTTTTTTTCCTACTCCTACCCAACATTTTCATTTATTTTCTTTTCATACAGAAACCAACTCTCTCTCTCTCTCCCTCTCTCTACATTTTACACCTTCCTTCACACCCATCATCATCATCTACGTCTTCTTTTCTATTCATTTTATGTTATTGTTGTTGTTTTTTTTCTTGTTTCTAAAAGAATTGATTTTGTAATAAAAAATTATATAAAAAAAAAAAAAAAATAATCGAAAAACCAAAAAACAAAAAACCACAAAAAAGTAAGAGCGAAAGAGAGAAAAAAGTGAACAGAAATCAGGTCAATGCCAAATCAAAATCAAATTCAAATTAAATTAAACAAAAATTAAACAAAAAAAAAAACACTAAAATTTCAATATTCTGACTCATAAAACAACAACAACAATAAAACAAAACGTAAAAAAATTCGTGTTTTATTAAAACATTTTCTGTCCATGTTTAATTTTTATTTTTTGTTTTGGTAAACTGCAGCAGCATTAAAAAGTTATAAATAAATGAAAAAAGAACAAAATATTGAGAAAATTCAATTATTAAGAAAAACAAAAAAATAAATAAAAAAAAAATACAAGAAAAAGTTGTTCAATTGAACCGTGTCTCGAATTGGATCACCTCTCGAAACAGACCACCGTTTGTCATTGAACAAATTTTTCCATACAAAAACTACACCATTACCCACTATTGTCAAATAAAAAAGGATTTTATTCGAAAATTTAATGGTCCAATTAGGCAGGTTAAATTATAAATTAAAATAGAGTGCACCTATACTTATTAACCCAATTAAAATTAAATTTTAATATGTAATTAACAAAAAAAATCTTCGTCTCTATTCTATAAGAAAATTTAAATTTTATTCTCAACGATTACAAACCGTGAGTTAACCGCGAGTTAAAATGATTTTAGAAGAACTACAGAATTGGTAAATTGTTAGTAACTCATTTCATGTAGTTAATCATATTAGATGTTAGAATGTAGATGCTGAACTCTGATTCTATAAAAAAAATTTGCATTATCACAATTTATTCTTTCTGACATTCCCATAATTTCATCTAAAATCTAAAATCTAAAAGAATCTAACTTAATCTAACAACAATTTTAGTAAGTCTTAAATTATGTTTCTCCCCTTTATATTATTTTGTTATCTTGAAATATTTCTAAGATTCAGTAAAAAAAATAAGATCTTTGATCAAAAAATTTATAAAAAAATAATTTTATTTGAATTTTTTTTATGGTCCAATTAAACAGGTTTTACTGTTAATCTTATTCATAAAAATGAATTTATAATTAAAGTTAATTGTTTTGTTCATCTTCATATTTTATTATTTATGTTAATCAGCGTGTATTTATTCATCATTCAAGTTACGCAAACACAAAAACAACAAAACAAACAAAATAAAAAAACAAACAAACGAATTGAATTGAAGAAAAAAAAAAAAGAATAAAAAAAAAAAAAAATGAATTTTCTCAGGGTGAATTTTTTTTTTCCATTTTGGTGAAATAAAAATGCATCCGGCGTGAAAAACTGAAGAAGAAAATGATATTTTTTTTTTTTTTTACATAATTTGCAAAATTATTCATTTTTCATTTTAAACGTGTTTTGTGTGTGAGAAATTTTTATGCTGCTGTATAAAGGGTCGCGGTTTATAAATAAAATAATAAGAGAAAGGGAGAAAGAGAGAGAGAGAAAGAATAAAGAATACTTCACTCATACAAGTTAAGAAATAATTAATGAGAGACATCAAATTATTTTTAGTAGGCTCATCCTTTTTTTTTTTTTCTTTCTACTTTTGGTTTGAAACAAAAAGTAAATTTAGTAATTTCTAAGTAAATTAATTTCTTTTCATGGTTCCTACTTTTTTTTTTTTTGCACTCTCTCTCTCTCACTCTCTTTCTTTTAAAAGAATTAAAGATTTCAACAGCTTTTATTTCAAGAGAGATTAATACTTATTAATTATAAAGATCATATTTCATAAAGATTTTAAGATTTTCATTTAAATTAAATTAAATAATTCTTGTCTCTGTCACTCTTTCACAAAGTAAATATTTTTCTCTTTTCCACATCTTAAATCTTTATTTGTTCATCCTCCATATTTTAAATTAAAACGCAAGCAGTTTGCACAACTGTGTTTATTTTTATACTGGAGTTAAATTTAAGAAAAAAAAATTCTCTTAAATTTTCTGATATAAAATTTGTCATAAGAAATTTAGTTTTGATTTTTCACAAAAAAAAAAAAGGAAAAATTTTATTTGGGTCAGTTGACCCAAATGAATAATTTATACGCTGATTACACATTTTTAATGTTAACAAAAGTGTTTAAATTAAATTGAACATAAAAAAATATCATTCAGATTAAACAATAAATAGAATAAAGTTCAACTTTGTTCGCCACAAGTCGTCTAATTTAACAATCAAACATCAAAGGAACAGATTTCTATAACTGAAAAGTTGTCATTGATTGATTCAGGAGAATTTCAATTAGTAGAAATTATAAATAAACAAAGTCAAAGAAAATTCGCACAAGAAATTCAATTAATATTTTTGGAATTTAATTTCAAATATAAAAACAAATACCAAAATCAAATCAAAGCGTTCTTAATTCATACAATAAATGAGAGATGTATAGAAATGACGAGGGAATTAACAACAGTTTGTCCTAGTAAGGGACCTAATGAGAAATATTTTAGAATTTTTACAAACCTTTTTTTAATGAAAAAATTCAACAGTTCAACAGTTACATGAATAAAATGGAAAAATTATTTTGAATAAACAACAACGAATTACCTGAAACTGATTTCCTTTAAAAATAAATTTAATTTAATTTCTTCCTTCAGTATTCTGTATAGGAAGGGGGGATTTGAGCTAATAAATCTTCAAAAAAAGGTGAACATTTCTGGAGTAATGAACTCATATTCCCCTTATCACTTTACTTTTTCAAAAGAAAAAGCGAAGAGATTATCGTAGAATTTTTAACATCCCCTTTACAGTGCAATGACTTAAAATAAATTACACTTTTTGATTATTTGTTATGTGATTGACTTCCCAATACCAATTCTACATTAATCATCTTGTCTGTTCATTTGAATTAATTTTTAAAACACAAAATATCGAAAGTAAAAGATTTGAATCAAATGATTCGCCGTTTCATTCAATACTATCGAATTATTTAGAATTAGAAAAAAAAGGCATGAAAAAAAAAATTGTTTAGTAAAAAGCTTTTACTTGGACATCATCCATCCAATACCTTGATATTTGAACCTTGTTAAGTATTAGATTTAAATTTTGGATAACAGAGGAAAAAAAAAAAGATGGCGCAAGAATAAAAATGTTTACATTTTGTCTTTAAGTCCAACCTAAAAAAAAAACTCTTACTCTCTTTCTCTAAAAATACATATACCAAACACACACACACACACACACACACACACACACACACACACACACACACACACACACACACACACACACACACACACACACACACACACACACACACACACACACACACACACACACACACACACACACACACACACACACACACACACACACACACACACACACACACACACACACACACACACACACACACACACACACACACACACACACACACACACACACACACACACACACACACACACACACACACACACACACACACACACACACACACACACACACACACACACACACACACACACACACACACACACACACACACACACACACACACACACACACACACACACACACACACACACACACACACACACACACACACACACACACACACACACACACACACACACACACACACACACACACACACACACACACACACACACACACACACACACACACACACACACACACACACACACACACACACACACACACACACACACACACACACACACACACACACACACACACACACACACACACATACACACACGTTACAACTGATGAAGAAAGAAAAAAATAAATTCCAGTATACCTTGAGTTAAATCAGGGTTCCGGATTTTTGTAATTAAAAACATGATCTGAAATCTTAATTTTTTTTTGTTGTAAAATTATTAAATAAAATTTTTTTTTTTCTCTCTTTTCGATTATTTTCTTTCTTTCCTTTTTATAAAAACATAAACAACAACAAAAAAAAAAAAAAAAAGAATATTAATCGATCCTTCTTAAATAAATTATCTTAAAATCTTGATTTATTTAAGAAATGCCAACATTTGAGCAGATAGGTAAAGGCTAAAGACTAAAATATGACCATTTGTGTGTTGCTGTTTTTTTTCTCTGTGTAAAAATCTAAAAATCAAAACAATAAAAAAAAAAACAACAACAAAAAAATAAACGGTGAAATATTTAAACAAAAAAAATTGAATTTTGATTTCATCTTTTTTTTTTTATTAAAAATTAAACAAAAAAAAAAATGAATTAATTTATTTTATTGAAAATTTATTTTCTCTTTTATATATTTTTTTTTTTATAAAACAAAAAAAAAATGAAAATCGAAAGTGCTAAAAAAACCAAAAGAAGTCATTCTTCTAAAAGTAAAAAAAAAAAAAAAAGAACAAAACAAAACAAAAAAATAAAAAAAGAAGAATAAATACAAATCAAAATGTAAGTAATTATGCGACACAACTAAATACCAACAACAATAAAAAAAAATACTTAATAATAAATACAACCAACAACAACAACAATAAAAAAAAAAACAACATCAGAGAGAAACAGTGCCACTGCCAGTGGGTTAGTAGGCCATGGAACAAAAATAAATAAATAAAAAAAAAAAACAGAAACAAAAACAAAAACGGAATATTAAAAGTGAAAAAATAAAAAAAAATGGGCGCGCAGACAAACCGACAGACAATCAAAAGACAGACAGACAGACAGACAATATATTACAGCATTTCATATAAAAATAATATATAAAAGTATTACCACCTCTCTCTCTATAATATTAAAAACAACAACAACAACAACAACAAAACCAGCCTGTATAAATTATTTACTTTGCTATAAAAAAAAAAAAACAACAACCGCGATAAAAAAAGAAACAAAAACCGTGTTAAAAAGCCGCGAATTGTGTTACGATGAAACTACAACAACAACAACAACAACAATAAAAATAAAACATTTTACTTTTCTTTTCATTTCTTTTCTTCTTCTTCATTTAACTGTCTTTCTTCGTTTAAATATTTTTTTCACTGCAAAAACAATAAAAAAAAAAAAATAAATAAATAAATAAACGACAGAAAAATAGACAATTATTATGTACCGGTTGCGCCGTGTCGTCACATTTTATCAAACCTCAAACGGTGAAATTAATTTTTTGTGATTTTATAATTTCTCTCTTTCTCTCTCTCTCTTTCTTTCTATTTACCACTCTTTCTTTTATTTTATAATTTCACTCTCACTTTTCATTTATCTGATTATCATTTCATTTCAATTCATTCTTTAAAAGAGAATTCAAAGAAAGAAAGAAAGACAGAAAGAAAGAAAGAAAAAAATGAAATCGAAATTGAAATTTGTTTGTTGTTGCTTTTGGTTATTTTATTTTTTTTTTTTTAATAAAAAGCGAAAACGTTAACTGAAATTTGTTAAAATGAAAATAAAAGTGAAATTATGAAATTTTTTTTGCTGTATTTTTTTTTTTAGTTTTTAGAGAATTGTTTTTGTTAGAGAAAATTGTTTTGTTGTTAAAAATTTTTTTTTGGAATCAAAAAAAAAAAAAAAAACAACAAAAATGACGACGAAGAAAAATGAGATCAAGTTCATCGAAAAACAAAAAAAGTAAAACTGTTGGACTCAATTATTATTATGCAAATGATGATGAATGATTATTTGATTTTACTTGTATCACACAAATGTGATTGGAACATTGAATTGGATATCAGTTGTTAGAATAAATAACTAAGAAAAATAAGAGATGATCGTAAAAGAAAATTCTCAATTTTTTTTTTCTTGAAATTGATGAAAACCGGTGAAAATTGTGATTTATTATTAAACGAAAATAAAAACAAAATTGAAATTTATTATATTGACACAATTCAAGAGAAAGAGAGAGAGAGAGTAATATTTTATAGACTTATGTAAAACAGAGAACAGGAGAATTTTAGAGGAAAAATAAAAATGGTGCAAATTTCACACATTATTTATTTAACTAAAACAGAAATTCTGAGATCCAGTACAGAAGGCAGAATTATTAGGGACTTCAGAAGACCATCCTACCCTCTACGTAAAAACAAACAAAGAAAAATCGAATTTACGAAATTAAGAAACAACTAAGGAATTCCAATAAAAATTAAACATACTAACTGGATTCTATTTTATCTTTTCTCATTTTCTTCAAAATCAAACAAAAATTAAAAAGTAATTAGAACAATCAATTTGAGTTCCAGTAACTAAGGAAAATTAAAAGAATAGAAAATAAAAATCGTCCTTATTTAATGCTAGTATTTGAGTGTGTACATGTGTGTATGTCCAGTACCGTCTAGTGCTAGGTCACCTACTGACCCAAATTACACAGAAAAATGAATTCATGTTACAACAATATTTTATAATTAAACTGAGAGAAAAAGAGAGAAAACAAAACAGAAAACAAATCCTTATCGATTCATAATATAAAAAAGAGAAACAACAAATGAACAAATTAAAATGACAAGAGAGAGAAATACTGCATTTGATCATTAATTAATTAAAAACAATTAAAATGTTTTTTAATAAAAATAAAATTAATTTATCAATTTGAATTTTACTTTGAAACAATTATTTTTTTTGTTATCTTTCTGAACAGAAGAGGACAGACCCACAGACAAGAGGGAGAATAAAAATTATGTAGAGCACAATATCAGAACCAGACAAAAACAATCATTCTCTTCACTCCTCACTTTTTTTTTTCTTTGTTATTTTTAAAAGGGAATATTTCTTTGATGATTTTTTTAATGTGGGAAAGGCATGCTAAAAAAAAAAACAATCAGAAAGCACGTACAATAAATGGGTTTGGAGAGTATGAGAATAAAGAAAGAATGATGACCTTTCACTTTTTTTTTTGTTTTTTGCTTTATTTTTTGGTCAAATTTAAATTTACAAAATGAAGAAAAAAAAAACATCGCACAATAGAAAGCCCTTCTTTTTACATGTCTTCGATTCAGAATAATGCCGACTGCTGTAAAGTCTGTTAACAGTTAACAATTGCAATTACAATTTCATATGCATATTTTAAGTATTTTTGTGTTTGTGTGTGCATGTCTCGATTTGGATTCGGTTCTTCAATTCTTCTTTAATACATTTTTTGTTGCTTTTTTTTTATAATTTTATTTTTCATTTGACACGAATTTTGTGTTTTAACGACTTTTCATCAGCAACAACGACAACAACAAAATTCAAATAAATTCTCATCAATTTTTCTCCGACTGTCTGTGTTCTTGGTGTGACGAAATAAAATATTTGTATCCTTTTACTGATATGTACTTTCTTATAATTTCTTATTCTCGGTTAAAAAAAGAAATACAAAAGAACAGAAAACAAAAGAACTTTTATATATAAAAAGAAAAAAGTTAATAATTGGGTCACAGTTTTTGCGAGACGTTTTTTTTTTAACTCTCCGTCTTTTTCTTCTTCCTCTTCTTATTTTTAGTTTCATTTGTTGTCTGAGTTTTTAAAGGGGGAAATACTCATCTGGAATATTTCAATTTTATTTCATCAGACAAAAAAATTATTGAAATTATGACGTCATAAATAGAAAGAAAGTAAAGAGAATTTTTTAAATGTCTGCAATAAATTAAGAGAAAGAAAAAAATATGTTACATCATTTAGTCTCCCCGGGTTAGTCATTGATGAATATTTTTCTTTTTTTGTTTAGTAACAAATTCAGTAGAAATTTAATCAGAATTGGAAAATAATTGAGTTTCGACTGAAATTAATTTATGTAACAAAAATTAAGGAAAGTGAACGGAATTAATATTCTATTTGAAGTTGTGATGTTGACTACCGTCAACGAAATTCATTCTTAGAATTTAAGATTTAATTCAAACATTTATTTCATTATTATTTAGTGTGACAAAAAAGAAGCATTTACCTGGAATTTAAAAAATTATTACTTTGAAAAATACTGAATCTATTTCTGGGACACTCATTACATTTTCTTTTATTAATAAAAATCTGCTTAACTTCGATTCCATTTATATTTTTAACAGTTGAAAATAATTTAATTTTGTCATTTATCGTTTTTTCTTTCAATAGGTTGTTAAAAATCTCCCAACATTTTTTTTTACTTAAATCAATGAACCGATTAAGAACAATAAATAATATATTGTTGTTGTTGTTCTAAGATTAAATTAAAAATTAAAAGTGGAATCCATATTCCATAAATTGAAGTTATGATGAACGGAAATCACACAATGTTTTTGATTTAAAGAGAAAACTTTTAAGTTGAAACTTTTTATTTAAAACTTCATAGAAAGACAAAATTAGTTAAAGGGGAAATTTTCGTGTCATACAGCATCTTGTAAATGCCATAAAAATAATAAAAAAAAATATAAAGAAAACGAAAAAAATACAACTAACTGTGTTTTTCGCCCTAATCTAATAATTATTATGAATAAATTTAGGCGCCCATTTACTTTACTTCTTAATTATCAATAAAGAAACGTCGTGTTGTTTTATTTAATTTGTTCAATTTTCTTTTCAATTCTTTTCCTGTTTTGATTTCAATATTTTTGGTTGAATTAAGTAATCGTTTATTTTTATTATTTTTTCTTCTTCTTGCTCTTGTGTTTACTTGTGCTTTCTGTTTTCGCTTATTTACTTCTACTTTATTTTTTTTTGTCAATTAAAAATATTATATTTTCCACACAAGTTATGAAATTTTTTTATTCTTCTTTGTTATTTTGTTTATGCGTATTTTTTCCAATTTACTTACTTTACCTTCTTATTAATTGTGTATTTTGTTTTGTCTATCTTTGTGTTTAATTTTTTTTTGTTTTTGGCAAAACTGAAAGAGGGTGGGGGAGAAAAGAATGAGGTAAAATAAACGCCGCTTGTTGAATTTTGTAAAGAAGAGAAATTTGTATTATGCATTTAATTTTTTTTTTCTTTCAAATTTAACCTTCAAATGACTTATGTAGTATGTATGACTTATGTATGTGTTATATTTTTTACCTTAGCGTAGCGTAACTTATTCAGAAATTTCAGAGTGCTGGTCTGATTAGACAAGTGCCCAAATTAGACAATGATAGTTTACATATTTAAAAAAAAAACGAAATTCAACTGTACGTGATTTAATGAAACAAAGTTCTAATAAACAAGTTTTTACATCAGTTAAGTAACTTAAGTTAATGACTTTATAATTCATTGACTTAAAGACTTATTAATGTATTTATCCACTAATACGATTCTTAAAGATTTGCTGTATTTATTAGCAACTAAGAATATTATAAAATTAGGATATCCAATTTATTACAATAGTCCTGGTACAAGATCGTATAGAAATAAATTTTTGTATTTTGTCATTTTCAAAGTTCACACACGCAATATTAACTTATATTGAATAATTAATTCCAACTTCAGTGGACATAAATTCACAAAAACGAAACCACAGGGAAGAGGATAATTAATCGAGATTCATTAATTTGAATATTATATAAATTAGAAAAATTTCTAAACTCATTCGATTCTTTGTCTACTGATTCCTTTACATACTTTTATTTAGTGAGTTACGCTACAAAATTAAAAGAATTTTAAAAAAGGCGCCACCATTATGATGAACTTTTAACATTTTATATATTTTGAATTTTAAAAATTATTTTACTGTGTTTAATTTTTTTTTTTTAACAAATAAAGAGAAAAAAATATTCATTATTTTCCTTAAACTATGTAAAAAAAAAAAAAAAAGCAACAACACAAAAATTTATTCAAACTGCTACCTGTCACCTGTCCAAATATATTCCGTGTGTTAAAAAACGCACAAAAAAAAAATTATTTTAATAAAATTAATAAAAAATGAAAATGAAATTTTATTTTTCATTATTTTTTTATAAATTAAAATTGTAAAAAAAAAAAAAAAAATTGTAAATTTAAATTATTAAATAAAAAAACAGAAAAAATTCTTTATTCAATAATTGACCGAAATACAAACATTAAATTTATTGAAGAGTGAATATGATTAAAAAAAAAAATAAAGAAAACAAAACAAAATAAAAATAAGTAAGAATTAAGAATGTATGTATGCACTATGCAGACATAGTATGAGTAGTAGTAGTATTAGTGGTAGTATTAGTAGTAGTAGTTAAGTAGTACTAGTATTCATCACACATTATTATTATTATTATTATTATTACATACTTTAATAAAATATTAAATTGCGATAAAAGGAATTCAGGTCAGTCTCCAAAGTGGAAGATAAAAGAAAAAAAAAAAAAAGAATTCTATAAATGGCGTCTCAAATTCCGTGTAAAAACGATGTATATAATATGTCTGTCTCACTCGCTCTCTATTCTATTTTGTTATTATTTATTTATGAACAAAAACAAGTAAACTGCAATACCATCATCAACCAATATACATTTTTTTTTCTGTGTCACATTATATGTCCATATGTCTGTCCACTAAAATAAAAATAAAACTTCAAAGAATGAAGAATCAAAGAGAGAAAGAGAGATGATGATATAGAGATGAAATACACGAATATTCGTGACTTCTTTTTATTGTTTGTTGTTTTACAACAACAATAACAAAAAAAAAATTATGTTGTAATCTTTGCCTGGAAAAAAGGCTTTAAGGTAAGACAAATACAGACAAAACAAAAAAAAAATTTTGATAAAAAAAAAAACACAAGAAAATAAAGTTAAGGAAAAAAACAAAATAAAAATACAAAAAAATCATCATCATCAGAATAATTCATAATTTTTACGTTTCTACTTTGTTTTTTGTTTGATTCTTCAAAAATGCTGATAAATTAAATAAGACAAGAAAAGTCAAAAGAATTATTAAGAAAAAAAGAAAATAAATATAACAGCAATAACAACAACAACAAAAAATAAATTGCTGCGTCTGCGTATTACGTCACAATATATAAATTCTGTGATACTTTATTAAAAAATTTTTCACCTTATGTAAGACGAATTAAGAACAACAACAAAAAACAACAGAAAATTAAACAAAAAGTTCAGACAAAAATCAGTAAAAAAGAAAAAATAAAGAAGAAAACCGACATTTTTTTCATGTCTTTCGTTAAATAAAAAATTAAATAAAAAACGTCATAATTTTTTTTTTTTATTCAAAAAATATATAATCTCATATCTCACTCATTCCCCTCCTTCCTCTCTTCTACCCACAACAATCTTGCAAATTGCCAGATTTTTTGGTTTTTTTTTTTTTTTTGGATTATCTTTTGATAAAATATTGAAAGAAAAAGGAAAGACAAGGAACAATAATAAAAACAAAAAGAAAAGAGAGAAAAAAAAAAATAAAACAAAAAAAATTGTACAAAAATATAAAATCAAAGAAAAAGCAACAAAAATAAAAAGAGAAAAAAATAAAAGGAGAAAAAGAGAAAAAGAGAAAGAGAGAGAGAGAATTAAGAATGAAATACAAGAGTATTATATATTTTTATATAGCATGTACATGAAAACGTCCTTGGCCCACTGACACACATTCCCCATTAAAGTGTGGGCCATATTTTATTATTTCACATTTTGTTGTTGTTTGATTTGTGTTTATTTTTTTTCTCTCTCTCTCTCTTTTGTGCACATTTTTCTTGTTTAATAGTAACAAAAAAAAAAAAAAAATTAGTAATAAATATTTTTTTACTATTTATTAAAAAAGAAAAAAAAAATATTTTTTATAGAAAAAATGGAAAAGAGAAAAAAAAAATGAGTTTATACACGAGAATGTTTACACAGTTTGTAATTTTTCTGTTTCAGAAAAGGAAAAAAAATACAAATGGCTTAATTTTTTATTTCATTGTTAATTTTCTTTATCATTTTACTCTGACTGTCTAAAATTAAAGCGCCCTAAACTTTTGCTAATTTCTAATTATAATTTCATTGATATTTTATAGATTGAAAAAAAAATGGTTTTTTCATTTCTCAAATACGAATAATTTCCATTTACAATCATTAGGCTACAGAGACGATTAAAAGAGGAAGTTGTTTGACAGGGGGGGGGTGGCGGGCTAACCTATTTTGAATAATAAATTTTCACGTAAGACCAGCTGTTGAATTTGTCTCAAAATGCGGTTCATCTTTAAGTTTATTCGTGATTTAATTTAATTTATTATTTTCTATTATTTAAATTTGTACAAAACAAAAAAAAAAAAACAATTAAAAATGTTCATGCAAAATTATATTTTTTTCACTTCACTTTTGTGATTTTTCGTTCAATGACAAAAAAAAAAAGTGCATAGCAAAAAAAAAGTGTACTGAGTAATTCCAATTGGATTTCAATGTAATGTTACTCAATAAAAGGATCAAATTACAAAAAATATCCTAAAAAACTTCACATTGGATTAAATTTAAATCGTAAACAAAAAAGAAAAAAAGAAAAAGGAGTAAAAAAAAATTTACTAAGTAACACGATGACGACATTAGTGAATGACAAATTACTGTAATATTGTAAATTTACAACTTAAAAAAAAATGGAAAGAAACAAAAAAAAAAACAAATAATGCAAAAAATGTTCATTTTTTAATTGTATTTTTTTTTTATTTTGTTTTGTTTAATTTTTAATTTCAGATTTGCTTTTATTTGCAGTAAATTCTCTAAAGTTACTTTTTCTTAAGTGGGTGTGTTTGTTTGTTTTTTCTTTTATTTCAATCTTGCTATTTTTAATTTCTTACATTATTAAAAGAGCGAAAAAATTAAATGAGAGGAAAAAAGAAAATAGAGAAAAAAAGGAGGAAAAATTTTTTGCTGTTTTTAATTTTTGCTAAATACAAAAATATACAAAAATTAAAGAGAAAAAAAAAAACTAAATTTTTTTTTTTTATAAAAAACACAAGAAAAAAAAAAGTGAAATTAGATTGAATTCATTTTTGAGAGAAAATCCAGATTTTAAAGAATTAAAAATAAGAAGAAACAACAACATACTTTTTTTTTTGTTAACCTAAATAAAAAAACAAAACAGGTCAAACTCCCAAATGTATTCTAATTTTCCTTATTAATAAAATTTAGAAGAAAGAAAATATTAGAATCAGTCCACCAAATCCATCTACGCACGCCATAAAGCAATCAATTTCTATTTCTATAAATAATTAATAAATGAAAAAAAAAAAAAAACAAATTGTTAGAAGGGAAATGAAAACGGAGACAAAAGAAGAAAAAAAAAACACTCATCTCTCTGTCTAGTCTCATCTAAAACCTTTTTTTTTTTAACCCATAAATACACACACATGTTCATTCATGTACACATGTTATACTCTCGTGCATACATTATGAATAAATGCACAAGAAAAAAATATAAGTTGAAAAATTATCATTCTCATCAAAATTGAATGAAATAAAACGTTTCTAGAAAAAAAAGAAAAAAAAAATATGGACTCCATGAGTATGTGCAATTATTGCAGGCATATAACACATTTAAGTGACGTCACCCGCATATATTTTTGCTACAATTAAAAAGTATGTAATTTTAATTATTAAATAAATATAAGATAATTTATTTTTTTCACTTAGATTATAAAAATTATAATAAATAAATTAAATAAAACTATACCTAAACATACACACACACACACACATACAGACACAACAAAGAGAGAAAGAGAGAGCATAAAGAGAAAGAAATATTAAATATACAAACAAATTATATTATTTATTATTATTATATTTCAGGGACAAATAATTTTCTAGTGTACTAGGTCTGGGTTGGTAAAGGGAAATTGTGTCATTGTCATTTTATATATCATAAACGATATAACATAACTATAATATAACAAAATGTTTTATGTCACGTGAAACATAATGAAAATTGAATAACGATTTTTATATGATTTTTTTCTTCTTCATCTTCTTCTTCATCATAATTTTTATTTTTCAATCTTACAATACATTTATATATGAATATACCAGAAATGTGTGTGTTATGTATGAGATTATATACATTAAGTATTATAATGCAATTTATTATACATTCCTAAGTCATCTATCTGCATATTTATAAATATTTTATATAAAATAAAAAAAAAAAATACAAATACAAATAAAAGTAAAAAAATAAAATCCGGAAATACATAAATTATGTTTGAATGTATTTTTTAATTTTTTAATTTCAAATAGTTTTGAATTTTTAATAAACGGATGCGTTTTTCTTTTCTTTTACTTCAAGAGACGACATTACGGTTTAATTTTTAAATTAAAAACCTTTTTTAAAATTCTAAGAAAAGAAATCAGATAGAAAATGAATTTTGTTACGTATAGGAAAAATATGGTTTAAATTAAAGAATAATTTAACTATGCAATGGTGTGACTGTGTTCCATTACAAAAAAGCTTCCTCCTATCAAAACTATCAAAAGATTTTTTGTTCTAGAAATATTTCAATAAAAAGCAACAAAACCATAAAAGGATAAAATTGTTTTCTGCTTTACTTTTTACATAAGAAAACAAAAATAATCAATCAAAGGTGGCGACGCCGATATTTTGTTGTTGGTGTATATAAAAAAAAAAAAAAATATGACAATATTGGAATATATATTTTCTCGTTCATTCCTTTGTTTTATATTTTTCAATTTGTAAAGTAAAGAAAAAAAAATTATTAATAAAAATAAAAAAAAATTAAGAGAAAACAAAAGATATAAAAAATGAAGAAAAAAAAAATATCGAGAACAAATAATAAAATAGTAAAAAAATAAAACAAAAAGAAATAAAAAAAAAACAATCGCGCAATTTATCATCACGTGCTTTTATATAATCAGTTAAATAATAATAACAATAATAAAAACTTAATTTTTGACCTAAGAAGCAATTCTGTTTATTTTTTTTTTTCATAAAAAATAAATAAAAGAATAATTTAAAATCATAAGTTTTTTTTTTTTATTAATCTATAGAATCTAGAACAAAAGTTATTAAGGGTAATTCCGAAAACATACAAAATATATTCTTCCATTTTTTTTTTTATACTTATTTCACAACCTGTGAGAATCTTGCTCAAATTCTAATTTTTAATAATTATTTTACATAAAAAAATGTCTAACCCAATTTAGTTAGACATTTTTTTGATTTAAAATTGATTTGAAAAAAAAAACAAAAATTTTAATAAAAACAGGGGAAAATTATAGCAATGGAATTACCTCATATGAGTACATTTGGTACGTTTTTAAGAGTAAAGACTAAATGACTTTATCCAAAAAAAAAATTAATCTCAAGAGAGCTTCAGAATGTTCCAGAGGATTATTAATGCAGATTCTCACATTACATTACACATCTGTGTACTAAAATTACTTTTACTAAATTAAGAATGTCATATTGTAGCAAACTTATTTCTGTTAGAAAAAAATAATAATAAAAATAGAAAATTTAAAGAACGAAAATTTAAAAGAAAAAAAAACAACAAACAGTTTTCAGAATTGCCCTTAATATACCCCGATCCGACTATATTTAGACTTCTTAATTTTTTCTTTCTTTCTGAATTTTGTTTACATTAATAAATATTATAATTATGCTAAATAAGTGGAATTGTAATCAACTGAATTAATAATAGAATTCATAAAACACAACAAAAAAAAAACCTCAATTTTGTACTCTGTGTATAGTTGCTGATGCCCAAGAAGTTGTAGACATTGACACACTAACACAGTGACCATGACTGAATTTTTTTCTTTTATTTTCCAATTTTGCTTTCAGTTGAAATATGCTTTTTTTTTTAGTAGTTTTGTCCACGTAATTTTTCGCTGACTCAAAAAACAAGAAGAGAGGAAAAAAAAACAACAACGATATTTGCTATTTTTTATATAGAATAAAAATTAATTTGTTTTTTCAAATGATGCGTGTGTGTGTGTATTGTGTCGAGAGGTGGTTCAATTAAAAAAAAAAAACATAATGATAAACCAACAACAAAACAAAAAAAGATTTAAATTGCCGTAGTTTCCCCAACCTTGTCGCCATTTTGATTTATTTAAAAAAAATTTCTTCATTTCATTACACCACATCATAATATTCTAAATAACACAACAATAAATATTCTCTCTACTTCTATACACATTTAAACACATACATACTCATTCACCAACGCAATATTAATATTCTAGAAAACGATTAGGCAGAGAGAAAAAAAAATCAAATATAAAATTCATTAAACTTCATTTAAATGTGATAAAATGCGTCACTATCTACGATTTTATTCAACGTAAAACAAAAAAAAAAAAGCAATTGGCGACAACATTTTATGATATCACAAGAAAATCACTTAATTTTTTCTCTCTTTATCTATTTATCTCACTCATTTTATTAATTTTCTTTCTCTCTCACCTACTACAATATTTATTTATTTCACACGTGCAGAGGTATTCTAATAATTTCGCTATCTTCTATTTGTATTTTCGCCATTTTTCTTAAATACACACACATATACTTACATAAATTTAATTGCATAAACACATACATAAACAAATATTAAAAATGGTTGTGTAATTTTCATTGCAAACACACATCTACAAAAAAAAAAATTATTAAATAGTACAATGCAACCGTGGCCTACTTAATGAGAATATTTTTGTGAGATAGCAACACAAATATAAATAAATACACAAATACATTTATAGATAAAAATACTCTAGTAGTATACTAGCAACAAAAATAAGTAAAGTCTCGAGATAACATTACTATATTTATTTTTAATACATTATGTCTTCATCTGTGTATATGTGCGTTTATTTGTGTATATGTGCGTTTATTTGTGTGTATGCTTTTGCTTACAATAAAAATAATAATAATATATTTTCCATAATAAAAAAAAAAAAACAAAAAGAGGTCAGAGGAGACAAACATTTACTATATTGAAGAATATTTTAATAAAACTTCAGATCAGACAGAAACAGAAAGAAAGAGAGCGAGAGATGAAAATAGGTCATATATTAAGAAAGAAAAAAAAGTGTGTACACAGGTTTTGTCCCAGTAAAAATACTGATCTGGGTCAATTATATATTATTCAGCTTTTTCACAAGAATTCATCATCCCCCGTCTAGTTACATATGTATTTTCTTTTTCAACATTATTTGTTTTTTTTTTTTATTTTCATCTCTAAATTCTCAAAAGAAATAATAATATCCTGAACTGGAAATAGCTTGAAAACTGAGTAAATTAACAAATAATTTCCATGGAAAATGAAGAATACGAATCGCATGCAACACAGAAAAAAAAAAGGAAATAATTTCACCACAAAAAAAAATGTATCATTGGCATGCGCAATAAGTTTGTCTTGTTATAAATGTATTTGTGTGGAGACGCCATAATGATTCTCATTTATTTTTCCTTCCCCCCCTGTGTTTTGTGTTCTCCTTTTTTTTCTTTTTTGTTTTTTCAATTTTATTTATTTTATCCTGCTGTTTTCCTTTTTTCATGCATTTAGAATTAAAAAATAGATTTTATTAAAAATATTTTTCCATTGTATGATTTTGGAATGTATAAAAATTAATTTTAAGAAAATAAAAACAGAAATTGTAACAATTGGATACTTCATTAAATTAAACATTAAATAATTGGATGTAAGTGAATCAAATAGAAAACTTCATTATTTTATATAAATTCTCTAGAAAATCCTTCTAATGCATTTTCTGTATGTTAAAAATGAACATTTTCAAGCAATTATTGATTTTATTGGATGAAAAAAAAAATTGTTAACCCTTGAAATTTATTACAAAATCAATCTGTAACATTTTTTTATAATCATTTTCTTGTAATTAATACAAAAATTCAATATGGGTTGAGATCAAAAAAAAAAATAAAAAAAAAACGTGGCTATTAATAAGAAAATCTTAAAACATACAATGGAAAAAAGTAACCAGAAAATATAAATTAAGTAAATCAACTGAAAACTGAAAAGATATAGAACCATAAAATAATATTGAATAATGAATAATAATTATCTGTTTCCAACTTTTTCTTCTGCGTTTATAGCATAACGTCGTTTAACGAAGGTCTTGGTAGTCACAAAAAAAAAATTGAAGCTTTATTAAATATTTCTGTATTCAGTTTTTTATTTTTTTTTCATTTTTTGATGTTAAGTATTTATAGCTATACAGTTAGCTATAAAGAAAAACAACTGGACGAATGGACGTTTTAAAAGTAAAAGTATAAAATGTAATTTTTTCTTATGTTCTTTTTTTGGTTAATAAAATATTTAATATTTTTTTGTTTTCTTTTTTTTTAGAAAAATAATATAAAAAAGAAACAAATTAAAAAATAAAATAAATAATAAGTACGATGGCATTATGGTTGAATATTTTATTGCCTAATGTCATATTTATTAATGGATATAAAAAAATGGATAATGTTTAGTAAGAAAAATTGTCGTAATAGAATTTAATATAATCAAAGGTCCTCTTTCAAAATGAACATCTTATTATAATACCTTCTATAAAAATCACACAAAATATTCCAAATATTAATTGATTATTGCTTGATAATATTTTTTTGATTAGTACAATATCTAATCAGACTTTTCGTATAAGATTCCTTCATAAAATCTACATGGCCCAATTAGACAGGTTCTATATTTGAAATAATAATAATAATAATAATAATAATAATAATAATAATAATAGGAATTAATATTCTTCTTTGATTTCAAGTTTTTCCTCCTCTTTTTATGTAATTTTTTTTTCTTTTTTTCTGCTTTTTATAGAAAATTAATAAAAAAAAAAAAATGGTTTATGAATTTTTTTTTTTCTCTTCTTTTTTTAATATACAAAAAATAAAGAAGAAAAATAGAAAATATGTGTGTATACTTAGAGGAGGAATATATGTATATTTATGTATATGTAACAAAAAAAAAAGAAAAAAATCCAAGTTATAAATCGGTTACCATGTCAACCCTCTACACAATATAAAAGGAAAAGAAAAAATAAAAATATAAAACAACCAACCCACCCCACCCACTTATACCATCCCTTTTATATTCTAAGTAAAATACAAAACACTTATATACAAATTCAACTGTATCCATGTAGTTCTATATAGAAAGAAAATCTACTACCCGTTACGTCTCACTTGTCAACTTTACTCAAACTCAAAAAATGCCGCACGCCACACCCCGTAAAATATATTTTCCAAGTCAATATATATATTTTCTATAGTAAAAACAGAAAAAGGAAAAGAGAGAGAGAGAGAGGGAGAGAGAGAGAAAAAGAGAGAAAGAGAGAGAAAGTAAAAGCAACAGAATAGAAAAATCCCCATAAGGATTTAGTATAGAATTTTCTAAAAAAAAAAAAACTTTTTTTTCTCTGTTCCTCCTTTTTCAAAACGTTAGTCTGGATTCTTGAATAAATAAACAACAATTCCTCATTTTCCCTTTTCTATAATTTTTTTTCTTTATTTTTTTTTTATTAGAAGAAAATTTCTAATACGTCCACAATTTCTAATTGGAAAAAAGGGGAAAAATGCATTTAAAAAAAAAATGCTGTAGAGTGGGTGGTAAATTAGATTAGAAAATATTTTCATGTACATTTTACACAGAGCGTAATAAATTTCTGATGACGTACATTTTCATTTGATAAGGAATAATTGTGTGTATGTAGTAGTAACAAGTACATTAGTTTATTTTAACATTGGAAAAATAATTCACGGTTATTAGGTGACCCACTAACACAATAACCTACTATAAAATATATTTATTTATTTATTTTCAGTTTTATTTTTTTTTTTCCTTCATTTTAATGTTTTTTTTTTTCTTGTTACTTTTTAAAGAATATTTTCAGAGACAGAAACAGAGAGGATATTTATGTTTTTCTGTATGACGTCAGAATAATTTTAAAAAATCGATTCCGAATATTGAGTGTGGGTAGTGAAAATAAAAATGAAGAAGAAAATGAAAGAAATTTAAATTTTAAAGAGTTGGGAGAAATGAAAATTTGTTTCTAATGCGCGAATATATAATTAAGGGAAGTTCTGAGACAAAATACTTATTAAAATAAATGAATGAAATTAGCGAATAAAATAATATATTAAGTAAAATTGTTAAAGAAAACATTGTTGCTTAATAAAGAAAATATTTGATTAGATGAAAAAATTTCCGTTATATACAAGAGCATTCGAGTGACCACTTCAGGATAATTCTCTTCTATACTTATGAATAGGATATTTTTTGGTCATGGAGTTACAATCTTTATTCAAACAAGGAGAATTTCTAAAAACTTAAAGGATTTTTATAAAGTGTGCCCTCGTTAGTAGGGCATCGCTAAGTTAAAATGGCTACATTAACAACTCGTATCAATAGAATCGCGAGTTTAGATATGGCGTGATATAAATAGTAGGGTAAGATCACGTGTCTTAAATGATCTTAGGCTGGTGACACAAGCCACGTTAATAAGCCAAATATCAAATCAAACCAAAATGAAAAAGGAGCCACAGAATAATTTCCGTATTAAATAGAGACATATTTATATTTAATATTGAAACATTGTAGTGGACCCTACAATCATAATTCCTCTATGATTTAATAAATATTTTTATAATTGAAATTAAATAAACAATTTTAAGCCTTTAAAAGCGTCGATTGAATAATGCAAAATTAGATAAGTAACAGTAAATGGAATTTTGTATCTCCGGTATAAAAATTAACTCTGAAGAAGATGAACTTTGAATACAATTGAATTATATTAGCTGGCATTCAAAATTACTTGAGGGAATCTTATAGAATAAATTTCTTCTTTTTTTCGTTTACCTTCTTTAAGTCATATATGAACTGAAGGCCATATAATTTTCTATTGATCATTTTTATTTTTCTTAAACACATAATCATCTTCATCTTTATTAATTTTTTTTTTTTTTAAACAGAAAATCTTAAAACTTATTCTCTCTTTCTATCTATAAGTATCTCTCTATTTCTCCTTCTCTGTCTTCTTCTTTAAAAATAGATGGGAAAACTTAATAGTATTTTGATATTAGGAAATTTTAAGTGTCAAAAAAACAATTACCTTCAATCAAGATTAACTGAAAAAACAAAAAAAAAACAAAAAAAAAACAACAACAAAAAATCATCATAAAAAATAAATAAAAGAAACGAAAAAAAAAAAAAATTGTGTCATTATCAACACTCAAAACAAAATAACCTTAAAACAAAAAAAAAAAAAAAAAATGAAATATAAAATGTGGAGGTATTTCATCATTCTCTTAATATACAAAAAAAAAAAAAAAAACAAAAAACAAAACATAAAAAAAACTACAAGACCCCAACTAACCAATTAATGTCGATTCAGTCAATTAATTTATGTATAATTTACATTTTTATGTAATTTATATTTTTTATTTTATATTTTTTTTTCTCCAAAAAAAAAAAAATTCTGTTTTTATTTTTATTATTTTATTCTTTTAATTATTTCCATTTTTTAATGATTTATCTTTCATTCAATTTTGTTAAGCCTAAAAAATAGGGTATCCCCTCTCTTATCACTCACTCTCTCTCTCTCTCTCTATATCATTGTATCACCCTAATTTTAGTTTTTATATTTTTGTGTTTTTCTTTATCTATTTTTCCTTTAAAGTTTCAATCTTTACAATGTAAACTTTTAGAATAAAAAGTGTATTGTCGTTTTTTTTCAAAAAAAAATTAGCGTAATCAAAAACAAAAAAAAAAACAAACTAAAAGTATGAGCAGGTAGGTACAATAAGAAATGGATGAATAGAAAGAGATAAATATAGGTATAGAAGAAGAGAGAAAGAAAAAAAAAAAAAGAATAAATATATAAAAAAAATATTAATTGAATTAGATTCAAACCTTGTGCTAAATGTAAATTTATAGGTGAACAATAATCATAAGAATAATAATAATAATAATAATAATCATAATAGCGCAATATAATAAAAATGAAATGAATGAATAAAGAAAAACAAAAAAAAAAAAAAAAACAAAAATGGTGAACATTTTTTTTATTTTACAACAACTACAACTACGAAAGAAAAAAAAAAACGACGTACAACAACAACAACAATAATAAAACAACAAAATATAGAAAAACATAAAAAGGAAAATTAAATAATATTTTTTATCTCTGGAGTTGCGATATTTTCATGTTTTTTTCTTCTTCTTGTTTCTTGTCTATTTTTTTTTTTTTTGTTTTTTTGCTTTACCAAAAAAAAAATTAAGTTTTTTGTCTTGTTGTTGTTGTTGTTTTTGGGAAATTTTATTATAATAATGACATGACTTGCTATGATTCTTTTTTTTTTTTCTTTTATTTATAAAAATAACGACCTTGACACAAATTTTGTACTTTCTTATAAATAAGGTTTGCGTCTTGAATAGAGAAAAATGAGTGTCTTTGATATGATGTGATTTTATTTTTATGTGTTGTGTTTTTTTTTATTCTTTTATTTTTAATTTTTATTTGATCGAATAGTTTTTTATTTTTGTATTTGTTGTTGTTTTTTTTTTAAATTTATTTATGGTTTTTGTCATGGATGGATATGTATTTTTTTTCTCTTATTTAGATAATGCGATCAATTATAAATGATGCAATCCAGCCCCGAAATCTTTGGTTATGGGAAGAAAAATATTAATTATGAATTAAAGAGAGAGAATGTAGAAGGTCAGAAATGTAAACAGAACACTGTTATTAATTTTCTAATTTTTTAATGGACAACACTCATAGCATTTTAAATTTTGGTGCACCTAGCGGAATTTATTCAAAGAATAAAAGCTTTGACGTTCAAACTATGTTTTTCTATTTCAAAATGACTTTATTTTCAGGAAATTTAACAAAATCTAGACAAAAATATCAAGAACTTCAAATAATTATTATTGGTTTAAGATTATGATTATTTTTCTGTTAAATATTAGTTTTAATTCGTTTTATCAATCTTGCCTGAGTGGAGACGCCTGGTATGTCTTACATTGTACAAAAAATGTTCTTTTATTTTAAAATTTTTATGAAATATGCTTAGAGTTTTTCTTGTGTGTGATTAACAAACATCAAATATGGTTAAATATCTTTTACTCAAGGTAAAAAAAAATTAGTGGAAAGTGAGTTTTTCGAAACAGTTTCCGAACCAATTTAATTCGAAAGTATTCATATTTTCAATTTCATTAATTAATGTAAACTTTTTTCTACAAACAACCTAGCTATTTGAGAAACTTATTTTAAGTAAAATTATAATAAAATATTTCTAAAAATAATTTACAAAGTAAATGTGTTGTTTTTTTATTATCTTTTTAGACAAAATTCTTAGAATGAAATCACACCAGAGTTGAATTCGTTCAAATAATAAAAAAAAAACACAAGAAACTTTTCAATTATAAAAAATTCTTCTGTCACTGTTCTTCTGGTCATCCATTCATATCTCCTTAATTAGAATTTTTTTAGAATTAAAAAATTAAAACAAATAATTTCCAAAGTATAAAAGTTCATAGCAAGTGAGAATATTATTTCATTTGAATTTATAAGTTTGCATTACGAATATTTTCTCCTCCATTATGTTTAAAATTTTAATTGTGTTTATTGTTGTTTTTATATTGGTCAATGGTACAGAAAATTCATGTCTAGAAAAATTAATTGTGTGAACATGGATTACGAATGTAATTGATCAAAAATGTTCATCCTTTATTCGTGTAATAAAAAGTTTAGTTGATAATTATAAAGAAATAATAAATTCTGACTCTTCATACCTGTGACATTTAAATATTAAACAAATTGCAGACAATTTGGTAGACTAACAAAATTAATAAATAATAAAAAGTGAAAATTTTGAAGACATTACAAAATTAATTGCATTACTGGAAAATGAACCTCATCAAATTTTAATGAAATCAAATGAATTCTTAGATAAATCTGTACAAAATTTAACAAATTTAATTACTGCAATTTAAACAAAAAAAATTTAATCCCGCATTAAAGGAATATTCACAATTTGATAATGAATCATTATCTTATTCTAGGAATAATAATTGAATTTATACAAATGTTACCAGAATCAAATGAACGTATTTTTGGTTATCGTCTACTATTGAATGAATTGGAAGGTGAAAATAATCCATTAATTATGGGTGGTAAAATCCTTATAAAATATCATCTTTATAATTTAATTGCTGATGAATTAAAACCATTTGTACCACAATATAAATAAATTAATTTTTATACATAATTTATTGAAGAAAAAAACTTTATCGATTGAAACAAAATAAAATTAGATGAAATTTTATTAAGTGAAATTAATTGATTGTGAAACATGTTATTGGTCATAAAGTACCAATAAAAAATAATGATAGTACAATTTATATTTTCATTAATTAATAAATAAATGATGAACATTTAAAAGTGGATGAAACCAAATAAAATTTCAATATGGAAAGGATATACACAGACAGCACCATTGGAATGTCAATGGATATTTGAATATATTCAAAAAGGAATCTTTTTTATTAAAAATAATAAATATATAAGCGTTAAATCAGAGAATGGACGTGATAATGTGTTTATGGTGCCCATCAAATGAGAAACATGATTCTAATACAAAATGGAATATTAAACATTCTATAATATGTAAAAATATTCAAACTTTACTTATGTTTTTACCAATTTAAAGTCAATAATTAAAACCAACTAATATTGGCGTAGAATATGATGAAGAAAAATTGAATGAAAAATTGTTTTTAATAAAAACAACTAGAATAAAATTAGACTCGTACATTGATGCTTTTCAAATTTGAATTTATATTTTGAATTGACTGATTCTCAACAAAAATAAATTGAACATTTTCTTTCTTTAAATGGAAAAATCTTTACAAATTAAACTCTTATAATTTTCTCATATTTTAGTTTTTAAATTTCGATATTTTTACCATTTGTAAACATCCAAAATATAATTTGATGTAATTTCATGATCAGAAGTTAAAAAAATAAAAGCTTTTTTCATTACACAAAAAGCAAAACTAACAAAAGAAAAAATCAACAGTGTAAAAGAAGAGAAAGACTTCAATCAAATTGTCTGTTCAAAAAAATTCTCTTTACAATTCTAAAGCTGAAGAAAAAATGTTATTTTGAATGTATTGTGTGTCTGTGTGTGTGTTTGTTTTATTAACAAAAATCTACTTTTTTTTTGTTATTACTTCTTTTCTTGTATTTTGTATTTAGAAAAAAAAAACTGAAAAGAACAAGAAAAAAAAGATCTAAAATAGGCAGTTCACCTTGAAACTAAACGCATGCTTTACAAAAACAATGAAATATAATCTGAGATGCTAAAAAGAAAAAAAAAAGACAACAACAAAAAATATAAAATCTTTTTTAACATTTTTTATTTTTGTTTTTTTGATGATATTTATTTTATAAATGTTGGCTTTTTTATGTTAACTCTCAAAAGCAGAAAATACCAAAAATTCAACTACCTAAGATTTACAAGCAATAACAACAACAAAAAATCTCATAATAATAATAATAGATTGGGGATGGGCCTCTGTTTTGCAAATATGACTGATGACTGGAGACAGTTGATTATTGTTATTTTTATTCTTTGTTGTTGTTTTTATTATGTAAGAAATTAAATTTTTAATTATTATTTACTTACGACGTAAGTTAATAAATTACAAATACATGAAATTATTTCCGAAATTTTACCGAAAAAAATTAACGAAAATTATAAAATCAACAAAACAGCAAATTCTTTGATGATAATTTATTCCTGGAAACTCCCTAGTTGTTAAATACTCATGTATGTCTTAATTATAATCGTCAACAACAAATACAAAAACTAAAAATAAAACGGGATAGTCACGACGACTGCTAAAAAAAAAAATTCAGGCGAGAGAAATAGAGAGAGAGAGAGAGAGTGAGAGAGAGAGAGGAAGAGTCTGCACAAGATTATTTTAAACAAAACAAAAGTTCAACGAGCCAGGGTCTGTGACACAAAGCGAAAACGAAAATAGAACGGGAAACTTACAATAAACAAAAACAAAAAAAAACTACAAACAAATGAGGTCCAAAAGGAATTTCACTTCTCACGTTTCTCACTTCATTTCTGTTTGATTTTTTTTTCTCTTCTTCTTCTACTCCGTTGTTCTTCTTCTTCTTCTTCTTCGTGTTTATTCGTTTATTCATTGTTTTTTTTTTTATTTTCAACAAAAATAAAATAAGGAAAAAAAAAACAACAAACCGAAAACCGAAAACAAAAAAAAAACAATAACAACAAAAATTCGCGTTGTCATTTTTTTATTCGTTTTTTCTTAAAAAAAAAATTGGTCGGCACAGCAGAATTAAAAAAAAAAAACAACAAAATAAAGAAGAAAAAAAAAAATGCAAAACGAAGTAGAATATTTTTCTTCCTGTTGTTTTTTTATTCTTGTTGTTGTTGTTGTTTTTATACATAATAATAATCTGCTGATTTAAATATGTTTTTTTATGAATGTAGATGTAGGTAAATAATTTAAGTACCAAATTATATAAAATACTACAGGTAGAAATAAGTAAATAATAATAAGAATAACAACAACAACATTGTAATTTCTACGTTTTAACATTTTTAACCCTAAACGTGACTTTGATTAGATTAAATTTACGTGTAGTAAATGTAATTAATGATGTGTCAAAAGTTACTGTCATTTTAATTATCCTTGCAGAGAGAAAGAGAAAGAGAGATGTTTATTAAATTTCTTTAGTTTATCCTTTTATCTTTTTAATTTTTTTATTGTTGTAATTTTTTATACAAAAAAAAAATCATTATTTTTATTTTCTATAAAATTAAAGTTTTACGTTTACGCAAATTGTATGTAAGTACAGATGAGATAAGAAAAAAAATTATTTTTAATCTCTCATTTAAAATATTTTAATGTTGTGTTTTTTAACGTCATCAAAATTTAAGATAAGGAAGGTAAAATTATGATACGTCTTAACTAAATTCAAATTATTTCTTTTGAATTGAAAAAGTTGCATTATTTCTTTTGTCAAATTATTATTAATTTTTTTTAAATTTTCTTAAAAAAAATTCATGAAAATATTCTGAGATTGTTTGTTCTGTTTGATTAAAAATAAAAGAGAGGATATTTTAAGAGAAGAGGAGAAAATAATAATTTAAGAATTGTTGTGAAATTCAATGGTAGTTATATTTGTATTCGAGAAGGATAACATTTTAGACCTACTCGATAGTGTTTTAATTTTAGTTCAACAGAAATTTCATTTCCATTTTGTACTTTTTTCTCTCCCATTTTGATTTGTTTTATTTATAATTTTACATGTGTGAAAGGGAAGAAGAAGAAGGATAAAATGGTACGTAGTAAAATTCTCAAATATCTGCAAACAAAATATCTGCACTTTAAACAAAAACTAAAAATTAAGATTCGATTTTTAAATGAAGATCAAAACATCTTCCATTCGAGAAAAATAAATGATATAAATCAAAAATTGTAACAAAGTCCTAAAAAAAAAAGAAAGAACTGCACAGTTGAAGGGTTTAATCAAATACACCATGATATAATTTCTGTTTTAAAACGTCAACAATTTTTTTGGTTTTTTTTTTATGATGTTTCTCCATCAAAACAAATAAAAAAAAGAGAAGAAAAAACAACTTCAATAATAATAAAAAAAAAAAACAACATCCATAAGCGAAAATTTATTATGTGAATTCTCCTGTAATAAATCTTCATATTTATTATTTTAGCTGTCACAATGAACTTTTACATCAAATTATTATTATTATTATTATTATTTTCATTTGTTTATTTATAAAAAGAAGAAAAATAAATTGTACTTTTTTTCTTTTTTTTTTTTACTGCTGATCACTTAAAATTTTATTTATTTACATTTTCATATAATTTCTTCTTTTTTTTTTTTAAACAAAAAATGTAAATCGCTTAATCGTTTTTTAACAAAAAAAAAAAAAAAACAAAAAAAAAGAAGCAAAATGTATAAAAAAAAAAAACACGTGCAATTTCGATTGTTTTGCTGTTTTTTTTTTTTTTTCTTTTTGTCAATTTTTTGTTTATTATTTTTATTTTTGAGAGAAACAAAAAGAAATTAATGTGAAACGGAAAACACACAACAACAACAGAAAAACAAAATTGAAATTCTTTTTTTTAGAATTTTAGATTAAGTTGATTAAAAGAGGAAACAAAAAAAAAATTATTATTATAAAAAAAAATGGCAAATTTTATCGGACATAAACTTTGAAATGTAATTTAGTCCATTTTGATTTGATAATAATTTTTTTTTTTTTCTTGATTATGATAAACCATCCTCCCGTTTAAAAAGGGTTATTCACTTTATTAAATGACGTCATCATTATTATAAATTTAATTTATCATCTTATCGTTATTCATTTGTGTTATATTGTGATAACGTTTCAATTGAATTTTTATTAATTATTTCAGGATGAAAAAGTTGTATTGAAAATATTTATAAATCGTTAGAAAAAATGGAAGCTGTTGTATATCCATACCATTGTACGATATTTATATTTCGTAAACTTAATATTTAATCCTTTATATACAGTATTGATGGCATCGTACGATTTTATTTTCATATAATTAAATTGCACAGTTAATTATTGTTTTATTATTAATTAATTAACTGAAATAAATTTGCAGTTACAGAACAATATTTACTATAAGAATTGCTAATGATCATAATAACATATAATATTCTCCGAATATTAGTAAAATACCTGTACTGATGTAAAAATATGAAAAGTGTAAGTTTTAAACGTCACCCAGTTAAAGCAACATATCGATCTCGCTAATCAAAATAATTATTTCTTATTAGAATTTTTTATGACTCCGTTCAATTAACCCAGTTGAAACAGAGACAACTTCGTAAAAATAAAGAGAAAAGCATTTCCAGATGCTAATGAAAAACTGCAATTCTTAAAAAAAAATTGATACACTTTATTAAATCCTTTCAAAGTGAAAAGGGGATTCTCAGAATATACAAAAAAGAACATTTGATTGTACAAAAACAATTAAAAATAAAAGAAAGTTTTTTTTTTTTGCATGAAATGAAATTAGGTTTTAACGAAGAAAACAAAAATGAGGGAGACTAAAAAAAGAGACACATATGAACTCTCATTGACGTTAAATTTCATATAGAAAAAAATGTATATTTTTATTGCAGCTGAAAAGAATCAAATTTCATTTCGCAAAAAAAATTTGTAACAGAAAGTAACAAAAAAAAAAAGAAAAAGCGAAAAAATGTGCAATTTTGTGATTCGTGTTTTTTTTTTTTTTAATTCTTAAATTATTTGTTTTCCTTTCTTAAAGAAGACTCACACATTGGTTTCATTGTGTTTGTAAATTTCTTTAATTATACTTTATTTTATTTATGTTCATAAAGAACAAATTTAATAATAATGTGACGTTTTTTGCTTTAGTATTTTTAAGTGTAGGTATATTGTTTAACATATTATTCACGTGCCTCAATGTAACAACAAAAACAACAAATTAAAACAAAATATAAATAAAAGATTGTTGTGTTTTTTTTTTGTGCGCCTCATAAAAAAAAAACAAATACAATTTTTCTTTTTAGATTAATTTATTTTTTTATTTGATTATTTTATTTGTTATCAAAAAAAATTGTTTTCATAAAATTAAATCGTGACTTTTAATGGTACAACAACATCACGAATAACGATTATGAATCAAAACAATCATCTCTTAATTATAATTTATTAATAAATGCGTGTTTATTCAATTTGAAAATTATATAATTTTTTTAAAAATGCCTACAAAAAACTAAACTAAATTCACCATGATATCAGAGAGGATTACCCCCTTCAAAATTTCGCACGCCACCGCTTGTACCTACCGAAATTTTTTTCGTTGCACTTGTTGCAACCGTCTAAGTGCAAACGATTAATAACAGATATTTAATTGAATAAAGAACATTTTTCATGTTGATTCTGCCACAGTTGTACACAATAGTTAATCGCTCTAGTACAGCACTATTAACACACAAAAATTATAATTCAGTTGAAATGTTTTTATTAAATTTAAAAATTTCAGAATTACTTAATAATTCAAGTTTGACATAAAGTTGTAAAGTTTGACACTCAATATTAATCAAATGTCAAATGTTTTTTTTTTTTTTTTGAATAAAATTAACCTAAATTGTTTTTATGCAGCAAAAATTAAATAGATTTCATTAAATTGATAATTAGAAAAAAAATTGTTTTAATATTTTCATATTTTTTTTGTTTTTTCAATTTAATTTTGACAATTAAAATAATTTTATAATTTTTCTTCTTCTTCGTCATTCGTTGAAATGATCGATTAAGTGTGGCTACTTATAAAAACTAGTTAAAATAATTTAAAGTGACTGAATGGGTACGTTAAATTCAATCAGTGAAGAAGCAACACAATTACAGGGCCGTTTCTTTTTACTAAAATTAATACAAATTAATGAGAGCAAAAAAATATTTATAAAAAAAAAAAAACGATGTCATAACAAGTAGAGTTAAAATTGAAAATGTGAAATTAATTTAATTGTCATTTAAAATTTTACGTCATTTTAGGATTTAGAATAAACTTTTAACTTTTATAAAATAGAGGACTCTGATAGGTTAAATAGTGCATCCATTATTACTTCGTAAAATTTGAATTACTTCAAATTTACAACAAATTAAAACATACCGTAATTAAACATCAAAAATGTGTTCTTAAATTTTATACTAGGGTGCTCCTCTCTCAGCCTGTTTAAGTTAAAAAGAATACAACAACAACATTCACAACAGCAGAAAAAAAAAACAATAATTACAAATCCAATTAAGAAATTATTATTATTTTTAGTGACAGAGACAAATTCATATTTGAACTTTGTACGTAATATTTTTTTTATCTCTTTATTTTTTTTTTTAACAATTTGAGAAAATTAATGCCAAACATATGTTTTTCTATTGAATGGATGGAAATTATAGAAATGAGAAGAGGAAATGAATTTTTTGTTTTGTTTTTTCTTTTTTTAATTATTGAAGCGCTATGTGGACATACATACGTACAACGTACTTACATTTTCATACGTCAAAAATATTATAATCGAAGCTTTTTATGTTTTTTCCTCCACAAAAAAAAAATTCAAGAAATCCTACAATCCTGATACACAATGTGAAATTCTGTATTGTGAACCCTCGTCTCGTTCATATTTAACAATAAAACAAAATAAAAAACAAAAAAAAAAAGTAGAAATTCGTTTTGTAAAGAAGAAAACATAAAACAAGAAAAAAAAAAAAAATAAACGAACAAAAGTTTGCCATTTTTCCCCTTGTTTCTTTATATAAATATTTTTTGTTTTTGCTTTATTTTAGTTTTATTATTCCACTGAAAGCGCATAGAATAGGATAGATTTGAATTAAGAATCATCATCATCGTCATCATAAGGAATGGAACTAAAACGAATCACCACAATGAAAACTTTTACTATCGCAATACATTAAAACATTTATATAATGCACACACACACACAAAAATAATTTCGCGTGTTTTTTAAATTTAATCGAATGAAAAGAAAAAGGGTGTAACACTTTTTTTTTTTGTTTCAATAAAAATTACCCTCGAATTTACATTTTAGAATTTTTTAGACATAAGAAAAAAAAAATGATTTTATAAAAAAGAAACAAAAATAAAATTAATAAAATTTTAATTTTAATTTTTTTCAATAATTTTTGATTCACCCTTTAGAACAATACAATAAAAAAAAAAATTTCCCCAAACAAGAACAACAACAAAAACAACAACAACAACAACACCAACAATAAAAGCAAAACCCAGCCTGTATTATAAAAGCTAAAGCAGCGCATCGCGTTTCCGATATAATCTTTTTTTCAATACCAACAACAATTTCTTATTTTTTATTCTAAAAAAAAAAAAAAAATAAAAAAAAAAAGTACAGAAAATTTTTATACACCATTATTATAAAATCTATATGTCCATCTCTATCCCACACACACGTGTACTAAATTTAAATATAAAAATATCTACATCCAAAACTACACCAATCCATAAAAGCACAAGTACATACACGCAACAACACACACACACAATAACACACACACACATCCATTCAAATACAACGCGCAGCACTCAAATATAATAATAATAATAATAATAAAGTAATAAGAAGAAAAAACAAGAGTTCTTTTGTATTCTATGTATTTGTATATTTTATTTATGACTATTTTGTATGTGTATATGTCCTACTGACACCGTGTACAACAGAATAAGAAACAGAGAAGAATCAGAAATAAAAAAAAAAAAAAACAAAAACAAAATACAAAACACACGAAGCTGGATCGCGAATATTTAATTTATTTCTTTCTCACGATATAAGCTTAAACTTACGTTTCTTTTTTAATTCTCAACTAAAGTAAAATTAATAAAAAAAATTAATAATAAAATTTCTCTCATCTTCTTCTAAGTATTTAGTGAAAATGAAATTTAATTAAAAGAGATAAAAACGGAAAAAAAAATGTGTGCTTTTTTTTTTTTTTTGTATTAAATAATAATTTTAAAAGTTGTATAATTTTTGATTATTAATTTTTGTTTTTATTTTCTGTTGTTGTTGTTGTTGTTTAATGTTGAATCAAATGAATGAAATATTGGAAGAAGAGGAAAAAGATAGGGAAAAAAGTAAATAGAAAATGAAAAACAAAAAATTTTACATAATTTTTGATTAATGATGACAAATTTTCACAGACTAATGTTAAACGTCTCAAGTGTTAATCGAATCTAATTAGAATCATTTAGTTTTTACTTCTTCTAAACAAAATATAACAAAAAGAAAAAAATAATTTGAGTTTTTGTATTTGGTCGTTTTCTTGTTTTTTAAATTTAAACGATACGGTAAAAAGTAGTCTTTTTTTTTTAATCATTTCCTCTTCGTCTTCTTCAGTTTTTTTTTTTTTTTTTTATTCTTAAAATAAACTTAATTCCTTTTCTGAAATTCCTTCAAAAAAAAAAAAAGAAAAGAAATCTAACGGTATTCAAATTAAAAAGAAGAATAAAGAAAAGGAAAAAAAAACCAGAAAACGAACATGAAAAAAAAAAAAAAAAACTCACGTCATAATATCACTTTGAACCCGTCAAAAGTACAGGTTTTTCTATGAAACGAAACAAAAAAAAAAACACAACAACAACAACAACAACACCAACAACAAAAAAAGAAGATAGAAACAAAAGAAGTAAGAATCGTATCAGAATTTTAGGAACCTTAAATGTGGCTTAAAGAAAAATATCATCGTCGTCTTGTGTTTTGTTTTGTTTTTTTTTTTTAGTATTCTTAAATAATAAAAATGGAAGAATAAAAAAATATAAAAAAAAAAAAGAGTTAAAAGTAAAAAAAAAAAAAAAAAAAAACACAACAAATGAAGAAAGAAAAACAGGTTCTATTCATTAAAAAATCCTTCACGGAAAGTTGAATTTTTTTTAGAAAAAAAAAAACAAGAATAAAAAAAAAAAATTGTATGCTCTTCCGACCGTAACTTCTTCTCTATATTTTTTATTTTTTCCTCCTCTAAAAAATCAAATTCATCCAATTACAACAACAATCATTTAAGAAATTTTTAAGAAGTTACAAGAGTCTGAAAAGGTAAAAGAAAAAATGGGGAGAAAAATAATGTCGACGATCAGATCAAACAGCAACGAAACAAAATACGGAAAAATTTAGAAAAATTATTGAAAATAAAGAAAACATCAATAAATTTTCACATCTCTTTTAACAAGAGAGAAAGAGAGAGTGTGATAATATTTAAGTCAATGTAAAATAATTATGAATCCAACATTAAATAACCAATCAGTTAAATATAATTTTGGTTTGACCTAATTTCCTCTAATCAACAAAACAAAAAAAGAAAAAAGCCGAAAAAAAAAAAAGCACACCGCGCCTCATATATTTAACCCCACTTCCTAGTCACCACTTTAAGAAATAAGAAAAGAAAAAACATCACATCGCGACTACCGCAAGAAAAAAATAAAGAACAACAACAATTGAATAGAAGCAGAACTTCAGAAAAAGATAACACAAAAAATATTTTTCCACCAAGAAAAAAAAAAAGTCTCGCATCAACCAGAAAAAAGTTGTAACGAACGTTTTAGGATACGACATACATTTTTACATTAGGTCGGGACATGTTTTTTTTTTTTTGTCTTTTATTTTCGTTTTTTATTTGCGCGCGCAGTGTTGCCACATTTTCATCCACCTATATAAACTTTTTTCGTTTTTTTTTTTTTTTTTTTCTAATAATTTTTCCGTTTGCGCGACTTTTATTTTGGCGTAAAACTAAATTCAATCATCATCATCGTGTAAAATAATATATTTCTGTAGTGTCTATGCATAATTGTGTCTGCACATGTGTATTGCCATGCACACATGCATATTTACCATATAAAAAAAAAAAACTATTCATAGATTGAATTTGAATTTGAATCGATGAAAATGGTTTTTTGTTTTAATTTTATTTTTGTAGAAGTAAAAAAAAAAAAAAAAAAAGCCAATAAAAAAATGCAACTTTAAAGAAATAAATTCTGACGACAAGTTGTTTTGTCGTTTCGTTTTTATTTTAATTTTGTGTTTAGAAAAGGTTCCGTTTTTTGTTTCGGGTTTTTTTTTTCTTCGTTAAATTAATTTGTATTTTTATTGTTGTTATTGTTATTGTTATTATTATTGTGTTGTGTCTTTTCTATACACATTTGTAACAATACATAATAATTATTGTTGTTTACATTTTGATTGTAAATGTTATTTGTTATTTTATTTGTTTGTTGCTAATAATTGTGTTAAACAAAAATTTGTTTTTCTTTCTTCCATAACCCCCCAATAATAATAATTTAATAAGAAAACAAAAAAAAATTTAAAATTTCCTGATGGGAATTTTTTTTTAAATAGATTTAGAAAGAGATAGAAAATATTGTATGGTATATCCGGTCGGCTCTTTTGTTCATTAAAAGGTTAAAAACGAAAGAAAAAAAAAAAGTGTAGAAGCCGAGAATGTTTATACGGGAAGAGTTTAATTTCATTATTTTTCTCTGTCTCTCTTTCAGTTAGACTCATACATACGGTCTCACTCGCTCTCAAAAAACTTAAAATCTAAAAAGAATCCAGTTTGAGATTTTTTTTTTTATTTTTCTTCTTTTTATTTTGTTCTTCATTTTTATTCATTTCTTTACAAACTTAAAATGATCCAACCCTATTCCATCAAGCTTGAAATAAAGTTATTAAATTGTGTTTTTTAACGTCTAAAAATAGTTTCATCTCATAAATATAGCTGAGAAAAACTGCTTCACCGAACGCAAAGTTTAACTTAAAAAACCAACCCAAAAACCTGATTACACTCTCATAAATTTTAATTTTCTTCCATCCGGAAACTAATTCTCATAAACTTCAATCAACAAAAAAAAATTATGATGATGTTGAATGATGACTAACAGGACTTCTTTTTTTTTTTTGTTCTGTTTCTGGAATTCATTCTTTTTTGATCAAAATTTGTGATGCGATTGCGTCAGGTAAAAAGAATATAACCAAAATTTATAGTGCAACACGAAACCTAAAGACAAAGAGGAATTACAGAGAGAGAGAGAGAGAAATCAACAAAATGATGAAGTAAGAAAGGAAATCAACAAAACAATGTTACAAAATTACGTAATTGCAACAAGAAAATAAATAATAAAACTTGACCTAAAAAACATAAAACAGGAAAAACAAGGGAAACAAAAGGAATAACGTCATAAAATATTTTCTCTTCCTTTTTATTTGACCTGAATTCTAAATTTGCTGCTTGGTAAATGGGGTTAATGGCGTGTCAGGGTGCTCTAAAAAATCCAGGAAAAAAACTACAACAAATAACAATAGACAAAAAAACAGATAAAATTTAAAAACTGCATGATGATTTAAAATTGATAAAAAACACACAGAACGGGGGTCAAAAGTCAAGGAATAGGTAATGTTATGGAGGAAAAGGAAAAAAGTAAACAAATATTAAAATGGTGGATTATAGTTTGTTTTTTACCGGAAAATATTTTGTAATAAAATAATATTTTAATTCGACTTTAAGTCAAAGAAGAAGAATCAATAATAGAGAACAAAAAAAAAATAAATCTATTGAAGATTTTAATTAGGCGAAGACAAAAAAAAAGATATGGGCAAAAATCGTTTTTTTTTTTAGGTTAACTTCTCAAGAAGAAGCAATAGACATTATTTATTTCACACACACACACACACACACAACAATAACCGACTGATGAAATAAAGAGAGAGATAGATAAATATATTAACTCTTCTCTAAATTACTCTTCTTTTAGTATTTTTTTTTGTGTTGTTGTTGTTTTTATTCAATAAGTAAAATTATACAATATTTAAACAATAAAAACGTAAAAATAAAACGAAAAACAGAGAGAGAAAGATAGATAAAAATTAAAGTCTGTTGTTGGTCATATTAATTGGCAAAATAAATAAAAATTCATGTTATGTAAATTCACCTTTTTATAAACGAACTTAAGAAAATAATAAATAATTATTTATTATTTAACGTAAAATGTTAATCTTATATTTCTTCTTCGTCTTCTTCATTTTTTTTTTTGTTTTTATGTGTAAAGACGATAAACATAACTACTCGTAATTGTACTAAATATCATTATTTTTTTATTATTTAATTTAATTTTTTTAATTTCGGAAGTTTAAATTTTTATTATAATTAAACGAAAGAAATCAGTCAAAAAGACAAAGATAGAAACAATGTTTTTAAGATAGAAAAAAAAAACCTCTGAAAAAGATGCAATAATTTAATTTCATTTTTTTTTCTCTACAATCCAAATTTTTTTATTCTAACGTAAAATATTTTTTGTTTATAAAATGTGTCATATCTCACTCTTGTGTGATAGAGAGACGTCACATAATTAAGTATATTTGAATGAATCATCAAATGTTTTTTATTAGAAGAAAAAAAAAAGAAGAAGAAATATAAAAGAAAAATTACTTAACGAATATCTTTCTTCTTATATTTCCTTGCGTTGTTTTTTCATAAAAAGGAAATCGCAAAAATTGACAATGAAAAAAATAAAATCTAGTCACAAGGGCAACTACGTAAAAGAAACAGCATCTTTGAATAATACGAACGCCAACAACAACAACATCAGCAGTACTAATGTTCAATGATGACGTCAGTCTCAGCAGCAGCAACAACAACAACATGGTTGTGGTAGTTTTAATATTTTCGCGTTTTCAACAACAACAACTTACAGTGTTGCAGTTGATTTAAACATATTATTTTATTAAATAAGACGATTCGAAGTAGCCAAGGGGGTGTATCAAAAGAAGGAGTGGGGACTTATATAAACAAAAAAATCTTACCTTCAGATGTGTCATCATAGGGTGTATCATTATTTTCTATTTCAGCAGAATCAGATAATGATTGATCAGGAATTATTAATTGTATTGAATCGACTGGTTGTCCAGATGATGATGGTGTACCGCCATTATTACCACCACTAGCACTAACATCACCTCCACCTACTACACCACATCCACCTGATGTTATTGATGATGTTGACGATGATGATGAAGATGATGATGTTGAATTTGTTATAATTATTGTTTGTTGTTGACCAGAATTTTGCTGTTGTATTGTTAAAGAATCCTCATTTGTTGTTGTTGGTGTTGATGATATAACACCATGATGATTTATTTGTTGTTGGTGTTGTTGTAAATTATTTATTTGATGGTGTCCAACAACAACACCACCATTAGCTGTAACTATAACATTTGTTGTTGATGATGCGGCAACACTGTTTGTAATTGTGTTACTATTTATTATATTATTATTAATTATATTATTATTATTATTATTTATAACAACATGAGTCTGTGACGGTGCTACTGTTGATTGTTGTTGTATTTGTTGTAGGTTATGTTGCTGTTGTTGTTGTGATTGTGATGGTTGCTGTTGTTGTGTTGCAAGTGCAACAACATTATTACTATTGGTTGATGATGGTGATGTTGAATGTGTTGTTGTTGCCTCCTCATGCATTTTTTTGTTTTATTTCTTTAATTCTTTCTTCTTCTTCCTTTCTCGTTCTTTTTTCCGTTCTTTTTCTTGGTTCTATTCTCGTTTCTTCTTCTACGGCTGGCTTTTTTTTTATTATACTTTTTAGTTTTATGGAATACTTATTTTTAATTTTTGGTTTGGTTCAAGTTATTTAAGAAAAGAAATTAATTAATCAATTGTTAGAATATAGAAAAATAATTTTATGTTTCAATTAAAAAATAGAAAGAGAACACAACACTAATAAAGGGGAGAAAAAAGAAACAAATTTTTAATTAGAGAAGAAAAAAAAAACCAAAAAGCACAAAATAAACTGAAATTAATTCAACAAACAAATTATAAAATATTCAACATTTTATTTATTTCAATAGACCGAGAACACTTTTCTATATTCGTCTTCTTCTTTCGTTTTTCTTCTTCTTCTTTTCTCACACAAAATAATATGAAATAGGAAAGAACTTTTTTTTTTGTTGTTTTTGTTTTTCGCTTTTATTAAAAACTTTTTATTTTTTCTTTAAAACACACAATCACGTTTTCGATTCTTTTCGTCTCCTTTTTTTTTCAATTCAATTTAATAATGTAAAATAAATTTTATAATTGATTTCCTTAAAAAAAAGAACAAAAATTCACAATTCCATTTATTTCTTTCTCTTTCTCTCTTTCTATTTTTATTTCAATTTAATTAACATGGAAAAATCACTAAATTAATTTATTTATTTATTTTAGAAAGAATAAACAATGAACTTCAAAAAGGTGTTATTTATTTGTTGTTGTAATGTTGCAAGTGGGGGGGAAAAAGGGGAAGTAAAATCCAAAAAATGTAATTTATTATTATACTTTTTATTATTATTTTTTTTTTTCTTTCCTTCTTTTTTTTATAATAAAAAAAAAAGTGGGTCTCTAGGCCACAACTACAACACCGTATTCAGACATAACTATACTAAAAAATTCTCAAACACTTACACACAAAAAAAGAAGTCAATTCTAATTCAATGTTGCCAAAACTATTATATCCGTATTAGAAAAAATTTATTTCTTATTTCCTTATATTTTTGATTTGAATGGCAACACTGTGTTTATATTTGACATTGAGATAAAAAAAAAAAAAACGTATGTGGCGTAGATGAGATAATTTTCATTATAAAATTATTTGATTGGTCTAGTTTTTTTTTTTTTATAACAAAACAACAAAAAAAAGAAGAGAATATTTTTGAAAATATAAAACATTAATTAATTTAGAAAATAATGAAAAAATATATATTTTATAATACACTCTTCAATTATTAATTAATTATTTATAATAAACTACATTTTATCACTTTTGATTTTTATTATATTTTGACATATTTAATACATATATAAAAAAAAATCTGTCACAATTCATGAATACGCAATAATTTTATCCCCGCCATTTATTTGTGCTGAACTTGCTGAGTTACGTAATATAATAACGCGGGATTTTTTGATTTCAATTATTTTTCTTATTAGAATATGTTTTCTTCCTGTTTTATCATTAAATATTTCAAAATTTTCATTAAAATTTGATTTTATTATTTTTATTAAGAGGAAAAACAATTTCAATTTCATTTCGATTTAAAATTCTTTAATTTCTTTCTAAATCTAATTGTTTTATATTCATATTTGAATCTCATCTTAAACAATAATGGAATGAAAGAAAAAAAAAACACACATTTTACTTTCTCTTTCAATCAATTTCTTGTCGATATGTAAAAAAAAAGAGTCTGTGTTTTTGTTTATTACTTAACTTGACCTTTTTCTTCGATACAAAAAAAATCTAACGGAATTTTATATTTCACTTTCTGGACTAGAAAGAATTTCGCTACTCTCGATTTTTTTTTTGTTTGTTTTGTGTGTTTTTTTTATTTTTTTGCTTTTTAAATTATTCATGAGAAAAAGAAACACAGTAAGTAAATTTAAACAAATAAATTTAAATGATTTTATAGATTATCAAGATTAATACTATTTTTTTTTTTATATGAATTCAATGAAGATCAGCGGGCTATAAATTTATGTCAAACTGATTATGTTGAAATATTTTTTTAAATAAAAAATCGCTAATAAATTGATCCTTCAAATACTGGTTTTTTTTAGACTTGTTCCCCCATCTTCTCCCTTTAGGTGTGTACCTATTATTTAACGTAATAATATCTTAATATTTGAGTTAATTATAGATTTAAATATTTTTTTAGCAAGAAAAATTGAGGCTTTCTTTAAATCATTTGATAAATCTCTCTTGAGCCTAATCCAAAAGAAAACCCCATTATTTTGCAATTGGGAGGGAATTACAAATTAAATAATAATATTAAGGAGGTAATTATGCAAAAAGAGAAATATGAAAAAAAAGAGCTAAAATACAGAAAAAAAAATTACGAATTTAAATATTTAGAATATTTTTTTTTTAAATTTGTTTTGTTTATTTTTTATTTATTTGTAAATATTTTTAATAAGTTAAAAAAACTCTACAACAACGAAGACAAAATTAAATGATTGAAATTATATTCCACCTAAACTTTGGTAAAGAAACAAAAAAATGCTCTTTAAAATTTTCTGTAAAAAAGTGACCAGAATTCAAAGGAACCAACCTTCTCACTAAATTATCATCAATTCGCTAGGAAAAAAGATACAATTGATGGTATAAATTTTGTCTATGATTTTATACAATCAATTAAAGATTTATTTGTAATCAAAAATTATTAATAATGGTTTGTGATCTTCCTTAATTAGTTAGAAAAAAAGGTGGGGGGGGGGGACTTATTGAAATAAATAAATGAACAATAAATAGATTTAAATTCACGTGCGAATGAAAGAATAAAGAAAAAGTAGAAGTAGAAGAAGAAGAAGAAGAAGCAAAAAATAATAATAATAAAAAAAAAAAAAAAAGTAGGTCAACAAAATCGAAATTCAAAAAACAAAAAATTATGTATAATGAGATCGAAATGCAAAGGCGAAACATTTATTTACTTTATTGATGTTTTTTTTTTTTGTTTTTGCATTTAAAAAAAAAAAAAAAAAACAACAAAAGTTAATTAAAAATTTTGTTTGATGAACAATTTTTTATTGATGAGAATAAAATTCAAATAAAACATTTTTTTTACTGATGATACATCAAAATAAAAATTGTATTTATTACAATATAATTTTTGATGAATTTTTCTGCAAATTTAAAAATTGTTAGGTCGTAAAGTCAAAAGTTATTTTGTAAAAGATTATCAAGTAAATTCGATTTATAAAATAAATAATTTAAAATTTAATTGTTTGAATGAAATTAATCTTATAATTTTTCTTAAAAAAAAAAATTATTGTCAATGACTTAAATTTCTTAATAAATTAATCGTATAAAATTTGTATTTACAAAAATTCATTGTCGTAACTGAAACATTAGAGAAAAAAAAACGTTGACTAATTTCGATTTATATAAAAAAAAAAAAAGTAACGATAAAATGTATTTGGTTGCGCACGCTAATTGAACATAAAGCAAAGTTTAACGATAAATAATAAATGACCGTTACTAAATTATTAATATTTTCACTTCTGTTTACTAATTGAATTATTAAAATCTTTCATTATTGATTTAGATAAATAAAAAATTATTAAAAATTATTAAATAATAATTAGAATTTTTATTAAATAATTGATATTTTTTCTTGTTTAATTACAAAATTTTATTTAAAATCTTTTAACAAATTTTTTACCTTAAAATAATTATTAAATCTTATAAAGAAAAAACACGATTTTGTGTTGGAGTAAGAAAAACCAAAAAAAAAAACAAATCCCGAAAACTAAAAATTAATTCTCTTTAGATTTTTGCTTTTGCTTGTTCAAGCATATTTCTTGAGATAATAAGTCTTTGTATTTGTGATGTTCCCTCATAAATTTGATAAATTTTAGCATCACGCATTAATTTTTCAACAGGATAATCACTGTTAAAACCGTTACCACCAAAAACTTGTACTGCATTTGTTGCTACCTGATTTACCATATCAGCTGCGTAACATTTGGCAATTGCTGCTTCATAACTATTACGGCGACCTAAAATTAAATTAAAATAATTAATAAATGATAATTTACAAAACATTAACACAAGAAAGTGTAAAATTAAAAAAAAATTAAAGTGATATCTACCTTCATCAACTTCCCATGCAGAACGCCAACAAGCTAGACGCGCTGTTTCGACACCAATTGCCATATCTGCTAACATAAATGCAACTGCTTGATGAGTTGCAATTGGGACACCGAAAGTTTTTCTTTCTAATGAATATCTAAGTGCTTCATCAAGACAACGTTGAGCTAAACCAACAGCGCCTGCCTAAAAGTGTTAAATAAAAATACCATGGTAAAAGAAAGAAAAGTATAAAAACAAATATATAATACTCACAGCAACAGGTGGTCTTGTTTTATCAAAAGTTCCCATGGCTATTTTAAAGCCTGCACCTTCACCAATTAAAACATTTTCTTTCGGTATACGAACATCTTCAAATGTTATTCCTCTTGTGTCTGATGCACGTTGCCCCATATTCATTTCTTTTCGTCCTGGTACTACACCTGGCCAATCTTTTTCAACAATAAAACCAGTAAATGCTTTAGATGCTGGTGCTTTTGGATCAGGATTTGTACGTGCCAATACAAAATACCAATTGGCAACACCACCATTTGTAATCCACATTTTCTGTCCATTTAAAATATATTCGTCACCTTTCTTTTCTGCACGTGTTTTAACACCATTAACATCTGAACCAGCACCTGGTTCCGTAACACAATACGCAGCAACTAATGGTTCATCTAAAAGACGTCCCAAATATTTTTTTTGTTGCTCTTTATTACCACCTATAATAACGGGAGTTTGTCCTAACCCGCTTGCCTCCATTGCGGTCATTATTCCAGTACAACCATATGCTATTTCTTCACCAACTAAACATACATGAAATACATTTTGTTCCATTCCACCTAAAAATATTAAAATTTTAATTAAAAATTATCAAATTTGATAATTTAGTTATATTGTGGTGATTTTCCACTTGAAGAAAATTAAAACTGAAAAACTAACCAACATGTTCTGGAATTGTTGAATTCATTAAACCAAGTGACCACGCTTTCTTTATAATCTCCCATGGATATTCACCAGTTTTATCTAATTTATGTGCAACAGGAATTATTTCTTCACGTGCAAATTTTCTAGCAACTGCTTGCATTTCTCTTTGTTCATCTGTTAACGTAAAATTTGGTCCTAACGTTGATGCAACTTTTGTTGATAACGTACGATATCCTGGACGATAAGCTTGTTTAATAATCTATTAATTATGAAAGTAAATCATGATCAAATTATTATTTGTTTTTTTTTTTTTATTTATAATATTGAACATCAATTGTCTAAAGAGAATAAATTAAGAGATTTTGAAGCTTCCAAATTGTGAATTAAATTAATACATTTATTTGTGGTATTTGGGGAATTTAGATAAGATTTTTTTTTTATTCCAGTAAATGGTACCATCTTTCATTATAATTTTCTGTAGATTAAAATATTCTACATTTATGCAGATCAGAAAAAATTAATCTTATATGAATAAGTATAGAAAAATGAAACTATTCTTCCCAAAAATCTTGGTAAAATCAGGGTTTTTTTTCACCAATTGTTTCTCAATTAAATTATTGAATAAAAAATTAAACTAACCTGTGTAATTATAGACATTTTGATTGACGTGTCTTTTTAATTAATATTCAATAAAGTTGTCTTGCAAGAAAATCCAAAAAAAATAAAGAAATAAAAGAAAGAAATTTTTTTATCAATGTTTTACAAAGTCCAAAGTCCAAGAGTTTAATTTTGACTTTATAATGTAGGAACAGAAAATAAGATAATAAATTCAATGATGAAGAACTTTACATAACAATAATAATAAGTACGACAATCACAACAATAACTACAACAAAAAAACAATTATAAAAATTATACGAAAAACGTCAAAAAGGTTATAAAAAATATGAAATCAAAATTATAATGTTATTTTCCCGTATTTTTCAGTTCAGTGGATTCCTAAAAATAATGATTTAGTTCGCGTATTCTGCAATTTAGCGCTAATAACCACTTTTGAATTTGTTACAATGAAACACAAACTAAAATTTAAATAGCTAGGTGGCTCTGCGCGGATGTTGTGAATTTAATTTTTCTTCTTATTCAAATTTATGTTTAAGTTTACTACATAATTGTAAAGCTTATCATCAATAAGTTGTAGCATAGAAAGTTTTTCAGTCAATCAATTTTTACCATAATTAACTTAAACTTATAAATAACTTTATATATAATTTTTCAAAATTTTCTATTCAAAAAATTTTATTTTATAAATTTGTACGTTAAATTTTTTGTTTTCATTTTTAGTAATTAATTTATTAATTTTTTGTATTAAAATTAAGAACATATTCTTAACTATTTTAATTATCATCTTGTACTAAATCTGAAATAAATAATTCTAAATTATATTTAAAAATTCATAATTATTTCAACAACTTTTGAATTTAAAATTTAAATTTAAAGAAAAATAAAACATAAAAAATACGAATATTTATCGACACCACATCATAATTAAATGTGTAGAAAAATGCGTGTATACAAGTGATTTTGGCAAATAGCCGCATTCAAAACTTTTATTTAGAAAATTAAATAAAAAAAAAAAATTAAATATTTTGTAAGTATAAAAAAAAAATACAGAATGTTTTTTTTTTTTTACAAATTGTTTATAGAAAATTTCACATTAATTTTATATTGTTCATTCATTTTATTGTACATTCTTCAATATATACTTTGATTTTATGCACTTTTAAATTTGTATTAAATTATTTTATTTAAATTATTCTAAGAAACTTTGTTTGGTTGTCTCTGATTGTCTTTGATTTTCTTTTAACATTTTCTCTGTTTCTGTTGTTTTTTTTTTTTTTTGCTTGTTCAGTTGACAACTTTAAAATATTTTCTTTCTATTTTCTTCATTATTTTCATGAATTTATTTTTCAAAAGTCAGACAATTTTTATAAGTTAAAAAAATATATTTATAAAATTGTGTTAGGTCATGTCATATCATTATATCTACAAGTTTATAATCTTTATGAATAATCATCCTGTTTATAAGGAAAAATCATTTTATATTAATTTTAGACAAAAATTTAAAAGTTAATAAAAAAAAAAAGAAAATAACATCTATGACAATATATATGTTGAAGTATATATGTTGGTGTGCAGAATAAGGTTTAAACCGAAGGATTCTTCTTAGGAAATCTGCATGTTTCCTAAAGAGCTGGCAATGTGCCGAATTAGGTGTAAAAATGCATGTGCAGATGTTAGGTGGTTCAGATCCCACCTCAAAAATAGTAGGTCTCGTCTAAAGTTGGACGTTAAATAAACGATAGACATTGGTTATATGGAGTTATCCGAAAAGCCAATAAAACAAACACTTGATGACAATCAAGTACAAAGAGAAGAAGAAGGAGAAAAAAAAAGAAGGCTATACAAAAGAGAATCAATCATCACACAAGGTAAACATCAAGTAAACAGAAAAAAACTTATTATCTTAACCTAAAAAAAGTGATCTCTCTCCCTCTCTTTCTATCTCTGTCTTATTGTCTGCCAAGTATCATTTATAAAAAAGGAAACATGGAAAAAATGAACATTTTATTTACTTGATTTTTGTTTAATTTTATTTTTAGGAATGTTTTATTTTTTTCACCTTCACATTCAATTCATCAAGATGAACTCACATTTTTATGGTAAAGAAAAAACAATTGTTGTTATTTGTGGCAGTAACTTCTTTTGGATGGTTTGTGGAAAAATTAATTTACAAAAAAAAAAAACAAAAGAAAAATTTCTATTTAAAACGAAACACGAAACATTTATTTATTTAAATTCCAAAGGAACATTAAGAATATATAAATTTTGTGGTGATAGACGTACAATCAACCCCATCAATTTACCCAAAGTCTAGTTTATTTTTTACTAAATCTTAATCGCACATAAAAAAAAAAAAATATTAAAAATTAAGAAAAAAAAAACGAATAAAAAACAAAAAAATACAAACACAAACATTAAGTTTATTTTCGTCCCAAAGATTCATTTATAAAAAAAATTATATAAAATATTTATTTTGATTTGTGAAGATTCATTCAAGTTTAAAAAATAAAATAAACACAATATCCCAGAGAAGGCGTGAATTAAAATTGAAAATCAAAAGAAATTAAATAGAAATTTAATTAGAGGCGCTAATTTTTCAACATATGCGTTAACTATTGGAAAATATTATTCAAACCGTTTATTTGGATAATCAAATTTAATTTAGTAAAGGCAACACGTTGTTACTAGAACAATCTAATAACTTGATTGTGTCCTCAGAACATCATTATTCATTTTACATTAATCTCCCCCTTAGAATTAGAATCTTTAAGACTTAAATCTGTTAGATTAAATAAAATAACAATTAATAAATCAGTTCAATTATTTTAATATTTTCTTAGATGAACTGACTGAAAAAATTTGTCGGCAAAAATTAATAACAATTTAAATTGTTTAGTTTCAGTTGAAGGTATAATGTGAGATTTTAACAAAAATTGAGAAACTGGACTTAATTGCCAGTCACTTATGAAATCCAAAAATTTAAATCTATTATCAATTGAAATATATTTGTTAACTAAACTCTTCATAAAATTGACCAAAAACAAAATAAACTTAAAAATAGTCTTCGAGACTCATTGAAAAAGAAAACAACAAAAAAATTACAACTATAAAAATAAATATTTTGTTCATATTCATAGAATTTTTTTAATTATAAATATTTTTCCTATAGTAATAAATCCATTTTCGGCGATTGGTCATCATCATCATCATCATCATCATAATAATCATTGTATAATGACGTATTCATATATAAGGTGGGCGTCAATGTCGTCTAAACAAACACAACAGAAAAAAAAAAAAAGAAAAATAAAATAAAAACGAAGAAAATCTTTAAACAAGTAAAAGAAAATTAACGTAGAAAATTTATGTTTAAATGTATTTATTCGCTTAAAAATCTGTTCACATACATACACACACAAACATATAAACATTAGCGTAACACAACACACAGACACACACATACACACACACACACATAAATCAGATGTGATCTGTATTAAAATTTAATTGTGTGTGTGTAGATAGAACAACCGAGATCGCAGTGAAAAAAAAAAAGAAGTCCTCTATAATAAAACAATAATTCACGTATACTCAGTTGTTCAAAGTGATCTCGATCGTTAACAATAAATACGAAAGAAAGAAAGAAAAATAGAGAAAACAAAAAACAAGTGAAATATTATTCGTTTTCCTTTCGTTTATTTTGTACATTTTTTTTTCTCCATATAGTGAATAATTTTTTAATTAATTAATTAAAAAAAAAAAAAAATCCTTTTTAAAAAAGAAATTAAAAAAAGTTCATTCCGATTCCGAATAATATTTCTGTTGCAATTAAATAAAATATAAATTTGGTATGTAAAAGTTTATTCAAAAAATTTAAAAGGATAAAAAAAAAGGTGGAGGAGGAGGAGAAGGAGTATCCTTGTTTTTGTGAATGTTCTTTCTTTTTTTTTTTGGGTATGAAAGTTTTAATTCGTTGTTTGTGAAAATATTTTTGTCATTTCGTTATTTAATCCTTTGATTTTTCTATAATTTATCTTCCGTGTGTGTAAATTCTTTCTCTAAAATAAAAGAAATTTCTTGGCTATCACCTTTTCTATATACAAACCTTTATGATCTGTTTAAAGGCATTCACATTTTATTTTATTATGAAAAAATTAAATTCAAATTAAATTCAATTAAAATTTATATATAGAAAATATAAATCCCGTATTGTTACACAATATCTACGAAGATACACGGATTGAAGTATAAAGAAACAAAAGAAAATGAAAACTATTATCTAATCATGTCGTGTGGCTGGCTAGTGTGTGGCCGGCATTTAAAATAATATAAAAATAAAATGAAGAAAATGAAGAAGAAAAATAAAAAAAAGTAAAGAAAAGGTTATTCACATTTTCTTACATCCCGATTCCGATTTACGATAATGATCCCAACATTTTTTGTTTCTTTTTTTTTTCACTGATCCAAATTCAGACTAGAACTACATAATAATACAGATAAATTATAAAAGACAAGAACTAAAATAATATAAGTTCACCTGATAATTGCATAAGACAAAAGAAGACAAATACAATACACACACACACACACACACGTACAGATAGATGGAAGGACAGAATATAAGAATTATATGTGTTTGTTCCTATTATAAATGCCTGAAGCCAATAAAAATAAAATTTTCTTAACGCATTAAACGTAACTCAATCGTCTTTTTTACTATCTAATTTTAGCTGGCCCAGAGCTAAAAAATACGTACAAAAAGTCAGTTCTTTTCTTTTTGGTTTTTTTGTTTTTTGTTTTTGATTGGGCAAGAAGAAGATGAAGTAAGACAACAAACGAAACACGATCAACACGATGAAAAAAATAAAAAAATAAAGGAAAATCAAAAAACTCTTCATTCTTCTTTTTCTTCTTTTTCTTAATTTTCTTAATAGAAAACAAATTTAATAGAATTTGAAAACTTAAAAATAAAAAAGCGAAAAAAAATAAAAAACAAAACAAATTAAAAAAGAGGAAAAAAAAAATGTCTTTCGTAAAAAAGAATTTAATTATAAATTTTTCTAACCTAAACTGAAGTGATTAAAAAAATAAAATCAACCCTCAAACAATAAACGAAACTTTTTCTTTTTGCGGAATTCATAAAACAAAACAAAATAAAATTCCATTCTGTTGAAATTGTGTGAACTGAAATTCATCAGGTGCAACTTTTGAAATGTATCACTGATTGATTGAATTTTTATTAAGTTTTATTTTTGTTAGGTGGAGACGCCTTCTTTTTTTTTTTTTGTTTTGAAATTTAAATAAAATTAGAATTTTCTTCTTCTCTTTTTTTTTTTGTTTTTTATTAAATAGAAAATATGTCTGGACTTAGACCAAGAAGAACTCGTGTTTATGATTGTAATTATAATGCCGGTGAACAATACTATAAATCAGCATTAGATGGTTTAGATCGTAAATACAATACAAAGTAAGTAAATACAAATACAAAATAAAATATTTAATTAATTTAAGTAAATTAATGAGAAATAAGAATTAATAAAAGTTTTGTTTATTTTGTTTTTGTTAAAATTAAGAAAGAAGTCTGTCCGTTGTTGTTATGTGCGTCAATATATTAAAACAACCACCCACCAAATAACATGAAAAAAAAAAAAAAAAAAAATTTAAAGTAAAATCTAAAACAACAACAACACACACATTTTTTTCTTCTTCTTCTTCTTCTTCTTCTTCTTCTTTTATTTTGTTGTTTTAATTTTGTTAACTTTTCTATATTTTCTTTTTCACTCTGATTATTTAGAATTGTGAAAAATGAATTGGACCTTTAAATAAACCACAAATACAATTTTTACTACCTACAGAATATTTATTATTATTTCGTGAATTTTCTAGAATTGTTTTCACACACAAATTTCTATTCGAAATATTTAAAAGAAGAAGAAAAAGAAAAAAACACAAACGATAACAACAACAACAACAATTTTTTTTTCTAATGAAACAAAATGGCCGCCTGCTGTCATTAACCTAAAAAAAAATAATAATTTGTGTTTGTTTTTTTTTTTTGTTCTTTTAGGCCATCAGTACTTGATCGTTTAACTGCAAAATCATATGAAAGAAATTTAAATATGGATGATGAATTAGCATCAGCACGTCGTCGTGCAGGAAAAGTCATAAAAGATGATAGTGTATTTGATTCACGTGGTGGAAAATTATCTAAATCAATTTGTAAACTTGAAAATGAGTTTGATGAACAGGTAAACCCTGCTGTAAGTTTATCGTTTCCGATTTTTTTTTTCTCCTTTATTTACTAACATCTTGAAAATATTTATTGGACATATATAAATAAGACAAAAATGATGGGAAAAAAAAAAATAGGTTCTATAAAATGTTTTTTCTTACTTTTTATACGTTTTATACTTTTTTTTAGATTTGATTTTTGCAAATTTTTTTTTGTTACAAAAAAAAAAAAAAGAAGAAAAACATTTGGTGTTGTTGTAGTTGTAATTTGATTTTATTTTGCATTCGTATTGTATCTTTTTTTTTTTTTATTTATATTTATTTTTATTTTTGTGTGACGTCACATTTAAAACAATATATAAAATTTTGCCAATGTAAACATATTGAAAAAGATGCCATATGGAAATTCCAATTTTCCCCATTATTTTTATGTGGTGGAAATATGAATGAAAAGAAGAAAAAAAAAATGCGGTTATTATTTATATTTTTGACGTTTAAAAAACAAATATTATTTTTTAATGGTTTTTCATTTTCTTCAATGTGTTTATTATTCGTTAACTTTTTTGTTTTTTTGTTTTTATATATTTAAAATGATCAAAATTTTTGATTGATTTTCAATTATTTAAAGATCATGCTGAAAAAGTATCATTTATTATTATAGCTATTCAAGACAATTGTTTGTCTTGGCTATTATCAGTTTTTCTTTTATTCTTCTTCTTTATTACTTCTTCTGTCACTATCGCGTTTTTTTTACCAGAATCATTTATTTCAGTTCTGCTTTTATTTCTATCTATAAATCTATATAAGATTCTTGCATGCTTCACAGCCTACTATTGTGCTAATTTCAATTTCTCTCTATGGTTTTTTTTCTCTTGTTTTTTTTTTTTTCTTTAGGGTTGCCATGGTTTCGTTCCAAATTTTCATTTGTTTTTTTTTTTTTTAAATCCATTTAATGTCATATTTTTCAAAATTTTAAAGATAAAAAAAAAAGAAAAGTTTGGACAAGAAACCAAGCAATTTCTTGAATATTTTAAAAGATATTTATAAATCCTCCATTTTCCTCTTGTTTTTTAATAGAAATTTAAAGTTTTTTTTTTTGTATTTTTTGTGTCTTGCAAAAAAAAAAAGTGGAGGCGCCTAATTTTTTATTATTGTTGTTCTTTTTGTTTATTATGTTCTTACATATGTTTATTTTTTATTCGTTCCCCTTATTTTCTTAATTTAAATGTTGAATTTGTAAAATAAAAATGGTGGATATTTTTTAACATTTCAACATTTTTAAAATTAAATACAAAACGTCACGATTTGAAATGAACACGACAAAAAACAAAAAACCAAAATATGATCGTTTGTAATATTTTGTATTAGAAAAAAAAAATTGTGGCGTATTTTAATTCGTCGATTTTACAGAGAAATAAAAAATTTATAATAATTCAAAAAAAAAAAAAAAAAATTCAAACAATTCAATAGAGGATAATTCTATCTATAAAATTTTAAAAGTTGGCAAACGTAACTGGTTAACCTGGTTAACTCATAATAAATGCCAATATACGATTATATTTCATTTTAAATTTTCATATAGAAAACTAAAAGAAAAAAACAAAACAAAACACTCTGAATTATTTATAGTTTTTGTTGCTGTTGTTGTTATTCTTTTAAAGGAACGTACGTAGTTTTCTTTGCGGAAAAATTCAATACTTACACACAAGAGTGAACATAAATAAAAATGAATTATTTTTTTTTGATTAATTGGTTGGAAATACAAAAAAAAAAATCTGTAATTTTCACAAGACAAACGAAAATATTATATTTTTACATTTTCTTATTTTCATATTTTCTTTCGTTTTGTTTTTTTTTTTTTTTTCATTATTTACTGAATGAAAAATTCATGTAATATGCGTTAAGGTCAACATCTGCTATTATTGTTTAATATTTTTTAAATTTAAATAAATCTGAAATCACGTGATCGCGTTTCTTTCGTTTTTTAAAATTTTTTGAATTTTTGAATTTTAGATTTTTTTTTATGACATTGAAAAATTTTTTTTGTCTTTTCTAGAATTTTTTTTATTTTTTGGTTCTTTTATTTTGAATTTCCCTGACGTTGTCTTTTAAAAAATGACCAACAAAATATAAATTGGAATATTCCAAATTGATTCTATTAATCAATTAATAAATTAATAAATATTCACAGATGTCCGGTTCATTAGCTCGTATTCGTGCCAGTAAGAAAATGGCAACAATGTTTGATGATCTTGATCTAGCCGATGAAATAAGTTCAGTTAAAAGGAAAACTCGTATTGATTTGGGTGAAAAATTAGATGATGACCTTTTTAGTTCATCAATTCGTAAACGTGGAATTAAGGTTTTATTTTTTAATTTTAATTTATATTGTTGTAATTTTTCATAAATAATTTATAAAAACAAAAAAAAAATTAAATGAAATTAAAGATGATTCACCGTGGTGAAGAAGATAGATCAACAGGTGCACTTACTAAATGGTCTGCAATTGAAGATACACCAAGAACAACTGGAGCATCACAACGTGCATTAGCATCACAGGCACGTATTAATGATATAGAATCAGAAATGTTTGAAAGGTCAGAGAAACAGGCGGCACGTGACAAAAGATCAGCACATTTAAAAAAATTTATGGCCGATGAATGTGATACAGATAATACAACATCAAAATCTATTAGAATTTCATCAAGATCAGAAAAAAAAATGATCTCATTTTAAATAATTAAATTTAACAAACAAAAAAAAAAAAAACAAAAGAAAAACAAAAATTGTTATTTTTCTTTCTTTTTTTTTTATTGTAAATTTCTTTCTTTGTTATTATTATTTATTTTTTTTTTTTGATTTTAAAAAGAAATTGCACGAACAAATTTTTTGTTTTTTTCTCTTATTTTTTTTTTTTTATTTATTTATTTAATAATTAATTATTTATTTGTCATTAATAATTAAGGAAACACAAAAATGTAAAAATGTAAAAATAAAACGCACCAACAAAATAAAACGAAAACAAAACAAAAAAAAAAACAAATCAGTAAAGAAATCCAAACGTTATTCAATTGTTTTTTTTTTTTTTTGGTTACACAACAATTTCTTCTGTCTAATGACAGACAAAACATAAATTAAAACAAAAGTGTTAATTAACAAGAGAAAATAGTTAATATGTCGCAGAGGGTGTAAAAAGATTAATTTAATTGTTTTGTGAAATTCGTCATTAAAAAATTTCTTTAAAAATTTGTCCAGCGCAATTAAGTAATTAAGAAAATATGGGCCACTTTAAGGCATTTAAAGAGATTTGGCTTCTAAGGTTTACAGAAAATTAGATATAAAATTTAATTAATTCTCAAATTTAAAAATTTATCATGATTTTTTAATTAAAATTTCTATCAAAAACCTGATAATTGTTTTTAAAACTTATGCTTATGTGAATATGGATAAAAATTGAAGTGTTTCTGAGATCCGTTATTTTTGTTGCTTAAATTAGACTTTTCTCGGTTCCCTGTTTTCTTGAATTCATAATTGAATTTTTGTCTTCGGTAAATATAAGATTAAAATGGAAGCTCGTTTATTATTTTGGTTTGTATAAAAATATTTACTTATTTTTTTCTACTTGATGACTCATATTGTACACCATTCAACAGCATATTTCTTTCAGGATTACATTTTAAGGAATTACAAATTTGTATGCAAGTGTCAAATTTATTTTCAATAAAATTTTAAATTCTGTTGTGAATAGAATCATTAAAAAACCGGTTGAATTAGGGAATCATTGAAATGTCTCATTTATTTCTAATTAATTGGGTTTACCTTATTTTATCAACAATCTGATTACTGGTGTAATGAAACAATACAAATGTTGTGTTCATTCATTATCATCAAGAATGGCCAAAATTAAACTTGACACAAGAATAAGAACCAAAAATTGTGTACTAAATTATTTTGACAAAAATGATGAAAACATCGGTTGATTGGATAACTTTTAAAGCTTTCAAATAAAAATCCTAAATGTAAGCAATTGTGAAAATTATAGAAAAAATATTTTTTTATTGCATACATTTCGGTTTGTTTCTAATTTCTGATGCCAGAAATTTGTTAAAATTATTTTAAATTATTTTAAATTTATAAAAATATTAAAATTTCAAAATTACTTCCCTCTCTTTCTCTTTCCCTTCTTCTTCTTCTTCTGATGTTAATTGCATCTTAATCTTAATAAATTTGTAAGATTTGTAGATTATTAAATAAATTATTGCCAACAAATTTGTTGTAAAAATGTTTTGTAAACTTTGGATAATTTAATTAATAATAATCTTACTAATTAATATCAAATAAAATTGTTGTGTGACTACAAAAATTATTAATAAAATTTAAAATAATCAATTGTTTAAAATTTGTTCCAAGTGAAAAAATTCTTTAGAATTGAAAATAAGTTTTATTTACAATAACTCCCTGCTGTCCCTCTAAATAATTAATTCTATTTGTTTTACTTAAAAATGCAATCTTCATCAATTCTACATAAAATTAAATTTATTAGCAAAATGTAAGAAAATTGTTCACATTAAAAACAATTAAATATGACAACATTTTGGTTGAATTTCTTTAAAATCTTATTAATTTATTATTTTTTCTCTCTCTCTTTCTTTCTTTTCACAATTCTTCTATGAAGTCAAAAATTATAAAAGAAAAGAAAAGAAAACAAAAGTTTTTAATCATTTTGTGTTGACATAAAAATGGCAAACATCCAATTCATATAAAACTTTAAATAATCAGATAATTCATATTAATAAATACAAAATTACAAACTAACTAATATAAATTTTTATTAAAATGTAAATTTAAATTTCAAAAATTTTTCTTTTCTTATTTTACCTTTCACAGAGAGAGTAAGAGAGAGAGAGAGAGAGGGAGAGAAAGAGCAAAGTATGATGAAGAAGAAGATTTTATTTGAAGTAAAATTATTAGCAATTTATAACTTTTTTTTGTTCTGCTCTCATATAAAGAAGAGGAAGAAGAAGAAGAAGAAGAAGAAAAAAACATCGAATTGATAAACTAAAAAATAAACACCGCAACTTTTTCTCTCTTTTTTTTTTTACTTTTATTGACTCATATTGTGAAGTTTTTAGACTCATCATCTGCCTTACAATATATCAAATTTTTTTTGTGTTTTATGTCATTTTGTGATTCATTACAAATTATTCACACACACACACACACATACACACTTACACATACAGTCAGATTAAAATAATTATTATGTGATCGTAATTTTCCTACACGCAATAATAAAATAATATTTTTCATATGAAAAATCCAAAAAAAAAAAATGAAAATTAAAACAAAAACAAAGCATAAATATTAACAAAAAAAAAAAACAAACCCGGTGGGCCTCTCTGTCTTTTCTCTACACGTACCGATGAAAAAAAAAACATTAAAGAAGAAGAAAAAAAAAACAGAAGAAAATATATTCTCGAAGTTAACCTTTGCTGACGTCCTTTTCACTGTCATGGGCATAACGCGAGAATAATATTTATATAGGGAATGTAACGTCAAATTTGTCAGTATCCATCGTCTTCGTTCTCTCTCACTCTCTCTCTCTCTATCTCTGTTAATTTTATTTCTTTTGTTGATTTTTCTTCTGTTTTGTTATTAAGAAAAAAAAAAAAACAAACAAAAAAATTAAAAATCTTCTTAAGAAAAAAAAAAAACAAACAAACAATTTAATTTTTTTTTGTTTTTTGATTTTTGAATGAAATCGATCTTGTCTAATGATCTTCTTTTATAAACAAAGAAAAATCAAATTTTTATTTTTACAACCCTGAAAAATTTGAAAGAAAATAAAATAACAACAAAAAGCAAAAGAAAATGTGTTAAAATTGTAGACAACATGACACGTTTAAATGAAGAAGAAAAAATAAAACTCCGTGATTTCTGTTTTCATTTTGTTGTTGTTGTTGTTGTTTATATTCATTATTATCTGTTTTCATTTCTTTCACTAGGTACTCAGTCAAAAATGAAGTGTTTTACCATTGTTGTTGTTGTTGTTGTTATTATTATTATTGTTTGAAAATAGAGAAGACTTTTAGGAATGATGATTGTACCTAACACACACGGGAATACGACGCTTACACATCAACATCAAAACTATATAATTATTTTTGCATGTGTGTTGTGTGTAATGTGTGTGCGAAGAAAATAGAATTATTGCAATTGTTTTTCTTTGATTTTGCTTTTAATTTCTTATTTATAAAATTTGTTTTTCTTTCATTTTTCAAATTCATTTTATAAAACAACAACAAAAAAAACAGATTTTCTCGTTTTCTCGTTTTCTTTAGGAAAAAAACAAAATACAAAAAAACAAAATACAAAATATTCAACAATTTAAGGTTTTTTTTTTATGGTGGAACAAATATGAAGTGACAATCTTTCTTACTAAGTCAAAAATGGTTCACTTTTAACAAATTGAAGTTCATTTTAAAGTTTTATATGACTGAAATAAAAAAATCGAAAATGAAACACAATCAGAGGAATTGATCTTTAAATGTAAAAATATTAACTTTATTCTTTGCCTCAATTCAATTTAATTCAATTCAATTCAACTCAACTCAATTCAATTTGATTCAATTTGATGGGAAAAATTGATAAAACATAAAAGACTTCATTAGTCCATTCAAACTATTCAATAATTTTGTTACTTGAAAAATACAAATTTTTATTTTTATTAACGTCAAAATGAATTTTAATCATGATAACAGAATAAGATAAAACTTTGATAATTATCGTATATTTTCTTTAATTACAATTCGATAAAAGAAAGGACATTTATCTCGAAGCATATTTGATACAAAATTGTCTTTGAATTTCTTTAATCTCTAGATTTGTTTTGAATTTAAAAAAAAAAACACATCAAATACGATCGCTTAGCAATCACAGAAATTATTGAACGTTGAATAATATGAAAATTCTGGGAAAATTTCAAATGAAAAATTTACATAAAAATAAAAAGATGAAAGAATTACAGAGAGTCAGAGTTATGGAACTAAAATTCTAATAAACTAATTAATTTATTGTTCGATTATTGTTCACTTTAGTCTATGGTCTATTTATAGAGGTTATTACTGGGTTGTATTATTATTATTATTGTGTTAAATAAATTTAACAAACTGAATCTATATATTCACGTATAGTCAAACGTGTAAATAATGAATCTATAAATCTATAGACAAAAAACAAAACAAAAAACAAAAAAGAATCGGGTAAAAAGTAAAATTAAAATAATGAAATATATAAATATAGGGTCAGTAGTCAGTTATTACGTCATTTTACCTATTATTTTGGCAAATGTTTTATAATGCTCACACACACACACACACAGAAAAAGACAATCATTGTTTCAGTTATAAAGAAAAAAAAAATAGAAAGAATAAAAAAAAGTCATTTTTCTATTTTTTTTTGCTTCTTCTTCTTCTTTTTCTTCTTCTTCTTTTTGTGCGAAGAACAATTATTTTATTTATAAATTATTGTTATTTTTTTTTGTTCTTTTCGATTTTAAGTTAAACTAAAACTAAAATTAGATCAAGATTAAATTATTGTTGAAAATATTGAGGACAATTTTAGATTCTTGTAAATGAAAAAAAAAAAGAAAAAGAAAAATCAATTGATTTTATTGTCTTTGACTTTTCAAATAAACGTAAAATAGAAAATAATTTAAACAACCCAAAATATGATTTCCTTAAAAAGATAAAAAAATGTCAGTTAATATTTAGGACAAATAATTTTTTTAAGGAATTTCCTTTAAATTAAAAATTTTGTAATTTTCTGTGTAGGAATTTTTTATAAATTAAATTTGTTTTATTGCATTTATGTTGCCAACTCATTCATTCGGTTAACTGTCCATCATAAGTCTAATTTATTTAATAATTTTTTAAAAGTTTCTTCATCATTTAATTTTTATTCATAATTAAAATTAAATTATTTTGACATAAGATCTCTCTCTCTTTATGAATTTGTTTCTATTAATTGTGAATTATAAATCAAGTATAGAGAGATCTTGCCACTAGACTAAATGGACTGCCATGTGAAGGGAGAAATTATGTACAGTGAATTGTACACTAAAATCTTCATTGTCATTGTTGATTTATTCATGGGTGCGTGTTTCTATTTTTTTGTATCAACTTAACTGCGGCAGTTTAAAAGGAACCAGCACATTTTATTCCACCTCACGTAATTTTCCTAAAATTTATGGAATAAATGCACAGACATAAACATCTGTTGATAAAACTGTTATAAAACATATGAATAAACTCATCTGTTAAAATTTGATAATTTTTCTTTTTGTTTTGCTTTTATTTTCCTAATTATCGAAATAAATCAAATCTCTTAATAATAATCTTAACCTTTTTTTTTTTCTTCTTCTTCATCTTCATATTATTATTATTAATTTTTCTCGAAAACAAAATCTTCTATCTGTCGGTTTGTACCACCCATCAGATTATAGAAACATTCATCATCGATATTTATAATAAAAACATCTTGAAACAATTTTTCATAACCAGAAAAAAAAAAAGAAAAAAATTAAACATAAAAATTCCTTTCTTTTGTCTTCTTAATTTCTGTTTGTTTTCTTATGTCCTCTGTCTGTGATTAATCGTTTTATAAAATCGGATTATTAACTCTATTTTTTTACTTCTTCTTCTTCTTCTTCTATTTTTCTATTTTTCTATTTTGGCGAATTATCAATTTTTCTTTGATGTTTAAATTTTTTCTTAAATTTTCTATTTTTCAATTTTTTTGTTTTTTGGTTTTGTTGCTTTTTTTTTTGTCTTTTGTGTTGCCATATGTGTTTTATTGTTATGTTGATATACTTAAAATTCTGTTAATATTCCCTCTCTCTCTCTCTCTCTCTCTCTCTGTATTTTTTATTTTTCTCTGGTAATGGATTTTTAGGAATTTTTTTAAAATTCAGTTAACTTCAAACGTATAAAGTTGAGAAGAAAAATAAAGTGTTTTATGAAATTATTGAGGAATTGGTTTCTTTTTTTATATTTGTAAAGAAATTGATTTGTGTTTTTGTACATCTAACGGTATTTACCGCATACATTAAAAATTCTTAACTGACATTTAAATCAGTTTATATGAGACAGACATCGACATCATATTATTTGTGAAATTTTTAAGCTGGCTATAAGAGTTTTGATTATTGTACGGATATTGATTATTGTTTGTCAAGAATCTTAATTAAGAATTTCAAATTTTATGTGCGGTAACACCTTTATACACTTGATGATTTTGTAAACTTAAAAGAAAAACATTTTCTAACAATTTGAAAATTACTGATCGTGATTTCCTTGAGCAGAGATATCCGAATTAATAAATGATGACGTTTGTTCTGACGATTCCTTATTTAATCCTTATCCCATGATCCAGAGTCTATAAATTTTTTCATTAAAAATTTTAATTCTTTAAAATTTCAATTCTATACTTGACTGTTGGTTCAAAGGTTTGTTCGTTTTACATGATTTGAATGTTTAAGAATCGTCGAATTTCACGTATTACCCAAAACTCATAAGACTCCACTTTTGATTATATCAATTAATTTGACAACAATTAAAACAGAGGAACAAAAATAAGATGAATCAAAAATAAAGTAAAAAAGAAAAAAGTAAGAAAAATGGCAAAAGGAAAATCATAAAACGTGAAACTATTTTAATTAAGGTAAAAAACAAAAAAAAAAAAAACAAGTTAAAAATAAAATGATAAAATATTAAAAATAAAGTTTCCGTGTGGCAGCAATAAATTATAAAAAATAAAAAAAAAATGAAGAAAAATCGCAAAAAAAAAAAAAAAGAGCAAAGTAAATCAGTAAAAAAAAAAACAAATTCCAGAAACTATCTTCAGGAATAGACATGAAATATTATTTATTTTGAATCGTTTGATCAATTCAAACATTTTACGTTTGCATACGTTCTGTTTTCCTTTCGTCTCTCAAAGACACCCAAAAAACAAAATTATTTTTTTTTTGCTCTCAAAATTTTGAAAAAAAAAAGAAGAAGAAGAAGAAGAATAAAAAACAACAACAACAAAAAAATCTAAAACGTCATCATCTTCGTTAAAGTAACCCAAATTTTATTCGTTTTATAATTTTTTATTTTTTTTTTGTGTTGTTCCCAATTACAAAAAATAATCTAATCAGAGTATGACTAATTTGTTAGAGATTGATTGATGATCGGTTGATCCAAATTCTCTATTCTTCCCCTATCCCCATCACACCTCTCATCCATCGTATACCATTCGGATATAACAAAATAATAATCCAAATTTTATAGGATGAATTCCCTCAAGTTAATTTGAAGAATCAATCAATTCCAATTTTGTAAAATGAAATGAAAATGAGAGAAAAGTAGATGAGATGGAAATGAGGGGGGGTGGGGAAAAAAAAGAGAAATTCTTTTTATTTATTTTTTTTTTTTCTTTTATAAATCCAAAATTAGAACAAATTATTTATTTTTGAAGGACAAATTTTTGATGACTTTTTTCTCTCTTACAACTTTGACTTTAGAATTTCTTTTATTTTGCAATTTTTATTGCAACCTTTTGTAAATTATAAAATGAAATTAATAGAAGTTTATATTTGTGTGGCTATGTGTGTGTGTATGTATGTGTGTGTGTGTGTGTGTGTGCAAAATTTGTATGTCACATCTCAATGATATCTATTATCAGAATTTTTATTTATACATTTTGATTTTGATTTAATTATTTCAATGTTCAATTTTGTATTGATTTGCCAGGGTCATTCATATTGGACCAATTTTCTTCTTATTTTATTTTACTTCTTTTATTTTTGTTTTTGATTTTTAGAACAAATGCATTGAGTACATCTAAATATGTGTTTGTTATATATTTATCTGTCTCCCTAAATAATTCGAAATTGTTCTCTAATGTCATAGTCAGAGACGTAGGGGGTACTAAGATTTATAAAATAAATCAAAAAATAGAAATTTGGATACAAAATACTAGGCGCCTCCATCCAAAAAATCAAATCAAAACATTAAAAAAAAAAAACAAATGAAAGATACAAAATTTTTCTGTTGAATAAATTTTACGCACAATAAATAAAATAAAGAAGAAGAAGAAGAAAAAAAAATGTACTAAATCGTAAATATGAATTCTTCTATTTTAATTGTGATGTCTTAATTATATTAATTTTTAAAGGCGGAAAGAAAAAGAAGAAGATGAAGAAAAAAAAAAGAAAACACACAAATTTGGCATTCAGACAGGATTAACTAAATGATGAAACGAGATAATAAAATTAAAATGTTGGAAAGAGACAATTGATTTTGTATAGAAAATTGAGTCAATTTATGACGAAAAATTAGTATAATTTGTCATAAGATGATTCCTTTAATTTAATGAGACGAAATAGAAAAACATGAATAATTTATTGTATTATTATTTCAGATAAGATAATTAAATGGAAGGATAAGATTTAATTAATTCATTACATTTATTTTTTTTTTTGTATGAATTGAATTGAATTGAATTGAACGACTCCACTGAATCAATAATTTTTAAATTAGCTAATTGTTTTAAATTCAAATAATTCCCTTCATACAAAATATATCTCAAGGTGTTTTATTTTTTTTTTAATTCAATACAATACAAACACATTTATAACACACGAACACACATACACAATGAATATAAATTATTTGAAAGACAGACAGAGATGAATAACTAACGCCAATAGTGTATAACCACAACAACAACAACAACAACAACAACAACAACAACAACAACAAATAATAATTCGATTTAAAATGAAAATGATGATGAAGATGAAGACGAATAAGAAGAAGAAGAAGATGAAAAACGAATGAAAAAAAAAAATAGAAGATGAAGAGGAAGAAGAAGAAGAAGAAGAAGAGGAAAAAAAGTGGGAATAAAAAACCGCCTCTCACGTCATTTGTCACAACACCAAGCTAATTATCTGTTTTAAATAAAGTTCAGTCTCTTCGTTCAATCCCCAAGATCAACAAGTCAACAGTGAGCCCAGGTACAGAGCAGACAAAAAAAAAGTGTTTTGTTCCTCGAATTTTTTTTTTCTTTCTGTTCTTCTTGTTGTTGGTGTAATTTTCTTATTTTCCAACAAAATAAGATTTTCCCTTTTAATAATTTCGTTTCTATTTTACTCTCTTGTTCTCTCTCTCACTCTCTCTGTTTGGAGGAAAACCAAAAAAAAAAAAAAAAATCCAAAACAAATTTTTTTATCTAAATTCAATTGAATTTTTTTTTTATGTGATCCAAAATTTCAGAGTGAGAGAAAGAGAGAAAACCAACCCAAACAGCGAACAAATAATAAATTATGTAAAATTAAGAAAGTGACGCGCGTTTAGAAAATTCTGTAAAAATGAAAAAAAAAACAAAAACAAATTCAAAATAAATTATTTAAAAAAAAAAAAGTGATTTCTTCCAAAACGTACAAAAAAAAAAAAAAAAAGAAGTGGGTGTGGGTGGGTTAATATTAAGGATTAAGTGGATGACGTTTGTAACGGTTAATTTTTTTTTGGTGCAAAAAAAAAATTATGAAAAATGTGAAAAAAAAAAAAACAAAATTTTTGTGACAATTTTTTTTTTGTTTTCTTTTTATTTTTTTTTTCATTTTGTCTTGTTGTTGTTATTGCTGTTGTCGCCTGTTGAGTTATGCAATCATCGTGCGATCTCTTTAATTTATTGTTTTGTTGTTGTTCTTTTTTTTTATTTATTTTTTAATCGTTTAAAAATAAATAAAAAGTTTGAGAAACAAAAAAACAACAAAAAAAAAAAAATTAGAGAAGAAAATTATGAAAATTTTACGTTTTTTGTTTTCCTTTTTCTTCTTCTTCTTCTTTTTTAATTTCTATTCTATTTTTTTTAATCTTTTTTTTTTAACATTCAATTCTTTATTATTTTCTCTTCTCATGACATTGACAGACACATTTTTTGAAATTTTATTACTTAACGATTATTATCTAAGTCATCATCATCATCATCATCATCATCACCATTATCATTATCACATTATCATTATCATCAACATAAAATAGTTTTCACCTTCAATGATTGGCCATCATCATCTTCAGCACACCCATACCCACACAGACACACACACACACACCTAAAAGAAATATAGCAAAAAGAAGAAGAAGAAGAAGAAGTTAAATCATTGATCGTTAACGTGCGGACGTTTTCCCTTTTTTTTTCTTTTTATTATTTATTTTACGTGAATGTGATGATTAAGAAGAGATTTTTTATTTTAACAAAAAAAAAGAAGAAGAAGAAGAAGAAGAAGAATGAGAAAAAAAAACAGAAATTTAGAAGAAAAAAAAAACGAAAAATAGAAAAAGACAAAAGAAACACGTAATATATAATGAGATGAAGAGGTAAAAGAAGAAGAAGAAAAAGAAAAAAAAAGAAGAAGAAGAAAATTCAAACAATAGAAATAATTTTATTTTCACTAATTTTTGTCTCATTACTTTTATTTGAACGTTTTCCTTCAACTTCTTCTTCTTCTTCATTTACATTTTTTTTTTTTTTTGGTTACGCCCAGGAATAAATTTTAAAATAAAATTCAAGAACAAAAACTGAATTTAAAAAAATGAATAAATAAAAAAATAAGAAATGATGAGGAACTCAATGACGTGTTTATTCGAATGATTTGAAGAAGAAGAAGAAGAAGAAGAAAAAGAGAAAACAAAATGAAAAAATTATTTAAAGGCAATAAAAATAGGATTTTTTTTTTTCTTCTTCTTCTGCGTTTTATTCTTATAAAGAGTAAAGTTTTATAGGTGTGACATTTATTATTAAGACATAAAAGAACAACAACAAAAAAAAAACTGATCTTCTTCTGATTTTCTTTTTATATAAATTATTTTCTTGGTATTTAATTTATTTATTATTGTAACTTCCTCATTCTTATAATTTCTATTGATACAATTAAGAATTTCAACAATTTTAGTTTGTTCTAAATTTATCTAAATTTATTTATTGAATGGATTATTTATTGATGTTGTGTTGTTGTTGTTATTGTTGTTGTTGTTGTTTCTAAACAGTTGACATTTAATTATATTTGTCTCTTTTTTTTCACATTTTAATGTTACAGAATTAAATCTTAGAAATTCAAATAACAAACATAATTTTTAAATAAAAAAAAAATGGCTGACGAAGATCCATGGGCAATTGAAGATCCAAGTGAATCTGTATCAGATGTACCACAAGAATCAATTTTATCATCAATACCAAAAACTGAACCAGTTGAAGCTGGTCCAGAAGATCATCTTCCACCGGAGGATGATCATTATCGTAAACCAGTCGTATTGTATAAACATTGGGTGAGGTATGTCTGAATATTATCCTCTTTTATTTCATTTACGGAATTCATATTTTTCATTTGTGTTTTTATATGTAGGCCACGTTTCCTCCAGTACAATTATATGTACGATTATAGAGTCAATTATTACGATGACGTCATAGATTATTTGGATAAACGATCAAGAGGACTCAATAGAGATATTCCACGTGCACAATTATGGGCTGAACGTGTGCTAAGAACTAATTCAAGGTAATTTTTCTTGTAAATAGAATTTATAAAAAAAAATTTAAATTTAATGAGATTTTTATTTCTTTTTATTACGTAACAGCAAACCATCTTTCACTGAATTGTATGAAAGTCAACGAAAGGAAAGAGAAATGGCCGCATTCAGTTCAAGCATTAAATTTCATAATTATCATACTAAAGCTTATATTAATCGTAAATATTCAAGTGTATTGTAAAAAGAAACAACACGAAAAATAAAAACAAAAAAAAAAATAAAAAAAAAAAATTATAAAAGAAAAAAAAAACAACAAAAAAAAGAAAACTTAAAAATTGAGAAAAACGACAAAAACTAATTAAAAATTTTATTAAAAGAAAAATATGAACAGAACAAAAGAATTTATATGTGATGAAATGAATAAAAAATTAAAGGGAAAGCTGCCTTTAAAAATACAAACAACAACAACAACAACTAAAACAACAACAACAACAACAACACAGAACAAATTTGAAGCTGTTCTATTGAAAAAAAAAAAAAGATGGCTGCGACAAAAACAAAAATTAAAATTTGACATTTGACGCTGTTTTATCGGAAATCAAGTTGGCCACGACAAAAGTCTTTTATTTTCGAACATTATTATTATTTTTTTTTTTAAAGTTTAATTATTATTAATGAATTAATTTAATTAAAACGAAACGAGAAGGTGAATTTTAAAAAAACAAATACCAAAAAAGAAAAAAACACTTCTTAGAATAATTAGAATAAATAAAAATATTATTAAAAAAAAAAAACAATGTGCGTTTGATCGTTTTTTCCTTCGTCTTCATTAGATAATAAAGAAGAAGAAGCAAAAAAAAGAATGAAAAAAATCAAATGAATAAAATTCAATTAAAAAGATAAAAAAAAAAATGTCCAAATGTGTAAAATAGAAAATACAAAAATTACAAATTTTTTATTAAGCGAGAAAATGTTTTAAATTGAATTGAATTCACGCACATTATTTATTTTTTTTTAATATTTTTTTGTTTCAAAATTAATAATAAAAAAAAACTAATTTTTAATTATACGATCATTCATATTTTGTATTAAACATTTAAATAAAAACAATAATCACTTCTTATTATATAAAAATTAATTATAAAATAAAAATTTAATTAGTACTTTTAATTTTATTTTAAATTTAAAAAAAAACATTTGACAGTTATAAAAGATTAAAGGATAATGAAAAAACAAAAACAAAATGTCTATTAAAACATGTGTTTTATTAGCGCATGCGCGTGCCTCCTAATTACCTTATTTCTCATTAGCCACATAATCTTGAAACTTATAATTTATTATACGAACATATTTTAATGATTAAGATGTAATGGGAAATTAAATACCTAATTATTATTTTTTTTTTAAGGCTACTTGTTGCATCGTCTTCGATTTTATAATCTCCTTAAAATATTACTAAATATAATTATAATTATTAAACTTAAAATTTAAAAAATAAAAAAAAAGAAAAAACAAAAATATTGAGAGCTCGGTTGTTGCGCTTACAATTTTATTGTTAATTTAATTTGTTTTTAAAATTACACAAAATCAAAAGTAAATAATGCGACAAAAAAATAAAGAATGAAAAAAAAAACAAAAGATGAGAAAATATTACATATTATTTTTATTGTCTTTATTTTAATGAATAATTAACCTAATTACCTAAATATTTTAAATTTAATGTTTTAATTTATAAAAATAAAAACCGTTTGAATTTAAAACATGAAATTTTTTTGTTTTTTTTTTGTTTTTCTTTACAACAATTAATCAATGTTGAAATCAAATGTTTTGTTTTCTTTTGATCTTGTTTTTGTGAACTTCTTTTTGGCATAGGCATATTATTTGTGTTACTGTTTCTTCATAAAAATTGAACTTGACTTTCTTTGAAATTTAATTTGAATACAAATATAATTGTATATTATTTGATATTTGATGCAAAAGGAATTAGTGATCTCTGTCTCTAGTTTCACCATTGATGAGTCATCAATACAATAATATTTATAGATTATAAATTTTAACTTACCTTAAGACGTTCACTGCAGTTACTTCAATCAAATTCAATTACATCAACGACTAGTAGGGACATTAGTACACTACATTTGTGGACTACAGTTATAAATTGTCGGAAACTTTGACTAATAAGAAATTTTAGGCACAAAATAAACTGGAACAATTATGATGTGAGTTTTACCTGGATACTTTGGGAACTAAATTCCTTTACCAATAAATATCCACCGGATCTATAAGTTTTCATTGTACTTGTACCTTATGATGAGTCAAATTAATTTATATTTGTTTAAAATTAAATTTAATTCAATCAAAAATTATAAAGTTGTGTTGAAAATTAAATAAGTTAAGTTCCTGTATCAACAAAACAATATCGGTGTAAATTATGGGTCCCTTTTTTTTTGTTCTAAAATGTCATTTTTATAAAATTCCATTGAAAGAATTTTTCTCATAAATTGTATCGTTAAATTTGTCCTCAAAGTACTTAATTCATTATCGTATTTTAATTGTAATTCAACTCAACTGATTGAAGGTAAAGATATTTTTGTATATTAATTAATTTGAATTTTATTCATTCAAACATTCATTAAATATTCTTTCTAATTTTTGATCGACAATTAAATCAATTATTTATTTAAATTTACCAGCGCAGCTAATTTAAGATTTAGTTGACATGTAATTGTAATTGTAGTAATAAAACTGATTCAAATGAATTTGAATAAAATGAACAATTTCGATTTTGATTAAATTTTGTGTTTCTTTTTTTTTTTTTTGTTTTATCGTAGAATATTTTTTCTATAAATACAAATTTAACGAATATTAACTCAGTTGAAATTTATTGTCTTTGGAAAATATAAATTGTAGTAATCTATAATTACATATTAAGTTGTAATTAACTAAGTAAGTAGTTTTAATAATTAGTTGCACTTCAATATCTAGCCTGAAATAATTAAATAAGTTGAAGTTGTTTTTTTTATTAAGTTTGGACATCAGTCCCAATAAATGTCCTATTGTTCATATTTTGTGAATGTTGAGGAAATTTTTATTTATTAATTTGGTTAATATTTTTTTTGTTGAATCTGAAATCAAATTGTAAGAATTCAATGAAAAAAAAAACACATAAATTTAATATTTCATAACACTTTATTTTGTTTTTGTTTTTGTTTTGTTTTTTTTTTTGTTTTTTGTTTTTTTTTTGTTTTTTTTTTGTTTTTATTTAATTTTTCGAATTAATTCGTACGAATTGACCAAATAAAGAAATTAAAAAGTGGTGAATATTTTCAATAAAATTTTTTCATTTCGTTTACAACATTTTTTTTTTTTTTCTTTTGTTTTTTTTTTCTCCATATTAAATATAATTAATTTTAATATAATTAAAGATTTTTTTTATTTTTTTTTTCAAACTCATTTTCATTTTAAAAAATGAGTTTTCTTCTTCTTTTGTTTTTTTTTATATTTTAAAATTTAATTAATTAAAATAATTTGTTATTTTTCATTTTTTGTTTTATTTCCAATATTTTTACTTTTTTTTTTTTTTATTTGATTTTTTTTTTGAATTAAATTTGAATTTATTTATCAAAGCGAGAAACTTATTTAAATAACCACAGCTATAATAAGAGAATTGAATAAATAAGATAAAAAGGGGGGAGGTTTTTTTTTGGTTAAAAAATGTTCAAATTTTTCCAATTTTCCAATTTAATTTTTTTTTTAATTTATAATTTTTTTTTGTAATTTTAAAATTCTTATTAGGAAAAATGTTTGTTGTGTTTTTATTCTTATAATTAAATGAAACAGAAAATGTCACATATGGAATAAAAATAAAAATTAAACAGTTAAAAAATTGTGAAAAAATAAAAATAAATGGAAAAGTTAATTTTCTTTTATTTTAATAATTTTAATTTTTTTTAATTAATTATTTTTTTTCTTTTATTTATTCGGGGACATCAAACACTTACAAATTTTTTTTTTTATAAAAATGTTTATCAATTTTTGTTTTCTTCTTCTTAATATTTGTTTTATTCTTTATGTTTAAAATGGTTTTAAGCATTTGTGTTGATAACAAAGAGAAAAAAAAAAGGAAATCAATCTTCCTTAAGATTGACATGAGATTCGTTTGTAAAAAAGCGCAGATTCTTTTTATCTTCTTTTGCGATTTAATGAATAAAAAATGGAAAAAGGATAAACGATAATAGTGGTACCCTCCTTAATGTTAAATATTTAATTAATTATTCGTCGCTTATTTAAAGTTTTCGTTTATTTTTGAGAAAAATTTTTTTAAAGATTTTTTTTGTTTAGAACATTTTTACTTTATAATTTAAAATGGGCGCCAAACTAAAATAAAGGAACGCTTTATTTTTGTTTCAAAATGGCTACCCAAAAATAAAAGAAAAAAAACGAATGACATTTAAAACATTTAAAATGGGTCGAATTTTTTTTTGATCGAAAAAACGTTTAGAACTTTTTAATGACAAAATTTAGTAAAAATATTTAATTAAGAAAAATTGGTTGAATAAATTAATTATCCATTGGAATTGAAATTTAAGGTAAACGGGGGAATTATATAAAAAATTGATTTGATTTTGATAGAAGCAGAGAAATATGTGAAAAGAAAGTATTTTATGTTGATTTTACTTTTGTTGTTAAATGTAAACTTAAAATTAATTCTTTAATAAAAAGAAATTGTTTTTATTTTATTATCCATTTTCTATATTTACAAGATTTTAAAAATTTTTCTTATTGGTTGATAAAAGATTTTCTGACCAATTAATAAATCTCTATATTTTACTTTTGTAAATTAAGAAGAAAACGTATAAAAACGTGAAGATGTTCTTTAAGGAAACAAAAGATCAAGAATGGTAAAAGAGAAAAGATTTAATTGAAATTTTCTTTTTATAAAGAAACTTAATTCTATGTTAACTGATTACTTAAAATTAATTCATTATTTATAAAATTAATCAGAATTATATAATATTTTCGGGTCTTTTTAATTCACATTTTGTATTTATCTAATGTTTCATTTTTTTATTATTGGACGCATAAAATAAACAAACAAAGAAAGAAATAATAATTTAACTAAAAAATAAATGATTAGCTAAGGAAGCACATTATCTTTTGTTTAGGGAATAAATTGTACAAAACTGAAGAGCGAAAATAATATGGGAATACGGCATATAATTTATTACACAATTTTTCTAAAATTTTGTTGTCATTGAATTTACTGATATAAGAGAAAAATTGTTTAGTTTCTTTGAGATTTATTTTCTTGGAAGTTTATTGTTGGTTTTTTTTTTCTTAATATTAAAACTTCTAACCGACCGCACATGTTAGATTACAAACATGAGAATTTTATTCAAATATTCACTGTGAAATTTAATCATACATTAGGTTGGTGGTAAGCTATAATTTATCTTTAAACGTTGACATAAATACAATTTCCCTTTAATATGAGGTGTTCAGTTTTAATTTCTTACACCTGGTATGAGATTAAAATAAACTCAATACAATTATGATAAAGTTTTACGAATTTATTCCTAAAGAAAATGACAATTGATTAAGTTGAGTTGAGTGTAAATTCCATCACTGTTGTAAGAAATTATATGTTTCACACAATTTATTTATTCTTATAATGAATTATAATAAATAAAGCAAAAATTGTTTTAATAAATGAAAATCATTCTTCTTAAATAATCTTTTCTATATCTAAAAAGAAAAAAAAAAATAAGATAATAAATTAAGGATGTTCATATAGAAGGTTAAAAAAAAAAATGTTGATAGAAAAAGGAGAATAAAATTTATGGTTATTTTATTTAATTTTGTGTAGGTGCGATAGAATATATTTATATTTTTCATGTGGTTTTATTAAATACTTTATAGGTTTATATTTATAACAAATCAAATAATATAATAATCCAGGATAGAAAGGATTTTCAGTACACCTGAATTGATTCACAAAAGATTTTATATTGAAAAATTTTCATATGGAAAATATAATTTTATTACTTTATAAATTGTAGTAATATATAAATACATACGTACATACATATTCCATTAAAAATTTACAAATATTTACTTTTGAGAATTCTTATTTTGTTATTAAAAGAAAACGTAGAAAGAAAAATAAGATTAAGATTATAAAAGTAAAAAAAAAAAAAATGGAACGGGGATAAAAGGAAACAAAAAAATTGTATGAATAAAAAAGTACTTTTGAATACATATTATTATTGTGTCTGAAATTCTGTGTCATCTTCTCTGTTGGAATTATTATGGATATACATACATAATTGATTATGTCAATATTCATAAAGAAAATTCTAAATAATGAAATCAAAGAGTTTTACCCGATTGTATCTATATTTCTTATTCGCTTCCCCGTGTCTTCTTATTAACCTTTTAGAATTTATAAATTCAATTTTCTATAAATTTGTTGATACAATTATTTTAAGCTATTTTTGACAGCCGTTCTATTTTCGTTGAAGTTCGCGCATCACGTCATTCCAAACTTTTTGACGTTTAATTGTTAAAATATAAAGCTAAGTTAAAGTTAAGTGAAATTAAACAAAACAAAACAATAAAATGGTGTACTGTTCAGTATTTGCGTGTAAAAACAATGACAAGAAATTAAATGTGCCACTAAATAAAAGAAAGTTAAATTATGATTCAGTTCCATTTGTTAAATTAAGTATACCAAATAAACCTGTGAAAGAAGTGACAGAACGTTCTAAAAGATGCACAAAGAAAGAACAATCAGAAATGTGTAATATTCTGTAAGTTTATAGTTTTCTTATATTATGTTTGTTTATGTTGTTAAATTTTTTATTTATCATGTATTTTGATAAGTAAAAGTAAAAACTTTATAGGAAAAAAGAAGATATACAGAAGAAACGTTGTTGTTTCTTCATATTTATAAAAGTTCTGTAATCAATTTCATATATTTTATGATGATTGATGAGAAAAATATAGAAGAAGAACAAAAAAAAAATAAATAAAAGCACGCACAATAATCAATCAATATATCTACAGGTAGATAAGATTCGTTACACAGTTTTATTTATTAAAACATCATCATAGTAAAAAAGGAAAAAAAAAACCTTTTCTGTTTCCCTCTTTAATTATTTAATTTTAATCATTATTTGTAACGTAATATATAAATAACGTTACGTTTATATTTTCACATTTTCTTTTCTCTTGTTGTCTTTAATCTTAATCCAATAGAAAAAAAGGGAAATAATTTCTCGGTCACAATGTTTTTAGTTGAGAAACAGGGACAAATTGGAAAATGTTTGTTTGGGATATAAATGATCAAACATTGTAAATATTTTGATAATAAATATTTAAATGGTTTATAAGAAGAGAATCAATTTGTGTGTGTCGCAAATTAGAAAATTAATTTTTATGGTTGGACAAAATTTAATTTGTTTATTACAAAATATGGTTTGTTCTGATAATAACATTAAATCCGGCCTTGTGTACTCTGATATCACGGAATTTCATTCATATTCTGGATTTATTAATTTAGAGTAAACTTTAATGTGTAATGCTGACTTTCGATTAATCGCCAAATAACAAAATGACCTCCGCAGTTTTCACAGTTTCGAAACAAAATCTGTTACAATTTTACATATTTTATTTTTTCTCCAGCTGAAAATCATAATAATTTTGCTAAAAGAGAAACAAATGAATAATAATAATTGCTAAAGAGATTACGATTTTTTTTTAGTTCATTTAATAAATGAAATTAAATACGATTCTTTTATTTTAAATAATCGAAAATTTTTGTGTGTTTTTTTTTCTTTTATAAAGTTGTTGCTGCCGCATATATTTCACAGTTTCTTTTTTTGGAATGAAGGAATTTAAGAGAATTTGTGTTTTGTTTTTATTTTATTTTATTCTTTAATTTTTTTTTTCATTTTAAAAGTTTGCTTCCAGATCATAAAAAAAAAGTTGGAATTTAAGTAAAAAAAAAAAACAAAAAAAAATCAAAATACAAAAAAAAATAATTTTTTACTTTTTAATGTTTTTTTGTTGCTTCAAAAAAAAAAGAGCAATTCCCAGTTTTTGTTTTTTTTTTTTTTTGATAAACTTTAATTTTTTTTTTAAATTAATTAAAATTATTAATTATTTTTTGTTTTCATCAAAGAATTTTGGAAATAATTTTAGAGATTAATTTTTTTTTCTTTATAGGATTAAGTGTAATAGAGTCTATACTATTAATTAATTAATTAATTATATGTTTTTTTTTTAGAGGTTATGTTTCTTTTTTTTTTAGGTTAGTAATTCTTTAGAGGTAAAGTAGTAGAATAAAATTTTGGTTAAGAGTAGCGTAATTATTAACGTCTTTTATTTTTATTTAAAAATCTTAGATTTGATTAATCAAGTTTAGAGTAAAATGCATAAAAGAATTGTGTAAAATTATTTTTTAAAAATTACTAAAAATAAAAAGTGAAACAGATTTTTAAATATCGCCATTTTGTTTATAAATTATAAAGAAATGGAGGACGAAATTACAGAAATACTGATTTGTGTTTGAATGTAAAGCACTTAATAGTTTTTTATTATTTCTAAATATCGTTCATCTTATATTCGAGTTAAATTTTATTTCGTAATGCACGAAAGTGTGAAAGATAATTTTTTTTTTGTACTTTAAAGTCGTTTTGTCTCGATGCATAGAAGAATTTTTTTTAAACTGTTGCATTCAGCATGATTTCCGCTGACTACAAAATAATGGGGAAACAGTTAACGTCATTTGAGCTTATAATTCAGATTTATGACAAAACAACAAAAAAAAAACTTTTAAATCTTTTTTATTCTCAATAAAATATTATAAATTGAATCAAGTGGCCGCTAAAAAAAAGGCGGCCATTTTAAATAAAACTGTCATCGATAATCAATATAATTTTATCGATAATCGATATTATTTTATTCACACAAAATCTGTCACTTTTTAATTTTGTAACTAAATAATAGAATTTTACACAAAATTTATGCATTTCCCTTTTATAATTGTGTTATGTAGTGTAAGGTATTTTATATATAGTCAGTTGTTTCTTTATTTTTGACATTTTTTTTTTGTTTGTTTAAATTTTTCTTAATTTTTTGAGGTTAAAGTTAAATTTAAATTTTTAGTTATTTTATAATAGTGTAACAAGTTTTTTGTTTTTGTTTTTGTTTTTTGTGTATTTATGTGTTAAGTGAGGTGTGTTAATTTTTTTTTTCTTAATTAATTGACTATAAATTTTACATTTTTTTTTTCTTTTGTTTGTTTTTAATCTTTAATCGCTTTTTTGTATAATAATTGTAATTATTTTGTATTTTTATTTTCTCTCGTTTGTTTTATTTTTATTTTATTGGAAAAAGAATTTAATTTTTTTCTTTCTCCTTTTTTCCAAATTTTAATTAATAAAATTAAAAGTGTTTTATTTTTGTTTTATTATTATTATTATTTTTATTTAGGATAAGGAGTAACGATACCATCAAGTCTAAGATTACATTATCTGTCCTTTTATATAAATACATATTTCGGTCTGTGTTTTTTTTAGTTGTTGTTGTTGTTTTTGTCCCTTAAGGTTTTATCAACAAGCAAGAAAATACAAGATAAAGGATTACCAAAAAATTCATTACAGAAAAAGAAAAGCAGAGATAATGTAATCAAGGACCCTTTCTTCTTTACAAGCTAAAGTCGAGTAGCACCGTTTTTTTTTTTTGTTCTCTTATATAATTTTTTTTTTTTTTGTTTTTTGAATTAAATTTTTTCTTTTATTTATTTTAGAGTTGTTAGGAATGGGAAAAGAGAGGATAAAAAGTTTAAGGGAAAGAGATATACATTACATAGAGATTCCAATATATATAAAAAGAGAGGAAAATTTTTTAAATTAATTAATGAATAATAACAAAAAAAAATTAATGATAATTAATAAACATTGTTTTATTCTTTTTCTCATGTAACAAATATAAATAATTATATTTTTTCTTTATTAATTTACTTTTAGTTATAAACAAAATCATTTTGTTTTTTGTTCTTTTTTTGTTTTGTTTTTTTGTTTCGCTGTTGTAAAAGGCTACGATATAAAATCTAAAATCATAATTTCAATAACGTTCGTGTACAGATCTATTCACACAATTTACACTTTATTTTAAAAGTGAATATTTTGAGCAATAACGCAACCATTTTTTATCATTTGAGGTTCTTATTTTTCTGTTTTGTTAATTTTTATTTTGATAATTTAAAAATGTATTTATGGAAATAATCCTTATTTATTTACCTTAAAAACTGAATAATTAATTATGATTTATTTAAATCAACAAAAATACTTATTTATGTTGGTAGAGTGATATATATCAACGTATATTTGTATCTGAGATGAAAGGAGAATAATGGAAATGTTTAGAGACGACTTTTCAATATTTACACATTCTGAAGAAAAAAAAAAGTATTAATGGCGGTCACGAAAAGCTTAATTTTAAACGGGTAGAAATTATGTTATGTAATGTAAAAGATAAACAATATAAATAAAAGGGGAGGATTTAGAAAATTATTTATTGTTTATAGTGATAAATGTAAAACAATGAAATATGTTTAATCTTATTTTAAAAGTGACATTAGGTATATTTTGTTCGAAAATACAACAACAATAAAAATGAGTTATACGACATAATATTTTTTTTGTTGTATCATAAGGAAAAATAAAATAAGAAATTCTGGTACTGGAATATTTGTGTTTTGACCGATTATTTTCCTAGTGATTTTCTCTTCATTATTAGAAAATAAATTAATTTGGGAAAATATGTTGTATTTGGTTTAATTTCAAATTAACTTTTAATTAATTGAATGTAATAAACAAAAGAGTTCAGAAAATGAATTTATAGACAAAACAAATTTTTGTAATCGATGAAATAATTATAATTTATTTAATACTTTAATAAAGGATTTGTCTTTTATTCAATAAGAAATTAAATTCAGATAAAAACAAAATAAAAAATTTATCTTGTGTTCTTTTCCAGATCTAAACAGACCTGAATAACATTTAATTCAATAATAGAGACTTTTCTATGGGATTATATAGAATGACGTTATATCAGATAATTGTATTAGTTTTTCGTTAATAAATCTTTGCCTTTTTACGAACAAAAAAAAAAAAGGAAACAAAAAGGAAACAAAATTGATCTTGTTTATAAATGATGTTTGTTTTGTTTGTAAAGGTACATTAAATATTTTTGTTTCTTACAATTTTTTCTTTTCCTTCTTCTTCTTTTTCTTTAATTTTTTTTAACTTTATCTTTTTTTTTTTTTAGTAATTTTATTTTTCATTGTAAAAAACGACACTATTTAATTTATTGTTCATAACTTTGTTTTTTTTGATTCGATCTTTTGTTTTTTTTGTTTTGTTTGGTTTTAAATCGTCGACTACGGCAAGCAGCGCTTATTTATTCTTTTTGTTTTTGTTTTTTTTTTTTTTATTAATAATTTTCTTTTCTTTAAATTGTGTTAAAGTAAAATTCGCGGAGGCAGCGAATAATCCATATTTTTTTCTTTATTTGTTTTTATTTTCTTTTTTAATTATTTTTCTTTAGTTTTTTTCTTTTTTTGTTTTATTTAAAATTTTCCAATGTTTAGAAAATTTAAAATCTTTTTCGTTTGTGTACATTTGGACAGAAGGAAATATTGTTGTTTTCTTGTTCTATTTTATATGTGTTTTTTTTTGCTCCTTTAAAATTAAAAGACAAAAAAAAAAAGGAAGAAAACAACAAAAAACATAAAGAAAAAAAATACGAAAATGAATTTAGCGTCTTCTGCAAAAAATGTACACAAAATATAATAAAAACAAAAGAATTTTCTATTTTCTATTTCTTTCTCTTTCTAATCAATGGAAAAATTTAAAATTCTCTTAAAATATTTATCTAAAAAAAAAAAAAAAAATTGGTGAAATAATATTTTGGGAGTTCATTCTGAATTTAAAATTTGTGATTAATTAAAAATTGCGTGTTGTTGGTATTTTGGGAGGAAATGAAAATATTAAATTAAAAGGAAAAACAAAAACATTACAAATTCAAATTTAGAAAAAAAAAAAAAAAAACAACAAGAAAGGATGAACCACCAAAATATTACTTTTTAAAAAATGTCATTTTCATTCATCATAATAATATAATTTATCTATTTTTAATTGTTTTTTTTTTAATGTTTTTTTATGTTTTTTATTCGTTTAAGACATTTTTTTTTCTTTTGTTCTACAATAAATAAATTCATTATTAAAAATTTAAATAAAATAGAGGATTGTTCACTGCGCCTGCGGGTCGCACTGCAATAATCTTACGATTGATGGGTCACTTTTAGCGCCCTCTATAAATTCTTCAAGACTAAGTTTACCATCTTTATTACGATCCATTTGTCGAAATATTTTATCTGTACGTTTTTCTGGTGTACTCTCATCCTCTGGCATTTTCATAACTGATCCAACCATTTTGTATATAGCCTATAATAAAATTAAAAAAAGAGAGAGACAGAGATAGAGAGAGACAGAAAAAAAGGGAAAAAGATTGAAGGAAAAAAAGGGGAAGAGAAAGAAAAAGGTATTGTTTTTTTTTATTGTTCTTTCAAAAATTTATGCAGATATAATTTAATATTTGGATGAAGAATGGTGAAAAAAGCTAATGAAATCAAACGCCTCTTTTGGGCTGTTGAGGTGAAACAAGATATAAACACAACACATTTATACGATATACTGGAACACACACACACACACACACAGATACAAAACCCATACACAAAGTAAATATAAACGAAAAAAAAAGAAGAAAAATAAAATCAAAAATGGTTGGTTTCTGTTGACATTTCATTATCGAAGAAAATCATTTTTTGATGATTTAAGAATTTAAAATTTTATAAACGTTCTCTTCCACTTATTTACTTTTTTTTCTTTTTCCTTTTATGTTTTTCTTCATTTTGTTCGTTATAACAGTTAACTCAACTTTTTGTATATTAATTAAAATTAATAACACGTCACATCGTCACGCATCACGGTTGATTATTTATTTTTTTATTTCTTGTTTGTTTCAATTATGATTATGTAAATATTGGTTTTTCTAACATTTATTATTATTAAATATTTTTTTTATAATGATTGGAAATAATTTATTATAATGGATGATGATAAAATTAGAAGTAGAAAAATTAGAAGAAACAAAAAAAAAATTGGTGGAAAGAAAAAATAATTTACTTACAGTGACTATTTCTAGCATCTCTTGCCTCGATATGTATCCATTACCATCTAAATCATACATTGAAAATGCCCACTTAAGTTTTTGTTCTAATTTTCCTCTTGATGTTACACTTAATGCACAAAGAAATTCCCGAAAGTCAATTGTCCCATCACCATTTGCGTCAAATGTCCTAAACACGTGCTCGGCAAACTGAAATAAAAATAACAAACAAGAAAAATATAATCAAATAAAATTATGATAAATTGAATATTTATGAAGGTTTTCTCTCTATCCTGTAGGACGATAGAAAAAGTTTATAAAAAGTTTTACTTTTATCTTAGTTTTCGTTTTTTTTTTTTACCTTGCTAGCGTCACCATAGGGGAAAAAGTTTCCATAAATTTTCTTAAATTCTTCTACTGACAAATGACCACTCGGACAATCCTTTAAAAAACCTTTATACCATTCCTGAATTTCCGCATCTGTATAAAAATAGAAGGAAACAAAAAACAAAAATGTTATAAAATTGATTTTTACATTTTTGGTTTCGGGGGGTCAGTGAAATATTTCACCAACAATGAAATTTATGAAATATTTGATATTCGGTTTAATATGAAAATTTAAAATTTATTACCTGAAAACTCCGTATTTTGTTTTAAATCTTCCAGAACCTCTGGTTTTAGTTTACTATTTTGTTTTCCCATAATTACAGGATTTTAATTAATTACTGTTTTTTTTTTGTATTTTAAATTTATTTCTAAACACTTTTTAATTTGATTTTGTTTTTTTTGTTTTTCTAATTAGTCCAATTTATTTTTTTTTTAATTAATTAATTGTTTAAAAACCTGATTTTAATTAATTTTGTTTTTTTTTTTGTTATTAAAACCAATTAAATTTCTACGTTCATTAATGAAGGGGGGGGGTGGGTTTTAAAAGGAAGACAGTCCGACCTTATCCGAGATTCTCTGATTGCATCCGAATCCTTTATCTTTGATTATAAAGACTGGATATTTTAGTATTCCTGTACGGTTGAATAAACATAAAAATAATAATAATAAAATCTTAATTAAAAAATTAAAATAAAAATATAAAAAATGGATCCAATAAAAAAAAAATATTTTTTTTTGGCTACTTTTTCAACAGGGTTGTCAAAAGAATCCAATTAAAAATATATAGCTTGAACTGGATGATTTTTTTTTTCAATTTGTGATTGGCAAACGTAAATTATTCTTCTGTCTGTTTGTTTTTCTTTTTTTTTTATATTATTTAAGGACCTTTAAATTCAATAATTATTGTTGATTTAATTTGATTAAGAATCATAAATATAATTTGTAATAATAAAATGTATTTTTTTTTCATTTAATAATAATAATAATAATCATAAACATAAACATAATAATAATTATAATTAATAAATAAATTTTTCTGCTCTCTTTTATTTGATTTAATTTTAATAATTAATAATTTTTTTTTTGTTTTCCTTTTAATTCTGTGTTTTTCCTTTTATATTCTTATTTTCATTCCTGTAACTTTTTTTTTTTGTTTTTTCTTTCTTTAAATAATCTCTAAGATTAAGAATTTTAATTTATTTCTATTTTTAAGAATATAAAAATGTTAAATTATAATTAATTAAAACATTTAAACTTTTTATTAATTTTAATTTAATTACCAAAAAAATAATCGATGAAGAAAAGAAACTAGACGTGATAAAACTGACACAACAACAAAAAATTGATACTCTTCTGTTTTTTGTCTATTGTTTTGTTTTTTTTTTCTCACCAATGAAATGTATAGAAATATTTTTGAACTGACATTTTTTAGAATTGTAAATTTTAGTCTCCACAGAATAGAAACTGACGGAAAACATTTCGAAACAAATCCAAACAAAGAAAATCATTTATTTCAGTTCAATTAATTTGTTGTAGACATTTTATATCCTTCCCTCTTCTTTTTCTATATATTTTTTTCTGTTTCTTTCAATTTTGTTTAAAATTTATTCTTATTTCTTGGTTCGTACAAATACATACAAATACAATAAGAATAATAATAATAAATGTAATGACATTGACAGGTTTGAAATACAAAATACAATTATTATAATTAAAAAAAAAAATTCATTAAAAAAGAAAAAGAAAGAAAGAAAAAAAAAATGTAAACTTTTAGCCCATCATTTTTATATTTCACTTTCATCTTAAATATTTTCTTTTATTTTGTTTTAATCATTTACAAACTGTGAGAATTTAAGCGGAACAGATAGACAGACAGTTTACAGGTTATAATTGTCTCATTTTTTTTGTGTTAAAAAAAAAGCGGACATTTATTTATTTAATGTTTTTTTTTTTTTGTTTAATTTCATTTTTTTTTTATTTTAAGTTTTCTACATTTTTTTTCTTTTTTTTTTTTAGCATAATTTTATAATTAAGGTGTGAGTATGTGTGTGTGTGTATTTGTGTGTGTATTACAATAATGAATTTAATGGACCGAATTTCTTATTTTGTTTTTGTTTTTTTTTTTTGAAAGAAAAGTTTAAAAAGGAAACCAAAAACTTATTGAAAATTCGTATACAAAAATATTTTAATAATATGTAGTTCATGTTTGTGTTGTTTTGTTTCTATTTTGGATGGTCAAAATGATTTTTTTTTTTGTTTTCTTTCCTTTTATTTTTTGTGTGAATATAATTTTATTTTTTATTAAATATTGTTTTTTTTTTTTATTTTACTTAAAATTCTAACGGCTAGGCCAATTACCATAAAATACCATAAGATCTCTTTGGATTTGAAAAAATTCATATAATTCTTTTTTTTTTTTTGTTAAATAGGCGAAAAGACAAAAATTGGTGCGGTTTTTAAAGGTATTTTCTTTTCTCTTTTTATATTATTTTATTTTATTTATTTTTTATATTCCGGATACAGAAAAGAAGCTAAAAAAATGTTCTTTATTTAGAGTTTTTCTTTTCATTTTTAATTGACTTTTATTTTTATATGATTTTCATTAGATAGCTTTTTTTCTTCCTTTCCATTTTTGTTTTTTTTTTTTATATATATAAATTTTTCATACGAATTAGAAAATAGAATAAGACATTGAAAAAGATATGTAACAGCATGATAGGAGGCTCAAGGTTTACTTTTTAATCATATTTTGTTTTGTTTCTTTTTTTTAAATGTATAAATTTTAAAAAAATTATTTTTAAACTCTTGACGACAACGTATTCTTGTTTTTAACTTTTTTTGCTTTTTTTATCCTAAATGAAAAATTGTTAGATCCCACTGAACTGAAATTTAAATGTCACCCATTTTGTATTTTAAATAAATTGACAATTAAAACTGAAATTTAAAAATGGCGTTTGTTTTTTTAACTTTCAACATTAAAATGGCGACTAATCTAAATATTCAATTGTTTTATATTCGTAAAAATGGTGATTTTATAGGTTCTGTCATTTTACACTAACTATTTTAATGAAGAAAACTGACAAATCCATAAATTTTATAAAATATTAATTTGACGTTTATTATCCATCAAAAGTTTAAAAAAAAGCACCTATTGAAATTAAATTAATAAAGATTTTCGTCTTATTTCTTCATTTTTTTTGTGAAAAAAAAAAATGTATTAGAAAGGTCTAATAATTGTTTGATTGATTTGATTGTACATAATATTAATAATGATAAAGTTAATGTAATTTTATTTTAATTAATAAATTTATGTTTTTTTTTTTACTTTTTTTTTAATTTTTTTTTTACATCTAATAACTAGACTTTTTTTTTTATCATTTTTAAGTAAGTTTTAATTTAAATTCTAAGAGTTTTCATTTTCTTTTTCTTCTAAAGTTTATTTATATTATTTTTTTTTATTATTATTTATTTATTTTCAAATACTTTTTTAAATTTAAAGAGGGGGTTTTTTTTTAAACATCATCATTTAAGCAGTTTTGTGCCCATTAAGTAGTGGTTTAATTTTTTTCTTTTAAAAATCTTTTCTTTTGATTGCCTAACTAACAGTTGTTTAGTAGTAAAAGTGTTCCACGAATAACTATTTTTATTGGATTTGATTTGTTTTGTTTTTGTTTTTCTTTTATTAATTTGTTTACAAAATACAATAAAATGTTTTTATTTGGTTTTGTTTTTTTTTCTTTTTATCATAGAAAATAGATAAAATAATACTCACATTATTCCATTTGTGATTGAATATTAATTGTAGTTAAATATTATGTAATATATTTATGTATGTAGTTTTATGTATTGACGATATGATTTGAATAAAAAAATAATGTTAAAAAAAGTGATTTAGTATTTTTTGTCTAACCCAACACTGATGTTGGTTTTCTTCATATTTTCTTATATATTTTTTTTTTTTATTTTATTTTATTTAAAAAACAATTATTCTCATAATATATTTTGTTTAAATAGTTTTTAAATGTTTTTAAGAGAATCATCATAAGATAAGAGAGAAGTTATACATGGAAAATATTACAACATCTTAAGTTTTTTTTTTTTTTTGTTTTTTTTTAATTAGGTAATAAATTTTGCTTAATTTAAGATTATCTTTTTTTGTTTTTATATTCAACCATTTTTAAACAATAGTTTTTTCTTTATCTTCTTAAAAATTATTTACTAAATTCTGATTAATGTTTTGTGTTTACGAGTATTTTTTTTTTTTTTTTTGATTTTCTTAAATTTTTTAGTTATTAAAAATGCTTACGTTTTATAAATTGGGGTTTGTTTTTTTTTTTTTTTTTTGGGTGGGAGTTATGGGATGTGCGCACAATGAAACCGTAAACGGTATTTTTTCTTTTAAAAAATGGCAGCAAAAAAGAAAGCATTTTTATTGTATGTTTTTCTTTTTGGAATGATTTTCTTGAAAATATTAAAAAAAAAAAAAAAAAACAAAAGAAAAACAAAAAAAAAAAGAAATTGTCTACAAGTTTAATTTGTTTTTGTTTCTTGATTAAAATTTTACTACAATCAAGCCAAAGCTTTAATAATTATAATTATAAGAAAAGTGCGCTTTGTTTTTTTTTATTTTCTTTGTATTAAAAATATTATTATATTTTCTTTAATGTTTTAAAAACCAGTCGTTTTGTTTGGACGTTCTAAATGGAAAAAATAAAATTCTGATGATCCCAATCAAAATATAATATTATATCGATATGAATATGACTTTTTCCAATTGTACGCCTTCATTATACAAATCTAATATTTTTAATCAAATAAGTTCACTCAAATCGAAAGGCTTTAGGTTGAACAAACCCTAATCTCTTCAATAATAAATTTCATTCTTTTTTATTTTGTTCATCTATATAGTTTGTATCTATTTTTGTATATTCTTTATATATTTATTATTATTATTATTTACCCCAATGATCTGACGTATTTTTGTTTCTTCCATCTCTCATTCTTCTTTGAAATGATAATATCTCTCTACATATTTAATGCTTGAATGAATTTCATTTTCGACAAGAGTGCAAAAGAAAAACAAAAATATTATATAGATATCTAATATTATGAAGATAACGATAAGGTAAAGGTGAAAGAATAAACTGAAGAATATAAATTGGTTACATTTGACAACGAATATGACCAAATTATATTTAAAATTAACAATTAAAAGAAATATTTTGAATATTAAACTGAAAGTTGTACAATATACTTCCATTTTTATTTTGCACAAATTTTACGGTGAAACTTTTTTTGACATTCTTAACGGACATAAATTTAATAATGTTTGTTTATCAAAAAAAAAAAATACCTTTCACCTTTTATGTCAAAATATTAAATAACAAAAACAAAAGAAAAAAAGAAACACAGGGGCATGGGGTGAAAATGGTCAGACTAACTTTTTAGCTTTTCACTGGTTTTTTTTTTTACTGTATTCGACTTTGAGTCCTTTTTTCCGTTCTTCTCTTGTTTTAATGGAACATTTTATGTTTTGAACAGGTTAAAAATGAACAAATATACAAAATAAAACCAACAAAAATCCAGAAAGGATTGAACATTTTAATTTAATTCAACTTCAACGTAAAAAAGAAAAAAGGAACAAAATAAAAAAAAAAAATTGTGTAAAAAATTTGAAGAAGCAAACAGCAATGGTGACGACTTCAGCGAAAATAATAAAAAAAAAAAAAAAAAAACAGAAAACCGGGGAAAAATAAACAAAACGTGAACCTATTGAAATATAGTCGCTTTTTTTCAATATCACTTAAGTCCAGGATAAAAATCACAATTGAAGGGGTAAGGTAAAATTGATAATAAACGAGTTTTATTTTCAATTAATAGTGAAAATATAAATGGGATGAGGATTTATATTAATTTTATTAAAATAATATTCAATTATTAGTTAGATTCGAATTATTTTATTGATTACCAAATGGTAAAAAAATAAAGCTTTCAGGTAACACAGGAGAGAAGAGTATGAGTCAGGAAGTATAAAAACAGAACGTATTTAATGTGAATCAAATGATTAGAATATTTAAATATTGGAAAACTTTAGTTATTTGTATTTATTTTTTTGTCACATTGATTCCTCTTAGGTTGGATATTTTGTTTTGTGTTTTGTTTTTTTTTTTTTATTTATAAAAAAGATATTTAAGTTTTTAATGAATTCTTTCAAATTTATTATCCCAAAATGGTATTAAATCACTCTAATTTATTATATAAAACTTTACCCTATCTTGTTATCGTCTGGTCTCGTACTAAAGATAATTTTAAAAACGTCCATACTACATAGTGTATTTTTTTTTTCTTTCATTCCTGTTTAGTTTATAAATTCACATAAAAATTTAGATCGTATCTTTGACAGTTTTAGTGAGAAATCGATTAATTAAATATCTCTAATAAAGAATTCATTAAATTCATTTAATTAGATAATTTATATTCTTTTGAATTTTCTTCTCTATACAAATACTAGAAATAGATTTTACAATAGTCACAATTTTAAATAACCGAAATGAATTTAAACTGAATAAAATAAACATAATAATTTCAGTTCTTGATAATAAGTGAGAATGAAAAAGAAAATTTAATAAAATAGAAGAGGAAAATTGAAAACAAAAAAATGTAGGCGAAATTTTTTATTACATTCATTTTAATCCGACAACTTGTCTTGTCCTTTTGTATTTTATATAATTTTTGTTTGGTACAAATAAAACTGCAATAACTATTCTAATATGCTAACTAAAAAATCTACAATTTAAAAAAAAAAAAATATTACGACGACAAGACATAATTTTTTGTTGGTGAATTTATTGATTGAAAATTTGTATACCCAAGTACGTCGTTACGATTGTAGCGCCATTATTTAAAACAAAAGAAAAATAATTGGTTAGTGGACCCAAATTTTTGAAAAAAAAAATAAGTAAAAAAGGAAATTTACCTTACCATTAAATATTCTGTTCAATTTTATTTTAATTATCTTCCTAAATTATCCATTTAATCCTTTGAGTCATAAATTCAAAAATATAGACCCAGCTTTTTTTCTTTTTGGTTAAAGTACAATAAATAAATATTTTGTTTTTATGTCCACCAACCAAATGCATGACGTCAGAGTAGCATGATGTTTTAAATTGTTTCCTGTTTAAATCTAAATTATTTATTTCTTTTAAATTTCTGTGTAAAATGCAAAATAGAAATCGGTTGATGAAAAGTTTGATTTGATTTAGATTTGTTTGTTTTTTCTTTTTATTCTGATTTTTAAAATACAAAATAATTAAAAATTTGTTTATGGTCTTCAAACTCTTCTGTTGTAGCGTCTTATTGAATAATAATAATGTTAATAATGTTAATAAAAAAAGTTAATAATTCTTACTTTCCTTTATGCTTTTTTTTTTTTTTTATGTACAAGAAATATCAAAGGACCCTTAAGTTAAATATTCAATATTTAATATTTAATATTTTTGTTTTTATTAATTAATTAAATTATTTATTAAGAATTATAAATTTTTCTTTCATTTTTCTTTATTTTCTTTTTTTGTTTGCAGATTAAGCGATTCTTATAAATTTTATTACCTTTTGGGTTTTTTTAATTTTATCTGTTTTGAGAGAACGTATTGATTGGCTCATTGTGCCGATTAATTAATTTAAAACAATAACAACAAAAAAAACCATAATATGTAATTTATTTTCGCATATTTTATTTGCTTTGCGTTTTTGGTTATTATTATTTTTTTTTTTCTTGTTTGAAAAGCGCGCGCACCAATAGAAAATTTGTGTTACCTTTTTTTTGTTCAATTTTTCTCTGGGTTATTTTTTTTTTTGTTTTTGTTTTTTATAAATTACAAAATATACAATTATTATTAATGAATTAATTAATTAATTAATAATTAATGTTTTTGTTTTAATCTTTTATTAATGTTTAATTTAATTGTAATTTAATAATATCGATGTAGCAAAATTTTTTTTTTCCCTTAATTCTTTTTGTTATTTTTGGATTTTTTTTTTATTTTTTTTTTTTGACACAAAACTATACAAAAGTTTGTTTTTAAATTTTTATTCATAAATATTCTCTTTTTTTTTTCATTTTTCATTTTTTAAAAATTTTTTTATTTGTTTTTTTTTTTTGGTTTTTCTGTTTTTTAAATAATTCTTTAATATTTTTTTCTCTGTTTCTTTTTTTTTTTTTATTAAATTTGTTTCTGTTTTTCATTTAATTTCATAAGTATCGCTCTTTTTAAGGTGCCAACATTTTAGATAATTCCTCATCTTGTAGGCATCCTTTTAAAAATTCATCTTGTGTCAATTGACCGTCATTATTTTCATCCATTTTAGCGAAAATATTTTTAGCACGTTCTTCAGCTGAATCGGCTGGACGATTTGATGAACAAGCACCAAGCATATCATAAATTGCCTATAAAAGAATAAAGATGATTTTTTTTTTGGATTTATTTTGGGCGCGTCTGTTTTTTTTTTTTTTTTTTTGAGAAAATATTTTGATCAACTTTTCTCTTCCACTTTGAATAGTTTGTTTTTTTCTTTTTGGAAGACGGATCACAAACACACACTGCTAAAAAATTCAACATTTTTACCCAAAAAAAAAAAAGAAGAAGAAGAAGAAGTGGGGGGAAAAAAAACTGCACAAATTGCTTTAAAATTATCCTTTTCCCAAAAAAAAGAAACAAAACAAAAAGAACGGGAAAAAAACAGAAAGAAAGAAAGAACAAAATGGATTCTCTCATCTTCTTTTATTCTGACGAATATTTATTTTTTTCTCACTGTCCCTTTTATTTTTTCCTCCATTTTTCATCATTTCCATTATTTTTTTCTTTAGAATAAAAATTGTTTTTTTGTTTTTACAAAAAAAAAAAAAAGAAAACAAGAAAAAAAGAAGAAGAAGAACAGAAGCTGGGTAACTAAAAATCTAAGTTATTTTATTTTGTTCTTCATCTTTAAAATGAACAAGCTGCTGGTGTTGGTTGTTGTTGTTTAAATTTAAAGAAAATCAAAAATGAAGAAAAATAAAAATGAAAGGATGAGAACAAACAAAAAAAAAAAAAAAGGAGCATTCTAATTTTATATATAATTTTCCTTTACTTTTGATATTCTCATTTTTCTTATTTTTATTGTGTAAATGTAAAACATAAATCACCTTGAGATGAATATTTTATTCAATTATTTTAAATTAGGTAAAATTCTTTTGTTCTTTTTTTTTTTTTAACAAAAAAACGACAAGAACAAAAAAAAATAAAAATATAAAGCAATTCTTTTTTTCTTTCGTGTCGTTGTTGTTGTTTCTGCTGTTTTTGTTGTTGTTGTTGTTGTTTTTGTCATGAATTTAGATATAAAATCTTTCACTACATAAGTAGAGTATTGAAGGATATGTATGAAGGACAAACAGTTTAAGTAAAGTGACAATATAAATTACAACAAAATTATGACAAGTGTGAATAAAAAGAAAATCTTTAAATTAGATTTTGTATATGAAGAGAGAAAAGTTTATGTTTTGTTTTTCTTAAACTTTTCTTCTTTTAGTTTTTCTATACAAAAAAAAAATTTAACTTCATTGGATCTCAGTGTTACTGTTCTTAGTTGTTGTTGTTCATTCATTTAAATAAAAAAAAAACGGAAGAAAAAAAGAAAACGAAAGAAAAAAAAAAATGGAAAATTCAGTGAATTTCTCTATTGCGTTATTTTATTGATTTTCTTTTATGTTTTTCTTCTTACACCTTTTTTATTGTTATATGTTTTAATTTCAGTTATTTCAATTCTTTCCATTTTGTTTTTTTCCTTTCTATATTTTTATTTTTCCATCCTATTTCAGAAATTTTCTTCAATAGAGAAAAGTTTCTGTTTTTTTTTTCTTGATCAAAGAGAAAAATAACAAAACTATTTTCATATAACAACAACAAAAAAAAAATCGATTTGTTGAACAAAATAGAAAATAAAAGAACTAAAAATAATCTCAATAATTTCTATAGAAAAGAGAAATAAAAGAAAAAAAAAAAGAAAAGGTTAATCCAGTGAGAGTGAGGTTAAAAAAGAAAATACAGTCAAATCTGATTATAACATCTAAATCCCCCACAATTACAACGTAAATTGTTTAAGGTATTACAGAAAAAGCTTGATTTTGTTAACAGACTGTCGGGAATTTTATTGAACGGAATGTCAATTTTGAATAAAAAAAAAATACTGAAAATATTTATGAAAAGATTATATTGATTGCATTCAGTATCGGGCACCTACATAATTTTTTACATGACACCAATGACTTTTAAGAGATTAACTTTTTTTTTAGCTTTTTTATATTTATTCAACAGATTATTGAAATTCTGTTACATAGAAATTTTTCTTTTTAAATCCAAGAACAAAAACAATATACTTTACTTTTATTAAATTAACGGACAAATTTAAGATTAATTTTTTACAATGAATCAGCTGACAGAATCAAAAAAACAGATTCTAAACAGTAACATTATTTCGTTAAAAGTTGTTTTTGGTATCATGGTTTTGAATTTGATTTTAAAATAATGACATTTATTCAATTTTCAACAGAGAATTCTGTCAACTTTCATTTAAATTTCAGATATTTGGAATCATCCATAATTTGGTATATTAAACCATATCCTGATGCTCTTTCTACTTTTTTTGTCTGCCCAAATCACCGAATACAGATCTTCAAAAACACAAAATATTTCTTGACATTAAAATTTCTCTTTCTTTCATTTTTTTTTGGTTCTTGTAAAAAAAGACAAAAAAAAAAAATTTTCAAAGGACGAAAGGATCCCAATAGAACTTAATTTAAAAATAATAAAATCAACTGAAAAAAAAAAACTTTATTAAACGTAACCGCAGATAAATCGTATAGAACGTAAACGTAAATAATAAAATTAATTTTAGTTCCATTCCCCCAAAAGTGTACACACAAGTTTACGTTATGATAAAACCAACAAAAAAAAAAACAAAAAAAAGAAGTAAAATAATAAAAAAAATTAATTCATGCGGTAATAACTAAAATATAACATTTAATTAAATATAAATTTTATTTAGGTCAAAGTTTATTATTATTATTATTATTATTATTTCATTAAATTCAATTATAATCATATTATACTTTGGGGAAGAAAATTTAATGAGAAGGTGTGAGGTTTGGAGGTGAAGAGAGAATTTTTGAATAAACCGCATAAAGAGAAGAAAGAAAATAAAATTGAAATTAATTTAAAAAATAAAAAAAATAAATAAATTTTTGGACCAACAACAAACAATAATAATTTGGATAAATTCTTCTTTCAAGGAGAGTTTACCAACATTAAATCACCATGCAGAAACTTTTTTTTTTCCATCATTTCCTTTTTTCGTTTCTTCAGATTACAATTTAATCATTTAAAAAAAAGAACAGGGGGAACAACAACAACAACAACCAACATAACAACAAAAAAAAAATTCAATTTTACTTTTTATCAAATTCAATTTTAAAATCTTAAATCATATTTTTTTTTCTTTATTTTATCTGAGTTGCCTTTGTTCTCCTCATACCATCATCTGTTGTTTTTTCTTTTCACCAGAGATAAATTAAAAAACGCAAATAATAAAAAAAACCTCCTTAAGATAATATCGTTTGGCCTGATGACTAAATAAGCTTTTTATAAAATACTTTCTGTTGTTTTCTCTCTTTTTTGTTTTTTTTTTTTTAGTCATCACAAAAAGGACTCAAGGAAACGCATAAAAAATATAAATCATTCCAGACATTGCTATTGTTACGTTACTTTTTCTTTCATTCTTTCTTTCTTACTGCTGTAAGAATTTTAATTTAATTGAATTTCAATTATTCAATTTAATCCTTTTCTTTCTTAGTCTTAATTAATCCAATTCAAATTAGAATTTATTTGAAATTAGAATTATTTTTCCACTTGTTTTATTTGTCGAATGGAAAACAAGAAACAGAAGAGAAAAAAAAAAAAACAATGAGATGAGAAAAGAAAATAATATTCCCAATAAAATAAACTTCTTCATTTAATTCTTTCCATTTGTTTTGTTTTTCCTGTTTTGTTTTTTTAATTCTTTCTTCCTTTTTATTTATTTCTAAATAAAATTTTTAGAAACATTTTGTTTTATTTTTTTTTACCTCTGACTGTGAATTTACAAAATTCTTAACGTAACTTTTTTGTTTTATTTCCACTCTTTACATTATTTTTCTTTCGTTTTTCTTATACTTTGGTTGAATTTGTGTTATATTGTGGAGGGGTGAGGGAAACATGGTTAACCTTCAATTTTATTATACGAAGGAACAACAACACTATTTGACAATAGAAAAAAAAATGTATCACTACCGCAGTTTTATATTTTCTCTTTTTTATTTCCTTTTTCCTTTTTCTTTTTTTCTTTTTTTCTTTTTCTCTGTTTTCTGTTTTTTTTTTTTTTTTTTTTATAGAAACATTTCTTTCTTTCATTTGGTTTAGTTGGGTTGATAACGCCAAATGAAAACGATGAATGCGTTTCACTTTGACAAATTATTTTTTATTACTTTGATTTTATTTTTATTTTTATTTTTTTACTTCTCTTTGCCACGCAACAATAAAAAATACGAGTAGGCATAACATAAGTATTGGAAAAATCTATATGAATGTATTGTTGTTGTTGTTGTTAGTTGTTGATCTTTGAATGTGAATAAGAAAAAATGACAGACAAGATTATTTAATTGATATTTTTTTTTCGATTTATTTTAAATCAAAGAATAACTTTGCTTTTGGTTTTTTATTTAATTCTCACCAAACATTAATTAAAAATATTAATTTTGATGAGCAATCATTTGTTGTCGTTTTTGTTTTTGTTGTTTTTTTTATATAAAAACACAACATGTGGGGTTGGGAGATGAATTGTGGTGATGATGATGGCACAAAATAAAAAATCAATATACGGTGGATGTTGGTTTAGTCGTGTGTAACAAAAATAAAATTGATGAACACAAAAATTACTTAATCGCGTAAAGTAAAAAAATGGGAAGGTTTTTCAACCCCCCTTTTCAAATTGAAGTTCAAAAATATGAATACATAATAAATTTTTTGATTTAACTTAAAATCAAAAAAAAAAAATCGAAATTTTTCAATCAGTAATTTTATTTTTGATAGAAAATTGAAAACGGGAAAAAGAAGAATAAAAATTTTTTTTTTTTATAAATTTATTTCAAATAAAATCAAATAACGACAACACACGGGCGATGTCCAATCTTTTGTTTCTTCTGCCCTTCTATTTTCTACTTTTGTTTTTATTCCATTTCTTGTTCCTTTATAACAACCACAGACAAATAACAGGCACAACAACAACAATGAAAATTCAAAAATGAATATAAATTTCGCGAATTGATAGAGATTTATTTTTAAAACCAAAGAAATTTATATACGATAGAAGGATTTATGGTCTCGAGGGTATGAAAAAAAAGGAGAAAAATAAAAAACCAGAAAATATGGAATATTTTTTAAAAAAAAATCAATCAAAATGAAGAAAAAAGTGAAAAGAAAAAAAAAACACGAGAAGCAACAGAAAACATAAAAATAAAATGACTGGAACAGGAAATAAATATTTAATAAGGTCGCATTCGGTATTTTTCTTTCTTTTTTTTCTGCATTAAAAAAAAATTATTAATTCAATTTTTTTGTTATCGTTTTTATTCTCTGAAAATTTTCTGTTTTCTTTTTTTAGAAACGGAATAGAATTTCATTTTCTTATTAAATTCTAAATAAGCATAACATAAGAAACACAACAATTGAATCATTTTCTATTTTCAAAAAATTGTAATTTTGTAAAAAAAACAGAACAACAAAAAAAAAATCGTAAGAAAAAAAAAATAAAATTTTGGTTGAATAATTTCCAGGAAAAATATCATCAGAAAAATACAAAAAGTTAAAATTTATATACATTTCTGTTGTAACAGCTTTTAAAGTTGTAACAATTGAACTTGAAGAGTTTTATAGAAATTCATATAAATGTATTTGCGTTTCGTTCCATTTTGATCCGTATATAAAACCCTTCATTTTCTGTTCTTTCTTCTACGAAATCAAGAGTTATGACTCCCAAGAAACCAAGATGAAATACCTATTACACAGTTTCTTAGTTTTCACTAAATTATCAAGACCCTTTTTGTTTTTTTTGTTTTTCAAAAACCCTTTTACGAAAATAAAATAATAAAACAACAAAAACAACAACATCAATAAAACAAGAAGAAAAAACAACAACAATAATAATAATAATATATGAAAACAAAATGTTGACTCACCTGTACTATTTTTGTCATTTCTTGTATATCTATGACGCCATTACCATCGACATCATACATTCTAAATGCCCATTTTAATTTTTCTTCTGGTGTGCCACTAGATGTCACATCAATTGCTAACAAAAATTCCTGGAAATTACAAAAAGAGAAAAAAAAAGAAGATAAATCACATTTTTTTTTTCTGTTTTGTATTTTTTTTTTAAATATTTGTTTATAAAATCCAGTAAAAAAAATATAGTTCTTCAATACATTAGTTCCCATTTTATTCTATATGGAATGTGATTCTGAAAATTGTGAAAATTGTAGAGGACAAACAAAAAATACAAAAGATTAACAACAACAATAAAAAAAATAAACAATAGAAATTTCAACAGCAACCATCAAATTTGGTTTTTTTTTCTTTTTATCATCATTCACCTCTCCTCACCCCAAACCTTCTTCATCCTGTTCCTTTTAAATATATTTTTTTTAGACTTTTATCAATTTTATAGACTAATATAGGATTTTATATGTTTTTTATTACATGAAAACAGTGGCGTTCAACAACTAAACTGGAGAAACAAAAAATTGCCACAAGAACCAAAAAATTGCGAAATCTTCATTTTTTTACTTTGTAGAAAATGTTTGTTTTTCTTTTTTTTTTAAAAATGGATGAAACCATCATTACTCAACTAAAAAGATAAAAGATTTTATTTTTGTTTTTATGTACAATAAATGCTACATCAGAGAATTGATAGTGAAGTTCAATGGCTGATGCATTATAGTTTGTAGTGCCAAACATGATATTCAATTTTACACTAGATTAATAATTATAATAACGATGTGTCATAATTGAGTGTCTGTGTGTGTTATATGAAGAGTTCTTATTATACCAATTCCGGTTCGATTTTACCAAAAACAACTTTGTTTGAATTGATGAATATTAATTGAACACTTAGGAACGAACGTATAAGAATATTTTTCAATTGATTTAAACTTTTAAGTACATTTCCTAACTGCATTAAATCACTTAAAATGTTTGTCTAACTTCAACAAAACTTATGCAAATAGAAGTCTGACTCAATCATTGAAACAAATTTTTATAGCATTAGTGAAAATTCAATTCTTTTCCATAGAGAAAAAAAAGCTAACTAATAATTTTGTGTAAACACAAAAATGACTTATACATTTTTTTTTCATTTAGGGAACACCACTGACCATAATTGGTATGATATACAATTTTGCGGATTATTGCAACATTTTTATAATAAAATATGAAACATTGAAAAATGTAAATTTTATGTTTTTAATGGTTTATAATTATCGTTACATTATACATATAATTTAAAGTGGCAAAGGTTATACACATTCTTTTTATTTATATTGTATAATAGGTGTAACTGTAGAAAGTATATAATATTGTATATAGAAAATAAGACAGTTTGGTTAGGTAAATATAAAGGAGAATGAGTGAAATAAAATGGTAGAGAAGAAACGAGTTAAAATATGGGAGGTTTTGATAAACCTTACATAGTGGTATAATAAAATGGAAAAGGAATCTACAAATCTCTCTACATATATATTTTCTGTACATTTCTTTACAACACTTGAAATGGGTTCATTTTAGATATTAAAGGTAAATGTAGTTACGTGTCACTAGTTCTGATTTCTTATTTTTTTCCTTCGACTTTTGACATTTTATTATTATATTACAATATATTTTTGCAATGTTTTATTTTGTATATATAGGAGTACAAAGAATACGTATAGAGAAAGAAAGAAGAAAAACAGAAAATAAGAAACAAGAGAGAAAAGAAAAAATACTAATGGATGTTACATTAACATTATAAAACATATCTACCTGCCTATACCTACTAATACGACAAATCTACCTACGTATATATAAACGTACATATGTCGTGTGTGAATATTTAATGTATTATACCATTTAGAAAATTTTCTTGTCAAAAGTAATTTCTTTTTTTTCTTTTTTTTTTTCCTTCACTCCTCTCACCTACCCTTTTATTTTATTTTATTATTTATTTTTTGTACTTGTAACCAGATTAGACTTTATAATACACAAAAATAAAATAAAGCTCAAAAATTATATAAAATTTTGCGCACTCACTCAAATATAAACAAAAAAAGAAGAAGAACAAAACAAAGAAGAAACACAATTTTCACAACATTATCATAAATATGAGTTGTGTGTTTTGTATAAAAGAGAGAAAACATTATTTTTTTTTTCACAAACATAATGATAATCATAATCATAATAATAATAATAATAAAAACATATGAAAATAATAATATATGGACTTATGTATAAACAACAACAAAAACATACATAATTCTCAAATTTAACGTACAATATACCCATACCCATTTCATTAACCTGATATAAATTATTATTATTATTATTTTGTGTGGTTATGATTTATAAAGACGTTAAAATGACAAAAATAAAAACAACAACCACAACAACAGCACATCAAAAAATATTAATAATTTTTTGATACATATTTATTTAGAGACAAAAGCAGAGAACAAAAAAAAAAAAGGTGGCTTTGGGCCGAATTTATGTTACCTGTTTCTATGAACATGTGCGCCCCTAAGCATATTTTCCACGAAAAACAAAAAAATTTAATGGTAAAATGAAACATTTTCGAAGGGACCCATCTAAACAATAACATTTTACATAATTTCTACTGTTTTTTTATTGTTTATGCGGTTGAATTCGTTAGAAATTTCATTCACGCGCTCCCCATTTTCCACAAAACAAAAAAAAACAAAATAAAAAAAAAAATTGGAAAATTTTAAAAAGAAAAAAAAAATTGAAATAAAAAAATAACGTATTCTGAGAAGTTATTTAATCAAAATACATCACTGACTATACCAGAAACAGACACATATTTTTTTTTTTTTTTGATCGAAATGTTTTTTTTACACGTTTATTGTTGTTTGAATAATAAAAAATGCAAAATGTAATTCAATGTAATAAATAACAACAGTATAATAATAATAATAACAACAATAATAATAAAAAGGAAACTCTTCTAGAATGATAACTGATGTGGTTTTGTTAACAAAAATAAAACCATAACAAAAATATATAAAAAAGTATTTTTGGAGAAAATAAAAAATTTATTTGTATGTTATATTTGTCGAATATAAAATATTGGAAAGTTTATGTTTTAAACAGAAATTCTTGTAATTAAAAAAGTTTTTATTTTCATTTTTTTTTATTCATTTTGTATATGCAAATTTTTTATAATACAAAAAAATTTATTAGAAAAATATTTATTTAGTTGGTTGAAATATTAATAATTGTTCCGTTTTCTTTTTGTTGTATTTGTTAAACTCTCATTAATTATCCAAAAGTTAATTTGGAATTTATTCAATTAAATCAACCGTACATTTTTACGAAAAAAAACAAAGGATTTTCTTTAACTCTAAAATTTGATGTTTGAAATTCACCGGAATTCACTAAAATTATTTTATAACCAAAATTATTTGGTTATAAAATAATTTTAGTAATCTATTAAGATTGCAGTTATTGAAGAACATTAAATTGTATGAAAATAAAAGAAAGTTTTATAAGAAATTAGAAAAATTGTAAAATGACAGTTTGAAAGTGGAAAATGAGAGACAAAAAAAAAAAGACTCTTGACTTTTTTATTTTGTATTTTAATCTGTCAGTATAATAAATCAAAAATAAAATAAATTATTTATAACACAATTTAAAATGTTTAAATAATTCATAACTTATAAATATATTTTTTTTTTTTACTTAATTATTTATTTTATTATTTATGTGTGCTTTATATACGTAAATTCACGCATACCCAAAAAAAAAACAACAACAACAAAGAATAGGTTGGTTCTAAACTTTTGTACATACATATAATGTGTCAAAATATAAGATAAGAAAAAGAATAAGAACAAAACTAAGAATATAAAAAGGAAAATAGAAAACGGAAACAGAATTGAATCTTTAAATAAATATAGAAATACCTTCATCAAAGTCCTTATAAATAAATACGATCTCAACTAAAAAAAAAAAAAAACACTCAGAGCATTAAAATCATGTAATCCAAAATCAATAATAAGGAAAATAAAGAAGTATAAAGTCCTTTCAGTAATGCTTTTTTCCTTTCTCTTCTTACTTTCTGTGTTTGCAGTCACGAACACACAAAATGAAAGGGATCAGATCAAACTTTTACTGATATAAAAAAAAAAAAATGAAAAATGCATTATATTGATTTTATATTTTCTGTTTCTTCTTTTATATATTTAAAGGAGGTTAGAGAAAAAAAAAAAGGGTAACCTAAACTTTTCATCAATAATATACGTACATCTTACCTTTACTATAAAACATACTTGATATCCGTACCATCTCTTTTTTATCGACCCACAAAAAAAAAAAAAAATTAAGTCTTAAAAAAAAATCTATGGGAAAAAGAAAATTGTGAAATTTTATTATTCTACACAAAGAGAAAAAGAACGAATAGACCATCCGATGAGATGTAGAATGTCATCTTATATATTATTTGTATAATAATTTCCCACAAAATTTAAATTTATATATTGTGCAATATATACTTACTATAAAACATATTATAGCAACTATACATCTCATTTATATATCGTCTAGAAAATGTTAAGAAAAAATAAATAAAATAACATATGTTACACACACACACACGGGTATTCAGGACTTATATCCAAAACACAAATATGGTGAAACAAAATGAAAAAACAAAAAAAAAAAGCAACATATTATAACGTCAGACCCAATATAACCCCCCACAATATAGAATAACATATTTTTTAGTTGATCCAATAGCGCTGTAATAAAAAAGACTAGACAAAAATTTTTCGTTGAATATATTTCACAGTTTCCTTCTCGTTTGGTTTTTTCTTTTTCTTTGTTGTTGTTGCTTTTATTATTATTGTTATTGCTATAAGCGCGACAAAAGAGTTTTTGGTGTCGGTTTATGTATTTTAGATGTGATGTGTCTATGGGTGTGCTAGGATCGAGTATTAACATTTTTTTTTTATAGAAAATAATAATAAAAAATGAATATCGAAATATTTAAGTTTGATGGAAAAATTGTTAACAAAAAAAAAAAATCAATGGGATCGTATACTAAAATTTTCTATCGTTTACATTTTACTTTATAAATGAAAAGAATGAAATCTCTTTTCAGGTGTGTTCCTAGTTTTCTACATTCTTCCATTTTTGTTTTTCTCTCACTAAAAAGATACAATCGAACATATATACTTAATCCCAATCTAACAATTCTCTTCCATATAAGAAACAAATAAAAAAAGAATTTCTTTGACACTTTTCTTCTTTCAATAACAACACAAAAGATGTTTTATATTCCATTAAAGATTCTTTTTTTTTTTGTTATATATTTTGTATTATCTGATACTAATCCCGATACAGAATCCTTCTAATTTTTTGTTTGTTTCTTTCATGTTTCCAAAGGTGTTTGTGTGTGTATGCATTTGTGTGTGTGTATATGTATCCGGATATTTTTTCTATATGCATCAACATTTTATTTTTTATTATTTCTGTATTTTTTTTTATTAATGGAAATAAGATCTGTCTATGTAAAATGTAAAGAGTGTATTCTCTCTTCAATGTTATAAATTGAAGAAAAACAAAAGAAAATTTTTACCTCATCAATCCCTCTTTTCTTTTATTTTTTTGTTTTACATTTTCTACTTGTTTTTTTTTTTTTTTATCATTAAATTTCATTCATATTTTGAACCCCTTTGATAGCTTATAAAACCATATTGTCTTCTATAAGAAATTTTGTAGATATTTTATTATAATCTGAACATAAAATAAGCGAAAAATATATGTATGACGTCATAGAAAAATTTCTTTTGTGCCATTTTAGTAGGTACGAAAAAAATTAATCGTATAAGAGACTCATGCGAATATTATTTTAATTTTTGTCATCAATTTTTATTTATTAACAAGGTAAAAGAATAAAAAGGTGGAGGGTGGAGGGAAGGAATAACAACAAAACAAAAAACGAAGCTCATTTTTTGAAAATAATTTTTATACAATTTATTCGTTGTTCCAAATTTTTTTTTTCTTGTCATTGAATTAAATTAAATTCTAACAATATTTCAGTTGAGTAAATAACAAATTGGTTGAATCACAAGAAAAACGAAAAGAAATAAAAATGAAAATGTTTTTAAATCGAAAATCGTATATAAAAGGAAAGTCAACATTTCATTTTCTAAATATCAAAGAGACTAAAATAGGAAAAAGAAAATGTGAGAAAAGAAAATCAAAAACGTATAGAAATTTATTCATCTATGTCTTTTCCCTTGTTGGTATAGAAAATTAACAATTTCCTGAAATAGAGAATAATACTCAAGTGCAGAAATTGTTCCGTTGACTATACTCTGTCTGTGTTCTGTTTCTTTATTCTCTTAAAGAATAAAATAAATAAAGCATAAAAATCGAGAATTGGATTTGGTCTACTGAGCTTTTTTTTTGCAACATTTTATCAATTCAATTCAATTTTGTGGTGTGTTGAGTTGAATTAAAGTTAAAAAGTCAGAAGAAAAAAGTCAATAAGCATTCTCTGAATGCTTGTTAGTAAAATTAGAAAAAACTATATAAGATACAATTTACACTTGACATGAAATGTATTAGTGACAAGAGACAGAAGGAGAGACAAAGTTAGCATTGGTCAATATAATGATAGAATGATAAAACTTCTATTAACAGAAATGACAAAGTTTAATTATATTTTATGGTTTGGAAGGTGAAATTTTATTTAAATTATTAGAATAATAAATAATAGTTTATATTATTGTATGGAGACATTATTATGAGTGCAACATTATATAGTTTATGTTGTATATAAAAAATACTAAAATAATAATCAACACTAGACTATCTTTATGTAGTCTTGAATAATATAAACAAAATTTATAATTAATGTCAAAATGAATTAATAATTTACTTTGCGTGTTACACCAATTTTTGTATCTATAACATAATAATAATAATAATAATGAGCAATCGTTTCCAATTATATTTTCTAAAAACAAAATGAACGTGCCAAAATAATATTTAAGTGACATTTTATAATTACCATAACGTATCAACTCACCATTAATATTTTAATGTATAACCAAAATGATATTTCTTTTTTTTTTTTTATGTAAATTTGACAAATGTTTTAGTGACAAGACACTAATAAAGATGAATATAATTTAATTTTATTTGTGTATAAACATTAATTAATTTCACATAAATTCTTTCTTTATTTTATTCTGAAAATGTGGAGAAAAAAAAAATTGTTTTATGAAAAGAAGAAGGTACATTATAATAATAATTAACATTCAGCCTATATTTTTGTTTTTATCTTTTCTTATCTTATGAAAGTAAAAAAAAAATATCAATATCAAAACATCAGATAGAACAAAAAGAAAATGTGAAAAGGTAAAAAGGTAAAAAGAGCCAAAAAAAAAAAAATGAAAAAAGAAAACATAACAACAAAACGAAATGAAAAAAAAACCGTATCTTACCACACCTAATACAATTCGTTAAATGTCAACGATGTTTTTAATCAGATAGACAATTATAGCATTTGAAGGACCAGCATTTAGAAGATATTTTATTCTTACGTTTCTTTTATTTATTTTTTTTTTTTTCCTTTTTTTTTTTTTTGGTTTAGCACAGTCCAAGTTTAACGATAAAATTTTGGGTTGTGTTTTTTTCTCTGTTTAGGTTAGAGGTTAAAGAAGAAATAAAATCCGTCTAATAAATTAAGGCAAAATTATTTTCTTCTTCTTGCTTTTTTTTTTTGGTCTTATCAAATTAGTGACCATCTCTCGAAATAAGTTGAAAGGTTGAACTAAATTTAGATGAAGAGAAAAAAAAAAAGTTGATGACACGTGTGTATTAATCTTCGTATTCCCCGCTAGAAGAGAAACTCAATACGAAATTAATTTAATGGATGACTAATGGGAATAAGAAACACAAAAACAAAAGAAAGAAAACTGCGTCTGCGATTATTCTTTACCTTTTATTATTCGTGCTAATAAAAAAAAAACAACAAAGTAAAAAGGGAAAATCTTTATAAGGAATGAGACGAGAAAATAACAATGACGTCAGTTTTATTTTATTTTATTTTTTTTTTCATCATAATAATTCCCTTGAATACCTACAAGAAGTAAACTTGGTATACTGAACTGAACAGAATATACTTTTTTCTTATTCTTATTATTATTGTGTTTTGTGTTAGATTTTTATAACGATCGTCTGACCGGGTGCCTAACTTTACACCTACATTAGTATCTTTTTTTATAACACATTCATATTTTTATTTATATTTTCTATAGAAAATCATACAGAAAACTTCACTTCTACTTCTATTTTTTCCAATCATGAGTAAAAAATATCCTTCAGCTTTTAATGTTTTTTTTTTTTAATTATCAGATTCGTAGCTAATTTGAATTGAAGTTTACTTTCCGTATTTTTTATATTTTTCTTTTGGTCTATTTTTAAAAACAAAGAAAAAAAAACAAAAGAAACAGTTTTTTATTTTAATCAAAATTATTTTTTGGTTGTTTCTGGTTTTTCTATTATCATAAATAATAAAAAAGTTACCATAAAAAATTATACATTTTCACACGTATAAGGATAAACATATTTATACAACGTGTTATTTGTTATTAGGATTTGTTTTTTGTTTTTTTTAATTTTGTCTTTCCTTTCAATAAAAAATAGAAAATAAAAAAAACATTGTCACGAAATGAATCCGGTCTTCACATTTTGTTTTTATTTTGTACACAAAAAAATTTATATTGTTGCTGCTTTTTTATAGTTTTTTTCCCTTTATAGTATTTTTTTTATCCAACTTGCATATTTAAGTTGAATATATTTTCTATAAGTATACGTCTGTCACTACACAAATAACGAATTTTTTTTTTATATAGAAAATTCAATTGAAAAATTCTTCTTTTTCTTTTTTTTTTTTGGTATTTCAGAAAAAAAACATTTTCTTTATTGGTTTTCAGTCAATTTATTTGAATTAAAACAACAACAACAAGAATAAAAATAATAACAAAAAAACCAAAAACAAACAATGAAAATAGGGTAGGCTCGTTTACAAATAATAAAACAGTCAGTAACAAAACCAAAAAGAAAACAGAAGGAAAAACGACGACTAACAAAATAAAAATGGCCGACCGACAATAATATATAAAAAAAAAATGTTCAGTAGAAACAAGAAAATATTAAAATGTTTGGTTTTGGTTTTATTTATTTTTTTTTTTTTTTTTCTGTGCTCACAAATTAAATTATTTATTTGAATTTTGATTTCCCTCAAGACAAAAATTCTCCTTTCTGTTTGTCATAAAATTGAGTAATAATTTGAACAAATTTAATTGTTCGTGCGGATTTTCCTATACAAATACTAAAAATTCGCAGATTTAAAAGAAAAAGGTTTTTCTTTTCATCTTAACATAAAGTTGAATAAAAATGTAAAAGATAAAAAATAAGACAGAATTTCCTTGCGGTTACTGTAAATAAATAAATTATTTAAAATTTCTCTTCTATTTGTCACGCGAAATTGATTTCTTAATTTATTTATTATTTTTCAAATTCGTTTAAAGATTTTCTTTTTTCTACGAAAAATATTTAAATACGAAACCAAACCAAAAAAAAAAAAAAAAAAAGAACGAAAAAAAGTAACAGTGATTAAAATTCATACACAAGAATTTCAAAGTAATAAGTCATTAAAATTATTTGCGATCATTGATCTCATATTTTTTCTTTTTTATTTTAATGAAAGGAAAATATTATTCAAAATAAATGTGTAAATAATTGGATGTACTCAAAGATTACTGTATATAAGAATATAATAATAATATGTAAAGTTCAAATAAAGGTGACCCGTACTATGAACAAAATTCCTTTTGTGATGTTAAGTAAAAAAAGGAAAAAGGGAAATCAAGTTAATAACTTTGACATTCTATAACGTATAAAATTTTTGAATAAATTTTCAAAGTTTGAAATATGACAATTTTCCATCATCAATTTAATGGGAAAACGTATCTAATAAAACTTTGAATAACAAAAATATTTCATTATTGTAATTTTTATCCATTAAAACGTGATATCCATTAAAACGTGAATAAAGGACAACAAAAATATTTACAAAAATAAATTTTTATTTATTTTCATTCTTTTTTAAATTTTCAAACAAATAAGAAAAATGTATGTTTTAATCTTCTGTTGTTGTTTTTTTATTAATTTTTTTGTTATTATCCATTAAACAGCCAAATTTAGCATAAATATTAATCAATATGCTAATGTATAAGTTATACAGCGCATTAAAACAATGATGATGATGATGAAAAATTTATGTAAAATATTTTTGTGTTGTGAATTAATAACAGATAGATAAAAGTAGGTTAATATAAGAAGATATTTGAATTGGTTGACATGGATATGATAGAATAAAATTAAATTTGTATATATGTTTTAGTATAGATCAGTGGCTCTAAAATCATTCCATGTACCAATTCTATTTGAAATATATTTTTTGTTGACTTTGTCGAAAAGATTAACACCAAATTTTTATTAGATAAAATATTTTACAGATCATCAAACTTAAAAGAAACAAATGAATAAATAAAAGATAAAATTTAAATTGACCTAAATGAACAATATTTAGGTACTAATGTCGAATGGCTGATTACAGTTTAACAACCTCTGATATAGACTTTGTTGATTGAGGGAAATATTGTAAATTTTAATACAAGAATAAATTCATATTGTTATGAATGATTAATTTATAATTATGAATTTATATATGAAATGTCAAACCCAAAAATGCAAATCCTTCATTTGTATTTCTTTAATTAACAATTATTTATTTATATAATAAATTTTCCTTATATAAATATAATTTTTGGGTACTTATTTTATAAATGGGATAATAAAATATGTACGTGCGTTAAAATGGCGTCTCCTATAAATTTCGTTTTTTTTTTGTTCTTCAGATTTTTATAAAAAATAAATTTGTCTTACTCAAAAATTTCATCATTAAATATTTATTGATATTAGTGACGTGTGTGTGTGTTAATGATATTTCAACAATACCCATAAAAATAGAGTAATTAACTATGGACGCAAAAATTAAAATAATTTTCTTTCTAAACTAATGAAAATAATGTTGATGATGATAAATTTAATAATCTAATCAAATATCAAACATGTATAATTACATATATTGTAAAGTGGTAAATTTTACATAAATAATTTTCACAATTAAAATAATATCTGTAGCAATCAGATTAGTTAAAAATCACTACTTTTTTTTAACGGTATTTATTTATGTGTTATTTTCATAAAATATGAGTTTGAGATGAGGGTGGTATAGGTGAGATAAAACAAGAAATGTAAATACATTGATTGAGGTAACTGAAATGAATAATCAATTATGGGTGTAGTGTAAAATCTATAAGTTTACCTTAATAAAAAATAAATAAAAGTGTATATTATAGATTTACCAATCAAATATAAAAAATACACAAATAAACAATACAGAAACAACAGTACAGAAACTGTAACTATAGAATATTAACTGAATATCGATAATAAAAGAAACTTATGTTTTTAACTAAAGTTTAGTTAAATTGTAGTAATTTCATTATGATTTACAAAGCAATCAACAAATTTGTGGTTCTTCAACTCTCATTGACAGAAGTCGTAGCTCAAAAATGTTCTTATTATAATCGTATTCAAAATTTATATAAGACAAATGTAAATGCTTTATGATAAGTACACTATATAAATCATTGGATTTACTTAATTTTTGGAAAAGGTATTCTTGTTTACTTAATGTTGAGGTATTTTCTACAAGTACTGCAAAAAAAAAAATCGCAACTAATTTGAATTGTTTTGAGTCGTAATAATTTAATATAAATTTTAACCATGTTGAATTTCTTGGAATCAATTTGTTTATTTAATAACCAGCGAGAGAAAGTGAGAGACAAATAAAAAATAACGAGTAAAAGAAATGTAAACTTTAAATAAAAATAAGAAATAAATCTTGACTTAGTTCAACTTCTGGGGCCACAAAATATTGCAGAGTCTCGAAATTGTCTTTGTTTAAATTTTAACATTTCCGAAAAATTTTATACCCTTGAGAATTGGAAATTATTTTCAATTCAAGAATTCTGTTATTGTGATAAAGAAACGTAAAAAATATATATAAAAAAAAAAAGAAACAAAATTCTTAAAATTCTAAAAAATAACAAAAATAGAAAAAAATAAAATTGGTTTTATAGATTTATCATTTTGTACGTTTAAAAATACTCCAACAAAAATAACAACAACATTATCTAATAACGCAATATTATAAACAACAACAATAAAATAATGAAATATTTTTTTATAACAAAAAAAAATATTCTAACAACGACAACACAACAAAATAAAAATAGATAAAAAATAAAAAAAAGAGAGAGAGAGAGACAAATATTTAATGCCATTTTGGTTTTATTTTGACTGGGAATTATTTGTTGATGTTATTTTTATTGAATTTCTTCTTTTTTTTTTATATAATAAAAATTTAACGTCTTAGAAAAATATTAGAATTTTTTTTAAGAGGGAAAAGGAAAATATTGTTATTGTTATGTTTTATTGTTGTAATCATTTTTCTATATACGGACACAAACATACCCATATAAGAAATAATGTGATTATGTGCGTGTGTAACACACACATAAAATAAAAGAATAATGCAACCACAAATGATAATTATGTTAATTTTTTTTTAATTTTTCTACCATTTTTTTTCCTAAATACAATATTTCACAATTAACTTTTTACAAATTAAACTTTTAGAGTAAAGTTACCGTATATAAAAGCATGAAAATTTTTATAATTATAACACCTACACACACACACACATACACACCTAATCAACTCATCATATAGTACATACAACTAATTGAATTCAGTTTATAGAAATTTATAGAAATTTATGTAAGTTTATGTTAATTCATGTTAGATTCATTCATACATATATACACACACACAACCACATGCACAACGAATGATGAAAAATTAATTTCATTAGTGTTCTGTTTTATTCATTTCCTGTAGTATAATATTCAATTCTGATAACAAAAAAATTACGCAACAACAACAAAACAGTAAAAAAAAAAAAGAGGAGAAAGACAAAAACAAAAAATTAAATATTAAAAATGTTGCAAGAAAAAAGGTGACAAATAAAAAATAAAAGTTTAATTCGAAAAAAAAAAAAGGGGGTTACAAAAGAAAATTCGTCTCACATTTTATATAAATAAACATAAATAGTAAAATACGTAAATTTTAAGTAGAAAGAATTTTCTTTTGAAAAAAAATAAAAAAAATGAAAAAGAAAAAAATAAATTCTTTTCATTTTTTTTCTCTTTTATGGTAAAAAAAAACCGAAAGAAAAATACAAAAATTTTCATCATCATGAGAAAAAAAAACGAATTTTGTCTGTTTGTTTCAGACTTTAACCATAACAAAAACCGTTTTTCTATAATTCTTGGTGTCACCATAAATATAAATCGTTTTATATATTCTTATGAATTACACAAATTCTTGTTTGCACTTTTCTGTTTTACAGATTTTTTTTATTGTTATAAAAATACATTTTATTTTTATATTGCACGTTTTTCTTTTTTTTGTGTGTTCAGTGTCTGTTTAATCTTATGAAGAAAATGAAGAAAATGAAAGAAAAATAATAATGGGAGAAAAAAAAAAACACCAAAATTGAAGTTTTTCATGAAATCAACATTAAAGTTTTTAAACAAAAAAAAAAACAAATGAAAAAATTCTCTTTCTTTTTTCGTTTACAATGTTAACCAGTTTTTATATTGTTTGCTTTTCTTTTTTCCAATTTTATGGAAAATCGTGAATAGTGAAAATAAAATATTTTCTTATATAATTTTACGAATGAATCTTTTTTTATGTATTTGCAAAATATTAAAAGCTTTTTGTTTTTATTTAAGTTTTCCTTTATTACACATATGATGAATTTATGTATGAACCATGATTAATATCAGATATCGTGACCTTTTGACATAAAATGACATTAGTAATCGATGAAGGGAAAGAATTCTATTTTTATGAGAAATGATAAAATTAGCTAAATCTATTTTTTCTCATGTGCTACCTTATGAAAAGAAATTACCTATGCGTCAATGAAAGGGCAAAGCACTTTAATAAGCAATATCCAAAACCGTTGTATATTTAAGACTAATGGAAAAAGTTGAAAAAATGTATCATTGCGTTAAAATTTAAATGTAAATTTACAGGAAATAAAGGAATAAAGGAGTTTAGTATTTGTTTCACATACATATATATTTACTTAATAAATATAATCTTAAGGAAAATCTTAAGAAAGGATTTGTGAATTATTTACTCGTTACCTACTCACACTTTCTCTAACTCTTCCTGCCATATACATATTTCTATAGACTTAATAATAATAAGAATACAAACTACAAGATCATTTCTATTCTATATATGATGAAGCCCCTCTTTATATTGTGTCAGTGATTTGTTTAATGCTGATGATGATTATGATGATTATAATTTCCGCTATATGAACCTTTCTATGAAATACAAATAATAGAAATGTTTATAGCAGACAACCTGTTTGATATAGACCATTTTCTATTATTTAACCATTTTGTTACTTTTATTATTTATGAAGATTTAAATTTTTCTTTTCAAATAAATTATAATTTAACTCTCATAAATGTGTGTGTGTGTGCATGTGTATTTAAGGAAAACTTCCTTCCTTTTTACATATATACCTTTAAAATTTAACTTGAAAATATATATTAAAGCCATTCACCCATTGAAGAATTTGAATACAAATTGGATAATATTAAACTGTGATAAAATACTAAAGAGAAAACGAGATAGAAATACAAAAAAAAAAACACAACATAATTTCATACTCCTAACAAAATACAAATTATGGTTTTATTGTCTGTTTTTATGATTCTATTTTTCAATTTTATTCAATTGCGGTATTGGGATTTGTATAATAATTAAATATTAAAAATAGTATTTCCAAAAATTGTACAGAATTCAATTGAATATGAGGAGACAATTTTACAACAACAACAACAGCAAAAAAAAAAACGATAGACGTAACGAAAACGAAGTGAATAGAAAATTCAGTAAATTTTTAATGTGTTAACAGGTCGACTTTATATAATTTACAATACACAATAAAATAAATGAATAAATAAAAAGTTTCATAATACTTTCTAGACCCCATAAATATAGATAAAATAATTTATAAATTCAATTAATTGACAATTGCTTTAGCATATAAGTACAAAATGTATACGTTTATTGCACAAAAAATTTACAAAACCAAAATTAAATATTAAAATAATGATAAGAAATTTGCTCACACGAATATAAATTAATTAAAATTTTTATTTAAATATTATGAGTTAAATTAAATATACAACAAAATCCCATTAAATATTGATGAAATCGTTAAGTCACGTGCGCAAATCGTTTTTATGAAGACACAGAAATTATTAAGTACGCAAATACTTTAGCATAAAATTTACATTACGTAAAAGTTGAAAAATATATTTTTCATTGATTTTTCACTTTATTTGATTTCTTTTTTTTTTTTTTTTTTTAAATTTGTGTAAAAGAAAGACATTTTTTTTAAATTTATTTCTTTCTTTAATAATTTATTTTATAATCATGTAATGTTGGTAATAATTTATTGTAACGTAAAACATTTATAACAGAAAATCAAAAATTTCGTGAATAACAAACATTAAATGGAAAATTGTATAATAATTTTTTTTTAAAATAGAAAAAACAAATAATAATAATAATAAATACGAAAAGGAAAAATCAACAAACTAATAATATAAAATTAATTACATTTAGCTTTATTTAATCTATGAAGGAAAATGTTTATTTTTAGCTTGCAAGATAACATACAAACAACAACACCAACAACAACACAACGAAAATAACAACAACAATAAAATAGATTGAAATGAATCAATATTGGTGAAAATGCTAACAAGAAGATTGAAAAAAAAAGACGAAGAAGAGGAAGCAGAAGAATATGAAGAAAGAAGAAGAAGAAAAAATAACATATAATAATATTGTACGTAGAACTAAAGTTAATTTACGGAAAGACACATCTAATCAGGTTGGTGTTCTAACATTAAATTAAATTAATTCCCTTGTGTTGAGACATGATAACATCATTGGTATTTTATATAATACATATAGAAGAATATAATGCAACAAAAATAAAAACCCAAAAGAACAAGATGGATGATTATGGATGTGGTATATTATTTTATTTTATGTTGACTTTTTTTTTTGTTAATTATTTTGATATCAAAATTAAAGGATTTATAATAAGTAGACAAGATCAAACATTGAAAGGGGTCAATCAATTGAAAGGTTGTCAATCATATTTTATCATTATATTATCATCATCATCGCATCACACATTCATAAATTTTAACGATTATTTACCTTTATGTGTAGATTAATTAACATTTCTGTTGCGTATATTTTCTATTTAACCATTCAACACACAACAAAATATATATTTAGAATTTAATCTAAAATATAGAAGAATTAATAATTTGTACATAATTTATCTATGTGTGTATGTGTATATTATTCTCTATTCCTGACTGAAACATCATCCATTTTCAGTGATAAAGAAAACAAATATTATCCTTTTGGGAATGATATTTTATATATATAAGTAACAAGTTCATCCTATTTGTCTACATAAATAATATATTAAAACCATATGTCCATCTATTGAATAATTTACTACATATTTTTCTACATAAATATATTTCCTCGTTTTTCCTTCAGTTTTACCTTTTAGACACAGACTGTGTGAAAGAGAAAGTGCAAAAGAAAGAGATAAAACCCTTCCTTTTTTTATACGAACCAAAGTAAGGGAAAGACAAAAAAAAGCGTGTATAGACACACACACACACAAACCAATTTTCTTTTCATTTCTTTTTCATTTTCATTTCGTTTCAATATCTTTTGTTGTTGTTGTTGTTTTTCCTTTTTTTACCATTTTTTTTTATAATAGTTGAATTTTTAAATTTTCTCTTTTTCGCAGTGTTGCTCGTAATAGACATAGATTAGCGTGCACTATGGGAATATTAAGGTGGATATACTGTTGTGAAATCAGTTTAAAAAAAAAACCCACAAAAAAGAAAATAATAAAAAGAAATAAAAAAACAAAAAGCGCTTAAAGTGGGGTGAAAAAATATAATTGCAAAAAAGAATTTAAAAACGGAAATGGAAGTTGTAGAGAGAGAGAGAGTATGACGGTTATGTTGGCATAGTCAAAGTCTATACCTATATATACAAGTATAGACTTTATGGCGTCAACTATATTGGAATCAGAGAATAAAAAAGGGTTCACATTCAACTATAACAACGACCTGTAGCAGTGTGCATAAAAATATATAAACGAACTAACAAAAAAAAAAAAACTACATATAATTCTGTGTCTGGCATGCAATTTCCTTTTACTTGTATATATTTTTTTTTAGAAATCTAGGAAAGGTTAAAGTTATAATAGAAAAATAATTAATGGTAATTAAATATATTTTTTTATTTGAGAAATAAAGAAAATATAAATATTATAATTGCAAATAGACACTATTTTTTTTTATGCAAATCACGTAACATCATATACCCAGAGTGACTTGTTAAAAGGCAAAAACAAAATAAGAATCGAAATAAACATATAAAGTTTATCTACATTTTGGATCGTATAATTTTTGAATGAACTTTTTGAAGAACTTCTTAGGTTTCTTAACGTTTAATAGAAACGTTCAACTCATTTGGAAAAAAAAAGAAAAATATCGAAAGTCATTGAATTAAAAGCCAAATGCAAATTATAAATGTAATATTTTATATAAATAAGAATTAATTTAGAAATTCAAGTTATCAAGAAAATGGAGCAAAGGTAAAATTGAAGACAGAAACCAACAAAACAAATAAAATATACAAAAGGAAAAAAAGTTTTAAGTGGAACATCTTAACAAATTGGAAAAATGATGTAATTTATTTTATCGAATACTTTAGAAAATTCACTCATTTTAAATTTAGTGCGTTTGCTTTTTTTTTTTCAAGAGCAAAAATAAAAAAAAAAAACAGCCTCAAACTTTTTGTTGCGTGTTTTGTTTTCTTTTCTCTCTCTCTCTCTCTCTTATAAGAAGAAAACTTTTTTTCTTTCTTTTCGATTGAAACTTCAAACTTTCAACTGATTACAGAGCCGTGCAAAATATATACCTATATATTTTTTTGTTGTATTCTGAAAATAATAACAACAATAATATAATAACAAAGAATGAGAAGATGAAAAGAAATGCGAGAAAAACAAGAAAAGAAAATTAAAAGAAATTTGTACGCTTAAGGGCAAGGTAGAATAATCTGATTTAGATTTATATATTTCTTTCTTTTTATCTTTTTGTTTTTGTAATAAAAAATCAATATTCCTTTTTTTTTATCCTTGTGATTCCTCTTATTATGCTTTTATGCATTTTATTATGGAATATTGAAAGCGCGTTAAAAAAAAAAAACTAGGAAGAGAATAATCATTTTTTTTTGTGAGAACAAGAAAGAAAACGGAGACGAAAAAGTTTAATGAAAGAAAACAAAAGGTAGTCAGATTTTGCTTTTATAAAAAAAAAAAAAACGAAAAAAAGGGGAAACAAAAAGGAAAAAAAAAATAACAATCTTCTTGTTTAAATATTAATAAATCGATATTATTATTCCGATGGGGAGTTAAACACACAGCATCGTCGAACAAAGTATTTTTATACAAGAGAAGAACAACAGAACAAAACAAAAGCTCAAATCTTATATTTTTAAAAATTGTTTTTCTTAGAAAAAAGGAAAAAAGGAAAACAAAAAAATTAAAATACAAAAAAAAAAACAAAATGAAAAGAAAAGAAAAGAAAATTTTCTTACTTATTTATAATATAACTTTTGTACAAAATTTTCCATAACCATCCTCTTCTCACATGCCTTTCTAACACTTCACTCTTCTTTCCTATATATACGATGTTACGTGCTTTGTATCATATGACATGACAGTTGAAGGAGCTGAATTGAACTTTTCTTTCTTCTCATTTGAGTTTTTCTTCTTCTTCTTCTTATTCTTCTTTTTATTTTCGCATTTTTGCTATTCACAAATATAGACAGTTTTATGTATTATTTTATTATATCAAACTCAATTGAAATGGAACATGAATTGAATTAATTTAATATATACACTCAGTTCCAGCTCCTACTTTACCCCATCCATCCACATTTACCCACATTTACCCCACAAACGGTTTTACATATGTGTGCAATGTGTATGTGTGTTTATGTCTTATGTCAGAGGAAATCTTGTTTCTATTCAAGTGAATAATATTAAAAATTGGGTCAATTATTTTCTAATATTTTCCAATTATTGTCTTTTTGTACAATTTTCCAAAAAAAAAAAAAACAATTCGAACATAGAAAAAGCTTCAAAGTGTTTTTATATTTGACGATAATAAAATGACTAATGAATACAAGATGAATTTGTTTTAAGAAGAAATATTTCTTCATAAATTGTTTAAAGTTATTCCATATAAAAAAAAACATTAATCATATGAATTCAGAGACTTATGTAATTATTTTGTTCTTATATTCACTGTACCTTGGGTTATAGCAAAAAAAATAAATAAATGAATGAACACAACAAGGCACGTACTTTTAATCATGGATACGAACATAAAATATAAAAAAGATTATTTAATAAAAAAAGGAAATCAAAAAGTAGAAAAAGCAAAAAATAAATAAATATAAATTTTATTGAAAATTCTTGTAATCTGCTACTTTAGTAGTAGTATGGGAGTAGGGTAGTAGGTATTAAAAATCTACATTAAGCAAAAAAAAAAAACAATTCGCACGTAAATCTAAGGAGTTTATTAATAATTATATATAAAAAAAAAACATAAAGTTTAACTTGCGTGACGATGATAACAACAACAACAACAACAGAAAGGAAAAAAAAAATAGAAAAAAGAGAAACACATTTTAACAACGCACATAAATAAGAGTCAATGCACTTTAAGGGCACACACGACGTTATTATTATTTTTAATAAAAAGAGAGAGAAAGAGAGGAAATAATAATGAAACAAGTAAAAAAAATATAACGAAAAAATAGGAGTGATTATTATTTCTGTTTGATATTGATTTTCACCATTTTACCAATTCACCATTTTACCATTTCACCATATTTTTTTTTTTTTTTTCATTACCTTTAGAAAATCGTAAAAACTTTATATAAATATTTTCTTAAATTTATATAACATTTGTGTATAGAGAACGTAAAAATATATATATATATATATAAGAAGTCTTGAGATGTAATCCACTTCCTCTATTAAAATTGAAATACCTATAAAAAAATTCTAAATGCAATTTTTCTCGATTTCTTTAACAACAATAATAACAACAACAACAACAACAACATAAAGAAAAGAAAGAAAGAATTTTATAAGAAAGTTGTGAAAGGAAAAGAAGAAAAAGAAAAAAGGAGTTACGAAAAATAAGTAAGATTTTTTTATTCTTTATGCCAACAGAATATATACGGACAACAATCTAAAAGTAGATTTGAATTTTTTTTTTTTTTACTTCTTTTTATTTACAATAAATCCAGATGTGTTCTGTTAGAAACATAAATTGGAAAAAAAGAAAAATGCATATCTTATGGAATAAAGTTGATGGATAAAAATATTTGGGAAATTTTTTTTCACAACAACAAAAATATATTAATAATAATAACGGTAAATATAAAATAAGTTTTTTTTATATCTTTTTCATAAATCCTTGGATGTTTAAAATAATTTGATATTTGTGTTTTTTTTTTTTTTAAATTTCATAAAAAATTCACCTTGTGTATATTTGTGTTTTTATTTGTTTGTTTGTTGTTTGTTTGTTGTTTTGTTTTTGGTGTCCTTTAATTTTATTTTATTATTATATAAAATGTAAAAGTTGATTTGCAATATTTTTTAAGTCAAGTTATCAAGATCATATAAAAAATTCATACTATGATATGATATTGATAACAAGATTTACAAAATTATATCACTCAATATTGAATTTGTAATTGGTTCCATTGTCTTTAAAATCACAACTAAAATTACTAATTTTTTTTCACACAAAATTATTTATCATCATTAAATTCACCATTTTTTGTTTTTTTTTTTTTTGTTTTGTTTTCCTTATGAACTTTTTTATTGTTAAAAAAAAAAATAAATAAAATAAAAATATATTTGAGGAAATGAAATAAAAAATAAAATTGTTGTTGTTCAATCTTTGATAATATCAGAGGTAAAAATTCAAATACAGAATAGAAAGTTGTGACACAATTATTACACTTGGGAATTTATAAAATAATTTGTTACTTCAAATGAAATTGGATAAAAAAATATACAAAACACAAAAAAATAAATGTAAACTTTGTTTTTCGTCTACATCCCATCCTTCGACTCCTTCCTTCTTCTCATCCTCCTCCATATTTGCAATGAAAAACTAATACAATTTGTTTTTTTTTGTATGCTGTATTTTTTTCTATTTTTTGTGTGGTTGTGTGTGTGCCCCTTTTATTTTCAAACAAATGAATGGGCATAGAAAAAAATGTACCCTAGTTCAAAAAATTTGTTGCCTCTACATGGTCCTTTTGTCAAATTCAAAAATAGAAGAAAGGAACTTATGTTACAGGAAACCAACTTTTATCAGAAAAGAGAGTTTTTTTTTCTTTCTTCCTTTCCTTTTTATTTTTCATGTTTTTTTTTATATCAAGGAAAAATTCTAAAAGTTTAAGATTTTTCTTTGTATTTTTTTTTTATTTCTTTATTTTTGGATAAAAATTCTTTCATTTAAAAATAACTATAAGGGAATATAGAATTCTGATTTTGTTATAGGTGTGTATCGGTGTATGTGTGTGTGTGTGTAACATAAGAGATTTTAAAAACATAGGTTGAGATAGAAAAAAAAAGATGCTTTATTTTAGGAAATATGGTTAATTGATTTCTCAAAATATATCAATAAATTTCAATCAAATTCATCATATAAACCTTCTTCAATACACTTTCAGATAAATTTAAATGTATATATATATAAATAGAGATCATATTTCCCTTGGAAATATTATATTATGTAGGTACTCATAACAACCTTTACTTAGTTATATATTTCTTTATTATAAAGGTAAAGTGGGCGTTTTCAAATACCTTCAAATATATAAATATAAGTACGCAAAATATTTTGTAAAAAAATATTCTTATATTTATATGGTTTATTATAAATGGATTCCTATACATTTATCAATATGTTGATCAGTGACAGACAGGATTTTTATTTAAGTATGTACACTTTTCCTTTTATTAGAATAAAAAAAAAAAAAAAAAATTCAAAAATGTCAGGTCACATAGATTTGTTTCTTTTTCGTTTATATTTTATGATTTTATTTTAAGAATAAAACACAAATTTTAATTATATACCATAAATAAAAGTAATATTTTCACTTACCTTAAAATCAATATAACCATTTTTGTCCATGTCAAACGTTCGAAAGACATGATCACAGAATTCTTCAGCATTACCAGATGGGAAAAACATTTTGTACATGTCAACAAATTTGGCTGGTGTTAGTTTACCATTCGGACAGTCTTGCTATAAAATAAAGAAAAATATTATGGTTAATATTTTAATAATGAAAATTTATTATGCTTTTAAAAATGTGTTGTTGTTGTTGTTGATAAAAACTTAGAAAATAGTTTTTTTTTTAATATTCAAATATATTTTATGTGTAGGTAAAATGTGAGTTGGAAGAGATCCTTTAATATCCTTTCATTATTATTATATATAACACCAGATTGTATAGAATGAAGACATGAAATTTTTATAATATATTTATAAAAAGGGTTTGGTTCTATTTTTATCTCTACTTAACTACAACTTTTTCATATAAATTGTTTTTTTTTCTTTGTAGAATAATTGAAAAATGTTATTTCAAAGTTTAATAAAAAAGTAAAACGAATAAATCTTTTACATCGTTAAAAAGAGTCTACATCAAATCTGAGTAGAAAACACATTCAATCCATGGACTTATAAGTTAAAAAAAACACATCTTGAAATTAGTACAAAATAGCAATTACAATTACAAAGAGTAAAATTTCTCAAATTAAAATTTCGATAATTTCTATTATTAAAGAATATATTTGGTAAAAAAACAAACGTAAATTGAAATTTAAGAATCATTGAACAAAGTTCATCCTTTAAATGAAACATATGAATAAAATCGATATAACGTTGTAATAACGACATTCTGATTTTGTACCAATATAAATTCATTTCACTTTATTTTTACCTGGCTTATTACAAATCTTTCAAGTAAACGTATATATTATATTTCTTTTACAGAAGTTGAAGTATATTTTGCATCTCGTTTGTTTTCTTCTAAAAAAAACAGATAAATAACACAAAAAAAAAAAAAACTATTCAACGATGAAAACACCTTCAACCCATTTCTCTAGTTCATCACGTTAATGCAAAGAAAACTTTCTGATGGTTTATATGAAATATGTATAACTTTAAAGCTTACGACAAAAAAAAAACTAGAAGAGACTCTTCTTAAAAAGTGCTTCTCTATGTCACAGCACTGATAGTATCCCTATGGCAATTTAAACTTACAAAAAAAAACATATACAAAAACGTATACATTCAATGTGGGTTATTTTATTTATATAAAATGTTGAATACAGTGAAAAAGGAATAAAATCTACACAAGAGTAATAGCAGGACGACTTATACAATAAAGGCAATCATAGAAATTTAATGAACTTTGATATAATGATTTTTTGGTTTAGTATAAAAGGTCATTAGGTCAAATTGTATGTAGCTTATTATAATAATTTTTATGATTTTTTATATGCGATAAAAATTTGTCTGCGGATAATCAAAACAGAAACCCCACAGAACATTATAATAAAAGGACCCTTCTTTCCTTTTATTAAGACTTATCATCATTTTGTTGTGACTTTTGTAAATGACAACAACAACAAAAAACAGAAAAAAATTTCCCAAAAAAATATGTACGCATTTGATGTAATCATGAAAATATTTGGTACAATTAAAAATGTAACCATTAAAAAGAAAATATCCAAAATAATTTTGGAACGCTCATTATTATTTATTACGGGAAAATGGAGGAAATCTTTTTATAAAATAATAATACAAAAAAATTGGACGAGTATAAAAAATAAAGTAATAATCTTAAAAAGAAAATAAATTTGAATACAAAACAAAGTTTTTGATGCAATGGAGAAACTGAGATGAAAAAACCAAATTATTTATTCAAGTTTAAAAATGAAAAGAAAAAGAAAAACAAAACGATAAAATTGAGATTTGAGCTTTATAATTAATGCGACGATACAAAGAACAAAAACGAAACAAAACCATCATAATATATTTTTATTTAAAAGTTTGAAGTTTTATTAAAATTAAAGAAAAAAAAAAAATTCACCATAAATTTCATGGAAAATTTATTTAACTTTATAAATTGAAAGATAGAATGTGAGAGAAAAGAAATTTAAGTAAATTACTTGAGGTTTTTCTCATAACAAAAAGAAAAAAAAGAAAAAAAAAGAAAAACGAACGAACGAAAGAAAAGAAAAGACTTTAAAGCCAAACTATACATGTAATATTATTTTAGGAAATTCCAAATTCAAACACAAAAACTTATATTGAAGTTTTTACAAAAACCCAACATACTGATAAACATTTATATAAGATATCTTAACTTAACCATTAGACATTTTCTATTCTCTAGTTAAATCCTGTAAAAATAATTCAAATGTTTTTTGTGGTTAAACAAAGAAAGGAATAAAAATAAAGGAGAAGAAAAAGAAGATTTAAAAAAAAAAAAAAAATTGAACTAAGATTAAATTTAATTAAATATTTATTTTGAAATTTTTGTACCATGAATTAAATGATTAAGTTAAACCATGTAATTTTTGTTGTTGTTGTTGTGTTATTGTTGTTGTTGTTGTGTTGTTGTTGTTGTTTAGTTTTAATTTTTTTTTTTTTTTGTAAAAACAAATTTAACTATTTTGTTTGTGATGGGCGATTTTAGAATCTCCAACTTATATTTTAATATTGTTGTTGGTCTTATCAAAATCATAACAGAGAAATTATGTTGAGAAAAAATGTTATTAGTTTTTTTTTTATGTTTTCATGATGAAAAAAATGGCGAAAAAATTATTTCTAACGAATCATAAATTTATGGATTTTTGGACACTGAATTTTGTTGATAAGAACAAAATATTACGTGACACATATACAGAATAAAAAAACATTAACTGAAATTTATTTATTGTTTTTTTTTTTCTCTCTCTATTATGAGATAATTTAGTTGAGATGATTAGTTGACTTATGGTCATAATATTAAACAACGAGGAAAAATACAAAAAATAAATAGAATATTATCTCAATATTTATTTGTGTTTTTGTGTAAATAATAAACGTTGGAAAATAATTTAATTAAATTAAATGGAAAATATTTTTTCTTTTAATTAAAAGTTAATTAAAAAACAAAAAAACAAAACTAAAATAAAATAAAAACAAAAAAAAAATCGTTGTTTTATTTTTTGCTTTGTTTGTGTTAAATTTGCAAATAAAATTACATTTTTTTTTTTTTAAATATAAAAATATTTATGATGAAAAGGGAATACAGAAAAAAAAAAACAACAACCATGAAATATTTATTTATAAGGAAAAATTGTAACATTTCAAATCTAATTATAATTTTCTCTTTTTCTATCCCTCTCTATCTTACACTCATATTTTATTGTTAGCTTTTTTATAAAGATATTATTCTTTCTTCATTCTTTCATAATATGAAAGTCGAAATTTGTTTTTATAAATTAATTTTTTTTTCCGCTTTAATTCATTTTTATGTCACACGAAAAGCTTCGTCTCTTCTAAACAAGATTCTTTTTTTTTTTTTTTCCCATTTTTTTTTTATTTACACAAAATTAGTCCACAGTAAGATGTTGTAGACATTAAACGACTATATATATTCGTTTACTTATTCCAGATGGACAGTTGGGACTAAAAATAAAAAAAGGGAAAAAAGGAAAAAAGGAAGCAAAAAGACCTAAAACGAATTTTTGTGTACGGCAGTAAAACCTCACAAATTTATTTAAAATGTTCAAATTATATAATATTATGTTATTATTCTAAGACTTTGTAACATTCTTTTTCCTTTTAATTTATCTTCTTTTAAGTCAGTTTAGAATTTATCCATCATGAAAGCAAAAAAAAAAAAAAACACATTCAATTGATCTTAGTAAAGTATCTAATAATCAATTCTGATAAATCTAAAATGTATGTGACTTTTCTGTTAAGTAAACGTAACTTTAAACTAAGTGTTAAAATTTAAAGAATTGCAGTTAGGTCTGACACCACTTTAAATTCACGATATAAAAAATATATATAAAACAATAATTAAATTATCTAGAAGTTTTCGATATCAGTTATGTTGAAAGAAAAACTTTCAAAAAGAATATAAAAGCAGGACGGAAACATTTTTACTTAGTTTGATGTTATTGCGATTAAAATCGTAAAAAATGATTGAATTTTTCAAAGAAATATTTCATTTTCTAAATATAAAAGGAATAAATTGAGAAATGTCGGTTCATTTTGGTTGTGTGTATGTTAAGAAATTGAATATTTCAAAGCTTTTGAAATAATTAAGAAAATATCAAATGGTAGCTCAATATTCTAGAGAAAGCTCGTCTATTACCCTTTGTTTGTTTTTTAATTTTATTACTATCTCAATTATTATTATTATGATTAATGTTATTGTCTAAAATCAATAATAATAAATTATATCAAATTTATTCGGTAAAAATAAAAAAAACTAAAAGAAAAATTTTCAATTTTCATAATTCAACATTTTTATATGCCAAACCAAAAACATAATAAAAGAAAGAAAGAAAAGAAAGAACAAAACAAAAAAGATGTCTAGAAGTTGAACGGGAAAAAGTTAAAAGAAAATCAAATTTAAGAAAATGAACGACTATTAATATTAATCGTCCTGTTATATTTACTGTTACTTTATTTTTTTTCTTTACAGGAATATTCAATCCACTGTAATAAATTAGCCGCTGTATATTTTGTTAAGACTAAAAAAAAAAGAAACAAAGAAAACTTCTTTACCTTTTGTTTTCCCTTTATCTCCCTCTTACATAACTTCTCAAATATTATTGATTTTCCTATAAAAACTTTATCTGATTTTTTCATTTCTTCGTTTACTTTCCGTCATACAAAATTTTAACACAAATAAAATTTTACTCGTTTCCTCGTGCACGATTTTTGTTTTTTTTTTTTTTTTTTCGGATTGCATTGATTTATTTATTTATTTGTTAATGACGTCACCAGTTCTCATTATATTATATTAATTATATCAGTATTTTTTTCTTTTATCAAAATATCAAAAATTTATCGTATAAATAATTTCAATTCATATTTATTTTCCATTTATGTGATTGATTAAAAGTTAAGTTAATATGTCCAGTGTCCAGATTGTGTTTTAATGAAAAAAATAAGAATCAATAATTGTTACAATAAAATCGGGACAGAATAGAGTTTTTAGAATGAAAAATCTAAATAATTTTCTTTTCATTATTATTCAACTTTTTCGTCGTATCTTGAACAATTGAAAATGTCGTTTAATCTTGAAAATATATTTATTTATATTCTAAGAAAATTTAATTGAATTACATTTTTGGGTTGTGATTACTAAAAGAAGAAAATTATACGAAAAAAAGAAGAAAAGTAAAAAAAAACGAAGAAATTTCAACAGGTGCGATTTGTCGGTGGTGTTAATTAAATAAAGCTCCCAGATACATAAACGTTTTACATTATCATTATTCAAAATTCGATTTTTAACTTGTAATTTATGACGATGTCATCAAACAATTTTTAACCAAATAATTTCACTTGTATTTATCAACAAATGATGAAAAAATTATACGATTGGACAAATTTAATCTAATTAATCTGAGATAATTAATTCTTTGTTAATTTGACCTCCTACAATAAATAAATTCATTTTTGTAATTGTCTTTTGTTAAAATAAAATAAAAGAAATTAATTGAAGTTGTATCAGAGCCATTGTGTGATATTTGACATCTGATTGAATATTACAAAGAAAAGAAAAAATCTCAAACCATTTCTCAATGAACCTATGATATGAACTCATTATCCTATATGAATGAGAGTGTTGAATATATTTTCTGCTATGTCATACAAATATGGTTAGCAACTACATATAATAAAATATTGATAAATACTAGAATATATTTTAAAGAGAAATTTTAATCGAACCTAATTCAATATTAGTTATTGTAACAGTGTATAAATGTACAGAAAAACTTTTGAATTTTATATCAATACAATTAAATTATTAATACATAAAGTTCGCACCATTATTAAATATGTATCATTTGAAAATGTCTATTGAAATAAAATAAAGTTAAAATATAAAATATTTAAATGAAAAATTATTCTTATAAAAAGCGACATACAATAAATACGGAATACTTTGTGACATCCCTTTTTTTCTCAAACTTTTTGTTTTCTACGTGTTTCGTTATTTATTTGTTTCGATTTTATTCAATTTATTAAAAATTTATATGAAACAACAATAATAAAAATAATTACTATATAAAAAAGTAAAGTCTTAATCGACTTAGAATAAAAATTCTAACATTCAAACTTCGTTAATCTGAATTTTTGTAACATGATTTTTAATAAATTCTTCTTATGAATTCTATAAAAAAAAATATTGTAGTTTTATCTGCAATGATCTCAATAATGGGAAAATTCGTCTGCTTAATAATTAATAAATTCAATTTCAATTGTGAAAGAAATTTAATGGAAGACGGACACACAAGAAATCTATTCTTACACGAGTCTATATTCAACTTAATTACCAATTGACAAAAATCATCGTTAAAAGGCGAAAGTAACAATTATTGTTAAATATGCTTAGACATAAAGAGGTTAAACTCTATAATATAAACTCAATATATAAAACAGAGAATAGGAAAATTAAATAAAATAAGTAAATAATAATAAACGTCCTTCACTGTGAATAAAATTAAACATTTATTGAATTCTACCCATATATGTTTTTTTTTTTGTTTTATTTTTGTACACGTAAATTCATCAGTATAATATAAAATAAAACAAATAAACAATTCAATTAAATTGTATTAAAAGGATAATGACGTCATAATGAAAATTAAAATTGAAAGTATGATAAACATACAACATAAAAATCTGAGTAATTTTTGTAAATTAAATATTTAAAATTTAATTTATCACTCTTGTCAATGTGTCAATTCAAAAATCTGTTTTATCTTCTATAATACAAAATTAATCAGAATACAAATAAACGCCTATATAGGATAGGATAAAGGATAGGATAGGATATTTGAATTGAATAGAGAATATATATACAAATCAGGATAATATCATATACAAACATTACAAAAAAAAAAAAGGAGAAAAAGTTCAATATATATTTATGGTAAGTGTACGTCGTTGAATTAATTAATTTTTAATATTTTAATAAATCCTACTTCGGGATAAATAAGTAAAATATTAAATATTGAATAGAGAGAATTTGATTTCATTTTTCTTTCTTTCTTTCATTTTTTTTTTATTTTTATATTGAATAATCCCCTTTTCTGAAATCTTCTATCCTTCTATCCTTTCCTTTTTTTTTTATTCAATAAACATAATTTCAGTAAAAAAAAAAAAAGGAAAATTCTCAAGTATATAAAAAGGGTAATAACCTCTTTTGGGAATATGTGAAAGAACTAATAAACTTCACAGCAGTAGAGAGAGAAAGAGATGAAAAGAAAAATAAATAAAATAGGAGAAGAATCTCAAATCAAGTCATATATCCCAAATATAAACATGAAAAATATCGAAATATCCTTCAAATAACTCTTATTCTCATTCCAATGACAAATCCTTATTTTTTTGAAATAAAAAGAAAAAAAACGTAAACTTTTTTTCCTTTCTAGTTTTCCCCCATTTTTTTCTGTTGGAAAAACATAAAAATGTTAAGAAAAAGAAAATCATAAGACGATACATAATATCAATTGATTTTTTTTCTTTTTTATTTCATTCCAATTTTAAATACACAACCATCAGGATGACGTTAAGGACGAATATGGCACACACATACACATACACATGTACACATACGCTATCATATACAGTAGTATATGGTAGAGTATAAATACAGAGATAGAAACCACAGAGCCACACAAAATAAATGTTTTTACTTTATTTTTTGTTTCCCATTTGGAGAACGTACGAAAGGATGTACTGCTTATGTGTCTTTTAAAGAAGCAACAAACAAAAAATATACACAGAAGGAAGAAATTAGGACACCAAACCAACCACCTCAAGTTAAACTATAAAGAAAAAAAAAGCAAAAAAAAAATCGATTGGGTGTATAAAAAATATATAACGAAAAAAAATACAAAAACAAAAAACAGAAGATATTTTTCCAGTGTAAAAAGAATGAAAAACAAAAACCCTTATACAATTGCGTGCTTAGAAATTACATCGCCTTTTATTTATAAGGAAAATAAATAAATAAAGAACAGCGATGATAGAGACAAAAATGTTTGAGGTATCTTATACCGACATGGGGTGTAACTTATCGGACGACAATTTATCGTTAAGATATAAATTTATTGGCACACAACAAAATATTCATTGACGGTGGTAATATTTTCACAAAAGAAAATCTCTTCTTGAAAAAAAAAAAAATGAGAAAAAAGATGAATTATATTTTTACGATGAAGTTAGCTTCCACAACTAATGATGATTTGTATCAGGGATTTTGACATCATCTGGGATGTTTAAAATAATAAACAAAATTCGAAAATCAATCGAGAATTAATGGTAAAAAGATGTAGACAAAATTCGAATAGTTACAGAAAATACAAACATTTAAATTATAGTACAACATGACATTATACTCGAGGGGGTAACAACTGTGTGCAATCCTGGGAGAACTCGTGGGGAATCTTTGTGTCCTAGTGTAATAATAAGTTTACCGAAAAAAATAAACAAAGCGGTTTTTTTACCTTTTCATTTTTTCACTTGATTTGTTTTTTTATTTCAATTTATTTTCTCCTCCCTTAAATGTTGGTTTACTTTTTATGATAAAAACGATACAAACAAAAAAAAAATGAAAGAAAATTGTTTATGATTAATCCATGAACCCTAATTATAATTTATTTTGTCTATATACACGCTGAGTTCAGTAAGCGACTATATAATACAACTTTTCTTTCTTTCATTCTTCGTTGTTGTTATTGTTGAGTTTATCCTAATTTGTATTTGATAACGAGTTGAGCTGACTCAACTAAATATTAAATTACCAACAAAAAAAAAAAAATTTTTTCTTCTTGTTTTTTTTTTTTTTTCGTTGGTAATTTCAAGAAGAAGAAAATGAAAAACGAAAGATCGAGTATTTAAGTATTTTAATATACGTAGAAGAGAAAAAAGTGGGTGGTTTTTAAATTAAAAAGCTTTAGGAAAATTTTACGTTTAATAAACAAAAAAAAAAAACAAATATAAATTCTTTTTTATGTTGTTTCTTTCGTTTTTTTTTTTTCTTATTAAAATAATTCATTAATTTCTTTGAAGTTTGTTACAACCAAAATTGAAATTTATTAATGGAATTTGAGGGATCGTTACATCTTGTTTTTCTAATAGAAGGAATGAGTCGTACAAAAAAAAATTTTTTTTGAAGAGAAGGCAAAAACAGTAGAAGGTTAAAAAAAATGGTTTTTGTTTGTAAAAATATTTTTTCTATAATAAATGTTAAGAAAAAAAAAAACAACGATCAAGAAAAAGAAAAGAAAAAGATAATAAATTCTTTTATACAAGTTGTTTTATTTAAATTGAACTTTTTTTTTCCTTTTATTTTACATAAATTGCAACGAGGTGGAATAATTATTTTTCATTCGTTCGTCAATTTATTTTCCTTTTTTTTTTCTATAGAAAGTTTAATGATTATTCTTGAAAATAATTTTAAATGAAGAAAAAAATAATGTAATCATACACAAAATACAACTAAAACAATAAAGGCATTTTAATTAGAAAGGTTTAAAAATGACTTCCTAAATCATAATAAACAATTAACTTCTTTTTGTTGTTTTGTGTTTGTTTTTTTTTTCGCTTCTTGTGTACAAAAAGATGGAAAGAAAAAAATTTTTAACACCAAAAGTTTATGAAGAAAAGGAATAAAGAAAAACCATCGCCATAAGACAATAAGAGTAGGCTGTTTTAATGGTGAAAAGACAAAAAAAAAAAAAACAAGAAGACATTTTTTTTGTCCTTGTTAATATGCAGAACAGAGAGCAGAGTAGGTATAAATGTAAATATATCTTATATCTTATACGATGTAAGAGCTTTATGTAAGGATATTTTTTTATCTCTTTCTTTCTATATATAAAATAAAAACTCAATTTTTATTACGCCTTCTTTTAACACGAAAAAAAAGAAAGAAAGGAAGAAAAAAAAGAAAAAAAAGGAAGGAAAAGAAAAAAAACTTGAAAATTAAACAAAATAGAAACGAAAGCAAACAAGACACAAAACACTGATGTCTACTCGAATCTATATAGATGTCATGTCATGTGTCTAGCTAGTGTCTTTTTTGTGTCTTGGTGTTGTCTTCTTAAATATCATGGAATATTATAAATAAAACAAGTCCATTAAATATATTTTGTTTTTCTTTAAAATTAATATAAAAAAAAAGTTGTGTGTAAAAGCCTATTTAGTGGATAGAAAAAGAAAGCCGGAAGGAAGTGTTGAATGAAATAGAAGACATAATAACAACAACAAAAATAAAACAGAATATAAGGGACAATTTTATACATCAACTGGATGGAACATTGAACAGAAAATCAAGCAAAAGAAAACAATAGGATGGATGAGAGAAAATGGAAAGAGAATAATTTTTGACAGTTTTGTGACATTTATTCATCATACAAATGGCGTACAATTTTCGTTTTTTTTTCCACAATTTCCAAAAGATTATTTTTAGAAAATTTTTGCACTTTTGTCTCAATCTAATCGGTCATAATTTGGCATTTTTATAAATTCCCCCGCACATTAAACTCAATCATTTTGTGTCAATTCCTTTTTTTTTTCTCTCTCAATTTAATTTCTTTCCATTTTTTGGCATTTCACCAAGAAATAAATTATAAATTTAAAATATGAAATATGAAAAATGGAAAAAAAAACAATAGAAAAGAAAAGTTTTCGTTTTTCGCATAAAACAAATTTAATAAAGTTATAATCTGAAAACTTATACTTTAGTAAATCCTATTATAAAAATATCTATCAACAAAAAAAAAACTATAAACCAAGAACTGCTATAAACTATAACTTGTGTAAGCATATGGGATTAGATGATTCCCATTTTTTTCCTATCCTTTTTATAATAATATTCAAGTTTCGTCCTTAAAATAAATGTTAAACATTTTTTATCTTCTCGTTTTTATTTCCTTTCCATTTATTCGTTTTCTTTTTTTTTTCTTCTTCTTTGGTCAAGAGCAATTTTTCTTTTTATGATCGTCTACTAACGTTCAGTTATCTATTATTATCCTTATAGAATTTTAAATTACATTTAAAAACGAAAGATGAGAGCAATACCCATTTTGTTTTCTGTCTTTATCATTTCACATTTAATAACCGCAACAAAACTAAATACAATTATTACAGATGGTAACGTGATTTTAAATAATTACTTTGAAAATTATCTTAAAGACACAAATAACAAAAAAAAAAAAAAAAATTTAATAGAATTTCTTTAAATTTTTTGTCTCTCTCTGTCTTGATGATGATAATTCGATGTTAATTGAGAATTTAAAAGATAGGACAATTTTATTTAGAAAATTTTCACTATTAATTATATTTCGTAATGCTTTAATTTTAATCATGATTCTTTTGTTTTTCTTCCTTTTTTATTAATTGTTTTTAAATTTAGTTTTTTTTTTCGTTTTAAATTTTGTTATTTTAATTTTCACTCTTTTGTGAACTTGTGACTTTATAATGATGATAATAAATACATTAAAACGGAAAAATACTTTTTTGGTTAACCTTTTAGAACAGAAAACAGAAGGAAAATTAAAAAGCTTTTTCTGAACATCAAAAAAAAAAACACAATTAAAATATCCTGAGGGATTTTCTCTTGAACACAGAAAAAAAAAATTTAAACAAGAATAATAATAACCAACAACAACAATGATAATATGTATAACTTTTTAAAGAATACAAATATTTTATATAAAATATAATTTATTCTTTTTTATGCTTAAATATTTTATAAATTAAATAAAATAATGATAAAAATTCGTTCATTTTTTTCTGTTGTTCATTCAACAACGATAATAACAACAACAACAACATCAACAACGATAACTTTTAACATTTTTTTTAGTTAGAGAGAATAAGAATATTAATTTTTGTTGTTGTTTGTGAACAGTTTTAAGAAAGAAAAAAAAACACCAAATCACCAAAAAAAAATCTCTTCCCATCTAATTTCAATATAACAACAACAAAATCTAGACGAAAAAAAATACACAGAAAAGATTATCAGTTAGGAAAAAAAAACGGAAATCGTAATATTTAATTATTATTAAATTACAGAATCGTTCGTATTGCTATTGTGAGTGTGTGTGTGTGTGTGTGTGTGTGCGAGAGCTTTTTTTATGTTTTTAGGAAGTGTGTTTTTGTTGTTGGTATTATGAACATATTTTTGATCAAAGAGATATCTAGGAGGGTATAAAAAAAATTGTTTAAAGAAAAATTTAATCAAAAAATGAAAATATGCTTCAGTGTCGAACATCTTAAGGAGACCCGATTTTTGTTGTTGTTGTTGTTGTTAATGTTTCTTGTTCAATAAATAACGAGAAAAAATAAGAAAAAAAATCTCTATTTTACCTTAAATCCTTTGTACCATTCCTTTATGGTGGCCTCATCATAGCGTGTGTGTGTTTTAAGAAATTCCATATCCTCTTTTGTGAGGCGATCTTTACTTCCCAAACAACCCATTTCCTAGAAAAGAAAAGAAAAAAGATTTAATCTTAGAACGTAGAAGAAAAAAAAAAAGATCGACATTATTAAATTATTATTTCAATTTGTGAAAATAATTTTGTCTTTCAGTTTTAATAATAATAGCAATAATAAATATTAGTGAAAATGAAAGAGAGTGGGAGAGGTAGAGAAACGTTCAGGTATAATAAATAAAAACATGTCAAATTAGGTCATAGGGAATTTAATCAAAAGATAAAAGTCAAAATGGTGAATATATGAAAATGTACAATTGAAAAAAGAAATCAACCAATGGTAAGAGGAAACACACCAGAAAAAAAAACACGATAATTTTTATGATTATTATTTTTGATGGATAGAAAAACAAACATACAAAATGATCAAGTTGATATTTTAAATAAAATGAAAAATGTGAAAAGTAAAAGTAAAAAAATAAAAAGTAAAATAAACTTTGAAATATTTTTTCGTAGGTAAGTATACAGATGATCCGAATTACTGAGTGGGAATAGAGAGAGATGTGACCATGTTTTCTTTTATTATTTTTTTTTTTTTTAGTTCAACTTTCTTCTCTAATAGCATATTTATAGAAAAATAATTTAAAAATACAGAAAAACAGACAACACAAAAAAAAAGAACAAAAACAAAAAGGGACTAAAAAAAAATGTGGAAAAACAAAAACCAAAGGTTAAATGTTGGAATCACAAAAACAAAAATAAAATATGACTTGAAAAGAGAAAAGAAACATTGGTGTGGAGTGAAGTGAAGTAAGGAGAAAGAAAAAAAAGGAAGAATGAAAATACAAAAAAAAAAACATATAAAAATATCTATAAAGCGAATGAAAATAAAATGTCTTGAATAAAGGTGAACATAAATATATAAAATGGTACGTGAGATTTGGTATGAGAAAATAACAACAATAACAACAACCATAAAATAAAAGAAAAAAGGAAAAAATTCGGGGACCAAAAACATTTTTAGTGATTGGCAATTTTTACATGTAGGAATCTGATGTGTGTAGGAATCTATGTGTGTGTGTGTGCATAGGTATTCTTAAATGTAGAAAAGTAAAAGAATAGATAAATAGCGATGAGTATATAATATATATTGTTAAAATGGAAACAAAGTTTCGAAAATCATTCTCATATGAAAAAACCAAAAAAATAAATTTCACGCATTTAAGGGTGTTTTGATTTTTTTTTATTTTGTACACATTTTTGAGGAAACAAGATAAAAACACCAAAAGAATCTTTCAAAAATATGTACAGATCTACATACATAACGCACTGGTCCATTTCAACATTAATCGATCACAATTTTTATACAAATACAGGCAGACAGATATACATTTGCAGGAGTAGGTAAGGCGTATTAAAGATAAAATATTTTCCACTGATGACGTCAAACCTATTTCAAGTATTTTAAAAAAAATTTTTTTGTGTATTTGTTTGTTGTTGTTGTTGTTCTTTTTGTTCATGTTTGTTTTAAAAAATAAAAATATCATTTCTAAAAAAAGGAGTTTTCAGGAGAGAGGTTAATAAAGATGAGTGATGTGGGATTTTAAAAGAGTGAAATACATACAGGCGCTAGAGGAGGGTAGCGTAGAAAAAAAAAAAGTAAGTACAGAAAATTATTTTTTAATTGAAGGACAAATTAAATTTACATATTCCCTCACGAACCAGTCAAGTATATACATACATACATATATACAAATCAGCATAACATATGACATAAACTAAGTACTATATATATATATATATATATTGGCAGTATATAAGAAGCTTTTCATTTTATTCTGCCAACTAAACGGAAAAGAAATTTTCCATATTTTTAGTGAACAAAAATAAAAAAAAGAAAAACAATTTTTTTTTTTGCAAAAAGAAAAATCAAATTGAAAAGTTTGAAAAAAAAATTATTGAACTGAAAATGGAAAGTTGATATTATGCCAAATCAACCGTCAATATATGTACAAGAATTATTTCCTTATATATAAAAATTTTTTATTTTTGTATGTATGTATGTAATATGTATGTATGTATATCAGAAGAAAATCAATGGGTTGTTTCGTTATAAAACTCTAGTTATTTCCGTAAGTGATTTTTTCCCCCTTTATTCTTTTTATTATTTTTTTTTTGCTCTCCTTTTTTTGTTTCTTTGTTTTATTCGAAAATTTAATTTTCTATAATAAACGCTTTCATGTGACGTCTTTTATTTATATTTTTTTCTCTTCATTTATTTCCTTAGATTGAATCCATCTCTTTTACTCTTACATACAATCAAATCATTATTGACACTTTTTATTTGTAGATAAAATATTTTATTTTATTTTGTCAAATCAATAACGTAACACAATTCATTCATTTAAATTTAACTAAATTTGAAATTCTAAAGGACTAATCAAATCAAGTAACTTTCAAGTATGGATCAAATTTATAATCAGAAAATGTCAACAACAAAAAAGCTCATCATTTTTGTTTTGTCCTTTTCTATTTTATTTGATTTTTGTATTTTAGTATTTTGACATTTTTGTTGTATTTGAAAGAGAGCTTTTGTCATTTTTAGATTTTCAAAATTTATATAACTTTTGTACGTGTTTTAACCGTAGGTTAGTACCTACATATAGATTTTAGGTATACATATAATACTTTTGTGTTTTATTTTTAAGTATAAGCTTTTTGGCTTTCCCTTTAAAATAAATAAAGAAAATATCAACAAAAAAAATGAAACAGAAAATTTCTCTCTAATGTCTTAAAATTTAATGTTGTGTTGACGTCACAAAATTTAAATCAAACAAAAAAAAATGTTTAACATAACAAACAGTAAATCAGTTTTCTCTGGTTTTATATAAAACAGCTAAATTTTGATTTATACCTTTAACCAGGTGAGAGCTCAATGTTGGATATTTTTGTGGAGATTTAAAAGATTTTGATACGCTCGCTATGTGGCAGCAGAAAAAAAAAACAAAAAGAACAACCAACGAAATTTCTATTTAAAATTTACGTTTCAATGTTGCATGTCGTCAAGAATATTTCAGTCAGGTATAAGTATTGGTTGGAGGTATATAAATGTTTTAGCTACATATCCATTATAATAGGAATATTAGAAGGATCATTATAAATTCATGAATAATAATAAATTTATGTTTGTGTGTTTGTTTCTGTTTTTCTTTTACTTATTTTTTTTTCTCTTTACTGACGATAAGAAATATTTATAAGAGAAAAAATTGTGAAAAATAAAAGGACAAATAATTTTATATTTAAAAATAAATTTTTGCTTTTTCAGCAATTAGTAATTTAATTCAATTTATTTTTTTGTGTTAAACATCAATCATAGACTTGAGACGTATGACAATAATTTAATACCACACACCCTCCCAACACCACTCTGGAATAACGTATTATTATATGAAGCAAATAAAAACAAAGAAAAAATTGTCAAGAAAAAAAAAATCTTATAAAAGTGCAAATGAAAAAATACGACGTTTAAAGACGTTTCAGAATTTAATAGATTTACACTTCAAATGTCAAGTTGAAATGAATCATATGCTCTATATTTATGTCTATTGTGCATTATTTAAACAATATTTTTGTCATCTGTACTCAATAAAAAAAATGAAAGAAACAATAGAATCTTGACATTTAAAAAGGCTATCTTTATGTCAGGTCACGTAGTTAGAAAATAATACATTATTATGTATAAGTATATACGTAGTACGTGTAAAATGTGATTATAAGAAAAATTTATTAAGAAAATAGGTAGCACTTGCACGTAACACAATTGACACACACACACAAGCATACGCATTTAAGGAACCTTTTAATCAACATTTAATTGTGATTTTTACGTTGACCATAAACATAGTAATCATCAATAAATCTAAAAAAGAAAATCTAAATCCAAATCTGTTCAAACATTAATCTATTTTTTTTTTTTTAAGGCTGAGGAAAAGATGTCATTTGTCTTCATTAAAATGGGCTAAAAGAAAAAAAAAAAAAAGAAAGGAAAACGGACTTTTTTTTTGTATGAATAATTGGGATGAAAACAAAAGAAATCTCATACTTTTTTTTATATCCTTTTCCTTTAAACGTAAAAGACATTTATATAAATTAATAAAAGTCAGGAAGAAAAAAAAAATTAAAGTAATTAAAAAAAATTAAAAGAAATTCTCTGTTGTGTAAAAAATTAATCAATATTCGCACTTAATCCTATCCCGCCAACCCTCTATCACTCTTATCGTAATAATAATAATTATAAAGTTAACACCAATTACATAATTCTGGAAAAGGAAATGAAAGCGAAAAAAAAAAGTATTATTAAACAATTTTCTAATTTCAAACTCGAAAATATTCTTTTTTTTTTGTGATGACAAAAAAAAAAGTTTAACAACTTCCCTAGTTTTGTTTGTTTTCTCTTTGTGTGTGTGTGTGTATGTATGTATGTGTGTATGTATGTATGTGTGTGTGTGTATATATGTATGTGTGTGTGTGTGTGTGTGTGTGTGTGTATGTGTCTTTGTGTCCTAATGTCTTTTTAATGTTACCCTTAAAATAATTTCTATAATTTTTTTCGCTTATTACTTACATTTAAGTAAAGGAAGGTTACAAATAGTTTTTTTTTTTTGTTGTTTTGTATTTAAAAGGAACCTCAATTAGGAACAAAAAAAAAATTTAACATTTGTGTTACGTCCATTAAATACAAACGAAACAAATTTAACAAGATTTGATTTTTTTTTATTATTAAATTAATTATAAAATAATAATTATGAAATAAAGATTTTTTAAATTAAATAAAAAAGAAGAAGATGAAGATGAAGATGAAGAATGTTTAGAGAATATATTTTATAATTTTATAATTTCCACTTGATCAATTATAATACACGAATTTAATTTTATAATTGTTCTTCAGCATTTAATTATAAAATACTTCATCATGATTATAAATTATTTTGTATAGAGAATCAATTGGTACTTGATGACTATACATTTATATTTGCAACAATTAAATTTAAGCCTTTAAGAGAAATGAGAAGAAGAAAACAATCTGTTACCTAAAAAAGTAAAAAAAAACAAAAAACAAAAGGATATTTTCCTTTTTCTCTATCTCTAATGAAATGTATTGTATTGTCAAATAGAAAATTGTTATATAAATTGTACCTACATCAGTTATATCTAACCAAACTCTTATCAATTTGAATTTAACAAATGTTTTCTGGAAAATATAAGTAGAACATTTCAATAGTGGAATGTTCCATTTTGTGATTTATATTCCCAGTTGCATAATATTCTAAATATCTAAAGTAATTATGACTTTTGAATTTACTTTCTTGTTTCATACATATTTTTTCACTTATGTTGATTTTGATTTTTTTTTGGTTTTTCGGTTTTGCAAATATTTTTTTTATAAGAGAAAAAAAAATTTATTTAGTCTTTTTTATTTTATGAATGAACCAACAAAAAAAAATATTTTCATTTCATATATAAATATTTTTCCTATTTAGATTTATTCATAAATATACATTTGTTTTTCTTTCTTTTTGTTATCGTCTAAATTATTATTGGGGACCTTTGACCTTTTTTTTATATTTTGCTTATTCATTCTATTTATTTTGTTTTAGTAGAAAAGCAAAAAAAAAAAAAATACAACAGTAAGGGGGAAAAGTTAAATAGAAAAACAAAAACAACTCATGTTTCAGTGAAAATTGTAATAATTAAAAAGTAAAATGTTTAAATGAAAAAAGAAACGAAAAAATTTTGTAGGTACTTAATTAGATTTAAAAAAATATTTACACACAGCGATATATTTTTTTCATTTTAATAAAATTCAAACTACATAATTATTTACGTGTTTATTATGAGGTATGTTCAAGTTACATAAAAATTCTTAAGTAAATACAAATCTAGGTAATTATTTCAGTTTTATCTTAAACTAAAAAAATTTAAAATTACCTAACATTAAGACATAAGACAAAAGACACAAGACACAAGAGACAAGACACAAGACACACGACACACGACACACGACACACGACACAATACACAACACACATGCACCAAGGCACACGTCACAAGACACAACACAAAAACACAAGACATAATAAAGAAAGAGTGAGACATGAACACACAAGACAGAAAGAGTGAAATATGTAATGAAATAAAATGTAGAAATTATAAGGATGAAATAACAACTTTATATTTGGAAATAACAAACAACAAAAATTAGTACAATGAAATTAAATGAAATTCTAATCGAAATTAAACAGAAACGTTAATCTGGTTGTGATTGTGTGTCCGTGTGTCTGTTTGTATTTACATGTGAAAAAAAAAGCACAACCTAATTTCGTATTCATTTATGTACATATACAGAAGGCGAAACGAGTTTTATACAAAAACACCAGGTGCCAGGTAAATATATTTTTGTTGTTTTGTCGGTGGATGTGAGATGATTATTTTACTTCTTTAATTTTTTTTTTCTTTTTATTGTTGTTGTTATATTTTGAATAAAGTAAAGTTGTTTTTGTGGACATCATCAACATCGGTAATATATGTACAGTAGAATAAGTGAATTATTAAAATTTTCTTCTAACTTATGAGAATTATTCTTTTATAAAAGGAAAAATAATAATAATCAAAATAATGGCATCATAACTTTTATATTCTCTTAACGAATATTTGATTTATGTGCACGTTTTTTCTTTAGCAACCAAAAAAAAAAATCTAAAATAAACTGAATTGGTAAGTTTGTACTTGGTTATTTGCCACAAAAAACCAGTAGACTGTTTCTCATATGATAAACCAAAAAAAAAAAACTTCAATTTTAGGGAAATTGGACAAAAAAAAAATTCAAATGTTGCAAACATCAAATATATTAATATTTTTATTTTATGGTAATTTGCCCAAAAGTAAAAACCAATAAACTAAGAGGAGGTTGGAAAGAACTCAACTGCATTAGTTTGATATCCATCCCCAAACAATAAATATTCAATACCCAATGGACAAAAAAAAAATTGGTATACACAGATAATGTTGAAATCGTGAATACCTCCTTATTTATGTTGTTTTTTTTTCTCTCTGAATTCATTTATCGGCATGAACGGACCGGAAAGAAAAGAAAAATGAAAAAGTAAAATAAACAAACCAACCAAGAACAGAAAAAAGGTGCAATATGTCTTACGTAATAAATAAATATATCCGTTTTTTTTGCGTTCGTTTTCTTTCTGTCTTATTTCCAAAAGATTTTCCTTTTTTTTCAGACTCTTTTTTTAATTCTATTACATTTTATAGGGTCATAATATTGGTTCAAAAAATATACAGAAAAAAAAATGATAAAACAATTTGATTTTATTTGCCCATTTAAAAAACGAAACATTTATTGTTGAACACAGAGAATGTCCTCATTCAAAATATTTAATTAAATAAATTCTTTTAATCAAATACCAAAAATTGCTACAGTTTAGTGTCAACGTATGAAATGAGTGTATGTGTTTGATGAAAATTTGTGTAATGTCATGTCGATCGATTAAAGCTTTAAAACTTGCAATTAAAACTTTAAGTTGACTATTTTAAAGTTATATAATTTGAAAGATAATCTGACACCATAATCCTTCAATTTAAAACATCTATTCCTTTCAATTGGTTTTTTTTTCTACAAAATTTATCTACATAAAATATTTTCTTCAATTTATTGATTTATAAGAAGAAAACCAGAAGAAGAAGAAAAAGAAGAAGAAATCTTATACAGGAAAACTTTAATATAAAATATGTCAATCTATTTAGTGTTCCTGTCATTTATAATATTTTTATGAAAGATATTTTCACGTGAATTTTCACTGTGAAATTTTATTGAAGTTAATCGATTATTCCAGGGATACCTTTTATTACTTCATTCATTTTATTCTCTACACATACGATTAAGTATAATATTCTTTTCTTATATGAAAACGGACGAAATATCTATATTTTGTATAATTTCCGATAGAAAATTTATATTTTGAAACAAAAGGAAAAAGAATGAAATAGAATTCTACAATAAAAAGAAAAATAAATATTTATTTTATTATCAATTTGAAATTCATATTAAAATCATTCAACAATAAAATCGTATTTAAGTAACCATTTTTCATATTAAACAAACACATACATATATGCATGCACACACACACACATATAAAAACAGCAAAGAAAAAAAAAACATAAAGGGAACGAAGTAGGAAATAAAGAATAAAATAAATCTATCTTTATGGATTCCAAAAATATAAAATAAAATAATCGTGTATTTTAATAGATGGGGAAGAAAGGAACGTATACGTTTACGCTGAATTATTCTGTGAATTTCAAATAAATGAAAAAAAGGAAACAACAATAATTTTATTTATTAAAGTAGACAAAGTACAAGTTAGATTACATTAGATAATTTTTAATACGCTAAAAATTGTGATGACATAGACGATATTTGGACCCATGATAGATTTAGAATCGAAACCCTTATCAGAAAAATATCTTTCTTTCTTATTAACTTTAAAAAAAAAATACCGAAAAAAATTTGTTAAATTAAAAAATAAAAAAATTTGTCTTGGTGTCCATGTGTATATTTATTTGGGCTTCTGTGTGCATGTGTGTGTGTGTGTTATATTATTATACTTTATTTTCACTACTTGAATTTTCAACCCTCCAATTCATTCATGTGTTTTAAGAGAGAATATATTTATCTCTATTATTATTCTTCCTTTCAAGGAGTCACATTTAAAATCTAGGATGTTGTAAATTATGTATGAATAAGGTGAATACTTCATGAATAATATATGTAATTTAGTATTTTCAGAATATATTTTATTAGAAGAAAAACGTACAGTATATTGCATTCGTAGAAATTGAAAAAAAAAAAAAAGAATCACAATAAATGGAGACGCCTGGTATTTTTTCCATTTCTTTTTTTTTTTTCTCGTTCTTTATTTGTGCTATGATAGAAAATTTTTTTTTTAATAAAATTGAAGAGGACAAGAAAAAAAAATTCAATTAACTAAAGAAAAATTCTATTGGACAGAGAAAATGAAAAAAAAAAAAAAACGAAAACAAAAATATAAAATATAAAATAATAAAGAATTTTTAAAGATGTTGTACATTTTTCATTATATTTATTGTTGTTGTTATTTTATAATCTTGATTGAACAAATGTTTCTGACAATTGCTTTAAGACTTCCATTGTCTTATCTTATAGAAAGGAAAAAAGAAAGAAAGAAAGACTGAAAGAGAAAAAGTATAAAACAAAAGAATATATAACTTCTATTTATTAATTTGATAGAATTTAGAAAACTGAATTTTATTTCATTTCCACTTATATTTTCTATTTTTATATAGTCATATACATACACACATAGGACACACAAATATATAATTGTTAAGGAAAAAAGAAAAGGGCGGGAAAAATGTGTATACATAATTTTTGTCAGAAGATGAAACAGAATAGTGTACAAGACGTACGTACAATAAAAGAAAAAAAATGTATCACCAAAAATTCATTTGTTTCGTGTACTTATAAATTTTTTTTTTGTTTTTATTCTCTTTATACAAAAAGGACTTTTAATGAATAAAATAGACCTAAACTAACATTTAACATGAATCTCTAAATCAAATAATGTTTATTTATGTATTTTAGAATATTTATGTAACATAATAATTGTATAGATTTCTTCTTCTTATTCATCTATAAAGTTTTTTTTTTTCCTTTTAGTTCATGTTTTTCGTTTGTTATTGTTGTTATTGTTTATTTAAAATTAATTGGTTTCTCTTGTCATCCAACAAAATAATACCAAATATAATAGTTAATGTAAGCAATTAGTCTCAGTTGAATAATTAAAACTCATGAAGACGACTAGGGGTTATTTTTCTTTTCTTTTCTTTCTAATAATAATTTTTATTTTTCTCTATTTTAAGTTTTATTATTTTTAATTGCTAATTATTCTAACAATAATAATTTATTTAAATAGAAAAATAAGGAATAGACCCCGAAATAAGAAAAACAAATCAAATAATAATAATATTATTATCTTATCATTATTAGTGAGAATTCTTAGTTATATAAATTTAGTGTAAGTGTAATAGATTTGATTATTATGTAACACGTTACTCGAGGCTCCTTTTTGGATATCAGCAGTCGCTGCTAGATATCAGTTGGTTGCTCAAATAAAACAAAATAAAATACAACGTACCACAATAATAAATGCAATAAAAAAAAAGAAATTAAATACAAAAAAAAAAAACAAAACAAAACCACGCAATAATATATGTAATTAAATTTATCAACCAAACAAAAAAGAAAACGTGGAAAAACCCAAAAAAAAAAATGAATGTTTAATTAAATAAAAAAGAAAAGAAAAAAAGAAAACTCGAAGAAACCAAAAATCTTTATGGACGTCTAATTAAATTTGAATCATTTTATCATTTTACATTTATCATTATTTCCCCTTCCCACCCATTTCTTTCCTCCCACCACTTTATACTGTTCGTTTTAGATAAACCATATAATTAAATAAATTAAAATTTATGTACTATAATGTAAATTATGAACTGACCCAAAAAAAATTAGTAGTCGTCCAACAAGAACAATAAAAAACAACAAAAAGAAAAACATGAAAAAATTTAATAATTTTTATATTTAATTGGAAAAGTGTGAATAAGTTTTTATTTGTTTCAAACGTACACTTTTTTTTATTGTCCTGTAAACTGTAAACGATTGTGAATCGTTAAATATCATTTTTGTAAATTGTTTTTCTTTAAGACGTGACTGTAGAACAAAGTGAATAAGTTGTCTGACTTTTTGTTTATAGGGTGTGAGTTCTAGCTTTAACTGATAGATAAAATCGTGCGGATTTTATTATAACAAGAAAATCCTAGAAAATCGTACTGACAGACAAATTAAAGTCAAAGGTAAATTAAATGAAATATTTCCATAATTGTCCAACGTACATAAGTTAAAGGTTCACAATTTAAAATTTTCGTTTATGTAACACGATTTTTTATGAAGAAAAAAAAAACATTTTAAACGAAGAAATACAATTTTTATCATAATTTAACTTTTTTTTTGTAAAAACAAAAAATAAAGGAAAAATTAAATTATATCAAAAAAAAGAAAAGGAAGAAAGAAAAAAATGGGGAGACCAAAAACAAAAGAAAAATGAAAAAAAATCTTTATATTTACTCACATGAGAATATGAAAATAAAATTGTCTTTATGGATAAATAAGATAAATAAATAATAAATGTCAAGACGCATGCGTTTCAATATTATGAAAAACAAAATAAAATAGAAAAATTAAAATTAAGAAAGAAAATTTTATTATCTTTCATGTTATATTTTTTCTTCTCTCTCTCTCTCTCTCTCTCTCTCTCTCTCTCTCTCTCTCTCTTCTCTTTCTCTATTAATTTTTTTATTTTCAGTCTTTTATCATTTTTATTATATTATTATTATTATTTTTCCTTTCATTTTATTTTCATTTCATTCCCGTTTTTTTTCTTTCTTTCCATTCGCTTTTGTCGATTACATAATATATGAAATGAAAATGGCTCGAAAAATGGTTTAACATTTATGTATTTATATATTTTAGTGACATTACTTAGTATATATAAAGAGAGACAGAGTGGATAAGACAGAGAGTGAGTATGAGGACAACAAAAAAGTCAATTTAAAAAAAAGTACGTTTTGAATTTATGTGATGGAATCCAGATGACATTCTCTTCATTCTTTTCTTTTCTTTTTTTTTTTTTTTGTTTTTGTTTCTTCCTTTCTCCGTTTATTTTTCCTTTATTTTTATTATTACTTTTTTTTTCGGTTCGCTTTTCCATATTTTTTTCTTTCTTTCTTTTTCCTTTATTAAAGGATCAGACACTCGGTGTCTAAAGCAAAAAAAAAAACTGTATAAAAAATGGTCCTTCTTATTGTTGTTGTTGTTACGACATAAACAAGACAGTCAATTCTAAACTTTTCAAGAGTAGAATTATGAATTTCAACGACCATTTTTTTTTTTTTACTTCTCATGCGTTATCGTCATCATTTTTCTTTTCTTTTTTTGGGGGTTCGTTCACATTATTTAGATTTTGGGGTTAAAACATTTTGAATTTTCCTTTTATTTTTTTTTTTTTCTTCTTATTTTCAGTTGATCCCTTGTATATTTTATTTTATGATTTGAGGTTTTTCTTCTTTACTTTTTCGCACAACAAAAACAAAATAATTTATAATATTATTTTTGTTCTTTGTAAATATTTAAAAAAGAAAATGATAAAGATGATAAACTGATATCATATTTATAAACAGACAGTCACGTTCTAATAATCGATTATTTTCTGTTTCTATCCTGATAATTTTTTTCTCTCTTCTATTTTTTCATTTTTCTTTTTCTTTCTTTTTTTTTCTTTCTTTTAGCTTCTAAAAAATTTGACATTGAAATTTACCATCTGTTGACTGGATAGAAAACAATTTATCAATTCATCTTTAGAAAATAATTTTATAAGTTAAACGTCGATGATGAAATACAAAAGAAGATATTAAGTTTTATTTTTAATAGCATTATTACACGGCGTACAATTATTTACAAATTAATTAAAATATTCTAGTTTTTTTAAAAGAATCATTTAGAAATAAGAATCAAAATTAGGATCAAAAAGAATTTTTTAACCAATGAAAATACTGAAGAATGACAAATTGGATGTTTTCCATTAGACTACAGTTTGAATAAACTTGAGAAATAATTTCACTTTTACAAAGAATATTTATTAAGAAATGCAGCAAAAATCAAAGAGCTTTTTCACAAAGGTTTTAAGGTAGACTTTTACATTAATTCAGAAACAGAATAATTGATGATTCCTGATTTTATTATCTGACATCAATTAATTATAGAGAATCGAATATTCCTGAAGTTGAGAGATCATAATTTTGTTCTTAACTTTTTAGAAAAATTATAAAAGAAAATTGTAAAATAAAATGCAAACATGTAATAATGCTATTAAGTGAAACGCATTTTGGAAAAGAAAGAGAAAAAAAAAATAATCATCAACATTTGAAACAATCATCATAGAAATAAATTTTTATTAGACAAAAATTTATATTTTAGTTTCAGATTTGTTTTTTTTTTTTGAATTACAAAAAAAAAAAAAAAAACAAAAATAAAAACTATATTCAAAAATATTTTTATTTTCTTCTTTCTTCCGCTTTTTGTTGTTATTGTTGTTGTTTATATATGTTAAACTTTGAAAGGCATCTGTTTGCAACTAAAAACAAAAACAAAGAAAAACGATTAAATTTTTGTTTAACGAAAAATCAAAGTTTTAAGTTAAAATAAGAAGAAAAGAAAACGAGTTTATTTTGGATTACATTCGGTTACAAAAAGAAAACAGAAGAATGTATAAAAGAATCGCTTTTCACTATAATTTAGTTTTCTTATATTTTTAAATGCGTTGGCGTTAAGTATTTTGTATCCAAAAATAATTGTAACAAGTAATTATTTTATAATTTTTCTTCATTGTTATCTTACCCACTACATACTTCGTTTTTTTTTTCACATCGTCTTCAACTTTGGCATATTTTATAAAATTCCCTAAAAATAGATTCGCATCAATAAACAAACAAAAAACAAAAAAAATAGAAAACTGAAGAAGATTATTATTATTTTTTTCAATATCGTAAATTATCAGTAAATTAGTTGTCTCATTATAAAATTAATTAATCTAACAAGAACATCATTAGTTTACTTGATTTTTTTTCCTTTTTCTTCTCATTTCATCTTTCTCGTCGTTCTTAGTTTTTTTTTTCTCTTATTTTCTTTTTAGATGAAAAAAAAAGAGGAAAAAAGTTAAAGAAGAAAAGAAAATAAAAAAGAAAAGCTAAAAGAATTATTTAAAGCAAAAACCCAAGGGATATAAAATTGGCTAGAACGCTTTAATGAGTTAGCAAATTTTCTGTCCTGGTATTTTATTCAACAATTAGATTTTAGTATTTCTTTTCGTTTAATGTTAGTTTTATAACAAATTAAATTGATTCTGATCGATATACTTTTTATCTTATTCTTTAGAGTAGGGATAACAAAAGTATGGACCAGGAATGAGAAATAGAAAGTAATCCTACGAAGAATTTAGAAAATTTTCGATTTGATAAGAATTGATTTTACAATCGAGACTTAAACTTGAATCTCATATACGTCGAATACTGAACTATCGAAATATCATTTAAAATTATTTCGTCCCGATCGGTACTTGGATATACCAAATAAATTTTAATTTCGACAATCTTGCTTTAAAATATAAAAATTTGTAAATTTTTTCAACTTAAAAGAAAAAAAAAAATAACAATTACATTTACTCGCGCGAACGTTTAAACAAATATTGATCTTTTAGTTTCAAAACACAGCAATAAGTTCAATTCATTATTTTAAAATGAACCTTTCTAATTTTATTTTCAAAAAATGTATCCATCTCTTTATTTGACTTTGTTTTTTGGATACTTTTAAGGGGGAAAAAAATGGTTGTCTATTGAACAAATAAAAATAAGAAATCGGCCAGATAAATAAAAGAATAATGTGAATACCTACTTTTTTTTTTCTACCCAACACTCTTTACAATTCAGAGTAAATACTTCAATTGTTTGAATTTCTGATTGGTAGATGAAAAATAGCAGAAGAAATATATCTTAAATAAAAAAACAAGCTAACAGAAAAAAGAAAAGAAAAGAAAAGTTCAACGAAATAAACGATATCATGTAGCTTCAGGGATAGGATATAACAAAAACAACAAACCAAAAAAATAAAAATAAAAAAATGTTTATTTGAAATAAAAAAAATAACGATTTTACTTTTCTTTATGCTTTTATTTTTCTTTCATGTTAGCCTTGAAGAAAACAATTTTGAATATAAAAAAAAATGTAACAAGAAAAAAAAATATATACAAAATAAAAAATGGGAAAAAAAAAAAAAAACAACAACAGAGATATCATTTTACTTTTCTATGATGGATGAAGGAAAAAGAGGAAATGTGTATTAATTAGTATATTTATTTCATTTTCTTTTGCTGCTAAAACATATGAACGTATTATTAATTAACAAATGTACAATAAGATTTAGGTCATTTCCGAAAAATCTTTGCCATTTATACGCATTGATTATAGTGAAACAGAAGGGTCCGTAATCTATTACTGTATACTGTTTTCTTATTACTTTTTTATAACTGTTTTTAGCAAATAGAGTTAAGCAATCAGGATACCTGACTACGTTCGACCTTTCTATATCATAGCCTATAATTAGCCATGACTCAGTATCGTGTCAGTCTTGCACTGTAGGCGTCCAAATCTGAATTCAGGTGAAGCAATTTTAGGGGATGATTTTTGATTAAAATATTAAAAATTTAGACACAGGTTTTTAGCCGTATTACTAGGCTTTCACGTATGTATGTATCGTACCAATAAATTAACTAAATCATTTTAATTCAGGTATAATGCACGAAATTTGTTACTAAAATATTTCCATTCTATCACTGTGTGCCTTAGCTGAAATCATAGAAAGTCACAAAAATTTTCATAACCCGTATTAAATGCATCTGAATTAAAAATAAATATAAAACTTAATTTATATTCTATAGTCTTTACTACAGTTCAATGATCTATCTGACATTCATTATATAATCAAAAGTTCAATTAAAACTAATAACGATAATAAAATTTCGTCACGTCATTAATATTTTTTATTTTAACACTCGCAGAAAGACGAAGGAAAATTTATTAATTATAAGCAAAAAAAAAAAAAAAAAGAAAAAGTTTCAAGAAATTATTTAACACATTTATAAAATAATAAAAGAAAATATATTTATAGGAGACGACTAGGTTTATCATGTTCAAAATTAATTAAATATAATATAAAAAAAAAAAAAATCGTGTTTAATTAAAAAGGATTTATCAATTATTAATATATCTTAAAGTTTTTCTTTTGTCTTTCATCTATTTAAGGGAAAGAATGATAATAATAGGAATACAAAAACAGAAAATCTTTTTTTTATGTACGTAACATTAAATCTGACAAACACATTAGAATGGATGAATGATAAAAATCGAGGTCATTTTCTCAATATAAAATCTATTATTTAGTAAATTATCTTTTATTACGCGATCATATTACCTTAACCTGTATAATAGAATATTTTATCTATTTTTATAAGGAATTTTGTTTTTTTTTTGTGAGGGTGCCCTATCTATTTAACTAACTATGTCTGCTATGTATCTATGTGTGTGTATTCAATTGTGTGTTTGTGTAACAATATAGTCTGCTATTAATACAATGAAATGTAAGCGTCTGTTTTTAGTAACGTATTTTTTTTTCTTTAGTAGTTATAGCGAACCAACAGTAAAAATATGATAAAACGAATAGAAAAGGATGACCATTAGTCCATTACATATATGTTTCATATAAAATCCACTTAAATGTATAGGCAACCATTTTTAAAACGACATAATCGTTCACATGACGTCATTTTTTCAAGCTGCATTAATAATTTTTTTCGGTTTTGTTTGTTAGAAGAAAAAAAAAATAAGAAAAAAAAATGGAAATTGGGGCCATAATATTTTATGACTTTTTATTTATATTTTATTAACGAAAACACACACACACATCACATTTTATTGTTTTTATTTTTTATTATGCCTTTCAACAACATTTTCAAGTACACAATATAAATAAAATATATTTGTGAAAATGTTTTCCTTTACATTTTCCACAAATAAGTTAAATCTATTTTTCAACTGCAATGCGAATTTTATAAAATTTCTTTAACAAGAGTACCAAATTTTCATTGAATTTTTTACGATTTAACTTTTAACATTTTTACAAAAGATAAGAATCTTGTTTATAGAAAAAAATCTCTATATTAAAATTTCTAAAGAGAACAAAAAGGAAAAAAAAAACCTACCCCAATTCAAAAGTTCTAAAAGCTGCGAAAAAAAATCACAACAGCACCACAACAATAACAAAAAAAAATCCTTATAGATATCAGATTATTTGGACTTTCAATCTTTATCTTTTATGGTTAGATGATTTGCCATCAAAACAAAAAAAAAAAAAAAAGAAAAGAAAAGAAAACTTCTCTCAAAGACGAATAACGAGACGAATAAGAAAAAGAAAAAGAATAAAAAAAACAATTTGACAAATTTCTCTCTCTTCTGATGTTTATTTTTATTTTTATGTATTTTTAAAGACATAAGAATAAGAATAACTTGAATAGAAAAAGAAAAAGAAAAGTAAATAAATCGATAATCACGCAAAGCTAAACTAAAAGTTCATGATAACAATTTTCTGGTTGGGTCAATTAGCGAAAAGTTTTTATGAACTTTTTTTCCTACGCTTTTTTTTTTTTTTGTTTTCTTTTCTTTATTTTCCTGCTTTACTTTATTTTTATTTTTTCTTTTACTTTTTCCTGACATTAAATCAAGTCAGTTAACAAAATGTATATCTAGGTATATTCATTTTGCACGCACACATACACATGTTTTGTATTTCCTCCTCTGTAGATCACATGCTATTAGATTTTGTGTTCAGTTTCATGTTATAAGAAGAAAAAAAAAAAAAACAAGATGAAGAAAAATAAAAGAAAATTGAAAAAGCAATCATCTACACTTCATATTATGTCTGTAAGGAAAACGTATGTAAACATACGCAAGTGTTACGTTAAAAAACGTGTCTTGATTTTATTATAAATTTTTCTGTTTCGTTTACTTTTTATTTATTTAAAATAAAATATTACAGAAAAAAACATCAATTCAGTTACATTACTGTCTCAACTAAATTTTTTTTTTGTTATTTTGGCCAATTTAAATTGGTTTTTACAGAAAAAAAAAAAAAACAAAAACAAATTCAGTTTGTTAACTTTTTTTTCAATTTTCCAACGAGAATTAACCAAAAAAAAAAATGTATTCTAATTAAAATAATTAATGTGAAAATGAAGTTAAGGTGATTAATGAAAAGAAATTTAAAATGTATAAAATTATATTTTGTTTGTATGTGTATGTGTATGGGCTTTGTTTGTTTGTATGTATTTTTTGTTATGTTTTTTTTTTTTTTTTTTGAGAAGGATAAAAAATAATTAGTAATTTCAGTATACCGCACTTTCTCATTTTAAAAGTACTCTTTTATTTGTTTTTTGTTTTTTGTTTTTTTTTTTTTGAGCATTATATTAAAGGTATAATAAAAATCTAATTTTCCATTTTTTCATCGTTTTTCTTTTTTAATATTTTCATGGAAAAATTAAATGAAAAAAGAATTATGAGAGAGAAAGAGAGAGAGAGAGAGAGAGAGGAATAAAAATTGTTCTCTTTTTTTTATATTTTAATTTTTTAATTCTTTTTTTAGTATATTTTGCTAATTCCCCCCCACCAACATAATCCTCCAATCGATTTGTAATTTTACCCAAAAAAAAAAAAACATAATTCAAAAATATAAAAATAAAACAATATTTACCTAAATACAGTAATTTCTTTCACATTATAGGAAAATATAAAAAAAAAAATTAAAACGATTATATTTTTAAAATAAAATAAAATAATAAATAACAATTACAACAACAACAACAATAACAACAACAACACAACAATAACAACAACAAAAGTATGAATTGTAATCAATTAGAAAATAATTGAAAATTGATTTTGATTTAACTGAGAATAAAAAAGAAAATAAAACAAGAAAATAATAATGGTTAAAAATGGTTGAACAGAAAAAAAGAAAAAAAGAAAAAGCAAATCATGAACCAGTTGTTCGTAATATTTTTTTTCTTTTCATTTATTGAAAATTAATTCAATTTCGGTAATCGCCTGTAATAATAAGTAATAAAAAAATAAAGTGAATGTTGAATTTATTGAAATACGAATACCCCTCTAATTTCTCATTTGAAAACATTAAAACCTGTCGTGAAAATAAAATGAAATTAACTCAGGTTGAAACACTACTAATAATTTTTATTCTGATTGTATTGGTAGAATTTTACTGAATTGAATCAGTTGAGTTCGATGTAATTTTATCTCTGATATATTGAATCTTGTATAATCGGATCATTCTTAAAATTTAATTGTATTTCAATAAATACTTATTGATATTCATTCATACTAGTCGACTAGAGTTTCTTTGAAACAGAGATTTCACATTATCTCATATCTAAAATTTCACTTTTATACAAAATAACAATTCGTAATAATAACAACATAACGTAACACACATTTTTTTACAAATTGTAAGTTTAGTACAGACTACAGTGAAAATAATTATTGGTAACATGGTGAAATTGAATAAATTATTCATTTAAAAATTAGATACTCCAAAAACATCAGGTCACGTACACAACAGAGCTCAGCATAGTTAAATTATAAATTTGCAAAAATATTTTAAATAAAGAAATAATAAAACTAAAATATAAATAGAAGTAACAACAACAAAACTTCAAAAATTACAAGTCTCGTAACTACAAGAAATAACAAACAAAACCAACAAACAAACAGACTGATTTAATGGTCTGAGGAATAATTTCTTGTTTAGATAGAAAAATTGTTGAATTGAATTAATTATTGAATTTATTATGCAAAGAATGCATTTCACTTTAACTGGAATTACATTATATAGAGATCCGGATTTAGTTTGAACAAAAAAAAACGTAAAAAAAAAAATTGATACTTACAAAATTGACTAAATTCTCCTCTTTACGTTATTTTCTTTTACCTCTTTCAATTTTTCAATTTCTCTTCTATTTTTTTTTTTTTTTGGAACATTTTTTCTCTATGTCAATGTTTTTAATTTCAATTAAGTAAAGTTTTATATGAAAACATGAAAAGTTTTAATTGATTTTTGTTTTTTGTTTTTTGTTTTCAACCTAAAAAAATACATCAAAAATATTGGAATAGGATAGAATGTGTATACCGTAATACCTAAGTATAGGAAAATATTTAAAGACAAAATGAAAATCTAATTTGAAATAATTTGTAAAATACTTTGGATCGTTAAATAATTGTTAATGGTAAATCCATTGAAATAATTACTTTTGTTTTTTGAATAAATTCTCTTATAATGTATTTTTCTCCCCTCTATTTTCCTTTGTTTAATTTAAACATATTTTTAAACATAAAAAAAAATGTTTGTTCAAATGCACCTAAGCATTTTAAGGAAGTTAGTAAGTAGATAAATAAGTAAGTAAATAAGTAAGTAATTCAAGTAATAAATCATAGTTATAAAGTTGTTATAAATAACTAATTACTGAACATGAAAAAAAAATAAGTTAGAGAAATGTCAAAAATGGAACAAAGAATAATAATATCAACAACTACAAGAAATAATCATAAATATAAAAAGTAAAAGAAAATCGATAAAAAATTGGATAAAATTTTGACTGGAATTCTCAAAGGAAAAAGAAAAATAAAATGAAAAAGAAGGAAAAAAAAAATTCTACGCCAAGAAAAGTCAGCTAGCTATAAAAAAAAAATAAAACTTTCAACACAACGGAAAATTTGAAAAACTTGTCGTAGAAAAAAATTACTTCTTTAATGTGAATTCTTTTTGTTCACTGAAAAATGAAAAACACAGGAAAAATTTTCCTCACAAAAGTCTTTGCTAATTAATTTACAAATGCAGAAATTAATTAAAAAAAATTTCTTTACTAAAGTTTAAAGTTTGCTTACTTTAATTAAAGAAAGATTTAAACCCTAGAGCTTTTAGTTTTGTATTAAACTGATATCACAGCCGATTATATTAAGCTTTAAAAAAAGAAGTCCCTTAATAAAAGATAATGTCCAAAGAATTTTGTCAAAGGTCAACAAGCTAAGGATACGATTTTTTTTTCTTATATTGTGCTTTTACACAAGAGACACAAAAAAGAAATGCTTTTTCTTTTTTTTAGAGAAAAATTCTTATTTGCAATTCTCTTATAGAAAGTATAAAATATTTGACTCTATAATTCATATACGAACAAAAAAAAAAACTCTTCGTTTTTTTTCTTTCATTTAAGTAGAGAAGAAAAGAAAGAAAAAAAAAAGAAAAAAACTTTAAAAAGAAAAAAGTCAAGAGTGCGATGTTAACGTACGATACGAGTAGAGGTAAAAATTCTTACAAATAACTAAGTTGTACTGTAAAAGTTTTTTTTTTTCTTCCTTATAAATATTTTACATTAATATTTAAGTTAAGGTTTGGTTTCACAATTTTATCAACCAAAAAAGAAAAAAAAAATTAACAAATAAAACTTTTTCTTATTTCTTTTTCTAGTGTGGGTGCTTATGTGTCTGTATGTATGTATATGCATATATATATATGTGTGGGTGTGTGTGTATGTTTGTCTTTAAATTGGATAATTAAAAAAGTTTCACAGCAAAAAAACAAGTAAGTAGGTATGTGTATGATGGTCAAAAAAAAAATATTTACGAAGGTCTTTCGATTAAAGCGAACAATTCAATATTACCCTTAAATAGACCCCTTTCAAAAATTAATCATCTCGTCTTTAGAATATTATAAAATTCACTTGGACTTACCATTAAATATTCATTAATTATTATTTAACATTTTCCCATTTTATATAATTCCTTGTTTTGTTTTTTTTTTTCCTTTCTTTATTCGTTAAGGAACATGGAAGAAACAATATCATTAATCTTTAATAATCTTAACCTTCTATATAAATATAATCAGAAATCATGACATCCCAGAAGTGAAAAAAAAAAACAAAACAAACAAAAACAAGTAAAAAATGAAGTGGAAATTTCCAAAAAATAAAAAAAATAAAACAAGAAATAATTTCGACTGAAGTGAAAATTTTATAATTTTAATTTTTAAGTACTTCAGACATTTTTCTCTATTTTTCCTTTCTTTTCTTTTTAAACCAAAAGATTTTTATTTATTTTTCTGGACTCATTTTGTGTGTGTGTGTGTGTGTGTGTGTGTGTGTTTGTGTGGGTTTTTGTGTCTTCTCAACTAAACTAAAATTTATAAGAACATTTTTTCCAACAACAACCAATCATAAAACTAATAAAGAAAAATTGTATTAATTAATTAACGTACCAACAGAGAATTGATTTACTAATTATAAAATTAATTGATATTATTCGATATGATCATCGAAATAATGTATATTTAATAAAGAGTAATGTGACCAAATCATCATCATCATCAACATGATCATCATTACCAATGTACTTGTCGACATTTTGATTATGAAAAAAATTGGGAAAAAGTAGGAAACAAAAAAAACAAACTCCACACCGATTAATTATTAAATTTGAAATTATTTTTGGAATAAAGTGAAATAAACCGGGTACAACTACAACAACTAACACAAATAAATAAGACGTACCTGGACAAAGGTAGTGTATGGTGTGGGATGGAGTTTTAAGGTATTTCAATCGATTATTTTTAATTAATTTATTGATATATTTTTCAACCATTTTATCTGTCTTTCTTTCTCTCTCTCTCTCATTATATTCTGTCTTCCTAAATTGTATTTTGAAAATTCAAAATAATGGGAAAATGATCCACTATGTATAAAAAAAACATGATAAGTAATTTATCAGTCATTTATTCGTTGTGGTGTTTTTTTTTTTTTTATTTTTGTTTAATGAAAACAAAGTGAATTGAGAAATAACAAAATGTAAAAATGTAAAAACAAGAAAGAAAAAAAATAACAAAACTGAACGTAATATAAAAGAGGAATAATTCTAGGCTATTTTGGCAGCTATAAATTTAACCTACCCAAAAATTAAATAACTAGGTACATGACACGACTCATGAGAGATAATAAAATGATTAAAAGTTAATTAATTAAATTATAATTACCAAGTTTTTGTTGTAGTAGTTGTTGTTGTATTATTTGTTGCTGTTGTTTAGAGAGGAAAAAAAATGGTTTTATCCTTTTTTTGTTTTTTTTTTTTTTGGTTCGAACAGAAATTAAAAATTACCAAAAAAAAAAAAAAAAATAAAATGTAAATTTCAAAGAAGACGAATAAATTGAGAGGAGCTGCGTCACCACCAAATTAAAATAATATTATACCAACAATAAACAATATAAAACACGAATACCACAAAATTTTTTTTAAATATTTTCTATTTTTCTTTCCTCCTTCCTTCTTTTTTTCTATTTTAATTAAATTATTTTTTTTTTCAACCAACAGAAAAAAAATATAAACAAAAATTTTCACGAATTTTTCACCTTTTTTTTTTTCTTTAAGAAAAAAATTCACTTTTTCTTTTTCGTTAAATTATCCTTTTTTTTTGTTTTTTCTTTTTTTCTTAAAAAATATTTATTTCCAGACGAATAAAAAAGTTTTTTTTTTTTTTGTGTTGCCTTTCTTTTTTAACCGTCGTTTAAAACATAAAAACGCGCAGTAATAAATTTCTCTTTTATCCTAGTTTTCTCCTTTAAATTCTATGAATTACAACGAACGAAAATAAAAATAAATTTTCTTTTATTTTTCAACAAGAAATGAAAAAATCAGAAATAACAAAATATTTTTAAATTAAAAAAAAAAAAAAAGAAAATCTTAAATTTTGCTTTATGATTTTTTTTTTTTAAAAAAACTTCTGAATTTTAGATTGCAGTGAAGAAATAAAATGAATTTATTTTATCCACTAAAAAAAAAAACAAAATCAAAATGATTGAGTTATGAATAATAATTAGTAAAATAAATTACTGTTGTTGTAATAATAATAATACACAATCATAAAACATAGTAAATTTATCGTTCCGTACTAAATGAAATCTACTCGAAGACTGACAGTAATGTTAAATTAAAAAAGCCGAAGGTGTGTTTGTACTATCCAAAAAACCAAACAGAAACAACACAACAAAAAAAAAAATACAAGAAAAAAAAGTTTCATTTGATATTTTCCTTCTCTCCAGAAGAGTCTAGGGATACATTGAAAAGAAAGAAAGAAAGAAAGAAAGGAAAAAAATGTAACAGAACAAAAAAGAAAAAACAAAAACATAAAAAAAAAAAAAAAAGTACAAGAAGAGGGAATAATGTGTAGGAGAGAAAAAAAAAGAAACACGACGGATAATGATAAAATGGGGAAGCAGAAGAATAAGAGGAAAAATTGTATACACATTGAAATGGTTTAATGTTGTATGGTGCGCATTTTAGATGCGCCAATTGTATGAAAATAATAATAAAATAAAGAAAAAATAAAATGTCTAACGGTCTAATATATATTCAGTGAGAGAGAGAAAGAGAAAAAAATACAGAAACACACACATATATACATCTATATAAAAAAAGAACTCTTATATTTTCAATATGTCCGGGAAATGGTTGGTGAATACATGCACACACATAATACATATATTGAATGGGGAAATGACATAAGAAGAGGTGAAATTTTTGTTTATATATATATAACAAAAAGAGTAGGGATCGTTGTAGTGGGGTAAATACTGTTTATGGGGGATGCTAACACATACAAACATTTAGAAAGCACAAAAATACATTTACACAAAATAATACATATTTAGTGTTTTTTTTAAATTTCTATTCTTATAAAAGATTCATTTGTATTGGACAGGCCTATGTAATATTTATATAGAAGTGTTGGTATTACATCAATGAACTAAAAAATACAATGGAATAGAAAAATTAAATGATTGAAGCAGGAGTGTATTAGAAATAATACCAGTTTTAATATTTTGTAGAATATGTTAAATTGGGAAGTACAATTTTTACTGATGAATTTTTTCCATTTTTTTTCTTTTCGTTCTGTTTAGTGGATGAGAAATGACTAATTTGATTCTTTCCGAGAAAATTTAAAATAATTTTCCAACGTAAAACAAAACATAGAATGAGTTTAAAATAAAGTGTACATAGTCTTCTCTCATACCATTCCAGATTAGAGAGAAGAAACAAAAATGTTTGCATAAAATTATACAAAATTACTAGGCGTCTCCACCGAAAATGTTTTGTGTTTTTTTTTCTTTCTCTTTATATGTTATATCAAAACATTAATTTTAAATGGGGTCCACAAAGATTTACAACAACTGATAAGTGAAGAGAAAAAGAAAAAAAAAATATACAATTTAAAAGCTCTCTTTCCTTTCTCTAATATTATTACATCAAAATATATTCATTAAAAAGAAAAACAAAAATGTTAAAAAAAAAAATAATTTCTTCTTAAATTCATGTTCATGAACAAAGTAAAACGACAAAGTCATCCCATATATTCTACATACAGACCCAAACACATACACAAATTGAAAGAGAAAAAGAAAAACTTCTGAATTTCCATCATTATATTCATAATTCTGTCAAAGTAATGACACTTTTAGTTAACATGATGGAAGATGAAAGCTTATTAAAAATTTACAAAAAAGTAAAAAGAAGAAAAACAAAGTAAAAAAGAAATAAAAGAATGAAATGAAACGTATCACGAAAATATTATCACTCTGGGTAAAAGCAGGAACTGTATGGAAAACATTTTAAATACACCAAAAAAAAACACAAATATGGAAAAACGTCGGAGAAAAATGTAAAGAGAAAAATGAAAAAAAAATTTTTTTGTAAAACGGAGACAGGAAACATATAGTGGTGACACATAATATATGATAAGAATTATAGGAAGAAAGAGTAGAGAAAAATGGGAAAAAGAAGAAGAAGAAGGAGAAACGACGACATATTTTAAAATGTATAAAATGTCATTTTATCTATGCTTGCGTGACAATTTCAATATCCTAATTGAATAAGTTTATCATGGCTTGGTTATTATAATGTTTATTTTACTGTTATTTATTCTTCCTCTGTTTTTTTTTTCTTCCTTTTTCCTTCCCTTCATGAGAATATTGTTGTTTTTATTTTTGTTGTTGTTTTTGTCATATATAATTTAATTTTTACATTTATTTGACAATTGAAGATAATTCATCGTGTTTCTAGTAAATTTGCAAAATTAAAACAAACAAGTAGAACAACAACAAACAAAACCACAAAATAAAAAATAGAAAAAGATAAAAAACAAAAAAAAAAAAAATGTTGAACTCATTAATTATAGTGTTTCATTTAATGTTGTTGCTATTTTCGTTGCCAGTTTTAGTGTTGTTTTATAACCTTTTCTATTGTTATAAATTTCAAAAATTTATTTATTAAAAAAAAAAAGAAACGAATTTCCTAATTACTAAAATTTACTATATTTATTTTTTTTCATTTAAAAAAAAATATTTTAATTAAATGACAAGTCAACTAACAATATGGACTCGTTACATGAATGCTGAAACACTTTATAAGTTTTATAGAGTAAAAAAAAAAATTAAGAGAAAGAAACTTTAGTCCGATATATTTCTTCATTTCTTCATTTCTGTAAAACTTAAATAATTACTGACATAATTTACAACAAGTTTCTATACATTAAGTAAAAGGGATCGACATAAAGCAGAAATAGCAGAAGAAAAAATTGAATTTTTTCCGAAGAGAAATTATACGTTGCAATTAAAGTTGCATTCAATTACAATTCATTCATTAGAATCGGCTAATGGAAACTAAATTAAAAAAGGGTATACAAAAGAACCTAATGCCTATTGTATTGCATTCTTTTTAAAGGCTCATCACAATCATTCAATTTAAATTAATTGTATTTTACTCAAATCTGTTAGTTTTTATTCGTTGTGGTTATGCAGGTGAAAAAAAAATCGTATTCCCAAATCGAAAATAATTTCTTTTTCACATTTTAATTCTTTAGAATTTCAAAAAAAATTTTATTTATTTTTAAATGCGAAAAAAACTAAAACCTAGAAAATTCCTAAAATGATCCTCAATTTAATTTAATTCCATTTTTTTTTTCTCATTTTAAATTCAACATACGAGAAATTTTTTTTACTTTTGTACAGTTAACAATTTTTGTTTTGTTTTTTTTTTTTCGGAACTTTTTTAATAATCAGATTTAAGGGATTAATTAATAATTCCTAAAACTTTAATTATAATTTTAATTTAAAAACTTTTATGCTTAGTTTCTATCCATCACTTTCTCTCCCTCACTCTTTGTAGATTTTTTCTCTCTATTATATAAAAGTGCACAAAGCACGATAAAACAGAGAAGATATATTTTAATAAAAATAGGGGTCGAGTCAGACAATATACTGACATTTTATCTGTACACTTTAATGGGTCTCACCTCCTCCTACCCAAATAAAAAAAAGCAAAAACAAAAATGAAAGAATGAACAAAAAAAAAAAAAGAAAAAGTTCAACCTTGAAGATTTATATTTTAAAAGCTTATCATCTCTTCATGTTTATTTATAAGAAAGGAAATAAAAAAACAAAAAAAAAGTAAAAACATTCAACCTTTAAAAATGTGATGTTATTGTTATTGTTGTTGTTGTTTTATTTTTCTAAAGAGATGTTTTATGCCTCAAGCATAAACGTGAAAATATATTATTGCATCGTAATAACAATATAAGGGATGTACACAAACAAAAAAAAATGATACCATGAAAAATATTTTCCTGAAAAAACTTTACGATTAGGAATACTTATTACGAAATATTGAGAATGTATAATTAAGTAGGTATTATAAATTAGTACCGAATTATTAAAAGGTAACAAAATAAAGCAGCACTATACGAGTAACTATACCGTCGTACTACAGAGATTTTTACCTATTTTTTTTACACACTTATTCTCCTAATTCTCCTAATTAAGAGCTTTTAACTATTTTTTTTGTAAAACGATTTCTAAATCAATAATATCTGTAATCAGGAAGGAGGTGGGATTAACGACAATAACTCATTTTTAAGTTTTTAATGATAAAATGAGAGGTTTTATTAAAAATAAAACACAACAATAACACAAACAACAATAACAACAACAAGAGAGGAAAAAAACATCATTTAAATTCACAATATGAAAGTGTATAAATCTCGATTGTCTTTAATAAACAACAAAACAACTTGTCAAAACATTGTTAGAATTCAGATTATTATACTTTAAGTATTCGTATTATTGTTATTATAGTATTACTGTGTAAGTGTGTGTGTAAATATACTATAATAAATAACACACACCAACATCATCAGAAAAACATGTTTCTGTTCTATATAGTGTCTTATTGACAAACATATTTTTGTGACAATCCGCCGAAAACTATGAAGTTACAAGTGTTGAGTGGCTTTATTTTTTTTTTCTGTTTTTTTACGTATGATAATGTCTTTTATATTATGATAAATATGATAATGTGTTAGGTCATAATCTTTCATCTATGTATTTAGTATTTATGATATTAAGATGTAGATAAGGGGGTATGTATAAGAAAAGCATTGTAGTATGTGTTTAATACAAAATAATTGACATAAAACACTCATCTCTCAATATGAGTGAATAATGGACCTATTATCAATATTATGTTAATATGTCTTGTCTTGTCTTGAGTTACAGTAAGTAAAGTAAGTAATAATGATTCAATATTATAAATATTTTGTTTTATATGCTTCACACTACATATTACATTTTTAGTCCATAACCACATAGCACACATACATACACCACATACCATACAAAAATGTTTATATTCAACATATTTGGATATAGTTACATATACATATATTTCTTAGTCATTTTTTTTTCATTTTGTAATAAAATGTATATAAGGACACACATAAGTACACACACTTAAATAAATCTAACTAAGTATAAGAAAATTTATTTAATTGTGTTAAAACCAATAAAATATGTACTTAATGAAAATATTAAATGTTCTGTAAAAAGAAATAAAAACCAAAATTAAATAATTGAATTAAATTTTAAATAAATTCAATTTAATCTATACACGTATGCTGTTTATCTGTGTTTGTGCGTGTATGTATGCCTTAATGTGTATATGTGTCTGTGTGTTTAATTTAAAATTAAGAGGTGGCATAAGTATATTATTATTATAACATTTTGTAGACTATAATAAGTTAAAATGTATTATATCATAAATTGTGTGTATTTACAGTAGACTCAAAATAAATTGAATTTATTTATATTGAATCAGACCTATTCACAATTGTTACTTAGTCAAACATTCAATTTAAATTCAGTAAACATAATTATTAGTTATGAAGAAAATCGAAAAATTCTAGTGCATTTTTTATGTAAAATAACACGATTAATAAAATATTATTTTATTTTTCCCACCAAGGATAAGATCATTTTAAGACAAAATTGGTTATGATAAATAAGAACTTCATTAATATAATTAATTATCATGTCAACACAATAAATGATTTATCTTAAATTTTATGTAATGTTGAAGTGAAAAAGAAATACATAAAACATGTGTAAAATTATGGAAGAAAGAAAAAAGAATCAACAAAATATTTAACACACACAATGTTTACGTAAATAAATTTGACGTTTTTTAATTAAATATTTATTATTAACTGTTATTGCAAGTCTACTGTATAATATTTTATATATAAACCTTTTCTATACAAACACATACATGAATGTATATTCTGACATCCTGTTTTAATTTTGAAAATTTATTGTTTCTTTTCTTTTTTCTCTTTTTTTTTTTGGTTGGATTTTACTTTATTTTATAATTACCTTACATAACCCATAACACATACCATTGCCACTACCACTTAGATTCCATGGTAGAAATATTTATTAAGTACAAGTCGGTACATTATACACATTTTATATACAATAATTAAACCGAAATTAAGTTTTTTTTTTACCTGGGATTCATAATTATGTCACACCAGGACAAAAAAAAAGATGGAGGGTGAACCTTTTTTATTTTTCATTTTATATAACCGTATCCTCGAACCCACCTACCTCAAACCCTTCAATCCATAATACATAATATATAAGATATAGAACATTTACAAGTATAATGACTGACGTTGGTGTTGGGTGTTATGACGGGGGGTTTGTGATCACTTTTTAAAAGTATTTTATTACAAACTTTTGCTAAATTTTATAGAAATTCTACTCTATGAAAAATGTTTAAACATTTTCTTTTTTCCATTTTTCTGATTGAATTTTCTCTTTTTTTTTTATTGTTGTTGTTGTTTTTGTTGAATATAATTTTTTAGTAGCGCACTGTACCTTACTGTTTATACTGCTTTCAACAAAAGTTAAATTTAATATTATAAATTATAATGACGTTATTAAGATATTCAAAATTTTCGTTGTTATTATTGTTGTTGTTGTTGTTATTGGTATTTTTGTTGTATTTTTTGGTTCATAAAAATTAAGAATCTACCAATTAAAATTAATTTAACAATTAAGAGTAGAATAATAATAATAATAATTAAAGACTTTGACCAAAAATAATTAAATTAATCATTTTAGATTAATTTTTTTGACAAAAAAAAAGAAGAAGAAGAAGAAAAAAAACTATTATCAGTTGAGTTTAGTTTAAATTGAGTTTCAAATAGAACATATCAGTTTCATAGTTCATTCTTTTATTTTATTCAAATGACGCGTGAATAATAATAATAAGAGATTGTGGGACGAAATGTATAATGTGTCATTTTTTTTTTCCATTATGATTGAATATTACATGAAATATTAGAATTTATTTACAATAAATATCTGTAGAAGAAATAAATCAAATCAATTATATTAATTTCACAGTCTTTTGGTTCATTTGCAAAAATTATAATATGACGTCTATTGAAACCATTGAAAATATGACATCATTTTGAACGCATTAATTACAAATAAAAAAAAAAAAGTAATAATATATAATTTAATATCGCATCGTGCAAAAAAAAAAGAAACAAACAAAAACAAAATTACCACCAAAAAAAAGAAAAGATTATACATTGATTGGTCATTCCGGTCATCGAAAAATATAATAATTAAACCTTGAAGAACAAAAACAAAAAAAAAACATACGTCTCGATATTCATTTTTTTTTTGTAATAATATGAATAATGATAACTCAAGTATCACTCATAATACAATACGTAAAATTTTCTAGAAGGACAAATGAATATTGGTGTATCTTATTTATTTTATTGTCTCTTGTCTATATTTGTCTTCTTCTTCTCTACGTTTTCTTTTTAGTTCGTGACCAAAATTGATTCAAAAAAAAAAAAAATATATAAATAAAAAAAAAATTAAAAACAGAATTAAAACAATTTTTGTATAAATTTACATTATATGAATTGACGTAGTTTTGTGACATCATATGTCATGTATGCATAATCAAGACCCAAAACAACAAACAAACAAAAATGTCAAAATCAAGTTTGTAAAACAAAAAAAAAACTAATTTTGAAATTGAACAAGAAAATACAAGAAATAAAATGTTATCATTGATAAAATTCGTCGTCAGCGATTGTTGAGCAACACTAATTTTATATGTTCAAAGGAATTTACCTGAATCTCTCGATATAATTTTGATCAGTAATCAAAAATACAAGGTCGAATTTATAAAACACAAAAAAAATAACGAATGTATATGTTTACAGTCACATGATGACGATGATGATCATTCTCGCCATCATGTTGATGATTTTAATTCATTGAACATCAAAAGATGTGAAAATCCCCAAATGTACCATTTTAAGATTGGATAAAAAAAAAATAGACAAGACGAAGAGAAGAGAAAAGGAGCAAAAGACTAGGAAAAAAAAACAATTGTTGTGCTTGAAAGCATTAAAACTACCCCCTAAAGAATTATTCAACTAAACTAATGGTCCATGTATAAAACTCTGTATCCTTCTTTCCTTTCTATATTTATATTTATTTCTATTTCTTTACCTGGTTAAATCTATCCACATACACACACACATACAGAAACACACTTCCAGATATACACACACATTCCTACACCCACGAAAATTTATAGGTGAAGATACAACCAAATTATATAAACAACAACAACAAAAACATCAATAACAACAACAAAAAAGATCTAAACAATTTAACGAGTCAAATTCGGTTAAAATCTTTCAATTTATTATAATGTATTTCTTATGATTGTGCAACAAACCGTAAGGTAAATTCTCATGTGAATGTGTGTATTTCATTTCTCCTCCTTTCATTTTATGTTTTTTTTTTCTTTATCTTCTCTTCTTCTGCTACTCCTTATTTTTTATGAAAAGATCTATAAAAATTTTCACAAGAATATAAGAAAGTAGAAGAAGAACTGGAGACTGATAAAGCAATAAAACATTTTTCTTTTTCATTTTTTTTTTTGTGCTAAAAGTTGAAATGTCTGAGCCGAATAATAATAATCTAAAATAATAAGTGAAAAAGGGGGTTTGATCGGAGGGGCAAAAACACGTACTGAATTCTATATGATGGCATCACATTTTAACGTTAAATATCCATAGTGAATCAAGTTTTAAAAAAGAAAAATTTAACTTCTGGAAGAGAGAGAAAAAATATAACAACAAGAAACTCTAATCGATTTAATTTTTTGTTCCATTCCTTGGGTAAGTATTTGTGAAAAACAAAAATAAAAAGTTAAGGGTGAAAAAAACGTGAAATTGAATCTTTAATTTACGCGCCTTGTTTTTCACCATATTTAATTTGAATTACTTTTTTTTTCTTCTTCACTTTTGTTTTTCTTTGTTTGTTTGTTTGTTTGTTTGTTTGTAAGAAAAAGATTGATATTTTGTTGAATTTTTTTTTCTATTTTATTATTTGTGTGCGTGTGCCTGTATTTGTTTTGTATAGATTTTTATTGACCAAAACGTTAATGTGACCTTTGGGACATTTTTATTATTGTAATATTTGTCTGTCTTACCCACCATTTCTACTATAGAAATTTGACTCAAATTATTGTCACACTTTCATACAATAATAAGTGTATTACGTATTGCATTGATAGAAAGTACTTTATAATATTAAAATGACGGGTTTAGCAACAAATTTTAACTTCTATTTAAATTAACTACTACGTAATATTCGGTTTATTGTATTATTCGCGTTGTCATTTTAAATGAATTAATAGTTACTTAAAATTCATAAAATCTGACCTCAACATAGAAAATTAACTACACGATACGAGTTTTTGTCCAGGTGATTAGGTGGTCAAATCTCCTAATATTTTTATTAAACAATTTACTTCAAGTATTCCCTATTGGCATAACATCAGAATCAACTCTAAATATTGTTGTCTTAAAGAAAATAATCATTTTGAAAATAATTTAACTGGATAATTTTGTATCTTATTTTGATAATTAAACTCATTATTCCTTATAAAATAAATTATTGCTACTGATTACCTGAAATGCTTTCGAATACTGATTACTGATATTTTTAATATATAATTATTAATTCCAGAGCTAAAAATTTGTTAAAAAAAAAAGCAATCAGTAATACAGAGAGAGAATTAACCTTATTTGTATGGATTACGAGATTATACTAAGAAGAAAAAAAAGAAAACCTTAATTCTATACAAAAAGAAATTACAAAAACAACAACAACTCAATAAATAAAGAAAATGTTGATACTTTGGTCTTCAAGTTGTAAGTTTAAGAATATATACCGACAAATAGTAACAAAAAATCAACAACAAAAAAACTAAAAGTAATTTTACTCGAAAATTCATTTCCGTTTTATCTGTTTTTTTTTTCTTACTACAAAACACCAGTTTTGACAAAAAAAAAACAGAAAAAGCACCAAAACACAAACTATGACATATCAATATTTTTACTATCATTGTAGATGGAAACAAAAATTTTATACTTAAATCTTTTTATAAAGAAAACATAGAAATAGCCTAACTGTTTATGAGGAGAAGAAGGATAATAAAAAATATATATATTTGACTGGGGACAACGCATAGTGACAGAGAGACCAGAGGGAAAAACTAGAAAAATATATGGAGTAGGGGTTGGTAAACAGGATAAATTTAAAAGGAAATACAAAAAAAAAAAGAAAGAAAAACAATTTTTATTGAATAAAAATCTTAACCAAAAAGAAAACCAAATATTTTTTTTTATCAAAAAGAAATAATTTAATTTTTCATCATTTTTCTTTTCCAACAAGGAAATTGTGTTTTTAAAAAAATAAAGAAACATAGTCACAGAGATACACAAAGACAAGAAATTTATATGTGAATGAGACAGAGATATATGAAGATGGACACATGAGAAACTCATACTTTGTATATAAAAATAAACATTTTATGTTTGGATTTCTGATTCTCAAACTATATGATCCGATATGATTTTATTTTGGTTTTTTTTTTCAGTTGAACTTTTACTTTGAGAAACAATTTTCTCCCTAACAATCAAAAACTTTCTCTAATTAAGGAAACAACAAATTATATTTTTGAAATATAGAAAATAGTAAGTGAATGGAATGCCATGTATCTAAAAACGTTTCCAACTTAGATGGGTATGTGAAAATTGGAAAATAATGTGTATTCAAAAGAATCGAAGCATTGGAAAGTTTTGAGAATCCCTGATGTAGATCATATTTTTTATTTGTATATATGAGAGGAAACAAAATATTTTTATGATTTTCTTTAAGAGAGTGAGAAATGGGTTTGTGTAAAAATTGTGGGGGTTTTTTTTTATTCATTTTTTTTTCTTCATATAAATAAATATAAAAAAAAATCGATATTTTTAAAAAAAAAAAGAAACAACAACATTGTATTCCTTCCTAGGGAGTATCGAAAATATTATATCCTCTACTATAATAAAACCCAAATCAACATAAAATTTTCATATTCTAAATTCCCTACACCCCGCAGAATCTAAAACCATTAAATGTATCAAATATTTTCATTTTCTCTATTCTTCTCTCTCTCTCTCTCTGGTTTTCTCTTACCGCTTCTCTTCATATCTGTATTTATTTCTCTCATTTTTTCTTCCTTTTTATTTATTTTCCATTTTTTTTTTCTTCAAGAAAGAACAACACTGAAGTGAAACTAAGTGAAAAAAAGAATGGAAAGAAGCTTTATATTTGTTGTTGCCATTTATTATTAATATTTGATGGTGAAACTCTGATAATAATTAATTCAATTTATTTCGAGAATTAAAAACAAAAAATAAAGCACAAATAACAAAAGTGTGCTGTGTCTCCATTCTTCAATAACAGCAACAACAATAACACTAAAAATTGAATTAATGAAAAATTTAGATAAAAAAAAAAAACAAAAAACAAAAAACAAAAACCAAAAACAAAACAAACAATAACAAAAATAAATTTATAATTAAAAAAAAAAATATGTTGCAAAAATTATCGTCATTCAATTCATTTATTTAATTTTTATTCATTCTATAGGTTGGACATTTTTCAGAGAAGCGAAAATCGTGGACAAATTTTTTATAAATAATATAAAATATTTTATTGTTTCTGGAATTTAATGAAAAAACAAAAATAAAAATTAAATCGGAAAATCTATTGAAAATATTACAACTAAAAATAGCAAAATATCTGTTAGGTTAACCACTTTATACAACTGTGGTTCAGCCAATATGAAATCAATGTGCAATCCAACTGGATATGTGCAATCAGTGAAATTTTTTTATTATTTATATTTTTGTCAAAATAAATTATTTAACGATTCCCGGGTTCAAATCTTAAACTTTCAGCGTGGTAGAAATAATGTTTGTTTGAGATTCCATTAAAAAACATCGTTGATCCTGGTCTTATAATAATCCAACGGTTGATACAAGACAAATAAATATAACTAACTAAAACAATTATTAAATCTTTCATTATATTTTTTTCCACTTTTTACTTAACGATAGAAGATAAATCGTTACATTTACACAGAATAGTAAAATACTAACATTAATTATTCGTTTATAGATTTTTCTCTGTTTGTATATCTGATTACCTTCTTCTTTCTTACATTTATCTGGGATAAGGTTAATTAGAAAATTAATTACAATTTATATTATGGTATAGGCATTGGGTAACATATCCTTAATATCTTAATAAGTGAAACGGTAAGGATGTCTAAATAGAGACAATTTTATAGCAACCAACAATAGCAATGGACACTATTATTTATTTTTCAATTACAAAATTGATTTACATCAAAGAAAATTGAATATTAATTTCTGGTCTTGATATCTTGTAAAAACAAACAGAACAAATTTTTCTATTTTTAAACGAAACTTTTATAATGATGAACTTATAATTATTATAGTTTAATTGCCTTGTCGAAGCTGTTAAATTTTTTTTTAATTTTTTAGTTTATTTCTTTTAAGAAAGTTATCTTTTCAAATTAAATAACAAAAATGGAAAAGTGTCATTTTCAGGAGGAAAATCACTTATTTGTAACTAAAGAATACCCAACATCATAGAAAAGGTTAGAAAGGTTAGAACGGGTGAAAACGGTAAGGTTGGTAACGTTAGTTTTAAAACTAACACCTGTACACACGCACACAAAATTTTTATAAAAACAAAAATCGAGTAAAGAATATTTTTTGTAAATGATTTTATCTCAAATTTCTTCATAAATTTCATTCAATAACAAAATCATTGTCTAAAGGAAAAAAAACATTTTGAAAACAGGATCCAAGAATAATCAGATTTATAAATATCCTTTATTCGTTATAGACAGATACAGATAAGCAAGTAAGTATCGAAAAAAAATAAAAATAAAAATAAAAACAAAACAAAAATAAAATAAAAGCAAAGAAGTAAAAATCGAGTTTCACGATTCTTCTTTTGTTGCTTTATTTCTTGTTTTTTTTTTTTTTTTTCGCTTCTTCGATAAAAATATAAAACACATCAACTTGACATGCATCACATAAATTGACTTTGATGTGTTGACTATTTTTACGTTTTCTTTTTTTCTTTTATTTTTTGTTCGGTTTTTCCTTTTCTTCTGTGTTTTTCTCTTTCTTGATTATCATAAATTTTTCGCTTCAACATTTGTTCATATGAATGTGTGTGTGTGTGATATGTAGTAATCTATAAATTTTGGTATATATATAGGCATATACCTGTGCGCCGGTATGATTGCAGGTATGTATTGGTGTATAAATCAGTAATGCATTAAAGAATGAAAAAGACAGAGAGTAAATTATATGTGATCGATAAAAGATTCCTTTTGTTTTTCATTTTGAATAAATTAACATAAATGAAGACAAAGAAACATATAAAAAAGTAGGTAGATATATATGTATGTACAAACAATAAACAGAAATTTTGCAATTTATCTTAGTAAAGATTGACATTTTTTGATGTAAGAAAATTAATAAAAAAAAAATCTCCTACGAAAAAAAAGCATTGATTCATGTTCAAAGCGAGGGCAATCCTGGGAGAACTTGTGGGGAATCTTTGTGAATCTTTGTGGGGCACAAAACTTCTCGATTCAAAGTTAAAGTTAACGTTAAAGTTTAAATATTATTTTTTAAAGCTTTTAGAAATTTTTTTCTTAATTCTTAAAAATAACAACAATAAAATTGCATTAATTTAATTTTTTTTTTCTCAATTTAAAATTTCATTATTGAAATTGTATATCAAGTGACTGTGACATCTGAAACAATATTAAAGTCATCTCCTTGCAACTTCCTCTTTTTCTCTTTTTTTTCATCTTCTTCAAAGAAAAGAAACAAATGGAAAAAAAACCAATTAGAAAATTTTATAAAAAGGACTATAATTGTTTTTTCTTGCACAGACATATTATTATAAAATAATAAAAAAGAAAATAAGTAAATATAAAAAAGGAATCATCTTCAGTCAAATGTAAAGTAAAAAAAAAGATAGAAAAAGGAAACGAAAAAAAAGGATACTCAAATAATACTGGGCGTCCTCCACATACAATTACAATGCAAACGGCAAAAAAAAAAGAAAAAAACGTTGTAAATGTGAATCCAATCAAAAAGAAGGATAGTCAAAGTCAATATAATGTCTAGGGGTTTTTCAATTAGATTCTTTGATTAATGATTACATTTTAGGGTCATCATCAGGATAAATATATATATCCCTACTTGATTTGTCTATATAATAATAATAATGTAATTTCAATTGATAATAAAACTTCAAAATCAATTAAATATTTTAATCAAATATTATATTACATTATGTCATCGTCAATATTTGTTTATTATTATCATTATCATCAATATTACTAATTTCATTTTTAACATATTTATTTTGTTTAAAATTTACAACAAACATTGTTATTTATAGCTACATGAATAAAAAAATTATAGATTTTTTTCCTATTGCTTTTAACTAAATTAGGCCATAAAACAGAACAACTACTTTTATATCGCTAATGAAAAATTATTTCGTCAGAAATTAAACTTGTTTTTTTTTCTTTTTATTTTTTTTTTTTGTTTTTGTTTCAACAAAAATCAAAAACAAAGAAAACTAATGAAAATTATATCCTTTTCACCACCCAAAGGAAATAACTTAAGTTTTTCTTAATGTTGATTACGATAATTTGAATAAAAAAATAATCTTTAAATTACCAATTACAGAATGGATAAATAATCTTTATTAAAATTTCTTTTAAAAAAAAAGTCAAAAAGGATTTTTGTTAGAGTCAAACTGACTATACAAATATAACAACAACAATCGTAAGGCGACACTTGGATCCGAAATAATAAATTACATACAAAAAAAATAAAACATACCTAAATAAATCAATACAGTTGATTGTAAAAAAAATGTATGTTGTAACGATTAATGGACTTCAAAGTTCAACGTATGAAATGACCTGTGATAACTAAAGATTAAACAATAAGTTTCACTGGGAAACACAACTGACCGATAATCGTTCGAGTTCTTCTTCTAACTGAAATTTCAAATAAGGAAACAAAATATTTGTAAATGATGGCATCTTGTGTTCAAACACAAAATATTGAAAATATTGTAGTAAAATTGAATTATGCGATACTTTAATCTGAGTTAACCCAAAAACATAAAAAAAAATCACTCAACTTACACATCTTCATACAATACACAGATTGTACAACGCAAACACATATAGAGTTTGTTTAGTTATAAATTACTTTTATTTTTTAATAATTTATTATTTATCTGATATAAATATTCTTGTTATTTTTTTCCTTCATTGATTAATTATTTATCATGTTATAGGAGGGAGAAGTGATAAACTCTAATTAGTTTGAATCACTCAATAATAAATCAATATGAAATTGAATAATTTCAAACTTGATATAGGGTCGTGAATTCAAACTTAAACTTGATTTGGATTCAATGATAACAGTAGATTCTCCATATGTCTGACAATGTCCTCAGAGATAATCAACAAATAAATAAATAAACAACAAATTAACTAAAATCAAAACAATTTTTAAAAGAAAAACTTCATTGCATAAACAGAAAAAAAAGAAGAAATAAAAAGTAAAATTCAAAATTGTGCTGAATAGAAAAATTTATTAATTCAAAGATATTATTAAATTTTCCCACGATTGAACAGTTTAAAATATCGCGTTATAAACATGAAATAATTTTCTTTTACCTTTTTTTTCTTTTTTATGATGTTTACGAATATGTTTTCTTCTTTTTTTTTATCATTTTGTTACTCGTTTTAATCTAGTAAATTAAAATCAATAAATATTTATGTTTACAATACACCAGAGATGAATTAGAAATTTAATCGTACAGCAAATTTGTGAACAAAAAAAAAAAAGTATAATATTGAATGAAGACGAATATGGAAATTTTGTATGAAAAGTTCTATATGAGAAATATTTTATATAGAACAAAATTTTTATTTAAGAAAACTCTCAACATTTATCTTTTCGTTTTACCTCTGGCTCAATCACTCACTTTAATTGCAAACGAAAAAAAAAAGTGGTTCAAACTAATTTCACACCAATTAAATAATTAATAGTTTGTTAGGATTAGACATTAGACAAATCAGACTAATTATGGGATTATTAATCAACACGTAAAATGCCATAAATTATAATTTTCATGTTTTTGTTTCATGAAAATAATAAAAAAAGAAGCAAGAAATAAATTAAATTAATATTTTTATGAAAAATTCTAGACTCATCCAGTTTAATTTCCAGATGTTCAATAATATTCAACCATAACTAAAATATGATGAAACCTGATAAGTGATAATAATTTTATAGAAAAATAACACGAAACAAAAAAGAAACAACAAAAATTAACAAAAAAGTGTGAAAAAAAAATTCACGATTTTTTTTTGTATCGAAAAAGTGAAAATTACAAAAGAACTAAAATAACTAAGTGACGCATAGTTTTTTGGTGACAAAAAATAAGATAAAAAAGCAAAAAATTGGGACTTGAAATAAATATATTTGCGTATAGACATTGGTAGAGTGGAAATTCCTTTTAGACTAGAGCACCAAAGAGAGAGAGAGCGAGATAGAGGAAAATTCTTCTTTGAGAAAAGAAATGAAATGAAAAGAATAAAATAACAGAAACGATATTTTAAGAAGATAACAAGAGAGACATTATTATTATTGTTTTTAATATTCTTAATACATTTACCTAAATACTATTTTTAAATAATTAAGTAGGTTTTGTATTAAATTAGAATATATATAAATGTCGTGTTTAAATTGTGTCTACTAATTGTGAGAATGAGAACTTCAAACTAATATACTTTCACACAGAATAACAAAGATTATTTGAATGTTTATTAATTTATCACTGGGACTGGACGCAATTATTAATGTCATTTTTTTTTGGGACACGATATTTAACAAATCTAATCAATTTCTTATATTTAAAGCAATCAGATGAAATATTTGTTGAAACTGCACCTAACCTTCATTAACTAATGAATTTCTAATTTTATTATAAAATAAACTCAGAATATTTTAAAATATTCTTAAAGATTCTTTATAATTAATTTCCTCCTAAATTTTTTATTAAAATAATAGCAAAAATGATTCATGTATAAGAACCTTTAACTTTAAAATATTTCAACTAATTTTAAGCGGTTCACAAAATAAATTAAAATAATCCAAAGATTCTACAAACAAACAAACAAAAAAAAAATAAGAAAGAAAAACTCAGCAATTTTTTTTTTTGTTTTTCTTTCAAATTTTTATTAATGAATATCGTTGCTTATCTTCAGTAAACAGAATTTTTGTGATTACGTCTATTTGCGTTTCCTAATAAGCTAAATAAAGTCATCTAAGACTAAGAACAATAATTATCTGTAATTACTGTAAAGAAAAAATTACTTATAAGTTTTAATGCAAACTCAAATCATGAATTTTAATTTTCAGTAAACATTTTTTTTTCTTTATTTTAAATTTTAAAAATTTTAAAGATTTAATGATTCATACGATGTTCATGCCCAAATTCAATTTTTGGGGTTTTCCCAAATATATTCATTTTTAAAAAAAAATGATAAATCGAAAAGAATTTTTCAATTTTTATCAATTTTCCCCCATTTACGAAAAAGTTATTTTAGGAATTATTTATGAAAAGACAAAGAGAGAGAAAAAGAAGAAAAAAACTCTTATAAAAAAGAAAATATAAAGTTAACCCAATGAATCTATCGGATCTTTATTTTATATTTACAAGAAGAAAAAGCAAAACAATTTTAGAGAATTTTGCGTACCTGCTAAAAAATGAGAATATTTAATTGAAAGAAAAATATTGGAAAATGAGAAGAAGAATTTCTTCCGTCTTTCTGGTCGGTTAATTCCAATACGTCAGAGTACAGAGAAAGAAAGAAGAGATCGCAACAAAAAAAAATTCTTCTTTACCTTAATTTTCTATCTTTCGTAATTTTTGTTTCCTTTTGATTTTCTATTCTGTTTTCATTTGTAACTTCATCATTTAATTATGTTATCCAAAGTGTTTTTTTTTTCTTCGAAAACAGAAATACTTATTACAGAGAGAGGAACGAGATAAGAGAGAAAGAAAGAGATAGAAAAGAAAAAGGTTAATTTTTTTTTCTTTATTTGTTATGAAAATAAATTCTTGTTACCTTTTATATACAAAAAGTCATCCTTTAACCAGAGCCCCTTCACCAACCATCTCACATCACCCCACACCACACCAACAAAAAGTTCTATAATAATAAAAATAATAATAATAATAATAATATTATTCTCATTTGTGCGTATATTTCCATGAATCTAACCCTAAACATTAAATGAAGTGAATTGGTTGGTTTATATATAAATAAATATTATTTTTGTAAACGTAGAAATAATGTAACAAATAATTAACAATTAGTAATTAAACACATTAATCAAAAAACAATCATTTTTTGGCAACAACAGAAGTAGAGGTATAGGTTTCTACCTTCGATTTTTTTTTCTCTTATCCTTTCAATATTTCATTGTTCTTCTTATTCTTCTTTTTTTCATCTTCATTTTCATTTTCTACTTCATTTTCATTTTCTACTTCTTTTTGTTTCACATCTCTTCTCGTTTATAATTTTCTTAACAAATATATATATATATGTATATATGTACGATATTATCATCTAAACATACCATATTTTAACACCAAAAATGACAACAGTAAATTCATACATACAGAGACAGATAAAAACTAATAATTAACATTTATTTATGATGACAAGAATAAAATAATAATAATAATGCCTTTAGGCATCATCCATATAATTCATAAATGTGAGTAAGACATTATGATGATGATGAGTTCCAATGTTGATTTCATTATAATGTTTAATGTTCTTCTTTTTTTTTTTCTTTTCATTTTTATTATCTGTTTTGTTATGATTTAGAAAGAATAAATAAAACAACAACATAAATCATTTTCTGTCGTCAATATTGCTTTACTTCAATATCTAATGTTGTTGTTATTGACTCGATTATTAGATATAGAATCTAAAGTAAATCGTTCAATATTAATTATTTATAATTGTTATTGATATTGATCACATTTGTAGGTTATTTAGATTTACTAGAAAAAGTTTTAATCGATTTGAAATAAAATAATTAATACACTTTTAAGTGTAGAATTATTGTAATCGATAAAACCTCAACGTATATACATTACGTTTCTCATTTTACATTTATATAAAACCAAAACGCGACTTAACGCGTAATTCCTATATAATAATAAATTTTAGATTATAAAGTTTCTAAAATTGTTTATTTATTCAAAATGTGATTAAATTTAAATAATAAACTTATGTGTACTTATTGTCTACAGAGAGACAACAAGAGAGAGAGAGTGAGAGAGAAAGAGAGTGTGGTGTGTATGGGTGATGAAAAGAGTACAAAGCCAATAATAATTGCATACATTTAATCAATATAAAATACACTTTAGAGTTTCGCGATAGAAAAAGGATGTGACACAATAAAGGAAATTATCTATTATTTATTGCTTTTAGTGAATAAAATTATACCCGAGTGAGTTTTTCCCTAATAAATAATCTAACACTCAAATTTTACCATTTGGTTTCTATTTTTTATTTTTTTTTTTTTCCCCATTAAAATAAAAGAAAAAAATAATCGATTTTCACGTTTAGGAAACAAAAAAAAAAACAGAAGAAAAATAGGAAAAAAGTCAAATCCTAAAATTCTGTGAACTTTATTATTTTGAGAAAAAAAAAACCAAAAGAAATTTAAAAAAATAAAAAAAAAAAAAAAACAAAGAAAGAAAGAGAAAAAAAAAGTTAAGATTGAGTATTTTTTGATTCCATCATGAAGTGGTGTCATGAGAAATTGGGGTTTGGTTTCTAAATCCAATAAATGATCATTATTATTTTTTATTTAGATTTACTACTCGCACCGTTCGTTCGTTGTTTTTTATCAAAAATTGTGTTTCCTTCTAATTTTTCATTCGTTCTTTTCCTTATTTTTTTTTGTTTTGTTATTTGACCAAAAAAAAAAAAAACCAAAACCAAGTCAAAACTGAAAAAAAAAAGTAGGAAGGAAAAAAATATATAAAAATAACTTTTGTTTTTTCTTTTTTCCAGCGTTTATTTTTTATCTGATTTAATGTATTAAAAATAAAAGAGAAAGAGAGAAAGAGAAAGAGAGAGGAAAAGAGAGCGAGAAAATCTAACTTAAGGTATAGATTTTTTTTTTTTTTTGTGGTTTGTTTCCCTCTTTAGTTCTCCTCCACCACAACTACAAACAAAATTCAGAGTTCATAGTTTTACTTCATCTTTTTTTTTTATTTTATTTTTCAACTTAAATTTTATGTTGATTCATTGCATTATAGCGTGTTGTAAATTTGATTTTAACAAAAAATAAATAAATAAATAAAAGTAACAACTACAATAATAAAAAAAAGAAAACACAACAAAAACATTAAACAACAACGCAAAAGAAAGAAGGGAGAGAAAGAAAGTAAAAATAAAAAAAAAAAATATTATAAAGAGAGTTTTTTCCATACCCTTAAAATTAATATACTTGTACTGAAAATAATGACCTGAAAGTAGACTTTTGAACAAACGGATATACGTGGACATACATACATATAAAAGCGTATAAGTAGGTATATTTATAAAGGTTTTCTTTTATATATTTTTATAGTTGTTGTTTTAATAAACTTCTCTATAACTCTTGATTTGAATTTATGTATAAAAATATATATTTTTATATTGTTATTATTATGATTATGATTATGATTATGATTATGTTAGAAAGGAAAGAACAAATTTCACACTGGTGGCGTTATACAACAAGCAACTACTGTTGACCGACATTTTCTGTTAACAATGCTTAATGTTTTTTTTTTTTTTTTTTTCATTTTCTTAATTTTGTCTCATTTTTTTTTTTTTTTGCTTTTTGTTTATTACGACAATATTTTATATTAAACAATATTTTTCGAATGAGAGAAAAAATTAAGTAGCAACAAGAACCTATAATAATATGACGATGTAATGAAAATTAGAATTTTCATAGAATCAAGCAAAAAGTTCAAACTAAACCACGTAATTACGGTACGTCGTACATTGATTTCTACTACGCCATATCGTCCTGGTCGTCGAGGACAAATTTTGACTATAGTACAAATAGTCTAATTGGACTTTTAATTTTACCAATTTCTTCTCATTACATTATTCTCACTAATTGGACGTACTTTAAGTAAGAATGTATTAAAAGTAGATACGATTTGATTAGAAGAGTGGACCAATTAGACGACGTACATTCTGTAATATTCAAATCAAATAATATTTTTTCAATTTCCATCTCTAAAGAATATTTTGTAATTTTGTAATTTAAATAAATACGAAGGAGAAATCTATAAGGCAAAAAAATAAAATGGTATATTAGAATCTAAGACAACCAGTAGTATTGTAACCCCTCTTCTCTTTCAAAATTAGATTTTTATCTTTTTATTTTATTTTTTTTCAAAACTTTTAAATATGCAAATCTACGCATAACATAAAGACTTTTAACAATGTATCTCTAAGGGATATAAAAAAAAAAGAAAAAAGAAGCAACATACCATTCTATAATATGACCAACTTTTTAATAAACATAACAGTGTGAGGGTGGTGTGAGGGAGTGATATGTAAATCATGTTAGGGTAAAAAAAAAGGAAGAAGAAGAAGAAAGATTGTCACTGGAGTATTATTATGAAAATAGCAAATATGAAGAAGAAGAAAAAAATCACTCTACTATTTTTATTTTCTACCGTCTTCTTCAATTGATTTAGTTGAAAAAAAAAACGGTCCGGAAAAAACTCCTCACTCTTGAATAAATTTTATTTTTAGTGTTTTTTTTTTCTTTCCTTTTCCTTTTCATAATTCCATTTAAGTAATATAAATTTAAAGGAATTTAACATGCACTCTGACATATAAACGATGTAATCCTTACTATATGCTTTAAAGTCCGTTTTACATTCTAAGCTTATCTTTTGTCAAACAGATGTTGAAGTTTATACGAATTGATTGATTTTCCTTATTTAAAAAATCAGCCAAAAATATATATTAACCAATTCAATCCTTTTTAGCAAACGTTCCATGAGACCGTTATAGAAATGAGAAAAATTGATCTTTATTATTATGCCTTCTATTAGAATTATTATGAGAGAAAAGAAATTGTCTTTTTTTGTCAGTACGAAACTTTTTATAGAAACAAATTTTCTATCATAGCTCAATTATTGAACAAAGAAATTCCAGTTTTTTTTTCAAATACTACAACAACAAGAAATTTCATCGAAAGCATAAATAAAAAGCATGAATAAAAATATATAATGTGAAACAGCGTCAAAATAGTTAATAGCACATAAGAAATTGTATGAAACAATTAAAAATGAATAGGAAAGAAAAAAAATAAGTGACTCTTTTTTAAGTTTATTTTTTTATTGTACTGCTTCTTTTATTTTTAATTTAATTTCTTTGCTGTTGCAGTTGTTGTTATACTTTCCATTTATTTCTCTTTTTAAGTAAATCAATTGTTGTATTATAGAAATGAACACGAATATAAACTTTATATAAAAACTGTTGCGCTTTTCATTTTTCTTCATTTTACTTATTTTCTTTTTTATATTAAATTTTCGTTCACCCTCTTTTCCCATCTGAAGGTGAATTCTGTTTATCTTAGAAACTTTTGTCACTAACAAAAAATTACAATTACTTCTATCTCCTTATCACCATCTCTCACTATCTGTCTCTTTCTCTCAAATAAATGACAAACATGAATTTTGAATTGTTAAAGTTCTTATAGAATCAGAATTCGTAACTGACATCGAGTAGGTTGAATTTTGTACATTTTGTCAAATGACATTCGTTATTTTGTCATTTTTTATGCCCGCTTCACTTTAAACTTCATCAAAAAAGGAATATTTCATTTAATTTATTTTTTTATTTAAGAAAAAAAAAATTATTTTAAAGTTAAGAGAGAAAATCTTCTCTTTTATTCCGTCTTCGAAGTAACCAAGTATTAGATTGTAATATCAGTTTTTAATCAAATTAAAATTGGTTAAAGCAAATCTAAAATTGTCTTGATTTCAATTTATTTTGATTTTAAAAGTAAAATGGTAGAATAAATTTTATATAATGAAAAAGGAAAAGGAATGAAGAAGAAAGAAATAACGCAACAAGTTGAGTATATTTATTTTATTCTTTATACTGATGTAATATTCCTTTGACGAATAAATGGAAAAATATAAAGGTATAATGTGGGGTAAAATTGAAGAAAAAAAAAGGGATTATTAGCTTGTTCCATACCTTTTTTTTTCTATACTTGTATCAATTTCAAAAAATAAATATCCTTGATTTTAATTTGACGCTGTAGGATAATTAACTTTCTGCGTGCTAATTGTTCGAGAATATAATAAATAAGAAATAAGAATAAAAAAAAAACCTACAACCCTCCTGCCCCACCTTTTCTTCTGTGTTAACATTTTTTTCCTTTCTTGTTCGATACAAATGAAACATGCGAATAAATTTTCTAAATATGAAGTTTTATTAAATTAAAAAATATGATTTTGATTAAAAAAAAGAACATACTGAGACTGTGTGAGACAGAGAGAAAGAGAGAGAAAGAGAGAGAGAGAGAGAGAGAGAGAGAGAGAGAGAGAGAGTGAGAGAATTTGTAAAGAATTACCTTTAAATTTTTTCTAAATCACAGCATGAAGGAAAGAATAACAAGTAAGAAAAAAAAATGTATAGAAAATGGAAAGAAACGAATAAAAAAGAAATTGTTCAATAAAAGGGGTAGTGTAGAAAAATGAGAAAAATAAAAAGAAAAAGAAAAAACTTTTAACAACTCATTTTCAAGTTTTCATTTTTCTTCCTTCATCACATTTTCTGCTTCTACATTTTTTATTTTCTCCTTCGTCCATAAATATATTACTCAGTTTATAAATATTATTGAATAATTTTTATTTTTGCTGAGACATTGAACATTATAGTATAGCACACAATTTTTCCAGTTCGATTAAGAAGAAAATATTTTTTAATGAAAAAGAAACAAATAAAAAAAAAACGAAAAAAATTCTTCCTGGAAAAAGGGAAAATTTTGACATACGGACATGGTCACGTTAAAGTTAAATGAGACATAAAAAAAGTTTTGTTTCATGTATTTTTATTCACCCCGCCCCGGGTCAATAAAAAAAAAAACCCCCCCAAAAGAAAAACAGAATCGGTATTTTGATTTCTTTCCGGTATTTTTCTTTTTCCTTTTCTTTCCGTTTTTTTTTTGGCTCTTTCTTTTTCTTTTTTTTTTTTTTTTTTGGTTTAACTTTTGATTTTGATTATTTGATTATTTTAATAAGACTAACCGCAACGAAAATAAATGAACCCAACCAAAATTAAGTTACCCTCTTTTTCCTTCAGTTTCAACATAAAATTATGTGAGTTTGAAAGAGGAAAAAATGAAGAAGAAAATTTTTCAGAGATTTTCTTTATGATTTTCTTTAGTTTTTGTTATATTCTTACTTTCTTAAACCCTTTTTTTTATCTATTTTATAAATGTCTAATAAACATAAATTAACACATTTACTATTTATATTATTCAAAACTAAGTATGTACGTTTAAAAGCTGTATAATTTCACCATTGTCGTTATTAAGAATTCAATTATAGGGAGATAGTATAAAATTGACATTTAATCGTATAATATCAAAAAGTAATCAATATGATATTCATTCCACGTGGATCAGATTCATTTAGATGAAGTTTTATTAGAAAAAAAATTTACTGGAAAACTTTACCTTATAGAATGCGGAATAATTTTTACTTTCTGTTCTTTATTCTTAATGTTTACTTTAAAGTTTTTAAAGTCTAGATTTTATTTGGACTCATTTTAGTTGGTTTTTTTTTTGTTTTAAAATCATTAAAATCGTTACACTCGTTAAAAGCATAAACTTCAATTAATTTATTTTATGTACAGTCGTAATATAATTTAATGTTAGATTTTAGGTATAGAAAAATGAATATTTGCCAACGAAATACTGATAATATGGAATCATTTTGTTGAAGGAAAAATCTTATGAATGAAGTACAAAATTCCATGTGTAAATTTGTGTTAAATTTGTGTTGAATTCCTGTTGTTATATATATCCGCAGTATCAAAATTAAAGATAATAAATATATGAGAAGGTATATAAGAAATCTTTTCTGTCGGTTATGTTAGAAAAATGAACACAAAAATATTTTATATAAAATAAAAAAAAAAAAATTGCACATAAAAAGAAAAAACATGAAAGCAAAAGAAGAAGAAAAATGTTTGTCTCTAGGGAAAATGAAGGTTTACCAGAAAAAAAAAAAGAAAAAAAAAAGATGGAAAGAGTTTTTATAGAAGATTGGACAGAAGAGTATCAGAGTAATTTGTTAAAAAGGTAAAAATGCATATCTTCTAACATAACATAACATAGCATATACCATAAAATACCCATCAACATCCACATATCCTAAATATATTTTGTACCATCTTATATAGTTTTGGTTGTATATAAAATATACTCTATAGGTAGGTTGTGTATTTAATCGATTGAAATGAAATGAAAACATGAAAAAAAATTTCTACTTGAACTTTCTTTTTACTTTATAGAAAATGACAAATTTTCCTTTAAGAAATGAAAAAAAAAAATATCTTGAAAATAGGTGACAGAGGGCATCACTTTATTCACATCAAAAGAAGAAGAAATAAATGTTTTCACCTTTTTTCGTTTATTCTTCTTCTTCTTCTTTTTCTTCATATTTTAACTAAAATGTCAAATATTTTTTATTATCTAAAAAATAAACAGAAACTTTTTAGATTATTCCTCATTTCACTAAACTACCGACAACACGCCTCACGTATTCATCCCTCTAAAAAAATTATTATAAATAAAATTACAAATTGACATTAGATATTTAACTGAGGGGGGAACAGATTATTTAAAGAGAATTGAACATCCAATTAAATTAAGGAAATAATATTCTACATTATCTAAGTTTTCTAAATTGTAAATTATATTTTAGTTGTTGTACTTAAATATATATTTACAAACATAATTACATACATACATGTAATAACAGAGAATAAGTAAATAAATATGTTTTGTAGTTTAATATTAACAAAATCTCTCTAAATATTAATTAAACTAAAAAGATTTTTTTTATTTTTGGTTTTGTATTTTTCCCCACTTGAAAATTATAGAAATTTACTTTCAACCACAAAATTAATATTTGTAATTTATAATCATCACATATGTGTGGAGTATAAAACTTATATATTAAGTGTATGTTTATATAATCACAATAACAACAACAAATAAATATAAAATAAAATGATTGTCTTATATAAATAACAATAATAATAACAATAACAATTATATAATCGGATGTTATTATCTATTTATAATTTATAATTTGTATTTATAGAATGTCGCGGATTTCAGGTGATTTAAGTTTTGTGTTTTTTTTTTTTTGACTAATGCGGCGAATAAATTTAGTAGAATAATTGCCTATTGTGCATACTGAATATCAGGTAAATGTTTATACTTGGTTAATTTAGTTATTAGATTAAATGTTTGTAAATGTTGTATTTAGTTTTATTATTTGTATTGTATATGACGTCACGTCACAGTTATAATTTTTACATAACATAATTTTAAGTTTTGATTATAACAATTCATTAAATAAAACCAATTTAAAATAGAAAATCAAACATATTATGAAAAAGTCATTTTTTTTCCTTTTCGATCATTCCAATTACAAAAATTATTTTTTAGATGAGTTTTCCAGTTTGTAATTCAAATTCTATTTAGTATTTTTTCGTTCTGTATTAAATCACAGACAACCGAAAAATAAGAATTTTTTTTATCCAGACAAACTAAAAATTTTGATAGCAGTTTTTCAACCATGACGATTGTAATTAGTTTTCTTTTAAAATAAAATTTAAGATCAGAAGTTTACCAGTATATATTATACGATTTCAGGCATCACAATTGCAAAGAAATATTGAAAAGAATATTTCATTTCATTTTGTTAAGTTTTAGAATATTTGACATCAGTCTGAAACTTGTTTTACCTTCTTCTCATATAAAACTACATAAACTTACTGAAGATATTTCTTTCAAAGTCGGAAAACAGAAACTAAAATTTACGAGAAAAGTTTAATTCACTTCAACCAGAAAAAAAAAGAATGAAGAATGAAAAAAAAAACGAAGCAAGAAACTTTATATATGTTTAACAATGTTATTGTTAAGGATGTAAGAGGTTGTTGTTTGTTGTTACCGGAACAAAAAAAAAATTGCTGAAAATTAAGTCTATTTTTTTTTCTCTCTCTCTTTTACCCTCTCTTTTTTTTCTTCAATTTTTGTTAAGTCACTATTTTTAAAATAAATTTAAGTATATAAGAGAAAAAATAAACCTAACATATTTCAATTTGTTTTCTTTTTTCTATACTTTAGATTTTCTTCATTCCAACAAGAGCAAAATAAAAAAAAAAGGGGGAGAGATGAAAATTTACCAGCCTAATAAATCAGATCTTGACTTCGCATCCTCTTGAAATATCCTAATACTTATATATACTAAAAGGTTAAACAAACAATCTTTGTTATTTATATAATTGATGAATTTACCTTACCACAACAACAAAACAAAAAAAAAATATAAAATACCTAAAGTTTAATTTCCCAGTCTAAGAAAGATAAGACAATTTTTCTTATTTTTTTTTTTTTTTGGACTCCCTACGGCTCTTAGGTTCTATTATCCGTATATAAACTAGAATTTATTGTTCGCGTAACATAAAATGTGTGTGACAAGAATAAAAGAGAATAGAAAACGACCAAATTGGATTTTCATTCAAACACAAATACACCAAGAAATAAAAAAGAAATTCTTTAATATAATGTTATATTACGTCTATAGCATGCAACATATAACATATAGCATATAACCAGCAATATAGCATAAGGAGACTACCCCAACTACAAATTCGTAACGAAAAAAAAAAACTCTTTTCTTTTGCCAAAAAATAAAAATCGATTTTCTTATATATTTTTTTTTTGTCTTCATTTCTCTTTTCTCATCAGTATATTAAAGATTCTGGAGCTTTTTCCTATGTGCTTATACAAAAAAAAAATATCTATACACGATCTTGTATATGTATTCTTTTATATAACCAAAATGAAAAAGCTTTCCACCATAAGAAATGGTTTCTGCGTGCTTTTTAAAGGGATTTGTAATTTTTTCTTAAAAATTTTATTACAAATAATTGTCAAATTGGTAAACGAAGTAAGTTTTTACAAGAATAAAAAAATCCAATGCGAAATAAAGATTTATATAGATATGCACAACGAACCCATTGTAAAATTCAGAGACCAATTAGGAAATAGTGAAACTTGAAATAGTTCCTGTGCATTCTTCATTATGATATTATCTATTATTATAATTTATAAAGTTCTCAAAAATATTTACCATTTTTTGAATCTTGTAATAAAATTTAATTAAGCTAACTAAGTATAGGACCAAAACCATATACATTTTTTCTGTCTTCTTGTATCAATATTAGTTTTTCTACTCCCGAAAAATTAAACAATTGTTTCCAATTCTCAGAAGAAGTTGAACTTTTACCAATTCAAATATTCTTATTCGTATTTTTGTATTTTTCTATCAAATTTTCAAAAAAGAAATAAGTATAAAGTTTTTATAGAAATTCTAAACTAGAAGATATTAAATTGAAAAAATGATAAGCTGTTAAGTGAAATGTTTATATAATTTGCAAATAACTTGGGGAGGATGCGGTTGAAAACCTCACTTTTGTCATTTCTATTTGTTTTTTAATCTTATTTTACTTGTACTGCACTTTATAGAGAAGTAAAATAAATAGAATGTACTCCAACGTTCTTTCGTAAAATATTTCAGAATAAACAATGTATTGAGAATAGTTAAGTATACTTAATTAACATAATTAAGTTTTCTGATTTTAAATTTTCAATAGACAAAAAAAAAAGAAAGAATTTGCAATTTATAAAGTTTGTTCGATTATGAAATTTTAAATTTATGTAAATTGAATTTTAACAAGGATTTAAAAATAAAGAAACTCCTTAAATTATGCTCATAAAATAGAAGGACTGTAAGATTAACTTGTTTCTTGATTGGCAAATTGCATGAAGATAACTGTACGCCTCATAAAGAAACCATACGATTGCACGAAGATTGCATATCGAATAGCACTGCAATCGTTAGCTTTTACTTCTAAACTTATAACAAATTAATCTTTTGTTAAGGAATGTAAAATAATTGTCTAAGAAAACAGAAAATTTGAATGTGGGTGAAATAATTAAATATTTTCACGTATTTTTAATTAATTAACCAAAATTCTATTTACTATGTAAGTAGCTGTACGTAGATTATTTATTCATAACAAGTACCTACTACTTATCAATTATTCTAAGGTTTGAAGTTAATTTAATGTAAAATTTAGATTTGTTCTTAAATTTACTCTTTTTTTTTTGTTACGTGCAAATTTACTTTCCTAATATAAAATAATTTTTTTACCTATAGGCACAAACAAGAAGTCATAAACGAACAAAGAAAATCATCAGAAAAATAAAAATATAAAGTAAGAGACAACAAAAAAAAAAACGGTTTAACTAAATAACGATTAATACATCGTTTACAAAAGGTTTCCAAAAATATGTGTACTTACTTATTTATTTTACCAAAAAGAAATAAAAAAAACCTAAATTCGAACATAACCCATAAACACCCGATCACCCCCCAATTGGGTTGTTTTGGAATCAGTGAAATAACATATAATCCATCGTGTTCTCCAACTCCACCATGTATAAAAAATATATCCAAATATATAAATATATAAAAAGTGGAAAGAAGTGAAAGCCATTAACTATATACAGAAAGTTCCATACTTAGAATTTTTAAGGGCCCATGTAGCCTTTGTCTTTTTAGTATTATTTAATAAATATAACTAAATGTGTCACATTCGCATTTTAACATATTGCGCAATAAATTTCCTTCTTTTACAAGAGTCACACCATGACAGAGTGGAAACATGTCAAACTCTCATCAATTAGAGTTTTTGGTTTGAAAACCTCGGCGTGAAAAAATGGTTTCGATTCCGTTTTCCATATCGTGTCTTACATGATCCTGACAGTTCATACAACGCAGTAACACGATAATAAGCCTAATAAAACTGAACTACTGAATTATTTTACTAAAATAAAATTAAAACGGCTCTGAGTTTCTTCGTTTTTAAACATTCCACATATAAGCACTAACTGGGTCTGGTTGTATAAAGTTTATTAGACATATTTAAAATATCCAAAATATATAAATTAAGCTTAAACGATCAATTATTAAGCTAAAATTAGGATTGCATGTAAAATCGCAAAAGAAGAAGAAGAAGAAGAAGAAGAACAAAAAAGAAGAAGCAGAAGAGGAAGAAGAATCTATAATGTTGTCTCTATTATTGCTATAATTTATTTACCATAAAAGTTTATTTAACCCCATTTTTTTTTTGTGAATTTTTTTTTTCTGCCTTGCTTTCTCCATTTTTATTAAGTAAAATAATCTGTTTTTCTTTGTCTTGTTTACTTTATCTTACTTTAATAATCAATTTTTACTACATAACATCCAGTGTGTGTAGATGTGTGTGCGTGTATATATGTGTGTGTGTGTGTAATATGCCGCACTATTAAAGAAATGTATGCTATAAAATCTTAAGTATTTTTCGGTTTGTTCGTCTTTTTTTATTTTTTACAACTCATCCACAAAGGATGAATTATAAGAATTTGTATTATTTTCAAATTTTTCCTGACTTATTACACATTTTACAAAAATTGCACAATTGATTCCCCATATTACCCCTCGAATTTTACGTACAAATGTTTATCTTTTTCTTACATTGATCTCATATTGCGCCATATCTTTGATTGTTATCAAGCAGACTAAATATGACAAAAGACAAATTTAAATTTACCTACATTGTGAATAACGTCTTAAATACTTTTACAATTTTCTTTTTATTAGCCTAACAAAATAATCGATAGATTTTACTAAATAAGTATATTATTATGTAAGTTGAGCATATAATAAATGTAAAAAAAAAAAACTAGCACCCTTAAACTACAATAACAAGAACAAGAATAATCGTATGTTTATTACTAGAATTTCAATTAACGCAATTTTACAAAATTACTTAAAACATTTGAAAATTTATTAACTTCACTTTATTCATTGTGTATGTGCATGTGTGTGTCTGTGTTTTTTACCTATTTATTTATACATTTAACGTATAAGTTTAAATCTTACGTAAAAATTTGAATGAATAAAATTAATTAAAATTTTACTATTGTTACAATTGTTGTTGCTGTTGTTGTTGTTGTTGTTCTAGTAATTATAAAGTTTAATGTAAAAAAAAATTAATTTATACACGAACACGTGAAAATAAAAAGGAAATTTTTTTTTTAGGAAAACAGTTAATATAAAATAAAAATAAACAAAAATGTGTATACATATTTTTTGTTGTTGTTGTTCTTATTATTTTAAAAGAAAAATTTACGAGAATTATAATAAAAAAAAAAAAGAAAATTTTTACAAAAAAAAGTTTGAAGCAACAAAAATAAACAAAAAAAAAAAAGAAGAAAATTCATTTGAAAAGGAAGTCAAGTCCATTGTTGTTGGTACAAATCTTGTTGTTGTTTGTTGTTGGTATTGTAAATATATTTCAATCTAATTTTTTTTTTTTTTTTGTATTTTGTGCGCGACCAAAAATAGAACAAATTTATGTTTATTTATAGGACACAAACACAACATAGAAGGAAAATGACATATGAACTAACTGATTGTTATTATTAGAAGGTTAATCATAAGGTTGTTTTACTTGGATGAAAATTCTAAGAAGAAAATAACTTCGAAAAATAAAATGACAAAAGAGAAAATAAAAAGGGGTTAATGGAAAAACAATTACACGTGACTTAAATTGCCGAAAGGTTTCACAATAACGTTGAAGAGGCTCTTAATTAAAAATAAAAAGGGTAACTCAACGTAAGGATATAAATCTAATTTAGTGTTCGGACAACGGACTAGAAAAATCTTTTTTGTTTGGGGAAAGAAAAATCGAATCATGAATAATGTCGATTAATTTTCTTTTGAAAATCGTTTAAAATCAAATTGAAATCAATATGGCTGTAGATTTCATGAGAATTTATTCTTAGAAGTTTTACATGAAAAAAAAAGAATGTAAAGCATAAAAATCTTAAAAGGTAAAAAAATTCTTCATTTTTTTTTCTTAGAAATATTATTTTTGACACACATAGAATTTTGACGAATGGAACTATTAACATTAAGTGAGTATATATTTGTACTAATTCACTAGCCTTCAGAGGCATACTAGAAAAGTTGATGGCAAATTTTACAAAGATTTACAAAAACTAATACATTTGATTCTCAAGGAAGGCACATAGTGGTTTACATATGGGAGATGAAGGGAAATATGATGGCAACTGATAGATTGCTAATGAGAAAGGGTTTACTGTATTGAAATTATAAATACACATTGCTGCTCAACTGTTTCTTTTTCTATTTTAAAATAATTCTCTTATCGGTCCTTAAAATTTTTTTACGTAACCCAAATTATACATTCATACATTATGTACTATATTCAAATACGTACCTATACCCACTTTATTACGTCACACCTCCTACCAACTCGTCGCAATAATTTTTATTTTGTTTCCATTAAAAATTTATAATTCAAAAAAATAAAATTAATAAAAAATGAAGAGCAACAGAAATTTTTTTTATTCAAATCATAAAATTCTGACACAAAAATCCCGAAGGGTTTAAACTGATATGTGTAATTTTGGGAGAACTCATGGGGAATCTGTGCGAATATCTGCGAACCTTTTAGAAGTTTTGCAAATTTTGATAAAATCTTTTCAAATCATTGTACAATTTGCAATCAGTGGGGAATGATTTTGTCTAGTTGGTAAAACCTCATAAAATCCGAACATAAAACAAACAATAAAAAGACAAATTCTTTTTCTCTTTAAATTTGTTCATAGAAAGAGAATCCATCTTCGAGATACAGAATTTTTTTTTTTTTTAAAAAAAATGTTCGTGAGAGAAAAAGATTATCTTTAACTACTTATGTTATTCTGTAAATCGTTTCAGTTGTGGAGAACACCTTCAAATAGCTTGATTTTTTTTTAAAAATGAAAACTCATCTACTCATCCATTGTCTAAATGAATTAAATTTGATTTCATTTGATTGAAATCTATGATTAACCTGATATGGAAATAACGAACACAACGTAACCAATTTCGATATTTAGAATTTTTCCACCAAATTGTTTGAGTTGATTTCAGTCAAAATAAATCATTTTTTGATTTCTCAATAAATCGATAGTTAATCGTCTAAAAAAATATCATCAAAACGTTTGAATATTTGCACATTTTTCCTTCAACCGTTGCACACCAGTGGTTAATCCATGATAATCCATACTAAAGTTTATTTGTCCATATTTTTGATAACAAAAAAAAAGTTACGATTTCAATAAAAAATATTTTCAAGTATTAAAAAGATAGGAAAGTAAACCGAAATATATCACCTTATTCATTGCATATTTTGCACAAATTGATTGCACTTTTACAGATTCATTTCACATGGTCTACTCCACCAATACAGATAGGAGTTAGTTAATCAAAAAGTATACAATAGAAAGATACTAATACTAGAGAATAAATCAATGGCCTAATAATAATTAAGTTTTTCAAAACAAAAAAAAAAGGGAATTGAAAAAAAAAACAATAAGTAAGTATAAAAAAGTAGGAATTGATCCTGTGAAAAAAAAATGAATAGAAATGAATGGGAAAAACAATGAAAATTGTTCCTGATCAATTTTCCAAACATACATTATTTGAAATATGCATGAGGGATTAATTTTAATGAAAAAAAATATCTAAACAAAAGAAATAGAAATTCTGTAATAATAATATTCATATATGCTCTCTCTCTCTCTCTATCTCTTTTTGTCTCTTTCTCTTTATTCCTCTTAATCACAATCTTATATTTCTCGTTCTATTCATTCGTTTCATTGAATCAAGAATCTATTTGGAAGAATTCCAAAAAAGGAAAAAAATAAAAAAAAAATGGAATAACATTTCGAGGGTTGAATTATGGTTTTATTGATAAATTTTACAATCCAAATATTACTTACTCACTCTAATACACATTTTCCATATGCTGAAGTGAGACAGAGAGAGAAAAAAGAAAATTTGTAATGAAGAAAGTTCTCGTAGGTATCAGAATTAATTTTCCAAATATCGTCACATGATTTTCAAATTAAATGAATTTCTTCAGAATTTTATTGATTCTGTTTATTTTATTTAAGAAGAACAAATTATTGATTGTTTTTTATATTTTCAATTTTCCAATTTCCAAAAATAAAAATGAATTTCCTTTTCTTAACTTTAAGGTTAAGTGGTTGAAAGTTTAATTTAAATTGAATGAGTTCCACAGACTTAAGAAAGAAGAACTTATAGAAGATAAAATATAAGTATCTACTTACTGATCAAATATTATATTGGTTCAGGTTACAAAAGTTATAAAGATTTAAAAAAATATATATATTTCCTTGTATAAGAAGATCTCATACTTAGGTGCCTCATAATAAGATCGAGCTTTTCAACAAAAATTTCCGAAAAACATTTATAAATGAACAAACATGAAAAAAATGTTACAATATTGCTGGGTTACTTTCTTTTCCACGTCTTTTTGGAATATTTTAGAAAATAAAAAGAAAAATGTATTATTGAAACTAGAATTTTTTATTATAGAAAAAAAGGATAACGCCTGGCCAACCCTACTTTACCGGTAACAATTAGCAATACAGGACGTTATATAATTTTTGTGGAACTCAATAAAGAATAGAGTAGGTTGTTACCTTTCCTTTTTTTTTCTCTCTCTCTCTCTCTTCCCTTTAACCCCCATAAAAAGGATAGACTACATAGTCTGAGTGCCAGAGTGTCTAACAGAAATATCGGAAAATTACATTTTATTATTATGGAAAAATTATACAAATATTTCCATAAAAAAAAAGAAACTGCATTTTAGTAAAGAAAACAGGAAGAGTTGGATCATTTTGTTTTGTTGTGTTTGTAAAAAAAAAAAAAATAAGTTTCCTGTTTAAATTTATAGGTACACTGACTATTTTTTATTAAGTGCCATTAGCCAACCGTCAACATGTATAAGTTTCTATTTCCTACTTACAATTTATTCATACTTATGAGAATCTATTGACTCCTTTCTTTCCTCCTTAAAACGATCATATACTAAAATTATTTGAATATTTATTTTTTTTTCGACTGTTGCTAACTGCCCAAATATTTTATCTTTTATCAAATTTATCCATCCCTTCACAAACTTTCTTTTTTCTTTTTATTCACGTAATATTTTCTCTTTTCTAGTGTTATCTAATGCATTTGATTTTCTCTCCATTTTTGTTTTTTTTTTTTTTTGTTTTTTCAGAAATTTGGTTTGTGGTTGGGTGAATTGGGATAATTTAATGGTGGGCAAAAAAAAAAAGAAAAGAAAATGGAATGAGGTTAGTTGTAGTGAAGGTTTCAATAAGTACTTAATAATGATAGTGAATATTTGTCGATTTAAAAGAGGGGTGAAAAATATTTATTTATTTATTTATTTTTTTGTACTTTCATCCTATACAACCCTACTACTGTTTACAACAATTCTCTTACATTCTATTTCTCTTTTACTCTCTCTCTATCTCTCTATCTCTATCTCTATCACACTACTTTGATGTCATAATAAATGTATTTGACTCTTACCCTTTCTAATTCTCATGGGTTGGTTACAAGGAGAGTAAGAATGGAACGAAATAAAATATTTGAAATTATTTATTTTGCTTCAATAATCTAAAAGAGCATAAATTTAATTTCCTTGAAAGTTTCCCTTGCTTTAACTTTTATTTCACTTTATGTTGTGTTTTTGTTTTTCTTTTTTTTTTTTGTATTTTCATTTCGATTCTTAATTAAACATTTTTTATTATTGGAACGCAGCCACGAAAAGGAAAAAAAAAAATTAATTTGAAATTTAAAAATTTATACAAAAAAAAAAAAATTCTTCTTCTTCTTTTTTTTTCATTAAAAAAAAATTAAAAATTTTTTTTTTTTGTGTTTTAAAATTTATTTTTTTTTTTTTTATTTCTTTTACGTAACAATAATATTGTTATTTGAGGTAAACAGAAGAGAAGAAAAAAAAGAGTAGAAAAAGAAAAATAATTTACACAATTGTTTTTATTGTGGTTAAAATAGAAAAAAAAAAAATGAACAACAAAAAAAAAAATAAAAAATAAAAAAGAAGAAGAAGAAGAAAAAAGATGAAGGAGTATTCGTGTATTTATTCATTATTATTTTACTGTTTTTTACTTTATTGTGATTTCATTATTTTCTAATCAAATTTTATTCATCATTTTTATTTTGTAATGATAAACTATAATTCACACAATAATACGTATTATTCTTAGTTAGTTTAGGCAAATGAGGGATGATGGGGGTTCAGAATTTAGATAGAACGAATAAGGAAGATAATTTAATTTGAAAATTTTTCTATTTGTAATACCGGATTTTATAACAGATTAGTTACAATAACAATAGAGAAAACCGATAAACATTTATCCTTTATTGAATGAATGAATATTATTGTTAATTATTTATTTTAATTGTTCTTACTGTTTACTACATATTTTTGTAGTATTTTATAAGTAAAGAAAATAATACAAGAAAAAACCAGAAACAGAATAAACAGCAAGTACCTAAATGATCATTGAGACAGAAATCATTTAACATTTTAATAAAAAACAAAAAAAAACACATAAAAATTTGTTTTGCAAAAAAAAAATTGGCACTCACCTTATTGATAGGATCATAATGTTGTTGTTGTTGTTGTTGTTGGTTTTATTGTGTAAATTAAATGGTGATGACATTTTTTTTTATTATTTCTTTTGAGGTTGTTATCCTTTTACCATAAAAAAAAACGAACTTACTTCTCTCAAATATAATCTTCTATTGCACAATATTTTTTTATTATTTAATTTTATTTTAATTTAATTATATTTATTTATTTTTTTTGTAGCCTTTTTACTATTTTTTGTTTATTTTGTACCTTACATACATTTGTGCGTTTGTTTATACTTTTTTTTTTTTTTGTTTTTTGATACAGAAATAATAAACGAAAAAAAGTAATACATACAAAATATTGATAGGTAACTAATTTAATCTTACAAAATTAATAACAATAATTTTTTTGTTCTTAAAAACTAAATAAATAACCTGCTTATTTTATAAAATAATAATTTTTTTTTTCAATAATTTTTTGTGTTTTGTTTTGTATGAAAACAAAAGGAACCAAATAAAAAAAAACAGAACAGAACAGAGAAAACCTATTTTTATAAAAAGAATTTTTTTTCTTTCTTTTTTATTCGCAAAGAGAGGCAGAATATATGACAGAATTTATTTGGCATATGAATCGTGTTAAACATTCTTTTTTTCTTTTTGCCTTTTTCTCTTCGATATCAATAAATTGATAACTTATGGACTATAATTAGATATAATTTTTAATATATATATAATGACTTAAAATATTATTAAATTTGCCAATTTAATCACAATCGTACAGTAAGATAGTAAATAATATATATAATATAAAATTTATTATATTATTTTCAAAAGTGGATTTTTTTTTTTCTTCTTTTTTTTTTTTTTTTTTTGACAGGACCATTTTTTATCAAAATTATAATAAAACTTAAGGGGAAAAACTAGTTTTAATTAAACAAAATTATAAAAACAATGTAATCACACATACATCTTTTATTATATTTTCTTATTTAGATTTTAATTTATTGTTTTAATCAATACACTATAAATTTTATCATTTTTACACAAATTTAGACAGACTCTGAAACTTTATGCATACAACTTTTTAAGTCACCTACCATCTCTTTCTTTCTTATTTCTCCTATCCTCTCTTTCTATTTCAGTTCTGTGGCATGGAAGATTTAGTCATTGAACTCAAACTGAGATGGAGTTTCAGTGTAACAAGCAGCGACACAAAATAACAAAACAAGCTTATTATGAATACTACTCAATATCTGTGTTTGTTTTGAATGAGACAAAAGTATGAATTAGCAAAGTTCAACACCTTTTTGAAACTAAGGAGCCATCTATATATAGTTATTTTTATTAAAAGCTAAAATTGTTTTCCATTCAGCTTAATTAGAGTTCTGTGGAAAACAATGGAGAGATTGAAAGAGACAGCATGTAATGTAGTAAAATACAGTGTGACTTAAAAGTGTGGTGCTTCATGTTTGTTTGTGAAAAAATTGCTATAAAACGTTTATATTTGATTACCGGTGTATTCATTGAATTAATATAAAAAATTCCCAAAAATGAAGTTAGTCAGGTGAGGAAACAAAATTTAGTTACTTATAATGTAGTTTAGATGGGTATTTAGTAGTCTTAGTTTATTTATTTGCTGCGGGTATGTAAGACGCTCAAATTATCATAACCTCAATGTTTTTTTAGGTTCTTAATGAAACTCAGTCATGAGACTGTAACAATAGAACTGAAAAATGGTACACAAATACACGGTACAATAACTGGGGTTGATGTTGCTATGAACACACATTTGAAAGCTGTTAAAATGACGATCAAAAATCGAGATCCAGTACAATTGGAATCATTGAGTATTAGAGGTAACAACATAAGATACTACATCCTTCCCGACAGTTTACCACTAGAAACATTATTGATTGATGATACACCAAAGTCCAAATCTAAAAAGAAAGATGCTGCCCGTGGTGGTCAAAGAGGCAGAGGAAGAGGTACGCGTGGAAGAGGTGGCCCAAGAGGCAGAGGAGGACGAGGAAGAGGCCGACGATAATCCATTTAAATTTAACTTGTTTTGATAATATAAGATGTGAATGAAAACTTTGAAATTTAATGAATAAAAGTATTTTTAATTCAATATTTTAATTATTAATTGCCATAAATCATAACATAAAGTCCATAGCCCAGGAAACAGAAAAATACTAAACATGCAGTTAAAGCGAATGATTTAGAGTTTTCTTTATGAAGTTGTGAAAGCAATTCTTTGTTTGTATTTAAAAGTTTCTTAATTTCTACGAGTTCAGTCTCTACTTCTGCTTTTTTTTCTTGTGGCAATTCTGGAGATTTCAGACGTTCTTCTAATTTATCTATTCTTTCCATGAGACCTTTGATTGTGTCATCAGCGAGAACAATCTGTGATTAAAATAAACAACGTTTCTTATAAAAATATGTATTTACAAAAGATTAAAGATATCGAAAAATTACCTGTTTCTGTAGTGGACAATTATTTTTCATCATTTTGATTTATAAATTGGAATGTAAATTATTATGAATTAATATTTAAAGCAAAATAAATTTGTATGAATAATTTTGTTATTATGAATTAACTAATTATTATTTAAATTATTTTTAAAGATACAGGTGCTCTTAAAGTGCAAAAAAACAATCTAATTAACAACAAAGGTCTCTCAGAAAAAAACAACTCAAAATTTGTATTTTACATATTGGTGACAGAACCAGTTGTAGATTTTTGCAAAAACTGGCCGAAATAGAATTTGATCGAATTTATTTTTTTGTTTGATTTTTTTAATTTACGTTTATCTAAAAAAAATATTCAAGGCCATCAATAAGAAATATTTGGAATTTTAATATTCTTGGATTTAGCTAAAATAAAAAGTCATAATTTTGTTAAAATTAAAAGTATATTTAAGTTTTTATTCATTAAAATAAACACATTACAGAAATCTTAAATAATTAAAATTTATTATTATTATTTATCTCAAACAAATGAGAATTCATTTTAATTCAAACCTGCTCTCAAGTTTTAGATGGTACATTTTGTAGTAATTTATTCAGAATCATTATCATCTTCCAGTCACATGTAGATAAAATTAAACCTAAAAAGAAAAAGATATTTAAATAATTGGAAAATATATTTTTGTATCAACAAAATTTTACCTGCATAATGCTTGTGGTAATGAAGAAATTATCGGTCCATAACCTTGGGAATTATCATACAATTCAAATAATGGAGCTGCCACTAATTTGTAGTTTTTTGGTACAGCAAAAAGTGCTAAATAAATTTTTTTTTAAATAAAAAAATAAAAAATATTAATACAAAAATTTTTCTTAATTTAAAAAAAAATAAATAAATAGTAAACTTATTAATTAAACATTAATTATTCATCATTAAATTGATAATCATAGAAAAAATTATTATACAAATAAATACAAAAAGGTTTCAAAATTAATTATAAAGTATTTTGTTTTTTTTGTAAACAATCGTTTTTTTTTTTTAACAATAAATTGTACATAATTATCTGTTTTGTTTTGTTTTTTTTTTTTTACCCATATTATGTGCGTACAATTCTTTTTAATTAATTTCATCAAAAAAAAAATTATTTCTTTTTGATTTTGTTTTATTTTTTGGTAACTTTCTTTTCTTTTTCTCTAAATTATATAAATAACAATATATATTTAAACGATATAAAATACATTGTTATAAAAAATAAAAATAAGTACATTTAACTTATAATCATTTGTATTTCTTTTCTTTTAAAAACAAATTTTAAAGAAAAAGAACAAACTTACAAAGGTCATCAACATCAACATTATTTTTAATTAATCATCATCATCATCATCATCAACATCAACATCATAAAGCAATTATTTGTTCTTTTAATTTCTTCTTTTTTTTTTTGTATTAAACAACAAAATTAATTAACTTCACAAAAAAAAAGAAATCAATTATTAATTATTTGTTTTGTATCATTAAAATTTATAAATGTGTTAAAATTATATTTGGCATAATTTAACTAAAATGAAATGGAAAAAAAAACGTAACGAAAAGGCAAAATAGCAACGGATATTTTCGTTTATACGAAACATTCAATTTCTACGATTTAAAATTCTATTATTTAACAACAATTTGCCCTGGGTAATAAGATTTAAGGATACAAAAATACATCATGAAATTTTCACGTAACCAAATTTTTAAGATTTAAATTTTAAAATAATTGATAATACGAAAACAATTGAGACTAGACTGTATTAATAGAATGTAATGATGTCAATAATAAAACAAAAATATAATTAACATTGTTGTTTAAACAGGAAGAAGAAAAAAAAAAGTAAAAGAATAAAAAAAATAAAAATAAACTGATAAAAATATTAAAAATTAGTTTTTAAGAATAATATTAATATTAATACACTAGAATAAAATTTAAGAAGAGGAGATTCGATTTTTTTGTTTTTTGTTTTTTTTTTGTATCTTGGTCATTTTTTCTTTATAAATAAAAAACAAACAAAAAAAATATCATTACAAATTTTTAACAGAAAAAAAAAACAAAAACAAAAAGAGGAAAAACAACAAAAAAAAACTAAGTAAAAAAAAAACAGAAGAGAAATTAGAGAAAAAAAAGAAATTAACAGAATTTATATAAATGTGAACAAAAAAAAAGGAGATTTCGTATTTTTTTTGTTTGTTTGTTTTTTTTTTGTTTGTTTTTAAATTGGAACGAGGAATAAATAGCAATAATTTTCAATTTCTTTTACAATTCTTTTTTTTTTTTATTGTTTGTTTGTATTCTTTTTACTTTAAATTTCATGCAAAAAATAAACAAATAAAATAAAAAATGTAATTGTAAAAAAAAATAATTCAATTTCTATAAAAATGTAATCAAAAATTATTTTTAATCGTAAACAAAATTAAGGTACGTAAATAAAAAATTAGTGATGATAGTAGAGGATTAATAACAATTGAATTATATATTTTTAAAAATAATGAAGAAATTTACATAAAAAAATAGAAAAACAAACAAATTTTAAAAATAACAAAATTATTATGTTTGATTTTGTTTTAATTAGAAATTTCATTCACAAACTATGTATTAAAGTCACATAGTTGAAAATGAACCATTTAAATTTGTTGTAATTCGATCTAACAAAAAAAAAACACAGTTTCTGACAAAAGTCTAAAATTCACATAATTCAATTAGCAATTATAAATTCAACTGTATTATTATTTAATAATTTAAATTGAAGAATTTCCATAAAAACAAAATAAAAGAAATAGAATATAAAATTTGATTACAATTTTAAGAAGGTAAAAAAGAAGATAGTAAGGATATATATATATATATAAATTATTATTACAAATCTTATATCACATGAGTTTGTAGTGGACTGAATTTCTTTGTATCATTATTAACTCTTTTTTTTTTATCTAAATTCTAATCACACTTAATTTAAATCATTACAAACTCAAAAAAATTTCAAATTTAGTTTGTTTTTTTTTTGTTTATTTTTATTTTAAAACTAAGCAAATTTATTGTTAATGTACTTTTATTATTAAAAAGTAAATAATTCAAAGTTAAAAAAAAAAAAAAAAAACAAATAAATTTTTAAATTTTTTCTTTCTAAATTAAAATTAATTTAAAAAAAATTTGACAATAATTTCTTAAAAGTGCTTAGTCCTTCTTTATAATAGAATATTTTAATTTCATAAGATTTAAACCGATTATTGGATAAAATCATTTTTTTTTTTTTAATTTCATCTTTTCATTTTCTTAAAGCATTCGTAACAGTATTAGTAAATAAGCGGATATAAATAACATTTATAAAGTATTTTAATTAACATTTTTTTAATTTCACCATATTTCATCATATAAAAATATATTAAAACTACAAAATGTTAAATACTGACGGTATGACTATTTATAAAGGGGGTTACGTAAAGTCACATTAATATTTATTAGATTATTGTTTTGTGCATAGAACATCAAAATTAATTACAACAACGATATTACTTTAGATTTCATGTGACAAATCACAATTGATACATTATTGAATTTCACGCGAAATTTTTTTTTACAAACATCATATTTTTTTTTTATATAAATCGCAGATTATGACGTCAACATATTTCTATTTAAAAATTTTCATTAATAATTTCTTTACTCTTCGTCACCACACACACACACACACGCATAATAATATGAATGATAATAAACAATTAACATTCTTATGAACAGAATTTAAAAAAAAAAATGTGAATCAAAAAAAAAATTATTTTACGCCAAATAAAAAGGTTTAGTTTTTGATAGAAAAAAAATATTCTATTTGTAAAAATATAAAATTTGTTGCTTAAACACAAAAAATTACTTATTGTCTAATAATAAAAAGATTTAATTATTCACTTGTTTTTATTTTTGTTTCTTTGTTTGTTCTATAAGATCTTTTACAAGATTTATTCTTTCAAATATTTTTTAAAACAAAAAATTTCAGAATAAAGAATAAAAAAAAAAACAGAAAAACAAAAAAAAAATAGTAAATAAAATAAAAAGTAAATATAATTAATATTAAATACAATGTTCTTTTGTTTTATATTACCCTTCTCGTGTAGTTGAACCAAAAATAAACGTTTGTGCTCCTTTGGTTTTGTGATATGAGGTGGAATGTATGGATACTGCGGTGGTTCAAAATTTGGCCTCCACCAATTTCCGATTGTATCCTCAATTATCCATTCTTGTTTAACACCATCTTGTCTTCCTAAAGTCTGCAATTCTTATCTTTTAAACAACTTCATCCTTCTTTTTTATATTCACAATAATAAAAATTTTTAATTTTTTTTTTTAAACAAAAATTAAAAATAAAAACATTTATAAAGAAAAATAAAAATAAAAACAAAAAAAAAAAATTATCACTTCAAAATAAAAACTAAAGAAGAAAACAAGAAAAAAAAAATTTGAGTATTTAATTACATTTTGATGTTTAGTTAAGAGGGAGTGAGACAAACCCATTTTTCCCCTCTCTCTCTCTTTCTCTTTTTCTGTTTCTTTTTATCATTTTACTTTCTTTTCTTGTTGAATACAAAATAAAAAATATATAAAAATTATTTAAGAATATTATAAACGGATATTATTTTTATGTAGTTAAAAAATATTGTCTAAAAATTTACAAACAAATGGTTTTTTTTTTGTGTTCTTTGTTTATATAAGCGATGAAAAAATGAATTTTATGTAAAATTGGTTGAGGGAATTTTGATTTTAAGAAGAAAAAATATGACGTAAAAAAAAAATTAAAGAAAATAATAAACATTACTTATTCTTACTTTATCGACAGATTAATTGGCAATTAAATTCAAAGTTAGAATTTGATGTTAGTACAAATTATTATTATTTTTAAAAACAAATTTTTTTTACAAAATTTAAATAAAATCGTAAATAATTATTCAAATATTTATCAACATTACCAATTCATAATTCTATCAATGATTGTACGTACGTTAATCAACAAAAATCTTTTTTTCTATATAAAAATAGAATCACGTCTAAATATATAAATAAAAATATGTACTATTGTCGATAAAGTAGGTATTCGTATGATAAATTCTAATTCTGTCTCCAGACAATTATTAAATGAGTGAATATAAAAAAATTAATAAATAATTCAAAAATCCCCTTTAACAAATATACAAAAAAAAAATGAACTCGTTCGATTTCGAATATTAAATAAATGTAATTTACAGTAATGATATTTGATTTTTTAACAGAGGACGGAATGCTACTAATTTCTTAATATTATTTAAAAGTATACAAAATGAGAAGCTTTTACATTAACAAAAAAATTAAAAAATTGGAATTATAAAATAATAAAAAAAAAATCGTTACAAGTTTCAATGATTAATTTTAGCGACAATATTAAAATACATAATTTATAATAGAATGAAAACAGAAAACAAAACGTCGAAAACATCAGTAAAATTATAAATTATTTTAAATATTTTTGTTTTTTTTTTATACAAATTAAAATATTAAGTTTTTTTTTTCACTTTTTATAGTTTTCAGTCTCGGATTACAAAGTTCTTTACAATTTATACGATTTTATTTTTTTTTCTTTTCTTTTTTGTAAACATTTTTTGGCAATATAGAATAAAACAGAAAAAAATAAATTCAATTAAAAATAAAATAACAATCTTCTTTTCTGTCTCGATTACATCTTTCTTTTTGTTTATATATTTTTTGTTAAAAAAAATATATATTTTGTTTTAACATTCCTGACAAAAAGTGACAAAATTAATATTTGGAAGTTCAAAATCATCAACATCAATAATTTATAAAGTTTTCTTAATAAACAAATACATTCAATTGAAAAAATATTTCTCCCTTTTTTTATAAAGTTTTTTTTTTTTAATTTTAATTTATTTTACTTTACCTCTGTTAAAAGCCTTTTAAGTCCTTCAACTTCATCTTCACCAGCATTTAATTCACCACCAGGTAATTTAAAGAATGTTGTACCCAATTGTAATAATAATACATGTGGTAAACCGTGTTCATGTACAAGCAATACACCTTCAACAGAACGTCTCATACCTATTCTATCAAATTCATCTCGCATTCTTTGGAATCTTGCTGGTACAGATGGATCTTTTTCAAATAATGGTTCTTTTGTGCCAAATGTATAATTTGTTAAAGGATATCTGCAAAAAAAAACTTAATCATAGTCATATTCAAGTTTAAAACATTTTAAATGCGCGCCCCGGCTTTTTACTATTTGTTGTTGTTGTTATTTTATAACATGAAAGCCAAACACGAGACGCCATTTTTGACATTAATGATATAAATTTTTTGATTTATTTGTAAAAATTTTTTAATAAAACTACTTTACTTACAAATTAATAGTTCTGTTTATTGTCATTGACTGATTTGGAGTAATCTTTATATCATTAATAGTACCCTGACTATTTCTTCTTGGCCAACCTATAGTTTTATAGAAAATATTATTAGAATTATAGAGTTAAAAAACAATAGAATTTATTTTATTTTAACAAAAAACAAAACTTTAAATTATATTATATTTATAAAATGAATTCATAATTTATCTTATAAACTCAGATATTTATAAAACTACAAAATTACCTGTGCCTGATTTAACAACTGCTGCCATTTTTATTAAGATTTTGTTTGACACAAACTACTATTTATTTTTGCAATTTTGGGAGTATATACTATGATTTAACTTAATATAATTGAATAATAATACACGATTTATGTTATTAAAACTTTTTATTTATTTTTTTTATGAATCAACACACGTTTTAACACAAAATGAATAGAATTAAAATGGACCAAAAATTTCCTTCAAAATTTTAATTTACACACTAAGTTTGTGTTAGTGTTAGTTACTAACACAATTTGTTTATTGTGCTGAGTAAAAATACGCATTTAGAAAAATAAACATTATATTTTCAGCAAACATTCAAGCGCGCTATTCAAAATTATTGCTTATTTTCTTCTTTGTATATATAAATATAGGGATGATTTTCTACTAATAGGATATCTTTTTTCAATTGTTTTAAATCATTTTCCATTTTTGTTTTCCTCGCTTAATATTTTCAATCTTAAAATCAACATCTCTCACTTTTTTCTCATAAGTTGATGATTTGGAATTTTAAGTTTAGTTACTCTTAAATCACATAAGTGTCCAGGTTTTCCTTTAGGTACTTGAACACCAGTCTTTTTTTAAAAATTCTGAAGTTTTTTTTAATTTAACTTCCGCATATCCAAAATGCCTATAATCATCCTTCACGTCTTGCCTCTCTTGTCGAACTTGCATTCCAAATTTTGAATTGTATCTTTATGATAAAACCATTAATTGAAAACAGAAACCATATAGTACAAAAATATAACATATTCTTAGTATTGAATATTTTATACCTTGGTGGTTTTTTTATGACATCTTTCTCTTTTTTCTCCACATTATAAATACTTTCGTTATGGTTTAGAATATAAACCATAGACATATTTAATTAAGTTTTCTTTAAAAGTTAAAAATTAAAATTTAAAAATAAATTTACTCCGAATCAATTTATGAGTTGTTAATATTTTAATTGTGTTTCAGAAAACAAACTAACATTTAACTATGGTGATTTATCGTAGCAACCGATATTTAAAAAAAATTGATTTTCTATACATTATTCATATTAACATAATTTTAATTAATTGTCGCTGATAATTTTAATTGGTATTTTTTTCACTTTTAGTGATATTGATTTTGTATAATGAAAAAGGATTTTTTTTTTCTGTATAAATTTATAAGTTACAAAATATTTTCCATAAAAAATATTTTATATGTATGTCTTATCACAACACGCGTTAAATTCTATTTTATTAAAAGTAAATGTTTTATTATCAAAAATTTATTAATTTTAATCAATCAATATAAATGAAGAGATAAATTAATAAAAATCATTTATTTTTAAATTTCTAAATCCAACTAATATCATAATTGAAGATGGTAAAAGAAAAGCATAACAGCATGATCACTAAACAAATACAAACTAAACAAAAAAAAAACTAATTAAATTATTCTCTTTCCTGTTTATGTTTTCTTTTTTGTTTATAGATAATTTTTTTACCCTTTATTATTATTATTATTTTTTTTTTTTTATTTGAAACAAGTAATCATATGCAAATATAAATGAGATAATGAATATTGATTGGATTTAATGCGTTAAAATTAAATGTCGAGTGGTTAAATTACTTTACTACGTTTATATACGTGAAAGTTTTTTTGTTTTATTCATATAGATAACAATGATAAATGTTCAATTATTTATTATTAAAAAGGATATGATTTCGGTTAGTATACATTGTGACTTTAAATAATATAGAAGTTTTTAATTGTATAGAAAAAGAAAAATGGAAAAATTAAGATATCCAATAAAACATAATTCAAATAAAAAGACAAGACGTTGTAAAGCAAATGCACGTGAAAGAAATCGTATGCATGGATTAAATGAAGCATTGGATTTACTTCGGAAGAGAATACCATTAATTCAATCTGATGATGAATTACAAAATCAAATGCAACCATCAACATCTTCACAAAAATTATCAAAAATCGAAACATTACGTTTAGCATTCAATTACATAGTTGCATTAAATAAATCATTAATTGAAAATAAAAAATTGGAATTGGAAGAATTACACAAAATTTTAACAATTGGAATAAGTCAAAGTACCTGCAATTCTTTAAGAAGTAAACTCAAAATAGATGAAGCAATAGCAAAAAACTTAATTGTGACACCGAATGAAAATCAACATTTAGAAACACAAAAAAATTGGTGCAAACACAAAAATATGGAAGTTGTAACAGAAGATAATCTATTGTATTCTAGTAAAATCAGTTATAACGAATTTTTATATAACAACAACAATCAAATTATCAATGAACACAATTTTTATGAATCAGATTCACATTATACTAAATCATCCTATTATTGTTCTTTTTTCTAATTTTCTTGTTAAATAACAAATAAAATCTATTTTAATTAAAAAAATAAACCAAAAGTATTTTATTCCTTTTTTCAGCAGACTTAGAAAATAATTTTTTTTTAAATTAATAGAGTTTAGAAAAATAACATTTTGTGAAGTGTAAATTTAAACGAAAAGCAAAAAATAAAAAATTATATATTTTATTATATAAAATATATTTTTGTTTTTATTTAATTAATTCATTTTTTATTTTGAAACAATAATTGAATCACAAATTGGACACAATAATTCATTACTTGTGTCAAATAATATTTCACTTAATTCTTTATCATTTTCTAAACATTCCCTTTTACAACTTGAACACCATTTCTGTTGAAAGAGCGGAACCTGCAATAAAAACAGAAAAAAACATTTATAAGATAAACAAATTCTATAATAATAAAAATAAAAATAAAATCTAATTTTAATATTAATGTGTAGTTTTATTAAACCAAAAATATTTAAATGACGTGTTTTTGTTTTTTATGGCGCAAAATACTCAAAATTTAACTCGTTTCAAAATAACATTGAAAAACAATTCCTAGGATCAAAAATAACTTGATAAAAACTTTGAAATAACATTTAATTTATGTTCGCTTATGGTTTTCTAAATCGTTTCAATGTAACAATTTATACTTACTTGTAAATGACTAAATAAACATCGTGTCATTTGATGTCCATCAACACAAGTAAATTTATCATTTTCAATTTCCTTTGAACAATACAGGCATATTTCATTATCGAATGCATCAAAATATTCTGTTTGTTCTAAAATAGCTTGAAATTTATTCGCTAAAAAAGTTTGTACAGTTTTAAATTTATCAACGAATTCTAAATTTAAATAATATTTTAAGAAAGTACGAAGTGATTTAGCTGATAAAGCTTGTAATTTTGAAAATGTATTTTTCCTTTGATAAAAATCACTTAAATTATTTAAAATTCGATAAACGTTTATTGCCTCAATTATTTGCGTGACTTTTTCAAACTTTGATAGATTTTTTAAATGTAGACGATTATTTCGACGTCTGCAAAGAAAACAAATCATAAAAAAAAGTGAACAAATTTTATTTGTATAAATTATACAAATAATGTTACCTGTAATATCCAGAGATTGATCCATAAATAACTAATTTTAGCTTCATACGAAAAATATAATTATCATTTATTTCCATATTTATATCAATGGGCTCAACAAATTTTTCTTTAATAGCTTTAGTTTTACTACAAATTTGACGTATTAATTCTGCTGCATCAAAGTAATTTGTTAATCGCAATTCTTTAGCATTTAATAAAATTTCATATGGATCTGCTGTATTCAGTGAACAGATTATAGCATTTGTTGGACTACGAAGAATCAAATGATCGAAAGCCTAAAAAAATGAAAATTTTAGTGTAACTATTAGTATATATGTGATATAATATATGGTCACTTTAGTCCCAAATTCTGATCTTATTCTTCTTTCAAAAGTTTTTAGACAAAGTTTTATACTTTATTTGTATAAATATTTATTGAGCAATCAGGAAAATAAATAATAATTAATTTCTGCAAAATAAACATCTTTATACTTACTAAGACAGGATAAGTAATAAACATCCATAAACATTTATTATGAGACGTTGTACATCCATAAAGAACCCATTTCGTTAAATCCATATTATGTTTAACATCATAGATTTTATAATCAAAATCTGAATTATATAATTTATATTCAATAGAAATCATATAGCCAGATAGTGTACAGATAAGATAATTAAAATTATTGATTTGAGTAACACCTGAAATTAATTAAAATTTTTAATTAAATTATTAAAATACCGAATAAAAGTATTTGCCTTACTTATAACAGATAGATTTCCAACATAATAGGGTTCCATCTTTAAAATATCTCCATTTAAATTTAATAAGAAAAATATTAAATGACTTCCTTTAACAGTAATTATTAAAATATTTTTGGTTTCAATACAATATTCAGTTTCAATAAAAGAAACACCTATGTCATCAGATTCTGACCACAAATCAGCAATATATGTGCAATTAGAATTATTCCCTTTATCTATTAATTGAATTCTAAAAAGCATTATTCGACCATCCGCACATCCAGTAAACAAAAATGAATCGGAATGTTTAGTGCCTTGTGATTCTGTTGGTAGTGTTATCCATTTTAATGTAACAATTTTAAAATTTTCACAATTGTGGATATTATGCAGATTGGTTTCAAAATTTCCAGAATTTATAGTTTTGCTTATGCTCCATATTAGTAATTTACCAGATTCAACAACGCAAGCAATATATCCCTTATCATATTCCATTGTATCTTTCCAACAAAAAGTTTTAATTAAAGAATTAGTCAATGTAGACTTGAGACAACTGAAAGATGAAATCGTTTTTTTTTCATCTATAATTTGGGAACACCATTTTTCTGTTAAATTAATTATTGGGGTCCATTCACGTTGATGCCCATTATTGAATAAATAAGAAGAATTCCACCAATGTATTTCCAAAACACCGAAATTCGTAAGAGTTGCAAGTAGACAGCCATCTCCTTCCACCATATTTATTGGAGACCATTCCTGACCAATTATCTTTACATTCAAAATACCAGTTCCTACACCTGGAATCAGTTTATTGTCTAGTAATATTTCATGTTTCTCTTCCTCATTTGCCTTATCAAATATTTGCTGTTCATTTTTAAGAATATCGCACCCAACAGATTGATTCAACAGCACTTCTGTGTACTCAAAATAAATAGAATTTGCGTCTAATAAATATGTATATTTTAACTTCATTACTTCAATTATATTTCTAGATAAAATTGAATAATGCCCATTTTTTGATGATTTTAAGCAAAACGGTTGTTGATTCACTTTAAATGGAAAACTTATTGAATTAACTTCTCGAAATTCCATTTTGAACTGCACAAAGTTTGAGAATCACTTTCTTTATATTTGATATCACAAATTCTGTCAAAGTTTATATTATATAAGTTATTAAAAAGTATATTGTTTTTTTGTCTTAAACTATTGTTTTACAATGTCTGGGAAGAAAGGACTAGAATTTTTAAAAACGGTATCAGACTACATGGTCAAAGATGGGTTTGACCAGTGTTTACAAAAAGTGAGTTTAATTCTTTAATTATTATTAAAAACAAACCGCAGAACTTTGACATGTTGAAAAATCAAAGCAAGAAATTAATAAGATGGAGAAAAACCTGAACAAATAAAGGTGAACGCTACAAAAATAATTTGTTGAATTCGCCACATTATTAGTTCAGAATCAAACCACTATAAAATTGGTTCATCATACGGCTGCATACATGAAATCACAAAACTAAACCTATACTAAAAATCGCGAAACATTGTGACATGCCAAAATAGCCCTTATGGAGTTCGAACTATACAACTATCAATGATTTCTTTATTTTTCATTAGTTAACAATTCTTGGCGGAGGTGACGGTCAATGTAAAGCAATGTTTAAAGTTAGTCCAGAACATTTAAATAAGCATGGAGGACTCCATGGAGGGTTTATTTCGACAGTTGTTGATGTTGTAACCACCTATGCTTTAATGACTACAGATAATTTACCAGGTGTTTCTGTCGATATTCATGTGAGCTATCTAAAAGCCGCAAAAGAAGGTGATTCGATTTTAGTCAATGCGAATACATTAAAAACTGGAAGAAATTTGGCGTATCTTGAGTGTGTTCTAACACATGAAAAAGATGGATCAATTTTAGCCAAAGGTTCACAAACAAAATTTATTGGTCAGCCACCAAGTAAAAAGGAATAATTATTTGTTAAATAAATTGTTAAATTATTAATAGTCCAATTAGAAACAAAAAAAATTGAATTTGTTATTTTAATTTTTATTTTACAATTTCATAATTAATATTATCTATTACAATGAACAATATTATTTAACCAAAAACGAATTAAATTAAACTGAAAAAGAAAAAACTTTATTAAGTAGATAAATTTTTTAAGTAAAATTTCTATACAATTTTTTTTTTTGTCTTTCATTTTTTAATTATTTTTTTTTTTGGTAATCTCGTTGTTATGACTTAAAAATAAATAAAAATGAAATTTTTACTGTTAAATGGAAGTGTGTATTTATTTTAATTTTAATTCTGGTTCTAGCATAAAAGATTGGAACTTCAAAAAATTCAGTGAATTCGAATTTTTTTTTGTTTGTTTATATTTTTTTTGTTTTCTTATTGTAAAAGATTTTTATTTTTTCTTTATTTATCTTTTTCTATATTTTTCTCTTCTAATTAAAATTCTGTTCTAGGATTAAATTTGCTTCTTTTTTTAATTCCTTCAAATATATATAAATATATCATAATTAATATGTAAGGAAATATTTGAAGATTTACATCAAATGACAATTAAAAAAAAAATTAAATGGTTTCGTTAATGTTTTGTTTGTGATTAATTGTTTATCTATTATTATTTTTTAAATGATTACTTTTTTTTTTTTTTATTTTAAATAACTTTTTTTTTTTGGGGTTTAAAGTTTTTGAAAACTACAATTTTTAATTATTTTTTTATTTTATTTTTATGGCACAAATTTAGTTTTAGTTTTGTTTTTTTTTTTCTTCTTATCTTTGATCTACATTCCAAAATAATAATATAAATTTTTTTTTTTGGTTTATCTTTTTCTTAATTTCTTTTTCTTTTTTAAACATTAAACATTTAAATTACAATTTCTTTAAATTTCATTTTAAATAATCAAATTTTGGAAATTTTGGAAATTTTGAAATTTTAAAATTTTGGAAATTCATATTTTCTTTTTTATCATCATCAATTAAAACATTTGAATTATTACAAAAAGTTGACTTTATCCATAATATTACGTTTATTTTTTATTTTCTTTTTTTATATACAAAAAATTTTAATTCTATTTTAAAAAAAAAAATGCCGTTTACGTACGCATCTTTTATTTTTCTCTCTTGTTTTTATTATTTTTTTATTCAATTTTCATTTTTTAACTTTTTGAAAATTAATTAATTTTTTTTGTATCCACATTTTTTTTGCATTGAATTTCAATGATAACAATGAGGAATAAAAATTGAAAAATTCATTCAATATATACGAATTTAAGGAGAAAAATAATAAAAATTAATAACAAAAGAATAATAATAATTAACCAATAGGGGATTTAGTTGATGTAGAAATACATGATGGACAACATTGCCCTTTTATTTTTAATTGATTTTTACATTTGGTAACAGGACATTTCTCTTCTGTACAATTTACTTGATGATGTTTACATTCACATTTAGTACAATCATTTTTTGTCCAAATTTCATTATTCAGTCTTCTTATTCCAGAATCATCAACACAATGTCCATGTTGTTTTGGATGATTTGAAATACCCGCTTCTTCTAACTTTCTTAGTTTACGTCTAATTTGTTTTAATGATTTTTCAAATTTTTCTACTAATGCCTCAAGACCTTGAATTCTTTCCTCATTCATATCAGATTCAATGTAATTATCCAAATCCTTATCTGTGAAAAGGGTTGCATTTGTTGGAGGAGGTACTTCTACTGTTTCCCGCTTAGACCTTATCTGACGTCGTGGTCTATTTAAATCAATATCCTTATCACATTTATTGTAACATTCACTACAATCAACCCAACGTTCTAAATTAATTTCCGGAACCATAGAACATTTTTTGTAACCTCCCTGTAATGGTGGTAGAATAAAAACATCATCTGTTATTCTAGTGATATTATCACCATTATCACAAAGAACTCGACCAAAATTAGTTTTCTTTATCTCAACTAGTTGCTCAGGTTTAAAAACTGATTCATTTTCATACCAAAAACGGTCACCATCTCGTAATCGTTGAAACTGTTCTAGTAAAAGACATCTAAAAAGTGGCCCAACTCGCCCACCCTTTACTTGGTCTTCCAAAATTCCTCCGACCCAAATATCAATATTTGAAGGATGACCATAAATCTCTTTTAACTTATCTCGAACTGCTTGGCTCGAGATTTCCGTTAAATCATCAAATGTTTCTGCAACAGTCAAATTGCAGACTTTTCTGTATTCATTGTAACCGGGAATAGCGTGATCACGTGCTCTTTGAACATTGATTGCTGCCAAATCTAGAGCAACTGCATGAGCAGTTTGGAACAATTTTTCTGTTAAGTCTGTATTTAAATTTTGTTGCGGCATTTTAAGCTTTGCCGGCACTGTAAAAAGGCCACGCATCAACGGATCAACACCACCTTCATATACCAGTCTCCATGGAACGAAAAAAGCTTTCCCTAACGGCAAATGGCCTTGATGAATTGGCTCAAAATTGTGATCTAATCTGTGCAATACTGGATTAATTAATGAGTGTCCAAATCTAAGAGCTGCCGTAGCAAATTCATTAGCAATTGATGGATTTACTTGGGGATTATATCCTTTATACTCTCCTAACATTTCCATTCCTTTAGGTCCAAGAATATTAGGTAACCAATGTGCATATGTAATATGTTGCATTTGAGCCCCAACGATTTTTCTAGCCTCATTATAAATAGTATCTCCGGTCCAATATGGATTAATTTCTCTCAATAATTTAGCAATTCGATTATGTTCTCGGAACCAAATTGTGTGTGTTGCGAGAAGTCCGACTTGTTCATTTACACGAATATCACCAGCAACAAAACAATTGATATTTCCTTCATCCAAATCTCGTCGGCAATCTATACCATCAGCAGGCGATGCAAAAGGAAGCATAGCTTTCTGATTTGGAAAACGAACGCCCTCTCTTAACGAACCATCTTCTGTTCTTAAATCACTAGCAAATTGTTTTGAATACCCGTATACTTGAGATGCGTCAATATATGATGTCAATTGATTAATCTGCTCACGTGGTTGAATTGTTTTGAAAAATACTGATGTCATTCCAGATCCACAGATAGCACTTGATCTTACAAAATCAATACATCTTCTATTAGTTACTCTTGGATCATTTGGTGGAACATCAATTGGATAACATGGAGCAGCATATTCACATGTTTTTTTACAATCAACACCATCCCAACTTTCAGAGCTGACAGACGGTATTGCATGATCAAGATCATGATCTAAAAATTGCCCCCATTGCATCATCATGTGTGTTATTTGACTATCAGGTGTAATTTCAGCAGTTGAAATGAGACTAGTTGAAATAAGTCTTGAACTTGGCTTCTCAAATCCATTATACAGTTTTCCTTTTATCCAGCCAATTGGCATACTAAACTCATTTTCATAAACTGGAGGTAAAATACGTCGAAATCCTGTTAAAGAAGCTCCCCATGTTGGATTAGCAAAATTATTACAAGTACCGTCAATGGATCTATATTTTCGATGATAACAAATGTCTGTACAATTTGGTGTAATTCTATGAGACATACAACCAGATAATCTTGCAACCAATTCTAAATGCTCTTCCGACATAACTTCAGTATAATTGAAATGTGTTTTATTTGCTGTCAATATTGATCCATCATCAACATGTTTTCTAATATTTAATAGTGTACGCTCATAAACTTCGGCTGCACGTGCCAATTCACGTAATGGTGCATTTGGAAAATTGAATAATTTAAACAAATCACCATGATGACGTGGTTGTCGGTCATTATTTTTTGAAAATAAAGCAGCAACAGTTTGATTAATTGCGTTATCAACGTCATGTGTTGCTTCAGCAAATGCAATACGAACGAATCGATCACCAGGTGCTAAGATTTCTTCTTGCCTGGAAAAGTTTTAAATAAAATAAAGAAAAATTACCTTTTGAAAAATATATAATGACGACAAAGTTTTGAAATAAATTTTTTTTTATAAAAAAAACTAATTTTCTTTTTATACTTTATATAATATTTTATAATCAAGTTAAACTCATCTGAATAAGCTCCATTCTTCTTTATTTGGTTTCTTTTTTTAAATTGTATAAAAAAATACACAAAAGAAAATATATAAAAGCGACAAACTTTTGAATGAAAGAACACATAAGGAGAACCATAAAAAAATAAATACAAAAATAGTGAAACAAACTACGTGACCTAATCAAATTCTTTATATATCGCTGTTATTTCAAGGGTTGAATTTCAAAGAATCTCAGGAAGAATTTAAATGTTCGTTTTCTTAAAAGAAAAAATAATACTGGTTTTTTTTTTGTTGAGTCGTTTATTTTGTCTATGGCAGCATCTACTGAATGTGGTATGATGATGATCATCCCCTAAAATTCGATTTCAATTGTAGTGGTTCACAAAAGGGCTCTATTAAACAGAGACATCATACTACTAAATTTAAGCACTTATATGCCACCACATCATGATTGATGTTCCTTTTTTGTATTTCTTATATACAACACAAAATCTTTGGTTATATTTTTTCATCACCCCTTTAATATCGAATACAATATAAATAAAAGTCTCCCCCTTTTTACTTCTTTTTTTAATATATATTTCTTTCTTTTCTGTTTCTTTTTTTTATTTGTTGTTGTATTATTATAAAAGCACACAAATACCTGACTGTAACCACACCAGAAGCTGTAGCACGTCCATATTCATTTGTAATAGAACATTCGTAACGTCCTGTATCGTCGTCTGTTACATCTGAGATAAACAAACTACCAGAGGCAGAAAAACGATATTTTGGTAATTGGGCTAATGTCCTTCCATCTTTTTTCCATTTAACCTAAAATTATGGAATTGTTGGGACAGAAAACAATTAAAATCGCCATTCATGTTATACCAATTACTCGCAAACATTATTATTTTTAATTACCTGATAATCATTGCCACCATCACCTTTGCATGGAATTTCAATTTGTGTGCCTGAAATTACTTCAAGATCGTATGGTTCATAGATTAATTTTGGTGGACCAAATACACGATGAACTGTAACGGTTGCCTCCGCTTGAACTACACCCAATGTATTTTCAGCAATACAAATATATTGACCTATGTTTTATTAAGATTGTTTTTATTTTAATAAATGTTGAGGAAACAAAACCAATATTGGAGTCACATATGCAAGATGATTAAAAATAATTCAATTTTTATATAACAAAAGAATATAGAATGTTCATTTGTTTAAAATATGAATAATCAATAAATTTCAAAAATATGCAGACTGAAATATTGTAAATATTATGCATATGTTATACCTGAGTCGGATTCCTTTACATGTTCAATATGTAATTCTGTATTTTCATTGCTGAAAAATATTCGATTTGTTGAGACCACTAGACGACTGTCTCGCTTCCAGGTAACATTTGGTGCTGGAGAACCCTCGGCTTCACATTGCAGTATAACGTGGTCACCGGTTTTCAATGTTTGGTTCTCTGGGGCAATTGTAATTCTCGGGTGAACTGTAACATTTAGTATTTTGGTTAAGTTTATGGTTTTGAATCTGAAAAATAAATAAAGTAAATTATTTCACATTTACGAAAAATAATTTTGCTTGTTTCTAATAATTATTATCATTCGTTAGACTTTATTTGGACAGATAATTGACCATATTACATTGGACATATTTTTCATCAAATCTGAAACATCATCATTACAAATAAATTGCTGTGCTTTGTATGTTTATGGGAAATATCAAGAAATATTAATAAAAAAATGTCTCAAACAATATAAGAAAAATGCAGACAAAAACCTAAAATAAAACCACAAAAATGGTAAATGAAGTGAAAAATTTTATTTATCGGAAAACTTGGCCATAAAACTAAAATATTCTGTTTTTGTGTATTTGTGTATCTTTTATTTATTAGAGTTTCAATTTATTTACAAAGCAGACTGGCAAACGGAAAAAAAACACAAAAATATCGACCAACAGAACAAGCCCAAAATTATTGTAACATTATGGAGGCGCCTGGTTTGATTTAATAGCAACAGCAAAATCCATTTCATCGTACAATATTTACTATACGGGATTTTTGTTTTCTGTGTCCGTTTTGAATTATTAATATTTATGAAATGCATTTTTTAACACATGTTCGATCATCATAAATTTTAAAGATAAAAATTCAGAATTCTCAAAAAAAATATTAAAACTTGTGTAAATATTAAACTTAAAAGCTTTCAACAAAATTACACCAACCAGAGTGCATTAATCAGCAAACTTTAATTTTCTAATCTTTACGTTTTCATGCCTCGTTGTACAAATAAATTAAATTGATGTGTTATACGTATATACATGTATGATAATTGGTCCAATTCAAGTTGATTACTTTCTTGAGGCGATAAATTTAAATTGCCTTCATTTCACACTTGAATTCAACACTTAAACTCCTCCTACCTATCACCCTATTTTCTTACGATCAAACTTTGAATATATTCATCATAGACTTTTGATCTATTTAATGATTTTTTGAAAAGGTGTTTCGTAAAAATTTAAAATTTAAAACGAACAATAAAAAAAAAGGTCAAAATCCCAACAGTATTTACAGATTTCATTTTACAAATACATCATCACAAACCATATCCATCTCACTATAAATCATGGGTTTACTCTTTCTCCAATTTTCCTAAAGATTTTTTCTTTTCCAGAAGAAAAAAAGAAAAGCAAACAAACAAACAAAATAAATAATATAGAAAGAATAAAAAATAACTTCATTCAAAAGAATCCCAATTTTCTAGTTAAGTCACGTTATATAAATCTTGAAAATGTTTCAAAGTAAATGAAAAATAAAAGACGAACAGGAAAAAGATGAAGAACAAAAAAAAAAAAAATAAGAAAAAAATACAACAAATTCCCAATTTGTCATGCCAAATTAAATGTACCTGAGTGAACATACGTAATTAGATTTTACAGGCTTGAAATTCAAAAAAACACTCAACAAGTGCCGTACTATTTACCTCAAAATGTATTAATGAAATTTTGAAAAGACTGAATTGTTTTTTTTTCATTCTATTTTCTATAATACTTTGTTGTAAATTGGTGTATTTAAAATAATTAATTGGGGTATTAGTTGAACTGGAATATATAATCTTCAAAATGAATTATATTAATTTTATTATTGTTTGAACATTTTATTAATTAATTTTGCTTAAAACCAAACAAATATTTCACTTATATACAAGGAAGTTATCTACATATTTTATTCTATATATATATATATATATATATATATATATATATATATATATACATTCGTATGTATATAAATAAATATATACAAAGGGTGTTAATCTTTCTACTTCAAAGACTTTGAAAAACATAAATTTTAATAGGTTAGTTGATAAAGGGAATATATACGAATATTGTAAAATAGGAATTATTATAGAATTTAATGAATATATTTCTATATACAAACCCACACACACAAACATAAACACACCCACACACCTTTAAAAATGAAGCTTTTATATATTGATTGAATTTATAACGTTATATTATTAATAACCAAAAATTGTAACATTTGGTTATGTTTAGGTTAAATGACAGTATTTTGATAATGGGTTTAAAATATATTTATACTTTTTTTTTTCCTTTTGCCTGTCGAAAGACTTTTGCCTTGTATTAACTAAAACTCTTTTTGAATATAAAAATATATAGCATTATGGGAAAGAAAAGAATATATGGATATAAAAGAAGAAGAGAAAATAACGTGCAGTAAATCTTTTTATATAAATTTTCATTTAATATTAATGTCACTTATCACCAGATTTTCATATATGGCAAAAAAAAAACTTTATTATATTTTTACATACATTTTTGTTCATCTATTATTTGACATGAAAACAGTAAGAAAGTTCTATCATCGTATTTTATATATAAAAATATACACACACACACACACATACATATCATGAGTAAGAGTATAATGTATATTTATAAAATATTATGAACGTGACAGAAGTGATAAATAATTTATGTGACATAACAACATGTCGATGAATTTCTTTTTTTTTTTTTTTTCAAAAATAAGAAAAAAAGTATGTCTTCGTGAATTATGAATATAGGATAATCTAAAGTATAAAATAGTAACATCAAGTAAAGGCAATAAAAAAGTTCAAGAGAAAAAAAAAACAAACAAACAAACAAAAGCGTAGGCACTTTTTTTTTTCTTTAAAAAAAAAAACGAAATACTGAAGAACATTTTGAACTTTTAATGTTTAAAATAATCATGAAAAAGAACAATAATCAAAAGTTGATTTATAACAATAAGAAAATTAGTTACACACTTTTATGGTTATAAATTTTTTAAGACATTAACTATATAATAAAGCACATACTTAACTTACTTATATCAATTTTATTTTCACAAAATAATACAATGTGTTTCAACTTTTGGTCGAAAAAAATTTCTTATCAAAATATATACTCGTATAATATTTTGATTTAGTTATGATGTTGAAACGAGAAGCAACAACAAAAAAAAAACGTCTAATGCTATTCATTCTTATATATAAATATATCGTCACAGGTGTTACACTCAAGGAAAATATGAATTTTTAGAATAAATATTATGAAATTTTCAAATCAAATTCAAATTTATTTTATTTTTACCAGGCGTCTCCACTTGTAATATACGTTATATAAATGTTCACTCGTACCTATCTGCATATTTTATTTTTTTCTTTTCTTCTTTCTCTTTTTTTTTTTTTACTTCGACATAAAAAAATAATTTAAGTACAAAGACCAATTTTTATCTTTTCTTTTTTTTTTATATCAAAGCAATTCTTCATTTCATTTCATAGGTCACCAATATTTTTTTTTCTATACATACATTTTTGTAATTTTCTATTTGAATATCAAATAACTTTCAGTCTATCTTTTTTCTTTTGTGTTATGGTTACATCATTTCTATTTTTTTCGACTGGCACACAAATTATTAATAACAAAACATCAAACCGAAGTAAAAACGAAAATATTTCATTTAATAAATTTCATCAATACGAATCATCAGCATAATTATAATAATCATTATTGCTTATTTTAGTTCATAAATAATTTATTATTGACTCACAAAATAACTACAAACACAACAGAAAACATATAAATTAATTATACATTGAAAACGTACCTTTCATCAAATCTATGACGCTTGCTGCATATTAATATAAATAACATAATATTTTCCAATTAAAACATTATTAGTAAAGAATATTAAGGTTTTCATATATAATGGCTAACTAACATTATATATTTTAGAGTTAGAATAATAAATTAACTACAAATAATAATCAACATAAATTATATGTTTTAGGGTGAAAAAAATATTGATAAAAGAATAAATTAGTTAAATGTCACTAATAATCTAAATCTTTTGTCAATAATTTGATTTATAATCAAATCAATTATTATTAAATCCGATTCCCGAACAATAATTTTTCGATAAAAAGAAAATAAAGAATAAAGCAAATAAAAATTACTCACCATTAATTTTCACACTAGCAAATGCTGATTGTGTTCCAATTGTATTTGATGCTTCACATTTATAATTTCCAACATCTTTTTCTGTTAAATTTTCTATTATTAAAGAACCATTCAAATGTACATGTAATCGATTAGAATGTATTACTGGTTCATTGTTAAAATACCATAAGATTTGTGGTTTTGGTGGTCCTGTACATACATACAAAATAAAAGAAAGAAAAAAAAACTAATAGATTAATAAAATTAATAATAAGAAAATAAAAGTTGATCATAAAAAATAAAATAAAAGAAAATAAGGAAGGAAAGGAAAAAAAAATTACTTTTGCTAAATGTTTTTCACGTAAATTGAAGAAAAAGAAAAAGGTTGCCGTATATTTACTATTTAGATTAAAATATAATAAAACCGAATTGGATCAATAATTTATGTTAAAAAAGAAACAGATGAGCTCACCAATTGCTAAGCAATGTAAAACAATTTGTCCGTTAGGAGCAATAAATTGGTCAGATGGTGGTAAAATAATTGTTGGTATTTCTACAGGTTTTGCCGGTTCAGTCTCTTCATGTATTACTGCAGTATCTGATAACACTTCACCAATATCATTTTTAGCATGACACTGATAAACTCCAACATCAGTTGAAGTAAAATTTTCAAGTAACAAAGTTCCTTCTAATAAAATTTGTAATCTTGTCTCATTTAATGAAATTAAAATCTTATCTTTCGTCCATGTAATCTTTGGTGTTGGATGACCAGACGCACGACATTTTAATATTGCTGAACGTCCTACAGTTATTGTTGTATCTGATGGCTGTTCTAATATCTCTGGTGGTGCTATAAAATATAATTTAATAATTTAATTATTATGTTAATTTATTCATTGCAATGTCATAAAATAACACTTACTGCAATGCAAATCATCCAGATTCATAGAATTTAAATTTTTTCCATTCATTCCACTTGGAGTTTGGCATATTGCCGCAATCAAAATTTCATTTTTAACAGATTTAACCATTTTCATAAACCAAGTCATAGAACAGTCACATTGAAGGTCATTACCATCTAAACGTAGCCTTTTTAATGTTGGCAATTTTTCAAAAGCACCAAGTGGAATATGTAGTATTTTGTTGTTATTTAAAAATCTTTATATAAAAGAAAAATATGAAGAAAAATGTAATTTAGATTTGTAAAATTTAGACAGGTTAATAAAAATTATATAAATGTAAGAACACAAAAAAAAAATGTCACTGGGTGTCAAAAGTTTTAGACAATAAAAGAAACGTGATGAAAGATATAATTTGATTAATAACATTATTATGGTTGTTGGTTTTTGTTTGCCATCATAAAACTTTCTCTTTTAAACAAATCTGTTTCTTTTTTTCGCTAAACAAAACAAAACCAAGGAAAAGAAAGCCCAAGAAGAATAAAATGATGTAATGTTTTAATCTCTAGACTTGTCTAAGGACTTTGGGACTTAATTAATTTTGTACTTGGTTTTATTATCCTCATCGCGTATATGGGTGAATATGTATTTGTGGGATGAATAAATCACAAAATCCAACATATAAATGTATACAGATCTGTTGGGTTTTTTTTTTGCTCTTGACCCAGACAACAATCAAAAACCATTTTTATGTCCTTTAATGTGATATCTAATAAAGAGAGGATTGTATTCTTCAGCTTAACCATATAATGTTTTTTGATGTTTTCCCCCATATGTTACGGATGGGATAAAGGATACTCTTTTTTTTTTTTGGGTTTATTTTATTATTTAAAAACATTTGAAACTTTTATAATGATCTCTTTTTCGACATTGTTAAATAACTTCATTTCACGAGAATATTTAAAAAAAATAAATGAAAATAAGTCCATACAATCAGCAACAGCAAACAATTAAATGACAAAATATATATCCAAATATTTTATTGTAAGCACTGGTCCCACATTTTAATGATTTTCCAACTCATTATCATAAGTTTTTAAGCAAACTAAATTTAACGAAGTTAATTATTGTAAATTTATATTCTTTGGCAACTGTGAAGACAGAAAATTGTACAACCAAAGTTTTATTTCTTAATTTCTTTTTTTTTTCTTTTCAATAATTTTAAGAAACTTGGAACTCTATCTAGACATTTTTTTCTCTTTCTTAATTTTAACTTTGATTTGTTTCTTTTCTATTTCAAGTGAACTTTTTTTGTATTTTATAAAAGTAACTATTTTGCCAGTGTCAAAGACAGAGACAAAAGAACAATAATGGCAAGGTTTTTGTCTTTATTCACAATATTTTTCTTTGTGAGTAAAATAAATTAGTTTTAAATCGGAAAACAATTGCATAAGAAAATGGAAAATGTATTTTTCATGACGTCCGCTCAAGATTTTAATCAAACAAAAAGTTTCATTTCTCTTACAATTTCAATTGCAATTTCATCAGATCGCCATATTAAATTTTGATTGATTAAAAAGTAAAAAGTAAAAAGTAATAAATAATAAAATTTATATTTGAAGAGAAATGAAATAAATTTATTTTAGCATGAAAAATGTTTTGTATCAAAGTTAATTAATTTAAAAGGATTAAAACTAATAAAACAGACGAAACCCGAATTATCACAACTTTTATAATTAAATTCAAGTTTAACAAATCCATTTGGGAGTAACATTTTAATCCGTTTTTGGTGTCCTTAAATCTCTAATCGCGATAAATTAATTGAGAAATTACGACAAATCCTCTCTCGTCCTCAAAATAGTTTATCTAAAGGATTTTTATATGGAAATTTTAAAAATTTTCAAGAAAGCAAAGCATTAATTTATGAACAAACATCAAAAGTTTTTATTCATTCGTTTTTTTTCTTTGGAAGACTTAAGAATTTAAATATTGTACGTTTTTTTCGAAATCATTATTTTTAATTGTGAAGTTATTCAAATCAGAATTGTTTAACTTTCTATAAATACTCACAATCTTTCCAGACTCGGCATATTTGAGAATACCTCGACGTCAAATGCTGAAATGTTGTTGTTCTGAAGGTATCTAGAAATGTAAAGTTTTATTAATAATCACATAATCTGTAATTATAAACGCATAAACCTCAAATAACATTTGAGAATTTAATTTTAAATATTCACTGAACTGAAATATTTTTCATGAGATTTTTGATTAATATTTAATTATAAATTCAGTTTCACAATTTTAAAATATAAATTATTTTCATAATTTATTTCAATGATTGAAAAAATCCATTTCGGTGCGGTAATTTCTGACAATTCACAGTGATAAAATTTCATAAATTTATGAATTTTATTTAATTGCTTTTTGAAATATTATCAGGCGCCTCCATTCAATCATAAAAAAACCGAACATTTTCCAATCCATCACAAAATGCGCGAACAAATACTTACAAACTTTGTAATTTATCCAAGTTTTGGAATGAATCTTCAGCTATTTTAGTAATTCGATTTTTATTCAAAAATAAATATTTCAATGATGGAAGCTCAGCAAATGCCTTTGAATGAATTGTTGTCACTTGATTTTCGTTCAGGAAAATTGTATGTAAATGTATTAATCCAGAAAATGCCTTTGTTGGTATCTCTTGAATACGATTATAGCGAAGATCTCTGAAATCGATAAAAGAGAAAAATTAGAATTTTATATTGGTTTTCTCAAGGATACAATTTAAAAGAATTGTCATTATTTCACACCTGGCTCAATAAAAGCTTTACCATTTCTGTAAAAACAAAAAGAAAATCGACAACTTGACAATTTTTTTACATTCTTTCATAGAAATATTATGAGTGAAAAATACCAAAGTCAAATATTTATTCATAGTTTCAACCATAAAATGTGTTGACATACACATTCGTATGGAAATTCAAATAATATTTAATATAATATTTTTTGTTCAGTGAACTCTCGCGTGTCAGATCAAGAATCATTTTTTATGCGAATATTTTTTAGGGTTTTTTTTTGTTCTGTTTTAAACAATTTGAAACCATCAACGTGAATATTATGGCAAAAAAAATTTAATCAATTGAAATGTTAGAGTTGAAAACTGACAGAATTGTGTGATAAACTTTATTTAAGCGAAATTTGTTATGTCTTTTCTTGAAAAGTTTTCCTAAGATTTCAGTTTATTATTTTAAATTCTTTCTATTTGGAATTTATATAAAAAGTTAATTCATTAGTTCACCATATTCGGGAACGCAGTTGTCCATGGTAGTGATAATCCAATAATCTCCTACTAAATCCAATTTGTGTAAAATTTATTTGATTGTAAATGAATCCGATTATTTAGGATTGCGTTAGTTTGGGGAAAAATATTTAATAGTAACGATAACATTTTTTCCAGTTTTACTGTTTTCAATAATAGAATATATTTTTTCTGAATGATAGTCATGTTAGGGTAAAACAGGTTTCTGTTATAAATTGAACATAAAATACGAAACAAATTAAAAGCTTAATAATTAAGTTGGAACAGTCAAAAATTTCTTACCTCATAAAAGTAAGACCATACGCCGATTTAGGACAATTTTATTAGGCAATACCGTTGGTAGTTGTTCAACATCTACCAATTTTATTATTAGAAAAACAAATCGTTAAATATTTTATTACTCAAAGTCAAACAACGAAACTTTATTTCATCTACCGAAAGTAAGTCAATTGATAAAGAAATATCAACTCAATAATATTTTTAGCTATGAGAGGTAAAAAAAAACTTTCTTTACTTTATAAACTTTCAGTTAAAGTTATAGAAAACAAAATGGATGTCTGACAACAACAAACTAACTTTATTGTTGTATTTATGTTCTCCAATATTAAACATATTGATTGACAATATTGTCAATCAATAATTAATTCGAACACATTCAGTGTAAATTAATTGAAAATAATTAATGCGGATTAAATCATTCGGTTAATAAGAAATGAAAAAGAAGTCAACCTTTCCTTTTCGGTGAACACTAAACTATATATTTTAAAGAGATTTAAAACCAATTCTAACTTGTTTGTTATAGACTTTACTGTCACACTTTATTGCGGTCTAAACGTAATTTAAAAGATTTAAAGAAAATCTCGTTGTGCTTATACATAACAAATACACATATGAAAAATATTTGATTCTATTTTGTGTTAAATAAGGATAAACATTGTTGAAAGGAATAAACTTTTGTAAAGGAACAGTCTATGCTGAATCTTTCATCTAAAAAATATTAAAGTCTTATTGTTTAGTTTATTTCTGTATAGTAAATTATGGTTATTCAGAAAAAAAACGATTTAATCTCACTTAAAAGTAACTTAAGGAGTATTGTGGAAGGAGACACTTAATTTAAATCTAATTGTAATTCAAATGACAAACACAGCTGGATATTTTATTCGCAGACAATTTTATATGTTTAGCAATCTGTTTCACATTAGTAGTATTAAAGGTCAGGTTTGATACCCAGAATATGATCATCCCCTTCCGTTGCACTTTATTCTTTCTAATAATTTCTACAATTGTGGCTAATTTGGTTTTTGTATGGAAATTTTGCAAATTTGTATATTATAACTTTTTGCAATTTTGCAATCATAAACATTAAATATGAACTAAACCAAAAGTTAAAGTTTTAATCTGAAAGTTTAAACATAAAAGAGGTTGTAGTTGTTGCAATAAACAATATGTTGTAAATTAATTGAAACTTTAGCAATTGTTTTCTCATAATTTAATTTCCGTGGCTATTTTGTATGAATTTTACAGAAGTCACAGTTGTATTTTGTATGTTCCCACTAAAAGTTGCATGCAAAACTACAGGAAGAAAATAAAATATTCTGATCACCATTTTGGGAAATCAAATAGAAATTTTATTTCAGGATAAAAAATACGAAAATAAAATTGGGTTATTAAAATTCATCAGTTCAGTTATACAATCTGCATTAATGTGTAAATTTATTGTTAAAATAACCAAATAAAATTAATCAAATATAGAATAATTAAATTTAGGCATTGCTACAAAAATTCCTGGAAACATCAATTTCCCTGTTTAACATAATTTTCATGTGTCTACAAATATTGTATTATTTGATTGTTGAATTAATGAAACTAAATACTAAATACTAATATGTGTGTTCGTTGTGTGTTGTTTGTATGTAAATTGCCTGTTGAAAAAATATATTAAAAATCTTTTAACACTCAGCATGTTCTGTTTGGAGGCTTAAAAGCTTTAATATTTTTGTTGCTGTAAATTTAATTTTTTTATATGAAAATTTGTAAATATTTACTTAATTATCTTTTTGAAATAGGTAAAAGCTCATCAGTAAATAAAATTTTATTTATTATTATCTACCCACCCACCTATCCACCTTCTACATTAATCAGTGTCATAATATTAGAGAAAATCGTAGAAAATAGAATATAATAGAAAGTCAACGAAATTCAATAGGTTTCACATAATTGTTTCGGTTTTGTCATTCAGAAATTCCATAAATACCAGAATTCTCAAAACAACTTTTAATAAGCTTCTTAATTAATATTTGCTATTCATATGATTTTTTTTTACAAATAATGAAAAATATATTTATATTGTGTACGCATCTACAATGAACAAATATTAAGCATATGATTTCTATTATTATTTCTAACATAATTTCGATATATTGCAATGTATTTAACGTTGGTGAAATCGGCTTACAAGTTCCTTCTGAATTTGTTTCAATGGGAATACAAAAATAATGATTAAACAAACACGAATAAACAAGAAATTCGTTAAGGTTTAATGTTGTGAACTCATTCTTATTAGTTCAGTTCAAAGCTTGTAGTGCCCAATTATTAGGTCCAATAAACACGAGTTTTTCTTAACACGACTGATAAATAAATGGATGACTTGTCTTGAAAAAGACATTATAGTTAATTATAAATACTGATTATAAAATATAATCGTTTGCCTATGTGAGAATTATAGAAACATACAGATTTATAGAATAAAAAAATTATACAAATGAAATTACAAAAACAGTTGTTTGGATTTTATTCGTTTTGAACAGAATTAAATTATATTCAGAAATCATAAGTTTTGAACAAACTCGTTCCTTATTTTATTATTGCCCGTAGTATTTGTACAATTGTGTCAATACGATAAGGAATTTACTATGAGTTATTAAACATTTATAATATTTATCGAAGTGCAATTAAATAATGTTCCAAGTGAGAAATACTTTTGAATAAATATTAGATAATGGATTTTTATTAAAGGTTTTAATGAAATTAATGGAATAAAAAAATTAAATGAAAATACTAATGAACTCAACCGTATTGTGTATATTTATATATTTGACTGCATTTCTATTTGGATTTGAATAAACCATAACATTTGCACAATTTCAATTAATATTTATGAGTTTGTGCTCATAATAACAATCATAATGCGATTGGAGTTAATTCCATTTTGGTGTGCAAAATTAATCTCATCATATTTTTGAATTAAACATAACAAGTAAGTACACACACAACCAAACACACACATCATCAAACAAACACACACACTTTCCAATTTGGAAGAAGTAATTTATGGTTTGTATAAAATATTAAATTTCGTGTATAACGCAATATTATGAGAATTATTTTCTTTTGTTATGTGGAACACGATTGTAAAGATTACCAAATATCCTTATTCCTTTAATTTTTCTTTCATTAGTAAAACTCTAATTATCTCCTATTATATTTATATAAATGTTCAGGCCTTCAACTTCTATCCGTTTTAGACTGAATTATTGGCAAACTTTACGTAATTCATTTAAGATTTCATTTAAATTGTTTACCTGATTAGAACAAAGAGGAATTTTAAAATTTAATTATTAAACTGAAACTTTATACACACTAAACTTTCTCATATAGTCAAAATGAATGGCGACTATACATTGTCTGTGTTCTATTTTTTTTTTTCACGAAGGATCGTTAAATTTTTAATATAAAAAAAATATTACCTTTTAATTTCATTTTTTCACCCACTTTCTATCGACATGGATAACCCCAATCTGTACAAATTTTTTTTTTATCATAAAAAATTGCGAATTCCAGTTGAAAAATTCCCGTGTCGTTTCATAAAAATCCTGGGACATATTGACGCAATCGTTTTTAGTCAAGGACATTGAGGTTAGCGATTTAATCGTCATAAAATATAAAATTATGTGAAACCGTCACCTGTTTGTATACTCATTTAAATTTATACCTGTATAATTATACCCTCTTTATATTTTTAAATAAACATTATTTTATTACAAAAAAAAAACCGCTCCATTTTTAATTAAAATTGAGTTTATTTATTTTTGTTTTTGTTTTTATATTCAAATGAAGAATAATATTGAAACAAGTCGTCTATTATAACAAACAGATAATTGTTGAATTTGTTAATGTTGTTAATGTATTTAATAAAATTTTATAATTATTATTTAAATTTAAATAATAGAAATAACAAATAGTTTTAATTGTTGGTGATTACTCATTCTATAATATCACACAGATCAATTTGTTAAAAATTTAATAATAATGATTAATAAATCGTTAGATAAAGATCCATTATAAATTAATTGGAAATATTTATAATAGGTACAGCCATATAAAACGATACATAATAATACATTTATAACTTGAAGTTATTAGTAAATTATTATAAAATCAATAATTACGACAAATGTTATTTTTGTTAAATCCAAATTGATTTACCTATAATTATTAATTAATATATTTAAATCTCTTTAATTATTCTCATTTTATTAAATAATTTTATTATATAATATAATGCCATCCTAAATTACAAAACAATTATTTAAATCCTTATTTCACAATATTGACTTCAACATTTTATTAACTTTTAACCAAGTGAAATGAGACGTACAAAAAATTTTTTTTGCTATTTTTGTTTCTTAAATCTGTATAATGGATTTTCTATGTTCTTTTTATATTATATTTTTATATAATGAGATCAGCTTAGTTTGGTTGTGGGTTGTTAGTTGTAACACGATTGCATTCTTTATATACTCTATTTTTAACACTTCTTATGATGACGTAATAATGCGTTTGTGTTAAAATATGATACAAAGATTTACAATTGATTTCTATAACTTATTTATGATGTAATAATGTGTATTACAATTTACGAAGGTCGATTCATATTATTATTATTTTTATTTTAAAAATACTTTGTAACAAATTTTTACAAGAAAACAAAGAACAACATTTGAAATCAATTTTTATTGAAACTCTGAAATTAAATTTAAAACAATCTACAATCACATCAAATAACATATGTTGCCATATTCAATTTCATACTGCTATGTTAGTAATTGAGTTTAGTTGGAGACCATATAGCACGGTGGAAAATCTCGTTATAACATTTATAGTTTCAATTTTGAAACACTTTTTTTTTTTTTTTAATTTTTATTTATTTTATCTGTACTCAATTTTAATTAGAAGAGAAAATTGGAAAATTTTTAAAGTATATAATAAAATATGAAGCAAACATTTAGTAACTTAGCAATTTTCATTGTCGGCAACATATGTAATTTTTAAATTAAATACATTCATGTTCATTGTAATTTTCTAATACGGGTTACGCAAAAATTTATTATTTTATTGTCTGCATACCTAAAAACTATCTAATGTCAAAAAAATATTTTACTCAAATTTCTTTTTAACTCAGAAAGAAGAAGAAAACTTTTTTTTTTGTAACATTAGTTCACATTTTGTTTTGATTCACCATATATTTTGTATACAAATCTGATTAATGATATGTCACAATGCACAACAATACATTCTAAAAATGTTACTCGTGTGATGTCAGTGTACCTACTAGTGACGCAAGGATTTTTTTCTTTAACTATAATATTATTCCGTGACTCATATATTGAAGACCTTATTTTTTCTTTGTTATATCATGACAATATCATATTTCTGGGTCTTCTTAGACTTAAATGTGATTGTTCAATTTTTCTAAAAGATTTATAGATCTAACATATGTCGCATTAACCTTAATTTTCTTGTCACCTTATGTTTTGTCCTTCTTAATTTCTATGTTTTTTAGATGAGGATAGTTAGTCTTCAGACAAGGGATTTATTGATTCACAAATACAGAAACATATACACACATTTATGGCATGAGAGATGTGAGTGTTAAATGAAAGTTTAATTAAAACATTAAAACTAACGTCATTCATTCACCCTTTTTTGTTACTTCTTTACTAAAAGATTGTAATACTTAACCCTTAAACGAATAATTTTTAGAGATAATTATTTTCCTTAACAAAATTATTAATTATTTAATAAAACAAAACTTGTAATCTTAAATCTTTTGCTTTAGGAAGGTATATTCGATTTTGAAAGTTTTTTTTAACAATAATTTCACATAAGACAAATTCTTGTAAATGAAACCAATTTTTCATGTTCTCTTCGCAGTTAGGAAATTTATCATTTCTTCCCATGAACTTGCGTAATGTTTTTTATATAAAAATTCAAATATACGAATTTCCTTCACCCCCCTTTTTGCAGTACCAAAAAAATATATAACCAAAACCAAATACAAAAAAATGTTGGCTGATGATGACACCGGTATACAAACGCACACACGCAAAACACATATACACGCGTATTTACAACTTCAAACATCTAAAAAGTAAAAAGGATATACGCATTATAGATAGATAAGTAAATGAAAAATATGTTCAAATATGAAAGTAGAATAAAGGAGTGCGGCGAACGAAGCGAAAAGAAGAAATTCATGCGATGGGAAATTCAACTCGATTTAGATGATAGATTAGATCTGTTTCTTACTTTCAAACGACGAAGAAAACTTTAAAGTAAAAATTTAAGCAAATTAATGTGTGTATATATGTGGGTATATATTTTTGTGACATTTAGGATAAGGTGCCGTAGAAATGGGTCATGCCAGTTTTTGAGCAATGATCGAGCCAATATAATTTTTCGATTTATTTTCGATTTATTGTTTAAAACTAAAAGTTATTTGATTTTCTTTCTGTATAACGAGGGTATACGATCTTATGTGAGTTTTAAAGTTTGTAGTTTGCAGGAATTTTATAGTCATCCTTTTTCGCAGAAAAAAACCCTTTTTTTAAAAAAAAATGTCGGATCTTGTTTATGACGCCGCTTACAACTTTTTTATATTCGTTACTCATTCTCAAGTTGAGATAATTTGTACATAAAAAAAATCCTTCTCCCCTCCTACTTGAATATAAATAGTCGTCTGTGTAGAACCGCTTGAGGGCAAAATATTTTTCTTGTATTTTAAATTTTTCTATATTCCAAATGGGGTATTTTGCCTAGAGAATTTTCTTTATTTTGGTAAACCATTTCAACATCTTTCCTTTCAAATCTCAACCACAGAAACAGAGTGTGTAGGTATCAAGTGTGGCTTAGAAAGCTTTCTACTTTGAAGGATAAAGTTCAGATTTATATGTGCAATTTCTTTTTAAAATGTGAATTAAATAGAAGTGATAATTTTTTGACTCTAAATATTTTCAACAACTTTCACTAATTTTTGAGCACGGTACCTTAAAAAAACTTCTAATCACAATATAATATACTTATCGCCCTTTTATTTCCTCATGGAAAAACTAAAAAGGCTAAATTAGAATTCAAAGTTTATTCAACAGAATCCTTAATCCTTACCTTTATCACTTTTCAAAGTTATGCAAATCAAGTTTTTCTAGATTCTCATTGAAATTTTGTATTGGTGTAAGAACAAGACGCAAATAATGATGATGGTATAGAAATTCATTCGAGTCAGAGAAGAAAGAATAAAAATTTTCCATTGTTCGATTTTTAAATCGATTAACTTGTTATTTATATACCAAATTAAATTTGTTTTTTAACTCGTTTTTGTTCAAATGTCTAGAACAATTGTTATGACAGTCAACCGTCTAAAGAATAATAAGACGAAACGAAGAAAAATATAATATAACACAAGATATTATGCCGAACGATCACTAGAATAAATTTTAGTGTTAGCACTGGCATTATAAGTATGGGTAAGACGTGCTTTGAACAGAAAATTTATAATTTCTATATATAAAATCTATATATAATTGTCACTGAATATGACAACGTATATTATTTTCTACGTTATGGTAAATAAATATTTTAGTAACGCGAATGTAAAATAGAAAATGATTTGCTAATTTTGTGGTTCAAAATATAAACAAAAAATCCTCGAATGAAAATTCCAACAATAATTTCATTAATCATTTATATTATATTATGTTTAGTTTATTTTGCCTATATATTTATGTGTGTTGTCTTTGTATGTGTTTACTGTTTATATATTCTGTATTTACTTTTACTAAAACATTACGAAATAGTTTTCAATTAAATAGAAGAAGGGACATGTATGAAAAGATAAAACGGAAAAAAATGTAAGGGTTTATATCTTTCAGTTCATATTTAAAGTATTTTGTGAATAAAGACAGAAAAACCAGAATACTGTTGAATAATATAAGTTCTGATTACTCAACGAATAGTTTGAATAGAGTCTAGATTAGGTTTATATATAGAAAGTCCTATGAGACTCAAACATTTATACGGTCATATAGACAAAAACCACAACTTTAGAATACATAGCAACTATACCTATACGAATGCTTTAGAAAATCCTAGTCTAGTTATAAACTCATATATTCCCATGTGATTAGAATTTCTTAATCACCTTTCTGAATAGATAGAATGTGAATTAACAGGAAGAAAAGTGTGAGTTTATGATCCTGTTTAGTTTTAATATGAAAACTACATCAGTGGTTGTGTCAATGAGGGTCCCATATAAATTTGTAAAACTAGTGAAGCACATCAGCACTTAAAGAACTGCCGCATGAAAAGTCAAGGATTCGTTTTAACATCGTTGTATATGGTTAAGTGTGTATGAAGCTTAATAATTAACGGGTTAAGAAGTTTATAATCATGAAAATATTTCAAGTTTTTTTTCTGCTTTTACAAAACAACAACAAATGTTATACAGGAACAAATTGTGTTCATTTGTTTTTATTTTAATTTTATTCATGACTTGACCGAATTTTTTTTATCACATCTCAAATTTTTTTTTGTTTGTAATTTTTGTTTTCTGCGTAGTTGAGAAGATGGGAAAAAGAGGATAAATATACACTCGCGATTGTTCCCTAGACAGTTCTCCAACAAACACATTAAGCTTAAGGGAAAATTTGTAGATTTGAATTTTGTGTTTAGGCATTTTATTTGAAATTGTCGCATTGTCATTGATAATAGAGAACATCTGTTTCTGCCTCTTTTTCGATTATCTTAAATGATTCCAATTATTCTAATCCATTCCTTTAAGTGTAAATTATGGAAATTGACTGAGTTTACTATATTTAAATGCAAATGGTTCAATAATTTAAATAATTTATAAAATATTTATGGATTACAGTCATATATAAAAACTCAACAATTCTTTTCCATTCTAATTAATTGAACTAAAAATGTACTTAATTTGATATTCAACAAGATTTTAATTTATCCAAATAGCATATATGTGAATTAAATCAATTTAGAATCAATTCTATATTAGAAAAGTGATATTGATTTGATTATGTGAAAAACATCCTGCAGTTATAGAAAAATAACTAAGAGTCAGGAAACACAAATGAGGCTTATATTTCATGTGAAATGTTATAATGAATTAGGAGACGATACAACCTCACTTCTGTTTCTTATTAAATATAAAAACCATACAGTTTTATTTATGGTTTTGTTATTTTGAATATAAAGTTACAAATTACATTGAAACATTTCCTATCCAAACAATGACAAAATATACAGAATTTTTTTCCAGTCAAACAAAATAAATATATATGAAATATGTGTATAAAGAGAAATAAAATATTCTTCTTTCTATGGACCAATTCCAGCCATGGTAACATGTATTCAGTGTATGAGTAGGATGATTTGAATTAAGTCTAATGGTTTTGTCCGTGTCTTTTGTGACTTTGATATTAAATTGGCTTATATCATAATATGTATATGTATATGTAGATGTAGAAAAAAAGGTCGAAGGTTTCGAAACTAAAAATCAACAAAACAGAATGGCAATCAAGCAATATCTTCTTATTTTTTCTTGTTTTTATACCTAAAAAGAAAACATTAATCTATTGTATGTCAATCAAAAACCATCTTCAAACAAAAGTAATAATATATTTTTGCCCAAAAGCAAAGCCCTCATCTTATAAAGAACTAGCAAAAAATAAATCAATAATTCAAATAGATTTTCTCTTCCTCATCAACATATTCTACGTTGGCGCCTAGTGAACTTTTCTGTCTTCATTTTTGCCGTATATATTTATCGTTTGTCTCCCTCTTTTTGAGCTTTTCTACCCTCATTCTTGCTTTATATAAATTATTTTGTATGCCATGGGGTGGGGATGTTGCGGGTGTTTCATAGTGTCAGACCAATGTGTTTACACAATATAAAAAGACAAACAAAAAGATTCGTCTAAAAATCAAAATAAATACGACCTAATTTTTCTTCTACTTTACAAAACTGAAGAACACATTTTTTGAACTGATTAATTCTTATCATTTACACACTCAACACACATGCCAAATACACACACACACACTTATAACCATACAAATGATTTTAATAGGATTTTTGACGAATTGCTAGAGCGATTCAATTAAAAGAAATTGACACGACGACATTTCATTATTTAAACAAAACATTTAATTTCAGTATAATTTTGTCTTCATAATTTCCTCATTTGTCTGAGTTTATTTTTATTTTTATGAAATCATTTGAATGATTTATGATTTGACTTGATTTGTTGAACCCAAAATTTATTAAATTTATTTCAGACGTTTGAAACAAATTAATTTTAAAAGTGAAAAGTTTCGATTTAATTTTCCATTCCTTACTTCGAGAAAAATAAATTAAATCGTGTCCATCATCAACATCGTTAACTGATTTTTATAATTCTGATAAACGAAATGCAACGATTTATCGTTGATAAGTTATTCGTTGTGAAGATCAGACTGAGATACGTGACGTTCATGAATTATTACCCTTTTTTGTGCGAATACGAATAAATCATCATGAAGCAATGTAAGTACGAGCGAGCTGATGGTATTTTGATTTGATTTTTGACGCGATATCCTTTTATGTTTAATAACGTTGTCATGAAATATTCTGTCGTCCGTTGTTTGACAAAATCACCATCGTCATAAATGCGAATATTGAAATACAGTTGATTATTTTTGTAAATTCGGTATTGAGTTGAAATACAAAATTCTGGTTAATTATAATTGGGGTGACCAAAAAAAAAATTAATCCTAACAGTCAACATACATCAATCTTGAAATTTGAGTTATATAAAAACAAACATAAAAGTTTTCCTAGAAAATAATTTGATCAAAAATAAAAACTTGGAGATAAAATATATTTTGAAAGCAATTAATTTCGTAAATTGCTAAGAAAAATATATTTTATTACTTTCCTTACTTATATTATATTAAATTACATTCAAAAGGAATTAACAAAATTTGCAATGAATCCACAGTCAAACTAAGTTTCCTAAAACTCAAGAGTAAATGTGAAATTCAATTATTGAATGAGCAGAAAATATTTCACTGTCACAATTATTTTGTAAAATGTTCAACATAGAAAAGTATGTATAGAGGTACAAAGTATATTATATTCAAATTATAACATCTGTTTGTTATACTTTGTATCAGTTTATCAGTAGTACGTGGGGGTTTTAAGATTATGTACATGGGATATGTTTAATGGTGTATATGTGTAAAATATTGTGGTTGACGAAGATTAAGTGAATCGTAGTTATACTTGTAGTTGATAACAATTATATTATTATTATTTATGTTAAAATCTGTTGTTATTCGGAAGCACAATATTATTTACTTGGATCATCACATTTTGATGTTAACACTACACATATAATTTGTAATGTGAGATCTACTGATGAATGTATCAGTGTCAAAGTCATTAATAATCTACTTAATTATTTTTATAAATATAGAATAGAAGGTTCGGTCAGAATTAATTAGATCGAAAGAGAAAATAGAAAAAAATTCCATAATGGAAGTAGCACGCTATCCCTTATAGTCCAAATTAGAATTTTTCATAAAATATTTTCTTAGGAGGCGATCGAACCAATAAACATGAATTATATTTTTAATTACGGCATTCTGTTAACCATTAGAACCAATTTCTTATTGCTTCTAATTAAATGGTATATAATGGTCCATGGGGGAAGACGTTTAAAAAGCATTTATGTATTATTTCAAAGGGCTACAGTATTAATGGCACCACAATTAAACGTTTGATGTACGATTCTTTGTTGTTTCGGTTTGGTTAACATTTGTATCTTTGAAGGATAAATTCTTAAATTTTTTGTTTTCTTCGATTCAACTTTTATATTAAAATGAGAAAAATAAATGATTAAGATCAGTACCGAGGTTATAAAAGTAATAAAAGCAAATGTTTCTTTCTTTGTTTTATTTACTGAACATATCTGATGTGTAACAGAACCAAAGTTCCCATCTCGTAATCGCAATAAACCCTTAAAAATTACTGTTATTACTCCATTGACCATCCAACCATTATAAAAAAAACTACAGAGTGTATCCATCCATTTCTACAGACAAACAACTAGCATTAAATAGTTGTTGTCATGACAACAAAAACTGTACCCCATCAAAAGTGTCTGCATATAACGGCAACAATGTCTGCCTTCTGGACAACATGTAATTCCTAAAGTCAGATTCAATTTGTTTCCTCAACGAGAAATATTCTATTTCATTCTATGGCCGTTTAACGACATCATTTTGAGACATTATATTATGGTCGAGTGACCAATTGAGTTTACGGCTTGTTATGATGATACACCGACACAGAGTCAGTTTTGAACAATGCAAAATGTCATGAAAGTAAATATTTTTGAATAATTTTGTCGGAGAATTTTGACCTTTTATTATACCTTTTTCCGAGACATCCAGTCAGGGTTTACTTGTGGTGATAAGAATAAAAATTTCATTCAAAAAGAAAAAAACATAATAATCTCACTCATCTTATAAAAATATAAAATATTATTTGGAATGATCTATTTTAGCTACGCTATAGCATATTGCAACCCTAATCATTATGTGTTCTGTATAAATAAATTGTTATATAAAACAAGCAAAGTCCATTTGTCTCCACATTTGTACTACTATTATTTTGTATTTGGCCATAAACTTGAAGCACAAAATTTACGATCTAACAATAATTCAAAAGTTTCAGTTCAAGTACTGAATTGGATTGTTTTAGTTCTGTATGACTGAATTCAATGAGTGATTATAAAAATACAAAGAAACCTAAAACACTAAGAGGAAAAAGTGAAAGAAGGGACTCGTTTATATCAGATTATTTCACAAAATGTGCTACTTTATTGATTGAACCTGTCGTTTTCTCAACGTGAATTGGATTGGCTCAATTAGTAGTTCTTGTAAATTTTTATGAATTATTTTTGTTACCAGTGAATTTTAATTTATGATTTAACATTTGGTTTTTATATAAAAATTCCCTTTTTGTTTAACAAAACTGTGAGTTAAAGAGAAAAAAAAAATATAAAACTTCTTTATTTTTTTCACCAATTACATTAAGAAAATATAAGATAAGGATTTTATGTTTCTGTATTTACACAAACACAAGAAAAAAAAAAGTCCTTTTGTTTTAAAAGGTTTAACAATTTAAGACAAAAAGGTATATCCTTTTTTTGGTCCAAAACATTTTTAGATTTAATTTTTTGTTATTCCGTTTTTTTTTTGGTTGTCGTATTTAAATTTTTTGTTTTTTTTTTTTTTCGTATATGGATTAAGAGATTATTTTAAGTAAGGATTTTAACCAGTAAAAGTTTCATTAATACATTTTAACTTTAAATCTGTTTAAATTTATGTAAAATATATGTAAAGTATTTATAAAGTAAACTAAAAAGTGACCTTATATTCAGAGTATACTTAAAGTCAACCCACTCAACATTAATCTCTCATTTATTCTAAAGAAAAAAAATTCAATCTAACGAAAAAAATTAACTTTTAACAATCTATTCAAATTAAATAGTTAAAGATTTTTTTTATTTTATCTAAATTTAGAGTGAGTGATGGTCGTTGAACCTTTAGTTTCGCTTAACCCATTTAAAATTTTTGTTTTTTTTAATTATGAAAAACGTCATTAATTAATTATACATATATTAAACATACAACATACAACAAGAATATTAAAAGAAGAACACAAAAAAAAAATGTTCGACGAGACAAGGATTTTAAGAGACTCAACAAAGAAACCAAAAAAAAAAAAATAAACAAAAACTAATGAAAATTTATTCTAAAAATACTGAGAAATCGAAACACAAAAAATAAAAGAAAGAAAACAAAAATGAATATTTAAATTTTGTCCATTTGTATTTTTTACGTAAGTGTGTATAAAAGATGGTATAAGTCTTAATTTTAATTGCTTAAAAATTTGTAATTTAAATGATTTAAAAATTGTTTTTGTTTGCCCGCCCTTCATTATTTTTTTTCTGTGGTTTTTAATTCTCTGACTTTCTGTCTATATTCCTTTTTCTTTAAATTGAATAGAATGAAAAAGAGACGAGAAAAAATAAAAATTAAAATGGTAAAGAAAATAAAGAAATAATTATCTCACACGTATTTTGTTAACTATCACATTTAACATGTACAAATTTTAGATAAAAACCAAACCAAAGTAAAACCGCATAAATTTAAAATATGAGAAAACCATAAAAAATGTTTTCTTCTGGTTTTTTTTTTGCACAAATGAAAACAAAAAACACAAATAATTTATACAAAAGTAAATATTAAAATTCCATCCACATATATCAAACATTGTGGCTTTAAAAGTTATATAAACAGAATTTACAAAATCTATTATAACAAAAGACAGATGCTTTGTTTTTGTTTCTTATATTTTCTTTTTGGAGGGTTTGTATTTGGTTTTTTTTTAAAATAATTTCACTTAAAAAATTGTAAACTGTTGAAATGCAATTTATTTATATTGTAGATTATATAAGAGTAATTCAAAAGTTTGGTCAATATTAACTATCTCTGTTTTTGTCTATGCGCAAAAGAACATTACAAAGTGTTTGCATTAAAATTGATTATAGTGAATTATTATAGAAAAGTTGTAAAAAGTAAACTTACAAAATTGCTGTATCAGCTGGAAGTGATGGTATTCTATCCAAATGTTCATTCATACATCGTACAGTTCTTTGTTGACATGAACATCGTAATGGACATCCTTGTGCACTTACATAATCAATTGTTATCATAAAATAACATAAAGAAAAAAATAATGTCATAAACACTGAACGTGAATGCATTTTAAATTTTTATTCTTTATTTCTGTTGATGTTATTGTTGTTGTTGTTTTTTTTTTTTGTTAATGGTTAAATCCAACAAACCATAAAAACATAAATATATAAAGACACTTTTCACTTTTTCGTCTAATTGAATTTTGATGTTGATCAGTATAAAGTAAAATGGTTCCTGTCAAAGGGGAGAGGATCATTATTATAATTTATTGGTGTTATATATAGAATTTTGATTGAACGTTTGTTTCTCAAAATAACGTTAATAAAAAATAAAAAGAGTGGGGTTTTTTTTTACATTAAAAAACGATTTAAACAAAAAAAAAAAACAGAAGAATATTGAAAATCCTTCAATTGAAGTAATATATTTTTATTTACGTTTATTAAATATTTTTAAAATAAAAATAATAATCTGAATTTTATCGACTTTTCTTAATTCCACAATAGGAAAAATAAAAACGTCGTTTTATAAGTTTCCGCTTAACGACAAAAATGTAAATGAAATTGATCCATTTTTGTCGTTATTAAAAAACATTAGTTTGTAATTTTCCCAAACTGACTATGAAATTGAAATTGAATATTTGAAATTGGTATTAATGAAAATAATATCTTTAGAGATGAGTAGACAAATATTTATGAAATCCACAATAATGAAAAATTCCTTGATGAATCAGAATTAATATGCAATAAAGCTTCTTTTTTTTTTTTTTTTTGGTAAAAAAATGAAATGTAAGCGCTAGAAATGATTATAATTCTCTCTAAATAGAACAACTTTAACAGATAAAATTTTATTTTTGAAGCGTTATATCCTTTTTTTTTTATTGGTCAAACCTAAAAAAGAAAACACACAAATTTAACTAACTTTTTAAAAACTTATTTTAACACTAAACACATTTTTTATTTCTTTAAAACAAAAAAAAAATATAATTTTTTGATATTTTAGGAACGTCAAGTTCCTGTAAAAGCACTTCGCGGATCACAAAAAAAAAATCCAATACAATCCAAATGCCGGTCCGCCAATGACTGAAGCTGTACAAGAATATTATAGAAATGAATTGAGAAGAGAAAATGTTAAAGAGAATTTTTTTACTGATACTACATGAAGAATATCTCTCATGTACCAAAATCAAAGGAAAATTTAATTCAGCAAAAATAAATTCCTCTCTGTTATTTAAAAGTACTAAGAGAGAAGATAAGATGTTTTATATTGAAAATCAGGAGAATTTTATATTAACATCAACTGTGTTTACAATGAAGGATTTAATTTATTAAATCAAATTCTAATTTTATTTTTCAATATTCTGTTTACTTTACAAGAGAAATGAAAATGGAAAATTGTTTCTGGTAGAAATTATATAAATTGTATGCTACTATTTCTACATTGTTTTAAATTTAAATTAAATAGAATTTTTATGTATGTATGTAGTTTGAATCAATGATGGTTCAATGATGATAAAATTTCAGATATTTTGAAGTCAATTGATCTAAACTTTTTTTATTCATTCGTTCGTTTTTTTTTCGTTCTATTCTACTTTTTCTATTTTTACTTTTATTGTGGGTTGGATTGGATACTGTATAGTTATTTATTTTGACATCATGACTTTTCAAACAATATATTACAGAAGGGCTAGGCAACTCACTGGGGTTTGTTCGAATTTTATTAAAACACGTTCTTTATAAGATCACAGCAAGGGCGCTACGGTCCACCGCAGTTTAGTATCCCTGATCAACAAAGACATTATTCTCTGAACAAAGAACAGTTTTTTTTAAAGAAAAAAAAAATAAATTCAAGGAAGTATGGTACACTAATATAAAGATATAATACATCTATAAGTCTATATCAGAGGGTGTACGAAAAAAAAAACGTTGTAAATCATCGTAATGCACATCCACGCCTCATTTATTTCGCCTCAGGTTGGATATGAAAATAAAATAAATTTTCCATCTTTATCTGTGTTATCCTTCGTGTGTATGTATATATGATGAAAATATTGATAAATAATCCAGAATTTTGTAGAAACCAAATTGGAAATAATTTACAGATTTTTATTTTCATTTTTAGAATTTTTTCTCCAACAATTTGCTTTTTTTTTTATTTGAATAAATTTTTATTTCATTCGATGATTTTCCAATTAGATTCAATAATATTTTCACAAGTTATTTTAATTAAATTTGAGAAACTGTGAGGACAAATAAAGAATTTCATTTGATTAAAAAAAAAAGAAAATAAAAAATTATTTCCAATATTTTTGCTGGATGAAAAATGTTCCAGTTATAAATTTCAACTGTGAATTTTTCAAAAGATAAAAATTTTAATAATTTATTGCGTTTTGTATTAATTTTTTTTTTCAATGATTTTTAAATTAGGACAGAATAAGAATGAGAAGATTGTGGTGCCATAAGCGGGATGTGGCTTAAACTAAATAAATCTACAATAAACATCGTAAAATTGAATCAGTCGCAGTTTTATTTTTTTAGAATTTCAGAAATAGAAAATTATCTCATATATAATTTTTGCGACTTCCGGCAAACAAAGATTAAATGAATTCATTGACGGGAACGAAATTTACAAACACATAAAAACCCTAGAATGATAAAACTAAGATAAGACCTGGTCCATAATATTTTGGCTAATTTCGGTTGGTTATAAGAATTAGCCTATTCGGCGTTTAAAATCTCATTCTAAATTATCTTAAAACTATTTCAAAACGGCGACAACTTTATTGAAATAAGTTTATTGTGTAGAAATCGTGAAACAGAAAAAGAAAATATAAAAGAAAAAACTTTCATCGTAAACCAAAACTCGTGGAATAATCAAGAATGAATGCACTTCGCTTTTCAGATTTTTGCCAAATCATATAAAAGGCCGGAAGACGGAGATGAGAACTTTTGAATGAGAGACGAATAATAAAGCGACAGGAATAAAAAAAAACTCGTATAGAAAAATATGAATACAATGGTTTAAATTTAAATACGTGACACAATCAGATCCAACGTCGTCTGATGGTTTTATATTTCTCAATTGCAGTGCTTTTGCTTTCTGAACTCATGTGAAAAGTCACAAAAGAAAATATCGAGGACAAAATATTATCCTATTGAAAAGAAATTTACATTCTCTATCCTGGGTATTTTAAATCATTCGTCTCATTTTATTTAAAAAAAATTGATTAGTTCTTAATTAATTAGCTCATAATAAAATTTTAAATATGAATGATAAAGTTTTTAATTATCTCGGAAAGCTCAGAAAAATTTATTGGCCAGAAGTCCAACAAAATGGATGATCTAAGGTGTAGTGCAGTAGTTGAGGTAAGGATGTTGGGTGAATTGAAAACCGACACCATTGATTTATTATTTACAAAGGTCGTGACAAAGCGAGTTCGTTCTCGATTTTCTTTCCAGAAAATTCATTAATAAAATTGTTTCCTATCGATAAATTCAATTGTTATTTTTTAATTAATTTAATCACAAAGCAACAGATAAGTGGAAATATAATCTAAATAACAATTCAAATATTAAGAGTTAAATCTTACATGAAGAATATTCAATGGCACGAGGTATTTGTGTTCAGTTAAGCGAAAGGACAATGATGCGACAAAACAAACAGAACGGATTTTAATTTAGGGGAAAGGTAGACAAAGCACCTTAATAATTATACCATTATTTGGGGATTTTATTGTGTATTCTATTTTATATTTTTAATTGTTTTAATAAATGCGAATAATTTTCGTTTTATTAAAATTTACGCCCAAACATTTTTGAATATAAAATTTTCAATTTTCGTGGCAACAAATGACTTTACGGAAAAATGGAACAAGTAAAATTCTTGTAAAATCTGTATAATGTATCCTCCAAGGGACTTCACAGTTACGCACAAATACATTTATAGATTCTCATGTAATTACGTTTCAATGTAAAAATAAATTGATCTGAAATTCTTTAACATTCCATTCAAGAATTTATGTTTCTCTCTAAGATCTTTCGAGTAAAATGATTTGTCATTATTCACGTTAAAAATGATCTGGAATTCGTCAAGCTGTCAATGATGTGCCAATTATTTATTAAATTCAATTTGATTTATTATTCAAAAATATTCAGAATTAATCTTATTTGGATACAGAAAGCAGATGTTCATAAATGTTATTATCATAAGCGATTGAATTCATCTTAATAGAAATTATCTCTTGTTTTTCTTTAACCAATTCTTTTATATGCATTTACAAATTTTATTTTATACATTGAAGAAAGAATACGATGAATAGAAATACTTATTACATAGTTTGTAATAAAATGAATTATGGTTTAATTCCATATAAAGCTTTCTACACCAATAACGTCCGAACATGTGTTTGTCTTAATTCTTGTTTAGTTGGATCTTATCATTAGTTATAATAATTATTATGATAAACCAAAAAAAAATTTAACAATCCAATTATTTTATAAACTCTCATTCGGATATTTTCTAAATGAGAATTTAGAAAATTTATATTTTTTTAGGTGAAACAAATGACAAAAAAAAAATCTTATTATTTTAACGTTTAACCATGGACCCCACTCAGGTTAAGTTAATTGCTTTCTGTATGTTCGATTGGATTCACATCATCTTTCAATCCATTTGTTGATTGGTTTTTAATATAACCAATATATAAAGTGGAAAAGGGTAGGCAAGTCACGTCAACATGTTTGATTTACAATTTCAGACCGTATAACAAAAAAAATAAGGATAGAGTGAGAAAGACAGAGAGAGAGAGAGAATAGAATAAAAATATTAAGAAAGAATCTGTTTTTTGTAGACGATAGGGTAAATATATCGATATAATTTCTTATTTTGATTTTATAAAGAAATATTATGTTTTCAGGGAAATTTAGTTTCAAAATTGAATAGAATATTTTTAAAAAATAAAAATTTAAAGATGAATTGTTTCTTATTGATTTTTATATTGGATTTATTTTTTAAATTTTATCCATATTCATAAAAATTCAATTTTTCCTTTTCAATTTTCAATAATAAACAGATCAGGAAAAATTTAATTTAAAATATGGATGAAAATTTTATAATTAATTTTTTTTTTTCAAAATTAAATTTTATGGTCAATCATCCATATTTTCCAATTTTTTATGAAATCTTTTTTATAACCACAAAAATTTATGTTTATAACAAAACTTTAATATATAATGCCTTGAATATAATATTTTCTCTGGTACATATACGAATCGGTGGTTTTGGATACAAAAATTCTATTTATTTAATGTAAATAAAATAAGAAAAGTTTTAATTTTAAATTAAAATTCACATAAATATTTTTTGTACAAGTTTTACAAAATATTCTCCATATTTTTTTGTTTTTTTTTTATAAAATAAAAAATGTATAGAAGAAATTTTTGTGTTCATTTTTTGTTCTTGTTTATTTTGTATATAAATTCCATTTTAATATTTAAATTTAAAACTAGTAAAAAATTTTCATAAACAAATATTTTTGTTTACCTTTGCATTGTGAAGTTTGTTCAAGAATTTATTATAATAAACCAAAAGAATTGCAATGAATACTTTAATTATTAAATAAATTTATCAATTGTTTATAAAACAATAATTATTGATTTTACTTGATAATTTATATAATGTAAGGTTTGTATTTTTTTTTTCATTTCACATTTTTGACTGGATAAATTGTATTTTTGATGAAATAAAATTGAAATTCTGCCAAAAAAAAAAATGTATTTTATTAAATTGAATGAAACGACAATTGGCTACAAAGTATTTCTTTCATTCTTATAAAATTGAGATGACATTTTAAATCGTTTCAGACTTTTGTAGCAGTAAAATATTATATAGAAGAAATAGAAAATTGCATTTTAGAAAGTAAAGTTCAATAAGGTTCAGTTATTTTGAAGAATCAATTATTGTGACGAATATTTCTGTGTGAAGGATGTTTTTATTGCTTATAAAAATCACTAGACTTGAACAAATATGATAAAAAGCGTCAAAGCCCTTACAGAATGTATATAGAAAATATTGTGAAGAAAACTAAAATACGTATTACCATTTTCTTATCATTAAAAAAAATAATATAAAATTAAATTATGTTTTATCTTAAAAAGAAACTTAAATACTCATTAAATCTTATTTTAGAAATTTCTCTTTATATTTTATCAAAAAAATCCGAGTATACAAATAATCAATAAATTCTCAGACAATTGTTTTCAATTGAGAGAGAAAAAAAAAGCACAAAGGAAAGGAAAATATAATAAGTATCACATACACAATTTATATATAAGAATTCTTATGTCATGCTCTTTTCTTTTTTTCTTTTCCTTCATCTTTACCAGTATTTTTTCTTTATTATTTTATACCTTGAAATAGCTTCCACATCAACAAGAAGGAATTATTATTTCTATAAGAAAATGTGAATGTCATAAACAGAAACAAAGAGTTTATATATTCTCTATAATATAGAAACCTTTTAGATATTTAACGTAAAGGAAAATATTAGAACATCAAATAAAATATTGAAGAATAACAAAAATAGCAAAAAAAAAATTATAATCAAAAGAAAATTATTTTCATCAGATCTTATTTGAAAATATATTTTTTTAATTAGGTAAAATGTGTGGCTTATTGTAATTTGGTTAATTTTTGTGTTACAATAACTGTGAACTGTGATATTTACCACAGTACGTCATCACTGTTGTGAATTCAATTCAACAAGGTAGAAAATATTGTTTAGATTCCATTTAAAAAATTCTGATACCAATAATCGTTGAAATATTTCTAATAAATTAAAAATGAAAAATTTATAAGCATCGAGAGAAAATTTTATAAGAAATATTTAATATTGTACAAATCATAAAGCGTACGCTCACATCAAACCTATGCATATATTTCGTATCCATTTATTAAACAAAATATTTATTCCTTTATTTTTGTTAGAACAAAATAATAAATTGTGAAATTCAAAATAAAATTCAAAAATAATAATTTATCCTGTTCATTGAACAAAACTGACTTTATAGGACTAAAGAAATATAATTATACGTTTCAAGTGTTTATAATTCATTTCTGTTTTATTTTATTCTCATTCTTCTTTGTAAATGAAGGGGATATGTCTGGTAATAAATTTAGTCTCGTCCACCTTACATCTTTGCGACATTTTCGTTGCCATAGCAATTATTAATAAAATTTTATAGATGTATAAGTGAATGAATTTTATACATACATAAAAGTTCAAATGTCAAATATTTTATATTATTTTTGTAATTTTATCATTTTTGATGAAAATAAAATTAAATGAAGAACAAAATTAAATATTCTAAGATAGTGCGACAATTTATCTAAATATTAGTTGATTTGATTTTACATTTTAAAAATTTTTTTATTTTAACTTATAATTTATTTTTGTTTATTTTTGTTAATAAATAACTTTACGAATGGTATGAATGTGTTTTTGTTTTTCTTTTCGCTTTCTTGGAAATAGAAAATAATTATAAAATTTACATTTTATTATTTTGATTTTTAAACATTATAAAAGTTTTTTTTTTTTGCAAACAAAATCATCTACCGCTTTTAATTAATAAAAAGTTCAAATTAAAGTATGGGGTTAGAAAAATCAAAAATTTCAATTTTTTTTTTAAATTTAAAATGAAAACATTAAAAATAATAATAATAATAATAATAATAATAATAATAATAATAATAATAACAAAAAGTATGAGAAACACGAGGCATTTGTGAATAAACGAAGCAAAATAAAATCGTTTAACAATTTTCATCCATTATATGAAAAAGATTAAACTTTTTTTATAAGTAAAATATTTACTTATTTTTTTGTCACTTATCTGAATATTTTTAATTGAAAATATTAAATCAAATATTTAAAAATTTTGTTACTCTTTAAATTGAATAATTTGTTCTTGTTAAATTTTTAATCAAAAAAATTATTTATAGAATTAAAATTGAAAAAAGAAAAAAGCAAAATTGGGAAAACATTTACATAACCTCATTATTTATTTCCATAAAAATTTATTATCAACATTTTCTTTATCAGAGTTACATCTAACGAACAATCTATTCATGAAATATTTTCACTACTTCAATAATAAAATAGTATTAAATGTGTTTAACGAAGCATTCATTTTATTTTAACAAAAAACTGTTGTTCATGTTGTAAATTGGTCAAATGTTTTAATTCATAGATGAGTTTACTGGGTAGGGAGGGATAAGTACATATAAATAAAATAAGCTCGTTGATGAGTTAATTTACAAATGTTTTACATGGACAATGTTTTTTTTTTATTTTATCTCTCATATATTTACCAACTTTAAGACTTTAAGTATACAAAATAGAGAGAGAGAGAAAACAAACAGGTAAACTCTTTTAATTAACTTAAAACAATATTTTTGTTTATGTATGTGGTCAAATTTTATTCTGACATAGAATGATTGCATTATGCATTTTGTTATTGTAACAATGTATAATTGGATTGTATGGTAAAGATAAAGGATTTTAATATTTTATGAAGAGATAACTTAAAATAAAATAAGAGAAATTTTTAATTTCATTAATTAATTCAAAATCATGTTTGTTGGTTAAAGTGAAATTACTGAAGTAAATTTAATCTAAAATGAAATAAAAATTATCTTTTCGACTGTGAGTCATGCTGTGAGTTTACTTGTGTGATTAATTTTTTAACAGCTTAAAATTTATATTTTCTGTATTTTTTTTTTTGCTAAAATTTCTAAATTGAAAAAAATCTATTTTTGTTTTTCTGACAAATTAATAAAGTATGAAGTAAAAATATAAACAGAATTAAATATATAAAATCACCCCTTTCTTTTAACAAAAAAAAAAAAAAAACTTAAGTATAAAACACTTTCCGTTTCTATTTTATTATTCAAATCGTTGATTTTAATTTTCTTATACTTTTTCCAGTTCATGAATAAATTTTATGTAATATTTTATTATTCTTCTTGATAAAGAAAATAATATTAAATTAACAATGAAAACAATTTAATATATTGGGCAATTTAATAAAGGAAAGAAATAAAGAAAAGGAAGAAAATGAATAGAAAAAGAAAAAGCGGAAAAGAGAATTTTAAAGTAAATACACCAAATGCAAAGTATTCTTTTGATTTAGAAAATTTTAAACATAAAAGCAAAAGAATCTATATGTAATGTTGTGTAATGTTGTATATAACATTGATATTCTTTGTTATCAAATATATATATATATATATAAGTATATAAAAGTATATAACATAAAATATATAAGAACAATTACCCCAAAGCGACAACCTACTTAAAATAATTTAAAATCAAACTTTATATACATCTTCAGAAAATAAATTCAACAAAAACATTCAGTAAAAAAAAAAAAAAAAATATAGAAACACAAAAAATATTCTGTGACTTTTCATTAAGGGAATAGCCCAAGGGAAACATTCGCTTCCTTTCGTGAATAAAAATTTATATTATACGGAAATTCTTGAATTTTAATAAAACCAAAAAAAGAATAAGAAGAAGAGAGTTCTTAAGAAAGGGAAACAATTTTTTTTTTTTTACTCTTCTACCTCTTCTACCTCTTCTACCTACTTCAATTTATATTCTAAATAAATAAATATGTGTTTCATAAAATTTTAATACAGTAATTGAAATACCTTTTCTTCTTTTCTCTTCCCCTCTCACTCATTCACTCTTCCTCGCTCACTGTTTTTGCTGATTGGTAAATGAATTAATAATTAATATTATGATGATTAAAATTAAACAAAAAATAAACAACAACAACAATAACAAAAAGAACAACAACAAGAGGAAAAAATAATAATAAAGATCATAGAAAGAAGAAAAAAAAGTTTTCTGATTTTATCAATTTTTTAAAGCTTTAAAGAATTTTAATTTTTTTTTTTTTTTTTTGTTTAGATTTTCATCATTTGTTTATCAAAATAAAAATCACATTATTTTGAAATAGGATTAAATTCTAAGAAATATTATTAAAAATTCTTTAGAATTTTTTTGGGTTTAAAAAATAATTTTTCAATAGAAATAAATTAAAACTCTGTTATAAGTACACATAACAAAATATTTTAAGTTCTAATATTTGGTATTATATTAAAAATATATTTCAATTTTCAACGTTTGTCAAGTTTATTTTTTTCTATAATAAAATTTTCATTTTTCTAAATTATCGATTCAAAAGATTACAGAATAATGTTCAAATGTATAGTCTCGGTCAACATGTAACAACCCATATAACTATACATAAATTGTATTTTTATATATTCTTGCATAAAGTCATACAAAGACGTGCAGAAATATAATCTTCTTATTCAACAACGGTATGATTACAAAATATGCATGAATATAGGGTATTATAAAAGGAAAAGGAAGGATGTATGAGTTATTGGGTGGGATTTCCATTTTAGCCTTTATTCTTTCTTTTTCTTTTTTTTTTTTTTTATATGAAAATAAAAAAGACGGTTTTTATGCCTGATGAGTCGGATTATAGGATAATATTTTAGAATTTTTATATTCAGCAACGATGATTAAGAGGAGGAAAAAAAAATTGTTTTACTTGCTTTTTAGATTTATTACAACATTAAAGGTATAGGAAAAATGAATGGGTTGGTTTTCATAGATTTAAAAATATATATGTAGACGTTTATTAAGAAAAATTTCTTACCATCATCTACAACAACTACAACATTCTTATATTTTAATTTTTTTTCTTCGTCATTTTATCTTTTCTTTAAATAAATGAATTTTATCATGTTAAATTATATCGTTTGTCAGTTTTTCATGAATATAGCCAGAGCCGTCTAAATGTGACAAAAAATTATAATCAAAAACGAAAAGAAGAAATGTCTCAAGTCGATTTCACACATAACCAAAAAAAAAAAAAGATGGCATTAAAATGACAAAATTTCACTTTCACAACAAATATTAGTTTCTCTTTTGCCAAAAAAAAAAAACCAACAACAAAAAATTGTCTCAAGTGATCAGGCGTCATAACAATTGTTTTTTATCCGACTCTTATGATAAGTGATTTGAAAAAGATTGATTTGATTTACAACAACAAATTAAATAAACAACAATATAAAAAAATTCAATTATTATCTTTGTGAAGAAAGAAGAATAGAGTATTGTAACATTATAAAATTGCACACACGCAACGCAATCGATCAACTGACACCATTATTATTTGTACTTTTCTTAATCATTTATAAATTTATTCCATTCTTTTAAAATAATAACCAAAAAGTTTATATATAATTTATTTTTCTTTATCACTTTATATTGCTGTTATTGTTATTCTTGTTCATGTTCTTGTAATTGTTTGTTAATATTTTTCTTTTCTAACCTAAAAACAAAAACAAAACAAAAATTCGCCCTTTATTTGCACGCTCGTTTTTGTTAAGAAAAGTTCAAAATATTTTATTATACTTATTTATTGTATAAATATAAATGAAACATGATATGGTGTTGGAGTGGGGTAGAATAAAAATAAAAATTGGTATTCCGATTACCTATCTTATGTGACGCAATGTGCGAAATAAATTTTTTATTTATATTTATTGTCAAAAAAAAAAAAAAAAGTTGAGACGACAACGAAGAAGAAGACGTAATTTTTTTTTTTATAAAGAAAAATAACAAGAACACAAATATAAAACATAAATAAAGAAATATTATGTGGTAAAAAATATATATTTATGTATTTATATTCTTTGTCGGTACACTTTCTTTTCAGTTGATATGTGACAAATTACAGAAAAATTAGAAAAAAATATATATAAAAATAAAAATTTCCATATAAATAAATCATTTACAATTTTTATATGATTTGATTTAAATTGAACAAAAAAAAAATCAATATAAAATTTATTACATAGATATTTTACCCTAATTATTTGCGTGGAAATATTTCAAAAATTTAGGAATCCTTTTATCAATTCCTAAATATTTTTCAACCTGGGAATTCTGAGAATTTTTTTTTTAAAAAAATTATAAATATTACCTTCACGTTTAATATAATAAAAAATTACTGATTGAAACAAATATTTGCAGTTTATATGCGCATAATAATTATCCATGTACATTGTCCAGTCGTGTGAGGTTTTAGGGGACAGTAATGAAACGTACGTTTATAAATTTACAATAAATGGAACAGACTATATTTAATTACGTTCCTTTTTAATATCAATTTAATATATAATTAATAACGCATTCACAATAGAAACAGGGAAATATTAAAAATGTTATTAAAATGTTGAGGTACCAACAAGTTAATTTTTTTTTGTGAAATAAAATTTATTAAAAATTGAAATTAAAAAAAGAATAAAGAAGTTTTGTGTGTTCAGAATAAAGTTTTTTCATAATTGTAAATTTTATGATTTTTGCATGTTGATTAATTTAGAATGAAAATTTGATTATGAATTAATGGTAAAATCATACGGCTTGTATACAGGACTTTTCAATATCAAAATTCTTTTACATTTTTGTTAAGCTTAAAATTTTTTTCTTAATTATTTATGTACATTATAGAAGTGTAAAAAGTATAAGAATAATTAATCAACATTAAGTATAATTAAGAAGTTGTAATATTTTTTCTCTAATATTATATAAAAATATAACTTTCGCTCTTTAACACAAACAAATCACTTGAACAGTAAATTCAAAATAGAAAAAGAAAAAAAAAAAAACTATAAATAATAAATGCCGAAAAGTCAAGTCTTTGATGTTGAAGAGTTCAAGAAAAGTCAAACAAAAAAAAAAAAGGAAGAAGAAGAAAGAAAAAAAAAAAGTTTTCTAGAATAAAAACATTTCAAAACAAATTGTTGTAAGTCAACTTCTAAAATATATTTATAAAATAAAGTGAAAAAGTTTATGAAATTCAGAAATTGATTTTGGACCAAAAAAAAAAAAAAAATTCTAAAAACTAGAATGTCAGATTTTCGTTAGAATTATTTTTACAAAGGAAGGAAATCGCTGTAACGGAAGTTGAACAACAACAGAAAAAAAAAGGGAAATTTTTTTCAAGAGCCGCCAAGTTGATTTTCCTTGTACTGAAAGATTTATTATAAGTTATATATATACCTACAAATGTTTCCATACAGAATAATTTTTGTGTTATGAAATGGTATTCATTTTAAGCATATGTAGTCTTAAAACGTTTTAAAGAAATATGCACTTTGGCTAAAGAATATATTGAAAAGAAATTTCGGAATGGGTGAAAAATCATGTAAAAAGGATCAAATTTGATACATATTTAGAAAATCGTTTAACTCTTGCGTTAATGTTATATGAATTCTATTCAACGCGCTCAAAATAAAAACTCAATTCATCATTTTGTATTATATCAGCTTTTATTGTTCAAAATGTTAGGGTTATCGCCACCTATTTTCTGTATATGTTTTTTTTTTATATACAGTTGTTGAAGGATTTTGTTGGGCATTATTAATGGAAAGAGACCTTTTTGTTTAACATAATGATCGATTGTGAAGTAAACAATTTTCTGTTGAATTTTAACATTTAGAAAGGAACAAGAATCATTAGTTAAATCTCAAATTTGTTTTATTTTTATATATAATACAGTTCAATGTTCAGATAAAAAGTTATTGATTAATTATGGTGTAGAATAATATTGATGATCAATTCTCGACCAACTCTATCAGCATATTTTGATTTACTTCGTCTGAAGGAAGCTATAACCCATAAAAATCAATGAATTATTACGTCCACTATCATCTTCAATTTTTTTCGAATTTCAGCATAGAATTTTACATTAGCATAAATTTAAATGGAAATTTCCTCAGAAGAAGGCTATATTTTTCCATAAAATAAAAACGAGGAATTACGTTAGTATAGTAAATTTCTGTAGCATAAATAGAAGCAAAAGATTACGGTGGCCTTTTGGCTTATTCTTCCTTTTTTTTTCTTCATAATACGATGTAAAATTGTAAATCTAACATGATGACATGACTTGCTATTTCCCCATTTATTTTATATAAAATATATTAAAAACCAATCAATAAATGGATTAAAGATGATGATAAGTAACAAGCACATACTGATAAGTAAGAAATTATAAAATATAAGACAAAAGCTCCAAAAGCTGCGGCCAAATCTGAATTCTAGTATATTTGAGATAAATAAATATTGAAACATTATTTAACATTTTAGAAATATTTCTGAAAATTTAATCTGGGCTTTATATTGAAATCAATTATAATTTGAATTCTTTGGATTACGAAATACGACCTGGATATTAAATGACCTCAAATGAACTTATTAAATTACAAATCGTTGGTGATAATTCTTTAATTAAATTCAAATTAATAACAAATGTAAACTGTACTAATTTTTAGTTGGAACATATTTTTGTACAGAACATTTTCTAAAAATTTAACAATAATTATGTCTTTGACTTATGGAGAAACACAATCATCTTTCAATTCAATCGAAAAATACGGAAACGAATTCAATCTTTACAAATTAAATTGAATTCAAAAGTAATAACGGACCAAACAAAAATAAATGGGAATTATATAGAATAAAAAAGGTATAAGTCCAATGGCTGAATTTTAATGACAAATTTAATCGCCTGTGATAACAGTATTTAAGAACATCTGTTATTTGTATCCAAATAAGATTAATTCTGAATATTTTTGAATAATAAATCAAATATAGAATTTAATAAATAATTGGCACATCATTGACAGCTTGACGAATTCCAGATCATTTTTAACGTGAATAATGACAAATCATTTTACTCGAAAGATCTTAGAGAGAAACATAAATTCTTGAATGGAATGTTAAAGAATTTCAGATCAATTTATTTTTACATTGAAACGTAATTACATGAGAATCTATAAATGTATTTGTGCGTAACTGTGAAGTCCCTTGGAGGATACATTATACAGATTTTACAAGAATTTTACTTGTTCCATTTTTCCGTAAAGTCATTTGTTGCCACGAAAATAGAAAATTTTATATTCAAAAATGTTTGGGCGTAAATTTTAATAAAACGAAAATTATTCGCATTTATTAAAACAATTAAAAATATAAAATAGAATACACAATAAAATCCCCAAATAATGGTATAATTATTAAGGTGCTTTGTCTACCTTTCCCCTAACTTAAAATCCGTTCTGTTTGTTTTGTAGCATCGTTGTCCTTTCGCTTAACTGAACACAAATACCTCGTGCCATTGAATATTCTTCATGTAAGATTTAACTCTTAATATTTGAATTGTTATTTAGATTATATTTCCACTTATCTGTTGCTTTGTGATTAAATTAATTAAAAAATAACAATTGAATTTATCGATAGGAAACAATTTTATTAATGAATTTTCTGGATAGAAAATCGAGAACGAACTCGCTTTGTCACGACCTTTGTAAATAATAAATCAATGGTGTCGGTTTTCAATTCACCCAACATCCTTACCTCAACTACTGCATTACACCTTAGATCATCCATTTTGTTGGACTTCTGGCCAATAAATTTTTCTGAGCTTTCCGAGATAATTAAAAACTTTATCATTCATATTTAAAATTTTATTATGAGCTAATTAATTAAGAACTAATCAATTTTGTTTAAATAAAATGAGACGAATGATTTAAAATACCCAGGATAGAGAATGTAAATTTCTTTTCAATAGGATAATATTTTGTCCTCGATATTTTCTTTTGTGACTTTTCACATGAGTTCAGAAAGCAAAAGCACTGCAATTGAGAAATATAAAACCATCAGACGACGTTGGATCTGATTGTGTCACGTATTTAAATTTAAACCATTGTATTCATATTTTTCTATACGAGTTTTTTTTATTCCTGTCGCTTTATTATTCGTCTCTCATTCAAAAGTTATCATCTCCGTCTTATATGATTTGGCAAAAATCTGAAAAGCGAAGTGCATTCATTCTTGATTATTCCACGAGTTCTGGTTTACGATGAAAGTTTTTTCTTTTATATTTTCTTTTTCTGTTTCACTATTTCTACACAATAAACTTATTTCAATAAAGTTGTCGCCGTTTTGAAATAGTTTTAAGTTAATTTAGAATGAGATTTTAAACGCCGAATAGGCTAATTTTTATCACCAACCTAAATATACGGAAATTTTGTGTTCAAGGTTTAATCCTCACTTTATCTTATTAAAAAATTTATCATTTAGTAAATTTCTTTCCCGTCAATGAATTCATTTAATCTTTGTTTGCCGGAAGTAGCAAAAATTAAAAATTGAGATAATTTGAAATTCTGAAATTCTAAAAAACTATAAACTGCGGCTGATTCAATTTTATTGTAGATTCATTTAGTTTAAGCCACATCCCGCTTATGGCACCACAATCATCATTCTCATTCTGTACTGATTCAGAAATTATATCATTGTAAAAAAAAAATATAATACAAAACGCAATAATTTATTAAAATTTTTATCTTTGGAAAAATTCACATTTTAAATTTATAACGGGAACATTTTTCATCCAGAAAAATAATGGAAATATTTTTTATTTTCATTTGTTGTTTATCAAATTAAATTCTTTATTTGTCCTCACAGTTTCTCAAATTTAATTAAAATAACTTGTGAAAATATTATTGAGTCTAATTCGAAAATCATCGAATGAAATAAAAAAATTTTAAAATAAAATTATTTGTGGACAATTTTCGTAAACAAAAACTATATTTTGTTTCTAATTTGACTTTAAGAGGAAAAAAAATCATTATTCAATCAATAATAATTTTATAATCCATTATAGAAACTTTTACAAAAATACACCCAGACAAACAACAGACAATTTGAAGGAAAATATAGAAGAACATTTATTTTATTCTAGAAATTCAACCTGAGGCAAAATAAATGAGGCGTGTATGTGCATTACAATGATTTATATAACGATTTTCTTTATATCCTTCGAAACGAATATATTAATATTATCTGTTATCAGTGTAGTGTACCATAGTTCCTTCGTATATATCCTTTAAACATTTCTTCTTTTTTTACTTCTTCATGTTTTTTTTTTCTCTTTTTTTGTATTAAGAAATATGAAGTACATATTTTTGTTTTATATTTTTCTCAGTTTATTTAGAATTTATCGTTTGTAAAATAATCGCATTTTTCTTTTGTTTTTTTTTTTTTCTTCTTCTCAAAATCTCTTTCCCTTTATTATTCCATTTATTTCGCAGTAAATAAGAAAAAAAATATAATCATAATAATAATAATCATAGAAAGAGTAACAAGAAAAAAAAATCTACATTTTCTATGTTTGAACATTTTCCAATTTCTTTTCAATTTAGGTTGCAAATTTTTTTTTTTTTTTTTTTCTGTTGATAAAATGGGTTTCTTTTGAAAATCAATCTTCTTTTGTTTTTTAAACTCACAGATATAAACTGTGAGAGAATATACATAGATACAGAATATACTACAGAGATTTTTATGTACCAATGATTTATTTTTATAGAAATCTAAAATCACTTTTTGAACATTCAAAAGTTCAATCCCTTTTTTTTTTTTTTTAGAAAAGTCTTCTTTTTGTTATTTTCTCTATTTTTATTTAGAACTTTTATTATTTTTTTATCAAAGAAATAGAACTTTTGGCGACTGGACAAAACTTTTGTTTTCTTTTTTATTTTGTTTTTATTGTTCTGAGTCATCCCGTTTCTATATCATAATTCTAAGAACTTAGAATTCATTGGTTTATCGTTAAACTAAAAGATGAAAAATATTTATATAAAGTTACATTTTGAATAACTGAAAAGGGGGAAAAACATAAATACATTTTTATTGTCATAAATCATAAAAAATTGAAAACAAGAAAATTTTAATTTATTTACAATTAATCAAAATTTATTTATAATTTTAATATTTGTTAATTTAAAGTTTTATGTTTCCAATTATAGAATTTTATCATATATTAGTTTAGATTAGTTTTAGATTTTATTTTACACTTTTCCTCATAATATACTCAGTTGGTGTTACTTAATAATTTAACTTTATCAAATAAATTATGCATTTATAAAAAGGATTACACTTGAGGATATTTGTGAATTCTGTTTAATTTTTTTTTTATTTTTTATGTAAAATTTTAGATTATAGAATATTCTTAGAAACTTAACTGCGGTATAAATTAATTATAATCATATTCTAGATTTAGTAATTAGTTATGTCAGATACTCAGTTTTGTAAGGTATTTCCTACAGGTACATACATTTGTTTTTTGTTATGGCGAACAATTTTAATTACAAATTTATTTAATAAAAGTTTCAAATAAAAATAGAAAAAATTTAAATTATAAATTCTAGTAAATTATTTATTAAATAAAGTTTACGGGAAATCTGAGACAACTAAATTAAATCAAGTATTATTTATAGTTTGTACACAACTAGGTTTACTGTACATATATTACATAGGTACATAAAATATAGTACACAGGTACATATACCAACATACAGCATCATGTAATAAATATATTAATTATATTCGCTTAAGAAATAATTTTATTTCATTTGTTTTTCTTCAGATTTCCTATGAATTTATTTTCAAAAATAATTCTAATTAATAATTATAAGAAATTTAATTATTTTAATTAATTCTAGTTACTCATAAATGATTTTATTTAATGAAAATTTATCTTCTGTTTAGTGAAGAATCCTTTTTATCAGCACCAAACAAATTTTATTCTCCTTATTTGTATTTGTGTTAACAAATTCTATGTAGGTTTAACCAAAAAAACTTTTTATTTCGACAAGCGTTCAGTTAGACTTTTTCCATTAATTATTTTTTTTATTAAAAAACCACCCAATTTTATTTTTAACAAGTTTTCTTTTTTTTTTTTACAACCAATTGTAAACTTTTGATCGTCATGAACAAAATTTTATAAAATAATTTTTGTAGAAACCAAAAAAAAAAAAAGAGAAAATCGGCTGGTACAAAAATTTTAAACTTTTATTTTTAATGAATTCAATTTTTTTTTTAATAATTTTCATAATTAATATTTCACTAAAAGTATTCTAAAGTAATCCTTCAATAATTAATTACACTATTGTCTAGAAAAATGGGAAATGGAAAAATATTCCTAAATCAATAAATTTACAACCCTCTAAAATTTGTGTTTTTTTTTTTTAAGTCAAGTTATTTGATAAAGTCAATATTAATTAAAAAATTTATAAGCCATTTATTTACATCTTAAAATTTTAAAGATTTTGAAAATTTAAAATAATGTAAACTAAAAATAATATAAATTTTTGTTTTAGTTTCATCAACATCGGCAGTTTTCGTCCAAAACATCAAAATCAATATATTCTTGTATATAAAAGATAAACAAATAAACATACTTTACCACCTCTATAATAATAATCTCAAATATATATTTCAGGTTTTAGAAATTAGCAAGTATAGATTGACTAAAATTTTAAATTCCACAAAAAAAAAAAAAATTTTTATAAAAAAACAACAACAAATACAGAGAGATGAGAAATATTTTTTAATTGTATAATTATTACGTTTATAACGTACATTTATATACGCACAATTAGATACGGGTTTGACATTTATTTTTATGTAATGGCACTTCGTTAAGGAAATTACATGTTGAAAGAAGGAAGTAACACACTAATTTCAAATTATTGTGAAATTCTCGACAGGAGAATTTTAAAGGTTCAAACATTTTCTAATTTATTGCTTATCAATTATTTAATTTACCAACAAATTTTTATATGAAAAACCAAAAATTTTACATTCATTTATCTAAAATAATTTTTGTGTTTGGAATTTAGTTTTGTTGATGATTTCACTATGTGGAATTTTACACAAAAATTTGTATATTGTATTTTTAAATTTTTTTATCAATCAAACGTATTGTATAAAAAATTAAAATCTGTTTAGCTGGTGGCCACGATATAAACGTTGTTTATTAATGGTCATAATATTATGATGATTTTTTTAAGTTTTGCGTGATTTTTTTTGAATGTGTGACAACGAGTAGACTTTGAAAATCAATTTCATTTATTTATTGTCGTAAAGATCATTTTGTGATTTTATAATATTGTTCTTTTATTTTTTTCTGTCATAACCCTCTTATCAGTTGGGTTTTGTTCTTTTTTTAAAACTTCCTGTGATTATGTGAATATAGTTTATTTTATAAAATATTATCTGACCAATTAACCACAAATATATTTATATATTAAACGATGAATTATTTACCAGTAGCTGATTTTGAAGAACAAAATGATTCTCAGTTATTTGTTGTGCGTGAAAGTGAAAACAGTGATTCTACTATTATTCAAATAATGCCAAGTGTTAAGGAAGAATCAATTATTGATATGGAAGGCAATGAAATGATTGAAATGACAAATAAAAATGTTAAAAAACCATTAGGATATGATGGTATTTCATTTTCTAATAATTCAAATGGTATTGTACAAATTGATACAACGGATGGACTTAAAGTGACACAACTTGATAGCAATAAAAATGCGTATTCATCGAAAAAAAGTGTTGCTGAGGGTATGATGGATATTGCATTACTTACGGTATATTTTCTTTTTTATTTTGTTTTGTTCGTTTTATTTTTTAAATTTAAAATTTAATGAAATCATCAAATAAAATAATAAAAACTTAATTCTCAGGCAAATGCTAATCAACTTAGATTTCTTATCACCTATAATCAAGAATCAAAAACTTATTACGTTAGTGTTGGTTTAATAATATTATCATTGGTATTACAAGTTGCTGTTGGTATTGCACTCATATTCAAGGTAAGGGTAAGTTTTATCTTAAAAAAAATTAATAGCCTAATTTTTGGAATTAATAAAATTACAACAAAAAACTTTAAGCAAGAACCAATTAATTATTTAACAAATTTTTTTTTATTTATGTTGAAAATTTCTTTATAAATATAAATTTAACAAAAAAAAGATTCTTTTTTTCATTCTAGCGTCAAATGAAAATTCGTGGTAGAAAAAGTCGTGCCAGCCGAACAAATGATTTTCTTGTTGGTGGTGTATTTTTAGTAACTGTTATCAATGTATTTGCTGCTTCATTTACAATGACTGAATCACCTAAATTACCAGAAAAAACATAAATTACATAATCACATAATTTATTAACAAACAAATTAAAATTAATAATTATATTTGTAACTATAGATAATAGTAATAGTGTTTGTAACTGTAATGAATATTTAATTGGTTTATTTTAGTTTATAACACAAAAAAAAAACCTCAAAAATTGTGCTGTGACGTGACAATAATTAAAATACAAAATTAAAATAGAAAATAAAAAAATTGGTTAACCACATTTTGTTCTTCTTTTTTTTTTAATGTTAAAAGCAACATTTTTATTTGTTTTGAAAAATAGTAATAGAGAATATAGGAACAACAATATAAATTACATTTAATTTTATCACACAAAATATATATAATTAATTACAATTAATTCAAATGAAAAAACAACCAATTATTGGTTAAAAAAATACTCAAAAATTTAGTGAAATAATTATCGTTAATATTAAACGAATAAATATTTATAAAATACTTTATATTTATAATTACATTTTTATTTAGTTATAACTTTATAATTATTATTAAATTGAATTTAATTAAAATAATAAAAAATTATTTGTAACTATAAATGAAATTTTTTATTTTTCAAAAAAAAAGAAAAAAAAATTGTGATCCAGCGGAAAGTTCGTCAAAAGAGCAAATTTTTTTTTAAATTCCCGTTTGAAAACAATGAACATAAAAGTAATTACTAATGATCAAATAATAGTTGACTGTTTGTTTCAATGAAAAATTTGAAAATGATTTTTTATTGTGATAATGACATATAGAGGAAGAAATCCACCCTTTCAATTAATTGAATTCAATGTACCGATCTAAAATTTGTCATCATTATTGTTGTCAATGATAAAAAATAAATTACTTTAGATTTTATAAAAAATATAAAGATTTTTGCATTCTCCCATATATTAAATGTAGCATTGTAAACACCATCAGTAATATTCTCTCAGCATCTAAAAAAAAATGGCAACAGAACATGCTCTCATATTTAGACAAAAATTCAGAGAAACATACATATATTTATTTTGGCCGCGAATATAGTCACTATACATATGTACATACATTTATTTTCTTTTTTGGTACAGAAGAGAGTGATGCTGAATTTATCTCTTTCTTTTTTTCAGTAACCACAGAAAATTCTCTTTTGAAATATACCGAATTCATTTCAAATATTCTTCTTCATCTTCAGTCTTTGTCAGACCGGCATTTGGATTTATATTGGATTTAATTGTTGTCCGTGAAGAGTTTCTTTTATTGGAAATTGACGTTTATTTTTTAAATGGAATTATTTTATTAAACATAAAATGTGGTTAGTGCTTGGTTTCAGCCTTTCGAATTAGGTATAAAGTGTTTATCAGTCGGTGAATATTTGCAATATCTAGATTTTATACAAAATAAAACACATCTTTGTTCTTATTTACATTTAATAAATTTTATCATACTTATACGAAGAATTTTATTAATCAAATATTTTCTTATTATTGGAAAAATATGTCCTTTTCATTTTATTGTTACAAATATTTCAATCTTAATTCAAATATCATAGGTAGTTTGTGAAAAATATTAAACAATGTTTTTTAATAACGTCAAATACGGATCAACTCGATTTACATTTTTGTCGTTAAGCGGAAACATATAAACGACTTTTTCCCATTGTTGTTTTGCAAAGTTGATAAAATGTGGATTTTTATTTTATTAAGAAATATTTAATAAAGGGGAGCATTTTATTTTTTTTTTTTATTTTCAACACAATATTCTCATTTTTGATTAAATCGATTTTTAATGTAAAATACCCTACCCATACCAATTTCGTTATATTAATGTTATTTTAAGCAACAACGTTCGATCAAAATTCTATAGAACAAATAATAAATTAAAATGTAATCTCCTTGACAGCCTTTTGTTTTTCATGTTACCAACGATACTAAGATGAACATAACTTAAAGTCGGTTCTGTAACCCCAATAAAAATTTTAAAAGTCTTTCTACGTTTGAAAAAATAGGGGGTACAAAAATTAAATTCAATTTTATTTTCTTAATGTAAGTGCTTCAAATTAAAAGAATCTTTTCACAACCCACATCAAAAAGAAAAAAATTTCTTTCAGTAAGGATAAAATTTATTAGAAGAATAGACTAACAAATAAAAATAATAAATCAACAATAATAAACTAATTCATCATATACATGAACTATACTAATTGAGCCAATCCAATTCACGTCGAGCAAACGACAGGTTCAATCAATAAAGTAGCACATTTTGTGAAATAATCTGATATAAACGAGTCCCTTCTTTCACTTTTTTCCTCTTAGTGTTTTAGGTTTCTTTGTATTTTTATAATCACTCATTGAATTCAGTCATACAGAACTAAAACAATCCAATTCAGTACTTGAACTGAAACTTTTGAATTATTGTTAGGTCGTAAATTTTGTGCTTCAAGTTTATGGCCAAATACAAAATAATAGTAGTACAAATGTGGAGACAAATGGACTTTGCTTGTTTTATATAACAATTTATTTATACAGAACACATAATGATTAGGGTTGCAATATGCCATAGCGTAGCTAAAATAGATCTTTCCATATAATATTTTATATTTTTATAAGATGAGTGAGATTATTATGTTTTTCTTTTTGAATGAAATTTTTATTCTTATCACCACAAGTAAACCCTGACTGGATGTCTCGAAAAAAGGTATAGTAAAAGGTCAAAATTCTCCGACAAAATTATTCAAAAATATTTACTTTCATGACATTTTGCATTGTTCAAAACTGACTCTGAGTCGGTGTATCATCATAACAAGCCGTAAACTCAATTGGTCACTCGACCATAATATAATGTCTCAAAATGATGTCGTTAAACGGTCATAGAATGAAATAGAATATTTCTCGTTGAGGAAACAAATTGAATCTGACTTTAGGAATTACATGTCGTCGAGAAGGCAGACATTGTTGCCGTTATATGCAGACACTTTTGATGGGGTATAGTTTTTGTTGTCATGACAACAACTATTTAATGCTAGTTGTTTGTCTGTAGAAATGGATGGATACTGTAGTTTTTTTTATAATGGTTGGATGGTCAATGGAGTAATTTTTAAGGGTTTATTGCGATTACGAGATGGGAACTTTGGTTCTGTTACACATCAGATATGTTCAGTAAATAAAACAAAGAAAGAAACATTTGCTTTTATTACTTTTATAACCTCGGTACTGATCTTAATCATTTATTTTTCTCATTTTAATATAAAAGTTGAATCGAAGAAAACAAAAAATTTAAGAATTTATCCTTCAAAGATACAAATGTTTACCAAACCGAAACAACAAAGAATCGTACATCAAACGTTTAATTGTGGTGCCATTAATACTGTAGCCCTTTGAAATAATACATAAATGCTTTTTAAACGTCTTCCCCCATGGACCATTATATACCATTTAATTAGAAGCAATAAGAAATTGGTTCTAATGGTTAACAGAATGCCGTAATTAAAAATATAATTCATGTTTATTGGTTCGATCGCCTCCTAAGAAAATATTTTATGAAAAATTCCCATTTGGACTATAAGGGATAGCGTGCTACTTCCATTATGGAATTTTTTTCTATTTTCTCCTTCGATCTAATTAATTCTGACCGAACCTTCTATTCTATATTTATAAAATTAATTAAGTAGATTATTAATGACTTTGACACTGATACATTCATCAGTAGATCTCACATTACAAATTATATGTGTAGTGTTAACATCAAAATGTGATGATCCAAGTAAATAATATTGTGCTTCCGAATAACAACAGATTTTAACATAAATAATAATAATATAATTGTTATCAACTACAAGTATAACTACGATTCACTTAATCTTCGTCAACCACAATATTTTACACATATACACCATTAAACATATCCCATGTACATAATCTTAAAACTCCCACGTACTACTGATAAACTGATACAAAGTATAACAAACAGATGTTATAATTTGAATATAATATACTTTGTACCTCTATACATACTTTTCTATGTTGAACATTTTACAAAATAATTGTGACAGTGAAATATTTTCTGCTCATTCAAAAATTGAATTTCACATTTACTCTTGAGTTTTAGGAAACTTAGTTTGACTGTGGATTCATTGCAAATTTTGTTAATTCCTTTTGAATGTAATTTAATATAATATAAGTAAGGAAAGTAATAAAATATATTTTTCTTAGCAATTTACGAAATTAATTGCTTTCAAAATATATTTTATTTCCAAGTTTTTATTTTTGATCAAATTATTTTCTAGGAAAACTTTTATGTTTGTTTTTATATAACTCAAATTTCAAGATTGATGTATGTTGACTGTTAGGATTAATTTTTTTTTCGGTCACCCCAATTATAATTAACCAGAATTTTGTATTTCAACTCAATACCGAATTTACAAAAATAATCAACTGTATTTCAATATTCGCAATTTTGACGATGGTGATTTTGTCAAACAACGGACGGCAGAATATTTCATGACAACGTTATTAAACATAAAATGATATCGCGTCAAAAATCAAATCAAAATACCATCAGCTCGCTCGTACTTACATTGCTTCATGATGATTTATTCGTATTCTCACAAAAAAGGGTAATAATTGATGAACGTCACGTATAAATCTCAGTCTGATCTTCACAACGAATAACTTATCAACGATAAATCGTTGCATTTCGTTTATCAGAATTATAAAAATCAGTTAACGATGTTGATGATGGACACGATTTAATTTATTTTACTCGAAGTAAGGAATGGAAAATTAAATCGAAACTTTTCACTTTTAAAATTAATTTGTTTCAAACGTTTGAAATAAATTTAATAAATTTTGGGTTCAACAAATCAAGTCAAATCATAAATCATTCAAATGATTTCATAAAAATAAAAACAAAACTCAGACAAATGAGGAAATTATGAAGACAAAATTATACTGAAATTAAATGTTTTGTTTAAATAATGAAATGTCGTCGTGTCAATTTCTTTTAATTGAATCGCTCTAGCAATTCGTCAAAAATCCTATTAAAATCATTTGTATGGTTATAAGTGTGTGTGTATGTATGTGTCATGTGTGTTGAGTGTGTAAATGATAAGAATTAATCAGTTCAAAAAATGTGTTCTTCAGTTTTGTAAAGTAGAAGAAAAATTAGGTCGTATTTATTTTGATTTTTAGACGAATCTTTTTGTTTGTCTTTTTATATTGTGTAAACACATTGGTCTGACACTATGAAACACCCGCAACATCCCCACCCCATGGCATACAAAATAATTTATATAAAGCAAAAAGGAGGGTAGAAAAGCTCAAAAAGAGGGAGACAAACGATAAATATATACGGCAAAAATGAAGACAGAAAAGTTCACTAGGCGCCAATGTAGAATATGTTGATGAGGAAGAGAAAATCTATTTGAATTATTGATTTATTTTTTGCTAGTTCTTTATAAGATGAGGACTTTGCTTTTGAGCAAAAATATATTATTACTTTTGTTTGAAGATGGTTTTTGATTGACATACAAAAGATTAATGTTTTCTTTTTAGGTATAAAAACAAGAAAAAATAAGAAGATATTACTTGATTGCCATTCTGTTTTGTTGATTTTTAGTTTCGAAACCTTCGACCTTTTTTTCTACATCTACATATACATATACATATTATGATATAAGCCAATTTAATATCAAAGTCACAAAAGACACAGACAAAACCATTAGACTTAATTCAAATCATCCTACTCATACACTGAATACATGTTACCATGGCTGGAATTGGTCCAGTGAAAGAAGAATATTTTATTTCTCTTTATACACATATTTTATATATATTTATTTTGTTTGACTGGAAAAAAATTCTGTATATTTTGTCATTGTTTGGATAGGAAATGTTTCAATGTAATTTGTAACTTTATATTCAAAATAACAAAACCATAAATAATACTGTATGGTTTTTATATTTAATAAGAAACAGAAATGAGGTTGTATCGTCTCCTAATTCATTATAACATTTCACATGAAATATAAGCCTCATTTGTGTTTCCTGACTTTTAGTTATTTTTCTATAACTGCAGGATGTTTTTGACATAATCAAATCAATATCACTTTTCTAATATAGAATTGATTCTAAATTGATTTAATTCACATATATGCTATTTGGATAAATTAAAATCTTGTTGAATATCAAATTAAGTACATTTTTAGATGACTTAATTAGAATGGAAAAGAATTGTTGAGTTTTTATATATGACTGTAATCCATAAATATTTTATAAATTATTTAAATTATTGAACCATTTGCATTTAAATATAGTAAACTCAGTCAATTTCCATAATTTACACTTAAAGGAATGGATTAGAATAATTGGAATCATTTAAGATAATCGAAAAAGAGGCAGAAACAGATGTTCTCTATTATCAATGACAATGCGACAATTTCAAATAAAATGCCTAAACACAAAATTCAAATCTACAAATTTTCCCTTAAGCTTAATGTGTTTGTTGGAGAACTGTCTAGGGAACAATCGCGAGTGTATATTTATCCTCTTTTTCCCATCTTCTCAACTACGCAGAAAACAAAAATTACAAACAAAAAAAAATTTGAGATGTGATAAAAAAAATTCGGTCAAGTCATGAATAAAATTAAAATAAAAACAAATGAACACGATTTGTTCCTGTATAACATTTGTTGTTGTTTTGTAAAAGCGGAAAAAAAAACTTGAAATATTTTCATGATTATAAACTTCTTAACCCGTTAATTATTAAGCTTCATACACACTTAACCATATACAACGATGTTAAAACGAATCCTTGACTTTTCATGCGGCAGTTCTTAAAGTGCTGATGTGCTTCACTAGTTTTACAAATTTATATGGGACCCTCATTGACACAACCACTGCTGTAGTTTTCATATTAAAACTAAACAGGATCATAAACTCACACTTTTCTTCCTGTTAATTCACATTCTATCTATTCAGAAAGGTGATTAAGAAATTCTAATCACATGGGAATATATGAGTTTATAACTAGACTAGGATTTTCTAAAGCATTCGTATAGGTATAGTTGCTATGTATTCTAAAGTTGTGATTTTTGTCTATATGACCGTATAAATGTTTGAGTCTCATAGGACTTTCTATATATAAACCTAATCTAGACTCTATTCAAACTATTCGTTGAGTAATCAGAACTTATATTATTCAACAGTATTCTGGTTTTTCTGTCTTTATTCACAAAATACTTTAAATATGAACTGAAAGATATAAACCCTTACATTTTTTTCCGTTTTATCTTTTCATACATGTCCCTTCTTCTATTTAATTGAAAACTATTTCGTAATGTTTTAGTGAAAGTAAATACAGAATATATTAACAGTAAACACATACAAAGACAATACACATAAATATATAGGCAATATAAACTAAAGATAATATAATATAAATGATTAATGAAATTATTGTTGGAATTTTCATTAGAGGATTTTTTGTTTATATTTTGAACCACAAAATTAGCAAATCATTTTCTATTTTACATTCGCGTTACTAAAATATTTATTTACCATAACGTAGAAAATAATATACGTTGTCATATTCAGTGACAATTATATATAGATTTTATATATAGAAATTATAAATTTTCTGTTCAAAGCACGTCTTACCCATACTTATAATGCCAGTGCTAACACTAAAATTTATTCTAGTGATCGTTCGGCATAATATCTTGTGTTATATTATATTTTTCTTCGTTTCTTCTTATTATTCTTTAGACGGTTGACTGTCATAACAATTGTTCTAGACATTTGAACAAAAACGAGTTAAAAAACAAATTTAATTTGGTATATAAATAACAAGTTAATCGATTTAAAAATCGAACAATGGAAATTTTTTATTCTTTCTTCTCTGACTCGAATGAATTTCTATACCATCATCATTATTTGCGTCTTGTTCTTACATCAATACAAAATTTCAATGAGAATCTAGAAAAACTTGATTTGCATAACTTTGAAAAGTGATAAAGGTAAGGATTAAGGATTCTGTTGAATAAACTTTGAATTCTAATTTAGCCTTTTTAGTTTTTCCATGAGGAAATAAAAGGGCGATAAGAATATTATATTGAGATTAGAAGTTTTTTTAAGGTACCGTGCTCAAAAATTAGTGAAAGTTGTTGAAATTATTAAGAGTCAAAAAATTATCACTTCTATTTAATTCACATTTTAAAAAGAAATTGCACATATAAATCTGAACTTTAACCTTCAAAGTAGAAAGCTTTCTAAGCCACACTTGATACCTACACACTCTGTATCTGTGGTGGAGATTTGAAAGGAAAGATGTTGAAATGGTTTACCAAAATAAAGAAAATTCTCTAGGCAAAATACCCCATTTGGAATATAGAAAAATTTAAAATACAAGAAAAATATTTTGCCCTCAAGCGGTTCTACACAGACGACTATTTATATTCAAGTAGGAGGGGAGAAGGATTTTTTTTATGTACAAATTATCTCAACTTGAGAATGAGTAACGAATATAAAAAAGTTGTAAGCGGCGTCATAAACAAGATCCGACATTTTTTTTTAAAAAAAGGGTTTTTTTCTGCGAAAAAGGATGACTATAAAATTCCTGCAAACTACAAACTTTAAAACTCACATAATATCGTATACCCTCGTTATACAGAAAGAAAATCAAATAACTTTTAGTTTTAAACAATAAATCGAAAATAAATCGAAAAATTATATTGGCTCGATCATTGCTCAAAAACTGGCATGACCCATTTCTACGGCACCTTATCCTAAATGTCACAAAAATATATACCCACATATATACACACATTAATTTGCTTAAATTTTTACTTTAAAGTTTTCTTCGTCGTTTGAAAGTAAGAAACAGATCTAATCTATCATCTAAATCGAGTTGAATTTCCCATCGCATGAATTTCTTCTTTTCGCTTCGTTCGCCGCACTCCTTTATTCTACTTTCATATTTGAACATATTTTTCATTTACTTATCTATCTATAATGCGTATATCCTTTTTACTTTTTAGATGTTTGAAGTTGTAAATACGCGTGTATATGTGTTTTGCGTGTGTGCGTTTGTATACCGGTGTCATCATCAGCCAACATTTTTTTATATTTGGTTTTGGTTATGTATTTTTCGGGTACTGTGAATATTACGCTTTAAAATGAAAGGGGGGAAAATTCGTATATTTGAATTTTTTATAGAAAATATTACACAAGTTTTTGGGAAGAAATGTAAAATTTTATAACTGAGAATGTAACATGAAAAATTGGTTTCATTTACAAGAATTCGTTGAACGTGAAATTATTTTTGAAGAAAAAAAACTTTCAAAACCGAATATTTTATTTTCTTTTACAAAATAATTAATAATTTTGTTAAGGAAAATAATCATTTTGTAAAAAATATATGTTAAGAAAAAAAAAAAAAAAAAAGCGATTGACATTGGTTTTGATTCTTTAATTAAACTAAGATTAAACACATTACTGTATATCTATCTACATGTGTGAAGTGTGAACGTGTGTCCGTATTTGTGAATCAATAAATATCATGTTTCAGGATTTACTATCCTCATTTAAAAAAACATATAGATTAAGAAGGACAAAACATAAGGTGACATGAAAATTAAGGTTAATGCGACATATGTTAGATCTATAAATCTTTATGAGAAAACTGAACAATCACAACTAAGTCTAAGAAAATTCAAAAATATAATATTGTCATGATATATAAAAGGTCATTAATAATTGAATGACTGAATAATATTATTGTTAAAAGTGATTGCGTTACATATTACGCTCACAGTAACATTACACAAATGATTATATTTTGTGTTGTGTGACATTGTGACATTGTTCAAATTATTTTAAAAAAAAATGCCAAGATGAATTGTGCCATCAATATAACATTTCAATGTTTATCAAAGAGGATCATAAATTCTTGGTTACTATTAGATTATTCAGCATTATTTTTATTTGAACATCTTTTATTCATTTTTATTTTCATATAGAAAATACAATTTACTTTGTATTAACATTAAAAAACAGGTGAACTCTTTACTGTTTCACATTATTTTATATTTTATGACGATAAGATTAAACCACCATTCTCAATGTCCTTGACTATAAAAACGATAGCATCAATATGTCCTAGCAATTTTACCAAACGAAACGGGAATTTTTCAACTGGAATTTACAATTTTTTATGATCAAAAAAAAAAATATAGGATAGGTTGGGGTTATCCATTTCGATAGAAAGTGGGTGAAAAAATAAAATTAAAAGGTAATATTTTTTTTATATTAAAAATTTAACGATCCTTCGTGAAAAAAAAAAATAGAACACAGACAATGTATAGTCGCCATTCATTTTGACTATATGAGAAAGTTTTTCTGTTCGCCATTAGTGTGTATAAAGTTTCAGTTTAATAATTAAATTTTAAAATTCCTTTTTGTTCTAATCAGGTAAACAATTTAAATGAAATCTTAAATGAATTACGTAAAGTTAGCTAATAATTCAGTCTAAAACGGATAGAAGTTGAAGGCCTGAACATTTATATAAATATAATAGGAGATAATTAGAGTTTTACTAATGAAAGAAAAATTAAAGGAATAAGGATATTTGGTAATCTTTACAATCGTGTTCCACATAACAAAAGAAAATAATTCTCATAATATTGCGTTATACACGAAATTTAATATTTTATACAAACCATAAATTACTTCTTCCAAATTGGAAAGTGTGTGTGTTTGTTTGATGATGTGTGTGTGTGTGTGGGTGTGTGTGTACGTACTTGTTATGTTTAATTCAAAAATATGATGAGATTAATTTTGCACACCAAAATGGAATTAACTCCAATCGCATTATGATTGTTATTATGAGCACAAACTCATAAATATTAATTGAAATTGTGCAAATGTTATGGTTTATTCAAATCCAAATAGAAATGCAGTCAAATACATAAATAAACACAATACGGTTGAGTTCATTAGTATTTTCATTTAATTTTTTTATCCCATTAATTTCATTAAAAACTTTAATAAAAATCCATTATCTAATATTTATTCAAAAGTATTTCTCACTTGGAACATTATTTAATTGCACTTCGATAAATATTATAAATGTTTAATAACTAATAGTAAATTCCTTATCGTATTGACACAATTGTACAAATACTACGGGCAATAATAAAATAAGGAACGAGTTGATTCAAAACTTAAGATTTCTGAATATAATTTAATTCTGTTCAAAACTAATAAAATCCAAACAACTGTTTTTGTAATTTCATTTGTATAATTTTTTTATTCTATAAATCTGTATGTTTCTATAATTCTCACATAGGCAAACGATTATATTTTATAATCAGTATTTATAATTAACTATAATGTCTTTTTCAAGACAAGCCATCCATTTATTTATCAGTCGTGTTAAGAAAAACTCGTGTTTATTGGACCTAATAATTGGGCACTACAAGCTTTGAACTGAACTAATAAGAATGAGTTCACAACATTAAACCTTAACGAATTTCTTGTTTATTCGTGTTTGTTTAATCATTATTTTTGTATTCCCAACAAATTCAGAAGGAACTTGTAAGCCGATTTCACCAACGTTAAATACATTGCATTATATAGAAATTATGTTAGAAATAATAGTAGAAATCATATGCTTAATATTTGTTCATTGTAGATGCGTACACAATATAAATACATTTTTCATTATTTGTAAATAAAATCATATGAATAGAAAATATTAATTAAGAAGCTTATTAAAAGTTGTTTTGAGAATTCTGGTATTTATGGAATTTCTGAATGACAAAACCGAAACAATTATATGAAACCTATTGAATTTAGTTGACTTTCTATTATATTGTATTTTCTACGATTTTCTCTAATATTATGACACTGATTAATGTAGAAGGTGGATAGGTGGGTGGGTAGATAATAATAAATAAAATTTTATTTACTGATGAGCTTTTACCTATTTCAAAAAGATAATTAAGTAAATATTTACAAATGTTCATATAAAAAAATTAAATTTACAGCAACAATAATATTAAAGCTTTTAAGCCCCCAAACAGAACATGCTGAGTGTTAAAAGATTTTAAATTTTGTATATTTTTTCAACAGGCAATTTACATACAAACAACACACAACGAACACACATATTAGTATTTAGTATTTAGTTTCATTAATTCAACAATCAAATAATACAATATTTGTAGACGCATGAAAATTATGTTAAACAGGGAAATTGATGTTTCCAGAAATTTTTGTAGCATTGCCTAAATTTAATTATTCTATATTTGATTAGTTTTATTTGGTTATTTTAACAATAAATTTACACATTAATGCAGATTATATAACTAAACTGATGAATTTTAATAACCCAATTTTATTTTCGTATTTTTTATCCTGAAATAAAATTTCTATTTGATTTCCCAAAATGGTGATCAGAATATTTTATTTTCTTTCTGTAGTTTTGCATGCAACTTTTAGTGGGAACATACAAAATACAACCGTGACTTCTGTAAAATTCATACAAAATACCCACGGAAATTAAATTATGAGAAAACAATTGCTAAAGTTGCAATAAATTTACAACATATTGTTTATTGCAACAACTACAACCTCTTTTATGTTTAAACTTTCAGATTAAAACTTTAACTTTTGGTTTAGTTCATATTTAATATTTATGAGTGCAAAATTGCAAAAAGTTATGATATACAAATTTGCAAAGTTTCCATACAAAAACCAAATTAGCCACAATTGTAGAAATTGTTAGAAAGAATAAAGTGCAACGGAAGGGGATGATAATATTCTGGGTATCAAACCTGACCTTTAATACAACTAATGTGAAACAGATTGCTAAACATATAAAATTGTCTGCGAATAAAATATCCAGCTGTGTTTGTCATTTGAATTACAATTAGATTTAAATTAGGTGTCTCCTTCCACAATTCTCCTTAAGTTACTTTTAAGTGAGATTAAATCGTTTTTTTTTCTGAATAACCATAATTTACTATACAGAAATAAACTAAACAATAAGACTTTAATATTTTTTAGATGAAAGATTCAGCATAGACTGTTCCTTTACAAAAGTTTATTCCTTTCAACAATGTTTATCCTTATTTAACACAAAATAGAATCAAATATTTTTCATATGTGTATTTGTTATGTATAAGCACAACGAGATTTTCTTTAAATCTTTTAAATTACGTTTAGACCGCAATAAAGTGTGACAGTAAAGTGTATAACAAACAAGTTAGAATTGGTTTTAAATCTCTTTAAAATATATAGTTTAGTGTTCACCGAAAAGGAAAGGTTGACTTCTTTTTCATTTCTTATTAACCGAATGATTTAATCCGCATTAATTATTTTCAATTAATTTTCACTGAATGTGTTCAAATTAAATATTGATTGACAATTTTTATTTTTTGATGCTGCATAAAGACTAACGTGTTCAATATTGGAGAACATAAATACAACAATAAAGTTAGTTTGTTGTTGTCAGACATCCATTTTGTTTTCTATAACTATAACTGAAAGTTTATAAAGTAAAGAAAGTTTTTTTTTACCTCTCATAGCTAAAAATATTATTGAGTTGATATTTCTTTATCAATTGACTTACTTTCGGTAGATGAAATAAAGTTTCGTTGTTTGACTTTGAGTAATAAAGTATTTAACGATTTGTTTTTCTAATAATAAAATTGGTAGATGTTGAACAACTACCAACGGTATTTCCTCATAAAATTGTCCTAAATCAGCGTATGGTCTTACTTTTATGAGGTAAGAAATTTTTGACTGTTCCAACTTAATTATTAAGCTTTTAATTTGTTTCGTATTTTATGTTCAATTTATAACAGAAACCTGTTTTACCCTAACATGACTATCATTCAGAAAAAATATATTCTATTATTGAAACCAGTAAAACTGGAAAAAATGTTATCGTTACTATTAAATATTTTTCCCCAAACTAACGCAATCCTAAATAAATGGATTCATTTACAATCAAATAAATTTTACACAAATTGGATTTAGTAGGAGATTATTGGATTATCACTACCATGGACAACTGCGTTTCCGAATATGGTGAACTAATGAATTAACTTTTTATATAAATTCCAAATAGAAAGAATTTAAAATAATAAACTGAAATCTTAGGAAAACTTTTCAAGAAAAGACATAACAAATTTCGCTTAAATAAAGTTTATCACACAATTCTGTCAGTTCTCAACTCTAACATTTCAATTGATTAAATTTTTTTTGCCATAATATTCACGTTGATGGTTTCAAATTGTTTAAAACAGAACAAAAATATTCGCATAAAAAATGATTCTTGATCTGACACGCGAGAGTTCACTGAACAAAAAATATTATATTAAATATTATTTGAATTTCCATACGAATGTGTATGTCAACACATTTTATGGTTGAAACTATGAATAAATATTTGACTTTGGTATTTTTCACTCATAATATTTCCATGAAAGAATGTAAAAAAATTGTCAAGTTGTCGATTTTCTTTTTGTTTTTACAGAAATGGTAAAGCTTTTATTGAGCCAGGTGTGAAATAAAGACAATTCTTTTAAATTGTATCCTTGAGAAAACCAATATAAAATTCTAATTTTTCTCTTTTATCGATTTCAGAGATCTTCGCTATAATCGTATTCAAGAGATACCAACAAAGGCATTTTCTGGATTAATACATTTACATACAATTTTCCTGAACGAAAATCAAGTGACAACAATTCATTCAAAGGCATTTGCTGAGCTTCCATCATTAAAATATTTATTTTTGAATAAAAATCGAATTACTAAAATAGCTGAAGATTCATTCCAAAACTTGGATAAATTACAAAGTTTGTAAGTATTTGTTGGCACATTTTGTGGTGGATTGGAAAATGTTCGGTTTTTTTATGATTGAATGGAGGCGCCTGATAATATTTCAAAAAGCAATTAAATAAAACTCATAAATTTATGAAATTTTATCACTGTGAATTGTCAGAAATTACCGCACTAAAATGTATATTTTCAATAATTGAAATAAATTATGAAAATAATTTATATTTTAAAATCGTGAAACTGAATTTACAACCAAAAATCTCATGAAAAATATTTCAGTTCAGTGAATATTTAAAATTAAATTCTCAAATGTTATTTGAGGTTTATGCGTTTATAATTACAGATTATGTGATTATTAATAAAACTTTACATTTCTAGATACCTTCAGAACAACAACATTTCAGCATTTGACGTCGAGGTATTCTCAAATATGCCGAGTCTGGAAAGATTGTGAGTATTTATAGAAAGTTAAACAATTCTGATTTGAATAACTTTACAATTAAAAATAATGATTTCGAAAAAAACGTACAATATTTAAATTCTTAAGTCTTCCAAAGAAAAAAAACGAATGAATAAAAACTTTTGATGTTTGTTCATAAATTAATGCTTTGCTTTCTTGAAAATTTTTAAAACTTCCATATAAAAATCCTTTAGATAAACTATTTTGAGGACGAGAGAGGATTTGTCGTAATTTCTCAATTAATTTAACGCGATTAGAGATTTAAGGACACCAAAAACGGATTAAAATGTTACTCCCAAATGGATTTGTTAAACTTGAATTTAATTATAAAAGTTGTGATAATTCGGGTTTCGTCTGTTTTATTAGTTTTAATCCTTTTAAATTAATTAACTTTAATACAAAACATTTTTCATGCTAAATTAAATTTATTTCATTTCTCTTCAAATATAAATTTTATTATTTATTACTTTTTACTTTTTAATCAATCAAAATTTAATATGGCGATCTGATTAAATTGCAATTGAAATTGTAAGAGAAATGAAACTTTTTGTTTGATTAAAATCTTGAGCGGACGTCATGAAAAATACATTTTCCATTTTCTTATGCAATTGTTTTCCGATTTAAAACTAATTTATTTTACTCACAAAGAAAAATATTGTGAATAAAGACAAAAACCTTGCCATTATTGTTCTTTTGTCTCTGTCTTTGACACTGGCAAAATAGTTACTTTTATAAAATACAAAAAAAGTTCACTTGAAATAGAAAAGAAACAAATCAAAGTTAAAATTAAGAAAGAGAAAAAAATGTCTAGATAGAGTTCCAAGTTTCTTAAAATTATTGAAAAGAAAAAAAAAAAGAAATTAAGAAATAAAACTTTGGTTGTACAATTTTCTGTCTTCACAGTTGCCAAAGAATATAAATTTACAATAATTAACTTCGTTAAATTTAGTTTGCTTAAAAACTTATGATAATGAGTTGGAAAATCATTAAAATTTGGAGAAGGCGTTTTTTTTTTTTTGTAAATAAATTTGCACATCGAAATATTTTATGGCTTCTAGAATATTTATTTAATTTGTTTTAAATAATTTAACGACTTCATACAATTTATGCACAGGGATTAATTTGCAAAAGAATTTATTAAAGAAAAAATAAAAAATCGGGATAAATTTAACTGAATGTCTATGAATTTAATTTAAGTTTAAAATTTGTTGTGAAAAGAAAATATAAAACTTAAATTTTGTCTGATCACTTTTATATAGATTTTATTTTCATTATGCCGTTGGGACATTTTCCTTTTTTGGTTTTGTTTTCTTTCTTTTCTTTTCTTTTCTTTTTTTTTAAAGTGAAAAAAAAAATTTACAAGATTTTCTTTTAGAACAATGTTTTTCTGAAAGGAGTTACTCATTCCATTTTACAATTAATAATGTAATTAAAGCTTTTGATTAGCTTAATGTTAACAACAATAGCAACAATATCAAGAAAATTAAATAAAAATTAAACTTTTTGATTTTAGACTTGATTCATTATTTTAATGGGTCAATTTAAAAGTTGTACGACAAGACAAGTAAAAAAAAACACAAATTTTTTTGTAAAATTCATCAATAACTCAGACAAAGTAGCCAAACACTTGTTGAATATTTCAGAGCACCAATAATCCCATATAATGGTTTGTTTAATCATGAACATTTATGAAAAATTGAGATCTTTCTTTAATCATTTTTTTTTTCTTCTGCTTTCCCCTTTTTTTTTTTTTTTTGTTTTTCTTTATTTATCCTTTTCATTTGCTTTCAAAGATTTTAAAGATTTCTATAACGTGACTTAACTAGAAAATTGAGATACGTTTGAGTGAATCGTTTTTCTTTTGTTGTTGTTGTTCCTTTTTTTTTTATTCTTTATTTTTCTTCTTTTCTTTTGTATTATTTATTTTGTTTCTACAAAAAGTAAATGTTAAAGAAAACATGTGAGACATACTATGATGGATATGGATGTGATGATTATATTTTATAAAATCAAATCATAAAAAGCCGTCGGGATTTTTTTGACCTTTTTTCTTTTTACTATAATTTTTTTTTTTTTTGATTTTACGAAATAACTTTTTCCTAAAGAAAAAAATCATTAAACAATTCTAATGTCTGATGGATATTATGTAAAGTTTGTTAATAAGAAAATAGATTGAATATGTAAGTGTGTAAATATGAGATGGTTAAATACGGTACTCAAGTGTATCAACGCAATTTATATTTAACACCTCGAGTAAGTTCATCAATACGTAAATTAGTCTATTATATATTTATTGATACATAAGTATGGATATATGTACTAACAATACTGAAACAATAAAACGCAAGCAATAAAATTTGTTCATTTATGCTTTCAAGTACAAACATTTATTATTTATACAAGTTTTAATATTTTGAATCGTGAGAATTCTGAATTTTTATCGCTAAAATTTATGATGATCAAACATGTGTGAAAAAATGCATTTCATAAATATTAATAATTTTCAAAACGGACACAGAAAACAAAAATCCCGTATAGTAAATATTGTACGATGAAATGTATTTTGCTGTTGCTATTAAATCAAACCAGGCGCCTCCATATACATTGCAATATTTTTCGGCTTGTTCTGTTGGTCGATATTATTGTGTTTTTTTTTTTTTCGTTTGCCAGTCTGCTTTGTAAATAAATTGAAACTCTAATAAATAAATGATACACAAATATAAATGCATACACAAGAACAGAATAATTTAGTTTTATGGCAAAGTTTTCCGATAAATAAAATTTTTCACTTCATTTACCATTTTTGTGGTTTTATTTTAGGTTCTTGTCTGCATTTTTCTTATATTGTTTGAGACATTTTTTTATTAATATTTTTTGAAATTCATCATAAATATCACGAGGATCAGCAATTTATGTGTAATGATGATGTTTCAGATTTGACGAAGAATATGTCCAATGTAATATGGTCAATTATCAGTCCAACGAACGAGCGAATTAAAATAATTATTTTTATTAGAAACAAGAAAAATTATGTTTCGCAAATGTGAAAAAATTTACTTAATTTAATTTTCAGAATAAAAACCATAAACTTTTATCAAATAATGAATTAACCGAAATACTAAATTTTACAGTTCACCCGAGAATTACAATTGCCCCAGAGAACATTGAAAACCGTTGACCACATTATACTGCAATGTAAAGCCGAGAGTTCTCCAGCACTAAATGTTACCTGGAAACAAGAGAGTCGTCTCAACAAATATTTTTCAACAATGAAAATACAATATTTCAGTCTGCATATTTTTGAATGAAATTTCAAATTTATTGATTATTCATATTTTACACAAAGGAAAATTCTATATTCTTTTGTTATAAAAAAATTGAATTGCATATGTGACTCCAATATTGGTTTTGTTTCCTCAACATTTATTAAAATAAAAACAATCTTAATAAAACATAGGTCAATATATTTGTATTGCTGAAAATACATTGGATGTAATTCAGGCGGAGGGAACCGTTACAGTTCATCGTGTATTTGGTCCACCAAAATTAATCTATGAACCATACGATCTTGAAGTAATTTCAGGCACACAAATTGAAATTCCATGCAAAGGTGATGGTGGCAATGATTATCAGGTAATTAAAAATAATAATGTTTGCGAGTATTTGGTATAACATGAATGGTGATTTTAATTGTTCTCTGTCCCAACAATTTCATAATTTTAGGTTAAATGGAAAAAAGATGGAAGGACATTAGCCCAATTACCAAAATATTGTTTTTCTGCCTCTGGTAGTTTGTTTATCTCAGATGTAACAGACGACGATACAGGACGTTACGAATGTTCGATTACAAATGAATACGGACGTGCTACAGCTTCTGGTGTGGTTACAGTCAGGTATTTGTGTGCTTTTATAATAATACAACAACAAATAAAAAAAAGAAACAGAAAAGAAAGAAATATATATTAAAAAAAAGAAGTAAAAAGGGGGAGACTTTTATTTATATTGTATTCGATATTAAAGGGGTGATGAAAAAATATAACCAAAGATTTTGTGTTGTATATAAGAAATACAAAAAAGGAACATCAATCATGATGTGGTGGCATATAAGTGCTTAAATTTGGTAGTATGATGTCACTGTTTAATAGAGCCCTTTTGTGAACGACCACAATTGAAATTGAATTTTAGGGGTTGATCATCATCATACCACATTTATTATTATATTAACATATAGACAAAATAAACGAACGCACAAATAAACAGAACAAAAACCCTTAGTCTTTTTTTCCTTTCATATTTTATATGGAGAATATTTTAAATTCTTATGTGAATTGTGGATTCTTGTAAATCTCAAACCCCTTGAAATAAACTGTTTTTTTCTTTCTATTTTTCTATTTTTATAGAATTTGATTAGGTCACGTAAATTTATTCACAATTGTATTCATTTTTCATATGGTTTTTCCCTTTCAATTTTTATTCCTATATAAAATCTCAAAGTTTGTCACTCTTCCGTTCTCAGTATTTTTTTTTTTTCTTTTTATTATTCTGTATTTTTGTATACGATTTTAAAAGGGAAACTAAATATAGAAAATTATTGAGAAGGATTGAACACATTTAGATGAGCTTAAATTGATTATCGATGTGAACAAATTTTTTTTTTCTTTTTGCTTTCTAAAAGAAAACCTTCTTTTGAATTTGATTTTTTTTTTCTTTCAATATAGAAATGTATGCGTATGTACGTAAATGTGTCCGTTTATATCTGTTTGCTAGATATTGAAACGAATATTGAGTTGATTTTGTTATAGAAAAAAAATTGGGAAAATATGCTTCCTTTTTTCTTTTTTACATTTTATATAGAAAACTGTCAATAAACTGTATTCAAATTCAAGAAACGCACTTACCCTTTTTCTATTCAAACGCATTTTTTTTTACATATATTATTACATGACTTTACTAGAAATTTTCTAGAAAAAAAAAAAAAACAAAATAAAAGCACGACATAAAAAAACCTAAACTTTGGTAGAGAAGAATAAAAAAATTTCATATCAACTTCATATCATGTGGGGTAACTTTAATCCTCATATTTTCAATAAAAAATTCAATTTAAATTGAATTTAAATTTAATAGAAAAAATATGAACAAAATATGAAATTAAATTAAATTCACATCAATTACGTCACAACACATGATTCCACAATCTAATATTAGTGACGTACCGTATATCGTTTTTATAATTGAATAATTAAAATTTTGTTACCTTTTTGTGTCCACATAACTTTTCAATATTCTGTAGGTTGAATTTTTGTGGGGTATTTATATTTATATTAAGTAAACTCTGTTTATTTAATTTATTTTTAATAATGCACGTTAAATTATTTAATCGTTGTAAATATTATATTCAACCTTTTTCTTTATAACACACCAACATAAACATAAATTCGAATAAATAGAAATTCAACATAGAAAAAAATTAAAGAAGAAAAGTCTGAAGAATCAAATCAATTCATTGATTCAGGGTCGGATCCATACCACAATGAAATTACATAATTTTTCAATGGACCAGAAAGGAATTGGCGAATGTATGCGAATATATTTAGATTAAAGCAAGAGTTCAATTGGATCTTTATTATGAAAAAGTTATAGAAAAAAATTAGTATCGCCAAAAGTGTAGGTAACACAATATTGTAAAATCCTTTTCCAATTAACTCCTGCCCACATCAAATTTAATATTATTATTCGTATTGTGACCCTAATTTTGTTATTTCTTTCCGAATTAAATTTATGAAATCACAATTTTAATGAAAGCAGAATACAACACAAGGGTAGATAATTCTTAGAATAATCTTTTTTTTAGATTGAAAAATGTAACTTTTATCACAAATAAAAAAGAAATAAATAAAACAAAAAAAATTCTCTCTCTCTCTCTCTCTTGTATTAATTCAGGTGCAATGAGAGAATTTTCTATTTTATATAAATTTTATTTTTGTTAATTTGTTTGAACATTTTACCATTTTCCGCATTGCAATAAATTTGTGTTTATTTTTTTTTTTTTTAGCAAGGAAAGAAGAGAGGTAGTGAAACCAACTATAAGTTTATCTACTGCAGTGCAGGATAAATTAAAACAAGAGAAAAGTATAAAAGAAAAGGAAACAAATGGAAATAGAAGAAAATGAAAATGACTCGTCAGAGAAGAGCATGTACTGACTATAAATTAATTGTAGTAATAATATTTCCTATATATAAATTTATCTTCAGAGATTTTTAAAAGTTGTGTAACTTTTATTGCTCTTTTAAACATCAAATTTATTTTCAGTATTTCCAACTTTCTTTTAATAAAAGTATAGAAGTTTTTATAAATTAAAGAATAATATTATATACTGTCTGATACTGTCTGTAGTCTAACCTTCATATTACCTTGTATCTTCTCTAAACTTGAACAAAACCTCATCCTTCTTAAGAAAAAAAAAATATACAATTCCAATGCTTTACGTTTTTTTTTTCGTAACGTTGTTATGACAACGTAAATGTAGAAGGTAAGAAGAGAAGAATATAAATGAAATGAAACTGAATTTATATTAGCACAGACGGACGTAAAGAAGACAAAACTCACTGACTTGACTGTTGGTTCGTAAATTCTATAAAAAAAAAGGAATAAAGAAAAAAAATTATCAAGGATGAGTTAGAGAAGATATAAAAAATTAATAATAAATCAAATATAATTATATTTTGGTGTCTGGTTATGACAAAGCACAGGATGATTCATTGTTTATATTTGAAATGAAAACCACAAAATAAAAATAAAAATGAAAATAAACTTTTACTGACTGAGTGCATGAAGTATTAGCATCTGATTCTGATTTTAATATGATCAGAAAAAAAATTAGAACTTATTAACAAAAAAAAAAAAAAGGTTTTCGGTATACAATTATTATTTTTTAATTTGAATCAGAATTTTAATTGGGGATTTTTACTGAAGGTTAAACAGATTTTCATATATACCTTTACAGACGTACAGTTTTTTATATGAGAATATTCAACAATTTTACTGTTTTCATAAATTCTAGAGAAAATATTTTTTTATATTTAACTGAATGACTAAAACAAAACAACAACAGAATTTCTCGAAAATTATCTTTTATATTTTTCTTATTCTTAGAAGTTGAAGTATACTTCATTGCTATATATAAAGCTTACCGATATTATTTCAAGTAGAAATTAATTATTATTACAAAACTCAAGTTCTTAGTATTATCATATAGACAAAATATATAATAGACCAGCAAAGATTCATCGTCGAAAACTAGTGGGTGCCACTATCGTTCAACTTATTCTAAAATTCAACACATATATATATGAAAAATTCAAAATATAATTAAAAATGAAAGAAGAAATATTTAAAATAAATTCATTAATTATAAAATTTTATAATTGAAGAAAAGTAAAATGTTATTTATTGTAATCAAAATGTAAATTGATTTCTTACAATTATTTTTTTTTTTTCAATTAAAATATTTTTAAGTTTTCTAAAGAAGAAATAATAAACTGTATTTTTTTGTGTGCTTAAATGTTGTCAGAGAAAATAAGTCATTAAAATTATTTTGATTCAACAAAATAGGTAAAAGGAAAATGAAAATATAAAAATTAAGCTTTTTTTTTTGGTTTATTTTTGATTGTTTGAATTTAAATTAAATTTATTGAATAAAAAATTATTTTTTGTTTTTTGTGTATTTTTAGGTTGGTATTTTTGTTAACAGGAATTATGTGACTGTTTCATTGTTTCGTTTTATTCATTCTTTTTTTTAGTAGGATCAAAATGTTTATAAAAATCTAAAATTAAATAGACAAAAAAAAGAATCTTTTATACTTAAGGATAACGAGAATTTTTACTTCTTTTGTGTGGAATTTTAAATTTTGAGTATTTTGGATCTGATGGCCTATAGGCAAGCTATACCATCTTATATTGTTTTATTGCTTTTTATTTTCTTTTACTTTTTTTTTTTTTTGTTAAATCTTTTAAAATTTTATGACAAAAATTTTTATGTTTTTTTATGACATTAGAAAAAAAATGGAATCAATTGAAGATTTTTAAGAGATTTTTAATGTAAGATTTTATTGACGAAATGATGTAAAATTTTTATCGTATTAATTTTTTTTCACTCTTTTTGTGTTTTATCTTCATTTTCTTCTATACTTTATAAATTTAGAAAGGTTATAGGTAAAAGGTATCATTATTGACATATTGAGTAATGTTGGTTATTCAACTGAACCTAAATTGAAACTCTCAAGGGAAGTGGTTTATGGTCCAATCATTTTTAAAATTGTCTACATTGATTTTATTTTGTTTTACGCTTTTTTTTTTTTTTTTAGATAAACTAAATAAAATAAGAAGAAGAAGAAAGGGGGAAAAAAACGCAAGTGTAAAAAAAAAAGAAGGAAAATTTAAGACATCAAACCGCCTCTCAATCTCCACTACACACTCACACTTAATAATCTATACTAACCTTACACACCTGTCAGTATAACACTGACATTAAATTTAATGGAATTTGGCAAGAATTTTGACACCAAAATTTTATTCATTTGTTTTAGTTCACATGACAACCAAGGATTTACTTATATAAAAATGGTTCATGTGGTGTGTGTGTGTGTGTGTAGATGTTCGTATACGGATTTAAATCCATCAAAACCAACAGAATCATTTTTTTGTTTTTTGTTTTTTTGCCTTTAATGTTGTAATAAATCTAAAAAAAAAAAGCAAGCTAAACAATTTTTTTTTTGTTATTTGTTGTTGTTTTTATTCTATACCTACACTCTCTTAATCATCAGTACTGAATATATAAAAATGCTGAAATATTATCCTATATAATCTGTCTCATCAGAGGTATAAATCTGGTATTTTTATTTTTGTATAAAACCAAAAAAGAGAAAAACCAAAAAAAAAAAAAAAATAAGAGCTGAAATATCCACCCAATAACACCCACAATTCAACATTCGATTTTCTTTTTTTTTTTTCTCTAATTTCTTGTTTGATAACATGCTACAGATATAAGAAGATTATAATATTTTCTGCATGATTTTCAATTTTAATGTAATAGCAAAATATGATAGACAAAAAAATATTCTATATAATTTAGAATCAAATAGAATCATGATGACCCGTGTATTATTATTACCCGAGGGTTACTAATATGTAAATATTCTATTTATATACAAAATATAAACAACAAATCAATACAACATTTATACAAAATATGTAAATTAAGTGAAATTTCTATCTAAAGATTATTAAATCATATTCTTATTTCAATATTTGTTTTAAAAGAGGACGAATATAGAATATATAAGAGATAATTTGATGTGAGAATTGAACCATCTTTTTTTCTATAATATGTCAAATATTATCTTTATCTTTATTATTATAAGTAAACCCACAGTCACACAGTGTGGGTTCTCTTTTATAATACTTAATTCTATGTGGGAAGAGAAAGGGGGGGGTAGAGAAAGAGTGGAATACAGAACAAAAAAAAAAACGAAATGGAAAAGGAAAAGATTAAATTTGCATTTTTAAACATTTTAGCATTTTTAAAATTGTGTTTTTCTTTTTTTCTTATCTTAATATTTTATAATTGCTTTATTATTTAATACAACAACAAAAAGAAAAAACAGAGCAAAGTTTTGGTGCCAAACTTTTTCCGATTTATCCGAAATAAATCTAACTACAAACTTACTAGTAGAGTTGAACTGAAGAAATCAGGTCAGAAATATTTTCCACCAGATAATATTTTTTTTGGAAATTAATTTGTTTATTAAGAATTGTTTCATTGTTTGTTTAGCTTGACAGAAACACATTATCAAATCAGTAAAGTTCTTCTTTTAATTTTTAAAACTTAAAAATATTCAAAACAAAAATAAAAACTGAAATCAGAAATCCAAAAAAAGATTTTCTTATAAAAATTAACTTTGCTTTTATTTTGTTTTTTTTTTTTTCAACTTTAGTTGTTTGTGTGAATTTTTAAATTTTATTCTTGGCCTATGAAAATTTTTGGTTCTTACAAAAAGGAAAATACGAAAAAAATTAATAGATCGTAAAACAACAACAACAACAACAACAAAAATATATCAGAATAATAACAACAACAACAAATGGAATGAGAATTCAATTACTGACATTAAAATTTCACAACAAAAAGCATCTTTATTTATTTAATAAATTAAATTTTTCATAAATTCCATTATTTTTTTCATCCCCCTCCCACACACCCCCCAACCACCCCCCTATTCATCCCCTTAACTAAACTTTTTTTTTTTTTAACGTTTCAACACAATTCATAAAGGTAAATCTATCTTATCGTGAACCTTTCGCCTCTCTATTTTCTTTCTTATATTAAATTATACAAACTTCTTCTTCTTCTTTTTCTTCTTTATTTTCTTCTTTATTTTCTTTTTCCTGTTTTCTTTTTCCTTATATTTCTTCTTTTTTTTTTTTTTTTTATTTCTTTGTAAGAAAAGAAAAGCAGTGAAAAGATGGGACATCTTTTCCCCAAAAGTTTTCTTTCAAAAAATATTTTCTTTTAATTAATGAGAAGTCAGACACAGACACAGAAGTGAGAAGAATAATTCTCCTTTAATTGTTTTTTTTTTTTTTTTTTATTTTCATCTTTAACTTTCTTGAATCAGTTTTTTCTTAATCAAATAAAAAAAAAAAAAAAAATCTCCTTTAAGTTTTCAAAGATTCAAATTTTTTTTTTTGTTTTTTTTGTTAAAAGAAAATTAAAAGTTTTTTTTTTCTTCTCTAACTAAATTTTTGTAGTTTTTCTTCTTTATTGTTTAATTTTAATTTTGAAATGAATTTTTTCACATTTGTTGCAATTCTTGTAAGACCAATTAAAAAAAAAAAAAATTTCCAATTGACTTAAGTGACTTATTTTTCTTCGTCTTCTTCTTCTTTTTTGTCTTTCTTTATTACTGTGGTGTGTAGTGGTAGGGGTGCATACCCCAGAAATTATAATATTAAAATTAAAATTCTAAACAAGAAAATGGGACGTTGGTGGAACAAACAATGAAACAAAAAGGATTTAATTCATCAATAATTAAATTTCTCTGTAAATATTTTCTTCTTTTCTTTTTGCGCCGTTCTGCCCTTTTTGTTTTATGTTGTTGTTGTTGTTTTTTTTTTTCTGTGTTTTTGTGAAATAAAAATTCTTATATTTTTAATGTAATTAATTTTAATATTTATTTTCTTCTTTTTTTTTTTTTTTTTGAAAAAGACCAAAAATAATAAAATGAATGACTTTCGTACAAATATAGAAATTTTTCTCTAGAAAGAAATTTTTCTCATGAACAAAAAAATAAAAAAATCTTCTGGGTGTTTGAACCAATAAAAAAATTTTAAATTGTACAAAATTTTATGATGAATAATAATAAAAAAAAAAGGGAGAAAGTGCGAATACTTAAAGTTTTTCTGTACTTACCTATAGACGAATGTTCACAAAAGAACAAAATAAAAAAAAAAAAGGGGTTTGATCGTCTTGTTGCTGTTGTTGTTGTTGTTGTTGTTGTCTATTATATTTATCTTATTATTTTTCTCTCAAGTTTTTCTACTTTAAATTTTTATTAAACATAAAAAAAAAATGTTATTCTCATAAAAGAAAAAGATTAAAGAAAAGGAAGAGGGGATAGAGGGGAAAAAAGGTAAAACTAAAAATCTTTTTAAAAATATGAGTTCATTTTTTCTTATAGAGAGATTTTACTTTTTAACCAAAAGATGGATGATTGTAAATTAATTAATATAACTAAATTACATTATTTTAATTAATAATAAATTCGCAAATTATCTATTACTGAATAGCACACACATATATATATATATACATGCACACATACATACACACACATTAATTTTAGAATATTGCCTTTTACAGTATTTTAATAAATAGATTTTAGATTCTCCTTTGTTGACTTTATATAATTCCATATAGTTATGTATACAGACTACATAAAAGACAGATCGTTTGATATACCAAACAAATATGACCACATAGGTACATGACCAAACAATATTTTCAGTTAATTAAATGTTTGTTACTTGTCGTTTTCTTTCATTATTATCCATACCTAACTGCCCCCTTGGTTGCAAGAAAAGTTAATGAAATGAACAATAAACAAAAAATATTTTTGAATACAAATGTTTTAAATTTTGAACATAAAATTTTTCATAAACCATACATACATACATACATACATACATCATAGATAAACACGTCTTAGATTATTTATTTTCTTTTAATAATTGATCAAATAAAATGACCATTTGATTTATTTTAAATAAATAGGACAATTTATTATTATTAGATTTTAGGTTAATTGTAAATAAATTCATTAAAGAAAGACACGTACAACATACTTTAATTTAAATTATAAAATCTACCTAAAAATATGCATAATTTATTTAAGGATCTGAATTTAAATTCTATATTTAAATGTTTTGTGTTTCTTGTTTCTAGTTTATTTTGTTTTGTCAAAAACAATATCTGTAAACATTAAACTATTCACTTTGTTTTAAATAAAGATTATCGTAATAATTTATCGTTAGAAATTTTTGGTGAGAAATAATAAATATTTTTGATAAAAGTAAAAAGGACGAAAAAAAAAAACGAAAAACGAAGGATAATATCACCATTTTCTTGTAGGCTTCTTTTATTATAACATGAAAGTTTACTTTTAAACATGATGATAAAACAGACACAAAATATATATATATATATATACCTACATATACCTTCTATTTACTAAAAATAATCCATCCTAACAAACATATATGCAAATTTTCTTTCTATAAAAACCACAACATTGTTTATAATAATATACTGTATATGGACGTTTAGGGACTAAAAATCTATATATTTTGTACATTTAAGGTAAAAGTAGTTGTTTATAATATTGAAATGTTTTTGTTCATAGAAACATGTGTGTGTATGTATTAGATTTGTGTTTGTGTGTAGATAGTATATGTATGTAATGCAACCCAAAGGATTTTATTATGTTGATGTTGAAATTGATTCTGTATTTATATAAAATTGTTTTCTTGTCTTTTCTTTTTTTTTTTTTGTTCCTATTCTCCTTTACTGGTTTAAATTTCAATTGTCTATTTCCATTTATGTTTTGAATTTTACATAAATTTTTCTTTTCCTGTGTGTTTGTTTATTTGTTTTATTTGTTAAATGTTAACTTCACAAATTTATACAAATTAAATCTAAAGTATATAGTTTAAGTTTATTTAGGGTAGTAATACGTAATACCCACCCCCTCCCACTACATTCTACACTTATATAAATATACGTAATAAACAAATATGATTGGATTTCATTGTTAAATTTATAGAATATATGATTCAACTTCATTTGTATCGATAATTATTTACATTAAAATAAATGTTAAAGGGATAACTACATTCAATTAAATGCGGTGACAATTTATTATATCCTTGCATGGTTGTTGTTTTTTTTTTTTTATTATGTCGGTACATTATTAAATATTCTATTTTATTTGAAATAATTAAAATTAAATTTATTGAAAATTATTTCAAATTATAATTTCAATTGAACAAACTGAATTGATTTGATGTAATACGCCCTTTGTACTTACAAACAATACTAACTAATTTAATTATATCCTTTCAATATTTTACAAATATGACTTTAATATAAGAATTCAATTGTAAATGAATTCAATTTATAATTTTCAATTAATTATCATTTAAAATCACAACAAATATAAATTGTTTAGTATTTTTTAGTCATATAAATTCCTTATCAGTTATTTGTTTTATTAAAAAATATGATAGAATATACAAACCTGTACACATTGTTGTGTAATTAAATATTTATTTGCACAAATCCTCTCCAATTCTAAATAATCCAAATAATGAAAAATTATCTATGGTTTTCTTTCTTTAATTATTAAAAGCAATAATGTTGTATATGAAGATGTCTTCTGATATAAGATTTTCTTATTAGAATTGGTATAAATATAAATGTGTATTAATAGAAATTGTTATCTGTATGTGTGTTGTTAGGAACATTATTAAAAGTAATTAAGACACAAAAAAAAATGACGAAATAATAATAATAATAATAATGAAAGGGTGATAAGAATAATAATTTTATATATTTTAAAAGAGTGAAATGTGCGTGGTATCATAAACGAACATAAGTACGTAAATATGCAAATACTTTATATGCAAAGATATCTAGTAAATTTTTGTTGTTTTTCACATAACTCTACTTTTAGTGTTTTATACTATAAGCATGTTGATGTTGAGGCATTAACATTATAGATAGTGAAACAGAAATGCCTGAGGATTCTTTAATTTAAAATAATTTTTTCATTTCTATCGAAAATTTCAATTCCATTCATAATCATTTCACTCATGTACCTAAATTACATTCAACTTTTAAATTAAAAGAAAAATAAATTGACAATAGAAAATTATCGAGAAACAATTTTCCGATAAACTTAAAAAAGAAAAAAATGTTTCTTTTATAATTCCATAATAACTCCAATTGTGGAAATCTTGTTTCTTACAACATTGTCTCTTTACTATTATCTTTTGTATATAATTTAATGGTAATGATACCATGGACTCTGTATAGAGTTTATGAGACCAAAAGTTGGTCTAGTTATAAAAATTTTATGAAACTGAATTTTATAAGAACACGACCACATCATGTGTTTAGTTTCTAAACTTTAGCAATATTCTATATTTTTAACATAACATTTTACTTTTTCACAACATTCGGGTTAGGTGAATTTTTCCCACTATAAAATTTCAGTCAAATTAAGCTTAAACCTTTATGGGGGGTTTTTTTTTTGTTTTTGCAACCCCTAAAAAAAAATTCTTAATGGGACACAATGGAATCATAAAATTTAGTTCTTTGTTTTTAGTGTTTTATTAGTTAAAATTTAAGTAAATGCAATTTGTTTATCTTTCTGTTCATTTTTATTAATAAATCATTTAGTTGAATTTCAATTTATAATTTTTATTTTTAGTGAAAAATTAAATTGAGAAAAAGTCGTAACAGAAAAAAAAATATGAGAAAATTTGAATTAACGTTCACAATTTTTTTTTATTTTTATTTTCAATGAATCCATTTACTTGACCCTTTCCACTATAAATTCCGTTTGTTAAAGAGGAATAAGGAAACCGTAAAAAAAGTACGATAATAAAATTTAATTTATATAAAAAAAAAAAAAAATGGGGGGAAGAAGAAAAAATGACAAAAAAAAATGTATACAGAAGAATTTTTATGCGATTTTTATGTTCAATCAAAATTCAAGAGTTAAATATTATCGACAAAAAAATATATAAAAAGATAAAATAAATGCAACCTCTTCATCTTTCGTTTTTTCTTTTTTAAAAAGAAAACATGTTTTGTTTTTACTCTTTTCTAAAAATAAAAAAAAACGGGGTGGGGAAAATAAAGATATTCAGTAGGGAATTATATTTTCTTAACGCAAAGAGAAAAAAAAATATAGAAAAGATAGGAAACATTTTAGAGAAATATTACGATGAATTTGGTAAAAATAAAAGCTCAAGAGACACATTTTATATACGTGCTTTTATGTTATATTTTGTTGAACACCAAAAAGTAGTTGTGTACTTTCACATTTAACTATATAAAGACGTAAGTTTATTATTATTATTATTTTTAAGTGTGAAAATGTAAAATTAGATATTATATAGTTGAAGAGTCGATATAAATATTTTGACTAAATTTAAATTAATACAGTTGGATTAAAAAACAAAAAAATATTGTGACTCGTTAATGCAAAAAAAAAAGAAATTAAGAGACGAGAATGAAAAGTTTTTGTTAAAATCGTGATTTTACAGAAAAATTACTTTACAAAGTTCGCTTCAAATTAGTAAATTATAATTAATATTATTCCAATAAAATACATTCCATACATTCATAGACTGCTTTAACTTAACATTTCATTTAAAACTGAGGTAATTAGGTTTGTTACAAAAAATTAGGAAATCCAGAGAAATTGAATAAATGTTTTTTTTTTATATTTTCATCCAATCAAATAACAATTTGAGAATGTTTGTATTTCATAGAAACCCTTTTTCTGATAAGTTATTAAAATCAAATTGCATAAAAATAATTGGAAATATTAAAAATTTCGTTATTGAAAAGTTTCAAATTTTCACATTTAAATTGTTTTATTTATTTATTTTCTCATTTCAAATTTTTTTTCATTTTTAAATTTTAATTGCAGAACGACAATTATAAAATGAATATAATAAATATTTATTTAACAATAAACGGGAAGGTACACAATAAAAACATCAATAAATTTATATTATTTATTTATTATAATTTTAACTCAGAGTACCTCATATTTTATACAAATTTTTTCTTTTTTGATTTATTATAATTATATATAATAATTCCATCGTTTCTTTCTTTTACATTAATTCTAGTAAAATTATATAATTGTCAGCGCAAAAATTATTACACAATATAAATTTGAGAAATTAAATGTGATGTTTGGTAAAATTATTTACACATTAATTTTTTTTTTTTTTTAGTCATTTAAATTATTTTATTTTAGAAAATAATAAGTTAAGTTAAGTTTGTTTGTAACAAAAATTTAAAAAATATACAAAATATGTTGAATATGTATAAATTTTTTTATTATTAATTATCTTGTAATATATTTAAGTAAATAGTTCGATTAGCAATTTTACCAAGTCTTTTTGTATCAAGAGCTCTCATAGCATCAGCTGGTGATTCAAAACAGACACGTGCATCACCAGTTGGTGCACCATGATTATTATAACGTCTCATTACATGTTGTTTATTTAAATTGAATTCAGAAAAAAATTCTAATATATCATCAACACCAGCACGATACGGAACATTTTCTAAACTTAAAACACAACCAGGTGCACCAAAATCACCAACAACTGGTTGTGGCATATTCATATCCATCATTGGATTTATATCTTGATAATTATTACCAAGTAATGGTCGAACATTGGGATTCATATTTAGATTCATTTGCATTTGTGGTGGTCCTCTTCCCATATGATTATTATTATTATTTTGTTGACGATTATAATTGTTGTTGTTACCATTATTGTTTCTATAATCACCACCACGATTACGGTAACCAGAATAATCATCACCTCCTCTCCCATGTTTATTGTTGTTGTTATTATGTCCCGAACCTGTTTGTGAATTTTTAAAGGACAATAAAATTTCTTCAACTTTTTGTCGTGGAATATATTCAACAGAAACAGAATTAAGACCAAGATGTGTATTATTTTTCGCAACGGCACGTGCAGCATCTTCTGGTGAACCAAATTCACAAAAACAATCTCCTGATGGTTCACCCTGCGTTGTCAATAATATGTGTACGCGTAGCGGAATTAAACCAATATCAGAAAAGAAATCAATTACATCACGATCAGTTGTTTTCAATTCAAGATTTGATATAGCAACACAATCTGTATTAACTGAATCCATTTGATGGTGATTATTATTGCCCCCACGATATCTTGGATCTTTGTTCCATTGTTGTGGAACATTCTGTTGTTCATCATTTGAATTACCCTGTTCACGAGCCCTAAAATTATTTTGATAATTGCTATCATTACTCCAATTGTTATTCGATTGAAAAGAATTATTATCATTATTTGTTCGATTATTTCTAAAATCATTTAAACGATTATTATTAATTCTTGGATCTAATGAACCATTTCGCGAGACTGTTGAATCATTATTTTCGTTGTTATTATTAGTATTATATGTTGCATTATTCCAATTATTATTGTCATTTGATTCAGAATTATAATCTTTATTAGATTTCTCACCACTTAAATAATTACTTTTATTTTGACGTGGATCACTTGGAAAACTAGAATTTGTTGTTGTATTAACAGGTGGTGTAATTACTTTATCCATAAATTCAGAGTCAGAACTAAATTCATTTTTCGCCGCTTCATAAATATCATTAGAACAAACAGAAACTACAACATTTTTGTGTGCAATGAAATGTAATGATTTATCATTAAGTGCAGCTTTTGCATCATCTGGTCTATGAAATTTAACAAAACCTTTTAATGGTTTTGACCCAGATTTTGATTTCCCTAATACAATATGCATTAAAGAATAATTACTGAACATTTTCAGGATATCATGTTCTTTAGTAAATGGTGGTATTCCATCAACCATTAATGTTTGAAACGGTAATGGTTCAACATAAGGTTTAGGAGTACTCTCAACAGATACAATTTGTACATCATCATCGTCATCTTCCTCGTCACTTTCATTATCCGTATCAGTATATTTGTAATTACGATTTGAATTATAATTTGTTGGCTTGAATGAATCAATTGCATTTTCAAAATCTTCATTTGGTATATCAGAAATATTGACAACTTCACCCCTAAGAACAGTGTCAGTTTTAGATAATGCTGATTTTTTACTTTCATTTCTAATAAATCTAACAAGTGCAGTGCCCGTTCTACGTCCAAATTTATCATTTATCATTTTAATACCATTTTGGTTTATTTGTAATCCTTGGAAGAAACGACGTATTTCACCGTATCCAGTTATTAAATGCATATTTGAAATTTTAATACATTTACCTTCTTCTACTTGGGATATGAATGGTGGAGGAGGTTGAGATGTTAACGTATTAATAATATATGGTAAATTTTGTTGGGGAATTACTGGGCCTATTATTGGCATTTGCTGTGTTGTTGGTCTTCGATCAAATTGCATATTTGTAGAAAATAATGGTTCTTGACCTGTTTGAAATGCACTTGAATTACGCATTTTATCAAGTTGATGAAGTTTATTTAACTCTTCAGTGCTATACATTCTTTTAATTGTAGTAGGAGCAGCACCTGTAGCTGTGCTATTATAGACGTTTAAAGTGGAAGCAGCATGATTAATGTTAGGACTATTACTGTTAGTATTTGTTGAAGACGAAGTAGTATCCCATATCGATATTGATTTGTTAGGCTGCGAAACATTTGATGTTTCATTTGTATTTGTAAGATTAATAATAGTATCTTTACTAGATCGTCGATCACGGTCACGTTCCCTATCACGACTACGATCTCTTGATTTACTTCTGCGACTTCTTTTATTACGACGATCTCTATCCCTACTACGACTTCTTCTACGCCTACTATTACGACTACCTCGTTCATATGAACGAGATCTTCTACGATCACGTGACCTTGAACCAGAACGAGATCTTGAACGCGATAATTTACGGTCGCGATCTCGATCACGTCTATCTGAATCCCGTTTTTTATCTCGATCATTTTTAAAATCAGACGAATCTTTTGACAACGATATCCTACTATCCTTAGAATCACTAGAATTATCATTGATCGTAATATGATGTGGAATCGTTGATAATTTGGATACATTTGATAATGTTAAATCAGTTATTAAATTTTTTTGTTGTTGTAACATTTGTTGTGATAAAATACCAGATAATGATGGTGACATTGCAGAATTTTGTGTTTGTACTGGTGCTGCCTGTTGTGGTGGCTGAGACTGTACCTGTGTTATTGGTATTTGCATATACGAGATTGTTGTTTGTCTTGCTGTTTCAATTACTTTTTGCATTTCAGCACGTGATGATAAAAGTAAATGCACTTGTACTTCTTTTATTTTTCCACCATCTAACATCATTGCTTGTCGTGCATCTTCATCAGTACTAACAAAATAAATGGAAGATTGATTTTTATGTAGAAAACAAAAATACAAAGGACATATTTAAAGAAATTTTTTCGATAAAACTTAAAAATAATAAAAAAAAAAGGAAAGAAATCGGTTGAGAATAAATTGTTTTCCAGAAGAAAATATTGAAATAAACTCCAAGTAAGAGTTATCGCACATAATTAAAATATTTCATCATAAGTTCAACAATCTATTTTTTTTTTAATTACTCAATTTAATAATAACTTTCTCAAGACAAAATTAAAAATTATCAGATGAAGAGCAGAGATGTCACTGAAGAGAGTTTTTTTTTTTCAAGGTTATTCATTCTTCTTGTTCCTCTTTTTGTTTCTATCTTCAATAAAATATGGACAAAATCACTTTCAATGTTTTCTCACGGTCAATGGCAGGTAAAATAAATAAAAAAGTAAACAAAAGATAAAGAAAAAAAACCGCAACTTGTATTGCCTATTCACATTTACAGTATTCCATAAACGTGTATTTTATTTTTCATTAAACATTTTATTTTGTGTTGTTAATTTTTCTTTTGTATTTGTTTTCAAGAAAAGTAATAAATAATAATTCAATTTATATTAATTTAATAGATAAATGATAAAAGATAAAGAAAGAAAAAAATCGTGAATTAGATAAATTAGATAAAAAAAATTCATAAATTTCTCTACTTGTTGAAAAAAAAAAATTTCTATTTCCCCCCCTCAACATCAATTTATTTATTTTGTTTTTTTTTTCTTCTGAATTATCCAAATATACACTTTCAATTTTTTTTTTCTTTTCCTTTATCTTTTTCCCCGCTAACAAGTAGGTAGTTAACAACAGAAAGAAAGAGAATATTTTAAGTAACGTAACAAAATTTAATTTTACAAAAATAGAAAAATCAGAGCAAAAAAAAAAAAACAGAATTCTTGTCAATAAATTGATTTATTTAATTTTAGAAAGGTAGAAAATTGTAAATTGAAAATAAAAACAGAAAAATAAAAATCCATTCATTCATTCATGAGAAATTTTTGTGATCCCTTTTTTTTATCTAAAAATAAAAAGATACTAAAATGTGAGTTGGTAGGTTGAGTAGAAACAGTTGACATAATTTTGTCTCTAAGCATGTTGGGAATTATAGAAAATTTGTAGGTTATAAAATATATTCTCAACCGAAATTCAATAAACATAATAAATAAAATTCAATCTTAATTAATAAGTACAAACCAAAATAGAAAATAGAAAGAAAAACAAAAGTTTATTTCTTTATTAAAAAGTCAAATTCAAATTCATATTAAATAAAAGGAAAAATTGTAAATATTTCAATACCTGAAAGCAATAAAAGCATCTCCATTTTCACCTCCAACAATATGTACTCCACCATCTGGTATTGATAATCCTATGAAATATCCACGTACATCCAATGCATTTGCTGACCATGGTAAATTCTGTAGCCGTATAATCACACTCATTGTGGATTCATACATAAACCACGATCACAAAATATGAAATTTTGTGATTGAAGTCTTTTTTTTTTCTTTTTTTTTTTTGTACAGTAAAATTAAGGAAGTTCTCAACAAAGGAAAATTTACTAGTTTTTTCTTTCTTCTGTTGTTATTTTTAAGTTCTTTCTTTTAATTTTACAAAAAAAAAAAAAAAAAAGATTGAAATTCTCATCCTAGAAAACGAAGAATAAAAAAAAAAAGAGGGATATTTTATAGAAACAAAATAAACATAAAAAAAAAAAAGTAAATTAAGAATAAAAATTTAAATTTAAAATTATAACCAAAAAAAAAAAAACTTCTTTTCTTCTCATTATTACAAAAAAAAAAACCATTTTCATTTCTATAAATTTATTTAATCAAATCAAATAAAAGAAAAACGTCAACCATTTATTTATTTGTTTTTACTTCTTCTATTTTTGGCATTCATATCACATTTTTATGCAAAATCAATAAATTAATAAATCTACAGAGAGTAACAGAGAGTATTTTAATGATTTCTAACTAGAAAAGAATTCCCTTACCATAATAAATAAATTTTTCAATTTTTTTAATTTGTACAAAATAACAAAAAAATGTACAACATGAACAGTGAAAAGATTAATTTATTTAAACGATACATTTGTGAATACAATAAATTAATATCTTTATCCACAACACAAGATATTTATATGGAGACAATATAAATTCTGATAAGAAATTCTTTGAATAACTTCCAACTATATTTGTATACAAATATTTAGAAATTACATTTTTTTTTTGTTAAATACAAAAAAAAAAAAAACAACGTATAAATAAAGATCGAGTTTCATTTAATGTCAATGGCAAAAGAAACAACAAATTAAATAATAATCAATTCTTAATTAATTATTCATAAGTCATTTTTATGTTTTATTAATTTCTTTTATGTAAATTATTTACATAACAACAAAAAAAAATTCCCATTAAAATTATTATTGTCAAAAATTTAATTTTTGTTTTTCTTTTAGTCAAAAAAAAACCATTTAATGTAATAATTTTCATTTGTTGTTTTTTCATCTTATCTTTTAATCAAAGGCATCAGAGCATAAAAAAGAAGAAGTAATTCAAGTAAATTATTCATTCTGTTTATTTTACAAAATGGTAATTAGACAAAGACGAGTTTTATATGTTAGAGATATATATGGAACCGTTAAAAGAAAATAAATGTCTAAAGATATTGCCTGGTAATATGACAGAAAGAGATCTTTAATTGACAGTAGAGTAATATTAATAATTAATTGTGTAACGAATAAACGATATATAAATGATAACAAAATATAAAGAGAAAATTATTGCTGTAGTACAGGAAGTATTTAGTGTACAAATTTTATTCAGATAATTATTATTACTTATTTTACATTTTATCCTTTTTAATTTATTTTATTAGATTTTTTCTATAATTAATAAATTAATATTTTTCGCTTACTTAATTATTTTACGTTCATTGTATTTTGTTGTTGTTATTGATGCTTAATTTATATTTAGGCAAGTTTCCATTTAATAAATGTGTTTGCGTGTGTTGGCTTGTGAGGGTTGTATGTTGTAAAAGTAAAATAAAAAAATTGTAAATCAATAATATAGAAATTAGAAAGAGAAAATAATTCATTTTTCATTTATCTCTGTATTAAATTTACAAGGTTTTTAAAGAAGAAAGTTTCAAAAGTACCTAAAGTTTATTATTGCTTTTATATACTAAAGAAAATTTAAGTAGGTATCAATTTTAAATCTCAAACAACATATTGAAGTTGTTTAATACATTTTTTTTTTTTACCTTTAATTTTATTCAATTTTTAACGAAAAACTTTCAACCAAAAACATATTATAAAAATATAAATACAAAATAAAAAAAGCAGATTGATGTTTTATAAGTATAAATTGTCTAACAATTCTTATAAAATTTTCCACTTTTAAATTAAATAAGACAATTTAAGTTCAGAGCGTGTTCTTTACATAAATTTGTTTCTAAAAGTAATTTATAACAATTTATTTCAATCAATTTAAAAAGAAAATTGGAAGTTATACGAAACAAGAACACAAATATTAGAAAATAGTAAATAGTTTGTTTTTAGGAGAGAAAAAAAAGGGAACCATAGAAGGATATATTTATAGTTCAATATTTCTGCAACAACTAATAACTGTCTCCAATGTATAAAGAAATTTGATCAAATCAATGCTATTTGATTCCAATTGATAAATTATAAAGTCATGAAATAAGTTCAGATGGTCATACTAAAGAGATTTTTATTAAACTTTCTAATTACTTATAAAAATAATAATAATTAAATTGTTAGTTATATTTAATTATTATTATCAGTATCATCAATTCTACGTATTACCTATTTAGATGCTCTCGCTCAAGTTGATTACATCATTATGATTTAGAATTAAAACTTTTATACTTTAATTTAATAATTCCAGAACTATTATTTGATTTTAATTTATTTTTTATAGAAAAATATAATTTCATTTATGTACTCCCCCCTTAATAATTTCATATCACAATTATATTTTAATTTCAATTCAAATTGTTTGTTTTATAACAAACCATGATACTTTGGAATTTATCCAAAAACTTTAGATTTTGTCAAATTTATATGTAGTAACAATAAAGTTTTTATAGAATCTATATATTTTCCATTTAATAGAAACAATCAAAGCAAAACGGTTATATTCAAACTTTTTGTTGTGATAAGTTAATCGAAATAACTTTAAAAAAAAATGTTTTAATCAAAAAATTCCATTTTGACTATTGTACAGTTTACAAGATTGAAAATGTTTGTTAGTTAACTTATTTTTTTACGTCGGCACATGGTTAAATCTTTATTTGTTGGGATTGTTTTATTACATTAAAATGAATCAACGTAACTATTTTTAAAATAATTGCAACGTTTGTTGATTTTAATTAATGATTTTCAGTTTTTTATGGCCGTTTTTCTTTAACACAAAACATTTAGCAGAACACAATAACCAATAGCACACAAAAAATGAGAAGACTTAACAACCCAAAACTTATTTAATTATGACAATTATTATTGCCCGAATAATTTTTCTGTTAGAAAAAAAAAACATACGACGTTCTATAAGAGAAAAATGTTTTCTAAAATTTTCTAAAAAAAAATTGATGAAAAATATAACAACAAAATTTAAACATGAAATATTTCCTATTGCATTCTATCTTTTTCTACCTAAACTTTGCTTTATCGCAACAATTCTTCTTATCAAATCAAATTTCCTAGAGATTTATTGTAATAAATATTTCTGATAAATTTTTAATAAGAAATTCACAAAATTCAAAATCTATCAATATTTTTGTGATTTCGATGTAAAGCTTTTTCTATTTCCCCTTGTTCCTTCCGCCGTCGTATCGTATGACTTTTTTTTTAAATATTCTTTCATAAATTTGCGAATGGTTAAAGGCATCATAAGATTGACTACAACAAAAAAAAAATGTGAGTGTATATATTTTTTAAACGAATTAGTTATTACAAGAATTTTAAGTGGATTTCGGTAAAAAATCTCTTAAAGAATAAATAATTGAACTGAAGCTGTTAGTAATTTATATAATCAAAATATAATAATTTTTAAGTCAGACTACTTTTTTCTTACCAATAAAAATTGTTCCCAGTAATTTCTGCTAACAACAAAATTCAACCTTTAACAATTTATTAAATAAGTAAAGTTAATTCAATAATTTCATTTGACAAATAATTTATGATCCTAGATAAAAAAAAAACATTCAAATTAAGTAAACATAAAATTATCAACTAGATGATCGAACTTATTATAATTTTTTTAGAACTTTAGCCAGCTAGAGATGAGTAAAAGAGATGACGCTTTACGACAATAATCAAACATTTTATTGGGGACTGCTAATCAACAAAAATTATTAAATATTCATAAAGTACACATCAATTAAATGAGGGATTTCTTTGTAGCTTAGGATGTTTTTACCAATTATAATTATCGAAGCTTATGATTAATCTAAACTCAACTAACATTCAGTAGCAACAAAAAAAAAACTTCATACTTAACTTAATTAAATTAGACATTTTTTTCTCTAACCAAGTTTTTTTTTTTAAACAAACTGATTGATTGCAGTATCTTGTTTTCTATACTTTAATTAAGATAACACAAATTTATTAAAATTATACTCATGAAAGAATTTTCAAACAATTATCATTGTTTATGTTACAAAGTCATTTTATCATATCATCAGAGGAATTAATTCCTCCAATTTTAATCCATCATAAGAAATACATCAAATACATAAATCATATAAAAATAATTACAAACATCTCAATTATACAATTCAAATAAATTGTTTTTTCTTATTTTATTTCTATGATTTATTCAATTTTAATAAGAGAAAAAGAAGTAAAAAATTCAATTTAATATTTCCATCTTTTTTTCCTCTTAAATGAAAAAAAAAACCAAACCTAGAATAACTGGATTTTATTGTCGTCAAGTTAGGGGAAAGTAAATTTTCACATAAAAGACACAACATGTGAAGATTTTTAATTATTATAGTTTCGTCAATTTACTTCAAATATCAAATCTCGCAAATCAGACAAAAAGAAAATTCGTCTCTTTTATTGTATTTTTTTTTAAAGTGCATTTCGTTATTTTGTTATTTGTTGGAAAGAATTGGATTATTTAAATAATTTAAAACAAAAATGGATTTTCTAGTAAGTTATAAATAATTTTGAGTTCTGTTTGTCTTCCCTTTTTTTTATAATTATTATTGAATTTCAATACAGTAAAAAAAAATTATTAATTAAAATTTATAATATTATTCAGAGTACTTTTTTTTTATCTTTCGTCATAAAAATGTGATTAAGAGAAAAAAAAAGAGAATAAATACATTTAAAAAAAAATGTTGATTTTATTCAAGATTTTATTTTTGTATTCATTTCTCTTTCCGGTAAAGGAGAAAAAAAACACTGAAACAAAATTCATATTTGATTAGTTTTGTATTTGCGTTAGGCTAATGCAAAACAATTATTCTTTGTCTAGTCTACTTAATTATAATTATTTATCTAAATATAAATAAACAAGAGTAAAAAAGATAAAGTTAAATTTTGTTTGTTTTTTTTTTTTCAATTTTGTGAGAATTTTTAACCATCAATGACTTCAAAATGTTTTTTTCCGATATAAAAATAGAATCAGACACAAATTTCCAATATTTATATTTTCCATTAGGAAAGGAAAATTAAATTATATATTTTATGTTATTTATTTCTAATTAAAAAATCGAAGAAAAATAAATCATTTTTCACCATAAACAAATTGTCAGTACTTTTGTTAAAATTAAGTTTATTTTTAAACTAAAACCTAATAAGTATTAATTTTTGTTTATATATTTTCAGATAATAACATTTTTTATATTCATTTTAAGTATATTTTCTCAATCAACATTAAGTATTAATGCATCAGTTACAAATCAAAAACGTGGAATATTATTAGGTGATTTAAGTTATAGTTATTCAGCAACAGATATTGGTTCTAAAAGTGGTTCACATGTAAAAACTGTAACAGTCATTAAAAATATTGGTACAGCAAAATTAGATAAACATAAACATGAAGTTTATAGTTCAATATCGTCAAGTGAAAAAAATAATAATGAGGAAAATAATAATGAAAAAAATCCATACAAATTATTTGTTAAATTAACGGATTTTCCACATGAAATATTTGCAAATTTAGATTTTTTTACAACAAAGAAACATAAGACTGGAACAGAAGCAGTAGAAAAAGTTTCTGAAGCAACAAATCCATCAAGTGAAACTGAAATTCAAACAGAAGGAGGTGATAATGTAAAAGCTGTTGTTGAAGTAGTTAATGAAAATGGAGAGACAGAAATGAATAAACAAACAGAAGACAATCAGGAAACAGCAAAAGCTGCAAGGATAACACAAAAATTAAGAGACGATGTTGAATTCATTAAATCTGATCCAATAGCACCATTCCAAGCTAAACTTAGTGCTAAAGCGCAATCAGATAGAATAGTTGAATATGCTAAATCAAGAGTTGCTGCTGATGAAGAATATAAGAATAAAGAAAAAACAGAAGAAAAATCACAGAAGCTTTTATCTGCATTAAATGAAGAATTCTCAGATTATTCAATGCATAACGTTAAACATTTCAATAATCAAGAATTTGTTAAAAAATCAGCCGAAATTAAAAAGATTTCATATAAAAGTACACATCCTGTAACAGAAATTCATCAGAAACCTTATATTGCACCAAAACTACGTACATATTTATAATTTGTAGATTAAATTTCAAGTTCAATCATTTATAATTATTTTTTTACTATTATTCTCAAATATCTTATTGTTATTAAAGAAAATATTGTTTGTGATTTAATGTTATTTGTTTTAATCCAAAATTAATAAATTGTTTTAAGAAATTCTTATATTGTGAAATTTTATTTCTAAACGTAACAGAAGTCCTGATAAGTAACGATTCCAGACTATATTTCTGTTTTGTGAGCATGAGTAGAATAACTCCATAAATGATTAAATATTTAAAATATGCTACAATTAACTATTTGATTTAAAGCAGAAAAGAAAATGTTTATTTATCAATAAATACCCCAAGTTATTTTAACGTTCCAAGTTCACAAAATCCAATAGTTAAGTAAATTGGTTTCAAATTCAAAAGTCTACGTGTATTGTTATTTAATTCATCAATAAATAACATAAATCTCAAATTTAATAATGCTATTTTGGGTTCTTTTTTAGACACATAAATAAGTCGTCAAAATACAAATAATTTTTCTTTGCATATAGATGTTTAAAAATCAAATTATTATTTACGAAAAAATAATAAAATATGTAGATATTATGCATAATTAAATTCTTGTGTAGTGGATAACTAATTATGTGCCTAAAAATAAAGAAAAACCAAAAATTTAACATTAATATTTTCGTTTTGAATGGAATTCTTACCTTTCAAATCATCCAAGATATTATTTTTTTTAATTAAATAACATTATTATTTTATGATTTTGCATAAATTGTTTTTAGCTCTTTTAATATTAATGTATAAAATAAACAATCAAAAACAAACAATAAAGAACGCACCAAAGTACATTGTCCAGGAAATTTAATTTACAAAAGGAAAATAATTTTTATTTTATTATAAAAAATAATATAATTTTTATTCAGTAATAAATCAAACGTATTTATTTTATTTTACAATAGAAAAATACCATTCTATTTTGATATAATATGTTAACAAGTTGTATTTTTAATTTGTGACGACACAACCATGATGATGAAAAAAAAGCATTTTTTTTAATAATGGCGTCCAAAAGAAATAAAAATAAAATCAATTCAATTCATTGACAATATATGAATTAACAGTTCTCAACTCAAAATAAACACTTAATATAATTAAAATTTTTATCCTTCCGTTATTTCAACTGTTTATTTAATTCACAATAACCAAAATTACCATAAAAAAATACTTATTAAAAATTTGTCAAAAAAATGTATGCTTTAAAAACGACAAAATTTGGAAACTACTAATACGAATAAAATGCCTATTAACTAACTTACCGCAAAAAAATGATTTATTTATTTGTTCACACTAAGTCTATTATTGTTTTTATGTAAAAATTTGCCTTCATTAGTAATATTTTTTAGATGAAATTGTTAAATTAAAATTTCCTTAAGAATTTTTCGTACTTTTTGATTAACTTTTAACTCTTCGTTTCGTCTTCATCAATAAAAAAGCTTACATTTTGTTGGTCAAAAGTCAAATTCTCCACAAAAAGAAAACATACTAAAATAATGTAGTAGAATACAAATAAAAAAGGTATAGAATTAATTTAATGAAATAATTTTAATAAAAAATAAATTGGTTTTATTCAAAATAGGTGATCTCAAAAACGAAATCTTATATAAAAATACTAAAAATTATAATTGTAGTGTCTATTAAAATTATTTATGTCGTTTTCCGTCTATAGTAAATTTAGAATATTTCGTTTCGTATAAATGTATAAGTAATTCTTTCCAGTAGATTTCATGAAGCCTTGAAGAACTTGAATCTTCTTGAATATACCAAGCCCAAATGTGAACATTTTCATCAACTTTAAAAATTGTTCCAATTATGAACATTTTAGTTCCATGTTTAAAATATTCAGAAGGTGCCATAACCCGTTTTTCTACAACGTCAGATATTAATTTTAAATCTTTTAAAAATTCTATACATTCTTTGGAATCAGGATGGTAGTTTTTCTCTAGAAATGGCATTCCTTCAATTTTAGCTGTTTCTAATAACAATTTTAAATTGTCGTGTTGTTTTATACGATCTAAAATAAATTTAAAAAAATAAAATTTTCTGCAAATTAAACAAATAGATTCAGACCTAGAATTTGTTTCTTGCCATGGCTAAAATGGACTGTAATAGATCCAGAACCATCATCAACATTGTATAATGCAACGTTTTGCTTAGCGCGAAAAGTCAAAGGAACAGAACGTCCATGGATCATAATGTTCCTAAACTTTTGGCCATATATTGTACAAACTCTTGCTTCTTCATCTAACTGAATTGATTTAATATCCTCAATAAGAAGGCAGAAAGGAGCATTGGAAATACGTGTTTGCCCATTTGTTTGTGAATTGTAAGCCTTTGGTTGTTTAACGATACAGGTCAGCTCTGTAAATCCACTTATTTCTTTAATCTATAAATTTTTATTAAAAACTTATATTTTATTATATTATAATCTGATTTAACAATGAAAATAATGTGAACCTCATTTTTCTTTGGTTTAGATCCCTCTTTTGATGCTGAAAAAATTTTATTAGTAGGAATCATCATTTCAAAGTCCATTCCTTTTTTTGAAAATGATCTATCCAAATTATTAGGATCATTTTCCTTAAAAGTAAAGTTGGAATGTAAGACCCTAAATAAATGTATAACTTGATTTTTTTTTATATAATTATTACTTACAGTAGAAGCTTCTATAAATGGATTTTCATTTTCCATAATAAAAAATTACTGTCACTTTGAAGTTTTGTAAATATAAAGTTTTAAAAACTGAAATTTTTTTTAAAACAAAAAGTACTAGACGGCCTTTTTAAAACCATTTTTTTTTTCATAACAAAGCGTAGTAGATTTCTAAGGATTTTTTTGATTTTAAGATTACCATTTCTATATCCACAGCAAAGACGAGCAACATATTTAACAAAGTTCTACTCATTTTGCCCCCAACTAAATGAAATTATTTTCACTCAATGTGCAACCAAAATATTATATATTTTTTAATCGTATCAAGAATAAAAAACCAAGACATTTTCATATTAGAACTTTATTTACCATGATTCATATAATTTAATAACTTAATATATGATTAATATTAATTAATTAAATTAGGGATAAAAACAATCGTCAGTAGAAATTCTATATAATCAGTAAACATCAAATTGTTCTAATATTATTTATTGTTTCATTTATATATTTTAGGCAGTTTTGGCTCTTATAGCAGCACGTTTGCTGGTTACAGCCTGGAAACCAGATTTAATACTAGCAACGGAACATCTGGAACCGCACGTTTCACATTGTAAAAAGAACAACCTGGTATCTTTTTGTAAAATTGTTTCTGGTGAACGACATGTGTGGCATGTTACATATTCCTTAATATATCTAAAAATTAAAATAAATTAATTTATGTATTTGATTAAATATTTTGGTGAAAATAATTTACCGCCTCAAAACATTTTCAATTTGTTTCGGTTGGAATCGACCTTTTATAATCAATTGTGAATTACCATCAACAGAGCCACTGGTACCCAATTCGGCTAACAAGAAATCCAATAAATGTTTCGGTTGTCTATTTTAGAATTAATAATTTTCACAAAGAAATTAATTTTAATTATAATTTTTTTCTACTGTTTTAAATAAATCACTCACCTGTGAAGTGTTTTACAAATTTCTGTAAAATTAGCAAATGATGTTTTCTTGGTACCAACTCTCAATACTTGTGGTGGTCTCATAACAAATTTAGGTTTTCGTCCCGCCGCCATATCTGGATTTTTATCCAGAATTATTTCGAATACTCTTTGAAGTAATTCATCATAAGTATAATCACGATCAGAACCAGCCCATGTTGAACTGTTTTCGTCGGCTATAATTAAAAAAGAAAACAAAAAACAAAATTTGTTTAGAATATGAAAGAATTTAAAAAAGCGCTTTCCTTTTTCAGAAAAAAAAAAAATTTAATGGCAATATCACAAAATTCCCTACCGAAATTAGCCGAACTAATTCCGTCCGATTCATTGTGGCATGTGGAGTCAATAGGATATAATTACAAATAGAACATTTATCTCATACCCAGTTAGAATATTATTTAGAATATTTATAAAGAATAAAAAGAAATTCTATTTTACTAACCATTTTCCTTATCATCATTCTTATCATCTTCCAATTTATCAGCAACGAGTTCATCTAAATCCTTCTTCTTTTTCTTCTTCTTTTTAGTCTTTGAGAAATCTAAATCTAAATCAAATTCTTCATCAGCATTACCATGATCTTCCTGTATACCATCAGGTATAATATTATTATCATCTGTTGTTTCATTTACAGATGGTAAAGCTAAATCAATTTCATCTAAATTGAAGGGCTTCTTCTTTTTCTTCTTTTTTTTTCCAAAATTTTCCAAATCTAAATTTTCATCAACATCATTACCATCATCCATTTTTGGACTTACATCTTCTAATATCGAATTTGCATTTATTTCAATAATTGAATCAGCTGTATCAGCTGATAATGCAGCATCTAAATCAAAAGCAGTTTTCTTCTTCTTCTTTTTCTTTTGCATAGAAGGATCAAATATCTAAAATCATATTTTATTAAAATTATATATAATTTATAAGGCCGGTAATGTTTATATATGGGTGTAGTCAGTGCACGTATTTTATTGTTTCTGTATTTGTGAATATTGAAACCATTTATAATTAAAAAAAATTACACTAAACTTTCTAAAATAAATAACGTTATTTGTTCATGTTTTTTTTTCTGGATATACTTTTCAGATAAAAAAGAAAATTTATTGTTTTTTACATCTACGAATAATCCCAAATATTTTTTTGTCTATATTTTTCATGAATTAACCCTGAATGACGAAAGCATGGTATGTTATTTTTTGACACATCATTTTCAATCAGTATTATGAACTAAAATTGCCTTACCGCGTCTTCTTCCGTCATATTTGTATTCACTTTTTATTTATTTATCAAAAATTCACTATTAAAACTTGGGATTTATTAAAATATATAGATAAATTGTAGTATTGCATCAGATTTTTAATGGGAAAAAAATTAATTTTTTTTGCCAACACTCGATATGAAGTTAGTATTCATATAACTAATTTAGAGTGTTAAGTTGGTAACAAAGTATAATTTTTTCTTTGCAAAAAATTCTCCAAAAGTTGCCATTTATTTTTATATAATTTTAAAATATTTCAGCAATAGATGTCAGCTTTAATTTTCCTAGACAACAACCATTTCCTACATACTTTTTCAATAAAACAATTGATTTTATAATTTCTATATGCATGTTTTTTCTGTTTGAAAAATTATACTATTATATACCTACTATTTGTATATTTATATTAATATGCTTACCTGAAACCTCCAACTTTTATAACTAATAATTGAGATTCGTTTAAATTACTCTACTGTTACCAATAAAGAACACTTTGTTTTAAATTCATTTCAAAGAAAAAAGCATTTTATTTTATTTGATAATTAGCTTGCATGCAAATTTATTTAACAAATTAAACGATGGTAAAATAACAATTCATTTAGTGGTTTTTGTCTTTTTTTGTTAAAAATTTTTGAGCATAAAAAATAGAATTAAAGTTGTTTTTTAGCGTTAACAATTAATTAATGGATATGATAAATGATTTATTTTTATTTACTTTTATTTGGAAGTTTTTTCTTCGTCTTTTTAATTATATTTTGTAATGAAAATCAATTCCCAAAGAAGGGATGTACTTATAGACTAAGTGTAAAGATAACTATTTTTATTTGTTACAAGCCATAAATATAGATTTATATTAAAAAGAACAAGTTCGCTCTAAAACACCTTGTATTATTTCATTATAATTAGTATAAAAATCATATAAAAGGAAATTTTTTGATCCCTTATACTTCTTTTTTTTTGTATTGCAAATCGACTTAGGTAGATTGAACGAAAAATCAAACTAAAAGAAAACACTAATTCATTTCTTTAAATATGAGAAAGTAATTTTTCAGGAATAATAGGCTCTTTTCCAACTCCGCCCGCCATTTTATAAACAGCTAGTGCAACTTCAGCAGCCAATTTATCAACTTCATCTCTAGTTGCAGCTTCAGCATAAACACGTACGACATCTTCAGTACCAGATGGTCTAACAAATGCACGAGCTTTTGAATAATTTGCAACAAGATTGTTAATTTCTTTCTGTAATCCTTCAGGTGTTACACACACTCTTTCAGCATCTGTAGTTGTGATAACACCTCGATCCTTGTAAAGAAATTAAAAATATTTAAGATTTTTAATTAAAAAAAACTAAAAAAAATTCTTGAACTTACTTGAACATTTATTTTTAATTGAAGATTTGGTAAATCACTATAAGTTGCAAGCCAATCTTTAAGATCCCATCCCTTTGCATGTAAAATTGTTTCAACCAATAACATATCAGATATTGCATCACCAACAGTTTCATTAATAACATCAATTAATTGTAATAATCTTTTGGCAGCATTTTGTTCATCATCATTTAAATTTGGATTTATAGTTGAATTTTTGATTTCATCTTTTGCTTTTTGGCTAAATATAACGGTACCATGCCCATTTGCTTCAAAATAAACACCAATATCAAAATCAAGTGCTTTATGATGTAAATGTTTAACACCAGTAGCAACACAAGATACTGGCACTTTTAATTCATTTTCTATATAATTTGTTGAAGCTCCATTTGCATAAGCAGTTTGAACAAGTCCAATATTCAATTTTACCGAACACTTTTTAAGTAATTCCATTAAATATCTGAAAATAAAAGAGAAAATAAAATTTGAATGGATCCCATTTTGATTTCAAAACGATTTAAATCTATTTTTGGCTTTGAAAATGCTTTCCAAAACAGTCGAATTATTATTGTTGCAAATTTAGAAGTATTTACTAATGCAATAAATACTTGAGATCATTAAAATAAATGATGAAACTCTTATTATTTATAACAAAATTAATAAAGAAAAACCATAAAAAGATATTATCTTTATCATATTCAATTAATGAATCAATAAAATTAAATGAATCAACCTTAAAGATTCTTTACAAGTCATCGTTATAGTTACTATGATTCTAATAAAATTAATTAAATGAAAATATATTCAAGAGTGACTATAAAATTTTTGTACTCAAATGAGAAAAATTAATAAAAAAAATAATACCCAGCAATTAAGGTTGCAATTCTGTCACCATCTAATAAATGAAATTTCTTATTTTCATCTGTAAAAAAATACAAAATACGATCAGCATCACCATCAACAGATACACAACGTGTATTTGGTTCAACATCTGGCATTCCTGCTGGTGGTTTTTGTTGTACTTTAACATAATCAGCTCCACACTAAAAAAAAAAACAATGAAAGAAGCTAAATTAAATTAATAAAGTTAATTAAATTAAATTAAATTTAAAAAAGAAATTTACATCATGATTAACTTTTCCATTCCCATCATTAAACACTTCAACATTTAAACAATTTCCCATTCTTTTTAAAAATTGTAACATTTTTCTAGCACCAACACCATGAGCACCATCAAATAATATTCTATCAATATATTTTCCATTTGAATATTCTGTACCACGTAAACTCTTGAATGCTGTTATTAATTTATTATAATATCCTAAAATAAAAATTAAAAAGGAAAGAATTATTGGCTAAATTTTAAAATGCAATGATAAGAAATAAATCTATTAAAAATTTAAGAAACAAAAGACAAATTAACTTTTTTTTACACTTTTCTTAAAGAAGATAAATTTGCAACTTTCTTTAAAAATTTCTCTAAAAATTTAATCGTCTTAAAACAGAAAAATGTTTGTTGAATTAAAAATTAGGTCCTTTTTTTCACTGATGAATTATTGTAAATATTTAATCGCCAAATAATCTTTTAATAGTGGAAATCCAAAATGCAAAAAATTATTTTGTGATTTGCTAAATAAATGTCTTGATCTAATTGTTTTGAACAATTTCACTTTAATGTTGTATTTTATTAAATGAATTCTAACAAATATAAATGAAGGATTTTTTCTTATTTGAATGAATTAACTAATGTCTGATCAATTCTATTTATTATAAATTTGGGAAAAACTCTCGTTATTACGCATTCGCTCATTCCATTGAATGAGATATAACTATTCAATTCTTTTCTTCTCTATTTATATTCTGTTAAAAATTTATTTAATTTTACTTTAGATTCTTTAGAATCTTACCTTCTTCAGTTGGTACACCGTAAAGATTTTTTGTATTAGCACATACAACAAAATAATGTAACATTGGTGTTGTAACAATGCCAAATTCCCGAACAGAACCTTTAAGTGCTAGTACACCATCGACGACAGCTTTCATTAAACCAGGACTATGATATCTTGTATCCATTCCAACATAAACACATGATGATGAACCAATTACAATATTTTGTGTATCAATTATTTTTGCAACTTCACCTTCAAGTTCATTATCACTAACATTAGCTAAACGTGTTGCTAATTTTTCCCAACTTGATTCTAACATTTCACCCATTGGATCAACAAGTTTCACACCATTATCTGGTTCTGGATTATGTGATGCTGTTATCATAACACCAATTATTTTTCCTTGTTTATAACGTGATCTAAGTGTTGCCAACAAACCCATACGATACATAACATGTCCCAAATTGGATGCTCTACAAATAGAAAATAGATTAAATATTTAAATAAAATACAAACAAAAGAAGATAAAAAAAGGTATCAATTCAATCGTTCAGATAAAGAAGAAATTGTATTTTACTTAGTAGAAGGAAAATGTTTAAAATGATCAATAAAACAAATGTATACTTTTGCCAAAGTAAATCATTAATTCATAACAAGAAGTAGGTAAGTCTCGGATAATGTAAAATGTTTTTTTTTTTTTTATTATTATTAATTATCGCTACCTACTTTTACTTGTTTAGTCTGATGTACAGAAAAAAAAAACACAAAATAAAATAAATGTGAGTTTTATATTTTTTTTTTCTCTCAGCTCAATTTGAAACAATAAATTTTGTAATATTTAAATTTTTGAACATAAATTAATCGAGATCATTATTATTAATGTTTTAATTTAATTTTTTTATTATTTCATTCAATTATTAATTAGCATTTTAATTAATTAATTCTTTTTTTTTTTTTGGAATTAACAAAAGCAAAAAATCTTTTGAAACAATAATTTTCTGAATCAAAAAGGTAAATTCTACCACATTTGAAGAGAAGTGGGATGTAAAATCAATTTAATCTTTTTACCTATTGAAAATATTTTCAATCTTCATAGAGGAGTCATAAGAATCAAAATTTTCCGGTCGTTAAAATTCTTTAAATCGAAAATGTTTCACCAAAAAACAAAAAAAAAAAAACAGCCAGACAAATTCTCGGTAAATCATATTTTTAAAAATAGGTTTTCCGTTCATTTTCTCTCTCTCCAAAACAAAAATGTTAAATGTGAAAAAGAAAAAAAAAAAGAATTAAATAATTTTAGAATTTTAAATTGGATGGAGGTGGGACATCTAGTGGTACATTTTTTAAACTTTAAAGAATGAAGAATTCTGATTGGACGATAAAATTTTTGTTTAATTGAAAATTATTTCTGTTTTTTTTTCTCCTATTCTTATTTTTAAACATTTTACTCTTAATTTATTAATTTTGATAATTTTCCTCTTCATTATAATTTATTTTTAATAAAAAACAAAAAAAAAAAAAACAAAATATTTCAATAAACAATATAAAAACTGTATGAAAATAGACTAAACAACAAAATTTAAGAAAATTGAAGAAGAAATTCAAAAATAAATTAGGCTTAAAAATGCAATCAAGGTGTAAAAATAAAGAAAGGAAAAGTAAAAATAGATTTAAAAAATAAAAATTAAATTTCACGCCCAAGAAGAACAAGTTTTTCTCTGGAAATAAAAGAAAAAAGAAACAACAACAACAACAACAACAACAACAAAAGGGGAAAGAAACCACAACAATAATAATAATTAAGTTTAATTTTTATGTTTCAATAAATATGCGCGAATTGTGGAAACTTTTTTTTCTTTCCATTCCGTATAAATAACGAAAAGAAGAAGAAGAAGAAGAAAAAAAATATAACACGTTAATCAACTTTAATTCAATTTTGTAATTAAACAGAAAAGAGATTAGTAATAATTATATTTTTCTGCTGTTGATTTTTTGTGTGTTCGAACAAAAAAAAACAACAACAAATAATTAAAAAAAAAAATATTAATCAACAAATTTTCTCTAATATTGATAATAAAAATAAGCACAAAAATTATATAAATATTCATATTTGTTATTAATTAAATAAAATGATAAGATAACGCTTTGTGTGTGTGTGCGTGACTTAAAAAAACACATTTTTTTCTATTCCCAACAAGAAATTCTTAATTAGAAAAAAATGTGATAAAAAAACGAAAAATCTAACCAAAAAAAAAAAACTTTTTTTTATCGTCAATTTTTCATTTTTTCTTAAAAACTTGATTAAATAATACTTTTTTTTTATATTCAATTGTTTCAATTAGACAATAAATAATAAAACAATTTTAATCTTTGTCATGAAAAAAAAAAAAAGAGTAACAAATTAATAATTTTACTTCTTGTGAATTTTTGAATTGAAGAAAGAATAAAAATGAAAGAAAACGAAGTAAAAACGTGATGAGTCATTATTAAAAAAAAAATATTCATAGCATTAAAGAATTTAATATTTTATTTATGGTCTTGTCTTGTCTTACTTTGTACGAAATCCAGCCGTCCCATATTCAACATCAATATTCACTAATTTTGGGTGTATTTCTCTTGCAAATGCATAAACTGTCTTTAAATTAACCGTCATTTTTAATTATTATATTAATTTAACTCAAAAAAATTCTTTTTATTACAAATAAAAATATTAAAAATTAAATAAAACAAAAAAAACTGTTTTTAAATAAATCTAAAATCGGTGAATTTATTTATTCACTTCCTTCTCTTCTGTTCTATACAACAAAATTCTCTCGTCTGTCAAATAAAACAAAATATAATATAAAAAAATAGAATAGAACACAAAAAATGTTTTTACATAAAAATTTTGTACAAAACTACGAAAAACTGAACTGACGTTTACTGCGCAAACCGCAGAGTGAAATTCTATTTTTTAATGAAAAACGAATGAAAAATGAAATAAATATAAAAAATGAGAAAGAAACAGAAAAAAGTGAAAGTTCCTTTTATATTTGTTTGTCTTTCTCACACCTTCTTCATGTGAATGTTAATTACTGTCTCTCTCTTTCTATTGGATGATATCATTTTGTTAGGTTTGTGTCTTCACTATATTTTATTAATTTTGATTAATTTTTTTTTTTTAAACTGGAAAAAAAATTTTTAGACCTTGGAATTTTGTAAATAAATTACATTGCTCCATTTCTATACCAGACATATGGCTTTTAAACAATTTTATATTGAAATCTTGCATACATAAGAAATTAGAAAGGAAAAAAAAAGCAAAAATTTAAATAACAAAAGTTCAATAAAACGTTTTATTAATTTCAGAAACGACTTACTTCCTCAATCGCCAGGTTAAAATTTAATAAATGAAAGAAAATATTTAAAATTGATTTTAATTTACTTTTATTTTGTTCTTTGTTTTATAAAAAAAAATACAATTTTTATATTTAAAAAAAATACCAGATTTTGTATATAAACAACTAACTATCATCTCAATTATATTTTATAAAAATTTAATCATAATATAAAACTACCCTTTATTTATTTGTGCAAATTGTACATATTCACGGACGGAATAATAACTTAATAATATGTATATACTATATATATATTTTTTTAGTCTCATTTAATAATGGAAATGGGGGAACTGAGAATTATCTATTTTTAAATAAAATATAAAGAGCTGCTGAATAAACATTATTAAGAATGTTTTTATTTATCCATTTTAAAAGGTAAAAATAAAAAAAATCAAACGACACTTTTTTTTATTCTTTCTTTTTCAAGTCATCCAAAAATCGATGACCTAAATTTATACTGTTTCTTAATCTAAAAATGATGATTACCCTTTAAAGGTTCCCTCATTTTTCTTTTATTGCTTTTCTTTTTGTCTTTTTATTAAAAATATTTACAAATATTTTTTATTTTATTCTACAAAAAAAAAAAAAACAAAAATGGACGGAATGTTATTATTATCATAATCTTATCTTATTAAAAAAAAAAATACGAAAACAAATTTAAAATGAGGGAAAAAAATAATAGAAAACTTAATTGAAGAAAGGCACGATTTGGAAAATAGAATTTCATATAAAATTAACTACAAAAAAATTAAGAGACAAAGACACTTTATGAAATTCGTGCGCATACGAGTTATTCTGTATTAATTTGAAATATTCATGAATTACATGAAATAATTGATTTTTAAATTTGCAGAGTAAATTTAATTAAATTAAGTGAATTAATTAATTAATTTAACTTTGACTTATTAAATCCTTGAATAACATAAATTGTTAAATTTTTAAATACAATATTTGAACGAAAAACTTAAAAATGATTTGCCTCCATCGTTTAAAAATGAATAATCTTTTGTAATTTGTATTTAAAATAATCTAATAATAATTAAAGTTGTTGAAAATAAACCAATTAAATTAAATTTAATTTGATTTGCTCCAGCATTGCAATCTGTTATTCTTCTTGCACGCATAAAATCATTACCTAAATACGCATCATATGCACGTTTTGAGGGTTCAATAACACGTAATTGACGTGTTGCATCTTGAAATATTAAATCATGAAAAGGTGGTATAGAATAAAACATACTAAAACTAAAAGGATCTGCTTCTTTACGTCCATAATATTGTTGTGCATAAACAAATAAATTTGTATACGCTTTTATTTCTGTATCATTATAATCGGAACCACCACGTGTTACAATCGCATTTGCTTTAACTTTGCCCAGATTGCAACGGGCAAACTCATTTAAATGTGCTCTGGTACCGTCAGGACATAATAGTTCAAAATCAAAATTTAATGTATTCCTAGCCCAAAAATCACCAAGTTTACCACCAGTATTTTCTGATACAGTTGTATGTTTAACAAATGCAACATCACCACCACCTTCAACTAAACATTTTAATGCACCTGTATGACCATAATAATCTTCTGATGCATCACGACGACAATAACGATAACTAGCACCATGACATAAATCACACATATTATCATATGGTACACCAGTATTATACTCTGTACTTAATGCACCAGGTATACAAGATTTACTAAAATATTCAGCTGCCGCACGTACACTATCACAACCGTATGGCCTTATCCAACCATTTGATATTAAATATGCCATTGGATAAACCCAGCCAGCTGCTGTATTTATTCCAGTATGACAAGTATTTTTATCTTTTAAATAAGTGATTTCTGTATCGGGATCTTCTTCTTTTGCAACAGCAACAACATAATATTCTGGTTCTCCAAGATTATATACTTCTGATATAATTGGTATTAAATTATAACGTAAACCTGCAGTGTAAACATCACTGGCATCAAAAACTGTTATATCAGCAACACCAGATTGAATTGCCTGCATACAATTAATATGTGAATGTGCTTTATAACATATCATTTCTGGTTTTATCAATTGTGCTTTTAATGCTGTTCGCATTTTTACACATTTGTCCATTTCTGGATCTGATGTTACACATAATGTCATTTTACCAACTGGACATTGACGAATATCTAAAATTATATCAAGTGCTTCTTTTAAATAAGCACCAAAACTTTGATCTTCATAACGGATTGGTACCAGTGACCGCGCGGTATCTTCAAACATTAAATTTAAATGTCCATAACGTTCTGATTTAAATAATTCAAAATGTTCATACAATTGTGTTTCATTGTCATTCAATTTTGGATCATTTTCTGATATATCAATATTATTAAAATTATTATTTGATCTTCCACTATCGTAAGGATTGTTACGATTGTTATAAGGATTATTATAACGATCAGTACTTGTTTTTAAGGTTGTTGTTGTATTAGTATTATAATTAACTTTTTCAGCATATAAACGTAATACTTTTAAAAAGAAATCTTGTATTCTTTTACGTTCTTCAATTGATTTAGCTGATGATACTACAAGTGCATTTGATGGTACCACACCCCAATTACATTCCCGGAATTCAGTTAATGATTTTCTCTGTCCATTTGTACATAAAAGTTCAAAACGATCTGATGTCACTGATTCTAAAAAAAAAAACAGAAAAAAAATAAAAGCATAAATAAAAATGAAGAAATTAATAAAAAAAAGATTTATTTTGAAACTAAAAAAATACTAATTTTTTTTTGTCTTAAAATGAATAAAAACATGCTATCATAAGGGGTTTTGAATTGTGTGACATACACACGCGATATATAAAATTCCTTAATAGAATTTTTTACAACACTATTTCTCCCACTCGTGGTTTTCTTATTTCTTTTTCCTAACAAAATTAATTTTTTCTGGCAAAAATAAATCAAATTGACCGACTGAGGGAAGATAAATAAAAAATTTAAGTTTTTTTATTGGCGCCACAATTTTTAGGAAACGTGCTTTCATTCATATTTTCCCGAGATTTTTGTTAAATGTACGTGAGTGAACTAATCAATTTTTTACTACTGACTCATATTGTTTCCGTTTCGCATTAAATTTTATTGAATCAGTAGCAAATAAATTTCTTAACCCGCAGTAAAATATATTTCGTTTAGTGAGCCATTATTTATTACAAAATTATATTCTTATGGAATTTAATAAAAAAATTGAAATTTATTAATTTTTTTTAGACTTACTGAATTCTTTGCTAGCAACCATTTCAGTAACAGTTGTATGTTTTAAAAATGCCACATCACCGGCTTCTAATAAACATCTGAATGCACCTTCATAACCAGCATAAGGATCAGCCGATGTACATTTCCCTATTGGAACTTTACCAGTACAAATTGAACAAAGCCTAAAAACATAAAAATATATTTTTTTTTCAGTTATTTAGTATGTATTTTGGCATGTGTAAAATCTAATGACTCACTTATCTGAATTATCACCAATTGGATTATTTTTATTTAGTAAAGAATTGACGGCACATGATTCACCAAAAAATTTTATTGCATTTTTAATATGATTATTACAATCAACTATTTCCATAATTCCTGCACTTTGAAGCTACAAAAATATATAGAAATTTTTATGTTGTTTTTTTTTTTTAATTCTGAAAAATAAATAAGTTACTGTATGAATTGGTACAGTCCATCCAGCATAAGTTCCAACACCAGCGAAACAGGCTTTTTTTCCTCGTAAGTCTCGAATATGCGTTACTTCAGGGATTTTACCTGTTTTTACTACAGCAACAGCATAATAATAATTAAATCCCCCTTCGTAAGTTTCCTATAAAAAATATAAAGTATAATACTATAAATCATTCAATACGAATACAAATTTAAATTCAAATAAATATTTACACACTCGACTTCATTTAATTGGAAAAATATATTACCTGCATTAATGGGATTAATGAATGATAACGTCCAGACAAGAAAACTTCACCAGCTTCTAGTGTCATAATATTTGCTTTTTCGTTATTGATCATTTGAATACATTCTTCAGAATTAAATGCATGATAACAGGTTATATTAAAATAATTGTCATCAAATAATGCTCGATCCCTTTCAAGGGCTGCAGTAAAATTTAAACATTTGTATTGTTCTGCTAAATTTATATTACACCATATTAAACTTGTACTTTTAAATTCATTAAAATTATGATGTTGTGCTGAAAAGAAATAAGAAAATATTGTTAACTTATAGAAAAAAACGGTTCACAATATCGAATCGATCATAAGAAATATTCTGAAGTGTTAATTAGTTATTGTTATTGAATATAAATTTAATAAAAAACATCAAAATGGTTGACTAATTAAAATTCTAGAAATAATTGATTCTCATATTGACATCAGTGATTTCAAACTTTATTAAAATTAAGTAGTAAAATTGGGTTTAGTTAAACACAATAGTATTTATTTATTATCAATTTTCTTTATGTGCAAATTAGAAAACAGTTATAAATTTGACAAGGGCTAACAAATTTTATAAACAAACAGGTGTGGCAGTTTGACTTGAATTCCACTTCATCTATATATTTATGGATCATTAATTACCATTAAAAGGCTGTAATTTATTAATTATTGACGTCTTGTATATTATAAATTCAATAAAAACACATATACTTAAATTGAATTTTCAAAAAATTATGAAAACCACCTCCCATATTAGTCATATTCACATTCATAAAATTTTTTAAAAAAACATTTAATGCTTACCATTGCCAATTGACAAATGAGTCAAAAAAATTGTAAAAAATAATAACAAACACTTGTTATCACACTTTGATAACATTTTAAATATAATTTTTGTTATCAAATACTCAAGTTTTTTTAAAAAAAGATTAAAAAATAATATAAAAAAACACAGAAACAAACACGCCCAATAAACAACAAATGTCAAATTAATGCTATGAAGTTACACATTAACTAAAATCATAACTTTTTCCAGTTTAGCCAACCTTAAAAATCAAACATATTTGTGTACATTTTCCAAACTCTCCAATACTACAAAATTGTAGTAAATGTAAAACAGTTATATAATTGTTTTTGAATATTTAAAAAAATTATAAAATTGTACAGAGAAAAATACAAAAAGCTAATGAACTGAGTTATATGAATTTTTTTTTACTCTTAATCATAAATTTAATGATATAGAAAAAGAATGTTTATTTACAATTAATTTAACAATTGTTTTTATTCAGTATCCATTCCATCTTCATCTTCATCATCTTCGTCATCATCATCGTCATCATCATCATCGTCATCATCATCTTCATCGCTATCTTCTTCATCTGATGAATCTTCACTATCTGAACCTAACCAATCTTTTGTTGACATATTATTAGGTATTAACGTTTTCCAAGAGTCTAACTTATGTAAATCTATAAAATAAATTTTTATAAATAAATTAGTTTAAATTTTTAACAGTAATATTCAAACTATTATCTTAATAAACAAATGTTAAGATAAGCTCACCTAAGCTGTAGAAATCACAAAGCGTAAATTGTTTGTGTCCCTCTTCAACAATTCCACCGAAAATATATAAATTTCCTTTACATACAGTCATTCCAGAATTCATTCTTGGACATGGTGTATTTGCATTGGACATTGATTTTAACTTATTTTCACCAGTCGATGTTGTTGCCTTTGAATTTCCAACAACTAAACTAAAGACACCATCGGTTGAGACTAGAAAAAAGTAACAAGTTATAAAAAAATCATTATAAAAAAATTAAAAAAAATTACCTGTTTTAGCATCCACTTTTTCTGTTGTAACTTCATCATCCATATCAACATCAGCACTTCCATCTTTCTTCTTCTTAGTTTTTTCTTTTTTACCCGTAACATCAACAATACGCCATGTTCGATTAACTAAATCCAATGAATGAATATCATTACTGAACTGTCCCTGTAGGTTTTCCTCATCTTCTTCTACATCAAGTACTCCACCGAATGTATAGCCTTTTCCATTCGGAGCGACAGCAACACTCATACCACTACGAGGTAAAGGCCTCATTCCACCAGGTTTTACTGATGTCCATTTCCATGGAACTTTATCTTTAATGTCTTCTGTTAATGCATACATATCTGAATGTGTTACACCACGATCAATTTCTTTTTTAACAGCTGATTTACTGTAACCACCCCAAATTAAAATTTTTCCATCAGATGCTGATGCCATACAACAACCAGACCTTAAAATTAGATATTGTGTGAATTGCGATCGGTTATATCAATTTAAATATAATTTTATACCTTGGAGGTGGTTGTATAACTCCAGCTGGTTCAATTTTTTGCCATGTATAAGTTTCCAAGGAGAATAAATGAACATCATTGAAATACTTATAGGATTGATTGTTATCATGAAATCCGCCAAAAACAATCAGGCGTTTTTTGACAGCTACCATTCTGTGTCCACTTCTTGCAGAAGGTCCGTTAGCAGCATTAATTTTTTCCCATTTTTTTGTGTTTAGTCGAAACACCCAGAGATCTCTGAAGTGATAAAATTGTAATTGAGAGGGAGATGCAAATTCGCCACCAAAAAGCTAAAAAAATAAAAACAAATAAAATAATTAAAAAAATAATTAAATTAACTAGTTGTTTACCCAAAGTTGTCCACCATCTGTCGCAATCGATACCATTTGATGTCCACTTCTTGGAGTTGGTCCTATAAAATTTAGTAAAAGTTGATTAACAATTTTCATAAAATTGTATATGCTTCTTATCTTTACCTGCAGGTGACTTAAGTAATTTCCATTCATTTTTAGGAACATTGTAAAAATAGAAATCATTAAAGATTGTAGTTTTCTGTCCATCAAAAAATTCGCCACCAAATATAATTATTTCTTCCTTGTCTGGATGTGAACATATTGAATAATTTACACGAGAAGTTGGCGGCGGTACAATTGTTTCAGTTGTTTCAAGTTGCTTTTTCTCTTCTAATTCATATTGTGCTACTAATTTTTCAATATCTGCCTAAAACATAAGAATTGTGAATACGGAATCCAATAAATATATTAAAACAATAAAAAATTAAACAAACCTCGCCAATTTTAGTTAATAACTTTTTTTGTTTTGCTAATAGCTTTTTATCTGTTTTTGTTGCAGTTTTTTCTGCACCCTTTCCTTTTTTCTTATCCTTTCCCTTCTTACCCATTTCTATTTAATTTAATTTATAATATTTATAACACAGAAAAAACACGTTATTAATTTTTCTTTTTTTTTTGTATTTATGAAATCGAACACATGCGGTATATTTTTGTTTTTGTATTTTTGACACAGCTAATACGCATTTTCAATGGAGTTTATGCCTTAGCTAAAGTACAAGTGTCGAAATACAGATGGTGTCATGCACACTTAACAGACACAGGTGCGTTTTATTGGCGTGCGTTTTATTACGAAAATCAAACAATTTATTACGAAAAAATTTATTAAGAAAAAATAATAAATTTATAACAAATAGGTACGTAGGAAAAACGCCACCTTGAATAAAATGAGTGACTACAAATAAAAGTAATTATGGAAGGAAAATAAAAAACAAAAAAATTTATCGTCACCAAAAAAATTAAATAAATATTTTATTGAGTGCAAAATGATGTTGTTATAAGAGATAAAAATTGGTAATTTAAATATTTTTAAAAAGCAATTAAATGTAAGTAAGAGGTTTTTGAGTTCCATGCTTGCCAACTCCATTCCAATTAGAATCAAAACCGTATGCAGAATCAGAATCAGAATCAATGCTAGGATGTTCAGATATTGGATGATTTGAACGAATCTGATTGGGTGTTGTTGGCATACTTTGACTGTGTGTATTTGTTGTTGTTGCTGTTGTTGTTGTTGCACCATAATCACTAGCACGTTTTGATTTACGTTTTTTAATAGGGCCATATTTTGGTGCTGGCATTAATGAATTATCCTAAAAACAATCCAAAAAATATAAAATTATTATTTAGAAAACAATATTTTCCTTAAAAAAATTTTTTACTTGTGGAATGTTATCAGCAGAACCCCAATTTTTATGTAATTTTTCAAAATAGTTACTATTAGGAGGAGCACTCGTTCTCACATTCGCATTCATTCCCAAAAAGTTGCTGAAAGCTTCCGTTGTTTTCTTCACTCGAACGTTCAATGAACCAATCCGCAGGAATCTTAAGTCTTTTTCTAAAAAAAAAAAAAAATTAAAATACAAAAAAAATAAATATATACATTAAAAAAAAAAAAACTCTAAGACGGTAAACAGAAAATTAGAAAATTTTTTGTGTAAATATTCTTTTTGTGTAAAGCTAAAATTAATAAAAATTTAAAATATGGCAAAGCTAAAAAATAAGCATTTATTAAGAAATTAATAAATTATTTGGCTTTTAATAAGAATCTCAGAAGAGTTGTATCATAAAAAAAATATAAAACCTAAATGTAATACCATGACACACTCTATATGTGTCAAATAAAATTATAAAGCATTAAAGAAAAGCTTTATGAAGAATAATATGTGAAATATAATATGAATTATCTATAGGAAATATTTAAATGAATTTTTGGAAAATAGAAAATAGTGAATTCAATAAAAGCATATTTTTAAATTTAAAATGAAAGAATTGAATTCCCGAAAGTGTTACTAAAAACTTCGCATCTCACAAATCTCGATATAAACAGAATTTTTAGACACTGCGAATTTTGGCTGAAAATTCAAAAGTCCATTAAGCCAACTCATATTATTTACATAAAGATTCCACTCAGCGACTTTGTCCCCTCACATTTTTTTTTCTTAATAATTTTTTTCTACATTCAATCATTTATTTCTTTCTCAAAGTCAAATCATCTTATTTGTGTACATTTATATTAAATTTGTACTACACGAACATTAATTAATTGTAACAAAAAACAACAACAATACAAATGAGAATAGAAAAGAACAATAAAAAAGAAGAAGGTATATAATTATGATGAATAAAAATATTATGCAAATTTCCAATTAGATTGAGTAAAGAAAAATATAAATAATTAAAAGAAATAAAGAAAAGAAAAGAATAAAAAAAAAAAAAAAAAAAAGATACGAATGTAGAAAAAAATAGAAAAGAAAATTGGTGAAAACTAATTTTAATATTGTAAAAAATAATAAAATAATAATAATGTATAAATATTGGTTAATGATATAAAATTTATAATTATGCATTAATAAATAATAATAATAATAATAATAAGAACTTGATAGCAGAACTAATTAAATATAAATAAATAAATATATATGCCAATGTATAATAATTATTAGATAAAATGCCAACGAACGTAATCACATTTATAATCAGTAATAATAATATAATTGCTCTTGATTTTATTTGTTTTAATTTTGCACAAAAAAAAAAAATGAAAATAATGAAAATAATGAAAATAAATAAACAGAATAAAAAAAATTAAACGTACCTGAATGCTTTTTCCTTGCCTTGATTTCTGAAATTAAAAAAAAAAAAAAAAAAAGAGAAAAAAATTTTTTTTTCGCCAATTAAAAAAATTTGTCATATTTTGTTTTACAAAAAAAAAAAAATAAAAAAACAGACATACATTTTTTTCTTGTTTACTTTTTCATAAACAAAAAAAAAAAAAAACATGAGAAAATTTAAATTATTAATTATAATTGAACAAATTAATTAATTAATTTAATTAAATTATAATTAAAATGAAAGGAAAGCAAAGCATAAAAAAATAAAAGCAAATGCACCAAAAAATTTTCAACAATTAAAACCAAACTAAAAAAAAAACCCACAAAAAAAAAAAAATAAACAAATGAAAGAGAAAAGAAAAAAAAATCATTTTCAATTCTTTGTTTTATAACCGACACCCAATTTTTTTTTTTATAATGATAAGGGGGGAAAAAGTAACAAATAATACACCTTTTTTTTCTCTCTCTCTCTCTCATCCAACTTCTTCAATTCAGAAAATTGTAGTAACATTGTCTTAAATTTCTTGATACAAGAAGAAGGACTTACCCAGACTCTCTTTAATCTTTAATCTCTAATCATTTATCTTTCTTTTACAATTTTTACTGTAACTACAGATACAAGTGAAGTTTTAAGTATTTTCTATAAGACTTTATAATAATCAATAAATCGACTATAACCAATATAGAATGACATTAGAAAATTTAAATCTAATCAATAATCAATAGTATTTTTATTATGAACATATACATACACACACACACACACACACACACACACACACAAACAATTAATATACTTTTCATATATTACATTACATTGCATACGTATACGTATACGTAGATAAATACAAAAGGAATAGAGAGAAACAAAAACAGACAGACATTAAACATAATTTTATATGAAAGGCAATGATGAACATTTTATCAGCAGGATATTTGATAAATACATCAAAGAATCTAAAAGACATGATTTTAAAGTGTTCCTTGTGCAATTCTTGTAAAATTAAAAGCAAAATGAATCTTTTAAGATTACATGAATGACGTCATAAGAGAAAATACAAGAAGAAGAAAGCAAAAAATAACGACTCCCAGCAAAAGCTTTTATTGGGAATAATTTAATGGAACAAAAAAAAAAAAAATTAAAACATTTCAACATACATCAATATTGTTCAGTACAGAACCTGTATGGTGCACACACACACGCCAGTGTTTAATATTTGTCAAAACTTACTTTGATTGAAATTTATCGATTTAATTTTCAAAATAATTGAAATTTGATTTTGTCTCATCGTCTTATGTTTTTTTTTTTATTCATTTTTCATCTAATTTTCCTTCTGATGATATTCACCTTTTTCGCCCAAGGATAAAAATAATGGTGAATGTATTTCATTAATTATACTTATCATTAAATACAGGAAGTGATTGACCTCTCATCCAGAGAATAAAAAATAGAAATAAATCACAACAGACAAAAATATCAAATGAAAAAAAAAATAAACAACAATATAAAATTAAATGTTTTAAAAAAACGTTTACAAAAAAACCAGCATTCGATTAATTCCATGGTCCAAACAATAATAATCGTTTATCGTGTCTTTTAAATGAAAACATAAATTTTATGAGGTACCTACTAAAATTAGGGAAGTTAAAGAATTTTGCTATTTTACAAAAATGTGTCGAGACAATGAGAATAAATATTAAAAGTCAAATTTTCTATATGAAGGTTACTTTACCTTGAATTATGGCAAAGTTAAAAAATCAAAACAATTTCGTTTGATTTAAATTTTTACGTTTAATCTATTCCAGGGATAAAAAAAAAATGAAAATTAAAGAAATTAAACATTAGAAAAAGTATTAATGCTAATCTCCTCAAAATTCTAAATTTTCCATTCTAAATATTCATTGAATTTAAACGAACCTTCTGTTAAAAATATTTTAAACGTACGTTCACCTATCATTTTTCAATAAACAAGAATTTCAATTTTACCCATATCGCACTAGTAAAATATTAATTAAAAAATTCCATTCATTCTTATTGATGATCTTGACAAACCTTTTTCATTAATTTTATTTATAAAAGGATGCAAACTTTTTTCTTTGACCAATTCATAAATAAAAGTTTTCATTATCATTTCTGGTATTCTGGTGTGACCTGATAAAGGATCCATCCTTCGATTTTAAATTTAACTTCTTTCTTTTTAATTCCGTTCACAGTGAAAACTCGGTCATTTAACTTTATTAACAATAATTAAGGAAACAAAAACTGCTAAGTAATTAGTATAATCCCTTTGTAATGTTGTATAATAATTTTCACTATTGTATGTTTAACCTTTTCTTATCTCTCACTCTTTCTACTTCTTAAATATCAAATCAAAATATTTTTTGAATACCGCCATAGTCGCTATTAATAAATGAATAAAAATAACTAAAGATTAAAATACAAAAATGCAATTATTCTAACAAACCAATGTGGCATAGAAAAAAAACCTTAATCTAAATAATTTAATGTTATATTGCAGTCATTATTCTTAATACTTCATTTATTTTTATTGTATTCATTCTCTCTCACTCTCTCTCTCTCTCTCTCTCTCTTTTCCGTTTGTACATTTTTAATGTTTTGTACATATTTTGATTTAGAAGATTAAAAAATACAGAAAAACAAAAATACAATTTTACACGCACATTTGAAAACAAAAAAAAAAAGAGAGAGAGAGAGAGAGAGAAAAAAAAACATTGAAAGAAACAAATAATGTAGGGTTGGTGAAGGGAGGAGAGAAACAAAAATGGTTAAAAGAGTGGAAATTATTGTTGTTCACACTAAATTAAATAAATTTGTATAGAAAAAAATTAAAATAAACAACAACATTTATAGAGAATTGATTATAAAAAAAAAACAGGAACAATATTACTGATGACCGTAATTGAAAATTGTTATTAGACAAAAATATTGATGAATTTTCTTCACTTTTTTTTTATTGAAAATATTTTGATAGAATTTCATTTAGAAAAATAACAATTGCTAAATTATTCCTTGTCTAAATCAACCGTGTCTAATTGGACCAACACGCCATTTTGTATTTTGATCTATTGGATTCGTTCTCATGGATGGAATTATCTAAAATCATATCAAGTTAAACAAAATTGATGTTCTAATTAGAAAGGTTTCATTGTTTTTAAATTTTACATTATTACATAATGTTTAGTTCCAAATATAATTGTTACAAATAAATTTGAAAATGTATAATAAATTAACTCTTGTTAATTTAAAAACAACAAAAGTCGCACATTCTTGAAAATTCAATTCAATTCTAACCACGGTTAATATTTACGTTCGTTCGACCTAAACACTATTAAGATTTTTATCCAAATATTTTATCGTAAATATTTTCAGTTTTTTTTTTTTCTAAACTTTATTTCATAAATTATTTAACTTTTGTATAAATAAATGTTTAACAAAAACGAATTTAAAAATTTTGAATTTAAATTTTAAATTTAATTTCAGTTGCTTTTTTTTTTCATTTTTATCAAAAAACAAAAACAACAACAACAACAATACTTTTGTTCAACGATTAAAAAAATTAACAAAAGTAGAGTGTTGGCAGGAACACATGCTTTTATAAATTTTATTACCTCTAATTTTGGTAATTCCAATGCGAAATTTTGCTTCGTTCAATTCGTTTTATTATAAAAGTATTCTAAAACAGTTATGAGGATTGAGGAAGGTCTAAGTCTTTAGTTCCGTAACGTGAATTTTTTTTTTTTTATAAATCAAGATCAGGAAAAAAACAATGAAAATGTTTCGTTCCGTAAAATTTTAATCAAAAAAAATTTAATTATTGGAGCATCCAGCTAACTTAAATTTAAATGTCAAAAATATTTCTATAAACTTCTAAATTCTATTAGCGAAAAAGAAAAATCCTCATTAATAATTTAATTCGGATTCGACTTCAACCATATATTCTATTAACGAATAATTTCTTTGATTGAGCTCACATTCTTCTTCATTGATCTTTCTAAAATTAATAGAATTCGATTTGAATTTTAATCAAAATGGTTCGAGTAAATCATATACATCCCGATCATTTGACACACAAAGAAGAAGTGTATATCTGATATTTCTTTGGATACATTTCTAAAATTTTACCATTCAAAATGAAACAATTGACTGAACGGACTCCATTTTGAATTTTATTTTTAAATTTATTGTAAAATGTTGCGTGTTTTGAAGTGACTTTTATTTTCTAAATTCAACTGAACAAAAAAAAAACAACAAAACAGAAATAACTTTTTTTCTTAATTCACCAACCAACCCTAAACAAACTCGATAATGACGAATAAAAAAAAAATGTAACACAAAAAAATAAATACATATTCGATTAAGATTAGATAAGAAGTTGGATTCCACTTAAATTACTGATGAATGTAAACAAGAATATTTACACGAATTAACGATAGCAATTGTTATTATTATTGCATTTAAATGTTAATGATTTAATACAAAACGGGCCATATGTTCTTATGACACGTAAAGTATTTTTTTTTATTTTTGGAATTTTAGTTAAAAGAAAGAAGGAAGAACGAACTGAAACAAATAAATATATACAGTAAAGGTATAGAGATACTAAAGTTAAATAGGAAACGAAAACATTTTGATTCCACCTGTATTTAGACCTCTCTCTTTGCAGACCATTTTAAACTTTTCATTTGTTTTCAACCTCCTGTTTCTTTCTTTTAACGAAAATTGTTTTTAAGTGACTTTTATTATTATCACTTAAAAACGTAAATTGACTCTTGTAATGTGTGTGTACCTATTTTTTTTTCTCCACACTTAATTCAAGGTTCTACATAAATAATAATAATAATGACGTTATATTTAATGCCGTGATCTCTTTTGATCAAGTAGAGATCACAATTTTACTTTGCCATTCTCCTTTTAGTACCTAATTTTACGAGTAATGATTTTTATTATTATTTTTTTTAATACAGCCGCCCTTAAATGTTTTAATATTAAATTGATTTTTTTTTTAGATTTTTCTTTCTTTCTTTTTTTTTTTTTTGGTAAATTTAGAAAAAAATAAATTAAAATGAAAATTAAAAATGAAACGAAAAGCAAAAAAAAAAAAAAAAAAGATTAATTGATTAATTTGAATGAAAATAAACGAAATTAAAAATTATAAAGAATCTTCATGCAAAGTTTTAATTAGATTTTTATTATTGCTTTGCATTGATTTTTTTTTTAATACAACAACTTGCCTAGACGTTGAATTGTTATTACTCATTGCTTGCAATCTCATCGCTTGAATTTCTTTGTGTTTGCGTGAAAATATATAAAATATATTTGTTGGTTTTTTTTTTCTTTATATAAAATATTCTTCTAATTAATTAATAAATATGTAAAAATCATTAAATAAATATAATAAATTAACAATTAAATAACTAAATTAGAATCTGAAATACTAAAAAAGCAGCGAAAAAAAAAATTCTCAATCAAAAAAAAATGGTTAATTTCTGAATTTCTAATTAATTTATTTTTAGGCAAACGTAAATCGATTTCACTGATGTATTCAGTTCTATCGTTAAAAGCACAACCTCAAATAATTATTATGAAAATAATTTTTACCAAAAATGAAAAAGTTTAAAAGATTTTCAAAAGTTTTTCCAAAAAAATTGACGTGACAGAAAATTGTATTTCATGAGAAGGACAACAATTCTGCTTTATAATAAATATTTTCTTTTCAATTATAGAAAAAAAATGTTAAGAGAAAAGAAAATTTTGAGTTATTCACTTTGCAAAAAAATAATTCTCAGGATGACAGTAAAATTTATATTTCTTCATTTCATTTAGATTAACTATAAACTGCCATTAAAATAGTCATGTATTTAATCTTAAACAGAGTTCATAAATATTCATATAACCAAAGAATTCTGTTATGTTAATTAAATGTAAAGTAGGTAAAATTCATGCACTTAAATCTTATTAAATTGTATTTTTACATTATCAAAGATTTCTTCAAATTTAAACTTAATGCTTCACATTATTTAAAGCATTGTAAAACAATCTTTCAAGTTTCATTATATCATATTTGACATAATATAATATTATGTTGATGTAGTCGGATGTTTTTATATTACTTCCCGTCACATTATATATTCAGCCATCTTCAAGATATTACTCGCCTTTATTAGTTGAGTTGTACCGAATTTAGTTTGTCATTTAATTCTATCAAGTTAAGTTTTTTCTAAATGAAACTAAAAATTTATATGATGTTGAAATGAATTTCCAGTGATGAATGATAAAAAAATTTTGATGATAAAAATTGAAAACTTTTAAAATTGTCATTCAATTATTAACCATGCAATTATCAATTACAATTTCAATAAATCTTTGATAATGTAATTACAAATAAGAATACCTGAAGACAAACAATAAATATAAATCTAAAAATAAGTTCAAATCTAAATTACAGGATTAAATTACAGTGAAATTCGGTTATACGAAACCACACTTATGGTTATACCAAAATTTTCTGTAGATCCCGTTCTAATTTGTATGTTGATAAAGATTTGGTTATAACGACCTTACAATTATATTGGTCTCGTGAAGTTCGTTATAACCGAGTTTCACTTTAATATTAGAAGAAAAAGGAATAAAAATTTTAAATAATAAAACTACAAAAATGTTAGTAAAAGCTTTAATAAATTGCAAAAAAACATGCTAAATTACAAATTTAACTACAGAAACAATTCTATCAATTAATTATTTAAATCAAAAAAAATAAGGAAATATTTTCATAGAAAAGAAACGAATTTTATTTTCTATAACTTTCTATAACTTTTTCTAAGAAAACTTAAATTTTTTTTATCATTCCTTTTTATTTCATGAAATTTATTATTATCAGTTGTATCAATTGAACTTTCTAAATTTTGATTTAAATTAGAAAAATTATATTTCATTGGTTTAGCAGTATTCAGTAATGAGTAACTACGTTGTACCGTAGTACCAGTTGGTGTTTGTGTTATTGATGAATAACGTTTATTAAAATTTTTTGGTAATGTACCAATTTCATGTGTTGTTAATTGTATATTTGAATAAATAACGGGAAGTTGAATGATATACTCACTGCTGTACGTTGACGCTGATACGCTTGTCTTCTGTTTACGATAATCAAGTGGTTTTTTTCCGCTCCAATCGAGAAGATCACGATTTGCTTCTGTAATATTATAATGTTACAAAATAATCATAACAATAATAATAATAAAAATAATAATAAACAGATTTAAATAAATAAATTTCATCATACAGCATACAACAACAACAACAACAAACAATAACAATAAAAAATTAAAAAAAAAAATAAGTGAAAAAATAAAATACAAACTAAAATGAAGAAGGAAAAATAAATATGGAAATTTTCGTTGAAACTACAAACAAAATAAATAATGACAGATTACAAGAAATTAGTGTCGATTGTCGAATTATTTATTCTTCAATTAATCCCTAGTTCCTGATTTATTATTAAATAAATGTAGGTAAGTAGGTAAGTCAAATTTCATAATCAATAATAATAAAAAAAATTTAATACAAATAACAAAAAGAGGAAAATTTACAACCGTCATAAGTGTAAAGTAAACATCTTAAATCTTCATAATTCTTATGTTAACAATATTCATTCGTTTGATGATTAAAATTTACCGCTATTTATACAATATAATAAATTCTTATCAAATTATCAACAGTTACTGTCAATCATTTTATTTTATATTACGGTTATCAGTGGTTATTGATATGAAAATACAAAAAAAAAAAAAAAAATACCAACATATTTGATTTGATTTGATTTTTAGTTAAAATAAAAAATAATAAAAATCATAATAACAATAAACAATCTTTAAAGATTATATAGAAAATAAAATGCTGTGATTTCTCCTTCACCTTTTCAAAGTAAATATTTAATCAAAAAGAAGCAAAAAAATTATTGAATAAATTCCTGTCCAAACGATCATCAATTTTTGATTTCATTTTATGAAGAATGAAAAATTAAATTAATTTGATTTAATTTAGGTACGTTTAAAACTCGATGAAAAATAAACGCAATTAATATTATTTAACAAAATAAACACAAATAGAAGAATTCAGAAAATACGTCGGTAAAAATTCAAAATACAAATTTTGTTTTCTAATTCGATAAAATTTAACCAAACTTTGAATCGACTTTTAATCTCAAAGTTCATCAGAACAAAATTCATTATTCAATAATATTTAAAATATTCACGGTTGAAATTATTTCAGTTTGATATATTTGTTCAAAATAAATTGAAAATGACGATGCATTGTATTGCCACCACCACATTTAAATTTTTCTTTATTTCAAAATCAATGTTTACTCTAAGATAGTTATATCAACTATCTTGATTATTTCGAGTACTTTATTTGCCATACAGTTATTAGATTACTAAACAATTACTTAAATTAAAAAAAAAAAAAACAAAATTTATACTTACTGTAAACATTGCAAAGCAGTTCAAAAATATTGTCCCTCTCAAATTGCATCGAAATATGCAAAGGTGTGTATCCCTAGAAATACATAAATCCGTTAATATTATTATTATTTTAATGTTAAAAATGTAACAACAACAAAAACACAAAAAAAAAAAAATTTTTGGTTCATCACAAAAATTAATTCGAATCAAATCCGATTAGTTCCAAATTTTATTTCTTTTAATTTATTTCCCTTATTATTTAACAAGAAAAACTTTTTCTTTTTTATTCAATTCAATTTTTGAATCAGAAAGTTTTTTTTTTTTATAAAAATTTCTATAAAACTTTTATTTCGTTTGATATGATTGTGACAAGTTTGTCCCTTTTATTCTTTAAAAAATTTAACAAAAAACAAAAACAACAACAACAACAGAACAGAAGACAGGGTATGAAGGGGTTCAATTTAGTTTAGAGTAATTTTTAAATTTTTTTTATTTTTTTAAATTGAAATCACACAAAACACAAGTGTTATTTATACCAAAAAAAAAAAAAGACAGGAAGAAAACAAAAAAACTGTAAAAAGAGGAAAAATTAATAAACAACAAAAACATAAATAATAATAGAATGATGGAAGAAGAAGAAGAAGAAAAAAATGGCACAATAAAAAAAGTACCCGACATACCGTGACTGTTCAAGAGAGAAAAATAACTAAAACACGATGCACACAATTGTCACACAACAACAGAACGCCCCTAAATATAAATTTTCACTTTAAAAACGTGTGTTTTGTGTCACAGTTCCCTCTTGGATATTTTGTTTAAAAAAAAGAAACGAAATGAAACGAAACAAAAATGAAAAATTTTAAATTATGTCTTTTTCCCAGTAGACCCTAATTGAAAGGGTTTTTCATTTCATTCGATTGGCATCTATAAAGTAAAAGTGTCTCTTATGATGATGGAAAGGAATATACACAAGAGACAAAATAAAATTTTCCTGATGTTACTGATTTTGTTATATTCACGTTATCATTTTTATTTAAGAAAAGTAAAAGAAGATGAAAGTCTAGTGTAAAATGTGTATATTTTTTACATCAGGGGTGAACTTGAATATAATTAAATTTTGATTAAATTCTGACACTTTGATTGACATTTGTTTCAAAATATTATAATTTATAAGATTTTTTTACATTTGAAAAAGTCACAAATTTTCATAATAAAATTTACTGTTACAAAAGAAACGATCTAATCCAGTGTCCATAATTTATTCTAAGAATTTATATTGATAAATACAACATTTATGATTGAATCACCATACTCACAAATTTATCTCAATCATTAGAAAGCAAGGAAGAAAATGCAGATCCTATCAAATTTTTGAGACAAGTGATTTTAATAAAACTTTAACTGAATTTCAGTTCAGCAGTAGAATATGTTACAATAATTAATAAATAAATGTTCGAACACTGAAGTCATATTTTCATGTCATGTAATCCGTTAAATAAAACTTAAAGTCAATTGTCGATTATTGTTACTATAAAATTAGACTTTTAAAAATCCACAAAAACGGTAACCCTTTAAAAAAAAGAGAAACCCTTTAAACAAAAAATCACAATAAATTTTATTAAATTTCATAAATTTCCCATTTTTATAACAGATTGTCAAACGTGAATTTTTCATGTTATTTTCCGTGTTTCGTCCTAAAGTGAATTTTTCTCTTTATTTTATATTTTTTTTGTGCCTGTCTTTCTGTGTGTGTGTGTGTGTATTTTTTTTTTATGTTCCCAAATATGTTTTTAATATAAAACTCACAAGTTGTCGTCGTCACATAAGTAACGGGCGTAACAATATTATGATAAAATACTTCTATTTTTTAATAATAAAATAATCGTAATATGTATCCGTAACGTACATATAAACTTACGTAGCCCGTACTTTTTATACATGCATATAGTCACTGTCTTATCTCGCACACTATTGTCTTCTTTTTCCTTCTTTTTTTTTGTATACATTTTTTTTTTCTGAAGATATTTTAAAATTATTACCCTTTTCCAAATTCTATTCCATTTTCTGTTATTACATTTTTTTTTTGTTTGTCTGTTTCAATTGTGTAAAAATATATAATAATGTTCATGTAACATTCAGCAATATTTCAAAAATAGAAAAATGTGAAAATAAAATAAAATTCAATTGCATTTTTTTTTCCGATTTTAAATTTTGGGTTGAGTTTTTTATTATTTTGTTACAAAAAAAAAAAACAACGAAACCGGTGTAGGAAGGGTGAATGGATTTATGTTATTAGAATTTAAAATAATTTTTGATGAAAAAATCTGTGTTTTTTTTTTTCGATTTGAAAAATTGAATTCAATTAATAGACGATACAATTTTTTTAGCCTTTACTGGCATAAAAGGCACAGAACTAATCAATAATCTTAAATTATTTCCAAATAACATAACTACTTCTAAAAGCACTTGAAATTGTATGAATAAAAAAAAGCTAAATTACAATAAAAAGCTTAAGTGATCGTCAACCTTCAACAATTAATCCTTGTCATAATTTACAAAATAAACAAATAATATTTTATTGTTTTAATGTTTTATAGAAGTCCAATTTTAATTTCATTTTCCTATCAAATATATAGAAAATCTATTTTATAAATAAATCTTCTTGGAACAAAAAAAAAGACCAAAAAAATAAAAACAACAATAATCTATTAAAATAGTCAAATTAGAGTTTATTAGTTTTGTTTTATTGAATTTAAATTACAAATTTACATTAGGCGTTATCCAAAATTTATTCATCTATTAAAATTATTTAGTTTTTTTTATTTCGATTATTTCTATTATTTGAATAATAATAATAATCATTTTGCAAATAATGTAACACGAAAAGTCATTGTTTAATTTTGTGAGAAATGAACAATAATTTCGATTAGAAATTTTCTCTCTAATTCAAATATAATAAAACCATTATCATTGTATTATTATTATTATTATTATGATTGTGATTATATATTCGGCCATTATATAATTTAAACATATATAGGATAGAGAGGACAAGACCGTTAATTGATAACCAATGTTGTAATCGTGAATTCTAAAATTATCTATTAATGTGACTTGTAATTTTAGACATTCAATTTTGTGTTTTAGTGGTTTTTAGATGAATATAATTTTCTATTATAATTTTATTGAAATATCTGTTTGTATGTATGTGAATTTAATTGTATGTCCTATATGTGAATGGATTTTTAAGTTGAATAAGTAAAGATGTTTAAGGATGCGGAAACAGTATATGTACTTAAGATAAAATTTGTTATTAAAGAAAATAAATTAATCAAGAAAACAAAAAGATGTTGTCACCTTATTTATAAAATAAAATAAATTGTTTTAACGTGTTTATCCTAATAAGGGATGATTAAATTAATATTCAAAAAAAAAAAAGCTGTTAACTTATCGTCACAGTGTCACCGCTTACATACCGACAATAATTGTAAAAATAATCCAAAAATGGTACAACACATAATCTACAAGAATTTTGTACGATTACATTCCTTTAACACAGAAAACAGAGAGAAAAAAAAATTATTGTTAAATTACAGGAAAAACAGAATAGAAAGAAAAAGTCTATCAATCAGACAATTTATTTATGTTTGTTGTTTTTTTTTTTTATAATTTCTTACTCTTCATCATGTTTAACTATTTATTTTGTTGCTTTTCTTTTTTTTTCTCTCGGTTTTAATAAAATTTATTATTCAGAACTCATCACATCTCATATCAAATAACAATTTTCTTGTGTCATATCAACAATTTCTATGTACACACATGAGTTGATGACATTCAACAACACACAAATTCCGGTTTTATATTATAATATAAATTAGATAACATCAGTCATCCTAGCCTCAAAATGATATGAATCCGCCATAAGCGCCAAATTTATCATTTTCATAAGTAAATACATGAAAATGGACATACATATGAATGTGTATATGTATTTGTTTGTGTATAGAAGCAATTAAAAATATTTCATGTAATAAATTAAGAAAAACAAAAGTATTATTTTAAGATGGTTGATTATAGTTCTTCGTATCGCAATTTAAAGTCAGTGGCGTAAATATTTTTAATAAAAATTCATATATAAAATTAATAATAGGGAAAACCCATATGTGGATGTGGTAATTAAGCTTTCTTCATTTTCAATATTAAATTCATATTAATTAAATGTTCAATTGTGACGTAATTGAATGAACTTTAAAATAAGATAATAATTTAACGCCTTTGTAATTCTTTAAAAAAAAATAAAACTTTAGCTTCTAGACAATCGAATATTCATTAATCAAATTAATGTAAATTAATCAAATATGTAAATTTAAAATATTTGTGATTATGACTGTGACACTAAAGTTATGTTGTTTATTGATTCAATTAATATCGTTCTCACAGTTCTTAAAAAAATGGTGATTTTTTTTAATTAATTAAATCCTTTCTGAAGTTCGTTATTTTTTTTTTGAGGAGATTAAACAACATGAATAATGGACGTTTCGACTTTATAATCCATATTGGAGAATCGAATTTCCTCGACACAAATTAGCGTCGACGTATTGTAATGAAATGATAGATAATTCTAATCCAGTACGTCTCTGATTATTTAGGTTTGACAATAATTTTTCAATTTAAATTTTTTTGATGAAATGAACAAAGTAAACTGAAACAGAGCTGACAGATTCTCATAAGGATATAAAGAGGCAAAAAAAAAACGAACAATTTATAAATTAAATAAAACTTAATAATGTCTTACTGTGAGGCCTAGACTTTATAAAAACGCAGATAGTTAAGAAGGTGAAATCCTTGAACTATATGATCCCTTTCTTTCTCATTCTCTCTTTCTATATAATAAATTTCAACAAAACTAGAAATGCAATTTTTTTTTTCGTTCTCTTCATATTTATATTTTTTGTTCATTTTGTTTATTTTATTTTATAATTTGAATGCTTTATAAGAAGATTAAAAAAATGGATAAGAAACTATATAATTTACAATCATCAGTCATAATCATGTGTAATTTATGGATTATCACGGGAATTATTACAAGGCAAATATACACACAATACTCTTCTTAGTCACACAATACACACAGGTGTTATAACCAAATCTTATATATTATTATCAGATTACATCGTTATGTACTTTGACCCAAACATACAGTTCCGTTTACATGAAACATCGTGGGTGGTTTACACGACCCGCGAGTCATTTAATATTATATTATACTATACCGCCGCGACCGCATCAAAAATACGTGACCATTTTAGAAATAAGAGTTTACTGTGTCAGTTTTTCTTCAATTTTATACAAAAAAAAAAGAAGAAGAATATTTTGTATTTTTTTATAAAGTCAAAAAACAAACTGAATATCAAAATATAAAAAGGAAAAGAAATGAATACAAAAAAACATTAAATAAAATTTAACTCTTTAAATTTAGACAGAAAGGAACAGTTAATTTTGTGGACCTCACACTTATTAGTACGTATATCCCTTTTTTTTTTAAATATTAAACGGCGTGATGATAAGTTTCTCTTATTAATCCCTGTTCCTCTCTATCTGTCTCTCTTACACTTACACAAAAAAAAAGCATATTATTTTTTTTTCTCAGATTCTTCTTTCTTATGATGCCGCTCAAAATTTAAACAACAGAAAACACACAGAAGAAAAATATAAAAATAAACGTTAACGCATAATTAATGATACAATTAAATGTCCCACTTCTGTTAAAAACTGCCTCCAGTCTTTAAACATATTTAAAATGTTAATTATCAAAAAAAATACAAAAAAAAAAAAACTAAAGAAGAAGAAGAAAAAAAAAAAAATAATCAAATAATCAAAATTTTGTTAAAATAACTCTCATCATCACATCTTATATACCGTCTTAATCTGTTTTATCTTCTTCTTCTTCTTCATCTTATTCCTCATCTTAATTTTTAGGAGGATAAAAACAAAAAAACAGAAGCTATTAATTATTATTGTTTGTTGTGTATTTTTTTTTTTTGTGATTTCACCATTTTTTCTTCTTTTTTTTTTTTTACCTCAAAAGGAACAATTTATTAGTTTTTAAATAATTTTCATAGTTTTTTATTTTAATCATTTATAAAGTGAGAGAGAGAGAGAGAGAGAGAGAGAGAGAGAGAGAGAGAGAGAGAGAGAGAGAGAGAGAGAGAGAGAGAGAAACATAATATTTCTTTTCTAAATCATCATTTTCTAATAAATATAATTTTGTTTTTTTTATATTTCGTCTCCTATTTAATAAATTCTGTATGATCGTTCTCTGTGTGTGTGTGTCGTTTATTTTATTTTATTTATTTTTTCTTTTATTTATAATTTTTATAACTAAAAACACATTTGCCTACCTGACTTTAAATTTAAAACAAAAACTAAAAGAAAAAACGAAGAAGAAAGAAAATCGTTATTTTTAATTATCAAATTAATTAAATTAACTGCGACCAGGGCTACATTCGGTCTCGTTCTTTTTAATTCTAATTTGGCTATTTTTATATTATTTTTTCTTCTTCTTCAATCAATCGGTAGCGCTACCTCATTTAACTTCAATGATTAAAGTATTTCGGTATTTTTCTTTTTATTATACTTTTTTGTATTTTATTTATTCTGTGTTGATTTGAGGATTGTTTAAAGGTAAAATTCAAGTTTTGTAACCGCATGTTTGATATATTTATTATTCATAGATAAATTGAAAGAAGATTCTGTGAAATTGTGAAAAAAAAAATGTAGGAAAAAATTTACACAAATTTAAATTAAAACAAAAAAAAAAGATGAAGGGAAATCGTAATTTAACCACAACCAAATTTTTAAATCTTTTAATAAATTCCAGTATAAAGATTACGATATACCTTATCTCATATATGAGTATCAGTGTGTGTGTGTGTGTATGGCGTCCTATATTTTTCTTTTATCAAGTCAAAAGAAACTAAACCCGTCCAAGAAGAAAAAAAAAAGTTTAACTCAACCTTATGAACTTTCTGTCTACATTTTCACTGAGGTAGGTCGCCAGCCATCATTTCATTTTTTTTCTTTTTTGGTTTTCTTAGGAACAATTTTTTTCTTTTTCTTCTTCTTCTTCTTCTGGTTATGAGGAAACGCGACATTTTTAAAGAAAGATTTAAATGAAGAAATTGTCCAGTTAAACCTTTTTATGTTTTTCATTATCATTTTATTTATTTATGTTTTGTTGTATTTGATTGTTGTAGTTGTTGTTGTTTATTATTATTGTTGTTGTTATTTATATATATTTTTTTATGTTAAAAATGCATTTAATTTGTAAACAGTAGCGAAAAATTGTTTAATTTTAAAACATGAAAAGTGTTTCGTGTGTGTGTTTTTTTTTTTTTTGCTTCAACGATGAATTTCGATTTTTTTTTCTGTGTTTTCTTTCATTTTTATGAAATAAATTTGTTGTTGTTTTTGTTTCGGTTTTTTTTTTGTGAAATAAATTTTTTTTGTCAAAAAAAAAAAAACGTTTAATTGCGGTCCATTTTTTTGTTCGCGCTTCTCTTTTTTTTTTTCTTTACTTTTTTGATTTATAGAAAAAATGAGGTTGGAAAAAAAAAACATATTAAAAAAAATGTTTCTTTCTTTCTTTCTTATTTTTTTATTTGTTTATTATTCTTTAATAATTTCCAAAGTGAAAAAAAAATTAATATTCTTGTTTATTTAAATTAAATTTTTAAAATTAAATGTGCGATTTAAAAATTGTAAGAAAGATTTTAGTAAATAATAATAAAAAAAAACAGATTTACTTACCCCATTCTTTAGAATTCAAAAGTTTTTTTTTTGTTTTTAAATAAACGATTGAATATCCAATGAAAAATGTGGAGGCGCGCATCAAAGATCATCATCACACATCAAAGGGAAACATTAAAAAAAGGAAGAGAAACAAAAAATACGTTTAATTTTATTATTTTCTATTTAATTTATTTTATTATCAGCTGTTAGATTGTCAATCTTAAAAATGTCGGATATTGTTATTTTTCCACAGACTTAAGATCATAGTTAATTTTTCTGATATGTAAACTTATTATTTCGCGTGTAAACAATTCAAAATGATTTAGGTTTAGGCCAATCCAATTAAAAATAAACTGATAATTTTTTATTTGATTATCCTTCTAGGACCAGACTTTATTCGAACAAAAAAAAAAACATACATTGTGTATTTATTGTCAGAATCGTACAAATATTCTTTTGTCACTGCATTTGTCATACTTTTTAACGATAATTTAGAAATCCAAAAATATTAAAAAAAAAAAATAAGAAAAAATATACAAACCGTTCGAACGTTGACATTTGCATTATGGGTTCCGGCAATTAATTTAACAATATCCTCATTTCCGTGTTTGGCGGCCCAATGCAGAGCAGTCTGAAAAAAGAAGAATAAATAATTCATAAAAATCACGATGAATGAAATTCAATTTTTAATAAATTTTGTATTTCTAAGTTTTTTTTTTTTCATTTTGTCAATAAATTATTGAAATGATTTTATTTTCCTTTACGAAGAAACATAAATAAATAACAACAACAACAATAACATATATTAAATATTCATAATAATTATTTATTAAGTTTTTATTTTTAAAGAAAAAAAAAAAAACCGAATAATAAAATTTAATCATTTAAGAAAAGAGTGAGAGGTAGAGAGTGAGAGATAGAGAGGCCGGCACGAGTTTTATGTTCTTTTTATTTTCTTTCTATTATTTCTTCGTCTTTACCTAATCACAATAGACGCGTGGGCTTGTTAATTTGTTAATGGAAATATTATTATTACTTTATTAATAAAAAAAAAGACTAAAAGTGAGAATGTCTGTTGCATCCTAAAATACAACGACAACAACAACAAAAAAGAAACGTATTTAAGTTGTTAATTATTTATAATTTCTAAGAATTTCCTACGATACAATTTGGAAGTTCTGAAAAAAGCCAATAGAAAATTTTTGTATGCCAACAATAATTGAATTAAATCTTAAACTTTTTCAAATTTTAACTCTTTGTAATCAATTATTTTTGATTGAACTTTCACAATTGCTTTATTTTATTTTTACAACACGGCATAATTTCACCAGTTACTGACTAATTCCAATAAATATAAAAATTAATCCAAAACAAAACAAAAGACTTTAATTCTAAAAACTGAAATCACCAAAACAAACACATTAAATTTTTCTTAAAATTTTCCATATATAAATTATCAAACAATAATCAAATAGAATAATATCACATTAATTATTTACTTCATTAAATCGTTACTCATTATAAGTAATTAGTAAAAGTTAAATCAACTATCGGGTCGCAACTTCAAAAAAGAAAAAAGAAAAAAGAAAAGAACAGAAGGCACACAGGATAAACTGACGTCAAAAATACAATAAAACAAAAAAGAAAAAGAAAATAACAATACTTTAATAATAGATAATATTCTTGTTGTTATTGTTATTGTTATTTTGATTTTTGTCAACGTGCGACCAAAAACACGTGACTCTATTTTCTAACAGAATATACACGTTTAATAATTTGAATAAATAATTAGTCGCCCTGTCTCTAATGAAAATATGTATTTACAGAAATTGTCATCCCCAGACTAGTTATATCCTACACCCTCCATTATATGTAGTTATATTAAAATAATATCCTTTTTATATTTATTGTAAGAGACAGTGAAACAGAAAGAGAAAGAGAGAGAGAGAGACAGAACTAGAAAATAATATTACATAAATAAAAAGAAAGAAAAAAAAAATAAATTTTACCATAAAATTATTTAGAGAAAACTAAAATGAATACCGACGGATATATAAATAAATATCCTATCCGATTATGACAAATCATATCATAGAATAGATTGTTTTTGTCAAAATAATAATATGAATAAAATATAGGATTTTTTTTTTCTTTGGTATATAAACGATCCTATCGACACAACAGCAACAACAAAAAGAACCACGAACAAAAAAAAATGTAATTAATCAAAATATGTCGTCAGTATGTATTGGACAGCCGTATAGTCTAACTAAAATTATAAACGTTAAGGTAATGATTTTTATGTTGTTATTGGATAATTTATTTTTGATTTTTTTTCACCCTAAACATCTATAAATATAAGTAGAGTGAAAATTGATATAAACAAGGGAATAATTATATATGAAGAAAAAATTTGAAAACAAAAATTTTTCTAGTTATAAAATTTTTTTTTTTTTTTTTTGATTTCATGTCAGTGGATTTTTTTTTTTTTTTGTTAATGAAAATATTATAAAAAAAAAATAGTTTCTCCATTTAATAAATTGTTGTTAGTATCACTGGGTTTATAAAATTATTACAAGAATGAAAATAATGTTTTCGTTTAAGGAAGACAATCAACGAAAATATTTTATTTGAAAATATTGGTGAAAAATAAATACCGACGGGATTTTATGATCAGAGGAAAAACTTTTATGAGTTATTTTTTAACTCATCTTTATTGTTGTAAAAGTAACAATGTCGTATTTTTAAATATTGATATTTTTGAGTAGAGTATACAAATTTTATCACAATAGACAGAAGACTTATTATCATTTAAAATAAAAGATTCGTAATTACCAATTACTTTTTAAATATTTTCGACTAATAATTATGATTAGAAAATAAATGGATTGGATTCTATAAGTAAAGATCGTTAGAATTTATATGATCCAAGAAATCAAAAAATAGATTCAGCCATTATTAAAGGAATATCGTCAAGGCTGAATCTATTTTACAATGCATTTAAAAATATATTTTGTCGTTATTTACGTGAAAATTATACTCAATTAATTGTTTTTATTGTAACATGACTGAGATTTTTGAATTCATATAATTTTCATATACGTATACATAAGTAACGGTTGCATGTAGTAAATTTTACGTGATAAACGGATAAAGAAAAAAAAAAATTTATTATAAAAAAAAAATTAATGAATATTGTTGTTGGATTGTATGTGATATCAAAACGCGTTATATTTTACATTAATTTTTCATCAAGTTCTCTCTAATGCGTTTTGTTGCGTGTAATTTTCATTCTTTTTTTTTTTTCTTTATGTTTTGTGATAATAATTATGAAAACGCAATATTGTTGAAGGATTCTAATACTAAATGTTTGTAACAAATCAATTACAAGAAGGTCATTGGTGTGGTATTATGATTTAGTTACGTTACGAGTACTACGTTTAGAAAATTTAGCTAGAATATTAATTGATGACAATAAAGACTACAATGCTCATGTACCAAGAAGTATCATTAAAAGTCTGAAAAAGACATTTTCTTTGCAATTTCTCTAAGAGTAAAATACATGAATATTGGACATTCAAAGCAAATAGGGTGAGTATGAACGGAACCAATACGGACTTCAATCCTCTTTTTTTTTTTATATACTTTTCTATATTTGTTCATGTTCGCGTTAGACTTCTAATTTCTATAATTTAAACGATAAAATTAATAATATAGACACATGATGTTTACACATTTTCATTAAATTAATTTCACATAAATTTCCCTTATTCTAGTTTTATATTATTCTAGTTTATTTTTTTTATTTAAAAAATATAACATCGATTATTTGTAATTTAGAAATTCAATTAATTTGACGGTAAATTTATTATTGTATTTAAGAGAATTTCTGATTTTTATTAAAAGAACACAATGGCTTAAGTAAGTCTCATTAAAAAAAAAACACAATGTTAACCGGGGTATAGAAGCATCTTTTTTTTAGTTGTACATTGTACCCGCACCTCATTAATTCAAACCTAACCTAAAATCATTTTTAAATCTTCGGAATCATTGAGTTTGGGTGTGCGTTTAGTTTCATTGTTTCTTTTATTCTTAGAAATTTTATTTTGTTTTTTACTTTCTTACATTTACAGAATAAAAACAAACTTCCCCTTTAGAAAGAATATTAATTTGTGGTGTAAAAACAAAAACTCTTTATTATTTAATAATTTTTTCAAAGTTGAATAATTTATATAAAATTGCGTTTTATTTTATTCGTAATGTTCATGTTCATGGGTTTCTCCCACTTTGTACTTTTTCTTTTTAATTTTTGACAATTTCGCATTATAATGGGATTTTACATGGAACAGTGTGACAGGAAATCTAAATCTTATTCAATGAATTTTTTAATGAAAACTTGTAAAATTTATAAAGAGTTTTCTAACAAAATCACAAAATTATGAAATGAATTTTGTTTAAATAAAAATAAATACAATAAACCACATTGAACTGGACTTGAGAGTGTTGCTTTTTTTTCTTAATTATTATTCGAATTTTCGAAGGATATTTTCATAAGTAAAGATCGTTGTTATCGAATTGTATATATATGTGTGTGTGTGTAAATAATTTAAATTAATCATTAGTGTTTCATTATCAAATCAAATGAAACACAATAAAAACATTAAAATAAAAGCAAATATTAACACTGATCCGTACTAAAACACTTTATTTGTTTTGTGTGTGTGTTTTTTTTAATTTAAATTAAAAACTAAATAAAAACAGAAAAAAAATTGTATATTAAAAGAATGAAACAGAAAATAATGTAGGCGTCTCTGCTGATTTTTTTTTTTTTTTTAGTAAAGAGACACAATTTCTATATTTACACCACCAAACATTTGTGTCTTTTTTCGATGTAACAAATCACTTAAAAGAAATAAACAAAAAAATAAACGTTTCTTTTTGGCTATTAGTCGTATTTCATATAATACAATATTCTATACACTTTTTTTTCTTCTTCTTCTTCTTCTATCTTACAAATAAATGACAGATACGTGAAGATAACGATATATTTATTCAAAATTTTTACTTAATATTTGTTTTTTTCCTTGTCCCTGTGATTTTTTGTCTTTTCTTTAAAATTCATAAATGATAATTTTCTCTAAGAGAAATATTGTGTATTTTTTTTTCTTTTCTTTACAAATGAATATTTCCACACATCTGTTTTATACTCACTAGTGAGAAGATTAAAAAATTTGATTTTAACTTGTGCGAATTTTATTAGGTCGAGGACAAAATGATAGACTTTTTTTTAAAAAAAAAAGAAGAAGATAAAGAAGAATGAAAAAAAAAACAACAGTATATTAGTCATTATTATAAAATGTTTTAGAGGACGTCTTATTGTCATGTTGATTTCCACTAATATAATTTAATAAATCCTAATGTGTTTCTAATTCCTTTCATCACCACATTCAGTTTTTTTTTTTCTTCTTTTCTTTTTTTTTTCTTTTTGTTTGCTGTTCAAATTTGTTGACATCTTAAAGCCTCAGGAATAACATACTAACAATAAAAATCTAAATGATGAAAAAGAATTTGACAACAAGAAAAAAAAAAAAAAAAGAAAAAAAATAAAAATAAGAAAAAATACGAACTTTAATCCTCAAAAACTAAAAGACGATTAATTTTCAATTCAAATAAAATATAACCAAAAATTTCATCCAATTTACCTCTGACTAAAGAATTATTATTAATATTATTGCCTTTTTTATTTACCTTTTTCAGTTTATTTTTTTTTTGTATACAGAAACAAGACAAGGGAAACAAAAAAGATGCGACAAAATTTACACATAAGACCACTTTTTTTTTAAAGGCTAAATTCGCGCTAATCGGATTACCAAAAAAAAAAAACTAACAAATTTTACCATTACAATACACAACAACAACAATAACAGTAACAGCAACAAATGAATGAAATGAAAAGAAAAATCTGCAGTAAAGACATTTTAAATTAATTATATTTTAGTTGTTGGGGTTATTTTGTTATAATTTTAAAAGCTGGTTAGAGAAAATATACAAAAATAAAATAACAAATAACAAATAATAATAATAATAATAATAAAGACAGTCATCGTATCCTATCTATCTAATTAATTTAATCAAAACAAACAAAAACATCTTGTTTTTGTTAACATTTACAAGACATATCGTTTAACCAAAAAACCAAACATGTTCTTTTTTTTATTTTTCCTTTTTTTTTTTTTTAGAGTCTTTTTCTTTCATTTATGATTTCACATTTTTTACGACTATTTTATACAATTTTTTTAGTTATGTTTTGTTTTGTCTTTTTTTGCTCAGTTATTCTTTTTTTTTTCTCTTTATTTTGTTCCTTCATTTTTTCGCTCTTTTATAATAATTGCTTCATTTTGATGAGTTTACCATTTTTTTTTCTTCTTCTGTTGTTAGTTTTGTTGTTTTTAATGTCACATATATATAAATAAACCGCTTTTGTTATCTGATCGCGTCAAACAAGAAATCATCAGCCATTTTTGTCCTTTCTGGACTTTACAAAAATAGAAGAAAAAAAAAAAAAGTAAAACTGAATAAGTAAGAAGAAGAAATGTATCACTAACTAACTAACTTGCAACTTAAATTCATAATGTAGTTTATGTTTATATAAAGACATTTATAGACATCATATAAAACTGATCTTTACTCTGATTACTTATATTTAAAGAAGAGAAAAAAAAAGAGACAAAAATGCACTAATAATAATAATAATTTAAAACTTGTGTGAAATTTCCTTCATATGAACATTTAAGTTTTTTTTGGTAAAGTTAAGTAAAATAAAAAAAAATGTGTTGCTGGGTCAATTTCACGATATACACATAAATGACTTTTTGTTTTGAGTTTAAGTTAAATGCACAGTTAAAAAGAAAAGAAAGAAAAAAAAAAACTTGCTTTACATTTAACTAAATGTAATCTTACATTATGATATTATTTCTCATCACCTACATTCTCCTTCTAGATATTTTAGTTTTAAATTTGAAAAAAAAATTCCAAAGTAGTTTAAATGTGAAAATTCAATGACATTTTTTAACATTTTAATTAAATAAGAAAAAAGATTAATCAATGGAGTGAAAAAAAAAATACCTAGACTCAAATTGATTTATCAAAAAGAAATCTTTTCAATTTCCGCCCGACAATCAATTTATAGAAACCTTTATTAGAAAATTTGTTCTTTGATAATTTTCTAACGATAAGAATAATTTAAGAATAAACGAAAGAAAGAGAAAAAAGAAAACATTAAATAAGATGAAAGAGGAAACAGAAATTAAGAACAAAAAAATGAACAGAAACAAAAAAAAAGCATAAAAACAAAAAACAAAAGGATCAAAAAAAGATATATGGATGTGAAAAATATGTGATCTTATTTTTTTCTTTTCTTTTTGTTGTAACAGAGATAAGAATCATGGCGACAACATCGATTTATTACGTGAACCAAAGGTAAAAAGCGTACGTGCAAGGATTGTGAAGGATATTTTATTTTTCCTTTCTAACAGGAAAAAAAAATATAGATTTCATTTTTAAGCTTTATTTTTTTGGTAATCCAAAAGTAAAAACAGGAGTACACTATCAATTCTGAAGTTGAATTCAAAAAAGTTGGATCAAAGTGAAATTTTTTTTTTGACATACCAATCGTTTCATATTAAACTAAATGTCGATACATTATCGATACTTATTTTACCGATTGGGATAAATCGATGGCATTTATCTCTTTTGTCGTCCAAAAGATAAATAAATAATAAAAAGGATGTTATTTTATTCACAGTTTTGATTTATAAACAAAATGTAACGGTTAAATAATACAAAATAATAATCTATAGAAACAAGAAAATTTTAATCATAGGAAATCACCATACAAGGAAATAATAAGTTTATTTTAACGATCAATATTTTATCGTGTTTTTAGTCGAATAGTAAAGAAGTAGTATAGGAGTTTATATTTAAACCTAAAACAATAATAAAATAATGTTAATGTAGGAATAGAAGGAGTTAAAAGAAGATAGACAAACGAAAAACATACATTGAACACTTTCTAATAGTGTACTTTTATAACTATATGACTGGCTATATAACATCATTTTCATCGTATAATATTGTTGTAACAATCAAACCACATATCAGCGTGTTAGATCGCTAAATGTTGGGATTTATGTTTTCGCTAAACATATGTTTCTTTTTTCTTTTTTCTTTTTTATTTGTATTTTTTTTTTTTTGTTCTTTTTGAGAGAATCGTACACACTAGAAACGCGACAACAGACAACAACAATAAAAAATACATAATAATAAAATAATAAAGAAAACGATAATAGTTAATGATGACGATGAAAATGATTATGATGACAAAAGAAAAAATACGAAAAATTAAATTTTTGGTTTTGATCGGAGACAAAAAAAAAAACCAACAACAACAACAGAATACAATTTTCGAAATTCAAATCGAAATAAAGAAATAAATTTTATGCAAAACAGAAATAAGCAATTTAAAATAAATAAATATAAAGAGAAAATAAAGGATAATTGGTACCACTATAAAGTGTTAGAGAGTAGACATCCGTTTTCAATCGCAAGGTGTTTTATAAGTTCAATTCCTTATACGTTTTTCAACAGTTAATATTATTATCCCGTATAATTTAATTATATATAATTGTTATCAGCTGACTATAATTAAAATGTCTTTGCAGTGTAAATTATACGATAATTTATGTAATAAAAAAAATATACAGAAAACAAATTCGATTATCCGGGTAAAAAATTAAACGTATATTTTCAATAAATAAATAAATAATATCTTTTTATTTTTTAACGATCCAGATACAGGATAAGGAACTGTTTATTTAAAATTATTGAAGCAATTAAACTTTATTAGGAATAAGTCACAAAATATATGTACTGGAATTGTGTCAATGGAATGTTGAATTTTACCATAACGAATATACAAGAAAATTGAAAAGATTACCCATTTGTTCTAAATTATTACCTTCTGTATTTACAGACATAAATCTTATCGTCGTCTTTCCCTTTTTTTTTTTATTTAGTTTGTTTGTTTATTTTGTACGTCTTATTTGTTTTCATTTTGTGTTACTTCATTTTTTTTCTTCTTTTAAATGCAAAACAAAAGTTTATTTATTGCACCAAAAGATAACTTCTAGAAGCTGTTTCTGTTGAAATTCCTCTAAAGACTCTTTAAAAATATTTCGCGCCCGCGGATTTTAAATTCTTTGAGAAAATATTTTTTAAAAGATTTTTTTTTCTCTTTCTCTCCGTTTATAGTTAACAAAATAATAATAAATATAAAAACAAAAACAAAAAAAAAAAACGAGGGTGAGTTTAAGGAAAAGACAAAAAAAAAATATAATAAATAAATAAACAAAAAAAAAAAGAGCAACAAACATTTCTTCATTTTACTTCTTTTTTTTTTTTGGTTTCACACACAAAAAGCCGCCCATTGTATTCCTACATAAAAGTTTAATTTATGAGCTTGTGGGAGACATCTGTGAAAATTCAATGTAAACTAATTTAAACCAAAAAAAAAATTGAATAAAGGCATTATTAAAATCGATTTCAAATATCGTAACGATTTGTAGAGCAAATTTTTTTTTTGCATTTAAAATGGGCAAGAATTAAGAATAAGAAACAAATAGAATGTCAGTGATTGTATATTTGTCGTATGCCAATTTATTTTTATTCTTAAATTTAAATGTTTTATAAATTGAAATATAAGAATAGTGCTGATACACAACACATAGAGGTACAACACTTTACATCGGCAAAAAACAATAAATTTTATGTCCATGAGTGTAACAACAGTACAAATTTTATTAAATAAGTTTTTAATTGATTTGCCAATTTCTGTATAATTTTGAAATATGAAAACTTGACTCAGACTAGAAATTTTCTAAATTACTTTTTTGTATTTTTCAAATATAAAACCAAACAAATTTTATGTTTAAAAATAAATCCAACTAATTCAGTCCATAAATAGATTTACAATAGAGTTCCAGATTTAATTTAAATATGCATCTCGAATCACATACATTAGTGCTCGATCATTTTAAATCATGATTTAAAGAATGCGACAATATTTTTGAATTATTTAGAAATTTAAATGATGGATTACACACACATACTTTTCTGCACGATTGTAAATATATAAAAACAAACAAATTTAAGTCTAGATTATTTTTATAGAGACAATAAAATTGAATGTAAAAAAAAACTATTGACAGATTCTGATAAAACAGATTTAATAAGATACTGAAATTTTTCGATTAATCATCAAATCCGTCAAAAATTTCAAATATTTCAGAAAAAAAAAGATTAACATTCCTTAAGGCAATTTTATAGTATATAAAAATGACCGAGACATACCCAGTCATCATCATCGTCATCATCATGAGATCAACCCTGCCACAATATTTATATATGCAAATCACCTGGTAAATTATGAAAGCTGATACTTTTAAGTATAAAAAACATTTTAAGTGTTCCAATAAAATGTGGAATATGTACTTTTGTGTATTGCAAAAATTTCTTCGTTTTTGTTTTTGTTTTTATTGCAAAAAAATTAAAAAAAAGAAACTTAACTTAAAAGTAATATATAATGTAAGTATGTATTAATGTATATAGATTTGTGCACCGCCTTATTGACCTTATCAGTATTTGTATCTACAAGCAATTTATTATCAGAGAAAACGATGAGTTAAAAAATAAAAAAAAGAAGCGGTGCGCAGACTAAAAACTTTTTTTTTTGTATTTTATAAAAATATAAAATTTTTTTTAGTAAAAATAAAATAACTAAACAACGGCAAATGTTAAGAAACTTAAAGAATAAGATATTAATCGGTTTTTCGATGCGAAAACGTGAAGAAAATTTATATATTTTTATTTTAATAATAAAGAAAGACTAAAAACTCAATCTTTTGTCTTATCATTTTATAAATAATATTTTTCTACTTACATACTGATAATTTTTTGTGAATGTTCCAGATCCAAAGTTATATGTTAAAGTTGATGTTGACGTTGGAGAAAAATTATGAAAAAAGAAAAGAAAAATAAAACAATTAAAATTTTATAAGAATTTTTAAAATATAAATTAAAGGCGAAAAATTTAGTGGTGGGGTCACTCAGCTACATCAAGTCCTTTAAGATTTTAAATGTCGAATTGTTATGACTATATATAATTCATAACAATAAGTAAATTAATTAGTATCTCTACATTATGATTTAGAAATAATTCAGTTATTTTTTAGCAAGTATTCCTTTACTTAAGAAAAATTGGTGTTGCCCTTCACTGATTTAAATAATTAAGTTCATCATCAGCAACTGCAAATAACGTAACACTTAAATCATTCCAAAATTTATCACTTATTCTATTTTAATTTTTAAAATAATTTAAATAAAAAACAAAAACTATTAAATAATGCAAATAGTTTGGTCAGTATTTTTATAACTTAATCAGTATGACTTAATAAATACTCACATGGCAGTTGCTATTTAAAACTGAATATTTTCATATTATTCAGATAATATTTAAAGAAATCATAACAAAGCTCTTCCCCCATTTAAAAGAAACAAAGAAAAAAAAGAAGGAAGAAAACAAAAGTTAAGACGTTATATTTATATAATCATCAAGACGATTTAACAAGATATTAAACAGAATTTTATTGTATTTATATCATAAATTATTTTTAACTTTAAATTGTTGTGACAAACAACGTAATACGATACTAATGCGATTTATATCCAAAAGAAGAAGAAGAAGAAAAAATGTTTGTAAGAAAAAAAATTATATATTCAGAAACTATATAATAAGAGGAGATTGTATCCACCTTTTCATGTTTATAACAAAAAAAAAAAAAAAGAGAGAAAAGAAAATCGATTTTACACCTGCCCAGTGTTATAATCTTTAAGGAGCAGGATTCCAGATTTTTATACAAAATTGGTTTTATTTTTATTTCAGTCGAAACAATATATTATATTTTTTTAACAGAAAAAAAAAATTATATAGCCAATACAAGTGTAATTCTGATGACGGATCTATTTTTAAGGTTTATAAAAAAAAATTATTATAAATTTTTGATCGAAGTAAAATAAAGAAAGACAGAACAAAAAAAAAACTGATCGCTAAAGATCGTCAAAAAGATACAAACAAAATAAAACCGATATAAAATATACTGGAGGGTATGAGTACATCGCGCATGTCACACCTGTCCTTGTATATATCACGCGACGGATATCATATTTATATCCAATATTATTATAATGATGAAAATTGATCTTATAAATTTATATTAAGAGTTGTGTTTCTTCAATTAAAAAATTGAATACAAAAAAAAATTTATATACAACATTTGTTGTTGTTATTATTTATTTTTTATAAATTAAATTTAATTAATTAAAATTAAAAAATAAAAACAATAAACGATAAAAATTTTTGAATTGAATTAAGAAGATAATGTTAAGTAAATTGAATTTAACGTGCGATCAAACATTATAAATTCAAATGTATGAACGCATATAAATGATGCAAGATGCAGGTGATATGACAATGAATATAATTTATAAATGAAAAATTGTTTTTTGATTAATAATTAAAATTTATAATTAGAATATTTTGGCAAAAAAAACAACAACTGTATCATACTGCAAATGATGTAAATTTTTGAAATGACAAATTGGTCGTTTTGCTTTTTTTGTTTTACTGTTGTGTCATAAATTCAACACTAAAAACGTTATAATTTTGAAGTGAACCCTTTACATCAATTTTGTTTTTGACAAAAAATAAAAAAAAAAAAAGAAACAAAAGCAAAACCTCAAATGAATTATGTTCATAAATAATATGCAATAAATTTATTACAAAAAGGATAACATTTATTGTTTACAATACGTAATAATTGTAACAATAATTCCCATTATTATTCTGGATGTTTCTCTCTGATTTTGTTTGTTGTATGTTTCTTCTATTTTTTTTTTGTTTTGTTATGTTTTGTTATGTGATTTTAATTTTGTACTCTTCTGTCACAATCACACATTAATTTCTAAAAACGCGATTTAACCTTTTTCGAATAATAATTTCTGTTTAAAAAGACATTAAATTAATTCCGTTTATTAAGGTTAAAATACCACTATACAAGTTTTTCCCTTATTTAATTTTACCTAATTTTAGATGTTTGAACCAAAAAGGACAAAAAGTAAAAGTATTTTTATTAAGGGGTAATTACGTCAATGTTTATGTCTTTAGTCATCATCCAAGACAAACATAATGTCTCTCGGGTACAATTTTATATTGTAACTTTATTTATCCATTTATATAAATTGACATTAATGAAATAATATTCGCTAAAGGTACAATTCATAAAATAGATAATTGACTAAAGATAAAGATTATGTTTAACTTTACAATGAAATAATTCAAACATTAAAAATAATTTGAACAAAATGAAATTGTTAAAAGTAAGGACAAATAAAAAAGTAAATTCAAGCACAAAGTAAATTTGTGCAAAAGATTCTTATGAATGAAGAAACAAAATATAAATTTTCCTTAAATTTTGTAAATCATAAATACCAGCTAAATATTCGATGAAAGCAATTTTTTAAGTTTTTACTGTTTTTATGGAGTCCTACCTTAAGTAGAATTTTTTTCAAATAAAAAATAACAGAAACTCAAATAAAAATAACACAAAATAATAAAATGGTTTCCACAAAAAAAAAAACGAAGGAAAACCCATTAAATTTTCAAATAATTGACCAAATGTGACAAGTTGTGTATATGCTACACTTTACGATATGGATAACAATATTGACCCAATTAAAATATTGTTTTTTATACAGTTAATGTTCTTTTTTTTGTATTCTTATCATTTGCAATCAAAACAGACACAACATAACAACAATAACAACAACAGCAATAGCATAAACAACAACACATATAAAACATACAAACAATATTTATTAATTAACATAACATATTCATAACCGCAGACGCGACAAGAAAATTTTAAAACGATAAAACAAAATTAAATTTAAATAAAATGTAAGTTAATATTTTTGTTTCTTATTTGTTATTGTTGTTGTTATTGTATTATATATTTTTTATTTGTTGCATCTCTTGTATCGTATCGTAAAGAAAATTTTCTTTAGTTAAAAAAAAAAAAGACAAAAAAAGAAAAGAAAAGAAAAACATCAAATAAAAAATCTTTAATATTAAATTAAAAATTCATATCGCTTAATAAAATATAATTAATGTAGGCGTATAAATTGTTTTTAATATTTTTTCGATGAAACACAGAACATCTTCTGTTCATATTTTGTATCATTTTTTTTTTCTTCTTCTTTTCTGTTCGATAGGACTCCCGCTAAGTTCAGATCTTTCTCTCTGATATTATTCATCTTAATTTTTGTTCTTTTATTTTTTTTTAAATGATTTTTAAATAATCGTATGAACTCTGTTTTTATTGTTGTTGTTGTTGTTACATCGAAAAACTGACCACAAAGCTTTGACTATATCCTAATTTTTATATGGATATTAGAGTCCATTCCACACAATGAATTATGTTAATATTTTTTTCATCTTCTTTCCTTTAAATATTTTTATATTTTATTTAATTCTGTTGCCTTTAATAAAAACTCTTTTTATTATAAAGAGATTTTTATTTGATATTTGGCACCTAAGAAACTGGAAATATTAACTTTATGACTTTATCGATATTCATAAATATTTTTTTGTTTTTATTTATTCCTTTTTATTTTTAAAACACAGAAATCCAGTAAATTTCTTAATTAATAAGATTTAATTGTTGTTGTTGTTTCTTTATTATTTTTTTTCTCTTTTTTCAGTTTCTTTTTTTGTTTTGTTTTGTTTTGTTTTTGTTTCAAAGCAAAAGAAGCTTGTTAATTTTTTTTTTGTTGTTTTTTGGTTTGACTTTTTTATCTGATTTTATTACGATTTTTTTTCTTTTTGTCTTAAAATAATTTTTTTTTGTAATTGAAATTAAAGCAATAAAATTGTAATACAGTAAAATAAAAAGTGATTGTTAAAAAAAATTACAAATTAAAAAAAAAAAAAAAACGAAAAAATCAGAGAAAACAAAAACAAAACAATTTTTTTTTTGGTTTTTTAAAAATTAAAGAAAAAAAAGAACCAATTTGGCGAGGTCATTATTTTAATAAATCATATACAACACACTTTTGTAAGATTATTGTTTCTAAATAATTTTATAGTTTTGTAAAACAAAAAAAAAAAAAGAACAAAAACAAAAACAACAACTGAATAATAATCTTACATTATTTCATTTCTATATGAATCTTAGATCGTTTATTATTATTATTACTAAGATTATTTTTATAAAACAACAACAGAAACAAACAAACAAATAAACAAACAAACAAACAGACAAACTAAACGTATTATTTAATTTCATACAGAAAACAACAAAATAAAATAAAATGTAAACTCAACTGGAATATTCTCTGTTTTTATAAATAAAATATATTTATTTATTTTTACTTTTTTGCTGGACCATTTTGGAGAGTCTGTTAATCATATCATCCCACTCAACATGAATTATCGTTTATATTAAATCAAATAAGATACAAAACAAAAAAAAAATAAAATAATAATAATAATAATTTTCTTCTTAAATAAAATATAATAAGACAACAACAACAAAACCAACATTAAAAAAAAAAAAAAAAAATATAAAACGAAAGAAAGCAAGAAAAATCTTAAACATTTGAATATGCATAATTCAACTGTGAATATTCAGAAAAAAATAATAATAAGTAGTATAAATATATATAAGAAGACAAGAAATTTGTCTTCTTCTTATTCATATAAAGGAATATATTATAATTTTTTTTTTCATTCTTACAACAAAAAAAAAATCCAAAAAACAAAAAAATAAATAAAATAAAATCAAAATAAATAAAAGTAAAGAATAAAAAAAATAAAGGAAAAAGATGCAGGGAATACAAGAGAAAATAAACTAAACTGAATTAAACATAGAACTTAAATCTATGGAGGAAGAAGATGAAAAGAAGAAGAAGAAGAAGAAATAAATGAAGAAGAACTTAAAGGATAAAAGACAACGAAAAAGAAACTATTTAATTTAATATCAACATCAAAAAACAATGGAATGTTATAAGGTACTTCGCGTATATTTCGTATAATGTATAAAAAAGTGTACAAATGAAAAGTATATATAATTTTCTATTTTGTTGCTGTTAATTCAATCTTCTATTTTTTTTTCTCTTATCCTTCTTTCGTCTTTATTTTACTTTTATTTTTCTCTCTTCAATATTTTTATTTTTGTTGCCTTTTAAATATTTTGTTTGTTTTAAAGGAACTGCAGGTGGCAGCAGTAGGTGATTCGACCCCTACGAAGGACAGTGACATATCTAAATGGACAGTTAGATGATCATAAGGACTTTCTATATAGAAATTTAACAATAATATAAATTTTTCTTATATGAAGGATTGTCGTCTCTTCTATAGAACCAGCGACGGTTATCTTACCTTTTTTTCTTTTTCTTTTTATTTATATTTTTTTTTGGTTTGGAATTCTTTTATTTTCATATTTCTTATTTTAAAACGGGTGAAAAATAAGTGAAGATAGATAGAGAGAGAGAGAGAGAAAGGGAGAAAAGGGAACAGAAGAAAAAGTTAAAAAAGTAAAAAAGAAAAAATCTTCGAATTGAAGCTACAGGAGATAATTCACAAATATGTAAAATTTATTAAATGACTGTTTTTATTGTGGTCAGGTCATAATCTTTGATTATTAATGGACACCAAAAGAAAACAGGAATCATATATTCTTTATTTTTTTTTATATATAAATGAAATTAAATAAATAAAAAAATGGGATAAATAACCGATGATTGATGTTCAATGATATTAATATTTATAAAATTCAATAATTCACAAATCCAAATTGTATTTGTATTATTTACTTCTTATGTTTTTTTTTTTTTCATAAACAAAAAAAAAAAAACAATTTTCATTTCTTTTGAATCTTAAAATTTCGTTAAGTCAAAAAAAAAAAAGAAAAGAAGAAAGATTTATGCAATGTCGAGAGCTCCTTCCTTCGTTAACCAAAATAAAATATCCATTGAATGGGCGCCATTCATTTAATAAACGAAATGAACAAACAGAAAGAAAGAAAAAGAAAACGAAACAAATAATGAAATAAAATACTGCCTTCAACTGTACCTGAATCTTACAAATAGATATTTATCAGTAAACAAAAAAAGTATAACAAGAGAGACCCTTATTTGTTACAAATAAAGGTCAAAAAATATAAATTGATATGATTTAATCGGATTTAATTTTCAATACTAAAGTGAATTGTTTCTTTAATATATTTTGCTGTTTTTTTTTCGTTTTTAACTTTGTATTATGCATGAATGGACAAAATTGAGACGTTCGTTATATACAAATAAAAAATGTAAATGGAACAAGTTCATAATCATGTAATAAATATTACAAAATTCAATGAATAATAAACCAAGTAATACAAACATACAATATTGTAGTAAATAAACACAAAGTTATTAACAATATTAAAATGAAAAGAGTCAATTTGTTTATACGAAAAATTCTCATTTTTTTTTTCGTAATAAAATACCAACAAAAATAAAATATAAACATCTTGTCTGCACTCTCCCCTATATATAAAAAATAACGAAAAACTTATCCATTATTGGACTCATTTTAATTTACATAATTAAATTGATACCAGCTGATATCAGCAAACATGACTTTTTGATGTTGATTCACGAATCAACGAAAAAAAAAAAAACAATTAATTCTTCATAGGAATTTTATATTTTTACGTTTATCATTTTTTTTTTTCTCTTCTGTTAAATTTAATTAAATTCAAATTATTCAAATATTATGTATTATTTATTAATATTAACACAAAAACGGTAGTCAAAAATTCATTTCTGTATTATTTTTTTTTCTCTTCATTTTTTAATTTAAAAACAAAAAAAAAACTAAAATATTGTTTGTTGTAATTAATAGTTGTTAATTAGTAGGTAGGTAAGAGATAATGAAAAGAAATAAACAACAACAGACAAAAAGAAAATTTTAAACTAATTTGCATACTGATTAAATTAATCTATATTCTGAATTATAATTTCTTTGAAACTAAAGTAAAAAAAAAAAATAAAAAGAAGAACCGTGTTTTATTTCATCGATATACGTAACGAATTAACGTAAAAAATCATTTTTTCCATATTTGGATAAATTAATTGAAGTAAAATAAAACCGCGCCATCACCATCATTTAATAATTAACTAATTAAGAATATAAAGGAAATATAATAATAGGTACTTACACCCTGATATATTTGAATTATCACATAGTTAAAGATGTCATCACAGTCCAGGAAAAAAGGTAAAAAAATTTTGATCACAAAAAAAAAGGACAGTTGACAGGATCCAGTCAGTAATTTTCCAAGTTGATTTAATTTTTGATAATAAAATCCAATTGAGTTGATTCCATACAAAAAATGTCATTCAACAGTGATACCGAAGAAGACAAAAAATCCAAAAAGTCATCATCAGTTGAGTAAGCCAAGTATGTCCAAATTATGTATAGTTTAAAGTGCAGTTATATGGCGCGTTTATATAAAAAAAAAGAAAAAAGAGACAAAATAAATTTTATTCTACATAAAATAAACATAATTCTGTGGATATAAATATATAAAGTGAATAATATATATAAAATTAAAACACATGTCGAACTCAACAGGCACGAAAATGACATGTCATTATGCAGTTAGTAGATCTAACAATCTAACACGCATTATATGTTTTAATAGCAGAAATCCTAAAATTTTGTGGTAACCCACAAATACAAACACACACACACAGAAACACAAATATATTCTGAGGAATGAATGTGGTATAGAAGGTGAACCAATTATTATTATTATACATACAATTTTCTTTCCCTTCTTATACTTATATATTTAATAATAATTCTAATTCACTTGACCCAACAAGAAGACAAAAAAAAAATTAGGAGAACAAAAAAAAAATGTATTTTATATTTTTTGTTTAAAAAATAAACAAAATATTTAACATTTTTAAAACATTAAAATTCAATACCATAACCTATTATTTAATTTAACTAGTTGACAGTATATTCCCCTAATTAAATCTAAAACAACAATAAAATTCTTTTTCCGCATTTTTATAAATTTTTACAAAATAAAATTCCAACAAAATAGAACAAAAAATATTTTATAGAAAAAAAAAAATGTAATTTTTCTCAAAATAAGAAAAAAACGTTAAATAAAAAAATATTATTTGTCACTTTCAACATTACCAACAAAATAACCTTCAAATATTTGATCCAGTTAATAAATTCTAGTCATTATACTTCTAGTTGTTATTTAATTATATCAAATAAAAATATAACAATAATAATAATAATAATCTTATCGATAAAATAATATCATTACTGTTAAATACAGTTCCTTTTTTAATTCACAATAATTACACAGAACATTAATTCATATCTCGTTAAAAAAAAAGTAACCCCCACCTTTCAAAAAAAAAAAAAAAAGAAACCAAAGACATGTCATTTATTTTAATGTTTGTTTTGACAATCAACTACCTATATATTTCTGAATAGGTAAAAAAAAAAATAAAATTATTCTCCTTTGGTAATCATGTATAAATTATAAATTATTATTTAAAAATAAAGGTTATATTTTTTGTTTGTTTTATTCTCTCTCTCTCTCTCTGTTTCTTTTTTATTCCTTTTAGTTTTCTCGACGAGCTTTTAATTGCGCGACCCCAGAAAATGCAAGCAGAACAGTTTGTTCCAGGCGGTCGCATATGAAGATGTCACGTTAGATAACGTTAACAATGATAAATGAAGTTAGTACGACCCTTCTTGTACCTTACGTTACGTATACTATTGTGCTATATTACATTGAAACAACAACAACAACTAAAAATGGTAAAATAAAAAAAAAACCAACAAACGTTTTTTTTTTGTCTGTCTTATGAAATACTAATAAGGTAATCTAAGGTAATCTATATTTATGTTTTATTAAATGAAAATCGTGTTCTAATAGAAAATAATTTTTAAAATTGTAATCGATATAAATCATTCAGATTTTATTGTATTATTTTATTTTGTAAGTGTGAGATATAAACTACTGGTGTTTATATGTACGCAAAAAATTAAAACATAAACAATAATCATATTTTTAAACATCTTAGATAAAACAAATTTGCTTAAGTACAAACTAATTGTCAGAAAATATAAAAAAAAAAAAAGAACAGACAAAGTCGACATAACACAAAACATTTTCTACTCACCTCCGCCCCATTCTTTGAACTTTAAATTATGATGGTAAAATATCATTTAATCATAACAACAACAAAAAACACCATGCATGACTGTTTGTTCAGATATTATTTGTGTGTACATATTTGCGATAGACATGCGACATTGAAAAACAAAAAAAAAAGAAGAAGTTTCAACTTAATATTAATTGCATATAATATCCTATATGAATCCACACAAAATATAAGAATCAAGAAGAAAAACGTAAAACAGAAAAATAACAAACAACGAGACACGTTTAAAATTGAAATTAACGTAATATTAAAAGAAACATTAAACAAATTTTTATATATTTACCCATTTCGTTTAACAAAAAAAAAATAAAAAAAAATATGTAACTTTGCGATTGTAAAAAACAATAAAAGTTAAGTTAAAACAAAAGGAACAAAAAAAAAACAAAACAAAATAACAACAAGAAACAAGTAGTTATATACTGTATAATCAAATTCACTAAGCCATCAGCTTGTTATATAGTCTGATTATTGATTTAGGGCTGGACGAACGGACAAACAAACATAAATATAATAAAATTGAAATATATTAAAAAATACAAAAACAAAAAGAAAGAAAAAAAAAAAAAGAAAAGAAAACAGAAAAAAAAAAAAAAAAAAAAGAAAATACTTTAAAATACTTTTACTAATAATAATGTTAATTATATGAAAACAAGTTTTCCTGTCACGTACTCCTGTCAAAACACCAGTCTCTTCACAAAAATGCAATTAGTCAACAACCTTAAGAATTTGCATCTGCTTTGCGTGTCAATTGAAGGAAGGAAAAAAAAAACGAAATAATTTTTAACAGTAGAAAAAATAAGGTAAGAAAAGGAAAAAATAAAAGTTTTAAAAGAAAAGAAAGAACAAAAATTATGCCCGCGTAATCCACGTAGCATGTACGATGTAAACAAACTTAAAAACGATCCAAATAGATGATAATCTTGGTTCCTAATGTCTGTTATTTTGAACTTGCTAATCATGATTCTAGAATATATAACATAACTAACTATATATACTGTCAAAGACATTTAAAGCGCTAAGTAGCCGACGGGTAGTTTGTCGCGATATCATAAATACAAGAAAAAAAACTATATATAGAGGACAAAACTTCGCTATAACAAGGGACGATGATGGATGTCGTATAATGTGTTTTAATTTAAAGTAAATTCTTCTCTACATATGATATATGAAAGTATATAACCAGACTGTTAGCGTATATAGTATGTGTGTGCGTTTATATGTGTTACCCTATCCTATATTTGTCCATCATCAAAGGATTCCCTTGAGAGGTCTCAAGAAGTCCATTTAAACTTACCGTGTGAGGATCCTGAAAATGAAAAATAAAAAAAACAAATTAGAAATTATTTAAAATAAAATATATTATTCATAAAATGAAGAATTTTATTTTTCTTCGTTATTAAATTAATAGGATCTTTTGAAACGTCATCATCATCATTATCATCAACTACTACGTCATCATCGCTCATAGACAAAAAATATCTAAAACCTGACTTGCAATAAATTTAATCGAATTTTAGTTTTTTTCTTTTCAATTAAAATCTTTATACCTTCATTTTTTTTTTACTACACATAAACAATTGCTTAAAAAATAATTTTTTTTTTAAATCTTGACATGAAATCTTTTTCTATTTAATTTTTTTTTATTTTTTTCTTTTTTGAAGAATGAAAACAAAACTATATTTTATATATTCATAAGGGAAATATATATCTGTGTGTAAGAAATACGAATAGAAAAAACACTGAAAAAATACACCAACCACTAACTTTTTATACTTATTAGTGGAGGTCATAAATGGGGTTACAGGATACAACTTACATCGACTTACTTAGTTCCGGCCGACAAGCCAATAAAATACTTTTCAAACATTTTATCGCGCTGACGGTATGAAAGTTACTTTTTTTTTTATTTTAACTAATTTATGCATTACATAATTAAAAAGCTACTAGTGCATGTTTTTTTAATTGCACGACACGACTTTTGATATGATTTTTATATTAAATGTTTTACTTTTTTTTTCTCTTTTGCGTTTTTTTTTTTCAATGGCAAAAATGGACATTTGTTTTTTTTTTGTGTAGTATGATTTTTGTCGGTCGTCCTTCTTACACTAAACGATTTAACACAAAATATTTTTGTTTTATTCTTTTATTGTGTTTTTTTTTTGTTGGTCGTTTAAATGGTTTTCTGGTTTTACCGAAATAATTTAACAAAAACAAAAATATTATTGAACTGTGAAAGTTGGAGTGACTTTATGATATTTTACTTTGACATTTGCTATAACAAAATTTTTATCAATCCAAATACAAAAGTTCATTGATTAACATTATATGAAATATAATTTCTTCAACTCTTCATTCAAGAAAAAAAAAAACAGAAAGAAAGAAAAACGAAGAACGTCAGAGCTTAACATCAATATTATCACAGCACCACAAGTAACGAAACTCATCATAAGTCTGTAAACTGTTACAAGTAAAACGGCAACGTTTTTCTATTAAATCAACACAAAAAAACATCATAATTTAATACTGAATTGATTGTATATAATAAATATAAATAATCGATTCAATCAAATCTTATGTATTTTCTTATCGTTTTCTTCATTTTTTATCCATTAAAATAAGAAAAAAAAAATAAACACAGAACAACAACAAAATCCGGTGAGAAAGAAAATAATAATTCGCTACCGCAGAAAAAAGAATATTATTTTGCCGGTTCAACTTAATAATAACAAAGTCGATTTAAGAAAATGATTGGACCATTTTGTTTACCACGGTATTACGTGACAGTAAATTGTTTATCTTCATTTATAACTATTTAATATTGTACAACATCATCATCATCATCAATACCATAATCATCATTATCATTTTGATCATCATCAATTTCATCCATCATATTCTTTTATAATAAATTTATGAATGAATTTATGGGATTATCCGATGATTGAATTTGTTACAATATGGTAGAATATTATCGAAACATAACGTTTTTTTTGTATCTTAAGTTTAATAAAAAAAACTTTCATAAGAAATTATAAAATACGTTAAACATTGAAAATTACACAAAGAGTTAAAAACAAATTTTTTATGTGTGTGTGTGTGTAATTTGAAAAAAAAAAACGATATGGCAAACTTCAAATTTTATATTTAAAAAAATATCCTTAAAATTCTTTATTGGATGTAATTTTTGTATGATGGTGTGCTGTTCATATAAGTAAGAAGGTTCATAGATCAGTCGAGCACACCTGTCTCATGAGAAAACAATTTAATATAAAGAAATTTAACCGAAACTTGTGCCTTTATTAACAATATTAAAAATAATAAAATACATCTTCATAACACACACACACACATATGGAGAATTTTAAATTACTTAAAATAATCAGATGAGGTAAGAAATCCTAGAAAGTGTGTTTCCATTCTTAAGAAAACCCATCAAGGATATTAAAATTAAGAATAAAATTCATAAGAATATAATAAAATGGGAATTCAAATTAAATTTCTTCATTACAGGAATAAAATAAAATGATATTTTATAAAAATTAGGTAACGTCTTTGATTTGTTAAGTCCCACGTTTTGATAATCTTTTTTTTTTTTTCATTTGGGTGTATAATAATCAACTCCCATCCCAGTCTTATATATATATATACTCAGTGTAACCACCTTAAAACAATACGACAAATTATACTTATATATATATATATATATAACTGTTATTTCAATCGCACCATCATCATCATCATCATCATCGACCAAATAATGTAAATAACAATCTTTAATTTTTATTTTGTTTCTGTATTTTTTTTTTTTTAATACAACCAACAACAACATAAACCACACCTTTTTGTGTGTGTATATTTTTTTCTTGTTAAAGGAAAAAAAAAATACCAAACATTTTTTTAAAAATAAATCTTATATGTGTGTGTGTGTATGTGTAATATAATAATGTGTTTCAATTTATATATTTTTATTCCTCTGTTGTCTGGTCTGGTTCTGTTCCGTTTCTTCTATTTTATAGAAAATTATAAATCTATAATAATGAAAATTTTATCCAATTTTAATGGATAAAATTCCACCATTATTATAATAGTTAAGTTTTACTTATTTCTTTTATAATGTTACGTTTATTATATTCGCATAAAATATATTTGAAAACCTTTAATCGGACAATTTCAATTTGTAAAATCTCATCGAAATGGCTAACTTAAAAACAATTTAGTATATTTATTTATTATTTAATTTAATGCACATACATTTTGATTAAATTTTATATTAATTCTTATAATCTGTTATACAAGAGAGATACAGTGAGATAGAGAGAGAGAGAGACAGATTCATGATTGTTTATACTGTTATACCTTTAATGGATTTTATGTTTAGTTTTACATCGATGAATGAAGTAAAATTAAATCGTTAAAAATTATAGTTAATGATTACGATTTTTTGTTTTCTTGCGAAGAAGAAACAAAAAAAAAAGTGATTATAAATAATTGAAAATTATTTTATTTTTAGAATGATGATGAAAACTTATGGGAAATCAATCATGAGAAGAATAAAGAATAAAATTGTGGTAGGTCAATGTTAAATTTTTGTTTATTTTTATATACGATCAAAATATTTTTAACACAAAAAAAAAAAGATAGAGAGAAAAAAAAAGAATAAAAACCTTAAGCTGTTAAGTGAGTGTGATGGACCCACATCTTAGAAAATTAATAGAAAATCAAATCGTAACATATATAAATAAATTTATTATTTCGGATAAGAAAATTTCGTTTATTTTAAATATTTTATTTTTTAACACTTTGAACAGGTTCTAATATAAATTGTTCACAATTACGTCACAACTAGAGAGAAAAAAAAAACGAAACGAAAATATTTATAATTTACAAATCAAAGACAAATTAACGACAAACAGTTACGATTAGATAACCCACCTCCATTCAATGTGTCTACATGTCTGAGTGGATAGAGTGAGTATACCCGCAGATTAAATTTTCTTATTTAAATTTTTATTTTTAAGAAAGAAAGAAAAAAAAAAAACAAAAAATTGTGAAAAAGAAAAGAAACAAGAAAATTTTGTCTTTTTGTTTTTTGTTTTTTTTTTTTTCTTTTTTAACTAAATTTTCTATCAGTTCATTCATCACTGTCAAAATATCATCGAAATTCACGTCAACAGTTATGTTACTACAAAGATCAACATTAAATCATTTCACCTAATGATTAATCTATATTATCTTTGGACTTTTCACTATAGATATATAATGTTAAGAGTAAAATGGAAAAACTAATTTTCACAAGTAAATATGTTTTAGTCTATGTGCGTCAATTAGTCAATGCATTTTACTATTTAGAAACATTCCATTGTATTAACATTTCTATAATTCAAAAATAGTTTTTAACACAAAATAGAAAAAAATATTATCTAAGTCACAATATTTTCTTAATATTTCTTTTAAAATATAAATCACAATGACATTGGTTACTTTAATGAATTACTAAAATGATTTGCCATCAATACTGAATTTCTGTTAATAAAAAATGGAAGAAAACTATTTGATTGAAAAGTATGTGAAAATTTTATAAAATAATGACGTTATCCAATTATGACTGAGAATTGTGTGAATTTGATGGAAGTTTCTCTATTCCGGCCATAACAAATAAAATTAAACGATAATTCATTATAGCTGTTCAAAATTCGACCGGGAGTAACCCCATTATATTGCCTTCCATAGTTTTTTTTTTCATTGTGAATGAGCAGTAAATGACAGTTAATAACTATATGACTGTCACATCCTCATTTTTTGGTACTTACTAGATTATGCTCAGTGCCTTAAGATACATGCAAAGATGTCAAAAAAGAACAAAAAAAAACTACTTCGTTTTTTTTGTTTTTAAAAAAAAGAGGAAAAAAAACATTTATGTTTTTAAAGAAAATGATAAATTATTGCTTTCAACAGGGTCTTTACTAAAGGAAAATTTAAAATTACACGAATACAATATATTTTTCATTGTCAAAATGATATTCAAATTGATGTACGATTTGTACAGTTTTTTTTTGTCAAACTTTAAACTAAAAAATAATAAAAATAAAATAAAAACATGAATAATTGTTGCTAAATATAAAATTGCTATTTAACAAATAGCTGAGGATGAAAACAAGCGTAGATTTACATAATAGACATAGAGAGACATGTACACCTATATTCCACTTTTTGTTGTTTTTTCTTTTGTTGATTTTGTGTTTTGTTTGATTTGGGAGTTTTTTTTTATTATCTTGTTTTTTTATTTATTTTTGGAGCGGATGAAGGATTTCATTTCAAATTCAAATTACAATTTTTTTTTTATCTATTTGATTTTGGGAAATTCATTTAGTAATAATTTTGTCAATGATCATCATTTCCTAGTTTATTGTAATTTATACTATAATTTGATATGATTAACTCAAGAGAAGAAGGAATCAAAAATATTAAAATATGGTTGAATAATAAAAATAAATTGGTCAATTCTTTTTTGTTAAATCCAACAAAAAAAAACAAAATTATAAATTACTTAAATTTGTGTTTAAATTGTGAATTTTTGAAATAAATTTTTTGCTGTTTTATATAATTTATGATGTTTCTAAACATCAATTAGAAAAAAGTGTACAGTTTTTTAGATTTAAATTTAAAGCAACGTCATAGTCTCAGAAATATCATTATGTGTTTTTGTATATAGAAAAAGGACTTTCCGCATCCTTCCCAAATACAATAACATAAAATATTAAATATTATTCAAAGTTATATTTTCTGTTTAAATTTTAAAAGATGAAAAAAAAAACTGTCAAAATAATTTTTGAACCTTTTCTTATTCTCTATGTTCTTTAATTAAATTCTTCTTTATTGATCAAAAAAAAATTACTAAAAGAAAAGGAACTAAAAGAAACAGACACCTCTCATGCCCACCAAAATTCAAAAAAAAAAAAAAAACAAACGAAAAAATAATATAAAAAAGAAGAAAACCTCTGTAATATATAAAAGTACGCCCCATCAAGTAAATAACGAAAAAGACGATAATAAATTAAAATGAAAATTTAACAAATGTACATATTCACCATCAGTATTTGAATTCACTCTATATATATATAATACTCTATAACACTATATAGTCTCAAGAAACTGTTTGTTATAAACGACGAGTCCTAATATATTATATATTTTATATAATATATAAAGAGAAATATATATAATACGTTATATAGACATTATATCAAAGCTATATAGAAGTCGTAATTCACTTGAAACATTCGAGACAATTAAATCCGCTATTAAATCTCAAATTAGTGACATTTCCTAATCATAGACCTTTAAAAGGGGATAATTATTATTTGGTCGAAATTTTTATTATATATAAATTTTATATTTAATTTTATACGTAAATAAATGAAAGAAAATGTAATTAATCAAATAACGTAACCAATCAATCAATTAATTGTACCTTTTGTATAAAAAATAATGTCTTTACTCAGTTAGCCTTTAGATTAAATTGAAAATTCTCACGAAAAAAGAAAAAAAAAAAAACAAGAAGAAGAAAAAATAAGAAATAAAATTAAATTGGAATCCTAAATAACAAAAAATACATGAACATTAAATTCATGCAACAAATCAATTGCGGAAATTTTTTTTTTTCCATTTCAAACTTTGATGAAAATTGTATAAATAAATAAATCTCTTTTACTTTATAAATTATTTATAATCCAAAAAAAAAAAAAAAATAAAGAAAATGTATAAACATTTTTCGTTCTTATTCTTATTCGACTTCGACCTGTAATTGGAGTAACATGTATTTTTCTTTGAATATGCAATGGAATTGGTATATTAGCAGAGCGCAGCTACCATCATCCATCCCAAACAAACATAATAATAATATATATTCTCTGTATATAGAGACTATATAAGAAGGAGACGAACTAAAATCTAAGGAAAATGTATATAGTTTGTGATGGTTATATATATATACAAACATATATAATAATAATAAGATATAGATTTCAATGTGCGATCGTAAATTACTTTGGCTGTCATGTACTGAAGATCCTTACGACGTCCAAAAGCCGAGAAGGGCGACACGATGGCATATTACAATTATTATATTTAAATGGTTATACGTGCAGTGAATTATAAATTAATGAGAAATCAGTTTGTAAAGATTTAATTATATATTTAAAAATCAAATAAAATAAATATATTTAATTTTCTTAAACAGAAAAAACATGAAAAATAAATATCCGTCTGATATTTTCATATTTTATTTATAATTCAAAGAATTATACGTATTTGTTTTTTGTTGTATAGTTATTTAAACAATAAATTATTATTGTTCAAAATTTTTTAAATCATTTAACTGTAACATATAAATATGAATTTTACATAAAATTTTCCAATAAAGTTTTTCTAAAATTTTAACAGTTTTCATAAAAGAACTTCAAGACTTTACTACAAATAATCATAAAAATGTTCTAGAAATATTTTTTATCAATAAATTAATCTATACAATTAAATTTTATTAATTATTAATAATGATAAGATATTGACTTATAGGAAATACAAACGTAGAGTTAATTAGCTTTTCGTCATTAGATTTTTTTAAATACTTCAATTTTTTATTAATGATTTAATAAAGTTCAGTAGACCGATTACGATTTATTTCGTAGAGAAATATTTCGTATTTCGGGATATTAAAAAAAAGTGTGTCGCTTATTAATCTTCAAAAAAAAAGAAAGAGACAAATATAAAATCCCAAAATGCGTACGTCGTGCTTTACTTCACTTTAAGCTAACTTATGCGCCATTTTGATTACTTTTCATTTATTTCAACAATTATTCTATCGCTCTCAAACTGACATATATTCATTTTCAAATTTGGTATAGTAAAATTTTTAAAAATTATAAATAAAAACACGAAACAAATTAATTTAATTTTTTTATTTTAGTTTTTATTACAATTTACTTGTATTACTTATATCTACTTATAGCTTATTGATACTTATTAATTATTTATTATTATCTACTAGTATTATTATTATTATTCCTATTATTTATTATAGTTATCCGTAAGTCAAGAACGTTTTGCTGAAAAAAATAAATATACACAATTAAATTATTTTGTTTCTCATTTTCCTTTTGACTGACTTAAGTTTAAACTCATCATTTTGTAATTTTTTTTTCTTGTACACGGTTTTCTTGTATTCTAAAAAATGATAAAAAGGTTATTATAGTTTCTTTTAAATTATTCTTTTAAATTTTTTAATTAAGTTTTAAAATTTTAAATCAATATAAATACTAGTAAAAATTAAAATAATAAATTTAAAATTTACTTACAGTTTAAAAAATATAAAAATACACCAACACAATAATAATAAATAATACATAAAATATCCCACAACCTATAGTAGGTTGTGAGAAATATTTCAAAAACGTGCGATGAAAAGCATAGAAACGCTGCAACGTATCATAGCATTTCGGGCATCTCGCACTAACACAGATGTAACTTTACGAAGTGACACATTCTCATTATTATGTACGTACACACATTTTCTCGTTTTTCTCTCTACGAAATAAATCTTAATCGGTCTACAGATTAGGTAAACATTAGAGAAAAATTATAAATTAAAGGTCATTCTATCACCATATAAAGTAATTCAACTACTATTTAATAATCGTATAAATTATTTTGTAAACATCAATTATGTATGCACAGTCATAAGAAAATCAATTTATTTTAATTAGATTAAGTCCTTTTTTATTGTTTTATGGTTCAATATTATATTATTTTTATTTATATAAATATTTTCCTATTAATATTTAATTATTAATTATTATTATTATTATTAATATTATTATTATTTTATTATTATTATTATTATTATTATTATTAATATTATTATTATTATTACTATTTATATTTTAACTACGTTCTAATTGGTGAACATGAAGCAATTAAATAAGAACAAATGTATAATTAAGTCACATGTTGTAATTATGTTCTCGTTTTTAGTCATTAACTTAGCCTCTTTTTACCTTTGTTTTTTATTTACTTATATGCTTATTAAATTTTTGTAAAATTAAATTAAAACTTACATAAAATATAAAATAAAAGACAAATAAGAAAAAATTAATATATTTATTGCAAGATATTTTACGTCTTGTAATTATACTACAATTTACAGAGTGTATGTGTATTTAACCCAAACACAATCATAATAAACTGACAAGATATCAAGACAGCATGAATTCCATATAGTAGAATTAAATGTTTGTAGAAGAAACAAAGTTATAGAATATTATCGAATCAAAATATATAAACTAAATGTTATTATTTCTTATCACATACTGAATATCTTCACCATACAAAAGTCATAATGTTTAATAAGAATGAATTTACGATAATAGACATTTTTTCATGTTTTTGCAGTGTAAATCTGGTCACCATACAAGAAGGCGAAGAATTTAGAGTCTAAGACTGTGGCGACTAACTCACCAAACAAAAAAAAAAGAGAAGAAACAGAATGAAGAACAAATATTTTTTATATTTATATTTTTTTGTAATTTTTATGATTTTCTGTTTCCGAAAGAAAAAAAATAAACCTATAAATAAGAATAAGAACAAAAATCGAGACATAAATAAAACAAGAGTTTGATGAACTGCAACCTCAAGAAAATACATACCTACCTATATTCCTATATTTCTTTTTTAATTGCAACTAAACTTAACTTTATGACCCATTTTGTTCTTTTAATTTTTCTTTTTATTTTACTTTTTTTTTGGGCAACCAAACTTTAAATTTTTTTTTTGTAAGATTTTTTTAACTTCTTTTTTCAGTTTTTGTTTTTTTTTATTTGGTGCATACTATAAAGTTTAGTGAGTCTTTTCTTCTTTTGACATTGTCTGGAATGATTTCTGTCTATGTGTCAGTGTGTACCACATCACAGACCCCAAAAACTAATTTTTATTATTAATTTAAGGTTTCTTTTTCTAGACGTAAAATTGTTGATTGTTAAAAAAATCAAAAATAGTTTTATTTTAGTGAAAAGATGTTAAAAGTAAAAATTTAATTCATCTTATTTGATTCTTGCGTCCCTGTCATCGTTTCGTGAGACTTAAAACAAGATTTTATAGAACAGATTTATGTGATGAGATGAGCCAGAAGATGAACATTTAATTTAATTGATTTAAATTTTAAATAATAAATGAAGTTAAAAAATTCTAAAAAGGAAATGTCCTTGTCTATCAACAACAACAACATCCTCAACCATATAACTTTTTTCAAATATATTTATTTATTTCTAATCAATAGATTATCTTTTTAACGCACACGCATACACACACACAGATTATCCATGAAAGAAAAAAAAACAATCAAAACAAATTAATATTTATATCCGTTTCTTTTTGTTGTAATACGTTTCTCTCTCCTCCATTTTCTATCTGTGTGTCGGAAACCGCTTTGAAGATAACAAACCAAGAGAGATTTAAAAAACAAAAAATAGAAAATATAAACGCCAACCAAACCAATGAAACCAAACACAAAAGGGCGCAAGTCGTGTTACAAGAAAAAAAAATAATAATAACAACAACGACAACAACAACGAACATTAGCTGTTCTAATCAACCCTTTACTCTCGCACAGTAACAAAAAAAAAAAAAGGAAAAGCAATAGCAACAACAAAGACAGAATAAACATCAATCCACGCGACTCTATAATGCGCTTTGAATGTAAAAAAGAATAAATAAATAAAAATAGTAAAAAAAAAAACAGAAAGAAGAATCCAACAAAAAAAAAACCCAACAGAATTTTAATAAAAAACAATTTAAATTTAATTTTTATATCGAGAGAATAAAACACAAAACAAACAAAAAAAAAACGATACAACATCCGGTGACTCAGGCTGATGGTCATGTTATCAATCAGTTAATTAATTAAAATCCCCTCAAGACGTACAAGACATTAATTTGATTGTGTCCACGGAAACAAAAAAAAACGAATCGCGATTTTGGAATTTTTTTTATTGGCATAACGTTTGCTGTATTTGGTGTTTGGCCCGAGATTTGTTTATTTTTTATTCACTTATGTTGAGTTGTTAGTGTTGTTGTTGTTTTTTTTTTGGTATTCTTGAACACAAAAAGCTCCTCGACTCAATGATATTTATTCATATATACATTTGGCATTCTGCTGTATTATGTAGAAACAAAAAAATAACGAAACGAAATTCTTTTCACTCAAATTATATTAATGGACGATTTTATCTAATGCCCATTTTTTTTTCTTTCGTTTGTTTGTTTATTCATTTATTTTGTTTTTTTGGTTTCGTCTTTCTTGAAACTACAAAAAAAAAAAGATTATAAATTTGGACATTATTTGTTATTAATGAATCGATAAATTAAAAAAGCACTAATTTAATTGACTGATCATAAATTTATGTTTGATTTTGATCGTGATTCCTTCTTTCATCATAAATAATTTATTCTTTCTTGATTATTATTCTCTACAATAAAATTCTATTTTTTATCTTTTTAGGATAATTTTGATTTTAATAAACGATTTTAACCAATCAGCTTATCGGTTGGTTTATTTCCGATACGATAAAATTATGCTAGATGGCTCAAATAAATACTGAATGGAAATGAAATACATAAGAATAAAAAGCTTTTGTTTTAAGAATATGTTGATGTGTGGGTGGATTATTGTACAGAATTTCATTATGTTAAATATATATATTTTTTTCTTTTCTTTTATCGTACATCAAAATCGTACCAAAGTTCTGTATTGAAAAATATGTAACAGATTTTCCATTAAAAATTATTGAAATAATTATTTTTTAGATATTTCTCAACATAAGAACATTCAATTAATTTTATTTTATTTTCTTAAAATCAGACAATAATAATAAATGTAAAAAGGTGACAAAACAAAAACTTCGTGTAGTATTTTAAAAGTTTCTCTCTCACTTCTTTCTTAACTATAACTAAGAAATTCAAAAAAGAAACAAACTACAGTTTTTTTTTCTTCTTTCATCCTCAAAAGACTCAAACGAGAGAAAAAAAATAAAAATAAAATAAAAATCCTATATAAAGCGTACACACATAAATAGTTTGTCGTCCATTCTTTTTTCCTCTTTTCTGTTTTTTCTTTTTGTTTTTGTATTTGTTTTTTTTTAAGTTCTTCTTGAGTGCATTTACTTGTTTATTGGACCTTCCTCACAGCGTGTTTTTAAGGGTGAAACAAGGCCGAAAAACAATTCATCCAGTCAACATTGTATATATTGTATAATTCTTCTGTTTTTATATTATAGCGTTTTAATATTGTACCTTTACGGGTTAAAAAACAAAAAACAAAAAAAAAAGGATACAAAAAGAATAAGAAAAAAAAGAAGAAGAAGAAGAAAGAAAATACAAGAAACTAAGTAGGTATATCTATCTATATAGATACTAAAAGGCGATAAGATACAAACGATTTTAATCGGATTTATTGATTCTATTATATAATAATGCATTCACAATTGGGATAGTCATTCAGAAAGTCAGTATATTAGACAGAGATGTAATGAGTACATGCAAGAATTTTGTTTTTATATCAGAAATAAAATCATAAAGTTCAAAGGCCACCATTTCTTTGAAAATATAATAATAATTATGAAATATTGCGTCAATTTTGTATTTCGAATTTAGAATAATTTTAGTGTTAGAAGAGGACCAAAAAGAATGTTGAGGAGGAAGTTAAAACATACAGCACATGTATAATGGGTTTATAGTTTAAATTTAAACAATCTGATTTTCTCTAATTCGACTCTGTTGTTTGTTGCTATATTATAATAATATATTTATATAATTGAAAATATCCACACCTAAAACATTGTTAATGTTAGATTCATTTCATATTATATATGAGTGTATTTAAATGCAATATACAAGATTATCGGTAAGCGTTAAAAGTCGTTTAGTGTTCTTAATAATGTTCAAATAAATAAGAAGAGTTACTAAAATAATTAATATAGGAAAAATATTTTTCTTATACCGTGAATATGAGTATATGTAAATGCATATGACGATATGTTTGTGTTATATCCATTTTGGGATTCACAGGGTTATGGTCTCGCCTCTTGCGGATAAAATACCAGCTTTACTTATTCATCGGTGGTTATCTACTAGCTTAAATTATAGAAAAAACACAAACGTAATTATTTAAAGTAACGAGACTTAGAATTATTTTTTCCTCGTTTTACTTAAAAAATTATTGTCAAATATAACTTAAGAAGATTAATTTAAATATTTCATTCATGATTCATATAGTAATAATGTAATAGATTTTACTCAAGGAGATCATTTTCTTTAAGTTTCAACTAAATCCGAAGCAACTTATAAATCAATCCTTGAATTGTGCTATAAATTATAATTATAAACATCTTTTAATTATGACCGTCTTATCCTTTGTCATTTCCCAAACAATATATTTCTAAATTTATATTTATTTAATATTCAGTTTAAATCTTATAAAATTATTTACAGATGAATTCAAATAAAAAGAAAAAAAAGGAATTACTTCAATTGAAATTTATTTTATTTATGGACAACCATCTCTTGAACATTTTGTGAATTCACAATAATATGAATCAATTTCATAAGAAAGAAAAAATAGAAGATTCAACAACAACAATAATAACAAAAAAAAGGTACGCATAGCTTGTGCCACACTGTCTTTTATATGCATATAAAAATAGTCATATATACAATGTTCCAATCCAATCGTATTATATTATTTCTGTCTCTCTACTAAACAGAAAAAAAAACCAAAAACAAAAACAAAAAACCTAAAAGATTTTCTTTTTTTTTTCTTCTTATTTTATTATTATTATTTTTTTTTGTTGTTTTTGTTATTTTCTTCGTATATTATAATAATGTTTATAGTCCAGCCGAGAATGCAATATTCTTTTTAATGTCCACATCCACATCATGTTCAAGCGTTTGCTATAAATATTAAAATAAATACGAGTTTTGTTTTTTTTTTTTTTTTGTTTTAAAATTTTAATGTGCAATATAAGGGCGACCTTTAAGTGGACGTCGTATTATTTGTACATGCATACACACACATACATATGCATATATTTTCTCATATATTTATAAGATATTTCAATAAGATGCATGTTTTTAAGTGCATAGTAAAATTAGTGGATAAAATTTATTTTTAAAAACAGAAGCTTTATATAGTAGAGAGTTTAGGTTTATTTTTCAAAACAAAACAAAAAGTGAATATGATAAATTTCTTAAACGTGAAATCATTTGGAGACAAGAAAATTCTTTTGTCTTTTAATATAGATTATTTATTAAGACTTTAGCATAAGATGAATTTTAATTAAATAGAATAGATTCTCTAAAAAATCAAGGATGTCTTTTACATTTTTAAAAATTCAGAAACATTGATTGACCTTAATAGAAAAATTATTATTAAATCCTTGTCCCAAAAAAGAAACAAAATAAATTTGTTGATATATATTTTGAAAAATGAAACTTCATAATAATGAAAGAACATGAATATCGTGATATAAAAATTAGTTTATAGGAAAAAATTACTCAGGAAACGTTAAATTTGACATTTAACTTTATCAAAAAATAGAACCAAAAAAAAAAAAATAAAATAAATAAAAACCCACTGTTGAGATGATCATCCCACACATACACACACAGAACAGAAAAATCATTTTATTCAATATAAAATATAAGTTAAGTATGCCATTGAGGAGCGTCCATAGATATTTTTTTTAAACCTGCATCAACAAATTGTCTCTTCAATTCAATTGAATTTAAGAAGAAAGAAAAAATTTGAAGCAAAACAAAAGGAAAGGAAAAGAAAAAAAATTATCTTCAACGGTCTGATAGCCAACATCATTAATTATTAAATGACAAAAAATATAAGAATAAAAAACGAAAAATTCGCTCAAATATAAAAACCCAAAAGACATTTTATATATAGAAAATAAAAACAATCACATGCAAATATCTTAAAGAATCTTACAGACATTAATCGTGCTTTTATCTAAAAAAAAAGTACAACAACAAAAAAATAGCTTCGTGCAAATACACATGAAGTTGTTGTTTTTTTTTATTCTACGTCTTTTTCTTCTTCTTCTTCTTGTATTTAATAACAAACTTCGACAGAAAGTGGAAAAGAAAATTTATCGTAGTCACTGAACCTGTGGCAAAAGTAAACATGGGAAAGATAATTCTTTTTCTCTTTTTATTTTAATCTTTTAATTGTATGAGAATTTACAATTTGTCAATGAAGACAAAGAATAATATACAATAAAACAGAGAAGGTAAAAGGAAAAGATTTAAATAAGAATCAAAAAACAATTAATTAGTTAATTACCGATTCAATGATCATGATGATGATGATGATGACCTTTGAACGATTATATACCTTTTTTTGTTTTCTTTTCATTTCTTTTCGTTTTGTATTATTTTTGGTATTTTTTTTTATCTTCCATTTGCGACTAAAAATTTTCACCAAATCACGCATGCAAATTTATTTACCTTTCTTTTTATATAATTTAATCTTTTCAGCATTTCATTAAATCTTGTTAGCATAATAATAAGATGTCGTCTCCTCTCTAAGATATTTAATACGTTCAAACGTATCTTTAAAATAATCATATGTGAGTACATATGTGTCAATATGTTTGCCTTAGTTAGTGTGTGTGTGTGTATGTAATGTTTTTGTATAATTTTTTTTTTCATCTTTCTTTTTCTTACCTTTACACAACATCAAACGATATCATTGCTAACGATCCGCCTTCTAGATCGACTTAATGATTATCTGATTAGTTGTCGTTTAATCCGTTCAAAAATTATCATTCTAAAGACGACCACACACGATGACTGACTCTTTTATTTATATAAATTTTCTTATTATATTATAAGTTAAAGTTAAGTTAAGTTTAAAAAAGATGAAGGTACAAAATAATAATAATAATAATAATAATAATAAAACGAGAATTTATGTAGGATGCACTTGCGAGTTATTATTAAAGAAATATACGCGTACACACAAAACGTAAGAGAGAAAAAAATAATACAGAGATGAATTTTAAGAATATTTTCTAATTCAGTGATATGTTCATACTAAATGCTACTTTGAATTCAAAGATAAAATAATTTTCTTAATTAACTTTTTATTGTTATTTATTTATTGTTAGAATGTTTAATTGTTTATGCTGGGTTTTACTTAATCGAAAAGGAAGACAACTTAGTTTAAGAGTTGTTTAGAATTGTGTAAAATCAGACAATTGTATAATGATATGTATAAGAATCATTATGAACAAATATTAGAATATAAAATGTGGGCAACATTTGAATTAGTATTAGATTTTTTATTTAATTTTTGAGAACGTTTTTTAAAAGGTATTTTCTAAATTCTATCAATTGTACATTTCATAAATTTCACCATCAAAATAAATTCAAGATTTTGAATAATTTCCTTATTACGATACTGCGCACTTGTATGTAGAGAGAATTATAAATATTATGTAATTATTTATTTGTATTTATAAATTAAAAAATCTATTTCAATTGAATTTGGAAAGTGAATTGTATAACAAAAAAAGAGAGAGAAAGAGAGGGAAATAAAGTAATGAAGAATTATTCTCATTATAAAAAGTGTTGCGGCAAATGCGATCCATTAAAATCATTGATTAACCAAATATTATTATTTTTTTAATTTTTTTTTACAGTGGGTGGACACATAAAATCAATATTTTTGCACGATCCCAAAAAAACACTACAACAATATATACATCAATACATAAAGAAAAAAAGGAACAACAAAAAAAAGAAGTAAAATGAGAATTTCCAAATCAAGAAAAAGTAATTACAATTAGAAAATTTATTGCTCCCGGAGTTCCTTTTTTTTCTTTATTTTATTATATATTTCCATTTTGAGAAGCTGATGCGTATGTTTTGTGTATGTGTGTGTGTACGCTTTTCTTTTCTTTTCATTTCTTTTTTTTTTTAATTATTATTCAGACGATGAAGTATTTATAGGTTTCAGGTTGTCGTCGTCTCTTTTGTATTATAAAGTTTTTTTTTTATATATATAAAGTATACAAAAGCGCGCACAAAAATATTTAATATTGAAATGCAATAAGATTAAATACCTAAGAGATTGTATGTATATAAATTTAACGATAACGATATTTGTCCATTCTGACATTTGCCATTTTGTTTGAATGTCATAATAATTTTAGTATAAATTTATGTAAATAAGAAAAAAAGAAAATAAAGAACAATTTTATTTCAATTATAAAATTCAATTATTTACAATGTTACTTTAGTTTTCCACTCACATATCTCTTGAGTGTTATTGGTCTTTATTTATTTTTTAATGAGATATTTTCAAATCAGAATCAGGAAGTAAACTATACTAATCTGGTAGCAAATTCACATGAAATTTAAAACGTCCGTCGATAAACTTGTCAGAAATTGTTTTTGAAATTTTATAATTTTTAAATAAAAATACGGAAAATTCTTAAAAAGAAATTCTTTCCGTCAAATATTATTTTTCTTCGAGTCTTCGATTTTATAACAATTCCAAAAACTAATAAAAAAAAAATGCATAAATCCGTAAAATAATGTTCAGTATAATTCTGATAAATCTTATTTCTATTTTTTAATTTTTAGGTAAATAACATTAGATCTAAATTCTATTTAACGATATTCATTTTCTTTGAAAAAAAAAAAGATATAACGAGAATTATACAAAATTACATATAACGTTATGAATGAGTATATTTGTACTTTATATTTTAATTTTACGCAAATAAACTTACTCTGTATATATTTTTTACACATCAGAGAATAATATAATTTATTTTTTTGTTTTGGTCTTTTGATATGAATATAAATAAACACGCATTCCATCATCTAACTAATATTTAATGCATTTATTTAATATTACGGAAAACATATTAATTAATAAACGTATATAATTTTTTTTAATTAAATGTAGAAAATAAAGAAACACGTTAAAAAAAAATTTTTTTAATTATCAAACGATCAGAGTCAGCTTCACATTTTATATAAATGTTTAATAAAATAATAATAAAGGAAGTAAACCACCTTTTGCTGTTATTAATATTTTTAACACAATATTTATAAAAATGAAGTGGTTAAATTTTGAACAACAAAAATATTTACAAATTTTTTGATAACGATTTTTTTTCTATAATTTTACTAGATTTAAAAATATTTATGTAAAATTAATGAAGCATTTTGTTTTTGTTTTGTTATTTTTGTAATTGTTTTGTTATTAACATTTCCAATGTGACATTGATAATTCTCTAATTTTTAAAAAGGCAAATAAAATAATATTTCAATTTACTATTTGATCAATTATTGTTCAATGACTAATTAAGACAAGTTAATAAATCAACAATATAGGAAACAGCTATAATAGACACGAGATCTGTTATTTTAATGGAATCCACATTAGTTACTCTACCGTGTCAAAGTTTGAGTTTCTCTGATTTTTTTAAGAAAAACAAAAAAAAACCAGTTAATTTATATTATTATCATAAAAAAATATATGCAAATCAGTTTTCATTCTGATTGAATGTACAAAATAATTAGATGAATAATTTTCAATAGAGAAAATTATTATAAAATTTATAAAACAGGGAATAAAATGAAAAGAGGGAAATAAATTTTTATTTTGCCGTTTGCGTGAAAAATATGAATTAAAAAAAAAGAATAAATACGAGAACGTTGAAGGTTAAAATTCTGGAATAAGTATTATAAAAAAATAGTGTGGAATTAATCTCAAGGTATAAATTTGTCGAATCTTCAATTAATGATAAATCTTTCTATATACGCACATCAGCTTCTAGACGTATAATTTTCATAAATTTTCCTTATTGCATGTGAAGATCCCTACTATTTTTCATTATTTTTATTTTCAATTACGTTTTTGCGTTTTGAATTTCTTTCATTTTTTTTTAATAAACAATTTTAACAAATGGGAATATGGGATGACGTCCGTTTCGTAAATTTACCATTCGAAGACAGAAACTATTAATATCATAAAAAAAATAATTCAACAAACAAAAAAATAATAATCAAAAGACGAATAAATAAATAATAAAGAAGCAAAAGACAGAAAGAAGCAGTAAGAAATAAGAGACGGTTAGATTCATTTAATACAGCTTCCATTTCAAAGATTTTTATCAAAGATTATTTGTTTTTATTTCAAGCAATCATAAATTGGTGACACCCACCCAATAAATTAATTTGTAATCGGATTAAATACCATAACGTATGTATAAAGATATACAAGACACACAGAAAAAAAAAATTGGTTATAGTTTATCAGCATTTCTGAATCTTCAGAAGTAAAAGAAGAAATAAAGAGAAAAAAATTAAAAAAAAAACAACAAACAATCTTCCCTTTCTTAATTTCTTTCATCTTCATTCTTTTAATTTCAATTTCAGATTCAGAATAAAAAAAAAATATTTGGTTGGAGAATGTCTTCTCTTCGATTTCATATTATTACAATTTTGATATTGATCTTTCTAAATAAATTTACTACACACAAACTAATATACAGATAATTAGTACATTTAGTTATTTCGTATATTTTTTTTTGTTAAGTAATCTTGATGAAATAATTCGTGACATACTGTTTCTTCATCTACCTTTTTCTACTTAATAATCAAATATAATTTCAAAAATAAATTAAATGATATCGAAGATCGTTTTTTTTTCTCTCTAAAGTTTTTTTTAATTAAGATCAAAGAAATAGTAATATGAGAAGGAAGAGAATTGTTTGTTCTTTTTATATGGTGGTGGTGCCTCTGATGTCCATTTTTTTCCTCTTTTTGATTCTAGCAAAAAAATAACTGGAAGGAATGAGACGACGACGACAACGACAAAGAGAAGTGGAAGAAGACAAAAAGATTGTTCAAAGATTTTATATATAAGCTATTCAGTGGGTTATTTGTTTTCGCAAACTACATGAGACTAATTAAACAACCACACAAGAGGCTATAATGAAAGAGCATATATTGAGAGATTTATTTTGTATATTGACGTAACTTTGGAAGATCGGTCAACCCTTAAAACAATTAATGTCCCCATTGAACGTAAATCAATTTTAATTTATCTTTGACTCTCATTGACTAGAGGGTATAAAAGTACAGACACAATTTAATTTTGATTAGAAAAGTAAGATCGTCAGCAAACTTTTATCTCCATTACTTTCCCAAACCAATAACAAAAATAATTTTAATTTTTTTTTAAACAAAAGAATGTTCCCTGCATATAAAATCACTATAAGTTTTTTTGTTATTTGTTGATTGAATTAATTAGTTAATGAAAAGATGTGTTGCATGAAACTGAAACCGACTACAGGTAGCTGGGACTTAACACAAAATAAACATAAACTAAAAGAATAAAAAAAAAAAAAAACTTCACAGAACTAACCAGATATAAAAAAATATATTCTTCAGCTCAGTGATGTTGCGCTATCTCAAAATCAAATGACTATTTCGAATGCTGCTAATTAGATGTCCAACCTTTATGAATATATATTAAATAATGTCATTTAAATCTGTTTCTTTTTTATTTTGTTTAAAAACGAAAGAAAGAACGAGGATAAATGATAGAAAAAAATGGTTGCGACTTCTGAGATAATGGCCTAATGTTTTGTTTCATAATTGATTTTTATGAGATTTTCTTTTATAGTTCACAAAAAGCACCATAATAACTCAATTAACTTTTGTATGAATTTTAAGTTTTAGATTTGTTGAAAACTTTTGAGAATTTCGTGATCAAAATTTAAAATAATTTTATAAAATTCATTTCCTTATCCACGACAAACCAAAATGAACATAAATGAACTTAACCTTCAAAAATAAAATAAATAAATCACGATTGCAGAATTCGACGCCATATTTGTCATATTCCGTGAGCAATTGTGATTGTTTCGATTTAATTTATTTATTTATTTTTTATTCTTCCATTTTTCCGTCATTTTTTTTTTGTTTTATTTTATTCTCCATCCCAATTGGTGATTTATACTTTCTGTTATATAATTCAAAACATGATAGAAGAAGAATAAAAAATAAATACACATCAGAGAAAAGTTTAATCCGCTAAATGTATGTATAAAAAAAAAGTAATATTATTTTCATTGAAAGTCGCGTATTTATTCATACACAAAAAAAAATTATAATGCAGAAGCCATGAAGTCACGCAAACAACAGTTTTAAAGACTCGCACGCCTTCATCAGGGAGCTGTCGAACCAATAAAGAGGTGGAGTTTTCAGGAGAATCTGTGATGAATTCATATGAAATCCTATATCATATTATAGTTATATAAACTTGAGAAGACATAACTATATATAGTCATATGCATTATTATATATATATATATATGTAAGAATATTGTTATGTATATAAGTAGACTATCTAAGGTACCATGTACTCCCTACGGGAGTCTACTAACAAACATATACACAAATGAACATATATATAACGTCGTCTATATATAATTTTGAGTTAAATCAAAAGATTCAGGAGAAGAGTATATTATATATTATATATTATATATGTACAGAAGTGTGTATGTATGTATTAAATGTATATAGAAGCATTCTGGCAAAACTATACCATCAGCCGCACCACCATCACCATCATCTATCCCCATGTACCCATTGCAATTAACATGCAATATGCATAAACATTGTTATCACGTTTCATCGATGCACCACGAATTTTATTTATGGTCAAATAATTCAACTTGTTAAGATTTCAGACAACAAGATACCCACAAAAAAAAATACAGAAAAAAAAACAAACAAAAAACTGTGAAGGAAAAAGAAATTGCACATATAAGAAAAGAATACGAACGATTCGTGAGATCAGCTCATATCAATAAAAAATATATTTTTTTTTCTGTTATGTATAAGAAAAAAAAAATTGCATTTACAAATATTCCATTGATTTATTACGAATGTAAAGCGTTAAAATATACATTTTAGATCAATTGAAATAAATCAATCAAAAAAAAAGAAAAATTAATTCATATATTTATTGCATGTTGCAGATTTAATTTTCATTTTAAATATAAATATAAATGATTGACTGTGTGCGATGATTAATTTAAATAACAAAAAAAAAACAAAACATTAATTAATAAACTATTTATTAAAGAAAAAGAAGAAGAAAAAGAAGAGGACACACGCATTTATGATGCACCTTTTATGACTTACCTCTGTCATTATAATTAAATAAAAGAGATGAATGAAAAAGCTTTGGGCAAAAATAAATTAAATTAAAATTCTATACTACACAAAATATAAGATAAGTGTCCTGTGTAAATTCACATTAATACGAAAGAATAAGCAGTTCGCAAATCTACAAAAGTTTCAATTTTAAAAGCGTTTTAATTGATTATTAGCGAAATAATTATACATATATTTAGAGTGCCTCAATAATGTTTTTTTTATTTTTGACAAAAATTAATATTTTTCCGTAAAAATAGATTTTTTTTTAACTTTGGCAAGCATAAAAAAAACAAAATTTAACATATGAATCGGAAAGGGGAACGTATTGTTAATTGTTAGAATATTTTTTGAACGTTTCTACCTAAATACTAATCAAAAGTCTATTTCGCATAGAGCCTTAATATTCAAAAAGAAAAAGTAAAAAACAGGAGAGAACCACCAGAAATAAAAACAGACAAAATTGAAAATTAGAAAGAAAGAAAGAAAGAAGAAGAATAAAAAAAGAAGAAACACAGCAAAAACGTCGCAAATTTTTTATTATTTTCTCATTTATTTCTACATATATAAGTTTTAAAGTCAAGAGACGTTAGTTAATTAATGACTGTCTCATGTTACGTTTAAACGTGGTAATGAGATGCAATCACATAAACAAACAAGATTTCAATGGAGGTATTCAAGAAATCCATGATGACAGTTTATCTGCATGTGATTTATATCTTTTATTTTCTTTACTCTTTTTGGATTATAAAACATTAATTCGATAAATTTATAAAATAATTAAAATTATTTATTTACTATACTACGGAAAATCATAGAAAAAAGAAATATTATAAATTTTGATGATATTGACCGAATTACAATTCATTGAAATTATAAATTATCATTGATTAAATTTAATAATTGAATGACGGTCACTACACATACATAATTATAATTTATGATTAAAATTCGTTAAGAAACTTGACAGAAAGGTTAAATTAAAAATCTCTGTCGTTGGTTCATTTAAATTTTAAAATTCAATCCCTATTTTTGTTGTTGTTTTTTTTTTAAAAAAAAAAGTGTTAATAAAATTAACCGCAAGCAAGTTCACGACAAAACACAATATAAAAACATAAAAAAAATTAAATAAAGGGATTCTTTTTTGATAATCATAAATGTACTAATCTTGTTATCTAAAGAAAAAAATAATAAATTTATATTTTTTTTAAGAGGAATAACAGCAACAACAACAACAAAGAAAATACATAAAACGGTAGCCAGTATTTTTTTTTACTGGTTTAAAAATAAAAAAATTACTTGGCCGCCGATTGAAAAGATAAAACCACCCGAGGATCAGTTAAAAAAAATTATTATAATGAAAAAAAAGAGGACGGGGTTTCATTCCAACAAAGAGTGCAAAGGAATTTTTTTGTTCCAAATGAATGTCCTTTTTATAAAATATTTATAAAAAAAATGTCCGTTCAAGAGACACAAAATTTCAAAAATTCAAAATAGGAGAAAGTCGGTATAAGGTGAATCACAATCGACAAAACACAAAGAACTTAAGATTTGGATGCCTTTTTTAAATAATACACACATATTTTGTTAGGTAGAAATTTTCTTACGATCTTGATAAGACAAGAAAAATATGCAAGAGTTTTAAAACAGAAAATTGTTTTAATAAAAAAAAAAGAGAAAAACCGAGTAATAACGCTACTGAATTTAGTTCGGCATTTTGGACGACGGTATTCAATTTTCTATAAAAGATATAATTGTTCTGCTTTGAAGAAAAATTTTTGAAGCAAAAATTCTTATATATTTATAGATTAATTTTAACTTAAATACCTAAGGAAATCAAAAGATTTTTAGTAATCTCTAGATTAAACAAAAATGCTAACAGGGATAATCAAAATTACTAATTTATTGAACCAATATTTCATTTTTTATCAAGAAAAGTCACAACAAACAAAACTAATGAAAATTTGTAACAATCTTTAATTTTGAATCAAAAGAAAACGAGTAAAAAAATAACTAAAAAAATTCACACAATAGCAACAATGAAAAAATTACAAGTAGTTAAGTTAAGAAGAAGAAGAAGAAAAAAAAAATCTATATAAGTAAAACTTTAATTTATTTATCTAGAAAAAATCTTTTTAATTTATTATTCACCAAGTGTTCTATTTAAACTACAGTTTTTCCATTAAAAACAACAATTCAATAGTTTTCCTTTTTTTCTGTTCTTATTCTCATATCACAATTTATATTTATTCGAAAATATCCCATTTTTTATTGACGTCAATTTAACATAACCACACACAATATTTTCTTTTAAATTCCCATTCTGTCTTAATTTCACCACAAAAGTTTCAGTGCGATTTCTGGTCAAAAGAAATAAATAAACAAACAAATAACAAATAACAAAAAAATAAATCCTTAACTTGTCCACAAAGTGATTTATTTATAACAAGATTGAATTGTTCTTTCTTTATTTTTTTTTTTAAACTGACTTGATTGATATCCTATTTTCTAGGGATAGAAAAAAAAAGAAGAAGAGGGTTGTCTTCTTTTGCAATCTTATATAGATTCTCGCATATGTCTTTTTTCATGTTTCTTTTTTATTTCTTGTATTTATTTTTTGTGTTCATTGAAACCCAATAAAAAAAAATACGTTTTTAAATAAATTTAAAAGACAAAAAAAAAATATCAAAGAAATAATGACCATTCAGAAATGACAAATATAATTGATATTTCATACCTAAAAAAAAACAACAAACAAACAAATAATTTTCGCATATTAAAAACGCTTAAAGCATTCACTAAATTCATTAAGGTAACCAAACTAATTTGCATAAAACATAAATAACTCAAGAATATATAAATGGAAGATGAGAAAAATATTAAAAAAAAAAATAAACATCCTTTAAGTAAATGTCGATTGTCTTGTTCGTCACCTTTAGGCAGACCCCCCCCAATTATAGTCATTAGAGTCATGTACTAAATCATATTTTTCTTTACGTTCTTTTCAAAAAGTAAAAACAAATAATATATTAGAAAAATCACAAATGCGGACATTATCTTGCTTCTGGTAAAATATTATTAAATAAGAAAAAAAAAGTAAAGAAAACAAAAAAAGAACTAAAATAATAATCTAAAAAAAAAAATTAACAAGAGATTTATGTTTTAATTTTGATTCATTTATAATAACGTCCCAAAACTATATAATGAAGAATAGAACCCGTAAGGAACATCACCATCATTCCCAAAAAAAAAAATATAACAATAACGCAGCAACAATGACAGCCAGAAAAAAAAACAATAATAACAACAACAATAAAAATGTCCGCTTACGATAAAAATCAAAACAAAAAAAAAACACAACCACAGAAAAAAAAAATAATCGTGAACTTAAATTGCCGTATAATAATAATAATTTGATGAAATATTAATAATTCTTAAAGACAAACAAAACACAAATATTAAAAATAAGAAGAATAAAATATAAAAAAAATTTAAATAAATTACAGAAGAGATTTCTGATAACAATGAAACTAAGAAATATTTAAATATTATTCAGTAAAAAAAAATAAACAAAGAATTTAATTGCAATTAATTAAGCACACACAAAAAAAAATACAAATATCGCCATTTGCTACCGTGCATATTTATAAATATAAAAAAAAATAAAGTAAAAAATTAATGAACTGAAGATGAAGAAGAATAAAAAAAAAACTGCATAACATCCGCGAATGGAATTTTAACTGCCTGCAAGGATGGATGGAATATGCAGATGAGATTGAATGGGAAAATTGATAGTGTCAAGAGTTACTGAGAAGGAGGGGTAGAAAGAGAGAGATGAGTTTTATTTCTTATTATTTTCATTATTATTATTTTTATATTTTTAATGCCCGCATAATTATCTAAAAATTTAAAATCTGCATAAAGTTAGTTAAAAAAATATTTATAAATTAATTTTGCAACAATCAACACAAAACAAAACAAACAACAACAACAATCAACCATATAAACAACAATAATATTTAATATTATAATTTTCATATAGTAGGATATGGATATGAATATGAATATATAGGTACAAGAGAGTTTACATAAAACAATTACTTCAGAATTAATTTACTTTTACAAATACTTTATTACTTTATACAAATTTGTGTTAATTAATTCTGATAAAATACTCCTGTGGATGGTTTGATAAATACATGAGTTAAAAATGGTAAAACCATAGAATAAACTATTATTCATTTTTGAAAGATCTTTATAATTTATATCAAGAATATTTTTGTAGACTTAAAAGTTTTTTTTAAGAAAGAAGACAATTGATAGTTATAGTTTTGTGATGATAATTATAACTAATTGAATTTATGAATAGGAATAAAATCTTAATGGGAATCAAATTTTGTAGAAGCAGCTGCTTGGGCCTTTTTTTGGATTATTTGTACTTTGGTCCTTTAAATCAAATTTAGAGCAAATTTCCAATATAATGATGATCAAAAATAAAATAAATTTAAGAAAATAACAAAAAGTGTAATGAAATGCTCATCTCCAGATATTGAACATTTTTAAATACTTGAAATATTTTTGATGCAGTTTCAGTGAAAATACTAAAAAAAAATGAATCTGATATAAATAAAAATGGAACGTTTTTAATTTAACCTGTACGACTATTTTGTTTTCTGTTTTATCTGATCCCAATAAATTTTATTAGAAGAATCTCAGAATAAAAAACAATTTTTATATTTTAAATGAATAAATTTTCTTTTCTTTTCATTATATTTTTTTTTTTCTTATAAAACCAAAGCAAAATTTTTATTAAAAAATAAAACTACCAAGTAAAAGAAGACAAAAAAAAAATGAAACAAAACGAAAATTCCAAATCGCACATATCAACAATGAAAATTCCTTTTGATTTTTATGGAGAAAAAAAAAACTATAAGCAAAAACAAACACAATAAAACAATTTTTTAGCAAAAAAAAAAAAAGAGAAGCAGAAGAAAAATATGACAACTGATATCAAAGTGATCTTTGATTTTTATATAACTTTTTTTCTTATTTATTTATTGTATGTTTTCTGTGAATATAGGACAACAACAACAACATAAACGCAAAAGAGAAAAAAAAAGACTTCCATCATCTTACGTATAAGGCATTGTGTTATGATTTATTCAATATTATTTATGAGTATTTTATGTGGTGAATCAACATAATAATGCGTTCACATATAAATTGATCCAATATACAATTTTTTTTTTTAATTTCATCTTCTTCTGTTTTTTTGTTGTAATCTTTTTCTTCTTCATCTTTTACTTGATCTTCATCATTTTTATAAAACATCATATGATGATGATGATGATGATCTCTGTTTGTCTTGGGATTTTTGATGTTGTATTTTTTTTTTTTTTTTGATGTTTGTTTGTTTATTGTGATGACAAGAATTATAATAAAATAATTCAAGACAAATTAGTAATTTAAGTGAATTTATTCAAATCTCATTTTATTATTTACATTTTTATTCATTTTGATTTGTGCATGAGACCTTTTTTAACTATTTTTATTTTCTTTTTTGAATCATGATCATTTCAAAGGGAAATCCGACTTTATATTGAAATTTATTTTAGCATTTCTAGAAAAATTATAGATAGAAAAAGATCATAATAGAGAAATGGATTATAGAAATAGTTCTCATGGACTGAAATAGTTTTTTTTTTCTCTATTCAAAATTTAATCAAGATGAAATAACGAGAGAAGAAGAAAATAAAAACGAGAGAAAAAGAAAATAAAATATTTTTCCCAAAAACGTCCAATTAAATTCCGTTCGAAAAATGAAAAAAGAAAAAAAAAATTTAAACTAATTAATATTATAGGAAGGAAAATGAAGTAAAATTATTTATAAAAAACAAAAAAAAAAAAAACAGAAAAAGAAAAAGAAAAGGAAGAAGAAGGAGAAAAATGTATAAAAAGAAAGAAAAAATCTAGAGGGAAAATAAATCAATTTCAATCAAAGAGACATTCTGAACCACACAGAAAATAAATAGAGATCACATAAAACTAAAATCTGTCGTATGTCGGAGTCTAAATTGTTTCTGTTATTCTTCTGTTTGAGAAATTACAGAGAATGAAATTGAGAAATGAATGGTTTATTTTTGTTGATTCTTTTTCGTTTTCTTTACTTTGGGTGTTGGCATGCTAAATCACAAGAAATCGGTTTTTTCTTTTTCTTTATTTTCTATTTTTTTTTTTTTTTCTTTAATTTTTCTACACGATTTTAATTTATTTTCAATGGAAAATTGTTCGGAATTTGATTAATTGATATTTTTTGGTTTTTTGTTTGAAAAATATTTGTGGAAAATTTGTAGAATTTTGTGTCTGGGGAGAAAAGAGGGAAATCTAAAGACGAAACTAATGGTTTATTTTTGAGTTGTTTTAGTTGACGATGAATTATGAGTAAATTTTGTAGATTTTGTGTTAAAAGTTTATAATTTTCGTTTCAATTTAAAAAAAAAAAAATGATTTCTGATTATCCTCACTTGAAATTTGCAAATTCAATTTTCCCATATACAATTGTTCAAATGTGAAAACATAATACAACAATTAACATTTAATTTAAGGAAAAATATAAAAAGAAAATCTTATACAATTAATTAATGAAAAAAAAGCATTTAAATTTACTTGAATTATATAAAACAGTGAATAAAGTTATTGTCACCCACTTTAATTTGTATTGCGTTATATTTATTCTTGTTCTCCCTCTTTCTTTCTCTCTCTCTCTCTTTCTTACTATTTTATATAATTTTTTTTTTGTTTTTACTTCAAGCTTTTCGAGACATTAAATTAGGCTTCTATAAACGCGACATCGTCTTTTAACAAATTAAATATTTCTGTTTTGGCTTTTCTGACAGAAGAAGAAAATAAACATTTAACACAAAAAAAAAATCAAGTAAAGAGGAAAATGAGTCTTATTTTTTATTGGTTAATTTTTTTTTGTGTTTCGTGTGTATGTGTGTATGTGTTTGTAATGTGTGGCAAAAGTATATTATCTAAATGCGTTTGTTTTGACACTTGACGCATGAGTGCACGCGTTCATACAAATCAAACTATAAAGATGATCTGTCAGGGTTGGATAAAAATTAAAATCCTATATAATTTATCATTTTTTTTCTTAGAAACATTTTATTTAAGAGAATTAAAATGAAATAATAACAATGAGTAGAATAATATCTTCTTAATTTATTTCTTCATCTTCTTCTTCCACTTTATTTAAGAAATATGTCAAGAGAATGGATATATATGAAATACTCACATGACATTTTTTACTGTTGAATGAATGAATGTAAATACAATTTAAATAAAGAAAAAAAAAAAGATTCAAACCCTGATAATTAATCAAAACCTGTATAACCAATATTCTTATACTCGAAGAAAAAAAGCCAAAGTGCAAACCAAAAGAATGTGTCACCGCAAAGATCTAAACGTTTATAATGCCCTGGCTTGCGTTGCCTTTGCCTGCCTTTACCAATCTTTTATACTTTTCTATAAAACAATCTCGTAAAGAATTTACGATGTGTGTTCAGACGATAAATTTGCTTAATTTAGAGACGACATTCTAAATCATATATAATATATATTATACGTTTAGTTAGTTGAGTTAGTTAGTTTAGAATAAAATAATATAAGTTAGTTAGTTAGTATATCACATTATATAAAAAGAATAAAGAGAATTTTAATAAACTCTTTTATATATTATTTTCTATGTTGTTTTTTTTTTTCAACGTTTCTGATTATAATATATAATATTTTTGTTGTTATTTTTATTTTAAGTGTCTCCAAAAAAAAAAAAAAAACAAAGAAAAAAAGAAGAAATCTTGAATTAAATCTTGCTTTTATAAAACAGAAAAAGAATAGAATAGAATAGAAGTTAATAAATTATAACATCTAATCTAAATGTTACTAATGAGACAAATAATTATTATAAGAATTGTTGCCAACTTTAAATTTTATTAGTCTGTTTATACGTTTAATTAGAATATTTACTTTGAGATATAGAATAATTATGATAAACAAATTTTATTTGATGTTTTTATTATATTCAGATTAGTCGACCATATGTTTCAATTAATCCAATTTTTTTTTCATTTTATTTTCTTTTTCTTTGCATAAAAATTACGAAAATAAAATTTGAAAAAATATCCTTATTAGAAAATTCTTTGAAGAAAAGACAACATGATCCTTAATAATATTTCATAACTCTTTGACGATGCAACAAATGTTCCATTGTACAAAAACAAACGATAAAAAGAAACTCAGAATCGTTTAAAATGTAGAAAGAAACGGAAGAAAAGAAAATCTAAAACAACACAATAAAAAAAGAAGAAATTTTCCCGACTCTATACATGCGCCACAGTTACAAAAAGAAGATGAAGAAAAAAAAACTGTCTTCTTTATTATTATTTGTAAGATACGATGGGAATGTTGAATTTAGACGGAAGACCCCATAAACTTATCTGAAATTGTCAAACAATTTTAGATAAATGAGACTGAAATATACGTACGGAATGACATTTGTTTGGTGATAAAAATTTGATTTACGATTTTAAATGTGGTATTGAGTGCGTTTAAAGTTTTTTTCTTTTTTATATTTAAAAAATTTAATTTATGTTTAAACAACGCACATCAAAACACATCGTATATGTGTTGATTAAACTTAAACCTTAAGTAGGGTGTCCTTCTTCTTTCTAATTCAAATTGTAATTTTTTGACTTTATGTAATTCTTATTTTTCATTCTACTTTTAATCATTTCTGACTTTATGTATTTACTTAGACTCGAAAAAATTCATCATCTTGTTGCCATCAATTATTTTAACATTAAATTATAACAAAGTTATAAACAGAAAATATTTATGAAAAAATTAGTTATTTGAATAATTTTAGAATTAAAAAGATGGTTGTTATTTACCGTTTCTTATTACGTATATGTATTTTATTCCTACCTAATAAATACAACGAAATCAAAAGAGGAAAAAAAAACAACATGAAATCAAAAGAAAGAAAAAAAACATGTAAAATTATCTCAACAAATTGACATTTTACAACAGAACAAAATAATAACAATATTAACAAGAAAGAAAGAAAAAAATATTCCAATCGCGTTCTCGTGTGAAAACTAACCGATATACGAGTAAAATAATCACCTTTACATCACTTCATTCAATTAACCAGAACTATCTTCAGTTTTTTTTTTTTTGTTTGTTTGTTTTTTTTATAAATGAAGAAAAAGAAAAAACATATAAAAAAACCTTTCACAAAGAAAAAAAAGACAAGACAAAAAAAAAACAGAGAAGCTAAGAAAAAAAAACGAAAAAACAAAATAAATCCCATAAATATTATCAATATTCGAAATTAATAGCAACAACTCATTTACAATTCAATTTTGATAAGAAAATCCATTTATTTTTGGACATAATTTAAAACAGATTGTAACAGACAGGAATTTGTTCAATAAAGAATAAAAAAAAAGTAAAGAAAAGAAAAGAAATAAAATAAACAACTATAATTTAAGATATCGAAACAAGAAGAGGACAAACATATTTATACTAATGTAAATTTACATAAAATATCGATATCATAAAATATTTAAATTTATCTAATTTTTACTCTTCTTTCTGTTTAAAAAGATCAGAGACGCGACATATTATTTTATTAGGACTGTTTTTTTTTTCTTTATTAAATCAATCATCCTCTTTAATTTAGAGTCTGAACATTTTTTTTTGTTATTTTGTGCAATTTTATTAAGAAGAATTAAGTTTTAAAAATTCTTTCAACAATACTGGTTTATTGATGATATAAAAAAGCACAGACATTTTATTTTTATTTTTAAGTTTTAATAAAGAATGACAGGGATATTATTGTCTATAAATTTATAGAAAGTCAATTTTTTATTTTATACAAAAGAAAAAACAAGAATTTATTTCTTTTATAGAATTTGACATATATTTTGGTCAATCCTTTGAAGTGAAACTTAAAACAAGAACCAGTAAAAAAACTGTTAACTGTACAAATTAAATGTAAATTAAGTAAGAAAAAAGATACAGGTTCACTAATAATTTTAAAACACGCAAAAAAAATTAATAAGAATGAAATAAAAGCTTTGACGCTAAACCAAAATTTAACAAAATAATAAACCCATTGAAGTTAACAAACAATCATACTTGAAATTTACTTTAACTATTGTTGTTATTCTATTTATATAATAGAAAATAATTATTATCCCAGGAAAAGCAAAATTTTCTATTTTATCCGCCCTTTTTACCATTATATATACAATGTCCTTACTCAAACCATCATTTATATTTTATATTTCGATTTTGACTCATCAGGTTTTCTCTGTTTGATGTAATACGTTTTGTAATATAAACAAGTAAACTGAGGTCTCATGTAAGCTCGAGGCCCTGTTTGAAAATTTTCACAACAGAACAGAGTACAGAAACAAAAAGTATATTGATGATGGAAAATTTACTATATAAATGTACGTCTACGTATATTATATTATTATTCTATTCTATTATATTCTATTCTATTCGATGTATTTTATATAAGATACGTTAGATACTGTTTTATCTGGTTGAATTCAGGTAGATTTTATATATAAAATATAAAAGGTATATATAACGTAGATCGTTGAAGGAGGATGGTATTTAATATAATATAATTAAATGTTGAATGTTGGTGGTTAATGAAATTGGTATATTTGTGATGATGACGACGTTGACGATGATGATGATGATGATGATAAAATATATTATCAATGTTCTTTTCTTTATATATTGTTTTAAATGTTTGGTTGTGTGTTTGTTTGCATATATCAAGTACTAAACTAGTTATGTGATAAAGTTAAATTGTAAATTGAATAGTTTTATATAGTAAATTTAAGATTATATACTAATTACAGATTAATGATGAATGATGATGAATAAAACTTGTTATAGAAATATAATGATTATAACAAGAGTATTTTTGTTTAAGAATATTTGAGAGCCGTATTTCTTTCATTCAAATATTTTTATTTTAATTGCAAGAAAATTTATGTAAACTGACAAGAATAATCTAAATAAAAATGGAAAATTCTGTAAATTCTGTAAATCGTACGGATGTTGATTTAAAAGAATGAATTTATTTTTAATTCATTCAAATAAAAGTTTTTAAATTAACACAATTTTAGTGTAGATTTAGTTACAATTTACATTTTGAATTTGTGTATATAAAATTGGAAAAACTAAAGTTTGTTGAAAATATAAATTTAGATTTAGTTACGTTAATTTAAAATGCAACAAATTTTTAGAACAGAAATATTTTGTTGTATCTATTTTATTTTCGATTTAGATTTTAAAAGGCATGTAGTTTGTTATAACGTTAATTAAAGCGATGAAACCTAGGGGTCAATTTTTTTGGTCCCAACATAAAATCCCATCCACCAACGTATCCAAATAAATATTATATAATTTATAAATATAATGTTAGGTATTATATACAACCAATGAGTATATAAATATACCATCAGTACAGAATAGTATCCCTCGGGTTAGGTTCGAATATGAACTATACCATTGGGTAGAATGTTTTTTCATATACACAATTACAAATGCAAATACAAATACAAATATACAAAATATATATAAATTTCAATAAATTTATCTCTGAAATAAAAAAAAAAGGAAAAAAAAAGAAAAAAAAATGAGAGAATATTTACGGAGTACCTCTACGTACAAAAAAAAACCACCTTCCCATTTTCATTAAAATTTACTGAAACTGGAAAAAAAAATATCCATAAAGGATATAAAAAAAAACTAAAATATAAAAAAAAACACACATAACATCCTCTCTTCCATGGATATGGATTCCGAATACATGAAAAAAATAATTCAATTCTATTCTTTGATTTTAAATAAGTTATTATCACTACCAGAGCACTCAGCCATATTATATTTTTTATTTAAAAAAAAACACACACACACACAAACAAAAATATAAATATTTTTGACGACACGATGTTTATTCTTTTGTTTGACTGCCTGAAAACACAATTTTCATCTTTATTCTATTTTTTTTTCTCTGTTGTTGTCACTGAATAGAAAAACATTTTCCAATACACATTTTTTATTTATAGAAACAAAAAAATTCTCCATTTAAAACAATATAACAACAAGAACAGCAATAAAAATAAATACAAAATACATAAAAGGATAAAGTGATAAGTATGAAGGATCAAATTAACAATTTTCACATTTTTATTCTTATTTTCAAAGAGAAAAAAGGAAACGAGTCTTTTAAAGAAAACAAATTTGCCGCGTCAAAACAAAAAAAACAAACGGAAAAAATAAGAATAAAAATCGTTAATTAAAATAAATATCTTAAAGTCCTCTTTACTAATAAATCTAATGAACCAATTCCTTTCGAGTCACATCTTTCACAACAACCGCAGCATCTAACAGTAAGAAAAAGAAGAGACTGTGATAAAAAAAAATCACCTAATTGGGCAACAAATCTGTCATTCCCGGAAATACCTAAAATCAAAACAAGAGAAAAACGGGACTTAAGTGAATATAAATAATAATCAACAACCTTACGCGTAAGAAACAGACATATCAAGATGCTCTATGTGGTTCATGATGTTGAGGATGAGAAGTAAGATGAGAAAAAAAAAACTAACGATAAAAAATAATATTTATATATAAAAAAAGGGAACCTCCAACAATTTCAGATAGAGAGAAAAAATACAGAGTGAGAGAAAGACAAAAAATACAATATAATAAGTCTAAATGCCATATAAATCATGACGTCGTTTTTTGCGCCACTGTTTATTTATTTATTTATTTTTTTGTTTTATTTTTTTATTTCTTCTCTTTACTTAATATTTTTCTTCGTTTCAAAATATTTTGACATTTTTTTTTAACGTCAGGCCTCGTCGTCGTCAACTTTTATTTATTAGAAGACGTTCCCAAAAACTAAACAACTAGAAAATTATTTTAATTATTTGTGAAATTTATTTCGATTTTTTTTTTGCCTCAATGAATTTATCAAACTTGAAAAATGAACTTATGGGATGTTTTGCTCAATTACTTAAAACCATCATATTTATTAATTTTTCTAACTCGAAAAATAATGATGGGATTTTTTCAATTGCATTTTCATTTCGAAAAAAAAAAAAAAATAATTGGTCGTCTCTTTCACTAACATTATGCAAATAGGAAACATTTTTTATCAGAGTGTTTGTGTATTTGTGTATTTTGTAAAACATATGTTAAACATTGTTAACTCATAATTTCTAAATCATAAAGTTATAATTGAATGAAGAATTGATTTATTGGGTGACATTGGGATTTAAATGAAGTGTTTCGTTGAATTAACTCCCAAGAAGATTATTTTTAAACCCACCCAAGTATTTATTTATATTATTATTGCATAAGTAAAATTATTAATGTTTGAAAATAAAAACAATTTTTATTTTTATTTATTTGTCTCATTTCTTTTATGAGTTTAAGACCTTAAGCTGTGAATATAATTCATTGAGAGAAAGGTATAATATTTAATTAATAGCATAATTAAATTAGACGTAAGGAAGACAGACTAAACACTAAAATCTAAACATTGGCATACAATGTTTGTTCTTGTTTTAAAGAAGTGACCTTTAAAGAAGAGCTTCTAAGCCAATTCAAAATCGAACAATAATATTTAAGAGACAGTAATTTATTGGAATAATAAATTCGAAAATACTTTAATAATTACATAATTAATTCATAAATTCATTTATGTTTTGCCAAAATGCAAAATTATCAAATTCTATCTAAAAGAAATTGTTTCGACAAGTTATTCTTAAACCTTAACTTATCTGGCGACAATATGACGAAAAAAATACATAAAGATTTTATTGTCAAATTTTACATTCTCAACATCCTTTATATTTCGAAAATGTATTCGTAATTATTTCAGATAAGAATGGAATTATGATTGATATGCAAATAACTACCCAGGAAAAAAAAACTAAATATGTTTCACATAAAAATGTCATTCAAAATTCATTCATATCTTAATATTTATAATAATGCAGCTCATTGACATCAGAATTTAATTAATAAAAAAAAAATTAAAAAAAAAAGAAATGCAAACACACACACACATGCAGTTCTCTCATTTTTTTAAAAATATTTTTGTTATAATTTGTACATTTAAATTATAAGACATGATTTTCTTTTAATGATCATCTCCTTCCTTCCTCTTCTACACACAATCTTTTTTCTTTCTTAAAATTTTTTTTATGTCTTTTCGTTAAAAATTTTGCGAACAAAAAGTAAAAGAAAAGTAAAGAAAAAAAAATTGGAATTTTTGTCACTTATATAAATTAGTTACACTTGTTTCAAAGTGATTTATATCTTAATCCATATGTGACTTTCTGGACTGGTGACATGTTAAATGAAGCAAATTTCTTCTTTTTTTTTTGTTGCTATTTTTTTTTTATTAACTTCTTGAGCACTCCCCAAAAAACAACGAAATTTTTATTTTTTTTTTTTTTTCTTAATAGCAACACAAAAAAAAAACTACATAAATATATACACTGACTGATGTATAACGGGACAATCGCGCGACATTGTAATGTTTTATCAGTGATCAGTTACACCAAAAAACACTCTTCACGCTCATTTTTTGACACAAGAGTGATCTTGATACAAAAATACAGATACAAACTTTTTCGGAAAATAAAATAAAAATGAACCAGAGTGAAAAATAAATAAAAAAAAAGAAGAAAATTCCAATTTATAAAAATATACATAATTCTGTTCTCTTGTTGTTCCTGTTGTTGTTGGTTATTCGTTGTTGTCTTTTTTCATCTTTATTTCGTATTTTTTTTTTTTATATATTTTTCCAATACTAATTGATCTCATTTGATAAATAGTCTTTCTACATGGCTCTTGGGCGTAACACTAATTCCGAATTAAAAATGATAAATGATTGAAAGTAAAAGAAGAAGAAGAAAAACTGTTGAGATTTTTAATATTTTTATTTGTATAAGAAAAAAAGAGGCAAACGGTTAATAATAAAAAAATAATATCGTCATTTTCTTCTTCTTATTTATTATTTTTTTAAATATATTTAAAAATTAAGAAAAGTAAAAAAAAAAAAGACTTCAGTTCAAGAAGGTTGACTTTAACAATTTTTTTGTCTTTGTTATTCTTCTTATTAACGTCTTTGACATTTTGGCATTTATTAAAAATTCGTGTATTTAGTTTACGTCACAGAAAGAAATAAATAAAAATTTGCTAATTTAAAATATTCGCACAAACTTCAGCCTTGCTTCAAAAATTGATTCAAATTTTTTAAGAAAAAAAAAATTTCAAATAAAAATCTAATTAAAATTTTTAAAAAAAAAAACGATCAATTTAGAAAATCGAAAATTGTTTTTAATTATAAAATAAAATGGTTTTAGATTTTTATGGCAACATTTGGTTCAATTGGACAGAAAAATGGTTTGTTGTCAGAGAAAATCAATTTTGTTTGAATACAATAAAATTGCCACTGGTCACAACACCAGCTACCGTACATGGATATTCATGGTTGACTTTATGTGTGTGTATGTGTATGTAAACATTCTCGTTTATTATTATTATCAATATTATTATTATTATTTCAATATAAGATTTTCAACCTTTTGTAAGATTATTATTTTTCTTTTAATCTTATTGATTATTTATATACAAGAAATATAAAAGGGAAAGATTTGTGAATTCTTTTACGCCGAAGGCAATTGTTTTAACAACATTTCCATGCCTCGTTATCGTTGTTATTCTTTTTCTTTTATCTTTTTTAACGTGTATTCAAATGCAATGTGCAGTCAGACACAAATACACACACATCGAAAAATCGCGCTTATAACACTACATATATTTAAAATAAATAAATAAATTAATGTTTAAAAAAAATATATATCTGAACGAATAATATCTACAGTAGTGACAGTCGGCAGTCTGGATGGGCTTCCAAAAAAAAAAAAATTGTAAATATCAAATGTGCTGCAGGGATGAGAATCAAGGGGAATTGTATAACATATTTTTTAATTACAATTAGAATTAATTGAACGAAACAAATTGTTTGTTTTGTTTTTGTAATTTTAATTTTCATATTGTGATATAATTTAATTAAAAATTAATCAAAAAAAAAATGGTCAGAGAACCCAGACCAATTTTATAGATAGAAAAAGAGAATGAGTATTGAAAAATATTATATGATACAGTGTATGTATATTATATACGTTTTATATACAATATACGCATTTCCATTTAAATACAATATATATTAATACGACAGTGTTATAGAGGAGACCCATTAATCAAGACAATAATAACAATCATCCCAACCTCAATCTAATATTTATCCTAACCAGATAGCATCTTAAAGTCTCCTTTAGCCCCGCCGTAAACTTGTAAATAGATTTTAGGGTGTCAATTCAATGACAGTCTGTACCATCATCGTGTTGATCTAATTCGATTAAATTTTATTTTATATATTTTTGTTGTTGGGTTGACGCCTGGCGCCATCTGTTACCTGACCTCACCTCTGAAGAAAGATATAAAAAAAAATTGAATAGAAAAAACCAAAAACCAAAAAGGCTGTAAATTTACCCAAAAAAAATATATAGGAATATATAAAAATCAACATTGATTTTATAAGTTTTTTTTTATCTTGATCGAGTTACTTGCGTAAGGTGTCACAGACAAATGGGAGTGTGGGAGATTGACAAGGGATGTATTTTTTAACCCCCTATAACGCAAAAAATATACGTTTTGTTATTATACGATTAGGCTACCTAAATAGAATTGGTGGTAATAGTGGTGGTGGGATACATAAATAACAATCGTTAGTATGTTCGAATTTTAACAACATTTGGGAATTTGGTTGAAATCAAGACAAAGCGAAAAAGATAGTTTTGATTTTTTAAAAAATATTTTGCCAAAAACGATTTTTTTTTTATAAAAATGAAGTTATGTTTGTAGTAGTGCAGGAATGTAATCAACTGTCTGGACGGTCAAATATTTGTTTACAATTCTTGAAAAATTGGTGTAGATGAGATTTTTAATAATATGATCCTGGTATTATTACAGAAGTCTACTAAATATTAACAATTTCTTTACTCTAAGCTAGGCCTCTAAATCCACATTATCCTTTTTGGTAATAAAGAATAATCTTACCAGACTTTATGATCCCAATGACACACAGAGACTAAAGGTGAAAGAGACTAACGATGAAATTTATTATAAATTCGCAAAAAGAAAATACTTTAATTTCTCGTTCAACCTAATTCCTAAAATAAAAACTTTAACTTTTTTTTTTGTTTCGTTTTTCATTACAACTGTCTTCATAATTTTTATAAATGAAGAAGAAAAATAAAAAAACAAGAAGAAAATGAAAAAGAAAAAAAAAATTATATAGTGACTTTAAAGAAGTATCACAAATCTCTCATCAGATAGTTAGAAGTGAGAAAATGAATTTTATTTTGATTGTAAAGAATTTTAATAGAAGATAATGAACTCGTTTATTTTAATTAAATTATAGTAAGTTGAAATACTGTTTCACTTCTCGTACTTTTCTTTTCCCTCCTATCTATATTGTTGTTGTTGCTATTATTGTAGTTGTTGTGACAATTAATTAGATAATAAACGAATAGAAGTTTATTTTATATAATATTGTATATAAATACAATATATACGTTTTCTTGTTGTTAAGAGTGGGATTTGTTATAAAACTTTATATTTTTTTTATAAGAAAATAAAAACAAAAAAAAAATATAATATAAGAAGTGAAGAGATAAACATGACAACTAGTAACAAGGATTCTACTTGTTAACCGCAAACACACATGAATCTCATCAATTAAGAAAACTTTAAATAATTTACTAAACAAACAAAAAAAAAACAGAAGAACAAATGAATAAATAACAATAAAAAAGAAACACTAGAAACAACAATGTTTGTTACGTTTTTAAAACACCACAAATAATAATAATAAACCAACCAACAAACAAAAATGAAAACAAATAAAAAAACGTAAAATACAGAAATAATATCAAGAAATCCCACTTTATAATTTTAGACAATTTTATACAATCTGTATATTCTGTAATACTCATGTTGATTCAATTTGTTATACTGATATAACATTACGTTAACACGAATTTTAACACGACCGCACTGCTTTATGGATATATAGAGATATTCTTACGTATTTTCATTTTCATTTATTTATTAAAATTGCGACATTTTAAAGATAAAGATTAAAATTCTTTAGAAACAACTATAAAAAAAAGGGGGAGATAAACTATAAAATAGGAATTTTCATTATCTATCACCTAAGACCCCCCTTTCTTTTCAATAGACTATTAATGACAAGACAATTCATATACACACATTTGACTCTTTTAATTGCATAATTTTTTCTTTTACATGATTGACAGGTGAAAGAAAAATTAGTTCATAAGTTCAACACGAATACAAATATTTTGACAGATTTTAAACAACTGTTTTTTTTTTTTTTTTCAAAATAAGAGAAACATGTTTTACAAAATTTCTTACCATTATTTAAAATATATTTCTAGTTTGTTATTCAATAAAAAAATCTACAGAAAAACAGATTAAACGTATAGTCTGACTATTTAGATAAAGATTTTCGATAAATTAATAAATGTTCTTTAATAAGTTTTTTAATTTAGATTTCAATTTGGTAGATATTTTTTAATTAAGATTTTATAATTAAATTTTGACAACAAATAAAACATTACGCAATTCAGTTCAGAAAAAGATAATAATAAAATTTGGTTTAACCATTTTTATTATCAGAAATTGTAATCGCATACTAGTAATGGATTATCTAGTTATGAGTGTCAGGAACAGCCTTCATAATACCAGTAATAATAATAATAATAATAAGACATAATAACGAAATACACAAACATAACGTATAAACAACAAGAAAACAAACAAACATTAGAATTTTTCGATATATGCTATGAGAGAAGCACATGTTTTCACTTGAAATAAAAAAAGAAAAAAAAAAAGCCAAGAACAGAAAAGGAGGCAAAATATGTATCTTGTTTAGGAATCATATAACAAGAAATTATATGAAACAAACGAACATTTCAAAAGTTTCAAATTGTTTTAATGTCCATTTTAAACTCAACCCAAAAACACTTTCTAAGAAAGGGACAATTAGTGTGGTTTTCTAAGAATCATGTATTATACAAGAGTATAAGTATTAAGTATCTGTTTTAAAACTAAGAATATGACATCCATAAACCATAAACAAAACCATACAAAAGGGGGTCACAAAAAAAAAAAAAATTAATGCAATAACTGGTAAAACACATTTTGTGCGGTATGGACCTTTAAAATTTAAGTAAATTATCACTTTATTTTGTATTATACGATTTTATGCGAAGTGTTAAAAGGATATTTAAGTGGTATAATTTTTGGTTCATGAATAACTTCAAAAACAGTTCCACCATTATTATTATTATTATGACGTTTTCATTTAAGAATATATTTTATTTATAAATATAAATTTAATCTATTTTTAAGAACAATATTAAATGTTTCATCTAAAACTTAATCTTTTACGTAGATAATAAGATAAAATTTCTCTTATTTTATATAAACAATGATGAGATGACAAGGTCTCTCTCAAATTAAGAATGTTAATCCTGGCAACCGAAACCACACAAATTTGAATTTATAAATAAAATGCACAGAAAAAGAGAGAGAATTTAAGAAACAATTTTTTTTTTGTAGAAGTTAATCTTATCTGTAACCGATATTGTAAAACGACACTTTTCAAGTGTCCTTAATGGATTTTTAAGAAAAACATCAAGTTTTCAATTTTACTTCGTCACTTAAACATTTAAAAAACAAAAACAACAACAAGAGTGCAGCATCCCATTTAGACCTGATGTTTTCTAATTTCTCCTTTTTTTTTTGTTTTTTGGAGGATTTTTTTTTACAATGTAAAGACATTTGTTTGTTTGTAGATTGTACGCTTGTTTGTATGATTATTTTTGAGCTCATTTGCCATTAAGAAAAGAAAAAAAAACGAAACCTTCTCTACTATAAACAGAAAATCTGGTAAATCAAAATAAGAAAAAAAAAAAAACACAAACATAAAAACGAGATGGCATATCGGATGTTGTTGTATTATATAGAACACGATGAGATTTCCTCTCTTAACACCATTCAAGTTAAGATAAAATGAAGAAAAATATATATGTACATGTACATGTATATAGAAAAGACGTTTTAGTGTATAAGATGTAGAATAATAATAATAATGATAATAAGTTATTGAGTAGCGTATGTAAACAAAAAATGTCATGGCATAGCATAATTGTATACATATATATTGTTTATAGGTTAATATATTGGTGGCGCTTATTAAAATTAACTTGAAGATTTTGTATTTAGATATACACGTGTATGTATTAAGGGTTCATTTTAGTAGTTGTGTAGTCGTTACCATGTTTTAGGATAATAAATATTAAATTTTGTAACAATATTCCATTCTTTTCAATTTTTTTATTTTATCTTTAATAAAAATTATAAACAAAAGAATTTTAATTAAATACGAAATAACAATAATATTACTTCCTTACTTCCTTATCAGAAGTTTCTATCAGAGCAGAGCAAAAAAAAAAACACATTAACGAAGACAAAAAAAAAAAATATTAAAGTAAAATTAAAAAAAAAAGCAAAAAGAAAAGAAATGTTTCAAAGCTTTTTTTCTTGTTCAACCAAGAGAAGTTATGTAATAACAACCAACAACAATAAAAACAAAAAAATTTCACTTTCCATTTTATAATAATAAGAATATAAAAAATAAAACATACAGTATTATGTACCTTATATACCTTACGTCTATGTACAAACCCAAACTAACTATGTAGTTGAAAATCTTAGCATATTATTATATTTGTATGATTATTTTAAAACAGACGACAAGATGTAAGAAATGAATAAAACCAACAACAACATAACAACAACAGCAACAACAATAACAACAAAAAAACAACGGTGTAAAATATAAATACAACAAAACACATAACAAGTTATATACATAAAAATGTATAAAGAAGAAGAAATATAATACATATATAATACCACCCTTTGTAATTAGGCTAACAAAATTCTTTAAGAATGTTTAAAGTTGCCAGGAAATTGCTACTCTATTTACAAAAAAAAAAAGAAGAAGCAAAAACAACAACAACAACAAATAAGAACAGAAACAAAAGTAAGAATATTATTAAGTATAATATGAAGAAAAGCCTAAATACTGCATATGTTGTATTTGATACTCAAATAAAAAGGAACAAAAAAAAATAACAAGAAAATCTAAAGACACAAAAATTTTACACTGTATACAAAATTCTACACTTTACATACTTTACCACTGAAATGAACTAATTTTGCCACATGTATAATGTCATACGGGGAAACACGACGAAAATTTATCTGTTTCAATTTTCATAATAAATGTATATAAGTGTGTATGTGTGTGTGTGTGTGTATTATAATATTATAAATATATTTATGTATATTCAAAAACATTAAAAACATGTGGCTTTAAACATATATTTCAGATTCAAATTAACTCTGTGTTTATAATAAACTAATTTATTAGACTGACATCAACTATTTAAAATGATTTGATTAAACAAGATTTTGGACTAGTAAATTTGTGTTCTATTTTTTTTTTCATTCTCTTATTCTTTTTTTTTTTCGTTTCATAGTTTATTTGTATCCATCTTCTGTTTTTCTTCTATTTTTTTTTCCTGCTCCTCTATACATTATTTTGTTGTTGTTATTTTGATAAATGTATTTTCCTGTAAGTAAGATAAAACTCCCTCTTCGTTCTTTAAGGAAAAAAAAAAGTAGTCCTCTTAATTAATTCCCTTAAGAATATTTCACCCCTGTTATTATTTATATATATATATATATATATATATATATATATATATATTTCTCTCTCTAATTTCTCACCTAAATGTCTTACACATTTTCCTAAATAAACTCTAATTAGGTGAACCTTAATATAACAGGGATAGTCCCACATATACTATATATATAAATATATAAACATATCTTCTATACAACACTTTTCACTGTCATTTCATTTTCTTAACTTAACGATTAACGTAGAAACAAAAAATAGAATAGAAAAAATAAAACCGAAAATTGTCTTTCTATAGTTTTTAAAATGATTCAAATTAAGTCAACCTTATATTTTTGTTCTTGGTTATATAATATTTTATATTATTGCCCTATTCGAATGGGATAATATAAGAAGTGACATGAACTAAAGTTATGATATAGAAAACACGTGATTTTCAAATTTTCCTTCACCAAAATAGAATAAAATTCATAGAAGCATATAAAGTAAAATGGTTTGTTGATTTCTAAGTATAAACGAAAATGATTTTATATTTTTTTTAACGGTGACAATTATGCAATATTCATGGTATGGTATAATTTTAATAATGCGTAGAAGAAAATGGTAATTTTGTTCGTTGAGTGATCAAGATTAAGAAATTTCCATTATTTTTATTGTGCCTCAAACATCTAAGAATAGAAAAAATTTCTGGTTCTTTCAAACATTATTTAAGGTTTGAAGTTAAATTAATTAGCTCAATTCTACGAAATCATCTTGAAATATAAAATTATTAATACCGCAGAAGAATTCAATAAACACTGAAAGTGTGAGAGGAGAAAATAAATTACTTTCTATTTACAATAACAGTTTTTTGCTAATTGTAAATCAAAGCTTAATCATAATAATTCCCACTCGTTTCATTTGAAGCAAACGGCACAAATACCTAAATATGTATCTTCATTTAGACCAAAGAAAATTAAAATTTTCCACTAATTCGTTACGTACAAATTCAGAAGATACATTAAAATCCAGCGTCAAATTTCAAATTTTTCGGACAAAAACGCGTAACGAAAAAAGAAAAAAAAAAAACAAAAAGGCAAACATAAAATAAAGAAAACAAATAATTCATTGCACAAATTTAACTCAGACGAATGGGACAAGAAATTCTAAAGACCCTTGGCGCCTCAAGTAAAATTGTTTTAGAATTGTATTTTTGCCTTTTAACTTTCGTTATTTTTCTGTCGTCTTTCAGGGTTTGAAAAGATTTTGAAAATACAATTTTTTTTGCATAAAATTCTTTTAGCAAAATATTTTAGAACAAATTTTGAAATTAATAAATTTTGTTTAAACTTTATATATCCTTATTCTTTGGCAAACGTTTCTGTTTAAAGATTCTTCAATTTTAATTAGAACTTTAACGAATATCCATTTATGTATACGTATACGTGTAGAAGGGACACATAAAATTTATATATAAAAATAAACAAGTAAATATATTTGCATTTCGAAATCATATAACAGAAGAAGCCTAAACCTTTTCTATATAAGAAAACCTACGCCCATGAATTTAAATATCAATCGACATTCCAGAAAAGAAGAAGAAACTCAGCATCTTATATATGTCTTTTAAAAGATTCACACCCACATTACATATGATCCTGCTAAATGACCCCTGACAACATGAAATACGACCCAAACATTATATATAGAAATTCTAAACTTTAACTAAAAAAAAAATATCTAGAAATAAATGTGACCTCAGGAGGACGAAATGAAAGTCCACAGATAGGAATACTTTGTTGAAAGGAAAAAAAAAATGTCGTGGCGCCACTCTGACAGAATATCTGTCTATTGTCTATAATGAGATCCTTGGGACACCTCGGCTATTTGATTTAAGACTTTATACTTCCTGGACTGAATGACAGTTTTTTTACCCAATATTTTTTTCTCCTTTTACTTACCCAAAATAGATCCATATTTGTAGATTGTATAGTTCCATCTAATTAACTCAAGAGCTTAACTAACCAACAAAAACAAGGAAGTATATTATATTTTTTTCAAACTTTATATTTGTTTCATATAATTTTCTTCAAGTCATCATTCATAAATTTTTATATACAAATTACAAATTCAAGAACAACACATCTGATGAACAAATCGTTGAACAAAACACTTGTTTGTCAGTTTGATAAAATAATAAGAAAAGGAAAAAGCAGAAGAAATAAATATTAAAGAATCAAAACCGATCAAATTTATTCAAATTAAATTCATTGAGCGTGGCTTCACTCATCCAGTCAAAGAGAAACTAATCTATGAAGTTAGTCAGTTTAGTCTGCATATTTTTTTTTTTTACATATTCCTTTATCTTCTGTTATTATTTTTGTTGTTGTTATTATTGGGTATAAGTTTTGGAATCTAACAATGAGTAATCGTAGTCGATTGAATAAATTAAAATACTTATTATTTTGTGAATATAGTCAAGTCATTCTTAAACACCATGAAATATAACATTGGAGCCAATTTAAACTGAGTCTTTTTTTTCTTATAAAATATTAAAGAGAGCCAAAGGTAAAAAAAAAACATAAGAAAAAAAATATATAAACCAATGATTGAAAAAGTTTAAGAATTTTCAAATTGAATGACTAAAATCATCAACGAAAAAAAAAAAAACTAAAAACGGTCATAAAATTAATTTAAAACATGATTAAATAATGTAATAAATTTGTAAAAGCCGTATCAGACATGTGACGGTATCGTACTAATTTACCAATTATTAATTGAAATTAGAACGAGACAAATGCCATTAGAGAGCAATATCATTTATGGTTTTAAAAATAGGTGTCTATAATAAATATTTATATCGGCAACGTTTTCCAAAAAAGTAAACAAACTACATGAGTCAAAAAAGAGACACTTTTCTTATATTCATTGTATTTTTTAATTGTTTTCAATATTCACTCACTTATAAATTGTTTTTAATTTTTTTATTCACTTTCTGTATTGTTTTCAGTGATTATCACTCACTTTTAATTGTTTTAAATGCATATTTATTATTTTGACAAATACAAAGTTGTTTTGACATTTTGACATTTCTGATATTTGTTTATTTTGAGAACTGTTTCTACAGTGTTGCATTTTTAGTTATGAACTATAAAATAATTTATAGTTTATTTTTTGCAAAAAAAATTTAAATTTAATTTTTTTCTGTTAAAAAAAATTGATTAAATATGAAAAACATATATCCTCCAATGTAACAATTATAAAATAATTATTTTTATTATTTTTTTTTGTATTTGTCATTATTAAATAAATTATTGAAATCTTCAATTGAACCAATTAGCACCATAAAAATTTTTACCATCATAATAGAGCCATAATTTAGCATAATAAAATTTGGTATTGTTTTATTTTGTACAAAAGAAAAAGGATGGATATCTCATATAACTCTCTCGTTTTTTCTCATGTATTGTCCTATATAGAAAAATTATGATCATAAAATTCTAAAAATTAGTACGATACCGTCACATGTCTGATACGGCTTTAAAATATAAATGAATTTTATAAAGGTAAGTGCGAATGTAACTGGCTATTATTGATTAAAGTTATATTTAAATAATTACAATAAATTAATAAATAACAAAAAACATGTTTTTAAAATTTTTTTTTTTCAGCAAATAAAAATAGCAACAACAACTAATAAAAATGTAATTTTGAAACTTTAAACGAAAATATAAAATTGTGAATGCAAAAAAGAGAACATTTTATTTATTTGAAATGCAATATTAGTTGGTGTCTGTGACAGATGTGTATTCGGTCAGGTATAAATAAATCAATTTATTAATAAAATATATAGTTAAGTTAATCAGAGAATAACAAAATGATCGTAACTAATTTTTAATGCTGTTACAAATTTAAATTGAAAATTAGTTGAAAATAGGGGAATAAATAGAAAGTAGAAATTAATATTCAAGAATTCGATACGCTTAAGAAAAGGGGTTTATGAACTTATTGCTCAATCACAATTATAATTCTAATGCAATAAAACTTAAAAGTGGGCCCTATAATAATAGAAAATTCACATTAACTTTACCGGTATAAATTCCAACACTAATCTCTTAATACATGAAATTCTTATAGAGCAAAGATTTGAATAAATTTGATTTTAATTTCATTTAGTTAAATTTTAAGACGACAAACAATGCATAGAAAGTTTTGATGTACCGACAAAAATTGAATTTTTAACTAAATATTTATAAGATAATTTTTTATCCTTTGGAATATGAATTCAATCATTCTTAAATTATAGATAAGGGTAGATTTACATTAACTAATTAAAACCCCAATTTTTACAAAATCGGTTACGTATAAAAAGCATGAAATTTTTATAAAAATCAACCAAAATTCGTTAAAAATTTTAATTTTACATAATTAAAACGATTCAATTGTAAAGAATTCTTTCTTTGTAAAAACAAAAACCATAAACTCCGCTACTGATAACTATATGAATGTTCAGTCTACTACGTCCGTCTCCACTTGGTTTATTTACGTTTGTATTTATTTATCTATCTACAGTACATTCTCTATAATGATTTTATGTTAAATTCTATATAAATATTTTTTTTTTTATCCAATATAAAAATTTATCTCTAAAAAGATATCAACGAAAATAGCGTATAAATTTTTTGATAGTAACGGAGAATAACAAAAATAAAAATAAAAATAAAATGAAATTAATTTGAATGGGACGGCCAAATTGAATCGCGTATCGAGTATGTGTATATGTATAGACATATTTTGTAGTTCATATCCGATAAAAACCAATAAATATTGAATAGACACGACTAGCGCGTTTCATGATAAATATATACGCGATGATGTTCACGATTTTTTCTTTATTTTATTTTTATTTTTTTTATAAAGTTAAATATATTATAATAATACATTCAATTGTATTGTTTGTCTATTCGATTGGTACATGGGTTACACCTTGAATTGATAAATTGAATTGGGTCGCGGGTCAAAGATCTATGAAATAAAAATTGATGAGATTATTTTCGGGAGGAACATGTTTAGAGGTTTATATTTTTTTTTGTTTTGTTATTTTTTTTTTATTTCTCTTCTTCTTTTATTTTAAAATTTATTATGTGATGAGTTCATAGTAAAGAGTTTAAAATTTAAGTAATATGGGACATTACTTACGTTTTTTTTTTAAAGTTACGACTTTAATTTAATTTATTTAAAAAATTGTATATATAATTAAGCTGTAACTGAAGTCAAAATTAATGTGTTTTAACGAAAAGTGTTAGTTGTATATACTGAAATGAGCTCGTAAATAGATAATGATAACTGGGTAACAATTGGTTAAACTCAATCAGTTTCATAAACTAATTATTATAATTTTAGCATAATTAAATTTTTGATAAAATATAGGTAGTTTAACTAATGATCAAGTAGATTTATTGAATATATCAACTATGAAACACTTTCTATTTAATTCCGGATATGCAGGCTAAAACAAATACTAATTTACTCTTAATAACTTATGTTGCGCATGCTCAAATAACTTAAACAATCATATAAAATATAGAATGCAAATTTTCTTCTAATTAGACAACTTTACGTATAATTAAGATAAATAAATTATGAATATAAAAACATCTGTACATATTATTTTTATTAAGTAGCATTTTGTTATTACATATAAGTTGAATGTTATACTAACAACAAAAGATATCGGTAAACAAACGAAACAACCTGTCCGCACAATTGACACATTCCTTAGACCATAAAATATACAATTTGTGATGTTTTTGTTTTGTTTAGTTCTTTTTCATTTTGCGACCAAAAAACACCAAACACGATATACACGTTACCCAAAATCGTGTCAATTTAATATCATGTACATTTTATTTTACTCTTTTATTTTTTGTTGTATTTAAATATTTTGACATAAATACATGAGTATTTACAACATCGATTAACGACATGCAATTTGTCAATTGGACCAAATATATTTTTTTTACATCTTTGCGAACACATAAAGAATATTGTAAATAAAATTTATAAAAATATATAGTTAATGTACCTGAAGTATCACTAAATCAGGATATTCAGATGATAATTTGGCCAATTCTTGATAACTCCCTCTGGCTGCACTAACAATCCACTCCTTCGCTTTTGGATGATTGATCTATGTAAAACAACATGCAAAAAACGTGTTAGAAAAAAAATACATGTTAAAACAAAAGTAAAAAAAAATGTATGTAAACATTTGAATTACGTAGAAGAAAAGATTCTCACCAAATTTTCAGAGCTGATATTCTCCTTGTCCTCATGTCCCTGTAAAAAAGAAATTTAAGCAAAATGAATAAATTATAAATTAAAAGTTTAAAAAGCAAATAAACAAATAAATAATAATTAATAATAAAAAAAGAGGACTTGAATTAACATAAAACGACAAATTGTAAATCAATTGCAAATATATGGACGGTTGTAATCATTAAAAAACAAGCAATAATTTTGTTGATTTAATTTTGGTTGGATTCTTCTTTTATTTTAAAAGTTTGGCCATAAAAAACAAAGCAAATGATGGAATTTTTTAGGTGAGTGATGATACATAATGAAAAGGATTTATTCAAAATGGTTATCTTTGATTTAAACACAACACATAAAAGACATAAATGCAAAAATAAGAAGGAAATAAAAGAGAATACGAAGAATGAGTTAAAATTTAAAATTTAAAAAAACAAGACGAAGGCGAAGATGAAGAGGAAGAAGACAAATTGGGGCCATCATCACATCGCCATAAACAAAAAAAAAAAAACAACAATTCAAAACAAGATATGAAGTCAATGAATAATTTTATTTCTTTTTACAATAAAAAAAAAACTTCATTTGATAATTAAAAAGATATCAAAATTGTATCAAAAAAAAATTCTTTCTTTATGTAATTTAAAATAATTCATTTATGTTACGTTTCTTATTATTAAAGAAAAAAGTATATAAAGTACATACACTCATAAGTATTTTTTTTTTCATTTCTGTTAAGTAAAAATCAATCGTTTTTAATCTAAACATCGTTTATTAATTCAATACAATCATGTTGAAAATAATTTATAAAACACTACAATCATTTAGTGTTCTAAAATGTGTAAAGTCACTCCTAAACATGGCGCTGTCAAAAACGCCAATCTCCACAGGAGTTCATCGTGAAACAGTCATTTTCAAAAATACATATAATGTTTGTGTTTATAAAAAAATATATAAAAACGTCCCCAGAAAAACATAACAAACTAAATAAAAAAACAAAAAACAAAAAGAAACAAAAATTTATATTTATAAATTCAAAATATTAAATACGTTAAAAAATAAAAAAGTCCGTAGCAAAAGCAATGCCAAGTTTAGAAAAGAAATCATTGATTGATTGATTGTTTAAGAAATTTTGATAGAATATAATTTTTTATATAAATGAGTTTTCAATATTCGTATATAAATTTAAATATTTTTATTTTTATATTTATGTTCATGTGGAGTACCACAAGGATTTTTATATTATAGACTTAATGGCCACGGAAATTGTTTCAAAGATGTTTTATTTTAACGTTCCAAAATGAACAACGAACAACAGTAAACTAAAACAAAAACTTTATTATTTTAAAGAATTAAAAAAAAAATCCGTGATCTAAAAAATCGCATTCTATTCTCACGGATTACATAAAAAAAAATTATGTTTCCACCTTGACATTAGACACCTACAAGAAAAATATTGAACTATAAAAATAAATTCGTCACATTATTTTTTGAAATTATTAAATAAAAGACAAAACAAGAAGAAAAAAAAATGCGATTATAATATTCCATGGACATAAAGACAGCAAAAGCATAACATCACTCAGCACAGTCATAGTACAACAATATACAAAAAAAAAAATACAATAAACAAAACAATAATCCAATTGATATTCATCTTTTATTATTATTTATTTTTTTTCTTAATAAAAAAAAAAAAGAAAGAGAAAGAGAGAATCTTTTTTAATATAAAACAATAATCTTTTAATGATTGAATTATCAAATGAAAAAATCAGACCGCTGGCAGCGCCTCTGAAAAAAATATTTATAAGAATTGAGATGAGATGGCAAAATATAATTTAGAAAAAAAAAATGTAACAACAAAATAATAAATAAATAAATAATCAAACATTTTATTAGACACTTGATCCAAAAATCCAAAAAAAGAAAGAAAAAAACAGACTCATCATCAAGAAAGAAGAAAAAGAAAAGAACAAAAAAAAAGTAGGAAATTTGTTTATAGAAGTTTATGTTAAGATATTAAAAAATTAATTTAGAAATTGAATTTTTTTTCTGTTCTATTTTCTTTTGCCAAAAATTCAATTAAAACGAACACATGATTTAGCAATAAATAAATCAAAATAATAATGTAAAGAAAAGAGAGGTCATTCCCCACCCATTTATTATCCTATATTTTGAACAAGAAATATTTACCACACGCGTCTTTTAGCTAATGAATTAAAATGACAGAAATGGAGGGTATATTAAAATCTCCTTACCCACCAATTCTTATTTAGAGTAGACAGCAACACAGAAAAAATGGGTGAAAATGAGAGAAAAAAACCCACTTAGTTAGGTTACAAATTTAATGTCTGACCATTAGACTTTTTTTTCTATAAGGATTTGTTTATTTTATATATATTACCCTCGACACTCTAAAGGGACTTGTGTACTGTTTCTTTTTTTATACATATAATACTGGACAAACCCTCTTCAAAAACCTATAAAACTCAACACAATATGGGATTTCATATAACAACGAAAACAAAAACTTTGATGAGACAAATGAATGATTATTTTCCATGTCAAAGTCATTCTAAAAGGTTCTTCAGCAAGCACAAAAACAACAACAACAAAAATCAAAATATTTCAAGAACAACAAAAATTCGAAAAGAACAAAAAATTTCTTTTATATTGTAGCGTGTCATATTTCGCACGTCAAAAATTCTTGTTCTTATTTGTTGTTGTAATAAATATTTTCCTTTTAAAATAACTGATCTCCAGCTGAGGGCCAAAGGAACATTTCCTGTTTACAAAATATACTTTTCATCGAAATCAAAAAAAAAAAAAACATTTTTATTTTTGGCTCTTTATAGTAAAAAAAAAAAACTTTCTCATTATGTCACGCTATACACTTTATTAATTATATTCGAGAGAAAAATTACAACAATAAACAAAATAAAAATAAAAAAAATAAACATCTTAATTTTTAAATCAAATTAAATAAGGAATAAAACAAAGTACATCCCGAGTTAATTAAATTGAATGTTTTGGAATATTTAAGTGACGGCACCCATCTCTTTAAATCTCATAAAGTAATAATAATAATAATCATAATAATCATAATAATCATAGTTGTAGTATATTTTATTTGTATGAAAACACACGATCTAATCATTTTCCTTTTATACAATATAATATATGGTATACGATGAAATTTTCAATTTGAAGTGGGCGTTCATTTTCATTGATGGTTGAATTTTCATGTTTGTTATTTAGTATAAATTTTCATTATTTCCCATCGTGTGGCAAATGATACAAAATAATCTAACAAACATACAAAGGTACAAAATTCTTGTTTCGTATTTTGAGAATATATAAATATATACAGAGGTAGATATTCTACATACATGTAATACCATCAGGAATATAAAAAGAGAGAAATAATAGAGAGAAAGAGAAAAAGATAAAATATAGATAGTGAGAAAGAGGATTGCAAAAAGATTGAGTGAGGGGTTGGAAATGATTATATTGAGTTGAGGTAAAACATTTTACTATAGTCCTGTATATATTTTAGAATCTACATTGAGATACAAGAACACAAAGTGAAGAGAAAACATCAGATCAGGAAGGATATGTAGATGATTGTATTATGTATAGGCATGTATATATTTTGTTTCTATATATGCTTGTGTGTTTATATTTGTGTGTATATATAAAATACAAAAGGTACATTCTATATATCATATGAAGGATACAATTTTGTATATGTATAACTAATATATGTATGTTGGGATGTAGTGAAAATATCACCGCGGGGACTAATGAAGAGCTTGTTTATACTCCACACCCTACTAAATTTTCCAAAAAAAAAAAATAAACAAAAAGAACAAAAATCCACCCCCAAAATCATCCTTCGCGCATACCAAACAACAACCTGGAACAATGTTTTACTATACATATATATAGAAACATCATCATACCTATATCCAACCAATGTGTATAGAGGAAATCCAAAGAGTTTCTGATGCTGTTGTACTCTAACTATATATATATTTATATATATAAATATATATGGGAAAAGGCTACTTTCGCATACCATTTTCTCTATGTTTAAATGTTTTTTTTGTTGTTGTCAGTATTGTTGTTCACTGTTTTATATATAAATATAATACTAGGTACCTCTACATATGATGATGATGATAATATTGTTGTTGTTTATTTTAGTTTTTGGTTGGTTGTGTTGTTCAATGCAAAAGAAAAAAAAAATAAGCAAGAAAAAAGAGAAAGAACAGAGAAAAAAAAGTACCAGGTAGAGGCAATGTTGTGCAAATCGCCCTGGGAATCTTGATATGACAGACTATTAGAAGGGTGTACCAAACATAAAACTAAACAAAACCTCATTGATTATTATCGTCTTTGATATATGTAACAACTAGAAAGGTAAGTGTATTTTATTTATAAATCAAATTTAAATTAAATCGATTATATTTTTTTGTTTTTTGTTCTAAGAAGAAGTAAAAATCAATAATTTATTTGAAATTTTTACAAAGTAATTTGAAATATTTTTAAAATTAAAGCAAAGTTATTTTCAAATCGATACAACAAAATTAATATATCCATCACTGAAATTAAAAAATATTGAAGGCTTTCAATTTTGAGCCTAGTTCCAAGTGTCATCCAAAAATCTAAATACAAAATTGTTATAAATATTTATACCAAAGTTCAAGTATGCTTTCCCACCCAACTTTACACCCTCAAAACCAAATAGAATCGACAATAACTGAAAATTTTAGAGAATAAAAAATCCCTTCAAAATATTTTAAACAAATTCTATAATTTCAATTGAAATTCAAAATAATTATAATATATTAATAAGAGTGGTCCACTTCAATAATATGCATTTAATTTTTGTAACAAAACAAACCCGAGATCATTATTAAAATTCATAAATTACTAAGGGTAAAATTTTAATGGTTTTAAATGAATACAGTGCTCTTAGAGCATATTAAAAACAAGCTGCAGCAGTCATCAGTATCCGCCATAGACAACAGCAGTCAACTAACTTTACTCATACCTTCTCTCTCATTATAATATATAACAAAACTACTAACTTTATATAATTTCATACAACATCATCATCCTCATCATCATTATCATTATCATTATTATTATTATTATCATCGTAATAATACACAATTTCTACTCTTCAACTTTTCGTATCGTTTCATTCGTTAGTACAGAAACAAACAATGTACCAACAAAACAGAATAAAAACCTTATATTATTTTTGTGTTTTGTTTATGTCAAGTGTGTTGTATGATTCTACGTTTAAGTTTTTTGAATATATATATTATACGTATCCGTTACGTTACGTTTCTAGTAAATTCAGTTTTACATTTTTGGACAACAAATAACTAAATAACAAAAAAAAAAGTATAAATAAAACCATCAAGATTCAAGAGGATAAATATTTTCTTTGAGAGAGAAAGAATAAAATAATAATAATACACACACACACAACACTTAAATAATAACAACCTCCTTATATAAATGATAATAATTTTGTATCATCATTTTATTATTATGCTTTGACTTTGGGCACGTGACTTCAAAAAATTGGATTGCATGTAGGATTAATTTTTTGTTGTTCCAGAGGTCTCTTTTTTTCTTTTTTTTTTTGTTCTTCTTGTGTTTGGGATTATAATATTTTTGTTTATTAGATTAGGTATAATGACAGACACTAGAGTGGAAGTGAAAGTTATTTAGGGATGAAATATTAGAGGGAGTTTTATTATTATTTTTCCCAATTATATATTTGTTACGTTATGTTGTTACAATTGTTCTTTGTAATAAAATTCAAGTGTCGTATGTTTATTTTGAGATAAAAAACAAAAACACAAAAAATTAAAAACACAAATAAAAAAAAAACCTACACATTTTTATTTGATGTGAATAATTTTACTAGTACCTAATAATCTGATCGTGAGAATTTAGCCCACATAAATAAAGTGTATCGAAATTACGCAATTCTTATGAATTATTTACTTAAGTAATAGAAACAAAAAATATATTTTACCATTCACTCTTAAATTATTAAAGTGTGCACAGAAACACAATAAATATGTAACATTCTCTAAAATTAAATCGAAAAATATTAATCATATTTTCACCCTCTAAATATACAAATAACCGACACTTATATTAAATAACTCAATTAAACTAATACATTTTATTTACAATAAAAAGAAAGAGAAAACAAAAATGAAAAACAATCAATATAATTTGTTCAATCCAAATAATAATAAAAAAATGAAACAAACACAACAATATAAATTACTTTGAATTAAGCAATCAACCCGGAACATCAAACAGAAAAAAAAAATTTAAATTTCATTGAAACGAAATTGTTGCAAATTGAAAAAAAAAAAAAAACAAGATATACCCAACAACAGTAACAGCAATAATAAAATAAAAATCTGTTACCAATTTGTATAACATTTTGTAAAAGGGATAAAAATACATAATTTTCTGTTATACTACACGTATTTATTTTCGGAACTCAGGTAAAAATAAAAATATGCCGTAATTATTACCGGCGATTTAACAAAATTATAGATTGTTAATTTTTATATTCGGCACCCTGAACAATTTTTTCTCATCTCAATTTTTGTCTTGTATTTTTTTTATAAAAAAAAATATTTACTCGATCGATGTTTTAAAAATGTTCCAACTTAATAATTACCCAACAAAAAAAAATAAAAAATGAAAAAGTAAAAAAGCACAACCTTAACCTACAAAATATTATCGTGGAGAAATATGAAATTTACAAAACAAAATGATTTTATAAAGAAGAAAAAAAACAAAAACATAAAGGTAAAAATGTTGTTTTCATATTTTTTTTTTTTTGTGTTTCTTCTTCTATTTGCTTCCCCTTTTATTTTTGTTTTTGTATAAATATTCACGTATTTCAAATAATATGTATAATTTTATGCAAGAAAAGAAAAAAGACGAAAAATTTAAAATAAAATAATATTTATCCATATTTTTAATGACCATCATTATATCCCTACATCCATGGAGTCTTTTTCTTTTGTGCTTTTTTTTTTTATTTTTTATTCTTTTATTACAACAAAATAAAATAAAATATATATTTAAATTAAACGTGTAATAAGCAATCCCATTATCCACTTAACCTCAGGGCAAATATTTTAGGTATAATATTCAAGAAAAAAAAAAAGGTTATAAAATATTCTACTAAAACGATGTAAAAACTACTTTTACTTTAAATTTAAATTTATAAATATTAAAATTAACTAAAATCCCTTTTGATTATTATAATTTTTGATAAAGTTTTTATTTATACAAAAAAAAAATGTTATGATTATCCTCTTAGATCAAATGAAAATAGTTCAGGCACAAAAAACAACACATTCACAATATTGGTGTCGACGAAAAATCAGTAGCGTATCAATGGTTGAACGAATTTTCATTTATTTTTGTTTATAAAAAACCAAAAAATGTAATTATAAATTGTTTAAAGATAAACAATAAGAAGAGGTTTTCACAGTTAAGTCCAGAAGAGACGCCACTAAAATAATTGGATACTTCTAAGATTTTATCGTTAACTATAAAAAAAAACTATAATTAAGAAATTCCTGAATATTGTCTCCATATTAGATTTATAAAGAATTAAAATCAAAATTTTGTCTGAGCTTTATAATTATAGAATAACCAAAAGACTAAAATTAAATTCACGGTCTATATAATTTTGAATATATAAAATACATTCAACTATTCCATTCATCCATACCTAAGACAAATCCTAAAATATAAAAAAAAAAATCCCCATAAAGCTAATAAAAGACAGAAAAAAAAGTGTAGATTTAATTAAATTATACTGAAATAAAATAGAAGAAAACCCTATTTTAGACTATTAATAAAAAAAAAGTCCCTTTTTTTACACGGACTGTTGAGTCATTCACAATTTAATCCTCAACATACTCCTAAAAGATATCATTCAAATCCCTTTTGCTAAATTTATATTATGTTTTAAATTTTTCTCTCTTTTTTCTTATTTAACTGAATTCAATTCAATTATACAGAATTGTAAACTTGGAACATTTTCATTTTATTTTCGTTTTTCCTTTTTTTTTTTTTTGGCAAAAACAACAGCAGCAACAAAAATACTCAAACTGTAAAAAGGATCATAAATTTTTTTTTCTCCTTGTCTATTTTTCTTTAAGGGTTTCTCTCCTTTTACAAGTATGTATGCCATTCTGAAGTTTATGAAATAAAGAAATGTTCGTGATGTAATGAGGTTGTATCAGATTATGATTTAATAAAGAACAAAAGGAGAATAGAGATCAAAATATTTCTTTTTCTGTCGTTAAACTTTGATTTCGTTTTTACTTTGTGTTATTTTTGTCAATGCAAAAATAAGGGAAACATAACGATTTGGGCATAAATGCTTGGCTCAAAAAAATTACAAAAAAAAAACAATTACACTGAAGAAGTGGAATAATTTTACATTTGAATATTTTCGTTTGAAATTTTATTATTTATGTTGATTATGTATTTTTTATAAGAAAAAATTTGGAAACAACAAATTTATTATAAAGTTTAATTTTCACCGAAATTATATTTTTTTATTAAATCGAAATAAAAATATTTCATTGTTAACCATTAAATAATTTTTTTTGGAAAAAATTAAATTTATCAGAATCAAAAGCGAAATCATAATGAAAAGTTTTTCCACCAAAATGAAAAAAAAAACGTGAATAATGAAAATGCCTGGAAGGAATTAATTTTTTCAAAGAAAATTTATAAATTTCTTATCTACAAAAAGATTTTTTTATAAATTTTTAACAAGAAGATGAGTTTTACTTATACATTATTAGAGAGAGATCTTATTTAAAAATAAAAAAGACGACTACGAAGAAGTCGAAGTTTAAAATTTTAAAATTTCATTTAAAAAAATTCTTACAAGGAAACTTCATTTTTCCTCTTTTTTTTCTCTAAAGTTGAACACAAAATGGAAAACGAAAAAACAAACAATGACAACATACAAATTTTTTCTTCAATTTAACAATATTATTTTTAGGTCTTCTTTCTTGAATCTGTTTGTTATAATTTGCAGCACACAAATAACAAAAAAAAAAAAACTTAAAGAATAAAATAGTCAAACAAAACAAACAAATTCAAAGAGACAAGAAGAACTTAGAACATAGAAAACTAAAGCCAAGATGAAGAAGTAAAAATAAAGAAATCCACAAACAAATAAAACATTGAGAAGAAAACATTTTTCTTTTCTATCAGTAGAAGAGCAGGAATAATAATGTTTCATCTGGGATTATAAAATAAAAAAAAAAAAAAGAATAAACTTAAGATTTACAAATATCGTCGAATGTTCGAACAAGCTGAACGTGTAAATTTTGTTTGTTGAACAGAGAAAAGATTTTCAAGATATCAATAAAATAAGTGTGTGAACATTTATTTTCATGTTTTTCCACTTTTCACACTTTTAAAACAAAAACAACAAAAGTGAAAAAAAAAAATTATCTTATTTTTATAAAGTTTTTATTTATTTTTTTTTTTCTAGTTTCAGTCAGGCGTTAACAACATTTAATGGGTAAATGTCCCATGTAACAGTTTGACAACCGTGTTGATTTAATAATCTCACAAAGAAAATAAACTAATAATAACAATGAAGGATTCAAAAATTTGAGAAAATAAAAAAAAAGAAAAAAGAACGTGGCAAAATCATAATTTTCTTTATGTCTGATGTTATTCTAGGGCATATAGAAAAGAAAACGTTTCAAGAAAATAATTCTCTAAGGAAACAGAAAAAAAAAAATGTAGGAAAAAAAAATGTAGGAAAAAAAAAACAAATAAAATCAGAACCCCTAAATTATTCTTGTAATGTCATAGAAATATAGAAGAACCGTATATTTCGACACACTTCAAATCCTATTGAATGTGTTACTTGTGACAATCCCCTGATTTACTGTGTGAAAAACGCACATTTGCCTTCATTTTGTTACAAAAAAAGAATATAAATAAAATTTTTAAGAAAATCAAAATGAATATAAAATAAACAAAATAAAATAGAAGAACACACGATAGTATTTCGTCAAAAAAATGTCTTTGCATGTCAATTTGACAATTTTTTCTTTTTTTTCTGTATTTTTGTGTGATTTTGTGTATTTGATTCTAAAATTATCCTTCACCAAAAATAGTGTTGTCTCATGGAAAAAGGATCATAATTCAAATAGACACGATTTTATTCTGTTCCGTTTCTTTTTCTATTTTTTTTTTTTTTTTTATTCTTTTGGAAAAACCTAAAAATAAATTCTTTAAATTATATTTTTTTTTTTTTTAAAAAAAAATGTTAATATTTTCATTTTTCTTTTTTCGTCTTTGTTTTCTTCTTCTTCTTTTTCTTATTAACGTAATAAAAATAAATTTTATATTGTATTTTTTTTTATGATTATTTTAATTCTTTTTTTTTTTGTGTAAAAACAAAACATTAGAGTTTCATAATAATTATCATCAAAATATATAAATTAACAAATCAACAAAAATCTTTAATATTTCATCAAAGAAAAAGTAAATAAATTTTTTTCTCACATATTATTTAACCCTTTCATACTTTAAGTATATAATTATGACATATTTTAAACAAGAAAAACTAATTTTTCTTTTCAAACATTTTAGTGTAGGGTAAAAAAAAAAAGTATTTGTTTTTGTTAGAGAAAAACCAACAAAAAAAAAAGTATACATATTCAAAATGGGATCAACAACAAGATGGAAAAAATAAGAAGAAAAAAAAAAAAGATCATTCATCACGTCGCGACGCATTTCTCAAAATTTATGGACGCATGTCGACCTCAAATGTTTATATTATTTTTCACTGTTTTTCCACTCTATATATGTTTTTATAAAGAAGAAGAAGACGAAGAAGAAGAAGAAGCAGAAAAAAAAGAAGAAAAACTCGTTTTTATTATTATTTTGTCGCATGTCATTTTCTGTGAAAATGGAATAATATAAAAGTGTAATAAAGTATAAAGACCCCAACCCCATTATATTTTTTTTTTCTTTCAGGTTATTTTTGTTTATTTTGGACCATAAACGTCATCATCAATAATCAAACAATCCGAAATTGAACTCAGAATAAACATAACAACAACAACAATAATAATAACATTTTCGTTTATATTTTTGGTTAACATTATTTTCCGTGGGCTTAAAAGTCGGCTAAATCTAAATCTAAAAAATGTGACTAAATTACATTTGTTTTTTACGTTAAATAAAATTTATTGAAAATAAGAAAATAAAAGTGTTTCTGAATCATCAAATATAAACTAGATAATATTAAATTAATTTACATCTTAAAAAAACATATGCAAGTTTGGTTCGTTTTGTTGGTATTTTTGATTTTTGATTGAAGAAGAGAAAAAAAGTGGGAAGCCACGAGAATGTTGTACTGATGTTTGTTTTTCATTTTATTATATTTATTTTGGCTTGTTTTTTTTTCATTACCTTTTTTTCTTGTTGTTGTAATAAAATGTTTTTTAAGTTTTTGTTTTTAATTTCTGGGGAAAAAAAAACAAACTAAACGAACTCTTGTTGATAGCTAATTTATTAATTTCTCTCATCTAAATTGGGTGGTCAAAATTCAACAACATATATGAATTAATTTTATTTAATTATTTGTAGACGTCGAACTAAATGTTATGACTTAATTTATGTTATGTTATAAAACAGTATACATTTTTTATATTTAGTATTTTTTTATTTTAATTTGATTTCGTTATAAGACATTTTTAATCGTTTTTGGTTTTAGTTTTATTTTAGTCAAATCAAATTACAAAAAAAAATTCTTTCAACTTATTTTTGAATCTAGGGACCATTGAAAAAATATCCAGAATTTATACAAATCAGTTAAATTAACGGAAATTTTAGTTAAATTTTTATGTTATTTTTTTCCCCTACGATAAACTAAATATTTAAAATCACATTGATAAAAGTCGGAGATGTTTCCACTTTGACACAGCGTATGGGCACAAAATTAAATAATTAATTTATGTTAATTAATTACTGCTAAATATTTATGAATAGTTAACAAAATGTATAGTTAACTTTACAGAAACTAAAGAAACACGAGAAACATCGATGTTAAATCGCGTGAAATAAAATTAAAGTTTTTATTCAAAAAGAGTTGTGTTTGTTGTTAATTTTTCGATAGGGGTAAGGATTTGGTAAATTCGCCATCTATTTATTCTTGTAGTTTTACTTATTTTCTTGTCAAATTTCAATAAAATTGTTTTTGAGTAAATTTTTGAATCACAATTAAATTCGTTTTCATTTTTTGAGATAAGCAAATTAATTGTGAATAAAAATAATGAAACTTTGCCAGTAAAAATATGGTCTAGTATTTTCCTATTGGTTTTGTTTTACGGACGTATTTTTTATTTATTTTGATTGATCATGTCATGAATCCATTATAAATTCTTTGATTTTATATTCAATCAATCAACGTATAATATGAACTATGAACTGTATGAAAATATAGGCAGACTTCATTTGAATTAGTATATGGAACCATTTACAAAACACAAAGCTTAAAAAAGGATCGGAATCGGAACTTCATTCAATTTCTACCCAATTGTAGATATAAATTTTCAAAGAAGTTAAATTACAAAATTCATAATTATTAATTTCTTAATAAAAAAAAAAGAGAAAAATAGCAATCTCACTCCGATCAATCAATCAAACAGAAAAAAAAATCACAATTCATCTCAACACCTTTTGCAGACAAAAATGTAAAACGTGAAGAATGTTTAGTATTTTTCTGACACACTTTCAATTGCGTCTAAAGTTATTTATTATTAAACCTTCTTTTTTTTTTTTTTTTGCTTTTCTCATCTCTCTTTTCACATTTACAATAATTTTTTACACTGTTTTTTTAACGTTGTGTTCGTTAGAGATGTCCGTCTCTGTATCCGGATCCGTGTATGTAAAGAATCGAAGAAATAGAGACTTGCACTAATGCAAATTATTCATAAAATAATTCTTAAAATAAGAAAAACGAAATCGAAAATAACGATAAGCGAAAATTTATGTGCAAAAAAAATAACAACAGAAAAAAAAATGTAAAAATGTTTTTTAATTGTTTTTTTAGGTTTTTAAATAAAACTCTTGTTTGAAGTTTGATTAATTAATTATGTAAAGTGAAAATAGAATATTGTGAAATTTTTTCCTAACGTTTCGTTTATTGGAAAAATGTTCAGAGAAAATTTTACCATAAATAAAATGTTGTATTCGAATGAAAAAGTAATGTACCTATATATATATATAAATTGCATTCAAAAAGTAGCATTTACGAAATATCCACAAAAAACGAGAAGTGGTAAAGAAATTTAACGAAATTTGGAATCTAAATAGTTAGGTAATTTCAAAATATTTGAAATATGAATAAAAATGATAGAAAAAAACGGTTGGGTGGCAATCAATTAATCAAACAATCAATCCAATCAACAAGCAAGCAACAAAATTAAAACCATTGAATTATAAATTAGAAACAGAATAATGCAGTAAGTAAGAACTTTTACTAAAACTCCTTTATTTTTATGTTCCGAATAATTTTCTGAATAAATAAAATCCTTTTATAAATTTTTTTTTTTTTGGTTTTCTTGTATTTTATCTTAAATATTCATCTGAATTGAATAAATAATTAATGGTAACGGATGCGCATCACCTTCGTTAATTAATCCAATTTCTGATGAGTACAAAAAAAAAACGAATAAAACTTTTTTTTTAACGCTAACGAGGAATTGTATAATTAAACAGACAATCGAGACTGTTGTTGGGCATAACAACTGTTTCTCCTATTTTTGGAATATAAAATTTACTTGAAAAAGAGTAAAAAGTAAAAGTAACAACAATTTAGAACTTGAATGTCCCTTTTTATACAAAATATAAATTCAGATTTTTCTAAAAAGAAACAAAAAGAAGAAGAAGAAGAAGAAAAAGAAAACTTGAAAATTTAGAATGTCGTTTAAAATTTTCTAAGTCACAGTTTTGTAAAACTTTTCTATATTATTTAAGTAGTTAGTTGACGTTAACAGCTGGAGGTGTTTTGTTTTCTTTTTTCATCTGTTTTTTTTTTTGTTTTTGTTTTTGTTTTTGTTGTTATTTTTGTTTTGTTTTTTTGGAAGGATCTTTATAATTTTAGAGAGATGAAAATGTTTTTCAAAAAAAAAAAAAAAAAGAAGAGAAAAACGAAAAAGGGAAAATTAATTGTGCCCGACAGGCAAATTTTTTAGCTTCATTTGTCAACATTAAAGTACCACGACAGTCATATTAATTTTAATTTATAAAAAAAAAAAATAAAAGAAACATTTTGCTTACCTTTTCTGGTTTCTTTTTTCCAACTGGTGAAGGAACTTTTGCTTCTTCTTCAGACGCAATACGGTTAAATTTGTTTGTAAATTCTTTTACATTTACTTTATTATCAAAATCTGGTGACGACTCTTCAATTGTTGGAGATGTATCAAATGCTTTTTGTATCAATTCGATATCAGGAGTTTCTATTAATTGTTCCCGTTGCATAGTTCTTTCAGCACTATTACGTTTTCGAGGTGGCACAATTGGTGGATCGTCACGGTATTCAACAGTATCTTTTAACGTTTCTGGATTTTTTAATGCGTTCACCGCCATTTTAAATTCATCGACACAATCTTTGAATTGAATTGCACTGGGTGGATCATTAACATTGGGAACATATTTTACAGGTTGAGAAGAAACTTCTGGAGGTGGACGATATGGTGGCGGTGATCTAAATGATGAACTTTCAGACTCAGAACAAGGACTCATTGGTCCACTTAATACACTCACATTATCCATATTATCATCTGATGGGCATTCATTATAATAACGTTTACGTAAGAGTAAATATTTTTCATTTCCTTCAGTTTTAGATGTAGCAAGAATATTTACATATGTTTTAAAATTCTTTCGTGCCTCGCCTAATAGAAATTGTTTAGGTTAGAGATAACAATAACACCAACAACAAATAAACAAACAAAAAGTGTCATTGACTCTTAAAATGCAAATGCAACATTTTGTGCTGTTGGCATGAAATTTTATTTCTTATGAAATCAATAATTAAATTCAAATAAAAAATATTAAATATAATAATATTAGGTGGTTATGAACAAAGAAGCGTAATAAAATTATCATTTTTATTTATTATTATGATTCAACAAGTGTTTTTTGACAGTTCAGTGATTATACAATAAAATTTTACTTACCCTGAGTATCAGGATTTGTTAAAAAACGTTTAAAATGTTTCACTAATGCATGATTTGTAACTTTACCATTATTATTTAACATAAAAATGCGAATTTCAGCTAACGATAACTCCATGTTTACACAATAAAATAGTCACTATATATCCACAATAAAATATTAAGAAACACTTTTTTTACACTTGGATAGAATAAAATGGCTGATTTTCTGGACAATCAGCTGTTTTTGTTTATTACGACTCAGTAACCACAGTAACTACGGGGGCAAAATATAATAAAACAAAAATGTAATTAACTTATTTCATAAAATTAATGGAAATTAATAAATACAGAGAGATTCAAATTTAATATTTAATATGATTACATATTGTAATATATGTATTTTTAAATTTTTTGAAAAAAATTGAAAAAATCTATTGCCCCTTTTTATTATTTACTACGCCTTTGATAGCTGTCAAACGTAACAAAAACAAAAGCAAAACTAAACTAAAAATATAATATTTTCCGAAAATTTTACTATAAATAAAGGAAATAATTGATATTTATTTTAATTCACATCTGATGAAATACGAGTTAAACAAAAGAAAAAAAACAAACAATTTGAAAATTTGAGAAAAAGAGGTTATATTATCGTATTTACTTTAGCAAAGAAATTGCTGTAAAATTTTGGACTTTTTTCTTGTCCAATCACTAACAACACTACACTTTAAGATATTATTGTATTTAATTATATTTTGATAAATTATTAATTAATAATTACATATTATTTTTTAGTTTTAATAAACACAACACACACAAAAAAATCATGTTAATCTGACAGATGATTCAATTACGGTGTTGCCAACTCTGACGACCAAATTATTATTCCACACAATATGTTCACCACAGAACACTGTACTATTTTTGTATCGTGTTGATTATTTTCTACACTATTAAAAATTATTTATTAGTTTTTGTTTTGATCAAATATAAAAATACATTTTATTTTTAGATAAAACAAATAAATATACATTAGATATAAATGACAGAATTAATTATAGGTATCTATAATAAAAATTTTAATAATGTGTATAATTGTTTAATTAAATTACAAACAAAATAAAAAATCGGAAGTTATAAAAATGCACAAATTTGATAGAATGCAGTCCTTAGAGATCATTAAACAGTCTTGCAGCAAAAATTTCATAGCAATCGGTTAATATTTACTATATTTTTTAAAAATATCCTTAATCTAAAATATTTTATGCATGCATACGTAAGTACCCCACAAATTTAATTTATTTTTGTTTAATATTTCATAAAATATGTTATGTAAATGTTGTAAACACGAATATTATAAAAACCGCCTGTAAAGTATCATTTATGGGTAAACCGAAAATCCGCCAAACCCAAATAAAACCGTCGTTTTTTTTATGAAGAATTCAAGCAAAATTAATGTACGTAAATGAAAAAAAAATTCTGCATAATAACCGCATCATTTGAAATCGATAAAACAAAAAAAAAATACAAAAATTTTATAACAATAATTTTGAATTTTAAATGAAAACAAAATTATCTAAATAAAATAACAAATTGAAAAAAATATTCATTTCATATATATTGAACATATATTTAAATGCATATTTATTTATATAGTGCATTATAATATAATTTCTGCGGGATGAGATTTTAGGTTGCAGTTGCATCAAACAGTTAATTACGTTTCTGTGAAATTAAATTGCCTATATTTACAAACACTTGTATAAAATTAAAACGATAAATAGCTAAATAAATCGTCCGTTTAATTGAAATTTTCAATTTTACCCCTGGTAATATTGTATTAAAAGAGGCGGGTATTCAGGACCACCCTAAACAATTGGCCAATTCAACCGATGAATTATTGCAATCATCCTAGTTTTATTACCTCTAGCGGTTTTGTATTTTTGGACAACAATCTATAAATACAAAACCGGACATGTAGTAGTAGTAGTATTAGGGATATAGTATTATTCCCCACATATGTGGCAACCAAAAATTTTTTTTAATATTATTCAGAAAAGAGTATAAAAGTTTTTTACATATATTTTTATATGCAAATTATTTTTCTTCTTTTAGTGTGCATATATACGTTGTACATTCCCTTTTCAATTGAAAAATACTGACGTAAAATCTGAATTTCAATGTAGTTGTTGATCAGCTGATGTTAAACTATTTCAGTTCTTAGAAAATCCAATAATTTTTCTAACGAAAAAAAATTAATTTCTTTCAAAAAATTTTAATTTTCCAAAATTCCGAAATTCCAAAATTTGTTAAAAGATTTATGAAAGCATACTAAATTAGTTCACGTGTCTCTACCTTTTTTTATGTGCTGTTCATTTTTCCTATTTGCTATAATTCCGATTAAATTGAATAAAATTTAATAATTTTTTAAAGAAAATTTAACAGAACAAAAATTATATAGAAAATTGCATGCAAAATTGTTTAGTTGAATGAACATCAATCACTTCAATTATTTGTATTTAATTGAATTATTGATATCTTTCAATCGATTATTATTATTTTTATTATTTCCCGCGTAATTTTATTTAATTAAAAATTAAATCAATTATTGATGCATAAAGTTAAGAAAAATAAAAGTTTATTGTATAGAAATCTTAACTTTAATTAATCGTAACGTATCGTAGAGCGACATCTCTGATATGGATATCAGTGAAATTTTTTCATTTTCCTTTTCATTTTCATTTTCATTTTCCATTTCAATTTTAAAATATAATAAATGAAAATATTTTTCAAAAAAAATTTAAACCCTTTTTTTTATTGAATTATACAAAACAGAAATAGAGAGAGTGAGAGAGTGAGAGAGACAATAAAAAGACAATGCCGGACAGTCGTCGAAATATAAACACCAAAATGTCGTTTATTTTAGTTGAAATTAATTGATGCGTTTATATCCTGCATTAATAGTCAATTGTTCTGGATACAATTGGATTCGGTTAGCATTTTGGGAAATGAATTATATAATTCTCCCCCCATTTTATTCACTTATTTATTATTATGATATAAATTTGTATTTGTATTTGTGTTAGAAAATTTTTGTGGTAATTTTAATTAATTTGGTAAAATGAAAAATATGTTAACGAAGTTTTATGACAAAAGAACAAATTTTACAGCATTCTAAACTTAAAGCTTCATTTTTAACAAATCTTTTTAGTTATTTAGAAAAGTGACAAAATTTTACTGATTGGTTTTTATAGAAAAAACTATAAACGTGAGAAGAAAAAAAAAACAATAAGAACAAATAACTTATTGACTCGACTATAGATAGAGTGCAATGTTTGTTAAATTATTATTAGCATGAATTTTAGCCTCATGACCCCAGCTATTTTTTTTTGTTGTTGTTCAAACTATTGTCTCCTCTTGATTTCTTTGAATTAGCTTTCTTCTTCGAAGTATTTTTTTTTCTTCTTATATGATGTCAAATCAATCAATACATGGTAAAAGTTCAATAACGTTACTTCAACAAACAATCAATTAGCATATTTAAATCATATTTTTATACATCTTTCCAGTTAGATTATTTGAATTTATATAGAAGAACAAAAAAAAATATATAAATAAATAAATAAAGGTTAAAACAAGAGGTTAGATTTATATCAAATCTATACGCATCATATAGTTGATTGTGTCAGGATGTGTTGATATTTTTTTCATTTCTCTTCTCTTCTTTTTTTTTTCTATTGTAGAAAAATATAAGAAAACAAAAAAAAAATGAGTTTCTTAAAAAGTTTTTTTTTGCCTCTATAAAAAAATAAGAAATAAATATATTATAAGATTTAAGAGAGAAAATGACAGAAGAAAAAGATGAAGATGAAGAGGAGAAAATTTTTTAGTCTTTCTTTATTTTTTTTTATTTGGAAAGAGATTTATGATTTTTCAGTGATGTGTTTTTTTTTTTTTTGTTTTTTAATATTATATTTTTTTTTTCTTATAAAAAAATGTTTTTTGATTGATATTTTTAATGTGTCCACCTATCTTAGTATATATTTTATATAATATGTCAAAACATGAATCATGTTGATTTAGTCTTCTTCTACAGACACATTTATCTTTTGCCACTGAGAATTATAGAAGAAAAAGAAAAAAAAAATGTATAAATAAGAAAACTATTTTTGGAGCTATAAAAATATTATTCTCATGTTTTCTAGAAGAGAAAAGTGTGCCTTCTTACTGATTGTATTATTTTTCTGGGTGCAAGTTTAATGTAAGTTTTCACAGATGATTAAGAAATTCATATATAAAATTTGGAATTGAATTGCATAAACGTGTTAATTGTCGCAAAATAAATTCTTGTGTAATCAATATTTGTTATTTTATGAGGTCACATCACTTTAAATAAATTTACTATATGCTCAAAGGCAAATACATTTCGATTACAAAAATTAAATAAATCTCATGTGTGATAATAATTACGAAAATTCCTAAATTATTAAGTTTGGTTTTAGTATATGTACAAATCCATATGCACGCGTCATATAATCAAAAAAAAAATCAATCTCCTCCTATTCTACAAGACCTAAGTATATTTAATAATAAATATTTATTTATTTATTAATTCATGTAGTCACACTGTAAAAGGTCAAATCACACGACATTTCATAAGAGAAACAAACCAGCAATCTAACAAATACCTATATATGTTGTCTCGTCATCATTTTTATTCATTCATTCATTCATAGTCAAACAAACACAAATGTATATATAGTGAAATATTAGAAATAAAAAAAAAAGGTATTATGCATTGGTATTTTATATGCTATAAGATGAAATTGTACATTTCTATAAAGTACCACAGTTAAATAATCAAAAAAAAAAAAAAAAAAACACCACACCTTCTAACATTATTTAAGTGTCAAATGTCATATCGAGTCCTTGGTAATCATTCATCCTAAATATTATATCTTGATAATCAAACAATATTCTTGATATTATTATAGATGAAATATAGTGAAAGAAAGAGATGGGTTTACTTGTCTTAAACATTCTAAATTCAAATAATGTCATTTTATTATATGAACATAAACATGTAAGATCTCAATTTTGATTGATTTAATATAAAATAGAAATATTATTGAAGAAACATCCTTTATTTTTTGACCTTTGTTCACCGATATTTTAACTTATATATCTGAATAATAATATATAAAGAGGTAATTCCAAGAACTTCCCGTCTTTGTATATATTTTTATTGACAAACTATAAAAATACTTAAATTTAAAAACGTTTCATTAAAATGCATTAATTTGTATTTGTATAAATTTTATATTATAATGTATTAAGGATGGACATCAATTAATTCACCTGCATAAAAATGTCGTCTGATATTGTGTTTATTTTTTTTTTAACGTGTTCTTTTTTTTTTATAAATGTATGTAATAAATAATGAAAGAAATTAATACTCCCGACCTGATGTACACCTGATGACTCTTTCACATAATTAGACATTAGTTGACCGCGCATCAATTCAATTGTTTTCTAAAGACATGATTTTAATTTTGTTGTTTTTTTTTTATTCTCTTCTAAAAACATTAAAATTTACTTAAGCCCCCATATCGCGACACTATTTAAGACTTCCGTTTCCAAAACATTCTCTTAGTTAGAATACAGAAAAAAAGTGGACTTGAGTAACTAGAAGATCGTGTGGGTCTTAAGTTCATGACCTTGTTTTTTTTTTTCATTTAATTAATAGAAAACGTGACTTCTCTCCCAACAAATAACCAGAAAATCATGCCACACCTTTTTTGCCAAAAAAATATTAAATTTATTTAGTTTTACCTGCCTAATTGTGTGTTTCAGTGTGTGTGTGAGTTTTATACCTTTAAAAAATTTCACCATCTTAAGAATTTGCATAGAATGTCAATGAGTGAATGTTTGAAGTTTTATCATATCTCAACTTGAACTCAACACTCTTTCTGATTTAAAGTATAAGACCCATTTTTTATACGACGTTATTCAGTGCATGCTAACGTAATTTTCCCTTGTAAACTGTCATTTTTCCATCTCTTTTTTTTTATTCTCTACACTTCATGCAATTTATTTAGCACAAAGTTAAAGTTGACTTTTTTTTTTTTTTTTTACATTTGCATCAAAATACTACAAATTGATATGATAGCATTCTGTCATTGTTCAGTTGAGTGTTACAAAAAAGTTGACTTAAAAAGTGAGAGAGAGAGAGAGAAAAAAAAAATACACGCAGAACAATTAAAAAATGGTAAAAAGAAAAACAAACAACAAAATACAAAGTGACATTTACCATAAGAATATTATATTGTTTAAAAAAAAACAGATTGAACATATTGCGTTAAAGCAAAAAAAAATAAAAAAAATGGGAAATACAATTTCCTTCTTCTTCTTCTTCTTCTTCATTTTATATTTTTTCTTTTTTTTTTTTTTTTTTGTGTGTGGCACGCAGAAAAACATAAAAATCTTGTTTGGCACAACAACAACAAAAAAGGAAAAAAAAACAATGGCAATTTATTTTATAAAATAACAATTACAACTACTGTTGTAGTTCAGTACAGTAATATTTATATGTGACAATTTTTGGTTTATTTTAATTTCCTCCTATATACATGTACAATTATTTGAACCTTTCAAAAATAATTAAAAAATTATTAAGATAACAACAAAAAGATAAGAAGAAGAAAAAAAAAAAAAAAACGTAAAGTTGATAATATTTTTTAAGTGAAGTAGAAAATTATCACTGTAATATTAATGCACGCGCGTCTTGTTTTATATAAAAACAGTAATCAGAGTCAAAGTAATTTTGTAATAATAATAAAAAAAATAAATGTATAGAAATATTTTATCTATAAACAAACATCGGGCTATTGTAACCTTATGTCCTTGGAACACACTATGTGTACGTTTTTCAATTATTTTCCATAATAATCCAATGATACAAATTTAATATTATTTTTTGTTCCTTAGAATTATTTTATGTTTTCTTATAAATTTTAGATTTATTTCTTATCAGTTTACGATAATATGCCGATCTTATCACATAGGACAAAATATCAGGCCACTTCCCACTTTTTACCAGTATAACTTAAAAATATTTTATTTTTCTAGAAATTCTTTAATTTTTCTTTTATGCCTCTTTTTGATAACGAGCTAATATGTTGACACTTTTGTCATTCAAAATAATATAAATATAAAGCTACGACAATATATCTAAATTTTTCTTAATCGATTTAAAAATTATTTCTTTAGTCGATCAATTAACTTTTAAGATTTTTTTTTTGTAAAAAAAAATCTTCTATCTAACGTCAGTGTATTGTCATCAACAAAGGTGAAACTTACCTGAAAAACTTAAGAAGTATATAAGAAAGAAAAAAAAAACTAGTAATTTTAATAATAAATGTAACTTATAAAACTGACAATAATTATGTGACGACACATGTTTTGTTATTTGTTGGGTTGCCATTAGCAATATTATATTTTGTTTTTTTTTTTTTTTTTTTTTTTATTGCATACAAATTATAATCATATTATAATAATTAATAATATTATGGATGATGATTTTTTATAGTATGCGTCTGCGCGCGCGAATAATTTAAAAAAAAATAAATAAATAAATTCGGTTCGTTTGTTCAAAAAATTATTGTATAAAAAATAAATGAATAAATTGTTCGTATAATGAAAGGGAGTTTTTTTTTTTTTGTTTTTTGTTTAAATCTTGAATTGAAGCAATATAGATTCGTTGTTCTATTGTTTTATTATATTTTTATATTTATTTGCAAATTTTAATTTTGTTATTTTGAAATTGAAAAAAAAAAAAAAAAAAAATTTGATTTGTGATTATAAAAAGTTACAACAACAAAAGAACAAACAAAAAAAAAAAAAAACCATCAACCAACTTTATTTAATTGAAATTATAAAACAGAAAGAAAAAATATATAATTTTTACACAATTTATTGCGCACTATTTAGAATATGACAGATCACATTCAACTATATATTTTCTATATATTGTACAATTTATAAAACATTAAAGAATTAACAAAATTAATTTTAAAAAAATGAAAAAAAAAAAGTAACAAAATATTGTCGCCAATAAACACAAAAATTAATAAAACACGAAGGTGTCATGCCAGACAATTATAATAATGTATTTATCTATAAAAAAAATATAATAAACATACAATTTCAATGACCACTTTTTTAATGTGTTTCCATATGTGTGTGTGTGTGTGCTGGATGTTAATTTACGCTCGCGGATCGGGGTCTGTTTGTCTGTTTGTCACACGGATATCATCATTTTTTATTAATTTTCTATAAAAACTATTTCATTTACACACACACACTCCTTATTTCAATCAAAACATCGATTCACACTTTAATTTTTTCCCATACTGCCCTCTGCACTTTAAAATTCACATCGGTACAAAAAAATTTTTTTTTTTTTATTTCAAAAGAAAAATTAAAAAATATTGTCATATTTTAATTTTAATTTTAATTTTTTTTTGGATAGACTTAATGCATATGTGTTGGGCTGTGTGTGTGTGTGTGTATGACTGTATATCCTATTATGTATGTGTAAATAGATTTTGGGTGATCATATTTAACACTAATTCTACTGCAATTAGGCATGTCACATCATTTATCATTTAGCTATAAATATCATTTAAATCGAAACAAAACTGTTAGATTCATGGGTTGATGCCAATTATGTTTCTATTTAAATGTGTTTATATACAACACTGTATTTATATAGATTTATTTGTATATGTATATATATATGTATTAAAAAACGCGGTTTTAGTGTTAAAAAATATGTTTAATAATATGCGATGAGTGTAATGTAGCAATGTCAAATTGGTTTTGGATGACACTAAATTATGGTTTAGATTGAAATTTCTGTATTTTTTTTTTTTTTTTTCACTTCTTAATTTTTTTGTTTTTTTTTTTTTCAGACAAATGAAAAATATAAAATAATTTATAAAAATATAAAATAGAGAAGAAGAAGAAAAAAAAAATATTAAAACTAATTTATTGTCGCCCATGTTGGTGGTCCGTTCCATGTTTTGTTTATTTTTTTTTTATACTTACTTAATTTTTCATATTTTTCAAAAAAAAAAAAAATTTAGAAAAAATTAATTTTTTTTCTCTTATGAAAAATTCTAACGTTGAAAGATTCGTTGAGCGGAGGAAATTCCACGAGTGTTTTTTTTTTCTTAAATTTATTTTTTTTTTTTGCTTTTATTAAATGGCGGTCGATTAGGTGACATTTACGATGACAGCTCGAAATAATTTGGCGCCATTTTTATTTCTGCTCTCTTTTATAAGTTCATTTGTCAAAAAAAAAAAAAAAAATAGTTGTATTAATTTGCAATGGTTTGATTACAGTGATATGAAAATAATAATAAAAAAAAAAGTTATGAATCCATTAAATAAACGCATATAGAATTCTGATTATTGTCATTTAATTCCTTTTAATCTATCCATGCCCCCCATTTTACCATCCGCCCATCTTTATTATATGCATATGCATGTAGAATATACACACACACTCATGTAACAAACACTAATGTTTATAAGAAGATAAAGTCGTGTATGCATGTTCAAATGTAACTAAACCAAGTACAAGTAGATCTCTGAGAGTACATAGACAAGGTGAATTGCACTACCAGTATGCCGCGCCAATAATAAACATTATGTGTGGGTATCTATGGATGTGTGTGTGTGTTTTTTATACCATGCATTAATACATATGCATGTAATAAATTTTTCCCCATCCTTTTCCCAACTATTGGATCTTTTACTTGAATGTTAAACTATGAGTAAATAGATTGAGCATTATATAAAACGTATATAGGAACAATGTGGGTGTGCGTGTATGTGTATGTGTGTGTGTTGTGTGTAGGTATCCCCTAAAAAAATTATATATATATATCCTGCATCCTGTATCTATAAAACATAAGGATAAATGTTACATTATTATCCCAATTGAAAATGGTAAATTGTTTAAGGCGATTTAATAACATTAATTTCAATTAAGAGAAAACAGAAAAAAACTTCTTTTCCTTTTTGTTTTTCCTACATTTTTATTTTCTCTTTCGTTGTTGTTTTTTCCCTTTTTTTTTTCTCTTATCGTGGGTTTATGAAAATAATTTCCTTTGCCAAAAGGAAATTTTGTTCTAAGTTTATTTTTTTCCTTTCCTTAAATTCTTTTAAACGTAAAAGACAAAAAATATAACAAAATAAACGTAATAATAAAAATAAAGAAAACATTTTCCATTTTCCATTTTACTTTTCATTTCAATTTTTTTATTTTCATTTGTTTGTGTATTATAATTGTTGTTGTTGTATTTATTTATTTTTTGTGTTCTGTTATTTTTGTCCTTTGACATTCGTTTGACTTTCCTTGGAAAAAGACAAATATTAATTAGACAAAAAAAAAAGAGAAAAATGAGAAATAAATGAAAAAAAGAAAAGTAAAATAAAATAAAAAGAGCAATAAGAACAACAACAACAACAACAACAATAATAATAATAATAATAATAATTATATAGTATAACAATTTTATATATAAGAAACAAAAAAAAAATTGTTTTTCATTTTTTATGTATATAAATGTACAAATATACTTATTTTAATGACGTCACAAAATTACTTACTTTACTTACTTTATATATATATAAATGTAAATGTAAACGTATGTTGTACATATTTTTTTTATATGTGGTATAGATTTTAGATGATGATGATGATAAATATTAGTATCCATTTAAGTAATTATACAAAGTAAAAATTTATAAATACATAAATAAAATAATAATGATAATGATAAATGCGCAAATGAAAAAATACAGTAAAACAGTGTAAAAATTTGTCTTTCAATATTAAGATTGCATCAATTTTATACGAAGAAATTTCGTTTAATTCGTCAAAAATGATCGGATTAGACAGTGGGGAAAAAAATAGACGATATATTATTTGTTTACTTTTATGTATAGTATGGTCCCATTGACAAGAGTTCTAATTAGATAAGTTTTACAGTAGTTAGTAATAAATAGTAGTGTACAAAACATTCAGTAAGTACATTCATTGATTACCTCTATTTTGGTCAGTCCCACAGAAACACAGACAAATTAAAAAATCATAAAGGATAAAAAAAAAAAAAGAAAAAACCTTTATATATGGAAAAATATTTGTAGACGTTATTACAAGACCATTCTACAATTATAAATAGTATATATACATATATAACGAATAACTAAACTAAACTAAAGTAAACTAACGTAAACTAAACTAACTATATTAGTATATTGGAATTTTATACGTTACATATAATAGTACATATATGATGTTGGTAGGTATATAATGTATAATGTATAATATAAACCCATCCATATCCATCCTCTCTATACACAAGTGGAGTCTATAGTCGTATGTTTTGTGTAATTTTGCTATTTGATATAACAGGGAGCTAGCGCACGTTCAAATTGGACTAAACTCTTGTTCTGTACAGTTCAGTTTAGTTCGATTTATTTTTTATTTTTGATTGTTATTATTATTATTATTATTATTATTAGTATTTATTGTTCATTACTAATTACTACAAAAAGCCACTATTAATATTACTAGTAGTCATTACTACGTAGATACTTAATTAACGTGCATCACAAAAAAAAAAAAAAAATTAAAATTCGTTAAATAAATGAAAAAGATAAAAAGTAAATACGCGTTGTAATTTTTTTTGTTTTAATTTTAAAATAAGAAATTTAACAGAAAAAAAATAATTCACGCGTGTGTTTTGTGTGTGTGTGTGTGTGTGTGAATTTTGTGTGTGTGTGTGCTATTTTTTTTTTTTGTTTTTAATTTAAGTTTGTTCTTATTTGTTTTGTTCTCTCATTTGTGCGTGAGTTTTCTTGTTTTCAAAAACTTTAATTAATTTTAATAAAGAAAAATTAAATGCGAAAGAGGGTTGGGGAGTGGGGAAAAAAATAAAGAAAAAGAAAATATTTTTTTCAAAAAAAAAAAAAAAGGCGATGTGAATTTTTTTAATTAATTTATCAACTTATAGAAAAATTTTAGAATTTTTGAAAAAAAAAAATGAATACAAAAAAAAAAAGTAAAGTAAGATCTCGCTATATACAAAATCCATAAGTACAAAAATTTGTTCGTATAATTTTGAAAAAAAAAAACAGAAATAAAAGAAAAAACTCACAACCAAAAGAAAGAAGAAATTAAAAAGCCCAACTAACAAACAAACAAAAAAAAATTATATTAAAAGAAAATAATCATAACAACAACAACAACAACAGCAACAACAACAACAAGCACTTATAAGCAAAATAATAATAATAAAAAAAAAATGTTGTTAAATTTTTCCTTCCTTTCATAATAATAATTTTGTTTGTTGCGTTGCTGTGTTTGTGCTGTGTTATTCCTCTGTTAAAGTCAACTTCTCAACTCTTTCAATGGTTATTCGTTATTCGTCTTTTTTTTCTCTGCTGTTTTTTTTTTTTTTTGTTTTTTTTACTTTTTCTTCTGTGTGTTTCTTTAACAAATTCTGTGTGTGTGTTTTTTTTTTTCTTTCTTACTTTTTACTTCTTCTTCTTCTTCTTCTTCCTTCATTTCTGTGTTGTTCAGTTTTTTTTTCTCTTCTTCTTCTTCTTCTTCTTCTTTCATATACTTGTACTGTAATGGTGTGGTGAAGTTAGCGGCGGAGCATAATATTTAAACTAAAAGTTTAGTGTTTCATTGAATATCCACCAAGTCAAAAGCAACAAAAAAAAAAAAAGTATAATATAAAAACAACAACAACAACAACAACAGCAACAGCAACAGCAACAACAACAACAACAACAAAAGTAAAACTTCCAATTCTTTTCTATTCACCAGACACTTTTTGAATATTGTGCGCGGCGCGTTGGTTTAAACTTTTTCGTTAAAATTAAAAACAAAAAAAAAAAAAAACAAAAGAAAAGAAAATAAAAACGCCGAGAATATTCATTTTTTTTTTTGAAGAAAAATTAAAAAAAAAAAAAATATAATTGTAACAAATAAGAAGAGAGAAGAGAAGTGAGAGCTTAAATTATTTGTATTTTTTTGTTTGTTTTTTTTTTTTGTCTCTTAAAAAAATTAATTATTTGCTAAAATCTTGAATACGAAAAGAGGAAGAAGAAGAAGAAAAAAAAACTAAATTAAAAGCGACGTATTTTTTTGTAAAAAGAAAAGCGGATATTTTCTTTTCATTCTATTCTTTATTTTTCATGTGTTACTTTCTGGCGAATAACGAAGAAGTGTTTTTTCGTGTGAGTTTGTTTTTTTTTTTTTGTTTTTTTCTTGTTTGTTTATTTTTGGTTGGCTTTTTTAGTTTCTGTGTCTGTTTGTTTGTAGTGTATGTTTTTTTTTTTTTTTATCTTTCTGTGAGGTGACTTTTTTTTCTTTTTCTCTCTTTACATTTTGGGATTTCTCCCTCCTCGGTTCTTTCAATTTTTCACCATTCTAATTGTTTAGAAGCTTTTTTTTTTCTTTTCATTTTAATAAATATAAATTAGTGACGTTTCTTCTTTTGTAAAAGTTCAAAAAAAAAAGGAGGATTTTGTGATTTTTAAAAATAAAAATAAATTTTTTGGTTGATTTTTTTTTTATTGGAAAAAAAAACGGAAAATTATGAATTTTTCATTATTTTCCTAATTTTCTTTTATTAAATTAAATTAAAAATGTTTCCACACAAAATATAAAATTAAAATTATTTTGAAATAAAAAAAAAAACAAAAAAAAATTCCGTGAAGTGAAAAATATTTTTTTCTTTCAGTCTTTATTTTTCCTTAAGTTGGCACAATCGACAAACTGAAGAAGAATCTAAAGAACCAAAAAAAAACCTAATTCACATAAAAATAAAAAAAAGTAAAATAAAAATAATTAAGTGAAAAACTAAAAGAACAAAAATAATACCAAAAATTTAATAAGGGTTCGGTTTTCCTTTAAATATTTTATCAACAAGAAAAAAAAAAAAACAAAAAGTGTAATGTGAGATTACCTTCGGGCGTTAATATTTGCATATTTAAATGCATCAAAATAATAACAACAACAATAAAAATTTAAAAAAAAAAAAAAAAACAGCAACAGCAACAGCAGCAACACAACAAAATAATTATCGTTAATTATTCTCTCTGAAACTGAAGTGAATTAAAATATACACTTAAGTGTGTTGTTGTTGTTGTTGTTATTTTAAGCAATAAAAATTATTGTTTTTTTTTTTTTTAACAAAAGTTTTTTAGTTAACGTTTTTCATTTTTTTTGGTTTTTCTTTGAATTTTGTTTTTTTTTTTTTTTGTTGTTATTGTTTTGTGAAAGAAAATTATCCAGAGCAAAAAGAAACAAATAAACGCAGCTAAAAAAAAAATTAGTTGATTAAAAAGAAATATTTTTTTGTGTTGGTAAAATCAAGTTTTTATAAAAAAAAAAAAAAACACAACAAAATGGACATACCGGGAGTGAATGAAGATTGGGAACATCAAGTGACACCTTTATTACATGAGATGACAAATTGTGATGAAGATTATTTTAATCCTCATGAGGTGAGTGCCTTTTCTTATTTATATTTATAGAAAAAAAAAAATGCCAACAACAAATAATGTGTTTCTATATGAAAAATGATCAGAAATGGGGGATCAACTAGAATTGTGTTCGTCTTATAAGTTTTTTTTTTCCTCTTGTATAAATGTTGGTATGTAAATTCTGATGATGGTATTTGTGTCTGGATGTATGATTAAAATCCTCAAACCCTTTTTTTTTTTTCTCTAGAATATAATATTATAATAGGTAAGGTATGTTCTTCTTATATTATAATAGAGAAATCGTCCGTTTCGTTTCGTTTCGTATAATATAAATTTTCATTTTCGTTTTGTTTCCATTTTGCCTTAAAAAACATAATTGGCAAGGGTTGCCCGGAATATATTAACACATAAACGTGAATATTAATGATCAGAATGGCCTGATAACTGCGTATATATATAATATGGTATATGGAATGAGATCGTTTTTAGACATTCAAACCTACATACCCTCTTTCCCTTCACATTTTACCATACCATCCTCTTTATATAATGTCGACAACTATACAATGGTGTTTTTCTCTAATATAAAACAAAATGGGTTTTGATGGGTTTGAGTTTGATAAACTCTATATATAAAACCCTATTATAGATTCCACACATTTTCCATATACACAACTTAAAAATAGAAAAAAAAGGGGAATGAAGAGAAGGACAAGTGGAAAATTTTCAAAATAGCTTTCTAAAAAAGTGCGAATATTATATAGAGGGGTTGATTTTATTATTTTATGTAAATGTTATATAAATGATGGAAAAAAAAAAGTTTAGTTATTAACGCATTTTTTGATTAATTGATTACTGATTAGAATTTATTGTTATTTCTGTGATTTAGATTATTTAAAACAATTAATTTATTTTTGTGGCCAAATTGGCTAAATTGATTTATGTACGAGATAAACGACATTAATATTCGTCATTTGACCATTCCGTTAATCAAATAGTATTTCTATACATTTCTAAAACTATTGGGTATAAAATTTTATTGATTTCACAGATGGGAATTTCTTTTGACTTATACAGAGATATTATTTGCTTAGCCAATTTTATTCCGTTTTGATTATAAAACGTCCTTACATTGTCTTATTTTTGTATTTGTTAAATCAGAAGTTCGTCTGACTTGCCATGTATCTTCACATATACATAAAAATATCGAATATTCAAAAAATTCACGATAATCAAAATACAATCAAAATTTTCCCTATTAACATTCTGTTTTAATTTGGATATTTTGACTAAACGAATAAAAGGTAAAACAAAAAAAAAAAGAAAACTAGTTAATCCGTCAATTAAAAACAGATAATTTTTTTTCTTTCAAGTTAATTGTCCAATTAAATAAAATATTATGTGTTTTAGACAAGACCCATTAATTAGAATTTTATTTATTTCTATTTTTGGCTAAAAGCCAAAAAAAAAAAAAAAACAAACGGAAAAAGTGTATTTTTTATATTTACAAAATTGATGTTGTTTGATTAAATAGATTAGGGGATCAAAAATATAAATACATATTAGGTGATTAGAGGGTTAGTTTTCAAATTTAATTGAATTCTAACGCAGCAGTAACTCAACAAATGAATAAAATTAACAAAATTGATAAAAATCATTTTTTCCCCATTTAAATTGAGAGAAGTTTTTTTTTTGTGATTTTGAATTCACAACTGATTTTCTATTATGTTATTGCTTCTATCCCTCGTTCCTCCACCCTTCAAATAAATCCATATATAAAGTTGTACAGTTCTTCACTAAAACGAATCCAATTGGAAAATATTGTAACGGATTGCCGTACTTCACAACAATCTTAATTCACCAAAGAAAATCTCAATGCAGATGAAAATAGAAATAATTTAAGATCAACTTAAAATTGTTTTGTGTAATTATATTCTGATTTATTATTCCAAAAATGAAAACCTTCTTAATTACATTAGTGTTTGGCACATTTTTATTCTCATACTTATTCTTTTAAAGGTAAAAATAAGGACAATTAATTTATGAACCATCATAAAACAAAAAGATCTAAAAGTTTCTAAACAGTTTTTCATATTAGAAAGAATATCCTTAATAATTTGTAGATATTTTGGTATATACACATTTATATATTTTATTGTAGAGGTACCTACCAATTTTAAACACCTGACAAAAATACACACCCGTTACATTATTCTTCATTAATCATTTAACAAAAAAACAAAAATAAAAAATAAAAAAGGACAAACAACAAATAAATATAAATTCAAAATGAAAAGTACAAAAAAAGAAAAAAAAAAAAAATTAGAAGTTGACATTTTTCTAATGGAAACTCATGATGATGAAAATTATAAATATTATTAAATAAATACTTAAGAGAAGACCCTTTTAATTTATAATATTCTATATTTACACAAAATATTACATCATTGTATACGATTAATAAAATGTTTAAAATTTTTTATAAATGAACCCATTAAAATATTACAATCACGTATAGTTTTAGTACGTATACGAATTTATATCTTTTATTTATTTTAACGATTAAAATATAGTTTTTTTTTTTTATTTATCTCAATCAACAAAGAACAACAAAATCTTTAATATCTTTTGACACATATTATTTAAATCCTTAATCAGACAATGAAACCAAAATAGAAGAAAAAAACAAAAGACTTCTATGAAATTATTGTTTAATACAAAATTTTTTGTGTTATAGTTAAAAGAACTTGTCGCACACGCACGAATTTTAAGAAAAAAAAAAATATGTGTGCACGATATGCGCACTCCGTAAAACCATTAAAAAATATTCCTTTTTGTTTTTTGGCTTCGTCTTTTTTTTTTTTTGTTTTTTTGGGCTCATTATTTTTTATTAAAAAACAACCCTGTCTTAACTAAAAGCAACAAATTTATTTACCATGTGCTGTAAATCTCATCCGCAACAAAATTTCGCATCCCTCTATTTAAAACACCGCACATCTCTTCATCATCTGGTTTCTTCTTTCATTTTATATATATATATATACCTTCATACGTATATATATATATATATATATATATATACTTTTTTCAGTTAGCCAAACCACCCTCTCCCCGTTTACCCACCCTTTGATTTTATTTCATTATTATTATTTTATTATTTTTTTTGTTCTTCCTTTTTTTTTTCTTTTTGCCAAAAACAGAGAAAGTGAAAAGTGTATAAATGAGAGTAAGTGGTACTAAATGAAGATGACAATGACTGTGTGACACAATATGGGTGTCAGAATAAAAAACAAAAAAAAAAAAAAAAAAGAAGAAGAAGAAGAAAAACCCCTCTATGCCACTCTACTCTATATATTATATGCGATGTCATTTATATGAGGGATGGTTTAATGCCGGCAATGAATCTCTTGATAATATGATTCTCTCATCAGTTTATTTTATATGTGCAGTGTCGGATTAAAATTTTAGATAAAAATACATTAAAATGGACTAAGTAAGGGTTTGTTGCCAATCTAATGAATGCAACAATTTGCAGTCTATATTTGTTCAGCAAATATATTTTGGACTCTTAGTTGTCAATTCCTCTTTTTGTATTGTCATTTTTTGGGTCGAAACAAATGAGAAATAATAAATAACAAAAACTGTAAAGTTAGCCTAATTCTAAAGACATAAAAAGTCACTCTCTCATAATGTAACAGTGCCTTAATCGGGAGCTGAATTTTCAAATGCAAGTACGCGTATATGAACCCTGAAGTAAGTTTTTTTTTTCTATACCATTTCTACATTCATCAGAGATGTAGAATGATGTTTTATTGGTCCAAAGATTTCTCTTCTTTTTTTTTATTATATTTTTACCACTTTACCTCACACCAAAAATAACCACCCTTAACCAATGTGACCTCCAACAAAAAAAAAAAGTCTAACGTGTTTAACGTAAACGTCATGATCTCAAAAAATCTCAAACCATGTCACTTTTTTCCACATATATAAAACGTTGCGTTTTCCTCCCTCTTATAAATTTTCTTTTTTTTTTGTGTTAGCGAATGTCCCGTTGAGACCTAAGTGAACACTTGGCGATTTTCAGATTTTCAATTTTTTTTTTGTCTTCTTTCTTTTTTGCTCTCTACAATTTTACTCTTTTTGTTTTTATTTTTGTTTTTGTATATATTTCAATGCATAGACCATAGAGTATAAAAACAACCCTATATTCATATATATGTATAAAGTATACACATTTCACATTATCATCCCCATGAGGTTAAAGCACTTTATTCACTTTACTCAAAATGAAACTTAAACTTAAATCTCGTATAACTGAATATTATTATATGGATTGTTTCTTTTTATAGAATTTCTAAATGATCGAGATTTTCTTTTTGCTTATAAAACAAAAAAAAATAATAATAAAAATACACAAAACAATTATGTATTTAAACTTTCCATAATTTCAATGAAATTATACTTTTTTTTTTCTATTGACTTAAGTTTACTTTTAATAATTGCAGAAGGCAACAACGTAAAAATATCTGCGCTATATGCGTAAAATCGTTTTTTGTTCTTTTTTTTTTTTTTATATTAATAAAATAAAAAAGTCTGAAGCGAAAATGCGACGAGGCGAGAAAATAATAAAAAAATATAAATCATATTTTTATTTTTTTTATTTTTTGGACGATGTTTTACTTTTTGTACCAGGCAAAATAAAAAATATTATTTTCTACATTAAATAAATTTATGAGAATAAAAAAAAAAAAAAATCTATGCAATTTATCAGTTTAAAATGTCAACTCCAATTGATTGGAGGTTTCTCTCTCTCTCTCTCTCTCTTGTTTTAATTTTTCATTTTAATGTTTTCGAATTTTAATAAAATTAAAAGCTGATTGATCGTTTTGATTTTAAAGTTGTTTGTTTTTTGTTTTTATTTGTTGTGTTTCTTTTACATTTTTACATAAGTCAAATATTTAAATATATGGACAATTTTTTTTTTCATTTAAATGTTCAAATTTTTCTGGATCGTGCGCGATTATTTTTGTATTGGACGAAACCTTTTTTTTTTGTCTTGTTTTTATATGCATAAATGTGACGCGACTTATTTATTTTATTTGAAATTGAATTGTTTGAATTAAAAAATGAAAATTCTATGGAAGGATCCATAATTAAAAAATATTGGTGGAATTATTTGTACACGTGTTCAAATTTCAAAGACAAATAAAACATAAAATGAAATGACCATCAGGATTTATTAATCGACAATTTAACATTAAAACTAAAACAAACGCGTAAATTGTATAATGATCCAAATTGTATATAAAGAATTGAATGAACAGATAATGACAAATTGATTAGAAATTTATTGTTCACTTTTTTTTTCGTTTCATTTACGATTTTTATCAAAATACAATTATTTGTTGTTTTTTTCTTTTTGCTAAATTTTGTATCAAGGATCAAGTTTAGTAATTTACAATTTATGCCAAGGACTTTCTACTAAAACTATAATTTTTTTTTACTTTGGAAAACAAAAAAAAAAAACTGTCCTTCTTTGTTACGTGCTGACGAAACCAGAAGTCATGTCAAATTATAGCAAATAGCAATGAATAATATTTACCAAAAAAAAATATAAATAACAAGAATATAAGAAAAATTAAAAGACAAGCAAAAAAAAAAAAGTAAAGAACCCAAAAAAGATCAAATCTTTCATAAAAAATAAAAAAATAAAAATTCCATAAATACAGGAAATCGTCATTGGAATGTCAAAATCAAAAATATTTTATATTTTATTTATGAAAAACGATATTTCTTTTTTTTTTTTATTTTCTTTCTCTATCACTCGTTTATAAAGACTCAATTATGAGTCGACCAGAACAAAAAACACACAAAAAAAAAAAAATATTAAGTAAATATTTTTAAAATGCCAAATCCATCCATTTAATCCCTCACCAACAAAAATTATACCAAAAAAAGAAGAAAATCCTTTTTCGTTTTTAAAATTGAGTACGTATCATTTTTCAAGTAGGCGACCAAACTTCTTATCTACTTATTATTATTGTTCCCACTCATCATCATCAAACATTTAAAATTCTCTTTTTATAAAAATATATATAATACAAAAGATAATCATCTTTACTATGTTAATCCCAATCAAATTGTCTATTCTTATAAAAATTACAACAACAACAACAACAACAACAACAAGAATAAAGATGAACATAAGAATGGATGAATAGATGGATGAACGGATCTAACAAGACAAATTTATTTTAATGACAAAAACAACAACAAATAATGGAAAAAAAAAATATAAATTGCATTAAAAATAAAAAATCTTTAAAAGTGGGTCGAAAAGTATAATTAAGGACAAAAAGGATTACAATCAGTCAGTTTCAGTTTTTATAAGGAAATAACAAAATAAAAAAAAAAAACTTTTAAGAAAAAAAAGAAAGAGTGAGACAAAAATGAAATGAAAGAGAGAAATAAAGATTCGAGCAACGTAAAAACAAAGTTCTGAATGAATAATCTTAGAGTTTTGAGTTTTGAGTTTTGAGTCCAAGAATTTAATTTCTTCTTTTTTTTTTTTTAGGGTAAATTTAATGCTCAGTCATTTTGTAAGAAATGAATTTTTTTTTTTTTTTTTTAAGAGAATCAAACCCAAAAATAAGAAGAAGAAAACATTTGTTCAGATTTTTAACTTTTTTATTTAAAAATTTTTTTAAACACATAACAAGTAGAGTCATTTGTTTCGCAACGGGCGGTATGACCAAATTATATTATTTTTTTTTTTTGTTCTTGCTTTTCTCATATAATTTTGTTCTTGTTCTTTTTTTTTTTTTTTTGTTTTTTTTTTATTTGTTGGTCAACGAACGGCTCCCAGAAAAAAAAATGTTTTTTTTTTGTTAATAATAAACAGCCAGAAACAACCCGTATAAAATTTCATTATTTGTTGATCCAAAACAAAAAAAAAAAAAAAAACGGAAGACGAATTATGTTATACGTTTCTTTAAATTCAGTGGCTAAATTTCAATTACTCAATTAAAATGTTGTCATTTAACGAATGTCATTATTATGACAGAAGGACGACGAAAACAATATAACGAATCTAGAACAACAAACAAAATATAAATGCTTCTTTTCGCCATTATTAAACCCTAATAAACCTGACCTATTTATAATGTACGTTGTTATCATTATGACGGGAAGACCCCCGTATTTGTTGCGTCTCCTCTTTTTGTTTTTATATTTACGTGTTTTATTATTTTGTTGTTGTATTTCTTCTTCTTTTATTTTTTTGTTCTTAAAATAAGAAAACAAAAGATTTATTTTATTGTCTCTGCTCGTTTTTTTTTTTTAAGTTTTTTTTTTCCTTTTTGTTTGGAAGATGAGGGAAGGACACAATAAAAAAAGATATTATTGCTTTAATGCAGTTATCCTTAATGGCGCCACACAATTATATCGATTATAAATTATATTGAAACATTCTTCATGTTTGTTGTTGTTATTGGTGGATTTTATCCAAAAAAAAAAAAAAAATAAAATAAAAGAAGAAAAATAATTTGAGTGTCTTTTGTTTTTTCTTTCTGTTTCTTTTGCTGTTTTTTTTTTAAGAAAAAAGAGAAGAAACTCTTAAAATTGACATTTTTTTCCAAAATTTTAATTGCTTATAAATTTGTACAGTTTTCATCAGTTTGTTTTGTGATACAGGAAATATAAAAATGGTTCTTAATTCATCATTTTTTTTTATCACTTTTTATCACTGGTGACAGATTTTTCATTCACTGTAGGATGAACCTTTTAAAGACGCAATCTTTTACATATAGCGATAATCCTAAAATTTCAAAATAATTCCTCTCATAAGGACTTTATTTTTTTTTCATTCAAACGATTCAAATTCATAATGACTCGTAAAGGTAAAATCGAAGAAACTTATATTTTTTAATAAATCTTAAAAAATTATTGGGTAATTACGCAATTGATGAGAACAAAAATAAAATCCTTTTCTCTCAAACCATTACATCTTCATAATCATTAAATCGGATTATATATGACGAAAATTTCACACAACTCGAAACAAAAAACTTCAAAAAATGAAAAGATCCAAAAATGGTCAAAAGAACCAAAATAATAAAAATGTAACAAGATCATTTTTTCTCTTTTATTTGTCTCCATGAAACTTTTGTGTTTGACTTCTTTTCAAATCCGGATCCAATTCATACAAAAATATTTCTTTTTTTTTTAAACATAAAAAAAAAAACCAGAAAATCCTCAACAATCAAGTTAACAATAATGATGATTGCCCATAAGGACTTTTTGTGTTATGTTGTTGGTTTTGTCCATTATTATTATTCTCTTTGCATTTCCAGCAATTTAACAAAAAAAAAAAACATTTTTTCTGTGAAAGATTCAAAGAATTAGTGAAAGACAATAAAGAACAAAAAGAGAAAATAAAAGAAACAAATGAAAAATCAAAGAATATTATTTTAATGATTTTTAAATCTAAATTTTACAGTAAAAAAATTAGAATAATGATTGGTTCATTTGGAGAGCAACGACAGATTTAGTTTTAAAACATGGAAAAATCGGAATATAAATGAGACAATAATAATAATAATAATAATAACAATATAAAAATATCTTCATTCGTATAGTAAAGTGCGTGAGGTCTTGTTCCTTTTTATTATTGTCTTTCATTTATTCTTATATGATGACGTTTTTTTTTTAGGTTGTTTTGTTTCATTTCTTTTTCTTTTTCTTATTTTTTTTTTTTTTATTTTATAGTTTTATGACACGATCTTACTATTCAATTGTTATTTATTTATTTATTTATTTATTATTTGAAGTTTTTGTGGTCTATAAGGAATATTTTTCTGTATATTGATTATGTTATTTTGTGTGCGTCAACTTCAGGAATTCTTAGTCAATAAAGATGTGAGTTATCGAAGCAAATTGATTTTATTTTTGGGTGGGATTGTTTTTTGTTTTTTGACAGTAAATTTTTGTTTTTTTTTTTTTTTGCAATTTGACAAAACAAAAAATTTCTAAAGAAGGGGCAAATTTTTTGTTTTGTTAAAAAAAAATTTCAAAGAAATTCATTGAATAAATTTTTTTGAGTATTTCTTTTAGATTCTTTGAGAATGCTAATGGTTCGATTTTAATTTCAGGGTTTAAAAATATAAGGTTAATTAATTGATGTTAATGATTTGTTATACAAGGATTTTTCCTCTCAACATAAATTAGTCAATTTACTAAAGTAAAAAGATAGAAATAAATAAAATATTCTAGACTAGAATTTTATTCTTGTATATGAATTAATATTTTATTACAAGTTCAATGGACATCTGGGATTTGAATTTTATCGATTTTAAATGAATCAATTATGATATTAAATCTGTCCATTACTTTTAGGTTGATTCAATATAATCAATATAAGAAAAAGGCGAATAAGAAAGTTCTATGAATTATTTATTAAGGACAAAATTCTTCAATTTAAACATAAATTAATTGGAAGCGAAAAACAATAAAAATACAAAAACGAGAAAAAGTCTTTGAATCAAATTAAAAATTTAAATTTTTAAAGAATAAATAAATTTGTCATTCTATAAAATTATAATCTGTGATTAAAGAAAAAAAAAAAAACTATCACCTTGTGTCTTGTGTGTGCCCAAATTACATAATAAAAAAAGATGTGATTTAAAGAAAGGAAAAAAAAAATATATATATATCTAAGAAAGATGACAGATTATCCATGTTAAACTGTGTATTCTAAATATTTGCATTTCGTCCCTATTCTGACACGTAAGAAAAAAAAAAAAAAATAAAACCTAACTCCATCCAACATATATATTGATGTTGATGTTGATGATGATGATACCTGAGTTTGACACAAAACCCCAAGTAGATAAAAAAAAAAAACAAACCTGAGTAAAATTTGCAAATAAATTATAAATAGAAATAATAAAAATATATTTATATAGAAAAAGGTGTACGTCCTTATTTTGTCCTCTATCCGTCCTGTTCTATCTGTAGCCATCATAAATCAGATGTTTTAGAAAAATATCATAAATTTAAAAAAAAAAAAAAAAAATGTGAATAGATTTGAGATTAGTAAACATAAGGGTTTGTTCGTATTATATTTAAAAGTATAATGAAAGAAAAGGACAACATAACAACAAAAACAAACATTTTTATTGTTGTGTATTTTTTGTGTGTGTGTGTATATGCATGCGGAAGGTGGATACTTATATATTTTAGTTTCTTTAAAAAAAAAAATCATTCAAGAACTAAAAATGCAAACACACACACACACACACACTACCCACAAATAACTACACACCGGGAGACTAGACAAAATATTTATGTGTACCCGCAACAAAAATGCACAGAAAGAGAGAATTTTTTTTTCCTAGTAAAAGGAATAAACAGCAAAAAAGAAAAAAAAAAAAAAAAAGGACAAAAATTGTCGAGACATGATTTTAGCAATCAACATAATAATCATAATAGATTTGTATATTTTCTGTATAATACAATTGAGGAAGAAAACAATCGGATTACCTGGCGTGGCATGATGCCTCATCATCATAAAAATGTACCTATATATAGTTATGTTATGTTGTTTATAATACCAGATTTCCTTTAGGGGTGGTCAGTATATGGTCTCTCAGGTCATACTCGTTCATTTATTTCCATTTAAATGTTTTCTACTATTTTTTTTTTTTACCAACAACAACAAAAAATTTACCAAAAAAAAAAAAAAACAACAACACAGAGAACACGAAGGGAAACTAAATGTTTTCATGTTTATATTTATGAAGGAAAAGGAAGTTAATCTAGGGAATTGAAAAAAAAGGAATAAAATTAAGAGAAACTCAGTTAATTCAAGTCTTTTGTTTTATTTTTATAAAACATGTTTTTGTTTGATTTTCAAAAATTTAACAAATGAAAAATGTTTTCGTTTAAATTGCCTTCAATTTTTTAATAGAATTTTCCACCAAAAACCGCATAAATCAAAATTATCTTCAAACGATCATTAATTGAAATTTCTAATAAAAATTAAAGAGAATTAAAAAGGGACACGAGCTAATTTCACAAAACAATTAAATGGTTCTTTAATTCTGTTTTATATTTCGCCCTCTTTCATATATCTAATTAAGAGTCACTTAAAATGATTGGTGAAAAAATTGGACATAAAGATCAATAAACCAAAAAAACAATAAGATTGACGAATTGATATCCCACTAATGTGAATTCATAATCATAAATAAATGTGTTCATACACTTCACTATAGAAATACAATCGATTCTGAAAGTTTCAAGTAAATAATATTGAAAAGTGGTTCATTATTCTCATTCCTCTCGAATTGACAAAAAAAAAATACAATGAAATAAAATCAAAAGTATAAATGTTCTTTTTATATATAAATGATATCGACTTTACCATTAACCGTCAGAAACTCAGAAAGTCAAATAAATAAATGAAAGGGTTAATAATCTTATAAATAATTGTATATATTTCTAACATATTAACCCAGTCCCTTGACCATATAATCAAGAGAGAATAAAAACAAAAAAAAAAAAAAAAGAATGAAGGTAATTTCTAATTTAGCTTTTATAAGCTTTTAGGCACGTGTCAAAAATATTTATTTGGTTTTTAGTCTTTTATATTTTGTCTGAATAAATAAAATACAATATAAATAATTGTGTATTAATAAGAAAAAATGAACCTATTTTTTATTTTTTATAAACCTCCCTACAACACTATTGCCCCCTCCTATATACATAACTAAAAATAATTTTCACCGAATAAATGCGCGTATATAAAATATGCGTAAGGGCGATTTTAATTAAACATGACGCGACTTAAATTATAATTTTACTCTTTTTTTTTTTATTTGATTCTGTAATTTTCATATTTTATTATGGATTGAATTATTTATCAGCCAAAAGAGAGAAGAAAAACAGAACTATATACTAATATATTATTGGCGGCGGCAAAATAAAAGTATTTCACCGCCTCATGAACACAAAACTACAAACACACAAATACAAATATGGAAGAAAAAAAGAATAAACAAACAGAAAATGTTCAATCCAATTTTTTTTTTTTTTCTGATAAATTGAGAGAAAACATAATTTTTGTTTTTTTTTTGTTATTGTTGTTTATTTAGTTTTTTTTCCTCCCCACCCCCTCCCATTTAATCGATTAAAGTTGATTTTGATTTTTCCATATTAGTTTTTTTTTTTTTTTTATTATTATTTATTATTTAATTTTTTAATCACGATTAAATTATTTTTGATTGACGAACTTTGTATTTTCAGTAAACAAAACAAAATGAAAAAAATAACGCTTCAATTATTGATAAGGAAATTAAATTAAAAAAAAAAAATACAAATCAAAGAACCGACTAAATAGATGAAACGCATTAAATGATCGCATGAACGTCCGTCATCATAATTTTTATTCTAATCTTTACTAAGCAACTGAATAGGAAAAAAAAATAAATAAATAAATGAAAATCAAAAATTCCAATAAATAAAAAGACAAAAGATAAAATGTTTTATCCGCGTCAAATTTATAAAATGTGAAAAAAAAAATTTTATATATAATGAAACACAATAATTAGAAGTGTAATAGCTAATGTTTATGTCAAATAAAATTGTCTATAATTAATGCTAAAAGTACTTGAAAATAATTACACAAAAAAAACTCCTGTCTAATGGAATCTCATCTAACCTAATTGGATCTCATATAATAAAAATAACTTTTGGGATTCCACTAAATATAATTTTTAATCCAACAAAATTTCTTATTAAATTTCATGGTCCTATTGGACAGGTTTAACTCATTAGTCTAAGACTATCTAATTTTAATCTATTGATTATGTGAAATTCACATAAAACATTAAAAGTAAAAATAAACGGGAGTCATCAAGCCACGACATGCTAGAAAAACTATTTTGGATCAAATCTGAAGATTTACAAACAAAATTAATAAGAGTTAGATTTGCGTACGTATAAATTTCAATTTACGTATATCGAAGTGTATCAAGTACGATCAAAGGTTATTAAAGGTGATTAACCCCAGAACAGATATTGAGTTGAATTTTCATACCAAAGTTCAAATATTGATCAGTAATAATCACCTTCATCATCATTACCAGAATTCATATTTTTAGTGAATAAATCCATTCTGAGACAGATACTAGAAACTTCTAAGGAAAATTCTATTTGTGTTTACAACAACATCAAATCAGTTATAATCAAAAGTTATTAACTTCAATTTTAGTGTATCTATAAAATTGTAATTTGTTTATAAGTTTTTTAATGTTTATTTAAATGTTTATTTTTTTTAATAATATTCTAATCAGAATACTCTATCTTTGCGATATAGCACTTCAAATCTAAGCTTATCACACAGTAATGAGTAATTTTATATAAAAGAATTGATACTTTAAAGTTTCTTTTTTTTTTCTTTATATTTTTATAGAATCGGAGATAATCAGTAAAAATTATTATTATTATTTTCTATTAAAATCAATTTATAGAGGAACACTTAAATGTAATTCAATTTAGGAATTGATTTTCTGACTTTCTTCACGTATAGAATGAATTTTGATAAAAAATTATACTTTTTATAAATGAAACTTAAATTCGGAAAATTTTGATTATTGTCCATAGGCTCTGACTCCACAGAAAATCACCTACCAAAATCACAAAAAATTTAATTTAAATGAAAAAAAAAAACTCTTTTCCTTTTTACGGAAAAAGAAAAAAAAAATTGGATAATGAAAAGTTTTCAAAATTGAACAAAGTGAAAATTTGTTTCCAATTTGTTTTTTATTTTTTTTATTTTTTAAATTAAACTAAAAAGTTAAATGAAAATAGAATTTTCAATGTTTTCGTCAGCGCCACACACAAATTCTACCGCAACAAAAACCTTTAAAACTTCAAAAATATAAACTTTTTGTTACTTATTTTTTGTTCTTCCTTCCATTAAATGTGAGCGTGATCTGTATATGTGCCGTGTGTGTGTGTGTGTGTGTGTATGTTTCAAACCACAATATTCTTCCCTTTTATCTTTCTTATATTTATAATACAAAGATATATCGTCGTATATTTGAAATCTATTCATCCATTCAATCATCCATATAAAATGGTCCCAAAATCTAAACCAATAAAACACCCACAAAACAAAATTAAACTTAATTTTCGACAACAAACTAATTTATTGTTGAACATCGTGTTACGATTTTATCAATAAATGTATGTATATAAAATAAACCCTCTTTGGTATCATGAATCATGATTACAAAAAAAAAAAAATACCACACTTACACACACATCAGTTCAAATGGTGATACATATATTCATATACATTTAGGCTGCGAGGAGAAAGACATACCGATAGACAGACTCACGCTTCCTTCCTTCCTTCCTTCCTTTTTTTTCTTCTCTCGTATAAACAAAAAGTTTTCTATGAACAGAAAACAAAAGAACAACAACAAAAAACACACGAAGAACGAATTTGCTTTCTTTGGTTTTTTTTTGTGGTTTGGCAACAATTTTGAGTGAAGGTACCTTAAAGTGTCAGTGATGGCGTTATATGACGTGGTTTACACATATATTTAAAAGGGATTTCGCCACAGTTCTTAAATTATTCGTGTACAGAAATAAACACGATTTTTAAAAATTACAAATTCAAAAGTTCCGTTATTAATATTCAACCCCTTCAGAACAATTCTTTTAAACAAATTTCCACGATTTTTTAAAAATCTAAGCAAGCAACAAAAAATTTCTCCGATTGTAACCAGAAATTTATATACCAATGATACTGATTTTAGTCTAAAAATTAGTGACTGTCTATAATTTCCCTATTACTATTCTAATCTGATATTCCGTCTCTGCTTTGTGCAGAAAAATGTTTAAAAAGAAAGATAATTTTTGTTGTTGTTCTAAACATTCTCTTCTAAACATTTTCCATCATCTGCTTTTATTTTATTTTCATTTTATTTCTATTTTATATTTTTTTTTTTTTGTTGTTGTCAGTTTTTCTTGTCCATATAACGTATTTCAGGTGACACGAAACAACACTTAGAAAGAAGCACCTCTTACTCTACTTTTTATCTTTCTAAGAATATACCTACTATTTTCTTCTCTAAATAAAATAAAAAGGTTCAAGTTAAGGAACGAACGAACGAGCGAAAAAAAAAAAAAATGTTCACCCCCTTTAAACATATCGCAATCAGAATATTTACCATTCTACTTACATTCCCAGTTGATGGTATGGTGTGAATTTTACTATGCTGCTTTTATTTTTGTATATGAAGAGAGAAGCGCAAGTGTACCTTTTCACACATATCATATAATAAAGAAGAAGAAGAAGAAGAGAAAGAAAAAGGAAAAAGCATAAGAAAAAAAGTTCATATTCTCTCTCTCCAATGTTTTTTCTCAATTTCCCATTCCAAAAATTCTTTTTGGCAAACAAATTTTTTATGTACTTATTTTTGCTCTCTCGCATATGCACCATATTACAGTTTTTCGTTTTTCCAGACCTTATATTTCTTCATATCCCACTTTCCCCCAACCCGACCGTGATAAAACAATGCAGAGCCAGAGACTTTCTTTTCTTTTACGTAAAAACACAACTTCTTCTTCTTCTTCTTCATACATTTTCTTTATATTCCACTCCACTTTATTTTATGTGTTGTATGTGTTTTTGCATGTGTATGTAGATGTGTGTGTGTGAAGCCATGTGTTTTGTTCTAACATACAGAGGAATTCATTTGGGGGTTTTATTTGAATTAAATACGAAATAAGAAGAGAATTATTTGAAAGGGTTTGGCTGAAAGGGTATTTGGATGATATAGTGAGGAATAGGTGTAGTCTGTAAAGTGACATTTGCATACACAAAAATTACAAATTTAAACAAAAATTACAAATTTAAATTTTATTCACAAATTTTTTTTTTTTTTTTCCAATTTTGGAAATTTTCTTTTAATTTTAATGAAAAAAATAACAAACGAAAAAAGAATGAAAAAGAAAAACAAAACAATTGAAAGATTTGTTCATTTGATTTATTTAGCGTTCTCCCTTTTTTTCTCTTTCTCTCTCTCCCATTCCTTTAATACAAAAATCAACTGCTCCAGTCCTATCGCCTTTTTATTACAAAACATATCATTCATACATCCTGATCCTGTTCCAGTATAGAGACCAATAATAATAATAATAAAAAAGGACTTGTGTCCTATCAATAGACAGGAAATTTCCTTTGAAAATAAAAATAAATTTTCCAAACACACAAACGACGAAAAAAAAAAACTCAAATCCATTTTTCTTCTTTTACCTTTTCTCATCTCCAATGAATTTTCTCAATATTTTTACAAAAAAAAAATAAATACAACAAAAGGCTAAACAAAACACAATAAAAATGTATTTTTTGTCTCTCATAAATTTCCGCTTTTTTCTCTCTCTTTCAAATAAAGCAACAAACAACAAATAAACACACAAGAAAAACAACAAAAAAAAAAAATCCTTTATTTATTTTTATTGTTCAAACGAGAGAAAAACAAGAGAAAAATTCCGGCGTGGAAAAATGGGCAAAAAAAAAAACGAAGAGAAAAACTGAATAGGTGGAGGAGGAGGAACAATAAGAAGAAAAAAGAAAAACACAAATAAACGACAACATTTCGGTTCGATCCCGTAATGAAAACAGCTTGTCGCTTTTGAGCTTTTTTTTCTTGTTATTTTTTTTCTGCCAAATGGCCAAATTTTTTTTTCTGTTCTGTCTTGTTTTGAGGATTTGTCCGCAGTCAGTGACGACAGAAATGGCGGTTGTCGTACTTTTTTTTCTGTGTGTGTGAGTTTTTTTTGTATGAGCGAAAAACTCGAAGTTTATCTGCTTGAAATTTTTTGGGATGGGGGTTGGATGTAAAGGAGACATCATTCAAATGAGATCAGTGCAACAAGAGAGTGAGAATTAGATTTAAAGAGAGAAAATGTTAAGGGAAAGAATGGATAAAAGATTGCAGGGTTGATATTTTATCTGTTAAAATGAGAGAAAAATGGGAAATTCAAAGAAAAATTCCATGAAAACAGATTGAAAAATAAAAATTGTTTCTATTTAAAAAGCGCAAACTCCAAAATAGAAGTACTAGCTTCGTTTAAAAGCTCCCACCAAAACCACAATAAATAGGCGTTTCTTAAACTCAGTTACCGCCTGTCAATCAGTATATCTTCCCAACCGGATATACAATTTAATCCCCACTACAGGAAATATAAATAAAATGGGCGTTAATATTGTATAAAATACAAATATGATTGGTGTATTTGTACGCCTTTACTACCATTTATCTCCTAAATGGGTGTGGTTTCATTGCCCCCACTACTGCACTGATTATTTTTACTCTGTTGGGGGCTTTATTTTTGTACCAAACAAACAAAAACCAGTCAGTGCTTAAACGTGAACGAATGCGCATCGTTGCTACGCATTTTTTTTTCTTTTTACACAAATAGAAAAAGGAAAGAAAACAGTAAAAAAAGAGAAAATCGTGTGAACAAAAAATTTATATTTTTTAACGAAACAAAACAGAAAATCAAAAAAAAAAGAAATTTTCTTAACTAACATTTTTCTATTATTAACAATTTCTAGTGGTTGAAAAGGAAGTTTATATATGATGTTATAAGATCCTTTGAAGAGTGCGAAGTTTAATAAATACTTTTGGTTATTATTTGTGTTTTTTTTCCCGTACTAATTTCTTTGCAAAGTGTAAAAATTTAGTCCATTCAATAAATAACGAAAGACAATTCCGAATAGGACGAGAAATAAATTAATTTGAGGGACAAAAGAAAAAGAAAAACAAAGAGAAAAGGAGGAAAAATGAAAATTTAATTTTTCCTCGTGTGTTTTTCTTTTGTTGTGTGCTTGTGTATGTGTGTGTATGCGTGTATGTAAACAAAATTAAGTGAATTCAATTGCTGTAAAAACAAAAAAAAAAAAAACAAAATACAAAAAAGGATTAAATCCGATAGTGTCCGGTTAATCGAACAAAAACGATTTTCACATAAATAATTATGTTTTTTATTCAAAAATATTTCAATTGTTATTTTTATTATTTTTCACATTATCAATTGTCATTTGTTTAAGACAGACAATAATAAAGGCAAAATAAAAGGTATAAAGGAAAAATTTTTTGCGTAGAAAAAAAGTCAAAAGAAAAGAAATTATTTTTAATGTATCGTTTAGGCGGTGTGACATGACATCTAGTGAAGACAATTATAAATTTTTATGTGATAATTATTATGATTATTTTAATGATTTTATGTTTTTTACAAAAAAAGGATTAAAAAGGAAGAAAAGTGGTGTACGTACTTGATTAAAAACAAAGTGAAAAGAAAAGTGAACAAAAGAAAGAAAGGAAAAGAATTAAAAGAAAAGAAAATAGAGAGTGAAAGAGAAAGAGTGTTTTTGAGAGACGAAGAAAGGAGAGTGAATTGTGGTTTCTTTTTTTTTTTTTTTTTTGGTTTATTTATTTGATTTTTCATTTTGGAAAAAGTGCGAAAGGAAGAAAAAAAAATTAAACCTAGAGCGAAAATCTATTAACGAAAGAAGAAAGAAAATTTCAGTGAAAATGTCAAATGTAAATATTTGAACACAAAAGAAAAGAAAAACAAAAACAAAAAAAAAAGAAAATGAAAAAAAATTAGTATTTTTTTTTTTATTTAGTTTTTCTTTTCGTTTTTTATTTTCTTTTTCTTTATTTTCTTTCTTTGTTGTTGTTGTTGTTCTTACTTGTATATTATCATATTAATTTTATACCTTTTTTTTTTATTCTTTCTAATTGTTGTTGTGTTATCTTTTTCTTAAAAATATAATTTTTAAACTTAGAAGACAAATTGAGGAGGATAAAGAAGAAAAGTGAAATTTGTTAGTTTTTTTTTTTTTTTTTGTTTTGAATTAAAAAGAGAAATTTTTTCATTGGGAAAAAAAGAATTTTATTCCCTTTTTTTTTGTTTTTTTAAAAAAAAAGTTTTAAATAGTGAAGAATAAAAAGGGGGAAGAAAAAAAGAGTTTTGTTTTAAAAAATTGTCGCGATTGATTATTTTTTTTTTTAGTTCGTTTGTTTTTTTTTTCTTTATTTTTGTGTTTTTTTTTTTTGTAAAATAGAATTTTTTTCTTAAAAAAAAAAAATTAAAAGAAAAATAAAAACAAAAATATAAATATTTGTACTGCTTTTTAGTGTGTAGTACAGATGGCAGCATACGCACAATTTGGTTACGGTTATCCGACGGCAAGTCAGGTATGTCCATAATCTTCACACAACAACAATTATTTTTTTTTTTTTATTTATCACCTTCAACAACCCTTAGTTATAAGTTTTGTAATTAAAGTAAATTGGTCCAATCATAATTCCATCCTAAACATCATTTTCTGAATGAATTCAAATTGATTGAATTAAAAACCAAGAAATTTGTTTAGAAATTGCATACGGATTGCCTGCACTCTGTTAGCATCAACAATTAAATCTGAATCGTATTTTAGGAATAAATTTTACATTCATTATTACGGTTGTCATTTCGTCTTCGAATTTATTATTTTATGGGTTAGTTTGTATAGACTTTTAATGTAAAAACAAATAAATAGGGTAAAATGAAGAGGTTGTGAAAATCACAGTTGTAATTTTTAACGATAATAGAAAATGCTTTGAGAACAGTCCATTAAATGGTTCATCATTGGTTAACCCAAATAAATGAAAGTTTAATCATTTTCCCCTTAAACGATATTCAAACCTATTCAATCTACAAATCTGAATAGAATGTTAGAGTTATGGAAAAATAGAAAAATGTGAGTAACCAAAACTTCAAAAACTGTTCCTCAGTTGATTTCAATTTGATTTCAGTTGATCCATAATTTCAACTCTCGTGTCAGTCGATTAGATCACAGAAATAGAATTTTTATTTTATTGTACTAAATTCTGTAACGAAAACAAAAAAAAAATTTGGTCAAATAAATAATTAATTTTTGTATTTAAATAAAAAGCGACAAATCGTTTTATCAATTGTTTTGTTTGTTACCGTTTACGATTGTACAAGGATATGGATTGATAGGGAATAAATGTAAAAAAAAAAAAGGAACTAAAAATGTTAAATTAAATTTGACAGAATAGACAATAGACAAATGTTAGAAAGACAAGAATAGAAATAAAGATTGATTATTTTTGTTCTTTAATCATTATCAGTAATTAATGTTAAAAATTACAGAATAAGGATAAACTGAATTCCGGTAAAGCCGGAATTAACCAATTCCAATATTCAAAGAAATTAAATTCCGTTTGTCTCTGTTGTAAATAAATATTCAATATGTTGATAATTTTCAATCAATCAAATACCAACACCACAGGAGATTATAAAAGTGTCAAGTGTGACCATAGTAGAAAACCAAATATAAAAATAAAGAAAAATGGTGAAATAAAAAAAACACACACACACAAACACAATAAAAGATCTAATTAATTTATCAATCAATTTTGTTGTTCCGTTTTATAAATATTTATAAGTGAAATATTTGACAATCGAAAAAATGCCAAAAATAGTAAAAACAAAAAAAAACACAAAAATTAACTGAACGATGAAAAATCTCCCGCCGTTTCTTTCTCTCAATTCAAACAGAAAATTAAATTCAATTAAATTATTTCGATTTATAAAAATTAAATTTTTGTGTTTGTTTTTTTTTTTTTTAATAAATTTTCAACAATTTTTATAAATAAATAAATAAAAAAAAATTCCTTTCTCTCCTCTCTCGTCTGTCTGTATATCTCTTTCATGATCATCATCATCATCATCTTTCTATCTATCTGTATATGATGAAAATCATGTCATCAATAATTCATCAATTGTCAAAAAAAAAAAAATTTAACTCAACTTTGCCAAATGAAATTATTGAAATATTTTTGAAACGCACGAATCGAGTGCGTATCCTGAATGCATTATTTTGTTGATTTTTGAATTTGGAGCATTTTTGTTTTTTTTTTTTTTTTGTTCATGAAAATAATCAAGTCAAGTTCACTTGGAAGAAGAAGTAAAGTAGCCAGGAGAATCAGAAGAAAGATGACGGGAAAAAAATGAAACAGAGAGAATTTTTTTTTTATTATTTTGACGTAAAAATCCTCAGGGGTCAAATGAATATAATTGGAAACGTTTTATATCCATTAAACCATTAGTAGGGATCATTTAACGTCATCGGACGAGCGAAAATAGCCGCCGGGATTATATTTATGTCTTTAATATTTTAATAAATTAATGGGAGTCTGGTGTGTGTGTGTGTGTGTGTGTATTTTGTTCTTGTTTTTGTTGTTGCTGCTGTCCCAATTTTCCTCCTCTTCACTATACATTTTCCGTCTATGTACCTTTCTTCACACACTTCAAGTAAAGATAAAGAAAAAGAAGAAAAAGAAGAAAAGAAAAAATATAATTCGTTCATCTGAATTTTTGTTGTTGTTGTTATTATTATTATTGTTGTTGTTGTTGTTCTTGTTGAGTTCAATTGCGCATGGTTAATTTTAAACATATTGACACGTTCATCAGTTGCTTTGCTGGTTTGGCTGCTGTTTGTTGAGTCTTCGTTTTATCAAAACAAAAATTTTTTGTTACCAATCTTTTTTTTTCTCTTCTCTTCTTTTATTTTGTTTTTGTTGTTGTTTCTTTATTTTTTTTTTATAAATCTGGATTTGTAAGATTTTTTCATGTGCGCGTGAAATATTGAATGAAAATCACAATTTCTTCTTTTTTTTTTGTTATTGTATTCAAAGACTGTTGTCTTGTCTGTACCATTTTTTATTAATAATTTTCTGTTTGAATTTTTTTTTTATATATTCAAAAGAAAATGAAGAACATTCCACTAATGATAATTATTCTGATCATTGTAAGGATTTTGGAATTTTTGTTCATAAGCATTTCTATTATTTGTGTTGTTATATATTTGTAACATTTTTGTTGTCAGAAATTATATAAATCTTGAATTCATAATTTAATGAATGAAGTTTACTTTTGTCTTATTCGATGATGAATGGGAACTACAATTATACGTACAATATCTGTGGAAGCATTTTATTTTGTAATTCTAACAACAAATAAACAGAATTTTTGATTCATGTTAATTAAAATAAATCGAAGGTTCCTAAAATATGGACCCATACCGTCGTCTTTATTTTCTTCCAATTTTTTATTTAAATGTTTTTCTTTGGTTGAAAATTGATTTTTTAATAACAATTGTATCCAATGTGCCATCACATCTACCAGTTCAGGAACAACAAAAAAACAATTGTTGTTTTAAAAGTGTAAACGTCATCATTATTTTGCACTATCAATTCAAACGGCAAAGTGATGAACAAAAAAGTCTTATAAAATTTAAACAAATGGACGTAATGGTCAACTGGTCAATTATTATAACTGATGCATAAGTTCTAGATAAGCTTTACAATTTTCGAAATAAGTTTTTTAATAGATTATCAAAATAGTTCACATATATCAGAATGGGGGTTTGTATGCCATTTCTAAAAACAAAAACTTCTCCTTTTGATCTCACCACAAAATTCACAATAATTCACAACAAAATAAAAATAAAAAAAAGGCAGCGCACAAAAATGTGACAAATGTACAAAACAAAAATTTTATAAATCTCTCCTTTTTTTTTTGTCTTTTTGTTTTTCTGGATTTTGTTTTTTCTGTTTTTTTTTTTTTTTTTTTTTTTTTTGTAAAAAAGTAAATAAATAAAAAATACAAAAATATCGATAAAAATGTCACTTAAAAAAATATAAATATAAACGGCCCAATTGCTTGTCATTATTTATATAAAAAATAATATTTTATTTATTATTTATATGTATAAATAATAATAATAATAAATATATATAAATGAACATGCATGACCGCATACGTCACAGACTTTTAACATCACTTCGTTTTTCTTCTTTTTCTTTTTCTATTTATTTCTATTTATTTATATTTTTTTTTTTTTGTATATTTTTGACAGGAGTGTTTAACGTTGCTACACACCCACATTCATTCGCACACACACACACACACATATACATACATATAAAGTTATCACAATAAATGCACAGAAAATCGTCAAATCAAAATATTTTTCCATAAAAAAAAAAAGTAAAAAAAAAAGAATTCATACAATAAAAAAAATGTAACAATAACAACAACAACAACAATATGAATAAATAAAACGTATAAATCCACTTAAAAGCTCACATTTGTCACTCATCAAAAATATCCGTCCGTCAGTCTTCAAATATAAATATTTTAAGAGGAATTTTTTTTTTCTTTTATATTTTTCACAAAAGTTTCTTTAATTTTAAGAAAATAAAGTATAAACTGAATCGCATAATGAAGTCAAAAATAAAATCGCACACATTTATTTTTCTTCATATATTTCTGTGTTGTTGTTGGTGTTATGTTGTTGTTAGCTTTTCGTTACGACAGACGTTACACCCTTGATATTATGTTATCAAATTTTTTGCCGCATGATGATTGTATATTTTTTAGTTTTGAATTTTTGACTAGGGAAAAAAAACCAGAAAGGAAAATAAGGACAATTGGTGTGTAAAGATTAAAGATGGAAATTAAATTTTTATTAATGTAATTTTTATCAGTTTGTTGTCATTATTATTATTATTATTATTAACTTGTTCTCTTCTCTCTTTAATTTTTGGTTTGACCATTTTATTATTTAACTTATACTTTGGCCTTTCGGTATGAAATTTAGTTACAAACTATGTATTCCTTTACATGCTTAATAATATACAATTATTGGCTCGTGATTCGTGAAATACTTAATGCTTCCTTATACGTACAATTTTCTTTATTTTATTTTATTTTATTTTTGAATTGAAAAATTAATAATAAAAATAATAACAATAATGTTTACGTTGTGCTACCGTAAGATGTCAGTACTTACCTTTTGTTAACCCCTTAAGGCTTAACGCGCGATCACTCAATAATTCCACTTTATTTTCATGTGAGTATTAAATTGGCAAGATGATGGATAATATTAGTGATTATAAGACCAGTGACGATATCAGAAATGATATGCAAGAATCTGACTATGGAAATTTTGAAGATAGTATAGAGGGATGGTTGGAGGGAAGTTGGAGGAATGTATATATAGAAACTGATTATTAAGAAGTTTATTCGTTCATCTAAGATTGATCCTTAGATGGATCATTCATCACGTCTATAATAAAGATCATCGTCCAAGTTTCTGATTTTATATATATATTTATTATGGCCTTAAGGATCATGGCACGGAATTAAGAGTATAAAATATCTGTTGGACGATCGAATTTTTATTGTTGTTGTTATGTTTTTCTTTCAAAATGAAAGACAGAGAAAAAAAAACAGAAAAGAATAAAAAAAAGGCTTTTATATATTTTCGGAAATTATAAAATAAAAAAGAAGAAAAAGAAAAAAAAAAACAAAAGAAGAGAATTTTAAGAATAAGAAAAACGAAAGAAAAAAAAAAAGAGATACGAAAAAATTCAGATAGGGATCGACTAATTGACATCGCGATCTCTATTCAATATCTCTATCTCTGTCTTTCTCTCCTTTTTTTTATTATAATTTTATATTATTCGGGTGACTTTTTTTTTTCTTTATTCCGTTTAAAACACAAGTCTTATTATGGTTCGATCGGGTTTTTCGTTTGTTTTTTTTTTTTGTTTTTGTTTTTTTTTTTATTTTTGGGTTTTACTAATTTCGAAAACGTTATCAATTTAATAAATCTTTTATATATTTTCTTATATAAAGACAAAGACGCGAGAATGTTTCTTTTGCGCCGGTTAATCATCATCATCATCATCATCGTCATGGTTTTATAAAGAGAAAGGGAGAAGATGAAGAAAAAACAAAACAATAACAAAAAAAAGGGAAAGGAAAAGAAACGAAAAAAAAAAAAAACAAAACAAAATTTATATTCTTAATGCGATAAGAGAAAAAGAGGTTCTTTAATTTAATTAAAAACGAAATGAATACAAGGGAGTGAAAATTTACCATTTTTTATTTAAATTTATCAATTTTTAGGATTAAATGCATCGATCAATCGATTATGATCGATAAAAGAAACAACAACTTTTTCTTCGAATTTATAATTTTGAGAATAGAAATCCCCTAACAAAATTCTAAGGGTTTATTTTTTGTGTTTTAGAGTTTAGGTTGCCACCTGCATTGAACTTAACATAAGTAAAATAAAATTGTTTAAAACCCTCCGGATGATACAATAAAATAATTAAAAATATTCAAAAGAGAAATCTACTTTACCTCGGGGTATTTTCACGTGTATACATACACACACACATACACACAGAAGACAAGAGTGGAATCGGATATAAGCTCATAAACTTTGTCACTAAAATAAATTTTTCCTTTAAATTCTAAATTAAGAAAGAAAGAAAAAAACCATAATAATTTATAACGTGTCCACGGTACGTATCCTATACATCCATCTCACAGCATCTCACATTCACAAAATATTTAAAACTATAAATCAAAAAAAAAAAAAAACATATTGATTTTGGAATTTCCTCTTCTTCTATTCTCTCTCACTCTCTCTCTTTCTTTCTAGACATGTTTACATCTTATATAACCATAAAATTAAATATCATAAAATCAATTCAAATTTTTGTTTGCTTTTTTTTTTCTCGAATAAAAATAATAAAATAAAAAAACACAACAACAAAGAAATCAATTTTAATTATTTTAACTTATCTAATTGCACGCCTAAAAGCACGCAGCAAATAAATAAAAAACAAAAACTCAGAAAACAAAAAAAAAATTAAAATTGCAAATAAATTAAATTAAATGGATAAATTTACATTTAATTAACTTTTTGAATGAATTTGTTTTTCTTTTTTACGATCTCTATAAAAAAAAACCAATCACACGAACACACACACACACATACATCACACGAACACACACATATGCATAAATAGGTAAAGGATTCCCCCCTTTATTTTTTCTTAACATCCTTTTAGCCTAGTGCCATCAACCAACACAAAAAAAAAAACAACAACAACAAGAATAACAACAACTAAAAGCCATCAAATATTTATTGATTTTATGTTTTAAGAGTGAAATCTTCTGCCTTTTGTTGTTGTACTTTTAATGTGTTTAGTAGTCACATATTTTGTTGTTCTTTTTCATTAAATATGATCGCAAAAGTAAAAGCACAACGACTAACATTGAACGACTGAACGACACTGTTTGTTATTGTAATAAAACAAATTATAAACAAACAAACAAAATTTGTGTTGTAATTAAAAATTTTTATAGTTGAACTGAAAACAAGCAAAAAAAAAAAAAGAATTAACAAGAAAAATTTGTTAACGAAAAGAGAAAAAAAAAATATAAAGTACAAAGTGAATAGCGAATAGCCAACAATTTTTTTTACTTCTTTATTTTTTTTTTATGTGATTTTAATTGATGTCGATTGAAATTAGTTAGATATTTAGTTTAATGGAAGTATACTTTTATTTGAATGGATAATCTTATTATATAGTGTGTAAAGAATTTCAGGGTTATGTATTTTGAAAATTAAACGATGAGTAATTTAAAAATTATATAACGTGCCACTGTATGGTCATGACCTAAACATTCCCACTCGCACCTATACAGAAACAGTCAAAAGGTTGTAAAAAAAAAGTTAATTTTTGTTTAATAATATTCGTTTCTTCTTTCTTTTGATGACGATTGCAACCTTCTCTCAATCCCTTAATTATTTTTTATACATTTAATTTACGAAATGGTTTCACGTGTAGTGTTAACTAAGATTCTAATTTAATGTTTTTAATTTCTAAAACCGATTGCACAAAGATGCGCAAAGATTCACAAATTCCCCACAAGTTCTCCCAGGATTGCACACAGTGGTTAACCCCTCGGAATTTACACATCAAATATTATATTTGTTATTGTTTAACGTTACCTATTTTCATTCTTCCGTTTGTTTTTATTTATTAATTTTCCATTTTCGTTGACAAATGACAGAAAATAGTTTAATTTTGACACTTCATAGAAATTTAAGGAATCGACGCTTGATTTTCTCATAACTTAGAATTTGATTTATAAAAGTTAACTTCATATTTTTATCTGAATTAATGAAATATATTTATTTATGAAATTCTATTAATAACAATTAATTAATTATAAATTTTCCTACTATACTACATTAACAAAAGAATGTCTTAGCAAAACTCTTTGATATATTTCAATTGTGTTTTTGTCATTTAATACGATAATTAATTACAATCATCGTTCATTTTTTTTTTTTTCATTTGGTATAGACTAAAATTAAATTTGCATTGCAAATTATTTTGAAAAGGGTTATAAAAAAAAAATGCGTATAAAATAGTGGGAAGATTTAAAGTAAATAAAATGGGGTTTCAATTCTGACCTTAAAAAAAATGCGTTTAAATTTGCACTAAATAATTTGCATTTGATCAACATGAATTATTACATCAATATAATGTCTTACTTTCTTTCATTTAAAATTCATCATTATCGTTGTTTTCTTTTTCATTTCGCCCAGATTTTATCTTGCGCTAAACTCATAAATACTTATTATATAAAAAAAAAAGAAAACCATCTAAAGCTCATCATCTTAAATTGTTAAAGCCAAATGGCAATTATTTACTCTCGTTTTTTATTTTTCCTCTCCATTTTATATCTGTTGGAATAGACCGTAAAACATTAGCTATGCTGTTGAGATTTTATTTAAACAAGAAGTTTATTTTATACTTCAATATTATATGGAGAAGAAGAAAAAAGTAAAAGAAGAAGAAGAAGTAAAAGAAGAAGAAGAAAAAAATAATTGTTAATTAAATAATGGGGTGGAAAAATACTCTTTTTTTTATGGTTTTATATTAAAATGAAAATGAAACGATCTATAGAAATATACGTAAAATGAGAGTGAAAACATATTTACGTATCTACTTATAATAAAATTGATTTTGACCAATTGTCATACATTCATTATTTTCACTAATTTATTTATTTGTTTCAATATTTCTGTTCATCAAATGATTTTCATTTATTTTCGATATTTTTTTTTTGCTTTTTAAATAAAAAAGAAGGCCACTTATGATGATCATGATGAGGATGATGATGATGAGGATGAGGATGAGAAAGATTGATTATAGTTTTATACATTTGTGTATTTATTTTATATAATATGTGTGTGTGTATGTGTGTGTGTGTGATTGTGTATGTGGATAAGAGTCTACATGTGTTTGATTTTTGGTATTTGATTTTTTTTTTGTACACATAAAACATACTTTGTTTTTTTTGTGTATCGATTGATTGAGATTTTTAGTTTTTTTTCAGATGGTTCAGTTGCCATGATTGTTAAAGGTTTTTAGTTTTCTTTTCTTCATTTTTTTTTTCGTATATAGAACAATCTTCGTTGGTTATGTAAATTGATCCCTTTTTGAAAAGAATAGGATTTGATAGAGGAGGAGTTTAAGGATGAGTTGACATTTACTTAATAAAGGTTTTTTTTGTGCTGAATTGCTTTTGATTTTTAAAGTAAAAATTTTGTTTTTCAATTTTTTTTTTCTCAATTTTAAGAGGATAAAATTTTTTTTTCTCACTAAGTTTGATTGAAGTCTTTTTGCGTTAAAGACAGAAATATTGGATTACATCTATTTAATTTAAATTAATTTTTCTAAATTAAAATTAAAAAAATGCATAAATTAAATCAAAAAAGAAAGAAAAACAGAAGAAAGAACAATAAATTCCAATTATCTAAAATTCTTCACAAAATACTGTGACAATAATAAATAAATTGTTTTTTAAACTCTTCACTTAATTTTATATACTTAAATTTCAAACAAACAAACAAACCAACTAGAGAAAAAAAAGAAAGAAAGAAAAAAAAATATATGCCGTCCCAAAAGAGGCTTCAATATTCTAAAGATTTGTTTGTTTGAAGATGAATATAGTGAGAAAGAAAGAGAGAGAGAGAGAGCGAATGAAAGAGTGAGAAACAAAAAAAAATGTGAAAAATAAAATAAACATTTATTTAGTACTTAAAGCCACCCGTCACTCAATAATAAATAAACTATCATCATAAAGGTAATATGATATCGTTGACTAACAATTTAATAGAAAGAAAAGGAAAAAAACGAAAGAAACAAAAAAATGGACCGCAACAATTCATTTATTCAGAGGTGAATTTTATTTATTTATGTTTTTGAAAAGTTCCTCAATCGTTCGTATTTTTAAATTTTGAATGCAATGAAGCAAAATCCTTTGATGAAAACTTATTCAAATTTACTCAAACATTCTTCGATGTTAGGTATTCGTTGCTTGTCCATATTTTTGAGGTTTCTTTGAAAAATTAGGTTTTGAAAAAGTTTTAATTGATTTCAGAAATGTAGGTTTTAAGAATGTATGAAACTGACAATAAAATTCAATTTTAAACGAGTAAATAGGTAGAATTTTAAGAACTTGATAGTGGTAAAGTGTTTATGAAATATGTACACAAGTTCTTTTAAATTATTATATAACATAAAACTCATGAAAGTTAAAAACGAGATAAAGACTTTGTCATTATTACATGGAACACTTATAAATTGCCTTAAACTAACAAAATCTCTAATTGCGTGACAGCAGAAAATATGAGCAGAAATTCTTAAATAAATTTTACGTAAAATTCCTAAATACGTCACTGTTAGTTGTTCAAGTTTTTTGTTAAGATATGTCGATTTGTATTAATAAAAAAAAATATAAGGCGGTAACACTTAACGCGTGGAATCAGAAGAAAAAAAAAAGAAAAAGGGTTTTTTACGGTTGGATGCAATAATTATGAAAATTGTTTTGACAATAATCTGATTTTTTATTGACGTGCATTAGGCGAAGATTACTATTAGGTGTTTGATGGTATGTGAGGGGGAATGGAAGAATTTAGTTTCATTTATTATTTAATTGATTTAAATGTTCGCTAAAATAAAATGTTATATAAATTTTTAATTTTGCTTTTACTTTATTTGCAGCTTCTTGTCGGTGGTCAAACAACAACAACAAGTGCCCAATCACCAATATCAGGTGCAAATGCACCATCACTTAGTCCAGGTGGTTCTGGCACAGGTGCACAAGCTGGTGCATTAAGTCCTGGTGGTTTATCACAAACATCAAATGCACCACAAACGTCATCATCTTGTTGTGAAAATGGACGACCTATTATGACAGATCCTGTATCAGGACAAACAGTATGCTCATGCCAATATGATTCAGCACGATTAGCCTTATCAGGATATTCAAGAATACCAACAGGAGGAGTGTATGGTTCACCATATCCTTCAACAGATCAAAATCCTTATCCAAGTATTGGTGTTGATAGTTCTGCATTTTATTCACCACTTGTAAGTACACTTTTTATATATACACTTAACTATTTCTTATTATTACACAATTTGTCGTTCATTAATCGAAATGAAAGTATGGACAAAATACTTTACCGGTTGTTTAATCTTACATCCAAATACAATCTATTCATTTTACTTAATTCAATCAATTTTAATGAATATGCGAAGATTTCTTTAATCAAAATTAACCAAAAATAAATTCGACTCAGACGACAATAATGTAAACCGTTCTAGTGAAGTGTCCAGAATTTACGAAATTGTAATTTCTTAAGATTTTATAGGGTTTGTTCAAAATCTGTAGCTACCAAGTTTATGAAGTGATCAAAATATTTAAAGATCAAACAACAAAAAGATGGAAAAAATGTTTTTTCATTTTTCAAAAATCTCACGATAAAAATTCCAATATGTGTGTTTAACTCTCATTGTAAAAGCAAAGGGGAAAACATGTTCACTCTTTTATATCACATACTTACTTACCTACTTACTTACTTACTTACTCTATAAAGTAAAGTAAAGTAAAAAAAAAAAAAAATATATATATTAAGATATTCTTTCAACGTCTTTATGGGACGTCATCCGTCATTCGTGCATTTTTCATATTTTTACCACAAATCATTTGTCTCTTTGTTTTTTTTTTTCCATCAAAAAATAGAAAATTATATTATTTTTTCTTCTGTGATTCTTATAATCCAATGCTACAACTATTCATCTCGTTTCATCTCATTTTATGAGAAATTTACTTATATTTGTCTTATTCTTGTCTTTCATTTTTCTTCTTTTTTGATTTGTTGTTATTTGTGCCAATATTTATTGCATAACCAAATAAATTCGAATCAGAATGAACACACACACACACACACACCCATAGTTGTTTTTCTACCTTTGCCTAAGTATTTAATTTAATAGAAGAGGCGAACCATGTTTGTTTTTTCTTCTTTTTTTTTGCGCACATTATTTTGTATTCATGGTGTATTGTGTGTTGACTGTCGAAAAAGAGAATTGCATACAACAAAAAAGAAAGAAAAAAGAAACACTTGCAACAACAACAACTATGGTAAAACAAGAAAAGTTTTCAATCTATCCATGATGTGGCGCCCTCACGGATTTTCATTGTAACTAAAAACAGGGTATTCTACTTCTTCTTTTTTTGTGTGTCTTGTGATTGTCATTATATTCATTGTCTCTTCTTTTTCTATTTGGCGACTAAATAAGAATAATAAAATGTGTTAATATTCTTAAATGAATTCATTTGATTTTGTTATTGTACTTTTTATTGTTATTTTTGTTTTGTACTCTTAACTAATCGATTCTTATGTTGCTCGCCAATCATTTCTTATTGTCGTAAAATAATAAAAGAAAAATAGAGCAAAATAAAAAAAAAAACCCCATTTTGAATGTCGTTGTTGTTATTATTTCAAAGTCTCAGTTTTCAATGTAAAAACGTAAGCATTGAGGTATTCATATATAAATCTATCTATCAAATATAAAGTAATATGTAAAATAATAGAAGTAAATCGTGAAGTATGAAAAAAAAAAAAAAATTTGAAACCTACAAATGACGACTAAACTATTACCTAAAGGACTTCTTCCTATATACACGTATATATTGTCTAATAAAACCTCCTTCGTGTTGATTGACTTTCACTGTACATACATAACAGGATTATTGTATTGTCATGTAAAATAACGAAAATAACAAAATAAACAGAGTGAAGAGAAAAAAGAACTAAACAAAACTGACTGAAAAAAAAATATTTGCGCGGTGTCAATGACGTCACACACCCCTTTTTTTATTTGGTGTCATTTTATAAGAGAACGAGTACTACCAAGTTTTAACTCCTTACAGTAGCAACTAGCAATTGTTGTATATATATATATATATATATATATACTCGTTATTTTCTCATCCTCGGCATTGTTATCCTCGTCATCGTCATATATATTATAATAATATAAGCAGATTACTGGTGTTTTATTTCAATGTTTCGTCGTGTTACCATTTGGTTGAACATGCAAATATGCATTCGTGCAATGTTGTTATTATAATATGTCTTTTATTATATAAAGGGAAAATTGTGGATATTATAGGGGTGGGGTATTGGATGTTTTTTTTTTTAGTATGTGTATTTGTAAGTACATATATGTGTGGTTGATTATTTCCATCGCTTTTTGTTTTTTTTTTTTTAGTTTATTCTTTAGGAAAGATAAAAATTATTTCTCTATTATTTTTCAATTTTTCCAGCGTTATTTCAATTATTGAGCATAAATGTAAAAACGAACAAAATATGAATCCAATTGGAAATGTAGAATAACACAAATGATTGGAATTTATAAGAATAGAACAAAAAAAAAAATTAAAGTAAAACTGATAAAATTATTGGGTAAGCTTCGATAACATTTTACAACCAAATAAAACGTCTTATGTAACATAAATTGAGGTCTTCGTTTATACAATTAAAATACCAAAATCATGTTAGATTCTGATAATCCTGAAAAAAAAAAACTAAAAAAACGTAATTTTGAAATCTAAAATCCAATCAGAATTTTTCACACAAAACCAACAAAAAAAGAAAAAAGCACACTTTTTTTTTTTATAATCAAACCAAAAAAATCTAACAATAAAAAATATTCTTATATAATCAGGATAGAAATTTAACAAACAAAATGCGCATCTAATTAGGTTCAGTTGGTTTTTTATGTTTTCTATATAGAAAAAATTTCTGTGTGTGTGTGTTTGTCTTTTTTATTTTTTTTTTGGTTAATCAGCCGCCACTTGAATTATCTTGAAAATTTTTTGTGGGACGAAACAAATGAGGTAAAATACACCGTGACATAGTCTATATTTCATTCTAAGTAGATACCGAAACAAAAAAAAATAAATAAATTATATCATTGTGCGGTACGATAAATAATAAATAAAAAACAAAAACAAAAAAAAAAAATTAGTAAAGATCAAAACTGATTTGAAAATTCTTTTTTTTTTTTTTTTTGATTTGCCACAAAATAAAAATCGCATTTATTTTTTTTTTTGTTAGTCTTCTTCTTCTTCTTCTTCTTCTTCTTCTTCTTCTTTTTTCCCTCAATAATATTTTCACATATTTTCATATTTAATCGTTTTATTTAATTTTTTGATTGTAGTTAGTTGGTGTATAGAAATCAAATGGTTGATTAATATCAATTATTGGCTATCGCGCTTAAAAATATAACAAAAGTAAAAGAAAAAAAAAAAGCAACAACAACAACAACAAAAATGTATGAAATAATTTTCCGTTTGTCTGATGCCGCTCACACAACTGTTTTTTTTTATAAATAATTCATTTTTCATTTATTAAGCAAAACCAAAAAATAAATGAAAATGAAAATGAAACTGAAAATGAAAATCAAATCAAATCAAAGTAAATTCAATCGATTTTAACTCAATTATATATTTTTTTTTTTTATCAATAATTCATTTAGTTTAGTTGTATTGTGTAAGGGAAAAGTATGATAGGTGAAACAATTATGAATAATCAGCGCGGTTATATGTTTTTAGTCAAAGGATAGAAAAATAATTGCGATAAGGATATACAAAGAAAAAAAAATAATATAATTTAATGTTGATAAATATTTTTGATTTTGTAGGTTTGTATGAAAAAAAAATAGGTTAGAATGACAATCGTCTCGTGTTTTTTTTTTCTCTCTTTTTCTCATTGATCCAATTTTTGTATGTATAAGTATGTAATGACTTAAATTTTTTTTTTTTTGTTGTTTCGTAATAAAATATTTGAAGTGGCGTGACGTGATTTAGGTTAAATGTTGAATGAGGAGAAGGGAAATAAAAAAGAAGAAAAACATGAGAAAAAAATAAGTCCCTTTTCAACTATAATTACCATCAAAGTTAATCTTTATTATTTACTTATTTTATTATACATTTTACAAACGTCACCAACTAACCTCTTTTTACCATCTTCTTTTTATATATTTTATTTATTATTTCTAGAAATTTAAATCCAACCTACCTACAATAATGTTCTTCTGTTATTACAAAATTAAATAAAATACAAAAATCCTTTTACTAAATCGATTTTAATATCAAATTACAAATTGAAAAATTAAAGAAGCACAAAGAGTTATGCTAACACCCAAATATATACACACATGCACACACACACACACACACACATACTTACACACACTTGAAGATATAAATGTATTTTATTTAGATATAAAATGTCTGTCAACAATCTTATTTTATGCGTGTCGTTAAGAGTGGTTTTTTTTTGTTTTATTTTTTTTTTATGGGAACTTTAAGTCTGCTGAATCAGTGAATTTTGTTCATTTCATATTAATCGAAAACAAATGATGGGAACTCATAATTTTTATGCAATAAAACAGAATTTATTTATTTTATATAAAAAAAAAAAAATGTGCATCAATAACAAATAAAAGTCAATTACAAAAAAAAATGAGCACTCACTGAATTGATGTGCGCCATTAATTCGCTATCAGTTAATTTACATTTCAATATTTTAATATTTTGCACAACGAGATTGTGAACAGTAGTGGAAGAGCGATTCTGGAGCATTCTTGGAATCGGTCAGTTAAATATTTTAAACCACAAACAATTAAAATAACATCAAAATTGAAAGTATATAAAACGTACAGCTTTATTCTATTATTTCGAACATTTAATTTAATCTTCCACATATTTTCTCTTCTCTAAGATCCATTCACTTCCACCTCAGAAAATCTGTCACCATTTGTCATGATTCATTAACTCTTCATTTTCTTCTTTCGATTTTTTTTTTTGTTCTTTTTGTTACTTTCAACGTATATTTGTCAGAATAAAAATATCACGCACTCAAAAATTGTAACGATAATGTGACAAAAAATTTATCTCAATAAACTTATTTGATTAAAAACAATTTACGAAAAAAATCACAAAATAATAATGACGGATATTTTGTCGGCTTCTCTTATGAATTTTAATTATGTTGATGAAACGTATTAGAGGATATTTTATGTTAAAAAATTATATTTTATTTAAACCCCTCCTCCTAATCCCAGTCTTCAATTTAAAAATCCGTCCTTTAATACAAATACGAACAATAAATAAATCCAATTGAAACGAGACACGAATTGTTGGTAATTTCATTATTTTTTTTATCATCATTTAATGTCACATATGTCCAAATTGTTATGATAAGAAAAAAAATTACAATATTATGTAATTACGACAGAAATTATCACATACAAATTTTATTTGTTTGTTATGATGTTGAGTTTCTCTGTAAAGTGTTGTGTATAGTAAAATGGAAACAGGTTCATGTATTGATATATAATTATAAAGTGTTTAAGGAAAAACTTATAAAATTATTCCTGAAAATATTTCTGTTTGTTTTTTTTTTTTACATTTTTCATCTTTACTTCTTAATGGAAGTAAAAAAAAAACGAAAAAAATTGATCAGATCAGATAGACAACAATGCAAGGTGCTTCCGTTCCCTATAAATATTCTTAACAAAAATATTTATTTTTTTTCGTTATAAAAATAAAAACAAACAAGAAAATTAAAGACACAACAAAAAATGTTCCCATCTGGATTTTTCTTCTCTATAGATTCGTGATTATTCAAAAAAAAAAAAAGAAAAAAACAAAACGAAAAAATATAAAAACAAAAAACAAAAAACAAAAAGTGAGAATAAGAAAAAACTAAATAACAAAATCCTAAAAATAAGAAAATAAAAAATTAACGCAAGAATATTTTTTTTATGTTTAAGAAAAAAAAAAAAAATAAAGAAGGCACATTCCTAGTCTCCATTGTCAGTTGTTTCAGATATTTCACGCCGATTGTGTGAAATCTGCAATAAAAAAAAAAAAAACAAAAAATAAACGCGATTTTGTTAAAAGCAAAAAAAGCGAAATATTTTTTTCTTTCTTTCTTTTTTCTTTTTTTTTTACAAAACAATCGAATAAAATAAATAATCGTGGATTTTTGTGGTTTTTTTTACTCTTTTGACTCTTGCAAAGAAAAAAAGAAACAGAAGAAAAATAAAAAATTCTTTATATTTGAAAATCGTGGGACGAGATGAAGAAGTTTTTGTATACAAAAATAACAACAACAAAAAAAAAATAGAAAAGAAAAAAAAAATAAATAAAGAAACAGAAAAAGTTGAAAAATAAAAAAAGAAAGAAAAGGGTTTCCGATCAAAGATCCAGAGGAGAATCCTTTTTGTTTTTTTTTTTCATCTTTTACAAAAATAAAATTGTCTGAGGATTTTGGAGTTTGTGGAGACCATTCCACTTTTTCATTGAAGTTGGTCATCACAGAACAACTCAAAACAATAAAATACAAAAAGAAAAAGTTCTAGACTAGAGATGAATAAGTTTTCTTTTCCCTTTTCCTGGATTTCATTTCTAATAATTTCTTATGTGGTTCTTCTCTTTGTCATAAGACTTTTTAAATTCAAAATTCAACTAAAACAAAACAACAAAAAAAAGAAAATCAAATAAAATGAAAGGAAAGAAAAACGATTAAACAAAATAACATTTTTGTCTCATTTCCACACTGGAAAGAAGACAATGTATAAACAGACATAGACAGAGTTATATATATAAGTTTGGTTACGTTTACGTCTTACGTATGTGTACGTTCAACGAACATTGGTATATATTGAAGAGAAGTTATTTATGAATGAATGGTCATTCATTTGTTCAAATAAAAGTATATTTGATCTCGTGGTTGTTTTTTTTTTTTTTTTAGTCTTCCTTCATCTTCTTTCATCTTCAACTTCATCTTCATCTTTTATATATAAGAAGAGATTTGAACAAATCGAAAAGTAGTATAATAATAATAATAATAATAATAATACATAATATACGATTGAGAAAAAGACAATGATGTGTTTAAGATGTTGATGATGTTTGGTATATATGATGATATGGTGATGGAGATATTTTGTAGTGATTTTCTTCATGTTAAAATTGTTGTTGCTATTCATTCTATTCTCTATTTTTTCCCTCTCTCTCTCTCTCTTTTCTTGAATGATTTTTGATTTGGATTTTATGGCCGTTTTCAGTTTGTATTTTTTTCTTTTATTTATTAGATGTTGTGTGTAAGATGACCGAGACCTATCCAAATAAACATATAAATCTATATTCGAATGAATGAAAGGTGAGAATTACTATAATGATAGTAAATGATGATGATGATGATAATGATGATGATTATGTTGATGATGATTAGACAGTTTATTTTTTTTTTTGTATACGTTAACTAAATTGAATAGAATTGAATTGATTATCGATTCATATATTCTTGAATATTTTTCATTTACCCACCGACGGGTGATTAAATTTCAAGAAAATTTCAAAAGAAATTATTCCATTGTTATGAATTTTTATTTAATTGTGCCACACCCTAATTATGATATACCGAATGGAAAAAAATCTGCCACACTTGAAAATTATTATAAATGAATAAATTTCAAAATGTTTGTTGTTTCCCAATCAATTTAAGGTTTTCATGAAAAGCCAAATTATTACTTACTTTTTTTCTTGTGTTCTTTTTGGGAACGTGTGAAAATATAATAAATACATTTGTCTGATCCCAATTTTAATTCCAGTTCCAATTTTTCTTTATCAAATTGAATAATCTTATAAAAATTGTTTTTTAAAGTTTTTTTTTTTATTTTTGTTTTTGGTTCTTTTTTTTTTTTTTGTTTTTTATTTTAGAATAAAATTATTGATCCAAAAAAACTGGTTCCCAATTTATCAATCCGGAAATACAAAAGAAACAAAAAAACAAATAAAAAAAAAAAAGAAACAAAAATAAAAAAAAACCAAAAATAATTTCAAAAGACTTTTTCGAAAAAAAAAAAAAACCAAAGCTGTCAATTAAAAAATTTTTAACACATAAATTCCCTCTGACAAACACAAACACACACACACACACACGCACACGCACACATAGACCGCGTCGTCACCGATAAGAATCGAATTTTGTGGTTCTTCAACTGTTCATTCTTCATTCTTATAAATTTTCACAAAATTCACATTAAAAATTCAGGGAAAAAAAAGAGAAAAAGTAAAAAGTCCAACAACAACAACAACAACAACAAAAAACGAAGAAATAATAATTGTAGAATATTCTTGGGTGATCAAGAATTGACCAAAGTTAAAAAAAAATATAACAAAACAAAAGTAAAACTCAAGAAGGCATATTAGTGTGACCGATGAAGGTCGATATTGAAGACAAAAATTAAAAAAATATCTTTTCTTATTTTGTTTTGTTTTGTTTTGAATAAATTTTTGTTGTCATTTTTTGTTGTTGTAATTTACACATAACAAAAAATAAATAAAAATAATGAACCTTAGGTTTTTGTATTGTATTGTATTGTATTTTTTTTGTTTTGATCGTTATAAATATAGAAACATTTACGTCCTCCTCTGTCTTCATCTTAATCTTCTAATCCATATAATTATTCTAAATAATTAAACTGTGAAAACGATCAGTTGTCATCAGAGATCGAAAGTGAAGCATTTTTTTTTTTGTTGTTCTGTTTCATTAATTTCGTTGCAGACGTTTAAATATTTAAATTGTTATGCTCGTGAAATTCTGTCGTGAAATTATTTTGTCCGCCATTTGTCAATTCATTTATTTTGACACTAGACTGTCAGCCATTTTTATAAAATCTAAAAAAAAATTTTCACACACAAAATTAAAACAAACCAAAACAAAATGTACAATTAAAGAAATAAAAAAAAAACGTTTTCAATGAAATTTCCAATTTTTTTATTTTGTTATTTTTTATAAAATTTATTATTAATTCACTGTACATAAAATATTTAATTATATTATTCTTATAAAAAATTACGTTATAAATTTTGTCACTAATTAATGCATATACAACAATATAACAATGTAAAATGTAAATAATGTCCACTACCAGCCAATTTTTTTTCTCTCTCTTTCTGTTTCTGTTTATTTGCCTTGTTTTTTTTTACCATTTAAATTTTTTTAATTTTCTTCTGTTTTTTATTTTTTGTATTTGTATTTTTCATTTATTTATGTTACTTTTTACGGGATAATTACGATAATAAGTTTTCGTCGCTGTTGTCCGTCGTCATCGTCTTTTTTTTTTTTTTTGTCTTCTCTCCCTTTTCCCACCATTTTTTTCTTTAATAGTAATTATCGTTTCATTATTAAAAACTAAATACAATTTATTTATAACAGTTACAACAACTATAGTACCACTTTTACTATTAATTAATTATTAATTATTATTTATATTTAGTGGTATATGTTCAACATTTTGATATTCTATATTTACTGGTAAAATTAGGCAAGAATAATAACCAACAAAAACAACAACCGAAATAATAAAAAAAAAATGGTAGACGCGGAGAAAGAATTCAAACAATTATTATATGAGTTAAAAAAATATTAATTTTAAAAATTGTTGTTGTTGTTGTTAATTTCAAATATTAAGAAAAAATAATAATAACAACAAACGCAACAAAACTATAAAACAATAACAAAAACTTTTGCGTTTTACATAAATTAAACAAATGAACATTCACAAAATGCACAAAATTGAATTAAAAAAGTGTACGCACGACTCAACGTTGAAAAAAAAAATTTTAAACAAAAAGTTTAAACAAAAACAGAAGAAATTTAAATGAACAGGGGGTGGTTGGTTAGGCGGAGGGAAGGTATAAGTTTACTGGTTATGATCGCCGGTACGGTCCGATCGTTTTTATCGTAAATTTCTGATCATTGTTTCATGTTTATTTATTTTTGGTAAATTCACTCTTTTGTTTCTTTTATGACATCACTTAATTTATTTATTGTTTATAATGAAAAAAAAAATGGAATATGTTGTCTTTATTTAATTAAATTCGGCAACGATGGCAGTGAACCTCCTCTCTCAGTAGACTATAAACATGTGCGTGATCACGATTAAATAACTACAAAAGATGTAGAAGTAAAAAAAAAAAAAGTGCGTGCGTGAGATGGATGACCAAATGAATGAACATGAGATGACAGATGAGTGCGGACATTTTATTGAAACTAAATGGAACTTTTTTTTCATTTCTTTCTTCCTCTTCTTCTTCTTTTTTTTTTTGTATTCAAATCCGGAAAGTTTTTTTTTTTGTTTATATAATTTTTTGTTCAAATTTGTTGTTAAAATTGTCCAAAACTATAAATTATGATTGATGTTAAGTTGAGATTTGACTGATTTTACACCATCTAAATTTATAATCAAATTATAAAGTACACCACTGCGGATAGCATAACAATGCAATTACAACAATAATACACAAATACAATATCACAGTAAGAAATGCAACAAAGTATATTTATAATTTATATGATGGTGGATTGCATTTTAATACCAAGTTCAAAAACTTGTTAAAATGAAAAGAAGAAAACAAGAGAAAAAAAGAAGAAGAAGAAGAAGAAAAAAAAATAAATGAATAATTTTTATTCTATAAAATTCTTTCGTCTTTGATTCTTCTTATTTTATTAGTCTATGAATATATTTAATCGCAATTTCTGTAATTTTCTTCTATTTCTCTTCTTTTTTTTTCTACTGATGTTATTAAGAAAAACTAAAAAATTGCCGTTAAAAAAATTTACAAACAAAAAACTAAATAAAGAATAGAAAAAAAAAGAGAACCGAAGAAATTGTAAATAATAAAAATATGCGTTAACGATGTGATAAAGGAAGTTAATGTTTGTTTGGGTTGTAAAAAAATATTGAAGGGGTTTTTTTTTTTTTGATGTGAGAACAAAATATAAACATAGTTTTTCTTCTTTGCACAAAAAAAAAAAACGAACAAGACGAAGAAGAAGGACGAAAAGAAGTTATTGTAAAAAAAAAAATATATAAAATAAAAATTGAAATAAAAGAAAAATAAAATCGTTCAGTACAAAAGTGTGACTGAACATCGTAATTCAAGGTTCCCTAAACATCATCACTCAAGAGTAAATAAAAATAAATGCAGTAATCCTTCATTTTTTTTTTTGTTTTTTTTGTAAGAAGTGAAAAAGATTTTGTTCTTATTATGAATAAAAAAATAAATATTAAGTGCGACTGTTGAACATTTGCCCACGCTTCTTATTAAAGTAAAGAAGAAAAAAAAAAAAGAAGTAAAATAAACAATAATAAAGTGGAATCTGGCTGCGCTTTGCGGGACGTAAATATTTATATTCTTTTTTAAATTGCAATTTATAAAGAAATCAAATTAATTTATATGCGAATTTCTTTTTAATTTTTTTTATTTCTTCTTCTTCTTCTTCTTCAATAAATTAGCGTCATAGTTGTTATTTTTGATAATTCAATAATAAGCTGAATATGTTCAGGAGTGGATTTTATGTTTTAGTAAAATTAAAAAAAAGAAAATGTTCAATCATAAAATTCAACTTCTTATCAATGGACGAAAGAACTTTAAAATTTACTATGACCCAAAAACTGTTTTCTTTACATTCAAATAATTAATTTATTCAAGTCTAACAAAATTGGTCTGACACGGACTTGGGTGGACAAAATATTTTTCACTATCAACAAATGTACAGGTTGTCCCTAACAACATTTATTCATTAGAATTAAAAGAAACAATCAAAGATCAGTATGTCAAGTCTTTCAGTTATTTAAAGTAAGCTTAAGAGTAAATCCCATTACTTCTTACTTCTATCAAAAATTAACCATAAATTATTAAAAAAATATTTGTAATAAAACAATAAAAAAATCAGCAACAACAACCAACTACACAGCATAACAACAATAAAAAATACATCAGAGAAATTGAATAAACTGAAGAAAAATGTATATAGGTGTGTGTGTCTGTGTGTGTGTGTTTGTGTAATTTTTTTCAACAAAAGCAAAAATGTAAAAAACAAAAAAAATAGAAACATTCATTTAACACTACAGAAAACAGAACTACCATTGAGTCTAATGAATATTTATGAAATTTAATTAAACAAACAAAATGTTCATTTGTTTTGTCACAAACATAAATTATAAATTAATGAAGAAGAAGAAGAATAAATGAATGAAACAAACAAATGAAAAAAAAAAAAAGAAACAACAACAAAACAAATAAAAAAAAGTAACAAACAAGAAATAATATAAAAGAAAAAAAAACGTAACAAAATTTATTGCGACTACATTTGTCTTAGATCTAAGAAGTTAGAACTGAAGAAGAAGAAGAAGAAGAAGAAAAAACTAAAGGCTTCCGACTGTCCCTCTTTATCCCAAAAATAAACACATAGAAAAAAAATACGTGTATAGGTACACGGCTTGAATAATTTATATTTTATAATAGAAAAAAAGGATGAGTGATGAAAGGTGCGGGGGTCAATTTTAATTTGGGAATTGGGAGTATTTTGGTTAATTTAATTATTATGAAAACTCTAACACATCAATTGAATAATAAGAAAAATAAATTCGGAAATCTTTCCCGTTAAAGTTCCAATTAATTTTCTATTGTAAACTTTTGCGTATACTGATTAATACCTTCATTTATTAACACATATAGATAAACTGACTCTCAATGATTTTACTACTAATTAAATTAGAATTGAAATTGTGTTAGGATTAATTTATATAACTATCAAAATTGTAATAAAATGTCTTCATAATTCGAAGATTTCATACTGAAAATCGTCCCATCCCATTATTCGTCTCTAAAGACTTACCTTTAATGAATCGATTTCTAATATGGAATCCATAAATATTGTTAAAGAATCCATAAAAAATATAATTATAACAACAAAAATAAATTAAAACATTTAAATTAATTGTATTAGATTAGATTTAATTCTGATTTAAAAAAATATTTGATGGAAAGTTATACGTCATGAATTTGACTTGACAACATTATTTGAATGGAATAATAATAGAATTAAGATTTGACTTTATTGTATGTTGATACATTCATGTCAGTTTTATACTACAATTTTAAGTAACTGTTAAATTATTTAAAGACACTAATTTGAAACTCATATAATCGGATGATCGTCTAAATTGAATTGCATATTTAATTGAAACTATTTACAATACAAACTAATTTCTCTATAATTCGACCACCTTTATAATCGGATCAGATTTTATTGTTTAAGATTGGTACCATTAGTCAGATTTTACATTATTTTTTTACTCGTAAATAATAAATTTTAAATCAATTCTCATTTTTTATTTATTTTCTTTACCCCCTAACAGAGTAATCCTTATGCATTAAAAGAAAGTGGACAACCTGGTGATATGTCAGCATGGACATCAGCTGGTCTACAACCAACGACTGGTTATTATCCTTATGATCCAACATTAGCTGCTTATGGGTAAGTTTTTATTATTTTTATTTTTATTTAATAAAGATTTAATGAGTCCCTTGTGAGTGAGACAAATATATATATGTATATCTAATATATATCTAAGATAAAAAGAGATAGATAGATAGAAAATATAAAAGGGCATTTTATGATTGATTAATTTATTCTCTTTGAACGTATATAAAGAACCCATATATATATATATATAAGATTGAGTAATTACTTTGGCCATTATATATAAAATTGTATCTTAATTATATTCTGATTGGTTCTATGATTTATTTCACCTTTAGTGTTACCAGATGTAATAAATCAAACCTTCTTTTTCACGTTAACACTCTCAACACATTTTACTATAAAAATATCTTTATTATAAAAACGTAAGGATTTCATTTATAAAGAAGAAAAGGACTTTATGATGTGACATTTGAATTGGTCAGAATATCATTTTTCATAATTTTTTATTCATCATTTGACTTTAAGTCTTATGTTTTTTAAGGAGAAAAATGGAAAAGGGAACCAACAAAAAAAAAAACGTTATGGGAAAAATTAAATTGAGAAAAATCAAAAGACAAAAAAAGAAAATCAGTCAGTATAATTCAATTGTTTCCTTCCTTTATAATAATATTCAAAAACATATAAAAAATAAAAACGGTGATAAAAGGGTATGTGTGTGTGTGTGTGTGTATGGGGTGGAGTGTAGAGATTATTATTATTAGAATATTTCTAATATCAAGAAGAAAAAGAAAAAGAAAGAATAAAAGAATGAGGGTGACCAAAACTCTCACTATTATATTCTTTCATAGGTATATATTTTTTTTATTCCGTGTATTTATCGTCAAGTTAGCGGATTTATGTATAAATAAATAACAAAAAAAAAAAAAAAATGTGTATATAAAGTGGAAATAAAATAACGAAGTGAATAAGGTAACGTGACCCCCCATAATTTTTCGGTTATCGACGCCTTTTTTTGGTCAATAATCATAGACACGAAAGAACATATTTATGGCAATAAAACTAAGTGGATTATATTTATACAATAAAAAACTAAACTAAAACTAAAACTAAAATTAAACAAAAAAAAAAAAAATTGTTAAAGTAAAAAAAAAAAAAAAATTCAATTTAACTCCAAATAGATTTTTTTGGTTGTTATTTAGAATTTTTGATTGGCTTAACTTAGGCTTGTGTTTTTTTTTGTTTTGTTTAAATACAACAACTAAAGTTGATTTAATTTATTCAAACAAAAAAAAACAAAAAAAAAACAAAAACAAAACAAAAAATAAGAAGAGAAAAAAAAAACCGCACGCTCTTCAATTTATATGAATTCATATTTTCTGCTGTTGCTTCGTTTAAATTTGATTTGCGGTGTGTCTAATAGTGTGACGTCACAACATTTTCTATCTCTTGTCTTTTGATATATTTTTTTTTTCTTTCATTATAAATTTTCTTGTTTGTTTTTGTAACATGGCAATGACCAGTCAATCATAATTGCGTATACATAAATTTATATTAAATAATTATTAATATTAATTATTAGTAATTATTTATTGTGTGAAAGAGATGGTGTGAGAGGGAGAGAGAGAGAGAAAAACATCAATATTGTAAATTGTAAAATTGCAATATTTATGTATATAATTTTTTTTTTTCTTTCTTTCTTTTAATGTAATTATAATAACAGAACGGAAAACTAAAACCTAAACTAAAATATAAAAAAATAAAAAAACAGCAACAACAATAATAAATGATTAGCGAAACTAAATTATCATAATAAAAAAAAAGTTCTTTTAAAACAACAACAACAACAGTAATATAATAAAAAAAGTAAAAATGCAAAAATAAAGAGAGAGAGAGAGAGAGAGAGAGAGAGAGAGAGAAAGAAAGAAGAAAAAGTACTTATTATAATAATCCAACATAACGACGCGATAAAACAAACAATAATTGATGTTATTAAAATTGCAATGCGTGAACATGTGTACTGATGTATTTTAGACAAGAAATTAAAAATAAAAAAAATAAAAAACAAAGGGGGGAAAACAAAACAAAAAAAAAACCACTCTAACTCTAATACAGCAAAAATTGTAAAATGTAAAATGTAAATTATAAAAAAAAATGAATTTTCAAAAAAAATCTATACACGAACACAACACAAAAAAAATATTAAAAAAACAAAAAAAAAAAAGTTAATAAAATATTTTTGCAATTCATCATTTATAAATTTTTATTTTATTTTATTTTTTTTTTCTCTTTACGATCCACACGGATACAACTGAAATTATCGACATTCGCTGATAAATTTTTTTGTTTAAAAAAAAGTTTATTGGGAAAGTTAACTTTTCTTTCTTTTTTCTTTTTTTTTTTTTCCAATAATTTAAATAATTTTTTTTTCAATTTTATTTAAATGCAAATTAATTAATGTATCACTGCGGTCCTTAATTGGTCCTTTAATAATTTTCCATTTATTTCAATTTGAAATGCAACTCATCAGAGTTGGTTCCTCTCAAATATCGTAATAATTTTTACTGTCATAAAATTGAAGATTTCTTCATCCATCCAATTTATTTAAGAAAAATTCAATATTTTTTCCAATTTTACTAGAATAAAAATATAAACATGACACAAGCAGAGGTCAGAAGCCTTTACCTTTACTCTATTTTTAAAAAAATCTATTGGTAACAGGTACTTTTGTGTATATCGTGTTATGGTCATCATTGTTTGTATTAGTATTAACGAAAGAACATTTTTATTAAGTGAAAATTATATGTACACAATTTTCTAATCGTATCGAAATTCTTGTATATATTTATGTTGTTGTAAAAAATATGCATAACACGATTTTATAAATATTTTATTGAAGTTTTTTTTTTCTTCTTTTTTTGAATTTCACCATTTTTTATTTTTTTTTTTTCATTTTGTTTTGATTCAATTTTTATTTTTTTTTTTAATAAAATGACGCCATTTTTTTTTTATGTGTTTTGTTTATACGTTTGTTTATGATACTCTAATTTTAATTAATTGTTTTAAATATAAATTGTCTTGTCAGACAGAAAAGAACAAAAATAAAAAATAAAAGAAGAAAAATAAAAGTGAATTTATGTCGACCAGACAGAAATCAATTTTCTAATAAACTAATTTACATATATAGGAATTTTTTGTGAGATGCAACATACCAAATTATACAGCATCCACATTATCGCACTCATCCTCTAAATATTGTTGTTTTTGTTGTTTTTAGTTGACGCCTGTTTGGTCATCCTAATATAATTTAACAAATTAACTGAAACCAAAAACCATATAATTTTCAATGACACACACACACACACACACACATTGATGTTACACACACATACACACACACACTCACAGAAATTCATATATAGTTAGAAAAGTGCAAATACAAAATCAAAACAAAAACAAAACGAAAACGAAAACGAAAAAAAAAAAGGCAAACGCAAATTTTTGTTTTTTTTTTTTATCGGATCGTTAAATTAAATCATCACACCCAAAATGAAGAGGATTATTTAAAGGATATGGAAATCCATATTCACAAATGTTATTATTATTATGATTATGATTATTATCGATAGAGATATCGTGCAATTTTAAATCGATATATAAAATAATATGTTCTTCGCACACACGCGGCACCGTCAAATTTTGTTTTTCCTTTTCTTCTTTTTTTTTTTGTTTTTCTTCTTTTTTATTTTATTCGCGGTTTATTTTCTTGTTGCTCTTCGTCGTCATTGACGTTTTGTGTTGTTGCTATTATTATTATTGTCTTTTGTTGTTGTTGTTGTTACGAGTATATAAAATATCAGTGTTTTTTGTTATTATTCACTGGTGGCATAATAATCGTAATCATAATCATAAATAATACAATAAAAAAATCAGTTAAACGATTTTATTGTTTTGTTTGTCAAAATAAATATTTTTCCTGAAATTTTCCGTTTTCCTTATACATATATATGTCTATATATATATATATATATATTGTATAGGGTACAATATATATAGTCACGTGATCTGAACAATTTTCGGTTGAAGAAAAAAAAAAATTTATTAAAATAAAAAGAAATAATAATAAAATAAAATCTACAACCGAATGATGTCGATATGACTGATTTGACGATGTCACGAAGGATTGCATGTCGCAGATTTGATGTCACATTCACATCATAGATACACAGGGTGTGTTCCAATAATATTTTGTATTTATTCCCTTTTTTTTTTTGTTTCATTTAATTTATACTACGATTTTCTTCTTCTTTTTCATTTGTGGTGTGATTTATTAACGATTTCTTCAAAAGGTAATAATTTATTAATGAATTTGATTTTCTTGTTTATAATATATTTTCAATTCCCTGTGGTGACTTTTTCTTTGTTTCTCTTTTATTTTATTTTATTTTTGTCATATGCGTTCTCACGTCATAATTTTCTTTCATATAACCAATACATGTAGAAAAACACCCTGTTTAAGAAAACAAGTTGTCCATCTCGTTTTGAGTTTGTTTCTTCTTTTTCTTTTTGTTTTTTTTTTTTACCTTCAACAACAAATATTTATTTTATATTTTTATTTATGAAAAGAACAAAAAGTTTCGCGAGAAAAATCATCAACTTCTGAAAGATTCAAAATGATGATAAAAAAATAAAAGTAAATAAATAAATATTATATTATTAAAAGAAACAACGATATCGTATCAAAGAACAAAGATTGTTTACGTATTGTGGTGTAGGTAAGTTGAAATTATTATTGTTGAATTTTTAAAAATAAAATCAAGAAGGCAACAAAAAAAAAAAAGAACCAACAACAACAACAAACAGAAAAACGATACAAATTTTTGTGGTAGAATCACAGTAACTGTAACAGCAATACCAACTTAATAATGTAAAACTTCCAAATAAATTCATCGTTTGTTTTTTTTTGTTTTTGTTTTTGTTTTTTTTTTTTTGGAGAGATCGTGACATAGGCAGTGTGGCTGTCAAACAACAATATATGTCAAAATACAATATTTATCCAATTTATTACATTATTTATTTTTGTCGATTTTTTTTTCAGCATTTCAATTTTTCGCTACAATAAATTTTGATTTGAAACGATTTGTGTGTTGGTAATACATAATTTGTTTCCAATAAACGACAATAATATATTTTATATATTTAAAAAACAAAAAGAAAATACAGAAAAGAAACAACAACAAATAAAACATTAAAAAATTTAAAAACAAAAAAAAAATCATCAAACGGCACGTCATGGAAGTAAAATTAAAATTTTGTTTCATTCTTGTCCTCCTTTTTTTTTTGTATCTAAATCGATTGATTTTTTCACCAGAACCAAAAAAAAATAAATAAAAAAGACCAACCACAAAACCACCGACTGGCGACCACGAAAGACAGAAAATGGTAAAAAATGAAGAGAGAGAGGAAAAAAAAAAAGAAAATAGAGAAAAAGACGAAGACGACAAAATTGTAAGAGAAAAAGAAAAAAGAAAAAATTGGCTACAAACAAAACGAGACCTCACGATTGTCGCATAATATTTTTATTTTATATAAATTTACAAAACAAAAAATAAAGAATAAAAACCAGAACAATGATGAAGCCATTTGCCATTATTAAAATGCGCATTTAATTTATTTTTATTATTAAATATATTTAATTTTTTTAAATTGAATGTAGTTTTTGAAACATAAGAATCTTTTTTCTTTTCTTATTCCTCCTCCTCCTCCTCCTTCTCTTTCATTTATTTATCGTTCATGCATTAATAATTTTTTTATTATTATTGAATTTTAATAACTAAAAACATTTTATGAAATTGTATTTCGAACTTTTTTTTTTTTCTTTTTGCATAATTTAAAGTTTAAGTTTTGTTTTCTTAAACAAAAAATAAACGGTTATTAAACTTAAGGTATTTTTTTTTTTTGTTTTATTGGACTTTGGTTATTATTTTTATTATGTTGTCTGTTGTCTGTTGTCTGTTACCTTAATTAAAAAATTAAATCTTTAAAAATTAAATCAATTAAGAAATTAATTATATGTGGCACAGCCGGCAATATTTTTAGCAATTACTAAAACATTGATCGGCATTTTTTAATTGATATTTTTTGTAATACACATTTTGTTTTTTTTTGCGATAAACTAAAATGTTTTTTGTCGAACGTACTTACTAAACTGTTTTTGAAAATAATTAGACAACCGAGGTTAACTTCATCATGTTCAATTTTTTTTTTCTTCAATTATTTAATTAATTAATTAATTTATTTATTTTTGAATTATATGAATTTTTTTTTTTTCCATTGAATAAATTTATACAATAATTTAAGTACATTTTAAGTGCTCATCGATTCTATATAAATCAGTATGATTTTACTACCCCATTAATCGTCTAACAAAACATAATTAACACCATAATAAAATGACTACATATGACTACATGATGCTTACAACATGCATCATATGTGTGTGTGTGTGTGTGCACATATATATAAGAACAATCACTCGCCAATAACTCAAATTCGATGACATATATTCCTTTTAAATCTACACAATTTATCATTCTTTTTGGAATAAAATTCATTCAAGTCAGAATTATTAACCCCAAAAAAAAAAAAAAAAGAAGAAAAATAAGAGAAGAGAAGAAAATAACAACAATCCAGAAACAAAAATGAAAATCATTTTCACCATCCCCCCCCACCCTCTCCCCCCTAAATAACAAAAACATATTTCACGTACCAAATCTGCGTTAAAACAACTCTACGTCTACGTCATCAATTTTCGTTGAGAGAATACCCTAGAAAGGCAGAAAAAAAAAATATAAAAATAAAAGAGGAAAAAGAAAAAAAAAATGGGAAATTCATCAACTTCGTCGTATAAACAGATCGGTTTTTCTGTTTATATTCATGCCACCCCAAAAAAGAAAGAAGAAAAAAACACCCCACCCCGCTCCCAACTAAATATATGATTTTTCTTTATCACTCTCCCTTTTTTTTTCCCTTTTGGGGATATACATTTTTCTCCGTCTCTTTCATACACTCTTTCTTTTTGTTTTTTTTGCACCCATATCCATATATTTTCCGATCATTTTCAAGTTTTTATTACTCTTTTTCTCGACCGCCTTTACGTTGTTTGAATTTAAAAAAAAAAGAAAAATAAAAGGAAGGAAAAAAAGAAGAAAAAACAGAAATGAAAATAATAAGAAGAAAAGAAAGAAAAAAACGTGGAAAAGGGAAATTCTTTTTTTTTTATGTCGATTCAATTCGTTTATTGCAGCATCACGTCGAACTTTTCCGCAGATAAAAAATAGATTTTTTCTTCTTTTTTATATTCCCGTCAACTTGATGAAACTTGTTGATGAAAAAAAGAAGAAAAAAAAAAAGGAAAAAAGGGAAAAAGGGGAAAAGGGCAAGTAAAAAAAAAAACTGACGCCTGAAAAAAATTTTACTCGTTTTCATGGAAAATTTATTGTACAAAAAAAAAAAAAAAAAGAAGAAAGTAAGAAAAGAAAATTCCATTGAATATTTTTCAATCATTTAAAGATTTTTCGGTTTCCGTGAAAGAATTTTCGGTCTTTAATAGTGCGGCGCGAATACATAAAATAAAAATAAAAAATGAAAGAAAATGAAAACAGAAAAGAAAAGAAAAGAAAAAAAGGGGTTAAGCACTGAACCATCTTTTAACTCAATCCAACACCAATAACAATAATAACAACAACAACAACAAAAAACTTCTCTCATCCCTTTTTATTGCATGCATTCTGTAAGGGTTTTTTTTTTGTGTGAATTGTTGTTGTTGCGTGAAACGACTGAATGAATATGAAAATAAAATCGTGATATTATGGATTTGTTATGAATATAGTGAATTGATTTAAAATATATTGCCTTCTATATGTACATTAAAAGAAGTGGGTGGGGGTGGGGTGGTGGTTGGTCGTTGTTGGTTTGAAGAAATTAAATTTATATATGGATTTTCTAAATGAATTAAATCCGATATAGAAATTAGCGCGTACTATTTGTATTATTAGGAAATCTGATAAAATGAATGATTATTTTGTGATTATGATTGTGTTCTAATTATTATTATTTTTTTTTAATATATTTAATTGAATATGCAAGTGAATTTTTCTGTTGTGTAATTGAATTTTTTTTTTTTCAAAGGGGGAAAAATATAATTGATAAATGACATTTTTCAGCACGAAGAGAAAAATTTGAAAGGTTTTTAATTGAATGAAGTTTGTCTATAAAGTGCAATTATATTGTCTGAAAGTTTTGATCTATAATTTTTCTAATTTACTATAAAAAAAATTCTTATTAATAAATAAAAAAGTTTGCATTTTTAAATAATAAACTTCTTAGACTTTTGACAATTTCCCGTTTTGTATTTATTTAATGTTGCTAATTTGAGTTTAAGATGAAAATCACATATGTGAGAATCGACATACGCACATATCGGAAATGAATTAATTAAAATAAATTGTTTTTTAATTAATATCTGATACGGTAAATATTTTTCCTTTAGTCGGGATAATAATATTTTGATTTTCTTTTATCATCGATTATTTATATTCACTTTAAAATTCCTCACAAATTTTAAAATTTGAAAGTGTTTTCTTTTTTTCTTTCTTTTTCTTTCTTTCTTTTTGTTGTTGTTTTTGCATTTATTTATTTGCCGTCTGTCGTATTAAGACTATATATGTACTTACATTTATATTTAGATTTGTCTTTTTTCTTGTTATCTAGACATCAAATCGATCGAATTTGCGACGCCATTTTGTTGCTTTTATAATATTCACACAAACAGGCAAATACATTTGCAGGCACATACACACACACACATGTTTTTGTAAGCAAACACATATGATTCCCTAACAAAACATACAGCTAAATAAAAAAAAAAAAGAGATAGTAGGCCGTGAGATGAAAAGAAGAATTTACTGTAATATTTTTGTTCTCTGAACGGTGCGCATGCTCTGTTTTTTTTTTAAATTCAATAATAAAATATACGAGTACACACAACACTAACACCTCTGTCGGACGATTTGTTTTGAATGTTAAAATGAGATAAAAGATATGTTTTGAAATTCAAAATGATAAAGACAAGAATCTATCTTTATTTTATATAAATGTTATACATACAAGTGTAAAAGAGATAACAATATATAAATGTAACTACATGTCGGTAGACGCAAGAGGGGTGGATTAACCACAAAACCAATTTAGACTTCCTCCAAACTTGGATATATGCGGAAACTTATTTTATCATTCATCCATTCATCCATTTTTTTTTTCTCTCCTTCATTTTCATTTTTTTTTTTGTTGTTCTCTTTTTGCTTATACGAAAAACAAAAACATGTGTTCGGTTTAATTAAAACTTAGAAAGTGTTTTGGATTAATTTTCCCTCCTTCCATTCATCCTCTCTTGCTTCAAATTCACTCTCATACTCTTTTTTTTTTTGCTATTTTACCACTGACTCTCTTGGGAATTTTATCGAAAGCGTCGTTGCGAATATGATATGAAAAAGAAATGAAAATTGCTAAAGAAAACGAAAAAGTAAAAAAAAAAAGAAACAAAAAGAAAATTAACACAGACAATGATGCAAAGGTGAAGGTAAAATATTAGAAGAATTTGTATGCACGAAAGAATATGTTAAATGGAGGATGAATGTTTATTAGTTAAAATTAGTTTAGATAAAATGAATGTTTAAGAAAAATCGGCAAGGGACAAACAATTTATATGCTAAATATTCAAATACATTTATTTTAGAAAGAAAGAAAAATTTACAATAAAAATATCTCATAAAAAATTAATAAAAAGAAATAAAAAAAAAGAACAAATATCAGGAAGTAAAGATAAAAGAGTGAAATACGATAAAATATAAAACAACATAATTATCATATAATTCTACCGTTTAACATCAACATACCTCAGTCGTAGGGTACCCATATATTGTTACAATAAAAAATTATAACAAAATTCATCTACTGTAAAACTGTATAATAAAAAAAAAAAACAACAAATAAATGAGGCACACGCAGGTTTTACTTGCATAAATATCAGGGATGTGATAATGGACAAATTACGAGATATTCTTTTTTAATGCTTTCAGTTACGCAATGAATTTTGTTCTTGTTTTACATAATATGGTTATGGTCCATTACTATAGGACTTCATCAACAACTTAACAATAAAAACAACAAATGATCCTAAACATTAAAGAGATTTTTAGTGAACTGTTATTCTTGTTGTAATTCATATGCGAATGAATGAATGTGGCTTTGATTATTTTAGGATTTCCTTTATTATCAATAAAGTCCTTATCCCATATTTCATCAGTTATGAAATATTAAAGTTCAGCTAACAAAAATAATTTTAATGTACAGATCAAATTTTTGGTCATCCTCTTTCTAATTAAAAATTAAACAATAATAAAAATACTGATGCAAATATATCGAGAATATTTTTTATTAATAGAAAATTATAGTAGTGTGTGATGATGGTGAGGAAGGTATGTATAACAACAACAATAACAACAACAACAACAAACCATAATATTTTACTAATCAAATTCTACTATCTTTTTATATATGTACATATTTTTAATGTTTGATACATCATGACATGTCTAACTAAATATAATATTCTGTTCACTTACATATTTTATTTATATTAAAACTTTTTATACAAATATGTACACGTATGTATATGTATGAGTAAACTAATCACGAAAGGTCTATAATTTATTATTATTATTATGCAACCACATAAAGTGCATTTGAATTTATAAACAAACAAAAACAAAAAAAAAAAAAATTAGAAAAAAGGAATTTAGTAAAATTTATTATTAGATATTTTCTTGTTGATTTTTTAAAATAATTATTAAAATCGTCTATTCACAATAATAACAACAACTACAACTGATATAGGTATTTTATATTTCTATATATGAAAAAACTAATAAATCCGTATTAATATTTAATGTTTAAAGTGAATCAATTGAAAGCCAAACAAATAAATAAAAAAGAAAAAAAAAATAAACGCGCTCGCGATTTCTGCTCTATATGAAGTGGGGGGAATGTATAGAGAAGAGAAGGTTTAATCAATCGATCGATGATGTAATTATTTTATTGAAACAATGTCTTTGTTACTTTATGCAATTAATTTATTATAATGATTAGCAGAACAAAAACCAAAAAACAAAATGAAACAGAAACAGAAATATTAAAGTTGTTAAAAAATATTAATTTTTACATTTGTTGTTGTCGTTGTTGTTGTTGTTGTTACCTTCAAAAGTCAAATAAATTCATCCAAATAGAAAAACGTGCATTAAACTTGAAGGGTTTAAAGAATAACAACAATGTTTATAATTAAAAGAAAAAAATAAATAAAATTTATGAAATCAATTTTCCATAGTCAGTTTTTTCGTCTTGCTTGTAAAAATAATAAAATTTATGATATCAAATTGAAAGGATCTTTCTTTTCAATTTAACCAATTAAATTTACATTTTTAAAGACAATTTCTTTTTTTTTTCTATCAAATAAAATTGAGGAAGAAATCAGCCCTTTTTTTTTTCTTGTAAAAACAAAAATAAAAGGAAATATTATTGTTGTTGTTTTAAAGTATGCGTGTGTGTTTGTTGGTAGTGTGTGTGTGAGTTGATGTCCTGAAATAGTGTTCTTAATATTTATATTTATGTAAAGACATTTAGACAAGAGAAAAAACTCAGATATAAAAAAAACGACTCGTGTTCTAAATGTTCAATTTATTGAGACAAAAAAAAAATCAAATAAGAAAAAGTTTTTTATTCTTCTTCTTTTCTTTTTCTATCATACTATATAAACACATACATACAGGGACACTCACAAATTTCCTTTATTCTTCTTTTGATAAGTCAATCTCATTTTAAGATTCGATCGATATCATCGTATTTGACGACAACAGAAAAAAAAGAGAGAAAAAAAGGAGTTTCATGAAGAATGTGGAAGAGAGGGGGAAATGTATATCTTTAAATTGAAAGAAGGTCTTTTGTAAAGTCTCAAGCGACCGATTGTCGGGATTGTCGGACTTAAACCCACAAGAAAAGTGACAACTTGTACACTAGGGAAATTTTAGTTTTTTTTTTTTTTACAAAAGATCAGGCGTCTCCATCTTTGATTTTATTTTTTTTTATTTTGTACTTTTTATTCTGTGAGAAAAATTTGTAGTTTTAAGAAAGAAGTTTAAAACTTGTGTTTCTTTAGGTGAAGTGACGGGGAATAAAAAAAAAATTGAAAAAAAAGAGAGGCAAAGTTTTTATTTGAAATTGAGTAATGATGATGAATTTATTAGTCACGAATTGACCTAAAATTATAAAAGATATACAAACATGGAATTTTGTAGTTTTAGAATAAATTATTATGCGCATATTTTTATTAAGATTTATTTAACTTAAACAAAAAAATTATTATAAGATAGAAAATAATAAATATGTTTTCCTTTTTTGTATAACTTCAGTTACGGAGCTGGTTATGATTTAGCTGCAAGACGTAAAAATGCAACACGTGAATCAACAGCAACCCTTAAAGCATGGTTAAATGAACATAAAAAAAATCCTTATCCAACAAAAGGTGAAAAAATTATGTTAGCAATTATAACAAAGATGACATTAACACAAGTATCAACATGGTTTGCAAATGCAAGAAGACGACTGAAAAAAGAAAATAAAATGACGTGGGAACCTAAAAATAAAACTGATGATGATGATGATGCAATGGTATCTGATGATGAAAAGGATAAAGATGATCTTGATTGTGATAAAAGTCGCGATCATAAAGGTAAGAATTTTTATTAAATAATTTAATTAAATACGTTACGTATAGAAAATGGTTTCTGTATTTAGATATTTTCCAAATTATAGAAGATCTAAATTAAAATTTTTGATTTTTAATTATTTTTGAACTTTTATGATGCTTTAATAGAGAAAGCTTTTGACAAAATGATGTTTCGTAAAGAATTCCGTGAATTAGTCAATTTTTACTATTTTACAAATTTGTTTTTTTGTTTTCATTTTCATTCTCATGAGAATGAACTGAATAAAAACATTCTTATGCGTTCACACTCAGACGATTAGATCACCCTATACCCTATTTATAAACAACCTCTTAGACATATCCTTAAAAAAAAAATCTTTTCTTCTTTACCTTCCCACACCTTTATACCAACCAAAACAAACCCTCTTTTCTCTTTTCATTTTGACTGTATCAATTCCCTTATTCTATCTGAAAAACACACATAAAGACACCCCGACGTCTCACTTAATAATAATATCAACTTCATCACTTTACCCTTGTTGTATTCTTTTTTTTTTTTCTTTGAACCACCCAAAATTTTCACTCATCCCTTTTCTTCTAAAAAAAAAAAAAGAACTCTTCTATTTCTTCATCCATCTAACACTGCGGCACATTCAACTTCTCGTCGTTTTTTTAACCGAATAAAGTCAGGAAAAAGAAAAAGTAAATAAAACCAAAAGTATATAGAAGAAGAAAAACAAAAACAAAAATAGTTTAGAGGGTAAAATATTTTCTCCCTTCTTTAATTCAATTGTTGTTGTTGTTGTTGTTGTTGTTGTTATTATTGTTGCTATTTTTCTTGTCATTATACTTGAGTGTGAGTTGTGTATTAAGTTAAGAGATGATTATTAAAAGCAGTAGCAAACAGTAAATGGAGTAAAGTGAAAGGAAAAAATAACTAGAACAATTGTGATTTGTTTGAACTTCATAATAGAAGGGATATTTATGGAAGTTTTTGAGAAATAAATTTTGTTTAACTTACAATTCAATTAATTTAGATTTTTAAACACATGCAACAATCAATGTTCAAACTGCACTTAGAGTATATTTCTATATGGATTGATTAGTGTAATAAAAAAATTGATTCAAAATGCTTAAAACTGAAAAACTGTATATAAGAAAATTGTGAGCCATGTTTGGATCTACAAACTAAGAAATCAAGAAAGATCACATAACATTCCATTGGTATAAAGTGGCCGTTTTCAAACGCAAATTACAGAATTCTTTATATAAATAAATAATCAACATTAATTTTACTGACATCTGACAACTAACCGCCTAACAAATCCGATACGACTAAACAATTTATATACATAAAAGAAAGAAGGAAATGCAATTTAATTGACCGCATTTCCTACGTCATTTAATTTTCACAAAATAAAAATAAAATTAGAAGAAATTCACAAAACAAAGATGAATTTTGTAAGATTTTTCTTTCACTTATGAAATCATTGAAATTGTTGCTTTCTTCCCACTTTTCCTTTTCCCTCGTTTTTTTTTTATATGTATTTATAGAAGGATAATCTTCAAATCAAACTAATTAATTTACCAAACCGATTTAGTATTCATTAATTGAGTTACTGCCCTTCTTTTTTTTTCCTTTCTCTCTTTTCCTCTATAAATTTTCTTTTATTTTTATTTTTTTGCACAGCAGCACGCACCCTTTTTCTTTATTTAACGGATCATTTTCACATCAGAAAAAAAGAAAACAAAAAAAAACAAAATCACCCCAAAAACTTATCCACCTCATACCATTCGTATAGATGAGAAATATATATATCAACTATAAACGAAAGGAATATGGAATCGAAAAGGATCCTCATCATTCAGTGCATTAACTAAAAAGGGATTTTTTTTTCTTTTCTTTTCTTCAATTTTCTTTTTCTCTTTATTTCTATCGGTATATTTTTTTTTTTTATTTGGTTGAAACGTTATTTAATGACGTTATAAGAGGAGTGAGGAGGTTATTTTTGGGTTTTCTCTTTTCACTTTCACGATGTGTGAGAAAATGTCGGTGATTTTATTTTTGTATATGTACTATATGAAATGTGAATCAGAATGAGTGGAAAAGTGAAAGGGAAAAATAAAGGGAGGAAACCCCTTTAAGATTCTTTATTCACATCTTTTAATACTTATCCACTGGAACGATGACGTGGTGAGAAGTGAATAGATTTTTGTGGGATGAAATTATGGGGGAATGGGGAAAGAGGGTGCGAGAAGTCTGACTGACTAACAAGTGGCGGACCTTATTCACTTTGCTTTAATCGGATAATGGATTTGATTCTCCTTGAATAATAAAAAAAAGAATATATTTATATGTTGAATGCGGTGTGGAAGAGAGAGAGAGAGAGAGAGAGAGAGAGAGAGAGAGAGAGAAGGCGAGAAATTAAGGGATGCACGCGTATTTAAGGGATCTTTTTTTAAACATTTTATTCCATTCACAGTTGCCTTCAGTTAACAACAACAATATTCGCCATGACTTTCATTTAATTTTTTTTTTTACTGATTTTATTGCACGTATGTGTTTGTGTTGTTGTGTACGTATGGAAGGTTGAAGGAAGTTTTTTATTTTTTTTTTATTTTGAGGAGGGTTGATATCCCGTATCAAATTGGAAAATAAGTTTATTCTGGGTCAATAATTTTATGATCATAATTGAAACATATTTTCTCTTTAAAATAGAAAAATGAAATTTATATATAATTTTTTTGGGTCTCGCCGCATTCACTTAGTTATGTTTTTATTTTTATTTTGAAGAAGGAAAGAGAATTGATATTTCTAAGGGTGAATCCCTTTTTTTTTCCTTTTCCTTTTTTTTTTTTTTAATATTTATTTGTTGAGAGAGAGAAAAAAAAAATAAAAATGAATTAATCTTCGGTGTTAATTTTTTTTTATTACAGGAAAATTCACTTAAAAAGTTTTTCATTTACTTTTTTTTTTTTTTTACTTTGTTTTTGTAATTTGAATTTAATATTTTTTTTTTTTTTGACGATGAGGACAGTACTGAATGCTGAGTGCTTTAATGGGATTGTCGTCTTAAAAAAAATATATATTTTTATAAAAAAAAAAGGGGTCGCCAGATTATCAAAATTTAGATTAATAGGATTATTTGTTCCTTTTTGTATTTTTGCCGCAGTGACGTCACTTTTGCATTTTAAATATTTTTTACACATTTGGTTTATTTATGTAAGTTTTTCATATGAAATTCAATTCTATGAGATGACGAGAGTAAAAAATTAATTAATTGTAGTTTATTGCGAAGTGAAGTTTGCTCCTCAATTGAGTGTACGGATATTCCTCTATTAGTAGTTAATGAAGAAAATTTTACAAATGTAGAATTTGCTTCTTTTGGAAGAAAATCTGATAACTTTCAAATTCAAATAAAAAGAGAAAAGAGGAAAAAATTCGTTACAGATATCAAATCAAGCATCTTCTACAGGGACTTTCCACTCCTGTATAAAGAATCTGAATTTTAAACTATAAAGTATAAACTATTTATAAAGAATTTTTAATGGATTTCTTTTAAGAAACTAAAAAGTTTTGTATTGTAAGAAACAGTACAAAATTTTAATACTTTCTTGTGATTAAAGTATATTTTTTCCCTAATGTGCACTTATCCATACAACACATGCACATACATACAAACAATTCAACTTATATGCATATAAACTAAAACCAATCTCATATTCGATTTTCTAAAACTTCATTAAAGTTATCTCGTATTTGCATATATTGCATCCATTTCTATATATTATATATATAGAAAATGTATACCACCGGCTTTTGGGTCCCATAAATACATTATCCATCCATACACATACATATACACTTAGCCAGACAAACTCTGTCTTTTGGTTTATCCTTTCTTTCCATTATCCTATATATACTTCTCCTTTTATTTTACTCCTTTTTGATGTTGTTGTTCTTTTTCTGTTATTTATTATATATAAAATATATGAATGTGTTTACATTGAGATGAATTTAATCCTGTTTGAATATGTTTATATATTATATAAATTGTGTGGTTTGTGTGTGTTTTTCTATTATGATAGAAGGTGACATAACCACTGTAACCAAACTACTAATATTACAACAACAACAACAACAATAAAAAATTATAAAAATAAGTAAGTAAGTAGCGACTGTATACCAGGACAGACTTTTTACCTTTATCATAACGTACCTAGGGTAAAGAAAGCTAATAGGTGATAATGACAACCATGATCATGGTTATAATTAATTCCATATAAGATGATCTGTTTTTTTTAAGCTGCTTATGGTAATGATGATAAAGTGGCAAAGTATTCAAAATGTAATTGAAGTTATATGATTGAAACAATTTGTCATTTGTAAAACGATGCAATTTTCCTACACATTTTTTTCTGAAATTTTAATATTATTTTGTGAATCACAACATTCAGATCATTTTAACTATATATTCTTTTTTATATCCCAATTAGTTTGATTTTAAATATATTTTTTTTAAATTAAATTGAATAAATTATCTAATTAAATTTTTATAATTTAATCTTTAGATTCACTTCATCATGTGAAAGCTGAACATGAAAAAGATGATGATGATGATGATTTAACTGATGATGATCGTAAACCGGATAGTTTAATGGGACAACATACAACATTATCACATCATCCGCCTTATCATCATGCAATGTTGGGTGGTTATCATGGTATAAAAGAGGAAATGATTGGTGGACCAAATATGCCGTTATCAAAAAACCAATCGAGCAGCGACTGTGGCATACCAATTCCAGCAACAAAGCCGAAGATCTGGAGTTTAGCAGACACAGCCGCATGCAAGACACCACCACCAACACATTTACACCACAGTGCATGGATGACAAGTGGTTACCATCATCCTCACAATCCACATCAAGGTGGTGCAGCGGCGGCGGCAGCAGCAGCAGCGGCGGGTGGTATGATGATCCAAGGTGGAGGCAACGGAGGAGGAACTATGAATATGATGAATACAAATCCACATCATCAACATCAAAGTATGGTGATTGGTATGACAAACAATGGTGGGATGATCAACAATTTCGGCAATTCTCCGTATTCCCCACGTTACGGGGGGTTTCTAGGGGGGCCCCATCACTACAACCAGAACAATACCAATATTCAAGTGACGGGGCCGTTACAACAACAACAACATCAGCAACAGCAGCAACAACACCAACAACAACAGCAACACTTAAATTCAACACCACCGACACAATTACAACAACAGCAGCAACATCAGCAGCAGCAGCAACAACAACAGATTACCAACAACAACAACAGCAGCAATTCGATGGGGTTTCCCGAAGTACAAACAGATACACCACCACAGACCCCACCCAATATGAAATTACCGAGCGTAGCAGTGAATTTACTTACAACAACAAACCATCCTACGACCGGTACCTGTTATAATAATAATAATAATAACAATAATAATAATAATAATAATAATAATAATACAACAAATAATAATTTAAATCAAACAAGTAATGGTTACAACAATAATAATAATCAAACATCAGCATCACCAACATTTTTAGGTAATTTTCCACAAAAATCACAAGATAACAATAATTATACACAACAAATGATGTCTGGACATAATCCAGATGGTACAACTGCCTTTAAACCATTTTATAAAAGGTAATTTTAATTTAATCTTCATTAGATTAAAAATCGATAAATTTAAAAATTTATTTTAAACAAATTTGCAGCGTCAAATGCTCATTAAATTTATTTAAAATTAAACAAATAAATGATTTTCTATAAATGTTTCCATGAAATCCAACATAATAAACAAATTACATTTATCTGTACGATTTAATTGATTAAATATTTACTTTGTGACGTCATAATTTTATTCAGCATTTACGTTGCATTTTGTACAAAATACAAAAAGATAATAATCTAATAATTTTCATTTGTTTTTCTTTTTATAGCGCACAACAAATAACGAATGGTTTTGTTTCACCAGTTTGAAGAAAAATTAATTATTTTATAATAAAAAAGGTTTGTTTTTTTTTCCCATTTTTTTATTATTTATTTTTATTTTAAGTTTCTTAAAGCACCTTGTACACGTTCGTCGTTTTTCATTTTTGAACGATTTCCAATTTATTTCGTAATTATAAATTTTAAAAGAGAAAGGGAGTAACATAATATAAAAGTAATACTGATGTCCATCCTTCTCTCTCTTTGGTTCTAACTAATGCCATTTAATTTTGAGTGGATTTGAAAATTGTGAATATCAATAAACGTACCAACTTACCAACTTCTCTATACACGTCTTTATAATATTCTGAATACTTAAAGAAAACATGAATTTTAATAATTTGTATAGAAAATTAAAATTATTAATTGTTTTTCGTATTAATTATTTTTTTGTTAACGAAGGAAATTGTTAACACTAAGGTAATTAAAAACATCCCTAATCAATGTGAACTTTTAATAATCGTTATAATGAAATTTTCGCCGTCGCCACCATCAGAATATACTTCCCTCTATATAGTTCTGAACTCATTCCAACAAAACAATGTAACCTTATCTTTATTATAAGTTGAGTGGAGGATCAATGGACCCTTCATTCATATGATGATGATGATGATGATGATGTGTGTGTATTTATATAACACCTAGAGGGTTCTAATCACGCCCTTAGGGTAGATTATAGACCTAAATAATAATAAACGTAAAATACAAAAGGTATACATTTTTCTAACATTAAATAAAATATACAAGAGAAAAAGATGACTATACTGCTTTCAAGTGTTTAGAAGTTAAATGGAAAATCCTATCAGGGATTTAATTAATATTCCTCATATGTGTGTATGTGTAACTCTATATGTATCAGAGGGTTAAATAGAAAATGTATATATGTTTGAATGAACTGATTTAAGGGATCATTAAAAAGTCCAACCCCTCACTTACAGAAATATTATTTAATCTTGTTAGTTACTTGGGAAAATCAATTGAGACATTTTCAATGTCAACAAAGACAGAGAGTGTGATTGTTTAAATTTGCAAGATGCTGATCCATATTATGGTCCATCAAAATAATATTTTCTTTACTTCTTTTTATGGTTTTGGAATTTAAATTTTTGTTTTTAAATTGGGAAAATTATTTTGTTTTTAGAAAAACTCGTAACATTTCTCTAATTATTTATAGAAAGTTTAATTAAATTTGATCAAATAAAATAATTTATAAAATTCCAATTAGATCAATTCAAGGATCAAATTCTTCAGATTTCTATTATTCAATTCATGTAATTTCAAAATATTTAAAGGAAATAATAGACAAATTGGCCACATTGAATGAATCATTATTGCGCCATTTTGAAGAACTTATAACAAAAATATTGGGCCCCCTAATTAAACATTTCCTTCCTATTTTATTGTCTGACTCTGACCCTGATTAAAGGAACAAGTTTTTTAGTTTTTGTCTTTTTGTCTTCTTATTATTTTTTTTGTATTTTTGTTCTTAGTTTTTTTTTCTTTTTTGGTTCCCTGATTTATCGTCACAAATTCATTTATAAGGCCGCACCTTAGTCTTAGACACTCTTGCGTTTCTATCTTTGTCTTGTTTTGTTTTTGTGTTTATTTTTTGTTTTATGTTTTATTCTTCTTCCTCTCTTTTCTTCTTGTTCATCTCCTTTAAAACATATTCTTAATAATTTCTTTTTTACCTTCACCTTCTCAATGGTCCATTCACAAAACAAGACTTACACAAAACAAAAAATTGAAACAAAAAAAAAAATGATCAAAATCTCAACTCGTCCATCAATGTCTTAAGGTGCCGATAGCAAAATTTGTGTGTTTTTGTTATTGTTGTTGTTATTGTGTTAATAATATCTACACACACACGCACTTAAATTAGCCAGACATATGGACATACAAACCCGTAGAAGAAATATACACGACGGATGATACCTGATGATGGTGATGGTGGTGACCTCATCTCCTATTTTCATGTTATTTTAATTCATTGAGAGAAGTTGGATGGGTGAGAATGATAGTGGGGAGCTGCTGGAAGAAGTAAATAAGAGGGAATGTCACAAAGATGGGACAAGATTAATTGGATGAATAAAAAGTTAAATTAAATATTATGAATGAGTATAAATATGAAAGAGCAAGTGATAGTGATTAATAATGTATAGGAAAGAGAAAGAAAATACAAAAATTTGACAGTGGGTGTACTGAATGAATGAATGAAATTATTTATAAGAAAAATTTCATAATTTAGTTTTATTCTTCTGCTTTTTCCATTCAATTCTTTGTCTGTTGTTTTTTTCTCAATATTTTATTGTAAAGTTCATCTTATCTTATCTATCTTTTAAGTGTATATAATCATGACAGGTTGGTTTGACCATGACAACATTTTACAGTGTTGCACTTGTTCAACTTTTCTTCTCTTTAAAATACGATTTATTTTGTTTTGTTTTCTTTCTTCTGCTCTGAAGAAAAGACGATGAAGAATAGAAAAAGAAAAAAAAATGCGAAGCTACAAGAGTAACGAACATCTTTTGACTTTTATATTTTCTTGTTTTCTTTTGATTTTCTAAAAAAAAATCTATTATTTTTATTTCTTCATTTATTTCTTAGCAATAAAAAATTAATCTTACGATTAAAAAACGTTAGAATATAAAAAGTAACAACAAAAAATTCTTAAATTGTATTTTTTATTTTTTTTTTCAATTTTTTTTTTTGTTGCAGGAACTTGAATTCATTACGTCACTTAATTGTATGGTTATTACCACTGTTATTACCATCATCAAAATAAAAAACAACGGAAAAAATTTACTGCATCCCATAATACAAAGTGAACCATCTATTTGTCCAGCATTTATATGTTCACATGCCCATCAAGGATCATCAATAGCAGGCATCATCGTCAGTTATTTGTTTGAAACAAAAAACGATTGTAAAATGGACGACGTTCAAACAATTCCATTTGTTTTGAATTTTTGACTTAAATTTTCTTGTTGTTGTTCAATCAATTTGATATGAAAAATGATGGATGACCAAAGATACGTGATATGACAAACTACACAACAACAACAACAACAACATCAACAACAACAATAAAATCCTTTTTTATTTTAAATTCTTTTGGTTTTAGTTTGTTTTTTTTTTTGGTTTTAAAGAAAAAAAAAAATGTATACGAAAAAATTATAGTGAAAAAAAAATAAAATAAAACAAATAATAAGTAAAAAAAAAAACAAAATAAACAAATGAACAATTTAAATTAAATTTTAATTGAACTAAATTTAAAATGGTAAATAAGAAGAAGAAGAAAAAAAAAATTGAAGAGAGAAAAACAATCAATGGAAATAATTATTATTTGATCCAAAACGGGCAAATGTGCAAATGAACATTTTTTTAATTATTCTGAAATATTTCGAAGAATATTAAAAAACTGAATTAAAAAAAAAAATGGATAATTGTAATTTCTCTCAAATTAAACCATTTAATTTAAAGAACAAGAAACAACTTTTTTTTTTTTTCATTTTATTATGTAAATATTTATTTTATTAATAATTTAATTAGAACAAACAAAAAAATTGTGAGTTTTTTTTTTTGTTGTCAACATGTTATGTTACATGTCATGTTATATGCTGCTACAGTAAATGTTTTATGAATCAATGTGACATGTGACATGTGACATAACATATTTTAGGATTATGTTTTTTTTTTTTTTGGAAATGTAAAAAATTCTAACAAATTAAAGAAATATTTATTTTTGTTTTCTTGTTGCATGAAACTGTTCAATAGATGGATGCTACGTGCAATATAACATTTAATTTAATTTTTTTTTATTTAAGATGAAAAGGAAAAGAGCTCACATTTAAAAAAAAAACAGAATAAATTCTATAGAAAGTTTTAATAAATGAATTGAATTTTGAAAAAATGTAAAAGAAAAAGAAAAAGGAAACAAAAGAAATCTTTTAATATTTTTTTTTTTTTTTTGCATTTTTAAAAATTCTGTTTAATTTTTATTTTAAGTTTTTGTTAAATCAACTAGAAATGTTTTTTTCTTTTTTTCTTTTGTGTAAATTAAAACAGAAACAGAAGAAAGTGAAAAGAAAAACTTACAATTAAAAATTATCAATGATAAAGAGAAAAATTAAATAATTTAAGAAAAAAGAAGAAGAAGAAGAAGAAAATGAAGAATAAAAATTTGTAAAAAAAAAAAAAGAAAAAATAATAATAATAAATAATCAAATTTGTATAGTAAAAGCATTTGTAATCTGTGATAAAGAAAAAATAAAAAAATAAAAACAAAAATAAAAACAAAAAAAAAAATGATGAAGAAAAATGAAGAAGAAGAAATAAAAGTAAATTTTTTTAGGTTAACTTTAATCCAAGTTTAATTTGTAAAAAAAATTAACAAAAATTAAAATAAAATATTTAACTTGAAAACTTAAAAATTTAAAATCTTGAAATTCAATAATAAGAAGAAGAAGAAGAAGAAGAAGAAGAAGAAGAAGAGGAGGAAGAGGAAGAAGAAGAAATGATGTAATCATAAAAAATTCGTTATAAAAAAGAAAAATTCAGAATAATGAATTCTTTTTAATGGAAAATTTTCAATAATTTTGTATAAAGAAAATGAAAAATCGTCTCTACGAAATTTAAATTTTCTTTATTTCCAAAATATTAATTTTTAATTTTTTCTTCTTGACTTTAATTTTGAGAGAGAGAGAAAAAAAAACAAATGCAACAACAAAAGTAAAAAGAAAAGAAAATTGAAGAGGTGGACGAAAGTGATTGGTGGTGAAGGAATCGAGAAGAAGAATCACTTTACGTCACAGCAAAAGAAAAACAAAAAAAAAAAAACAGAATAAGAAAATAAATAGAAAATTGGGAAATTAATAAGGGAAAAACGCAAAACTTTGTACATAACTTAAGTGTGAATATTAAATATTAAATATTAAAAGTAAAAAATAATTATAAATAAATAAAGAAAAAAAAAATAATTAAAAACAAAAAAAAAAAAAATGAAAATGAAAATGAAAATAAAAATTAAGAAAAAAAACAAAAAAAAAAAAAACGCTCTAAATAAACAAAAACAAAAACAAAAAAAAAATTATATATAAATTATATGAAAAAAATTATAAATTAAAGAAAAACAAAAACAAAATATTATTATTATTAATTATTAATTATTAATTATTAATTATTATAAATTTAAAAACAAAAATGAAAATGAAAATGAAAAAGAAAAAAAAAATGAAAGAAATAAAGAGAAAAAACAAATGAAACAAATAATCTAAAAATATCGAATGAATGAATGAATTTTTATGGTTGAAGTATAGACTAAAAACAGATTTAGTTGATCGTTGATCGTTAATGGTTGATGGTTGATCGATTGATGGAAGAAGAAGTAAAAATAATTATCTATTGATGGTCGCTTTTTTTTTAAAGTTTAGAATGATCCGTATGTGAATATTTAATCAACTGAAAACAAAATTCAAACAAAGAAACAAACAAAAAAAAAATTGACGTAGAAGAAGAAGAAGCAGAAGAGAAAGAGAAGAAGAGGGAGAAGAAGAAGAAGAATAAGAAGAAGAAGAAAGAGAAGAATGAGGAAAAAAAAAACAAATGAAAAATAATAAAATTAAACAAATTTTTCTGTGTTTATTATTTTTATTTCGCCCCTTCAGTCCTCTGCTTTTTTTTTTATTGTTCTTAATTAATTTTTCTAACGTCACACTAATTATTAATTATCAATTTAATTAATTTAATTAATTAATCAAAAAAATTTTTTCTTCTTAGTCGATTATTAAATGAACAACAGCGCGCGTTTATTATGATCGACGGCATGTTGTGTTGTTCTTCACATTGTGTTCTTCTCGTTTTTTCTTAAGGCCTGAAACCCTTACCGTATTCAAATCTTTTATTGAATTTTGTTGCGTTTTAATTATGTTTCGATTTTTTTTCTTTAAAGTTCTTTGTTGTTGTTGTTGATTTTTCTTCTTTTTTCTCTAAATTTAAAAGTTTAAAGTCTTTGACCCATTTAACCCTTTTGATATTATCTTCTTCTTCTTCTTCTTCTTCTTCTTCTTTATGTTCAACCCTCTTAATATTTTCACCCTCTACTACTCCACCCCTCCAACTGATCTCACCCATAAACAGTTCACAAATAAAAGAACTAATAAATAATATATAAAATAAAGAGCAGTCAATGTGTTTGATAATGGAATATAATTCACCCCTTAATAAAATTGAGGGTGCAAATATTTTGTTATTGTAGGTGCCTTGTACAGAAAATAAAAAAAATTATGATAAAAGAAATAACTGAAAGAGAAATAGAGAGATGAGATGATATGATGATGATGTGTTGTTTGTGTGCAAAAAAAAAAAAAGGGTTAATTATTTTAATTTAAGAGGATGAGATTGGTGGCTGTTAGATATGAGAATACATTATTATGTGAACGCACGTGAATTGTGTTACGTTAATTATTTATTATCAATTTTATTTTTTAATTGTTTAAAGCTTTTTGTTCTTTTATTTAGTTTTCATTTAAATAAAGAAAAAATGTCAATAAAAAAGTGTTAAGAGACGTTGTGATTGTCATTAACAATTTGTAAATGGTAAGATAATTTATTTTTTATTTTATTTTATTTATTTTGCGTTTTTAATTTCATCTGAGATGGATATTGTGCGAATGGCATTCATATCATTGACTAGACAATTGAATCCTGTACGCTGATTGAATCTGACTCTATAAAATTGTTTTATGATAATTTCAATACTCCATGAAACACGACAACTTGTTCGTACCTTTAAAATTATTATACAAAATGCAATGATCGATGAATATTGAATATTGAAAACCCACAAGAGAAAGAATACAAAATGAATTCATTATAATTATTCGTTTGTTTGTTATGAACGTATTGTATGGAGTTCAGGGAAGCAGGTGGCGCCATTCTCTCATATATTCTTCATTTCATCTTTTTGGTTTTTAATTTTTTTCTTTTTGTTTTTTTTTTTTTTTGATTTTGATAAAATGCAAAAGAAAAATAGTCATTGCGGGGACTCCTCACGAAGACCGCCTGGCGTTGTGTTTTTTTATTGTTATTGTTGTTTTATTTTTTGAGTTAAAATTCGGACTGAACGACGAACCCAAAAAAAAAAAAACAAAAATAAAAATAAAAACAAACACTTACACACACATAAGAAAAAAAAAACACCATAAAACCCACGCTGCACGATTTTTTTTTCCTCTCTCTTAAATATTTCTTATTTTCAATAAAGATTACTATATATCCAGTCAGTATGAAGTATGAAGAATGAATGGTCAGTTAAGTTTTGTTTGATTCACAAAGGGAGATGAAGAGATGGATGACTTTTTTTCTTTCTCTCTTTCTCTCTGTTTCTTAAAAATATTTATGATTGGAATTTTTATTTCTTTGTTTCTGATTGGAATTAAGTAAGGTATAAAAATATAGTTAAAAACTTTCGATTCTGTTTCACTGTTGGGCTGCTGCCTTTCTGTTTTACCTATATACTGTCAGACAAACTCTATCTATAAATTCAAGTCTTTAGAAGAAGAAGAATAACAACAACAACAACAACAACAACAACAAAAATTGTTTGATGATTAAGAGACATAAGTCAAAAGTCAAACTGTGCTATGATGCATAACGGATAGACGAAAAGATCTGCCAATATATCATGAAATATTTTTCTTCATATAAAATTTATCATTATTAATTTTTTGTTATATTATTTTTTGTTGGTCCCCTCTTATTTTAATTCTTATGTCATCTTAGAATTTTTATTTTCATTCTATATTTTTGTAAGACCCTCTATTTTCGAAGGTATAGAAATTTTAATGAATGCAGTTTGAAAATAATAATGATTTACTTTGATACTTTGAATGGAAAACAAAGTTAAATTGTCCCTCTTCTTATAAATTGAAAATTAATAATAATTTGTAGATTAAAACTCACTCACAATAATGTTTAATAAATTATAGATTTTACACTAAAAATTCTTAAATAATTTTTTTATAACGTAGACTGAAATTAATTTCTCACAATTTTAATCTTCCTTTGGTTTTGTAGAATGGAAAAAGTTTCATAGTTCTAAATGACTCTGTGCATCGTAATACAATACCTCATAAAAATGAATGTGACAACCTATTAAAGCAATTTGGCTGTATATGGTCACTATTGAAGTGACTGTCAAGATTTAAGATTATACTTTTCCCACTCACTAAAACTATAAAAAAGTCATCTTTTCTAAAAACTTAATTCATGAAAATATACTTACCTATATAATACGACATATTCCCTCTTCAATCTCTTCCCACATTTACATCTTTATCCTCATCATCATCACAATCATATTCACATATAAGCTTCTTCCTTCTAAAAGAATAATGGAATTGAATTGAATAGAATAGAAAATAAGGGAAACTTCCTTAATCCACACATATACACCCCACACACTTAAGAGATGAATAAGAGAAATTTCTTTCCCTCTATTATAAATTTTCTTCCCTAAATTTTCTATACGGAATAATTTTAAAGGATGAGTGTCGTCATTGTCTTTTTCTCATTCTTTGAATTCTCAATCGTTCTTCTGAATTTTCATCTAAAGTCTTATTAATTTAGTAAAATTATCCATTATTTCACTGCGTAACGTAACGTAAAGATACGTGACGATGTGTGTACGTTCAAGTGACTTATTTGTTCTTTCAAAATATTTCTCTTCCTATTTAATTTTTTTTTTGTCTTTTAATTTTAAATCTTTTTTTTTTGTTTTGCGGTTTTTTTTTGTGGCTTTTTATTGTCTCTTTTGTCTTTGTCTTTTTTTTTTTAGTTTGACATAAATTCTAAGATATGACACTTCTTCTTCTTCTTTTTCTTGATATTTTTTTATATTTATGCTCATCGGATTTATAAAATAGAAATCTACCAAAAATATAAATTCTAGAATAATGCATATTGTTTTGTTTGCCTTTAGATTATTTTATAGTTGTGAAAAAAGTTTTGTGAAAAATCAATGGGAACGAGAGGGATATTTGTTGAGGTCAATAATCTTTAACTTTATATGAAGAATATAAAAGAAGATATTTTTTTTAAGTCTTTGTGTCGAATGGATGTTGTAGGGGGATCTGAGGATCGAAATATGTACAATCGAAATCAGGGAAAAAAATGTGTTATTTTTGGTAAATATTTTTGGGAATCCGATTTTGTTTTTCTTTTTTCCTTATGTGATTATTTTTTAATCGTATTGTAAGTGTGTGTGTGTGTGTGTGTATTTATTGTGAGGATTTATATTTTTATTGATAATGATGATGGGTGTGCTGGGCGAGATTTATTGTAGATTGTTTTTCTGCTTTACTTTTGGGGGAGAAAATTGAAGTTAAAGCGATTTATTGCTCTCATGAGAAAATAGATTTATTTTTAGTCGTTTTTTTTTTATTTTATTTTCGTTATAAAAGTTTTCCTAAAAATTGCAGAATTCTAAAATTAAATATTTAAAGAGGTTAATTAAAGAAAATTAACACGATTTACGTCGATATTTTACTCAACGGATAAATTTAATGTAGAAGAAACCAATAAAATATGAAATTTCCAGTGGACTGTGGGTATTGAATATTTTACGAAATCCAGCTCGTTTTTCTTATTTTATAATTCGAACACAAGGTCACACATTATCTGAATGCCTTCAGGTCATGAATGAAGTGTTAAATTTAAATAACCCCAATCCTCCAAGCCTAATCAATAAACAATAATTATTGAAAAATCGAGACAATATAAATAATCAAAAATGAACAAAAATCAGCATCAACGAAATAGAATTATGTGGACAGAGCTCACATTCGATCATCATCTTTGAATATTATTGAATTATCTTTCTTTGAGGAATATTCCACTCTTTATTTATTAATTACTTATTTTATTTGGTTGATTACGATTTTTATGAAAATTAGCAGATAGCGGGAGTAGAAAACGAATGCGTCACGAATGTGTCCTTGGAACTGAAAGATCCAGTCTTTAACGCAATGTAAACAACAACAAATATCTGTAAGAATTTGAATCAATAATTTTAAAACAAAATAAAGATTTCTTCCCTTCTATAGAACGACGGCTATCTTTAAGTCCCGCAGTGTAACGTATATGCTTTTCAATATTATAAAAACATATATTTAGTTCAATTCCAAATTAATCTTATTTTGTTGATTATTAATATTGAAGATTATCATAATTAATATGATTAAGTTAAACGGCTTAATGCCATCCATTATAAATGAAAAAAGAAACATTCATAAATATAAAAGATTGAATAATTTACTGTGATAACGAGAGAACAACACCTCAATTAACACTTTCTTCATCTGTCATTATTATTATTTTATTTTTTTTTTTTTATGATTTTAGTTTTGAAGACAAAAATTCAGTGGCGTCACTAAAGGTAAGATCTATTAAATGTTGTGTCTTCACCTATTGACTATTTAGATGATGAACACGAATGTAAGTACCTATAATTTTTAAATTAGATAATTCTGTACCTACTGAGTTTCACAATTATTTTAAGTGATGGTTAAAAGGATAGAGAAAAGGATTTAATGATGACCCATTAAAAGTTGTTGTTAAAAAATAAAACGTTTTTTTTATAGTCTAAATAATCTTCTTCTGGTTCATTAATAAAAATTATTCTTCCCACTTGAAATTTGTCAACGCCACTGTTTTGTTCACCAATGAATGTAAATTTAACAATAAAAATGAATTCAGTATCGTTTCCCCATAAACACACACACACATAGAATATGAAAGAATAATATCGTCTTATCTCTCTCTACTAAACAACTAAACCAATTCAAATCATTTAATTATAATAAACGAATTAGAATTTAATTAAAACTTATCGCCTTCAATTTTTTATTAATTTTTTTTTCTCTTTTTGTCTTGTTATTTATTCATTTTGTTCTTTCTTAAAAGCCTAAAATAAAAAAAATAAGGAATGACCATAAACAAACTCAACAACAAGGCACACATAAGAAAGACAGAATAAAAAAAAAACAGATTCTAAGACTCCGCGATACGTAAAAAAATAAAATCAAATTTAATCAAATTAATATTTTTGAAAATATTTCTTTCATTTCTTTATTGAAAAATTTTATCATTTAAAGACGAAAGCACAATTTAATTCTTGATAAATAATTTATAGATAAATATATATGGACAAGCAGAAAGATAAGACACACAAAATATATACAGAATAAAGTTTATCCATGTATTTAGTTATTTTTTGTGTTTCTCGTTAGTTATGGTAATTCATTGATTTCTTATAAATTCAAATGGTGAAAAATCTAAAATATTTTGTCAGATTTTGTTGTTGGTTTTATTTAATTTTTTTAATCCGAAACAAAAAAAAAAACGGGAAAAATAAAAAATATAACAACAAAGAAGAAACAAATTGAGGAGTTTGTTTATGATCATTTGGAGGAACAGATTCAAAACTCTATGTAGGAAAGGGAAGAATAGGTATGGAATAATTGTAAGAGAATCTCAAATGGTTCCATTGAATTTTAAAATTTAAGGATCTGAAATCGATCTGAAATTTCTAAATGTTTCTGTTCTCATATTTTTTTGTTTATCAACTTCCACGAAAATTTTAGATTAGTAAAATTTGTTTCTGGTCAAAAACATTTTTGTATAAATAAAATGAAATTAAATCTCTATAGAATAAATCCTTTCATGTATACTTGGTTATGCGATTATCCGGTTTAATGTATAATTATTTTTCTTCTTCCATATTTTTCACAATTTCCAAAAATTTCAAATTTAAATGTAAAATTTTTTCTTAAAGTAAAATTCAATTCATTTAAATTTTGTTAAACGGAATTTCAAAAACTGTTCTTTTGACACTTCAGTTTGTATAAAATTTTTATTGTGTTTTTTTTTTTTTTTTTGGTTTCTTTTAAGACAAAAATTTATTAGCACAGTGTGAAAATAAATAATAAATGGCGACCTACATTTTCACAATTCGCCATCTGCTCAATTTTTTGATTCTTAAAAAATTCAAAAATAATTATGCAAGAAGAAAAAAAGGGCGATTATGCGCCTTATTTCATTTCATGATGTGTATAAATTTTGTATTTATTTATAGATTCAAAATAGGGATACGACTGGATGATATACCTACATCTTATGGATAGTCTTTTTATTTTGGTCAAGTCAGCAGGTTTAGCCAGTATAAAGAAAAATATAAAATACAATAAATTTTCAAACTCTGCTTGAGGTCTCACGATTCGTTTCCCGCAGATGATTCTTTCTTTTATTTTCTTTTCTTTCTCTTTTATTCATTAATTTTTGCGGGAAATAAAAATTTTTGACGAAAATATAAAAGAAGAATATTTTTTGACTATTTTGAGGGGATAAAAAGGAAAAAATTTTACTTTTTCCGCGTGTAATAAAAAGGAGTTTCGTTTACGTTATGCACCTGCAGTTTTTAATAAATCACTATACAGAGGATCGATTATATCTTTATATTGAACGCAAACACTGATCGCTGTACCTTTCCATTTATTTTATTTAAATGACAGGAATTATAAAATAATTTTTGTTTTTGGTGAAATTAAGGAAAAATAAAACTAATAAATATTTCACAGTTCATTGGTTTGAACAATGATAAATATCCTATTTGAAATTTAAACTACAATTATATGTTAAAAGCAGGGAATTTCAACTTCATTCTGATATTCAGTAAATACTTTTAGAATTAGCATTCCCATGAAGATTATCTTCGTTTAGGTTTGTAAAATAGAAATCTGGAATACGAAGAAAAGAGGAAATTTAAATTTTAAAATTCAACTACGATCTCTGATCTCTAAAGTTTCTGATGAATGCTACTTCACCAACACTAACTTTATACGTAGAGTCTTTATGCGATGAGATCATATTTGTCAAAATTTAATTCAGCAAAAATTGAACAAAAGTTAATAGAAAATTTAGAAGAATTGAAGCAGTCAAATTTCTAGTTTCTAAAAATAAATGTTGATCACGCCTGATCGTACATAATATGATCGATTTATATAATAAACACAAACAACATAATTATGGAAAATAAAACGAAACAAATTTGTTGTCGATTTATAAAAAAAAAAACAAAAAAACAAAAAAACAAAAAAGAAATAAAAAATGAATAAAACGTTTTCTTTTTTGTTCCATAAAAAAAAATGTCATAATTTTAAGATTTATAGAATTGGTTTTTATGGTTCGGCTTCGGTTTAATACACACACACACACACATACATACATACATATAGAGAAGAATAACAAACTCATGTGATTTCACAAACGTGGAATAAATAATTTGTAGCAGGAATGGAATTATAAAAAAAAAAGTCTTTCTTTATTTAAATAAATTAAGAAGTAAACCTTGGATTTAAGTGGAAGACACAAAGACTTTTAAAGGTTGCGAATTGATTTGAACTTTTAGAACTTTTAACTAATATGATTTTTGAATCGTCCTAATGCACTAAAATCTTTTGGATCAAATTTATCATAAAGCCAATGTGAAACTTGTTTACAGACACACACAAAATAAATATGATAATCAAAAATATTCCTAATTTGTAAAAATATACAAAAGAATGAATATTCTGTTCTTATTATTCTAAAAATTATTCCATATACAAACAATTACAATTTATTCAATATTTTGTACTCGTATTTTCATTTATATGGACTTCGATGATACATTTATGGGTTAACTTTTTAAAATAGCAGAGTCAAATTCTTAGTTGGAATGTTTGCAATAAGACCGAAGTTTCAATTCACAAAAAAATGTCAAACTTACTTCTTAATTTTAATTGTTTCTTTTATTTCCGGAATTGACACAATTCATTTTTTTGTTCAACTTCTCTTCACTTTGACTTATGTATGGATTCAATTTGTTAAGTACATCTCTGATGGCACGAATATTTCAATGAACTTGAATTATTATGTTTTTCTTCTTGAATCACGAATAAATAAATGGCAAAAAATAATAATAAACAAAAATATAATTTCATTTCTTTCAATTATTAAAATAACAACAATTGAAATAAAAAAAAAACATACAAAAAAGTTAGGATTGAACACAAATTAGCATTATAAATTATTCGGTCTTGATGGCGCTTTGCTTCTGTATATAAATATTTATGGAACCAATGAACCAAATATCTTATGTCTGGACTATGTCTACAGTTCCATTTATTTGTATGAGAACTAAATAATACATTTTTATTTTACAACAATTAAATTCTACATTTATTTAATTGTTTTCACGATTTCAAAATAATTCTAAATGGAAAATATTGACTTTTCAGATTATTTATTATAAATCAAAAATGGCGATCTTTAAACAATTTAATACAAACACAACGAAAGAAAATCAAGAGACACCTGCATATTATTATTATTTTTTTTTTTAATTCTTAAACCAATCCCAATCATTACATTTAATCCGTGTATATTGAATATTAAATATAAAAACGTGAAACTAATTCAATTTGATCTCGATATTCATTAAAAAAAAAAAATAAAGAAATAAAAGAAAGACGATAATAAAGAATGAAGCAGAAGAAGAAGAAAACGATTCCTCACATTCACATCGTCCATAATCCAATAATAATAATTTTTCTTCATTTTATAAATAAATCAATTATTTTTCTATATATTTTTCATTTTGTATTTGCAAAATGTTGTTATTTTTTACTTTATTTTCTTTTATAATCTTTTCATTTGAACATGCTGGGTGAATGTCGAGTTTAAGTTTCGATCTTTATAAGACGAAAGAAGTTTTATTATTTTCTTGTATTTTCTTATTATTTTTTTTTTCCTTTGAAATTTAGAAAAGTGTAAATGTTTGTATAATAATGATCAAATCAGGTTCAACCATATATATTTGATTTTACTTTTAATATTTAAAAATATATTTTAATTTATACAAATAATTGTATTTGATGAAAATTAAAATTGTAGTGATTTTAGCTATATGATTGTTACATGCTCTAATTTATGTATCTAAGCGAGTTATTCTTTGGTAATTAAATCAGTTCTTCCACCCTTAAAATTTAACACAAAATCGAATATTTTTTTTACACTGCATTTGAATACGCAATTTACTAATTTTCATTTGCTATCCAAAAGATCCTTTCATATCAATAATGATCTGTATTTGCAAACATTCCCATTATTTTTACATATTTACAGAATTTTTGTTATTTTTGTTGTTTTCTCAGAAAAAAATATAAAAGAAAAAATATTTTCCCTCTAATTGCTTTATTATAGTTGATGCATCTGCATTTGCATTTTAAATATGCATTTATTATGTAAGTGTAAAGTTTTTGACAACAAAATTCTAATACACTCTATTAACGTCACAGACATATCATATTAGTTTCATTCCCCTTCCTATATCATCTTCATCCCTGATGAATCTTTATAACGACTTATATACATATACACGCATACACATTTAATGTATATCTGTCTCAATTTATTTACAATACTCTTTTGCAGAAAGAAAAGAATTTTTAACACATGTAAAATTTGTATCCCAAGGAAATCAATCATAATCCAAATTTAGTGACGCGTCGCATCATCTTCCCTTAACCCCTTCCATCCTGTCTCATTGATTTTTTATCATATAAAACTTTTCAGATTCAAAAAATGAGATGCGAGTATTTTTTTTTTATGTTAGATAGAAGGAAAGGACGTGAATGAAATGGAATGATAAACTGGTGTGCTGGGGTTAAGACAGTGAATGAAATCAATCCATCAATGTCTCATAATATATATTATATTTTTGCATCCCTATCAAATCATATATGGTAATATTAGAATTTATATAACTTGCAACTCAAAATATAGACAAGCGTTGAATATTTTTTAGAAAAATTAAAGTTCTACGTGCAAATCTTTAAAGTTTTGTTATCGTTACGTGTGTTGGTATTCTAATTGAGGGGATCAATTTCCCAATTTTGTCGAAATTTAAATATAGATTTCCTGTTTTCCATTACTGCACGTAGATTTAAATTAGTTGTGGAGAGGATGATTTTATTTATCAGAAGTTTTAAATTTAAATTCGTAAATTTTGATTTTGTAAAATTACTTCTTACATTTTTCATTCCGAATCAAAGAACTATTAATTTCGCATAAAAGAATTTTTTGTCTTTTTCTTTTGATCAGTTTTATTGAAGTATTGAAAAATTTCAACTGAAAATTCTTTGCAATACAAAATTTCCCAGAAAAACATTATTGGCGATCAACAAACAACAACACGACACCATATCTTTAAACAAGAAACATAAAACATAAAAAAATTTACATTGTGTAAAGCCATTTGTAATTCATAAAAGCAAAATCCACCTTTATGTAAAATTCAAAAAGACGCAGCAATATACACATAGTTCGATGCTGTCCCGTTGTGAAGTTCAAATACAAGAAAATACAATTTTATTTATGTTTGTTTTTATGTCGTTAAGGCATCAAAAAAATTTAGCATACACTATTAACTGTGCATAGCAGCCGGTCACTTTTTTTAACGGTCAAAAAAAAAATAAGAAAAAGTTATTTTTTAGAATCATATTACATGCCAGACATCAACTTATAACATGTCATACTGTAAGTCATATCGACTGACTCTTACTATACCACAATTTTAATTGTTTTTTATCTCATTTTTAACACAAACAACAATGATTTCAAACGCATATAATAAATAACAGTTATACATGAATGAGTGCAATAAAAATATATACGTATAACATGCACGATGCGTTTTAATTGCAAAATTTTGTATTTTGTTTTTGATGCATTTACGTTAATTAAAATCTATGGACCAATATTGAAATCGATTTATATGAAATTGCGACAAAATTGAATGCGAATGCATTTTTTTTTGGTTACTTTGTCACAATTAAAACAGCAATTTCAAAATAATTTGCAGTAAATGAAAACGATATGAAAAAAAAATGAATTGTTGATTTAGTGCAACATTTTAATGATTTAATTTAACGAACAAAATATGTTTTATGTTCATTAGATTTACCCAATTTATGTAAATCACTTTAAAAATAGAATAATTGATTTTTAAAGTTAGAAATATTGGATCTCAGAATTTAGAAAAATAACTAATAAATAATATTGAATCCTTAAAGTTTAATGCTTCTGTAATGTTTCTCTAAGGATATCTGCATTCAACCCGCATATACTGAACAATAGTTCAAGATAATCCTCTTATAGTTGCATTATTTCAATACGAAAATTATGAAATCAAATAATTTCAACATTAATTAACACTAATTTCTATCAATAGTTGTCAAAATTTCATGCGTGTTGTTTCATTCATTAAAAAAAAAAAATACCGAAACATTTTATATAAAATATTTTTACACTTCAACGAACCACTAATTACCAACGATCAACAAAATTCACGCATATTTTAAAGTCAATTCAATTATTGTGTTAAATTATGAAATCTTTATTCAAATTATTCATTATGACCATTATAGATTTTTTTTCGAAAGGGTCCAATCATATCAAGCACACGTTCAATATAAAATAAATGTCGAATCAAATTTTGATCAGAAATATTAACAGGAAAGATTTTTTCTTTTTCTTTTTATGTTACAATTTTTGTGTGCGCGCCCAGCCGGTTTCTTTTGATTTAAACAATTTTTTTTTGTTCGCTGTTGATTGTTGATTTGTTGTTGTTGGTTGGTGTTGTTTACTATTTTTTTTTTTCTTTCTATTTGTTGATTTCTCGGTTGTTATAACCCACGCCACATGACATAGAGGATCATAGATAAATATAGATTAAGACATCCAAACATCCGACATCGCGCATTGGTAAGCACCTAAATTTCATAACAAAAATAAAAATAAAAAAAACTGGAAAAAAAACGAGAAAAAATTAAACTCAAATAAGAACCGAAATCAAATGAAATCAAATCCAATCAAATCTGATCAATATCATTAAGTAAAATGAAATGAATGAAAAAAATAGATTTTTGGTCTCTTATATTATGAACAACTTCAATCAAAAATTATTGGGTTAATTTTTATGTGATCTTCAATATCATCTCTCATCGGTCATTTTAACACTTTAAGTTTAGACTTTCAAGAAAATGAGAATATTATTGAAACCCGCAACGAATAAAAGCGATTCCAAAAATACAGGGGTAAATCCTCTGAAAAGTAATCATTAAGGAAAAATGTAAAGTTTAAAGATATTTTGTTGGTTGGATATTTATTGGCATTTCCAATTTCAATATTTTCTTATTTCCGATTTCCATTAGACTGCAAATGCACATTATTTGTTTATAATTTTCAAATCCTCTTTATTTTTTCATGGATTTATTAAACGCACGGATAAATTTCGAATATTTTGCATAATGACTTTACGATTAAAAAAAAAATTTTTTTTTGCCAGCAGCATTAAAAATCCGTCTAATTATAGAGAATTTACAAATGTAATTCGATTAAGATCAGTCATAATGTCATAATTAGAAAGTTATAAAACGCATGTAAATAAATATAAAATCAGAACAGCAATTCCTTCACATTTTTATTCTTAGAAATAAAATCACGCAACAAATAAAACAAAACAAAAATCAATCATCAAAATGAAAAACGAATGGAAATAAAAAATTGATTAATAAAGAAATAAAATATTCTTGAGAATTGAGAATCGTGTTTTATTTTTTTTGTTCCAATCTTAAGAAATTCAATTTTATTTGTTTATATTTTTTTTGTTTGTTTTGTTTTTATTTATCTTTCCTTGTTTTATTTTTTATTTTTTGATGATTGATTAATTATATTGAAAATTATACCGCCTAATGCAGTGTCAGTGTCATACACACAGAGACAGACTGGCAGCCGCAGTGCGACAATTTTTTTTTGACACCCTTTTTCTTTTTTCTTTTTTGTTTTTGTTTTGATTTTTAATTTGAATTTAAAAACAAAATCATAAAAAATATTTCAACTGGAATCAAACAAAATGCGAGCCACGCACAGTTGAACCAAAAAAAAAAATTATTTATACCGCAATGGGTAAAATGAAAGAAATTTTGAACGACATTTGAAAATGTTTTATAAAGACGTGAGATGACAACTGAAAATAATAATAATAAAACAACAACAATTAAAAATCGACAATCGTACGTCAACATTATAATTCCAATCAATACAATATATTTATTAATATTTTGAATATAAAGATATTGCTATCGTCGTCGTCGTCGTCGACGTTGTACCAACCAAAAAAATAAATAAAAAACGTATATATAAAATTATAATGATTGATATTCTTGATCTTAAGATTTGATTGAACGCGGAAAGATTTATTTATTTTTTTAAACCAAAAAAAAACAAAAAAAATTAAATATTGAAATTTAATTAAGATTTTTTTTCTTAGCTTGTTGTTGCTTGATTTTGTTTCTTTGCAACCATAAAAACTAGTTATTGTAACTTGATCAAATAGATAATGATGATGATGATGATGATGATGATGATGATGATGATGATTATGATGATGATGATGATATTCTAATCTAATGTGACATATTTTTATATACTCTGAATTGTTCATATTGTAGTGTTTGTGTAAGTGTTTATAAATGTGTTTGTGTCTAACACTAAAAACGCCTTTTATATATGAAAATTGGTTTTAAAATGTGTCTCCACTTTGTCTGATTTTTCTATGACTAATGATGATTTTTTTTTTGTTGTTCATTCTTGATACTTTTTTTTGTTCTCTATAAAAAAAAACAACAAAGTTAATTCATTTTTTTTTTTATACATTCTATCATCTACATGTGTCACCTCCTCTGTTTTGAATAATTATCCTATCTCTTTAAAAACAGAGTATGTAATACTGTGATGGCAAATGTGCGTATGTATATTCTTTGCATTTTTATATATATATATATATATATATATAACAAAAATGTTACCATCGTTCACAGTGGAAAATGTTACTCTCACTCTTTCATCTAATCATTTAATATTAAATTAGAAATCAATTTATCATTTTTTATATATTAAATACGTTGCGTTATAGAGATGATCGTATATCATATCACACGCATATCACATACACACAAATTAATTTCATTCAAACAAAAAAAAAAATTGGAAGAGCATATTTTCACGTCATCTTTCAAAATCAACATATTTTCAACCCCTTTAAATCTGATGTATATTTTGACATTTTTACGGTTCATCACTAAAATCCTTATTTTTGTATTTAATTTTTACTTCTTACGATACGAAAATTTTTGTTTTATTTTATAAAAAAAACGGAAGAAAAATGAATTTTAATTTGACATAATTTACATTTATGAATTTCGCATGCGTCATCAATCAGTTTTGGCAAAATCATTTGATGAAATATTTAAATATTAAAAATGAGAAGATCATAGGACAGTATATGATAATTTATCGAATTATTTAAAAGAAATATGTCAATTTGAGGATCGATGATGATGACATTTTAATAATTTAATTTTGGAGTGATGATTTGTTTATTCGTGCAATTACGTTGTTTCTTTTGATGCAATACCAGAGATTCAGTTGAAATTGCTTTGTATTTTATAGTTATTATTGAAGGCCATACTTTTTTTGTTATTCAATATTTTTCTTATTAAAAAAATTAAAAAAAAGTTGAAGTGATTAATGAAATTCTTAGAGAAACCCGGAAGAATGACAAGGACGCATGTAAAAAAACCAAATCACTTTAAAAGTTGTGACTGATATAAATTATTAAAGTGTAAAAAATATTTGATCATTGATCATAGCAAAGGTGATCAAATTACAAATCACTTGCTAGATCACTGGCTATATCAGCCATATTATAAGCCATGTCATGTGTGATATATAAACTGCTAAATAACTATGTATTTTTTATTGCTTCGTTTAATCTCATTTAAATCTCATTTATTAAATTATTATCAGCAACAACAACGGTTTGATCGTATATAAATATAAATGTAAAAAAAAAAAACACCATCGAACAATGAATCGTTTTTAAACGTCATTTATTCATAAAAATAAGAAAATAATATAAAGTGAAGGTGTTAGTCCGGATGCTTTATTACCAGCTCACTCATGATTTATGCAATCTTAAAATATTTTATGTATTTTATAGAAAATTAATTGTTTTTTATGTTTATTATTGTTTTCAACTCTTTCTTCTTATTCTTTATAAAATTTCAACATTTTTACAAAATTTATTACTGAAAAAAAAAAAAAAAACCGAAGAAAAGAATGAAAGGAGAAAAACAACACAACTTATTTGTAATTATGAATTCAAAAAATATATTGAATTGGCAAAACTTTTGAAAAATTGCATTTTCCTCAAAATAAAAAAAAAAAAAATGTATATTATTCAGTCATCATCATTACATTCCCATTCACTCCTTCATCATATCACAATCAAAATGTCAGATTTTAAAAATGTGTTTTCTTTTTATTCAATTTAATGATTTGATTTATGGAAATGAAACAATGTGTTTCTCTTCTTCTTAAATTTTATCTTTAAGAAAGATCTGATGGATGAATATTCGCCATCATCATCACCATCATCATCATCATAATCATCATCATCATCATCAGTAAGCAAGAGTTTAAAGATGTTAAAAGATGATCATTCTTTAGATTTCATTTGTTTCTTTTTTGTTTCTCCTAAGTAGAAAAAGTGTTAAATATTCATGCGATTTGTTTTGTTGATAAAAAAAAGACAAGCAGAGACAATAAAAAATATTATTAGGATAACTATTTTGAAATTAATCAATTTGTTATATTTTTGTGAATTTTTATATAATTACAATGACATCACGATGTGTAATGCCCAGGTGAATTATTTTGATTTTATTTGTTTGGCTCTCTTGTCTTCTTGTCTTCTTTATTTTTTATTTTATTTTGTTTTATTGTGTGTGGGAAACGATGAATATTTTATTATGGGAATTTTCACGTTTTTGTTCTTTCTTTCTTAGTTTATGTTGTTAGTTTTTTTTTGTCTTTCTATTTATGTCTGCTTGTATGTGCGCGCGAGTTGAGTAATTTCAGTATATTGAGTTTTGATGGATTATGATGAGATTTGATTAACAAAAAAAGACAAATAATAAAAGAAAAAAAAACAGAAGAAGAATATTTAATATTTTCAGGTGGTATGAAATATGTTCTTTTCATTGATGTCCTTGAGATAAATAGTAGCTACGAATGGACTTTTGAAGTTTTTTTTTATATGTTAGAAAAGAAACAATAAAGAAATTTGACTTTTGTAAATAAAGAACAAAAAAAAACCCAATATTTATTTCTTTTTTGTATATTGTACTTTTGAAGAAAACATTTTTACAGCCAATTCCAATTCTGAGTTCTGAGGGGATAAATGAGAGAATTATATTTTTTGGTAATTTCCTCTTTTTATTATTAATGAGAGATTCTGAGAAACTTCACATAAATAAAAAGCTCACCCAGAACGATCTGTACCTAATTTAATTTCTTCAAGAAGTTTCTCATTAAAAAGTCATTGTCATTTGGGCAAATGATCTTCACTATGGATTTATTACATTAATAATAATGAAATTAAATTTCCGCATGCTTTATTTAAAGACGTTATTTATTTATTTTTGAATAAAATATTCTATAATGAAATTTAAAAATTCACTTCTTTATTTGACCCTACCGACCCAACATATTATATACCTTCTTTATTTTATACCTTTCTATAAATGACCGGATGTTGCAATTTATTAACCACTCTCATACCTATATATTGAAGTCTTAAAACCTAAAAATAAAAAAAATAAAAAACACACACACAGAATAAACAACAAGCAAGAAATATATTTAGTTATTTATTTATATTTTTTTTTTTGTAGTTTTCAACAAAAAACAAAAACAAACCGAATAAAACGAAAGACAAAAAATAAAAGCGCGAAGGAATAAATTTCATTCACATTTTGTTGTTTTTATTTTTCTGTTGGTTTGAATTCTTTTATAAAATATATTTCTTATTATATGCATTATAATACAAAAGATCGCCATCTCTCAACCAACCAAATTAAATTAATTAGGACCAAAATCGTTCATCAAAGGTGTCTAAAAGAGATTCTTGATTTTTTTTTTCTCCTTTTTGTTTTTTTTTTTATTTTTTTGCAACTCGTTTCATTTTTTATTCTTCTTGTATTTTTTTTTTTCTTTTTGGATTTTTATTTTATTTTTTTATTTAAAATTTATTATATTGTTTTGTTTTATATAATCTGGAATCTGGGATATGGTTGGGTCCATGCGGAGTCAAATTTATATATTGAAATAATTTATTTTTTCTTACTTGAATTATTCAAAAGGCCTTCCTTATAGGAAGGGAAAGTGTTAAATGATCCAGTTATTCATTTAATTTCAGAATAAACGGGAAGCAAGTTGTCAATCTTTACATTCGATTATTGTAAGTTTTGTCTATTTCAGAGTAACTACGTTAAAAATTGTACTCCATTTTGTAGTATGATCGAGTGTAATTGAATATTTGAATAGAGATCTGTAGAATTTTCTTGTTTACATTGGAAGAACCACCCTTCTATCGCTCTCTAGGAATTCTCGTGTTTAATACTTCAGAATAATTGTTTATAATTATTAATAATTATTTAATAGTAATGAGACTGATACAACATTAAAATAAATTAGACCTTATGAGTTATGTAGAATATCAACATAAAAAAAAAATAAAATTTAATAGATTTGATGGTCAGTAGGTAGAAATATTCATCATTAGAAAATATTTTACCAAAAATTAATTTTGTTAAAAGATACAAAGATCTAAAAATATGACTAACACTTAAATAATTATAAATATAAAATATGAAGTAGTATGTGTGTGTGTGTGTATGCTACTATTATTATTATTATGTTATATGAACGCCAATTATTCATATCTTTAATGACTTGTCAACACGATTCAACAAAGAAGAATATAATATAATTTTGGAACACTAAAAAGAAAAATTAATTATGTAACGTAAAAAAAATTCTCATACAATATTTTAATGTGTTAAATCTAAAAATATGGAAGTCCATTTACAGCGAGTAAAATTTTCTCTATGACTTTTCATCATGGTAGGGTGTAATATAGAATATTTCCTTATATTTAATTATTGTTTTGTTGTCGTTGTTGTTGTGTTTATTATTACTAAAGTATCGCGTAACATAAATAATATTTTACGCTCACAAATATTTTTTTTTTGTTTCATTTGGTTTTTTTTTTGTTTATACTTTTCTTATTGGAAAGGGACAAAATAAATATAATATACAAGTTAAAACATCTGAAAACAACAACTAAAACAACATAACTTAAGTTGATATATAAAATAAAGTGAAGTTTTATCACATCGTTCGTTATAAATACCTTTACGGTCTTATCAAAAACTCATTAAGTTTTATTAAGAGAAAACATAAAATCCAGTTCCATATTTTTAGGTCTATTATCTTGCTTCTAGTTTTATATTTATATAAAAAAATAATATTAATTTTGTATATTTTTCAACTTAAGTTAAATCAGTGACACTCAAAGTTTCATAATTGTATTTGATTTTGGAATAATTAATGAGAGCTTGAGTAAAATTGTATTTAACTTGACAACATTAAAAATAATTTACATAAATAAAAAGGTCTAATCAAATATGAATGATATTAGTTGACTCTAAGATAATAAACAAGATTTGCGTCAAGTTTCACTGAATCATTTCAAACTAAAATACACAAAATTAATGAATCGCTCATCCGAATGTTATACTAACTGGGGATAAATTCAAAAATTGTAACGCTTTGATGATCCGGTTAGTCAGATATTTTATTGCCAATATTCATAATGAAAACGACTTTGAACTTCACTAAATAAAATTAAAAAAAAATTCACATCAAACATAAATCAAATAAAAAGTTGTACAAACTCTGAACTCAAATAGTGTTACTATTGTCGCCTTTTACCTTGTATCATATTCTCGCATAAATTATTTAGCATTTTTAATCAAAACTCTATATACAAAAAGACAAAAATAAAACAGTAAAATTTATAATGTATAGAAAACCATAAAATAATTATTTTCAATATTATCAATTAAATTCAGTGTTAAACTGCACCGTATTTGTGATAAAGTGCGTTTATATCTTTTTCATTCCTTTTTTTTTTAAACATATATTATTGAATGTATAACATACACACACACACACACACACACACACACACACACACACACACACACACTGATTCTCTTTCACCTCACTATACTATCCAAATTGAAATAAACATTTAGATTAGGTACGTTTATTTTTTTCTAAAATCCAGTTGAAAAAATATAAATAAAATAAATAAATTTTAATTTCTTTAAAGGTTTTGTGTTTTACACAATTTTGGTTTAGATTATAGCTTGTCTCGTTCGGTTTTTTTTTTATCTACTGATGTTTTTTATGTCTTATGATTTTTTAAGTTGACGCAATAACTTTTTAGTTTATTTTCTTCTTGTTTTTCTTCTTCTTGTACTTATTGTTGTTGTTGTTGTTGTTGTTGTTATTGTCATCCTTATATATAAAATAATACTATGTCTGTATTTATACAACTGTCTGGTGTAAATTTATTTAGGCATTTGAAATTGGAAAATTATAATTCGAATACGATTTACGATTATAATTTACGCGGAAATTAAATTCTAATTAAAAAGTCAATTTTTTTTTTCTGTATTTGGTTCATGGAGGTTTGTGTCTTGACTACATTTTTTTTTTCTCTCTCTTTGTTTTAAAAAGTTTCTTTTAGTTGTTGTTGTTCTTGTTGTTTTTCAATTTTAACGCGTTCGATCATTTGATCGTAGGCGTTTTATTTTAAACTTATTATAATATTCCAATCAATATAATTTAATAGTGATTTAGATGACAATATTGGATCGATCTTTTATAAGATTTAAAATGTTGATAAGAAAAGTTATTCAAATTTTAATTTAAACGTGTATATCTCGGTATTACTCGAATGACATTCAAATGAATGTCATCTTATAGAATTTTTATATTTATATCTCAACCAACGATATAAAGTATAACTTTATTTTTATGTATTTATATTCTGTTTAATTCATTCATAAAAAGGCAAAATAAATGAAAAAATTGTAAAACCTTCCTCAAACGGACCAAATTTAGTTATTTATTGAACACTTTAATAAAGTCATTGGTAAAAGTCGTAAGGTTTAACTCGACTGTAAGCAACAGGAAAAATCCAAAAATCCCTTTTTTTTTTGTATTTAAAAAAGTAAAAAAAAAGACGAAAAAGAAGAACAACAAGAGACGATCTCTCATCAGAAACAAAAAAAAATAGTTAGTCGACCCACCTAAATGCATGTCGAGAAATATATATGTGTATATATATCTAAGATTCGGCTATAGATATGGAAGATTGTTTTAATGGCCAAACCTTGTCGGAATTAACAAAACGTTAAGCGACACATCAATTAGAAACCAACTTTTTTTTTTGTACCTTTAACTTTTCTTATACCTTTTCTTTTTCATTCAAGTTCCCTTTACCATAACTTATGATTGTTTCTACAGTTTTCGTTTTAAATATATTCAGGAAATTCTAGAATTTATTCGTTCATACTATTATATATTCAGTTAATATAAGTTATTTAGAGTTACTTGGAACACTTTTTAAAATTGCTTTATTGAATTGGGTACAGAAAGAATTAGAAATGTTCTTCCTTTTAAATTTTTATTCACGATTATCAAACTCTATGCATTTATTGGTTTTTTATTTTGAAATTCATAGTACAATAAAGTCAACTGATTCTCCTACATGAAATTAAATAAGACATTCCAAAGTGTCGTCCTTTGACTAGACAGAAATCATCCCAATATATCCTCCTTCTTAAATCGCTAAAGAGAATCACGTCAAACATTAATTCTGTCACAATAAATTCACAAAGTAATAATTCTTCAACTGTCTCGAATCCTATAGTTATGATGCTAAGGTCCTGTCTAGACAATTTGCCATGTTCCTCGGTAATTTAAAGTCCTTCTTCATTCTTCTTCATTCCAATTGAATTCTATGTTCGATTTTCATCATTCTAAAAAAGAAAGAAACAAATAACATTCAAACCTTAAGACGTAGGGCATGTCGAAATACATTATCTCTATTTATCTGTTTATATTGTGTGACCTCAGAGATTCTGAAGGTGGTAATATTTCAAAACACAAATATCTGTATATGTTGAAAGATCGTATCATCATTATTTAATAAAGGATCCTGTGTTTGTCGATGATATATCATCCTTTTTAAAAATTTATAATTATTATAAATATATAAAGAAGGAAGGTTGAACAAAACGTCCTTTCATTGTCAGCTTCTGGTAAAATTTGATTGACTAATTTTTAAAATGAAAATAATTTGAAAAAGATCAATGATAAACGATCATGTCAAAAAGGACGCGCCAATTTCTTATCAGTTTGTCTCATTCTCAGTCAAAAATTATCTTTTTTCTTTTATAAAAAAACACAAAAAGAAACTATTTTGATGACAGTTTTTGTTTGTTTGTCCTTTTTTTTGTAACTATAAAAAAAAACTCTGAGTGACAGATGACCCATTATTGGCTATAAAAATAAACTGACCTGACCACAATGAAAAAAATTAAACGAATTATTATCTAATAAAATTAAATTATAAATGATTTTTATAAATATTTTTGACATTTTGTTTTCTCTGTTTGGGGTGAGATAATCGAAGGGCAACAATTATCATTATGGACAGAAGCAATAAAAAAAATTAAAACAACTGACCCTTGGCCGTTAACAGTCACAATGCAAACGTTGACTCAGCGTGCATGTAGTGCGTAATGACAGACGGTTCCCTGAGTTTTCTAAAAAGAAACAAAAATAAAGTCAACCATTTTTTTTTTATTAATTTCTGTTTTTTTTTTAACTCCCACGGATCACGCAGTCGACCATCATCATCATCATAAGCATAATCATCAATATTATATATAACCGCATAGAAAGTATGAAGTCAAGTTAAGCCAAGGTACTTAAGCTCAATAATTAAACAATAAATGAGCAATAAAAACAGATAAAGCAAAAAAAAAAAAATAAAATTTCAATTGAAATTCTTGCGGGCAGAATCTTTATTGATTTATAACCTGATAATTTTTATTTAAATCGACCGAAAGAAAATAAGCAAGAACAGAACCGAATTGAAAATTGCAAATACATAACTTACTATTTGCGGTCATTATTCGTTGGAAATAAAATAAATTAAAATCTTATGACTTTTCATTTTTCGAAATTGTTTCTTGTTAAGATAAGAGACAATTTATTAGTTTCTATTTTTTTTTTTTTCAAAATTTTGCTTACAACAAAGTATCGCAAAAAAAATATAGAGAATGATTTGATGGATTTTTCGATATTGAATTGATGTTTATTAAGTTTTTATAAGATTTTTATTCTTATAGATAAAAATACTTGAATGTTTATCATTTTATTTCCTATGGTCAATTACTGAAGTTTTGTTTTATTGTTTTATAGAGGCAATATTAATTGTTATAATTGTAAAATCTTTCTTACAATCAAGTGTACCTATGTTAAATGTTTCATGAACGTCAATCAATCCTTTATTAAATAATCACGTTTAAAATATATTTAAAATTCAATAAAGGTTCATACTTCAAACGCATCAAAAATAAAAAAATCATGTTCAAGGAAGTCATAGCGTTGAGGACAAACGCATAATATTAAAAAAAAAATATTTATCCGCACGAGTTTCATGTTCCTTTGTGTCAATTACAATCTTATTGTTTTTCATTTAAAATATTCGAAAAAAAAACTCATTCAAAATAAAAAACTAAAAAAAAAAACGAATAATTGAAACGCCCAGCAGTCACGCAACAATATCAACACTCACGATTTGTTGACATTGCCATGAATATGCGCGCGCACTTGAACATAAACACTTAAGTTTATGCGGCTTAAGTTATTTAGAAATCAAATTATATGAATGATCTAAAAAAAAATTAGAAAACAAAAAAAGGTTAAAATCAAAATATATAAAAATTTCAATCGATATTGTCAATTCTGATGATGAAGGCATGGCGTATTGTCATTAAATCTATAAATTATTTTTAACGCATAGACACGAAAACCCCAAAAAAATAAATAACAGAAGAATAACTTTAAAATAAACATGCCCTTCAACCCTTTTGTGATTGTAACGACAAACATCAGAAAGAGAAATAAAAAAAAAAATAAAACAGAAAATAATCAAAGAGAGGAGGCCGCGATCAGTTGATTAAATTTTTTTTTATTAACTTGATGTCAACTCACAGTACTCTTTATTGTTGTTGTATTTTTAATATCCTGAATCCGTCGTGTTCTTTTTTATTTTTTTAGTTGACAATGTCGGTGTGTATTTTAGGGGCTCAAGAGTGCCGACTCACTTCATTTCCATAATTTTATTTTTATTTTTCTCGATCCTCTTTTATAGAAAGATTGATCGAAGAAGTTATTTTTGTTGGTCCTTTGGTTAATGCCGGTTTTTCTTATTCAAATAAATAATTGACGACCTCATAAATGTTTGAAGCAATATTTCATATATATTTGCTTGAATTATGATCACGGTATTTGAGAAGAAAAATTCACACCCGCAATTTTTAAATACTCCAACGGGTGGTCCTCGGATCACCCAAAATTTGATTTTTTTCTTTTTTAGATGATGAAGTCATCACGGCCATGCGTCATAAAAAGGGATTTTATTTATTCTGATCGCGATTTTCGTTTGTTTGTTGGTTTTTTTTTTTTGATGTTGGTTTTATGTGTTAGGACATTGATTTCGTGATCATCGTGTTTCACACTTTTATCACTCTACAGGGGTATTATTGATTTAGTTTAGATTTATTACCAAAAAGTGGGAGGTGTTAAATTTACGCGTATTTTAAAATTGTAAAACAGGTGCGATCGTGATCTTGTAAATTTTATAATATGGAATGTATGTCGAAATAAAATGTTTTATGAATTTTTGTTAATTGAATTATATATATGATTGACCACGATTGGCCTTGACCATTTTGACCACTTAATATGTTAAAGCAGAATAAGGAAAAAAAATAATTAACATATGCATATTTTAAATAGATCCGGATAGAAATTACGCAACTTCTGAGGTTAACAATATTTAGAAGGGGCTTACAAAGTTAAATACTTTAAACATTTAAATTAGAATTGTAACTAGTGATCCACATTTAAATTATTCACAAATAAAACAAATTGAAAAATATACGACATTCAATGAATCAGTTAAAGTTCTTCAATCCGTTATTATTTTATAATATTACAAAACATGCGGAAGCCAGTAAGACATGGAATTTTTTTTAAATTATTTAAATGTCCTGTTTTTTTTTTATCATGTAACACCATCTGACTTAATACAAGACAAGCAATATAAAGTGTCGCATTTTTTAATTTTTTTTTTTTTTTTTTAAATAGAAAAGGTGTATGAAAAGCCCCCTGCTAAATTTTCGAGATTAAACTTTGTGATACAGAAGAACTAGACCAAATAAAAATTTTACATGTTTAAAATATTTTAAAGAAAAAGAAACATTTTGCTATTTGCTAGTCAAAGCTACGCAGCATATGATATAGCAAGAAGCAAATTGTCAGATCACGTTGCGTTGATGTAAATTTTGGATTGGTAAAACTATGTTTAATATTTTAACGATAATCATATTTAATGTTCAATGACAATCTTTATACAATAGAAATTATATGCTTAAAATTTACCTTTGGAATGAAAATGTTTCCTTAAAAAGTTTTCTTATAGAAAAATCTACAATGGTAAAATTCGTACAATTGAATATCTCACTATCTGATCATGAATTTTAGTTATACCCAAGCGGCGATTGTTCGAACTAACATTAAAAAAAGGCGGTGATCTTAGCTTGTTTTTTTTTCTGTATGAAAAGAAAAAGATTCGATTTATTTATATTTTTCTTATTTTGAAAATTTCGATTAATTATAATTTTTATAGAAAGGAAAAAGAGGCGGAGTTGATTCTGACCGCACGTTTCCCATATATTTTAACAAAAAATAAAATAAATATATTCGATTGATCATTGTAAGATCGTGTTGTGTGGCTATGGAGGCTGTTGCCATGCTTTAACTTCTGCTGAATTAATATCCAATACGAACTGACCATGAACCATGGAGGGAGATTTAAAGAAATCTTAGATAATTTGCTGGATCCCTTTCCATTGAAATCTATAAGATGCGGGAACAGTGGATATAAAGAAACGATGAGGGACAAATATACCAAAAAACATTAACCCTTAATGCATCATAATTTATTGCCTCTTTTTCTCATAGATTTTAATTTATTGAATTGTTTTTGTTTTTAACTGCGCAATTTTTTTTTCTGTTTTTGAATGTTTTTGATTTTTTTTTTGTTTTATTTATTTCACGACGGACAAAGGTAACTCAGAACGTTACAAAAAAAAAATAAATGCACACGGTTTGCTTTAAAAGTCTATACCTATTATATGGGATATCGCGCAAAGAATTTTTTTATAATAAAATAAATAATATTGGCGCCACCGGAATTTTGTTTTTGTTTCCTTTCTTTATTTATAAATGACATTTTTAACAAAAGATTCAACCATAAAATATAAGCAACCAATTTCATTGCTAAAAACAGTAATTTTTCCCATGATTAAATTGAACTTTTTTTTTTGGTCTTTGAGATCATTTACTCGAAAAATAGAAAATTACAAATTCAACTTCCGTTTATGATTTAAAGTTAATGGATTATTTATAAATATGGATGTTAAAAAATAAAAATTGATTCCAAATTTTTGTAAATTTTTTTAATTGAACTTTCATATACCGAAAAGATCGTCTCAATTATATTAATTAAACATTCTTGAATGTAGAAATTCTAACGAACGGATGGTCCAATCTTTACCATTTCATAACTTAACATTTATGCCAGTTAAGTGAATTTTGTGGTCGCATGGCGATTTTGAAAGGAATTAGAACTAATTTAATTAGGACGGTAAATTAATGTCAACTTTTTCAATGGCAACACTAAAACATATATAAAATTTGAATATTCATTTTATTTTTAATTATATTTCCGTTTGTTTTGTACAACGGAAATTATTAATACGCTGATATAATTTTAATATGCAAATGAAATTATTTACATTTAAGGGTTGCCATTTACTTTGAAGTTATTTCTATTCCTATATTCTCTGGATTACAAAATTATAACATTGGTTGAATAAACTGCTTTTTCAAAAGTGCGTTTATTATTAGTTCGGATGAATTGTAGTTTATATTTTACTTAATAATCAATTAAAAGAAAATATCATACAAAAACAAAACACTACAATTTATACAGAGAACATTTTGCTTGTGATTTTCTCTACGGATAGATTTTCTTTGAATATAATTTTTGTATTGAAAAAAAAACACAACAAATAGTGTCCTTTACTTGTATTAAAAATAAAAAAATACGCGCATGTGCAAATATTTACAACGTAGACATTTATTGTAATAGTCATGAGACAAACTAAATTTGACCTAACACTTAACCTCAAAATAAATTTTATATTCAACTTTTTTTTTTTTTAGTTATATATTTTTTATTTAATTTTATATATAAAATGATTTTAATTATTTATTTATTTAAAAAAAAAAAGAAAAAAAGGAAAACTTTTAACTTTAACAAAATAATTATTCATTATGTAAATTTTTTGTTTATAGCGTTTGTTGTGGTTGTTGTATTTTTTTTTTCTTTAAACAATTTTTTTCTTCTTCTGTTGTTCATTTTTTTCTTTGTTGTTGTTGTTGAAATTTTGTTGTTGTTTTTTTTCTTTATTATATTATTTTGTTTATTTGATTAAAAACAAAACAAGAAATCGGACAAAGTCGATAATGTCGGTTAACCTTTTATTGGATAAGGTTAAGTGAATATTACCTATAAAAGAAGGTGACATATGTTCGACACTCAATTTACATTAAGAATGTGAGTTTTAAAATAAACAAAATAAACAGAACCAAAAAAAAAAAAAGAAAAAAGAACATCACATAAAAGAAAATAGTTCAAGGAAAAATTGTCACAAAACAAAAAATAAATTTGACTTTTGAATAAAAATATAGGAAATTGTTTTGATAAATAATAAAGAAGAAGAAGAAGAAATTTGTTGTACGCATTGTCTAGTGATCCGCAATTGTATCAGATTACAATCGTACACAAAAGAAATTTTATTACTTTGTACTGTAACCAAAATGAAAGTCCTTTGGCTGATTTATACTCAATTTATACT